>CM060564.1:24697642-27102642 GCA_030625065.1 Alectoris magna
AAAAAAAAAACCAACTCAAGAGGGTAAAAGCCAAAAGGAGTGGGGACCAATAAAAATAAATAAATGACAATAAAAGATGGAGCTTCTTGGATAAATGTGCTTGAAAGTACCTGGAAAACTGGAAAAGTGCTGCCATCTTTGGTAAGGCAAAGGAGAGGACTATTTCTGATAGGTAAGCACCTTATCTAGAACAACAGTTCAGAGCAACCTGATCTAATGGGTGGCAATCCTGTCCACTGCAGGAGGTTGGAACTGAATGATCTTTGAGGTCACTTCCAAACTAAACCATTCCATGATCCTATGTTCTATGAATCAGGATGAAGTAGAAGACAGAGTAGGAAATCATTCTCAGCAGGAGATGGAAGCAAGACCTCATAGGATGAAATAACAACAAAGAAAGGTTTCTTTTAAAACTCAGCTCCTAATTCAGCAGAAGTTCAACAATGACCACTATTCAACAGTTTCTAGTCCTTCAGACTAATAACTTCCCATGAAGCCAGATGTCTGAAGGAGTACTTTCATAGGTAAAGGTAAAGCAGAGAGAAGGACACTACACTGATCATCAAAACACATCCTCCTATCATAGGTAAAATTGTCATCCAATTGAATTGTCATTCAATTGTCATTGAATCCCTTCAATAAATCCGCAGAAGGGAGACAAGTTTACCATGTTATCTCACTATTTTCCTCACTATAGTCACAGTATCTAAGGACTGACAGAGTGAAGCAAGACACTGCAAAGAGAACTGGCGAGCTTGGTTCAAGGTCTTCATCTTGGACAAAATCTGATGAGAGTCAGGAATGAAAACTGTGTATGAGGCCAGACAACACAATAATGACCTCAAAAGAAAAGGGTTACCTCCTTCTTCTACAAGTCCATGGGGCCAGATGGATTGCACCTTAGAGTGCTGAGGGAGTTGGCGGATGTGGTTGCCAGGCCACTGTCCATCATTTTTCAGCAGTCCTGGCTAACAGGGGATGTCCCAGTGGATTGGGAACTGGCAAATGTGACACCTATCTTCAAAAAGGGCTGGAAAGATGATCCTGGTAGCTACTGACCTATCAGTCTCACCTCGGTGCCTGGGAAGGTCATGGAACGTATAATCTTGGGAACCATCGTGGACCAATTAAAGGTCAACCAGGGGATCAGGCCCAGTCAGCATGGGTTTGTGAATGGTAGATCCTGTCTGACAAACCTGATTTCATTCTGTGACAAGGTGACCCACTTGGTGGACGAGGGTCAGGCTGTAAATGTGGTCTACCTGGACTTCAGTAAGGCCTTTGACACTGTCCCCCATAACATTCTCGTGAAGAAGCTGGCTGCCCATGGTCTGGATGGGTGTACGCTCCGCTGGGTGGAGCACTGGCTGGATGGTTGGGCCCAAAGAGTTGTGGTCAATGGAGTTGAATCCAGTTGGCGGCTGGTCATGAGCGGTGTCCCCCAGGGCTCAGTACTGGGGCCGCTTCTGTTTAACATCTTCATTGACGATCTTGACGAGGGGATTGAGTGCACCCTCAGTAAGTTTGCAGACGACACCAAGCTGGCAGTAGGTGTTGATCTGCTAGAGGGGAGAAGGGCACTGCAGAAGGACCTGGATAGACTGGATCAATGGGCCAAGGTTAATGGCATGAGTTTCAATAGGGCCAAGTGTTGGGTCCTGCATTTTGGCCACAACAACCCCAGGCAACCCTACAAGCTTGAGGAGGTGTGGCTGGAAAGCTGTCTGATGGAAAGGGCCCTTGGTGTACTGATGGACAGTCGGCTGAATATGAGCCAGCAGTGTGCCCTGGCAGCCAAGAAGGCCAGTGGCATCCTGGCTTGTATCAGGAATGGTGTGGTGAGCAGGACTAGGGAAGTCATCCTGCCCCTGTACTCGGCATTGGTGAGGCCTCACCTCGAGTACTGTGTTCAGTTTTGGGCACGTCAGTACAGAAAGGATGTGGAGGTAACTGGAGCAGGTCCAGACAAGGGCAACGAGGCTTGTGAAGGGCTTGGAAAATCAGCCCTGTGAGGAGAGGCTGAGGAAGCTACAGCTGTTTAGTCTGGGGAAGAGGTGGTTGAGGGGAGACCTTATTACTCTCTTCCAGTACCTGAAAGGTGCTTACAGAGAGAGCGGGGCTGGTCTCTTCTCCCTGGTGACAGGTGACAAGACGAGGGGAAATGGCCTCAAGTTGCGCCAAGGTAGGTTTAGGTTGGACATTAGGAAACACTTCTTTACAGAAAGGGTGGTTAAACATTGGAATAGGCTCCCCAGGGAGGTGGTTGAATCACCGTCCCTGGATGTGTTTAAGAGTCGTTTGGATGTGGCGCTCGGAGATATGATTTAGCAGAGGGTTGTTAGAGTTAGGGTACTATGGTTAGGCTGCGGTTGGACTTGATGATCTTTGAGGTCCCTTCCAACCAGAGTGATTCTATGATTCTATGATTCTTCCTCCTGTTCCTATTGTCAGAACTGTGTCCACTGTTGCACCAGCAAAAAGAATTTACTTCAGGCATATGGAGAACTAAAATAAGGAGGGTGGTCTGTGTTTGTGTCTGGGACAACCTCCTTAGCTTAATGTGTTTGTGAAACTATGGCTTACATCTCACAGCTGTATGTAGCACAAAAAAAGTGTGTAAGATAACATAGAAAGACAGAAAAAAAGCCACACACACCAGTAGAGTTGAAGTCTCAGTTAGAAGTGGATTCAAAAAAGAAACCAATTCACTCTGACAAATTCAGGAGTTTATTTCAGAAAACTCCTTCTTCAAATTTAGGTGATGGAGCAAATATATGAGCAAGAAATTTGTAAGGACGGTGAGCGTCTTCTAAATTGGGACTTAGATCTCATCCTGAATTCTAAATGTCCAACATTCAGGTTTTTCAGATCCTACCTTCACATAGAGAGTGGGAAAAAAAGGATCACAGAGCAACTGTTTTGACAAACCATTTCTCCAGTTGTCTAGGATCTCAGGAGTTCTGATAACATTTCCATTCACATGCTGCCATGCAGCCAAGTCCCTCTAAGCAAATTATCCTTACCTCTTTTGAGGTGATTACACCACTTTTCAGTAAACTGCTTCTTTGTTTTATCAGATAGTATGTACTGCAAGAAAGAGACCTTTTGCCTCTCAAAGTCCATTTCAGCCTTGCCAATTTTCATCAAACATTTTAGTTCAGCTGCTGTATCTTGGTCCTGAGAATCCCTTTCTTGTTGAGGATAATATGTTTAATGTAGGCAGTTCAAATGAGAGTTGTTTCTTGTAGGTTTAAAATATCCATGCTTCTCTGGTTGTATTACAGCATGCTTAGCACAGTGGGGGTTTATAAGGAGAAAAAAACATATATTTTTAATTAGGTCGCCCAATAGGACAGGAAGAAACAGGGCAGTTTTGGGGAGCAGAAGTCCTTCTCTACACTTGGGCAGTCATTTGGAGAGACAGAGAGACACTGATTCAGAAACAGACAAAGAGACAGACATAGGAAAGGGAGAGAGATAAAAGAGAGAAGAGGGGAGGAGAGAGAGAAGGAGAAGCAAGAAAGGAAAAAGGCCTGAGAGTTTAGATGTTATTCTAATTATATCTCTATATTTCTTCATTGTTTCACAATGAACTTTGTGTAAACCTGTCAAAGTCCAACCTCATCATCCATAGATATTTCTGTTCAGCCTTCAAACAATTTAAGGAGTTTAACTTTATAGTTAAGGAATTTACTTTTATATGTAAGGATCAGTTTTTAGTACCACGTTCTTTTCAGAAATCCAGAATGTCATTTGAAATTCTCATTAACTCCATCTATGATTTCAGTTACTGAGGAAGAACTCAGTATTCCAATGGGATCTCCATGACAGATCAAAGACAGCTGTTAATATCTACCGTGTATCGAGGTTAGCTACTGTTCACAGAGGCTTGCAAAATAAATAAAATAAAATAAAATAAAATAAAATGAAATAAAATAATTAAAATAAAAAAAGAGGATGTTGTTAACCCTTCATAGGCAATACATGAACTAGAAGTGGTGAGGAAGAGGGTGAAGGAGCGCATTTGCTATATGAACATTACACTAGAAATCATAATAAAATCATTATTTACTCACATCGGAAGACCCAAGTCTGTCAGGAAGAATTGACTGTCAGATGTTTAAGAGCTTTAGTAGGAATATCAGCTCCCTCTATGGACCTTAGCAAATAATTCAAAGTAAATACAATAGAAAATGATTTTTATCTTTTTTTTTTTTTCCTTCTTCTTGTTTGCAAAGTGTCTTGAGCAGCTTACAGTTAATTACAGTTAAAGCCAGCTTCTGCTGCCCAGAAATAGAGAAAGTTTTTTAGACCTGGGAACTTTCTTCAACTTCCAAAGAAAATAGAGATAATCATGGTTGAGGTTTTTGTTTGTTAGTTTGTTTGGGTTTTTTTTTGCAGATTTTTTTTGTGATGATTTTGAGAAATACTTCAGGTTACATTGCCATAGCAGGAAAAAAATTCAAGGAAAAAATCATGCTTTGTAACTGCCTTCCATCAGATATCCTCAAATGAAAAAGATTATAATTTTCAAGAAAACAGTTTTATTCACCAAAACAGGTTCAGTCCAGGCAGATTTTTCTGCTCAAGAGAAAAGCTTGTGCAGTAGTCCCACTTAAACCTCTTGAGAATGAGCACACACTTTGGTGCGTTTATTTACTAAAAGCCTACATAAAGATTCAGAGTGATAAAGGGAAACAGAAAGTAATTCCACTATATTTGAACAGTTAATCCTTGGTTACTTGGTGCTGTGAGGGTGCACAGAAAGCAGAAGGAGCAGGCAGCTGGAAAGGGCTGTTACCTGATGAGAAATTCACATTTAGAAGGCATCCAGGCAGTAAGGTAGTACGAAGAGAATTCTCTGTTTTGATGAGAGATAGATGTGCTCTTCATATGTTTTCCCCTTCAGAACCTTTACCATCTTCATAGCCCTCCTTTGGATGCTCTCTAGTAGCTTTATACTGCTGCTCTTAAATTGTGGCACTCAACCTGCAGGCAGAGTTGGAGATGAGGCCACACAGCAGAGAGCAGAGGGGACAAGCCCTCCTCACAATGGGCCTGCTGCACCCCAGGGTATGATTGGCCCTTTGGGCTGCCATGGCACACTGCTGGCCAGGGTTGCACCAACCCAGGTGCAGAATCTGGCACTTGCTCTTGTTAAACTTCATGAGGTTTGTGATTGCCCAGCTGTTTAATTTGTCAAAATCTCTCTGCAAGGCCTCGAGGGAGTCAACAATTTCTGCTAATTTGATATCATTTTCAAACTTACTTAGTTTGCCTTTCAGTCAACCATCCAGACAATATATGATAACAATTACAAAAAGAACTAGCCCCAAAATGGAGCCCCATGAAACCCTACTAGTGACCGGCCAGCAGCCTGATGTAACTGCATTTATTACAACCCTTTGAGGCTGATCTGTCAGCCAGAAGTTCACCCATTGCATTATTTCTTGTTCATCTGTATGCTGAACATTCTTTTCCAGAATGATAGTGTCCAGGAGGATATTGCGAGAAACACTATGAAAATCCTAGTCAACTACCCATGTAACCTGTGCCTCATAAAAAGAAATTAGCTTCTCTAAACAGGCCTTGCTCCTCTTGAACCCATGTTGGCAATGATTAATGACTGCACTGTCAATCAAGTGTTTTCCAGTAACCCTCAGAATAATCTTCTCTATTGTTCTGCTAGGCATTGTTGTAAGACTGACAGGCCTGTTATTGTGTCTTCTTACCCATCTTGAAAATAGGGACAGTGTTTGCCAGCTTCCAGGTTACTGGGACCTCTCTAGATTTCCAAGACCATCTAAAAAGACAGAGGCAAAAGTGGCATTAAACATCCCTGTTTTATCTAAATATTTATTTGTGAGGCAATATACACCATCAAGTAACCGAACAGTGTTATCTCTGGTCTTTCTTTCTGTGTCATACTGGTCACAGTGGGCAAGGCAGCCACACATCACCGCTTCACCAAGACTCTGTTTTAACAAACAACAAGAATATGTGGCATTCCCATTTTAAATCTGGAAAGTTGAAGTCACCCGTAAGGACAAAGCTGACCTAACGATAACTAGAGATACTGAGAAAGTAAGATATATCATAAGGTAGTCACACCAGATCACAGCCTTAAACCTGTTGTGGTTAGGTCTGTTCTGAACAGGCAGTTGGACTACACGATCTCTAAAGGAACCTCCCAGTCTAATTATATTACTGTGACAGGAATGGCTGTTGGTATGAACGCATACCAATCATACAGGTAAGGACTGAGTAGATTTAGCTCAGTTCCCCTCACTAAAACAAATTTCTTTGTTACCCACACTACTGCTTAGAACAAGTCCTGACTAGACTAGCCTTTAGGGAACACCCTTCACTTCAATACCTTCACCAAAACTGCAGTAAGGTTGATATATGTCATGATCATCCTTTGCACATCAGCATTATGTTGCAACACAAAGAGGAAGAAGCAGGGCTAAGAACTGAGTAAGGTCCACCAAGACTGAGGGAGTCAAGCTGACAGAGCCACTCAGAGTGAGCAGAGGATTTAACAAGTCTTTGAGGGTATCAGCTTGAAACCTGAGATGGGAGCAAATGTCACTAGCAATGATCCCACTGACTTTTGCTAGTGGGTATGTATATGATCCCTGAAGAAGAGAATTATCTAGCTTTTATAATGAAAGAAAATATCTAAACCAGTGTAACCCCAGCTAAGACATCTCTTCTAACCATTCTGGCATACATTACAGGAAGTTTCTTTTTCCATTTGGAAAGTTGTCTTCACTGGTTACCTTTGAATTATTTAAGAGCAAAGACCTTGAGAGCTTCTAGCGTGGTTACAGAGTGTAGCTTCTAGCAGGAGTTCTGAAGGAAAATGCCATATGATTTCTTTTTTTAAAGCCTGTAATTTGCTTTCTCTCCCTGGCAGGTGAGTGTCCTGCAGCACAGCAGGAAAGCATCTGGAATTCCAAGGGACTACCCTTTCCTGAAGGGTAGAACAGAATTTCTCCCAGGGAAACCTATTGCCAAGAGCACACACTAGAATGTGAACCCTCCTACTTTTCATTATATTTAAACCATGCTGGTAACTGTGTGGCCCTGTGGCAGAAAGACATGGACAAATACTGCTGTCCTTGTGACTCAAGTACAAATATGAAAAAATTAACAAGTATGCATATTGTTTCTCTATACCAATACGGGTGGGAAAAAAAATAAAAAAATAATAAAAAAAAATTGGTAGTGTCCCTAGTGCAGCTAATACTATTTACTGTTACACTGTTGTTGCCAGTCCTCCTTGACCTATCTGTGCTAGGTGCCAATACAAAAACAGAAAAAATACCCTTCCAAGTTTAAAGAGTTTAACATTTAAGCCCTAGACAAGAAGAAGCGTAGGGGGAGCAACAAGACATTTTAGATAGTGTCAGTGGCTGTGGTCTCAGCACACCACCAATTTCACCATTGGCAACAGAACTAAAGAGCAAGGAGAAGGGATACTACAGGTAGCTATAAAGCAGAAGGATAGCTAGGAAAGGAGTGAGCACGACCCATGGTGACAGAAGACGTGAAGAAGGCCAAGATATTCGATGCCCTCTTTGCCTCAACCTGAAGTGAAGCAAAGCTAGCAGTCAGGAATTCCAGGCCTCATAGACCAGAAGGAAGAGTCTGGAGCAGGGAAGGCTTTAGAGGAAAGGGACTTTCTGAATGTACTTATTGGCCACTGGGTGTCACTGCTACTCCACATGCACACTAATGACAGCCGGTAATTGCAGCGACGTAGCAGGAAACGATGCTAGGCATTCTGGCGCTTGCTCAAGGCAAGTGTCTTTGTTAAAAGAAACGGGACGGCTTGAAGAGGGGTGGAAGTGAGGTGGAAAAGGGTATGGTCTTTAGAATAAAGCATGCCCTCCTTGAAATAGGAATGGGTTCAGAGAACAGCACAGGAGCTCAAGGTGCAGTAAATGTTAAATTAGTGTGAGGAGTGGGTGTTTCAAGCAGGCCATCAATAGAAAAGCTGTCTCTCTTCTGTAGAAAGAACACACCTGGAGAGATACACAGTTCAGGGGACTGTAGCTTTGCTGTGAGCATTACCCAGTATTTGCATTCCCATGACAGGACAAGTTGAGTAAGCTCTCACTCATAAAAACTGCCTCTGTGGTATTGCCCTGTGTGGGTTTTCTCACCATCAGTGGGCAGCAGTGTGGCCATCCTCAGGCCCAGCTCTAGGTACTGTACCAGCCCACCTAGGCCATGGAACAAACAGTCCAACTTGCTGCTCACAGTTCTGCCATTCCAAGTGACTGCTGATGTATTCATGGGACGCTTCCTGCCATCGTCACTTCCCCATTCCTAACCTATGATTTGCCACCTTCCTCCAAACGTGTCTTTCATCAGTTTCAAAATGCTCCCTATTCATGCCACAAAACATGATACCAGAGGTGCCCGACACCCTGACACATCCTGCCAAGGATGTTGCAACAGTTCTTAGCATCTCCCTTGGATGTAAGAATGACACTGACAAATGAAGCACAGACACGATGCAGAACTGTCATTGTGCAGTTGAATTCCTTAGCTGTACCAAGGCAAACCTCAAAATGGCATTCAGTTAGAGTGAGAGGGAAGAATTTACCCATGTGGTAAATCAACACTGTGTAACCTGATGTGAGTGAATGATATGCTCTAATGTGTGAAGTCCAAGGTGGCTGATAAGGCACATCAAGTAGAAGCTTATCCTGACAGCAGTTTGTCTCCACAGCTGTAAAATATTTTCAGGAGGACTAAGACTATGGGAGATCTTAGCATCAGAAATAATTATTGCAGTGGAAGAACCCAAAATGTAGGACTGACATTCTTCATGGAACACAAGGAGTCCAGCTGTCAAAGATCATAGAATCATAGAATCAGAATGGAAAGGATCCCAAAGATCATCAAGTTCCAAACCCACTGCCACAGACAGGGCCACCAACCTCCAGATCTAATACTAGACCAGGCTGCCCAAGGCCCCAACCAACCTGGCTTTGAACAACTCCAGGGATGGTGCATCCACAACCTCTCCGGGCAGCCTGTTCCAGCACCTCACCACTCTCTGAGCTGTCACTCAACAGCAGCCAGCTCAGCTTCAGTACCATTAGTCTGAGTCAACTCAGCCTTTCTCTCCAACACCACTTGTATTTTATTTATGTACAGTCTCTGCTGGGATCTGCATTCTCTGACTAGAATAGTTAGCAGTAAAACCTAGGGTCTTGCATAGTATTTGTATTCAAAAAATAAAGGAGATGGGTTATATATCTGTCATCCCATTTCCACAGATTGCACAATGTATACCTATCATAGAGAGCAAGAGGAGTTAAAAGAGTCCTAGCCTAAATCCCATCCTCCTTCAGCCAGCACTTCAACTGTGCTTTTTCTGTTTCTTTTCTTCCTCCAAGCTAGTACTCTGTGCCCAGCTCTGACTTTCCCAGAAGTTGCTGCCTTTGCTGTGGGTGGGTATGTCAGGGCGGATGCCCCTTCTGTTCCAGCTTTCTGACTGCATCAGGGAATATGAGGCCATAAAGCAAGGGCGGTGACCACAGCTTTCCTAAGGCTGAGCCTAGCTATGGTATGCTTTGCTGAGAGTCACTTTCCAAGTGAAGTTCAGGACAGGGGCCCTACAGGATTGATTGGTGCTACCAAAATCTTGACCCTCTCTCTGATGCACCTGATGGTTTCTCCCTACTACAGGTCATGCCTGACTGCCCATACTCTCTACTCCCTCCACTTTCTCCTTCACAGCAAGCAGCAAGCAGCCCAGGAAATGAGGGGACTTTCCACTGGGCTGGGCTGTCAGGTCTCTGCATACACTTTGGCTTGCTGTATATTCCAATTGCACTTACCAGTGTAAGCTGAAACTTTCTGCTCCTCCTGTCTGCAGAAATGAGGACAGCTTGCTGGCTCCTTGCAGTATGATAAAGGAGCCATCCCCCAGCTCTATGTACCAAGGGAGGGCTCTGGTTGTGAGGAACATCATGAGTCCTGTTTTTCTTGAATGTCTCCAAAGCACAACAACTATCCCAGTGTCACATTTGATGTTCTACATCATTCAAGAGTCAAGACAAAAACCTGTTCTAGGCAATGCTAAGATATGGATTGGGCTAGGGCTACAAGAGTTTCTGGGCTCCTGAAAGGTGGATCCCTAGCTGCTGCTTGTGCTCTGTTCAATCCTTGGTTTTGTGGCAACAGGAGGGCAGGACAGCCACCTCCCCTTGGTGCATGGGGCCTGGAAGTAGAAAAGGCCGCCATACCTGTGTAGCAAGATTATGAGAAGATGGGCTGCAAAGATCTTGTACACCCTGCATTCGCAAGGCATGTTGGTTTCTCAGTAGAATTATGGTCCCATGGCACTAGCAGAAAGAAAAAAAAAAAAAAAAGCAACTAAAAAGTAAAGATCACAGAATCACAGAATCACAGAATGACCTGGGTTGGAAGGGACCTCAAGGATCATGTAGTTCCAACCCCCTGCCTAGCAGGGCCACAAAACATACACATTTACTAGATCAGGTTGCCCAGGGCCCCGTCCAACCTGGCCTTGAACACCTCCAAGGACGGGACATCCACAACCTCCCTGGGCAGCCTGTTCCAGAGTCTAACCACTCTCCTAGTAAAGAACTTCCCCCTAATATCCAACCTAAATCTTCCCTCCTTCAACTTGGATCCATTTCCCCTAGTCCTGCTATTGTCAGCCCTTTCAAAGAGTTTATTCCCCTCCTGGGTGTGATCAATTCTGCGCTTGGCAGAAAGGGGCTAAATTCCCTCCTCTTCCTGGTGAGGAAAATATCCTAGAAAGACCTTCCAGTGCAAGTAGAGAGACCACTCTGTAGGACTATGAGAAGCATACTCATGTTCTGCCAGGTCCTCTAACACAACAACCAGCTGTCTGCAAATGCTATTACAAACCCTGTGAATATTCAATAAATTTCCATTTTGGAAAATAAGTTTCTGAGGGTTCAGAAATATGCAGACTGAATACAATATTTGAGCACTTTCATGGATTTTTGAAAAGCTGAGATGGGAGGAACGATATTTGCCAGCTAGGCAGGAAACCAACTTTGCCAAAACAAATAGATGTCTTCAGCATAATTAAAATGAAAAAAAACACCCTGTCCTGACTCCCAGCAGCAAACAGAAAAGGACAAGAGCAGGTTTATAGGCAGTTTCTTTGTTCAACTGTTCATTTTGCCAGAAGTAGCTTTTTAGGTTATTTTAAATACAATTAATGGACATTTAAACAATCTTCTTTAAGAAGGGAGCTGAGACAGTTCTGAAAATGCTGTATTTCTTTGGGTAAATTTGCTGAGTCCATCTCTCCGTCAGTCTATAATTTCTCATTTAGGGAGCATGGTGATAACTGGTGACTCCCCACAACATGTGGGAGACTTTTTTGCATTGAACACAGCTGATTTCTGTCCTTTGCCTGCCCACACAGCAAGGGTTTTCTCACATCCTTATAATGGCCAAGTGAGGGACCCAAACAACTCCACTCTCCCAGAAGCATAGCCTAACATCAAAAAACCAAAGTGGTGTTCAAGAACTTGTGAGTTCCTCCATACCTGCCAAACTGAGGTTAGATCTCATCCACAGCCTTTCTCCCCTACAAAAATAATCCCACATTCCCTCATGCGTGTGTGAACAAACATTCATGCTGCCATGTACGTAGCAGCCATCTTTCCTGTACATCAACAGGAGAAATCAGCCTTGTATGCTTTTCTTATGGTTCTACCTGGATAAATCCTGCTGTCCTGCCTACAAAGGTTAGCTTTTTCCTTGCTCCAGATGGCTAGTCATTTTGCCCTGCAAAATTTATTTTGATCAGACACAAGAGAAATTTGGTGTTTTTCCTTGAAAAAAAGGAAAAGAAGCACATGATGAAGTGGGTCATGTGCAGTGATTCGGTGTGCACCAAAGAGCACTGAGAACAGTTAACAAATCATTCCCTTTGTGCAGCATGAGACCTCTTTCCCATGCTCTGATACTATCTCTGCTGAGTCTAGTTTAAACCTCAAAACTCTTGTAATCTCTTGAAGAAGCCCAGCTTCAGTGTGTGGGTGTCAGGCACCAGAAAGAACTCTTGGTATAGCCAAACACCTTAGGGAGATGTCAGTGCCTCTGTCATATTAGAAATACTACCTTGGCTCTACCAGCACCACAGATCCAACATCACCTTCACCATCTAGTGCATCTGCTTTCAACAAGGAAGGATAACCAATGACAAACTCATTTTCTGCCTGCTAAATGCTATTGCAACATAATAGGAATGCATTCTATCACGGAAGGAAATATTGATGCTACGTGGCCGCAGCAAAGAAGACTGGAAAGAAAGAAACAGCAAGACTTGCTTGAGAGTTTCTCTCCTTGACAAGGGACTTTGAGCTTTTCAAGGCCTAAAACAGAAATCTGTGATAAATATTTCTCTCAAATTTGCGACATTTATTATTGACTCACTGTTGGTGTACACAAAGTGATGCATGAAATGTTTTGCTGGCTCTTCTTTCCTGGGAAGACAGGTGGGTTTTCAGGGTACCCAGCTGTACGGACTCAGACCTACAGTGGAGACATAAGCTCTGGTAAGCAATTCAAGTTTCAAATGGAGAGCTTTCATCTCAGCCTAAGTTGGAAAACATCATTTTGGAACCCAAGGATTTTCAGTTCCTATGGATTCTAAGCACCTTCTTACAGTACCAGTCTGTCTTTGACCTGTTTCTACAAAGCACACGGTCAAATAAAACTAGCCCACAGTAGTGGTCACAGCTTTTAGGGACAATTTTTTTAATTTTTTTTTCTTAAATTGTTGTTAAAACCGTAGCAATTTCATGAATTGCTCCTTAAAAATTCTATTTCCCAGACAATGCTACTCTGTTGAAAATATACTAACCAGCTCTACTCATTGGTACAGAAAAGCATAAAAAAAGCCAATAGCCAAGTTATTTCCCTTCCTGGCTAGCCAATGCACAGTGACATTCAGGTTTCCCACTACAAAGTGGCCTGACAGAAACCAAATGAACTGATTTGATTCAGCAGCAGAACTGATTTGTAGAGAGAGGTGTAATTCTTTGGTTTCAAACACAATCTTCGCACAAAGATACTAGGAATCATAGTTCAAAAGGGAAGTTGATTACTGAACTCTGGAAAAGAAGGACATGATTCTACTATGGTCACCGACTTTTGAGGCAAACACCTCCCTCCATGAGGTGTTTTGAGGCAAACACCTTCTCCCTCCATGGCTTTACCTCCCTTCTGCTGTTTCCCACCCTTTTTTTTTTTCCTCTTTGGAAAGAAAGCAGTATATGAAAGAGCTAGTTGTGCCTATTTGTAGAATCTAGTACAGCAATGACAGATTTCTATTGGAGACTTCCAGTGAAACAGAACAAGTCATGTATGCATGATCTCATAAATTCTTCTCTGGACTTGGACGGGTGGGTAAGTTCCGGGAGAAATCCCAACTCCTTTGCTAATATGTTTTGGTCAAACCACACAAGATGTTCACTTCATCTTAGAGACAAACTTCTTGGGTCACTGTTTACTCCTCTGCAAATTCAAAGACTTCACTGTTTTTCTTTCTGCAGACACCAATTCAAACATGTTCTAGTAGATTGGGTATGATCACAACCTGCTGTGTCAGGATTGCTTGTTCAGGGTGAGTTTGCCATTACAGGAGAGAAAATTGTCTCCAGATATCTTTCATCACCATTTTCTGACTGCAGAATTAAAGGAATGGAGGCGGTCTTTCAGTCTGCTTCTTGTCTGCTGCTTGCAACATTTCTCCCTTCTGACAGACTGGAACGAGGGTCATCAAGGGAAACAGTTTGCAGTCTCCAGCAAGTTCAGCACTAGCGGTAGAGATTCTGCCATCCACGCTCCATCTGCATGATAACTGTAGTGTTGGCCTTAACCCACAACAGAGAAGTCTACATTTTTTTCCCCTTCCTGGGAAACATTTAGGAGGGAATTTCACCTTGCTGGGAAAAGTCCTTTCCCTCCCCTTCAAGACTGAAAAAAAGAACAGAATTGCCAGTGAGGAAGAGAGGAGGAATGGAAGGCAGGAGGAGAAGGGCAGAGTCCAGCCATTCTCTGACATCCCCTTAAGCCCCTGCCGCTCTTCCCCAGGATGTTGCACTGCCTGCAGTGAGATAGTGCACAGCGGCAATCTCAGTGCAGTAACAGGAGTGGGTTTCTGTCTGAGCAAATATGAAGAAGTACAAGGGAAAGCTGGCACTACGCTCCACTTCTCCTGCAGAGTGCAATCCTACTGGGGCAGGGCCACCCCAGCTTTCCATTCAGTTAACCCTGGGAACATGGCAGAGATTGTTTGACTCTTACCACAGTCAAAAAGGAATTTCTGCCCTATGTAAAAGAAGGAATGCTTTGTGCAGAGTCACTTGATTTATGGTTTTAACAACCAGCCTCTGAGAAATGTTGCCCACTGAACAGACAAATCACACCATCCCAGAAGCCTGATATGGAGCCTAAAATATACGCTGTGATACTGTTTGAAGAGGAAAGGTTCAACTAACTATACAGGCAACCACTGCATTTTTTCCTAAAGTACCAAATCCTGGAGCCACATCATCAGACTTGCTCATTACTAATGAAAAATTACAGTTTTGCTTTTCATAGTTGTGGAGAAATCACATGCACACACACACGAAAGATACACAAAACATCCAAAAACTACACTCAAATATGACAGTAAGCAGAAGGAAATGTATATTGCTTTATCATTTTTAAGTAAATATCAGGAGTTTTATTTGAAGCAAAGGACTGAAAATACTTTTCAAAGCAAAGGATCAAAAATTGCTGGGTTTTTTTTGCTGAGTATTCTTGAATACTTGGGTATCAGAGATGTCCAGTTTTGGCCAGTTTCTTCTTAGTAGGAACTGAATGTTCACTTCTACCAGGAAAATTTGTAAACAAATTCGTTTTGAATACATGATGCACTTACATGATACTAAGCTGCACTTAGTAGTACACTTTCAACAGAACGTGAGTACGATGCACAGATAAGAATGCACTTCTCAGGGTACACGGATGTTTCTTCTTCACTTCCTTTTCTGAATCACAGACTGCAATCCATGCAGAAGCTTTCTGCAGTACAGTATTTTGTAGCACATGGTATCCTCGTTAATTATCAGTAAGTAATGTTTTTAAAGGATCTGACATGCACAAAGTTCCTAACACTTAAAATCATTAGCTGACTTATTCCCTGTCTCATCCCATGGTGCAAAACTCTGGACTTCCCACTAGTCTTGGTTATATGAATATACAATGGAATGGTGTTAATGATGCAGCAGCGTACTTCACTGCCAGCACTAGGGGGACAACAGTTGGCTTCTGACACTGCTGCAAGGCTGCAAACCTCTTGTGGGATGTCTGCTGCAGGAGCATAGAGCATTTCCTAAAGGATCACCTTTCTGAAACCCAGCAGTGACAGTGGAGCTGGTGATAGCTTCTGCATGACCTACAGCACTATCTCCCTTCCACCTCAGAAACACAACAAGCAGAACTCTTCTGGGACTGCTCCCTCACAGAGCAGTCAACAAGAGCCAAGTTAACCTGCTCTACCAAAAGAGTTCTGCAGCACTCTGTGCCAAAAAGCATGATGGTTCACTGATTTCTATGCCATCAACAGTTTCTGGTTGCTAGATATGAAAGCAGTGCTTATAGAATCACAGAACCATAGGTCTGGGATTTGACTACGGGAGGAGGAAGATAAGGCCTGTGTGGATATCCTGGCTGTGTCCTGCAAGTCTTTACATTTTCTGCAAACATCCTTAGCCACTGGAATTTTCTCTGGCCTCCCTCTATCACACTCTGTGGCTTCATATACTGAGGACAGCAAATCCTATGGGACAGTGGCGTAGGCTTGGGTTGGTTGGTTACACATACATAACTTTTTCCAGTGCTGAGAGAGAGCTTTCAGCATGACATCATCCTCCCTGAATTTATATAAACTAGAATATAGTTGAAGAAGCCAAACTTACCAGGCAGGGTTTTAGATGCTGTTCCCAGAAGGGGCTGGTGAATGTTTTCTTAAGCCACAGCTGAAAAGCAGAGTGAAACAAAAAGAATTAACTGAAAGATTTTTGGGAAAAAAAAAAAAAAAAAAAAAGATTTCAGTGAAACAGATCATTTTCTCAAATGTAAATCCAGCTTCTAAACAAGATTCTTAAGGGCTCCAGGTGGCCAACAAGATGGAAATTTTTATGTGGTGAGCATTCTGTCACCTTAAATGAAAATAAACTTCAGCTTGGGCACCATATTAAAATGAAACTTGCCAATGATTTGTGAGGATGAGTTAGCATTTCACTACGAAATACTCAGCTTCTAGTAATACTCACAAATCCTTGGTTCACTAAAAGTTTGGTCCTACAGGTGCACAAGCTGATAAGAAACTATTAACTTGCTCAGAGATTTGGACTCCATCCTGCTGCCACCCAAAAACATTATAGGCACCTCAAATGAGCTGGGAGGCTGTACTGGAGGTCTGCGTGAAAAAGGAAGGTAGTCCCAGAAAAAAAAGAAGAGCTCACCAAATAGCAAACCAAAAACACAGAAGCAGATGAACAAAAAGGGAAAGCACAAAAGCACAGGCCCTGGAGATAAAATGGGCCTGAAAACCCAGCCTCAGCTTGAATATTCCACCAAGGTGTGATTCAGCCATCATGGAAAGCAAGCAACATTTATATCTGTGTCTGTAATGTACCAGCCTGGGTGCTCCCTAGGCACAGCCAGACTGCTGTTGCACATGGCCCTTATCCTTGTTCTGATCAGCACAGACAAGGAGCTGGCAGCCTCCTGACCACCACCCCAGCACCAGCACAGGACACCAGGAGAGACTGCTGCCCACACAGGAGAGCTGGCAGCTGAAATTACACCGCCTGTCTGGCTGAGGCCTGAATACCATCTCACCACTCTGCACTGCCAGCAAAAAGCTGATGGAGAGCCAAAAAGACAGGTTCAGTACCGGAAATTACACATAAACTTTTAAACAAACATTTGCACTGAAATAATGACCTTTAAAGACCAGTTAGAACTGGCTTGCATTGAAAATTTGTCTGCATGACTGCCATCAATTCAAGAAATACCTTTTAGTTACTTGTGTAAAACAGAAGGTGTTCCCAGACTGCATTGTGTTTATTTTTAACTTGCAGAGTTCAATAATTGTCTACTGAGAGCTAGTGGTCATAGGAGCGGAAAGATTGCCTTCACTGACAGCTGCAGTCAGAACCATTTATAAAATGCTCCAGCGCATGGGAGCAGTACAGCCTGGTGAGCAGAGCAGTGGTGTAGCACCTTGCACAGAGGTGGAAGTGGACCAGAACACAGCACTTGGGGACACTTTTGCACTATTTCTACACAACTATTCATTGTCCCCATTGCCGCCTGCAGAAGAGCTGAGACTTTACCTGCCAAGCTGCACGCATTACTTCATTTTCCCGTCCTCACCATCTGGCCTATCCACATGATGGGAGCTCTGGTATCAGGTCTGTTTGCTGTCTGAAGTAGGAGCTATGCCCTAAACTTTCTGTATGTCTTCCATTACAGGGCACTATAAACATCTTTGGAAATATTCTATTAGTAAAACCCAGAATGGACAGCAAATGTACACATCTACAAGTGGGAACAGTCAAAGCAGAAAAGATGAACGCAAGTAAATGTCTAAAAAGAAAATCAAGTGGAAAAAAAAATTATGGAGGAGGAAACTATTGCACTGACTTCTTATAGTTTTTAGCACATGCTTAATTCTAAGCAAGCAAATATTTCCAGAAATTTCAGAAGTAATATTTTGTACGAAGCACTCTGTTTTGCTAAAAAAAAGAGGGTGCAGAAGTTCTTCTCTGCCCACTGGGACAGGAATTTCCCCATCATTTATGTCCAAGTAAAGAAGAGAAATAAAACTGCTGAAAAATATACTGAAGAAGAAGAGATTGAAATTTCAGCTGGCTTCAGTGAGGAGCTCTCATTGGAAGCAAGGACAGCCTGTTGTTAAATGGCACCTTCTGACTTGAAACTCCATTGTCTTCTGAAGTCAGTTCCTGTTTGCTAGCAAAATTTGCTCAGGAGAGCTGAGGTCACCACATACCTCCACAGTCCATCATTTCTTTGCTCACTAGATGTTCTGGAAACAGAAAAAACTCAGGTCTTCCAGATCTCATCAGTTCCAAGCACACACTGTTCTTCAGTCAAAGAGAAGTGTCCTCCAATCCCTGTACCCACTGCTAAGTATATCACTGCAGCTTTCCTGATGTGTAGTACTTGCGAATGAAGCTGGAACAAAGCCTTGGCCTGGCAGATTAAAGAAGCAGTGTTAGAAAAGTGCTAGATTCAGGCCACCGTCTGTAGGCATTGACTAGCACTATGGTGAGCTGCACTCCTCAGCATGCTAGACACTGAAACTCGCCATTTTGATATCAATAGAGCTGCTGCCCCACTGGGACAAATAATTCCATATCAGAAGTATCTGTCAGAGGTCCAAAGGTCCAGTCTGTGTGTTCCTGTTTTATCTTGAAGGTTAACATTTATTTCATTTGGCAACAAGTAAGCAGGAAATGAAAATTACTCACCCAGAGACGCGAGCAGAATAGAATCACAGAAGTGCCAGCTACAGTGAGAGTAATGTGGGGTTTTTTTGTTTTTGTTTTTCTTTTTTTTTTTTCACAACTGAGTCCCTTTAGGTCTTGCCTCTCCACCTTCCTTCGAAGCACATGTTCTCACACCTCAGCCCCAAAGTCTACAAGTTCATTTTGCTGCTTCTTGAAAGTCAAAATTCTGACCAACTGACAGGGGCAAGAACTTGATGAGAAACATCAGGTGTCATGAGATTGGCACTTTCATTGTTCACACTGACAATACTGTATTTCTTGGTGGTGATCCTGGGAAGCAGTCCCCAGCCAAATCCAGCGCAAACTTCCCAAATATGAAAGACTCCATCAGATTTAGATGAATCTGGCCTGTTTCCCTTGCCTTCTTCTCTTGAAGTACTCTCTTGTTCTTTCAGCTGCAGGTATGCAAGATATTCAGGATACCAGTCTTCTCTGAAAATCTTCTTAAATTACAGGGTCTTTGGCATTTTAGGAAATACATTTTTGCCTCTCCTCCCAAAAAGAACCAGGATTCAAAAGGACTGTAAGAAAGCAAAGGGATGATGAGAGAATCCCTGGTAGATTATTTTCATTTTCTTATTCCCCAAAAAGGTAATGGAGGATTTTGACACCATGCATTTTCAGTTCATTTCTGGAGAGAAAATCCCTCCTGATCTTTGTTAAAGAATGTAATATTTCCCTGACTTTTCCTAAAAGATGCACTGGAGATGACACAGGTTAAAGAACAAATATAACACACCTTGGTTAATGTACCAACTGACGGACAACAAACATTTGGTACATGCCAGCTGGGTTTCTGCTGAAAATGAAAAGTGAGTCACCTTCTATTGACACCTTTAGAACAAATAAAACTGAGGTCCCTGGAGACCAGGTAAATAAACCATAAATAAAATGAAGTTTCTGCTACCAGTTGATTTAGGAGGTGGAAGGGAATTAAATCCCTCCAGTCTTGAAGAAGCAGCACTCATTTCTCTCTGACAAAAAGCTAGTATATCCTGCTCGCATACTCAAAATTAATCACCTAACCAAGTATGAGTTCAGGAGCCAATGATTTTTCATCTGAAACTGAGAGAGAGTCTGTCAGGGCTTGGATACAAGATGGGGCAGAGGGGGAGGCATGGCATCTCCTGCAGAAGTGTGGGGAACAGTTCTTTCTTAGCAGTTCTCTGGGAGTTTCATTTATGTCAGGTTTTATTCAATACGTCTCCCATTGCCTTGAATATTAGACATAGGTACTACGTAGGTTGCTCTGTAAGTAATGTCTCCTACACATTTCCATGGAAAATACAATAGGTACCAAAAGCATAATGACAGTATTCAATAGAGAAAATTCTCGACTATAAAACACTATTTTTCAGCATAGCCACCACCATGAGCTCTGCATTTTTGCCAGTGATGAACAAGAGCCTGCATGTCACATTTGTAACACTCTACACCAGCAGAGGTGACACACTGTCACTGTCTCCACTGCTGAAATACTCTACCCACCACCTCAATGTGCTTACATCTACTGATTTGTCTCCATTAATGTTCCCCAAGCATCAATGAATGTCAGTAGGTATCATTTTTTTCCTCGTGGAGCAATTCAGAGACACAACTTTGCTTCATACACACTTCATGTCAGACAACATTCTGTCTCACAGCAGCAACATGTAATGGGATATTGGTGGGAAGGTTCCACCTCTACTACTGTGCCACCAACATCAGCCTCTGACACTGAGGGACAGCATCATAAGGAAGGAGACATTATTTTCTGCACAGCCCTCATAAATTTTTTATGTTTATAGAAGTGTTTATAATCACATAATCCTGCTACTAGTTCTAATGTGAATTATATCACCTGATAATGCATTCTTCCCTATGAACACAGCAATAAAACTGTGTGAATAAGGGCATGTTGCGCACACACCAGTCTGTGCATTTCAAAAACCACACCCTACAGTCATCATCAAATCCCTACAGTCATCATCAAATGCCTACAGTGGAGAACGCCTAAGGACTGAGTAAGACACAGAATTAAAGTCATAAGGTGTTTGAATGCAATAGCTTTTAAAGACCCTCAGAAAAGAGAAGCCATACAACAGTCAGCAAAGTAGCAAGTTATGGGTTTACTTCATACCAATTTCAACATCATCTGGTAAATTTTGAAATATTTATTCATTCTATCCAACTTTCAAGAGCGTGTGGATGGGTGTCATAGTAATGTGGTCTTAAATGTATGTCTAAACTGAGTTATAAGGACTGGATATGCAGAGGAACAGTCACACTTACATGGAAGTGCTGGATATCCAAGGTCTGATGGAGAAGGTCACTCTATCACCTGTAGCCTGTAGCCAGGGCAGCATACCTACTACAGCCCTGCCCTTAGACCTGGTCTTTCCTGAATGTTTGAAGCAGGTCTTGTGTGCTATTTTTGACTTATTTTTATCTGTATTTTTGGGGGTGGAAAGGAAAGACTGGCCTGTGCTACGTTCTACATTTTGTTGATTTTAGCCAAATACCAGCATTCTTAAGCTTGTTGAGTGTTAGGCACACCATTCGCACAGAAATATTACAGCTATTTCCCCTGAATGTACTTTGCCTTACAACAAAGCTGTGCTTGCCCTTCACTGCTCTGTTACCAGAATGATGTACCCTTGAGCCTTGCAACTGTAACAGAGCCCTGAGAGTAACCATTCATACAAGGGAGTAAAAACAGCCCCTCTTCTCTTGCCATTTGACTGGCTACGGAGAGCACAGCAGCAGGCTGCCCAGCAGTACGCGCAGGATAGAGCAGGGATTTGGTGTGAGAACTGCACCTTTTTATTAAAACAGCTACATAACCTCAAGGGAAGAAGGAAGCAGAAGTGCCACTCACCATGCACTGCCTCCTGCCGTGCCACTGCTGCAAGTCTTCTGACAGACAAAGAGAGAAGGGCATCTCAGAGTACTACCAGTCCCCCTGCAGATTTAATGGTTGCCTGCAGTCAGGGCTGCAAACCAGAATGATTGTACTCTAGGTCTTTTAAAGCCTTTGAGTTCTCTGCTTCAGGACAAAGCTGAGCACCTTAACAAGACCTTCTCCAGTTGCACTGCAGCCGCTGCAGGCAAAAAGTCTTGGCTGGATCCTAGTGCACTAGGTGCAAGAGCCAAGAGGAGTCCTGGAACCAAACAACTTCTGAGGCGTACCTGAAAGCAGTGCCTTTCTACATTTGAAGTGCTGAAGTAGCTTTAAATTGTTGCCCTCTCTCAGACAAAACTCAGCAAGACCTATTTACTAAGAATGGCTTTCAGAACTAGGCTGAGGAGAAAGAGTTCATGCATGTGTTTTAGCACATCTGCTTTTCATTGTGAATAATTTGTTCAAACTAAACCTTCCAAACTGAAACATTTTACTTTTTACATTGCATACTCTCATATGCAATGCAATTATTTTTCTCCTTTATGAAACAATTCAGTTTGGCTGTTTTAGAGTTATTGAAATATGGAGGGAAAAAAAAACATTTTTAAAGCCTTTCAGATATCAGAAGCAAAAAATACCTGAAGTTCAAACAAACAAACAAACAAACAAAAACAAACAAACAAACAAATCCTTTTCAGTATATTTAATTCCAAGAATGCTTGAAACTTGTGCCACATATGCTTTCTTATCCTTTCTGAAAGGATATACATCTGTGACATTTATGAAGACAAACACCCCTGGGCACTGCAAAGGGAATGTAGATCTGTTGGAGTGTAGATCAATACACTTCAGGTGAAACATATTTCAGATTTTTACTGAAAATCTGCTGACAGAATTAGGCCTTCTGTTTTTTGGGACTGATCTAATAGAAAAACTTGGTCATGAAAATAACACTGTCCTGTCAATCATAGTTTGCACCAGGAAGCAGAAATCAAATACAGATCTAAATCTTCCCACAGAGAGGAAAGAAGTAAAATGGTATCTCTTCCAGAAGATTTTTGTTTCAGTCTAGCTAGTAGTCAAAAACAGAAAGCAAGAGATGGCAGATCAAAAGACTCTGTGCCTACAGAGCATTTGTAGTACAATCCTGAAATTTTTCTCTCAACAATAAAAGGACTTTTCCTGCAATTCAGCACGCTTCACATCCCAAATGGACCCCAAGCCTAGACCTTCAGTTTGAAGACACCAGTGTCCAACCTTCATTTCGACTCTTCCATCAATCTGCAGACCTAGACTTTCTCTTGAAAAGCACCAAATCCCAGGCACTTGGCTCTGAGCCACCAAAACTGTAATCTCTAAATCAAGCAGTAAGGCCCAGATGTACATAATTATTTAGGCTCCCAGAATCTACCTTGATATTTGAGGCCACAGCATTCAAATAGTCCCTTTCCACAGTAAAAGCTAAATATATATGTGCTCCTACAATGATCCAAACCATCAGACAATAGAATCAAAACCTGCTCATGAAAAAAAAAAAATGCAAAAAGAAACACTGTAAAATGTTCAGTCTTGGAAAAGAACTACAGGAATTTCCGCAATGCGTCATTTGACACACCACACCAGCCAACACCTGTAAGTCAAATATCTTCCTCTTTCACATCCTGCACCTGCTTTGTTACCTGCTCCTTCCAACACTAAGTAGAACAGGTGGAGAAATTACTGCCAAGACACACTCAGCTGTTTAAACATAGGTGCCTCGCATCATCTTAGAGAACTTTAGGCATGCCTTACAGACTTCAGCTGCCAGTAAAATATCTGTAGGACCTTGTCCATGTCTTTACTTCTTTACAATATCTATCACAGAACTGCAGGATGATTGAAGTTGGGAAGGACCTCTGAAGGTCACCTTGGCCACACCCTCTGATCAAGCAGGGACACTCAGAACAGGTTGCCCAGGATCATGTCCAGATGTATTTTGAAGATCTCCAATGAGGGAGATCTCACAAACTCTCTGGGCAGTTTGTGCCAGTGTTCTGCCACACAGCACAGAAATGTTACCTCATATTCAGAGGGAGTCTACTCTGTTCCAGTTTGGGTTCACTGCCTCTTGTCGTGGCACTGAGCACCACTGAAAAGAGCCTTCTTTGCACCTTCCCTTCAGCTATTTATATGCATTGATAAGATCCTCCTCTCCAGGCTGAACAGTCTCAACTTGCAGAGGAGTTGCTCCAGTCCTTTCATTATTGATGTCCTTCGTTGAACACTCTTAGTTGCCTTCATGTCTCTCTTGTACTGGGGGACCCACATCTGGACACTGTGATCCAGATGCAACCTCACCAGAGCAGAGCATCGCCTCTTTCAGCCTTCTGACAATATTTTCCTAATGCAGCTCACCATACCATTAGTTTTCATTGCAGAAAAGACAGACACATTTCTAGCTCATGTTCACCTTAGTGTCCACCAGGAAACCCAGGTTCTTTTCTACAAAGCTGATTCCCATCTGTTTGACCTATAACAAGTATTAGTTTATGATATTATTCTTCCTCAAGTGCCAGAATTTGCATTTCCCTTTGCTGAATTGCATAAGGTCAAGGTCCCTCTGGATGGCAGCAGGACACTCCATTGTTCCTGCTAGTTCTCCCAGATTTGTATCATGTGCAAACTTGCACACTCTATCTCATCATGCAAATCACTAATGTAGATGCTGAAATGGTATTTGACCCAGTATTGATCCCTGGAATACACTAATAGTTACTTGACTCCAACCAGACTTTGTGCCACTCATCACCACCCAGCTACTCAGTCAATTTTCAGTACATAATTGTCTGCTCATCCAGCCCATATTTCATCAGTTTTGTCTGAGGAGACAGCATCAAAAGTGTTAGTGAGATCCAGGTAGACAGTATCCACAGTTGTCTTCTTATCTACCAAGCCAGTTCTTCCATCACAGAAGATAATCACAGAATCACAGAATCACAGAATTATCAGGGTTGGAAAAGACCTAGAAGATCATCTAGTCCAACCATTACCAATACTTCCCAGCTAAATCATACCCCTCAACGCAACATCCAAACGTTTCTTGAACACTCCCATGGTCGGTGACTCCACCACCTCCCTGGGCAGTGCATTCCAATGCCTGACTACCCTTTCCGAGAAGTAATACTTCCTAATGTCCAGCCTGAACCTCCCCTGGCGCAGCTTGAAACCATTCCCTCTAGTTCTATCACTGATTACACGAGAGAAGAGGCCGACCCCCAGCTCACCACAACCTCCCTTCAGGAAGTTGTAGAGAGCTGTAAGGTCTCCCCTGAGCCTCCTCTTCTCCAGGCTGAACAATCCCAGCTCCCTCAGCCGCTCCTCATAAGGCCTGTGCTCCAGACCCCTCACCAGCTTCGTAGCCCTCCTCTGAACACGTTCCAGGGCCTCAATGTCTTTCTTGCAGTGAGGGGCCCAAAAGTGAACACAGTACTCGAGGTGCAGCCACACCAATGCCGAGTACAGGGGGACAATTACCTCCCTGTTCCTGCTAGTAACACTGTTTCTGATGCAAGCCAGGATGCCGTTGGCCTTCTTGGCCACCCGGGCACACTGTCGGCTCATGCTCAGCTGAGCATCAATCAGTACCCCCAGGTCTGTTTCCTCAACACAGTCCTCCAGCCACTCCGCCCCAAGCCTGTAGCGCTGCCTGGGGTTGTTGTGGCCAAAGTGCAGGACCCGGCATTTGGTTTTGTTGAACCTCATCCTGTTGGCTTCGGCCCAGCTCACCAGCCTATCCAGATCCCTCTGCAGGGCCTCGCTACCCTCAGGCAGATCGACACTCCCTGCCAATTTGGTGTCATCCGCGAACTTACTGAGGGCGCACTCAATGCCCTCATCCAAGTCATCAATAAAGATGTTGAAGAGGATAGGCCCCAGCACTGACCCCTGGGGAACACCACTCGTGACTGGTCTCCAACTGGATTTGACTCCATTTACCACCACTCTCTCAGCTTGTCCTCACAGTAGATGTGCTCTGGCCCTCTGATCATCTTCATGACCCTCCTCTGGACCTGCTTCAACAACTCCACGTCCTTCTTGTGTTTGAGGCCCCAGATCTGGACACAGTACTCCAAGTGGGATCTCATGAGAGCAGATCACCTCCTTTTAACTCCTGGTCACTTCTCCTGATACAGCCCAGGATACAGTTTTCTTCTGGGCTGCAAGCATACATTGTGGGCTGATGTTGAATCTTTCATCAAATAACACTCCCAATTTCTCCTCAGGGCTGCTCTCAAGACATGACATCATTGTCTCTAAATTGGTGAGATGTTGACAAGATGGATGGAGTACTCCATGGGTAAGGAATTGGCTGGATGGCCACACTCAAAGACTTTAGGTGAATAGCTCAATATCCAGTTGAAGGCCAGTGATGAGTGGTGTTTCTAAAAGGTCAGTACTGGGACCAGCACTATTTAATAACTTTGCTGGTGGCATGAACAGTGGTATTGAGTACATCCTCAGCAAATTTATGGATTGCAAGCAGTGGGGTGCAGTCAATACTCTAGAGGGAAGGAATGCTATCCAGAGGGTCCTGGACCGGCTTGAGAGGTAAGCTTGTGCAAATCTCATACAGTTCAACAAGGCAAAATGCAAGGTCCTGCACCTGGATAGGGACAGTCCCAAGCACAAATGTGGTCTGGGCAGATAATGGACTGAAAGCAGCCCTGAGGAGAAGGATTTGAGGGTGCTGGTTGAAGAGAGGCTCAACATGAGTCATTAGTGTGCGCTTGGAGCCAGCTGTATCCCGGGCTACATCATAAGAAGAGTGACCAATCTGCCAAGGGGGCCTATTCTCCCTTCCTACACCACTCTGGTGAGATCATACCTGGAGTACCGCATTCAGCTCTGGAGCCCCCAGTGTAAGAAGAATGAGAACCAGTCGGAGTGAGACCAGAGGAGGGACACAAAGATGGCCAGAGGGCTGGAGAACCTATTCTACCTATAAAGACTTAATAGAAATCTTCCAGTACCTGAAGTGGGCCTGAAAGAAAGATGGAGAGGAACTTTTTGCAAGGGCATGTAGCTATTGGATAAGGAGTAATGGCTTTTAACTGAAAGAACTTAGATTTAGATTAGATATTTGGAAGAAATTTTTTTACTGTGAATGTTATGAGATATTGGCACAGGCTACCCAGAGAAGCTGTGGAAGCCTCATCCCAGGAAGTGTTCGTGGCCAGATTGAATGGGTCTTTGGGCAACATGGTCTAGTGGGAAGTGTCCCTGCCCATGACTGGGAGTTACAACTAGATGATTTTTAAGATTCCTCCCAACATAAGTTATTATTCTCTGTTTTTATCAGTTTTCCTTTGTTCTGATCAAGGACAGCAAATGAGCAATTACCAAGGCCGTACCAGAGCAGCCTGCAAAATTTTTCAGGTGCAGCTTTCAAGCCCAGATATATGCTGCCACAGAAATGAGCTACTGTCAGATCAGGCACCTCTCTGAGGCTTGGGATAGGAACACTCAGTGCACTTCACTTATCTGCTAGGGGAGACCTGACAGGAAGTCCTGAGAACCATCAGCTAGGGCTGTGTTGCACTCATAATCCCGACTGCTTTTCTATCTTCTTAAACAGCCAAATCTGTGAAGAAGCAGGGCTTACTGGAAAACACTGGATTGTGGCTAGTCTTGCTGTACCACAGAATCACAGAACCAAATGGCAGAGTGCAGAAGATGACTGCTGAGAATACATCAGTACCTATAACATGAGTGAGGTAGAAGAGTGGTAAAGGTATCTTTCCTAAGTTTGGTTAAAGGGAATGGAGGGCCATCCTCAGTGTAGTAGCCAAATGCATTTTTCTGCATGCTCTTTCTCATCAGCTTGTCTATCAGTCACATGGATCTCTTTTCTGAAGGATTAATTAGGCCTCATGACTTCTGCTTGTGGTCACAGGCCTTCACTTTGAAAGTTCTTTGAAATCCACAAAGCTGTCCTTGAACTAATCACTTGACTCCCTGAGAATATTTATTGCTTTAATTTGCCTTTCCTAGCACAAGAACAAGTGTTATTTTGTGAGACAGCAAGGTAACAGGGAATCTGCAATGTACTGAGTTAAAAAACTGCAAACTAAATTTCTTTTCTTTTTTTCCCCCTTTCCTTCCCTTTGCTTCCCTTCCATACCTTTCTCTTCCTTTGCCCTCTTCTTTTCTAGGTAAACATCCCATGCCATACCTGGTGAATCCTTTCTCCGGGCTACTCCCACACATCTTTGTGCATACAAACCTACTGTTTCCAGACTCCTGCTCCATGTGAATGCAGCTGAGATTGCAGACCTAAGCAATCAGAAGATAAAATCAGAAGATAATCACTATTGCAAATACTTCCTACAGGTACAGGATAGCCTGAAGCTTTTGAATTTAGCCACAAAGGGGTTAGCAGGCTTTCCTCTGGCACAGCATGGCTTGTGTACCATATTACATACAGTCACATTTGCGGTACTGTTATTCAGGACTTAGCTTAAACTTCTAAAACTACACAGGACTCAGGAGTAAAATCTGATTTCACTGACAGCTGGAAAAGGCTATAGATGTGGAAATAAATTTGGTGGTTTGTTCCTGGTAGCAGAGAGGTTTTCAGATGTTATTGATTCTACTTTAATGAGTCGTGGCTGACAAAATGTATTAACCACTGACCACGCTATGCCACTGGCTACTGAAACTTATGTACCTTTTTCACATTTACACTCTCAGATATTTGGATGGAGCTTTGATGTTTTTGGTTGTTTTTTTTTAATGAATATAAGTCAGCTAATCTTCATCCTCTGTTACAACAAATTAGTGGGTTTCATTAAACTTGCAAGCGCAGAGATATTCTACATTGAGTTTTTTCATTCTTCTCCCTCTCAACCCAGAGTCCCTACTGTTGTGCATCCAAAATCCCTTTTCCACTCCTGACAAGACAAGCCTGGCTGGCCAGGCTTCATCTGTAGAGGAACAAAAGGGACTTACTCATGACTTTCATCTGCTTAATCTCTACTTCATCAACTAAAGCTGGCTAACCCCAAGAGGGCTGTAGAATGCCAGTGGAGAGCCCCATTTGGACAAGGGAGTCCACAGCCCTTCACTGCAGTGATTGGTGACACCTCCTCTTTTTGTATCATACTGGAAAAACTGAGACACTTCCTTTCTCCCTCAGCAACTTTACTGCCCTCATTGTTATACTGAATTCCTGCAGTGTTTGTGGAGTGCTTTTTTTGTAACTGAGCCTGCATGAACTACATAGAAGTGTCTTCTCTTTTCTGAGTAGATCTTTTTCACATGCCATCTTAGCAGGAGCCACCAACAGACAAATAAAGGGACATAGTGGAGCGTAGAACAAGAAGAGCTGGTGTAGCAAGGTTAATCAGAGTTTGCTCAGAGAAAGTTCTCCCTGTTCCTCCCTGCCTCAAAGCAAAGAGAAGAGGTCAGATAAGTTATTGTTTACTCTCAGCTTCCTGCACCACCAGCTTGGGGTTCTGGATTCCTGAGCAAGAACAGAAAAATGCTGCAAAAAATCCAGTTCCCTCCACGCCTGATGCCTCCCCACTTGGTCAGGCCAGAGGACTCCAAGCAACATACCCCTCAAAATGGAGGTGAAGTGAACCTGTAAGATGTTGACAGCCCAAGGAAAATTAGGAGGGAAAAGCATGTGCTGCCCAAATCCTGGTAGGAAATGCCAGGAGAAAGATGTGGAGATGCCCTGTTAGGCATGAATTTTTGAAGCTCCAGTGCCATCACTGTATAGTCCATATATCACTGTATGCATATCAATATCCCATGTAACTGTACAGAGTTAAAGCTTCTCCCTTCTCTCACTACCAGGCAACAGGGGTGCTTTGAGCTATGTGCCAGCTGACCGACCAGGCCAGCAGTGGCTTCTGCTCTTGCAAATTTTCAGAAAAAGCAAAAAGGGCTAATCAACAATGAAAGGCCTAATGTGGGGAGGTAAGGACAAAATCGAAGTGCCCCCTCAGACACAGCTCCTAGCAGACTCAGTGCTTTCTAACATAGTATGAGAGGAACAAGCGAGTTGGATGAATGAGTTTGCATTATTATCCCTCCAGAACAAAGGCCAGTTGTTCTGGCCGTGGATTAATCATCAGGAGAATAGGAAGTAGAGGTCCCATGCCAGACAGGTGATGACTGGGGCCCGTAGAAGCAAGATGACCAATCTCTGCTAAGGTGGAAAAGTACAGTAAGAAGGAAGTTGGGCCTGGGGGAGCTTGTGGGAATTTAGGTGGGGTTTTTTGTTAATTTCTTTTTTTAAATGTTGAGCTGTCTCAGGGAAAATAGGAAGCTTTGTGCTCCAATTCTAACAGCCCTTTTTTGCTACCACTGGGGAAATTTTAGTAGCCAAGCAAATGACGTGAGGAAATATGAATACTGTTTGCTTTTTGAAATCTCCCGTAACTGGCAAATCTTTAAAAAAACACATAGCTGTATACATGAGGTCTGCTCAGAAAGTAATACCTTCTATTTTGTAATGTTGGCCCACACCATCATAGGCAGATACTGGTGGTATGGCAGTAGAAGGTGGATCCTTCCCACCAATATCCCAATTACATGTTGTTGCCATGTGACAGATGGCAGCAGAGGGGCAATCTGGCAGAATGTTATCTGACACGGAAGTGCAGATGAAGCAAAGGTGTGTCACTAAATTCCTCCATGCAGAAAAAAAATGGCACCCACTGATGTTTGCTAGTGCTTGCTGGAAGTGTATGGAGATCAAACAGCAAATGTCACACAGTGAGGCAGTGTACGGTGCATTTCAGTAATGGTGATAGCAAATAGTGGATTGCCTCTGCTGGTGCAGATTGTTATGAAAGTGGCATGCAGGCTTTTGTTCATTGCTGGTGGAAATGCGCAGCTCTTAGCTCTTTGAAAAGTGTTATTGCGCTCTTTGTATCTGTTGTTGTTTCCTTAGGAACTAAGGAAGAAGACTTTCTGTCAGAGTGACTTATGTATATTTATGCACATATGGAAATGCATAGATACGCATAATGCTGCTCTGGGGAAAGAAAATCTGTTGACGTTTCAATGCTGGGAAGAACTAAGAGCTGCAAAAATATAAAGATGTGACTTAATAGAAGAGTGTGTAGCATGGATGAGTTTCAGTTCAGATTGCAGACAGAAAAATTTAAGGTAACTTTCTGACACAGAAAAAACAAAGAACAGGGAAAAAAAAAGTACTCATGTTAAAACACATTAAAAAAAAATAATAGTTGTGCCAGTTATGTGTGTGAAGAATAGGGAAAAACGCAATATGTGTTTCACAGCAAACTACCTCCTTAACCTCCTATTCTACAAGTGTTCACTTTTGAAACCTTTTGCTGTAGCTACCTGGCTTTTGGGTAAGCAACAGTGTAAAATGAGCAACCAGAAATGCAGTGGCAATGAAATGCAAAACCATGAACTGCTATGGCTACAGGAGGAGGGATGAAAGCAGTTATTAGCACAGCATGTGGGTCCTGAGTTAAAAAATCTTTCAGTGATTGTTATGGCCACTACTGCAGGTTTGATTACATGTAAGCACAAATCTGGCCACAGAGTGGGAGCTGCTCAGTAGAACTGACACAGATCTGCTGGCTGAAGCGGTTGTGTTGTGCTATAAAGGTGCTAGGTTGAATGTGTTTGGGCATAGTGGTGATGGGTTGATCGCTGGACAAGATCTTAGTGGATTTTTCCAACCTTAACGATTCTGTGGTTCTATGACAAGAATGAGGGAAGACAGTAGGAAAGGATGGTTGGGGACAATTAATTTCTCTGCACAGATCAAGGCCTGTATGCCTAAGAGCAGAAGCCAGACAGGGAAGAACTGCTGTACCCTGGAACCTGAAGGTCAGGGTCACACGGGTGCTGCAGCAGCTCGGTGTGAGTGTGGGCTGAGGGGCTGCCCGGGAGCAGAGTGACCGCGCAGTATTGCCCGGGGGACGGAGTGCAGCTGCAAGCAGCCACAGAGGACGCAGCCCTGAAACGGGGTACGCGGATGCAAGCAGCAGCTGGGGGCAGACTCCCTAAGTCCGCGCTGCTGCTGCTGCCTCCCGGACCTGCTCTTGGAAGCGCCGCTGTTTGATGCGGATGCCATGTACGCTTTGCTTCCCGAGCACCTTGCCCCTAGCGAGCCGCGGGTCCTACCACCCTGCTGGGCTCTGGACATCCCAGCAGCGCTACCACGCGAGGGGGTCAGTGGCACCCCGCTGACACCCCTGCGCAGCCCTCCTGCCCAGCCCTCCCGTCGCTCCCCGCCCTTCGGGGCGGTGCTTGCGGCCGCCGGCTCAGGGCGCCTTTACCGTTCCCTCTGCTCCCTCGGCCTGGCAGCGGCAGCACCGGCGGCGAGCGGCTCGGCCATGGGCACCAACGTGCCACCGCGCCGGGAGCCGCCCGCGCAAGGCCCCCATGTAAGTCAGCGGCGCGGCTCCGCGCAGCCCGCGGGGGAGGGGAGTGCGCCGGTGTGGGGGCCGCGGGAAGCCCCCGGGAATGGGGCGACGCCCCGAGATGCCGTGCCTGGACCCTGCGGGGCCGGCGCCGGGAGGACGGGATGCGCCGCGGAGCCCCCGATCCCCGAGTGTCCGCGTGGGTTGTTGGCCGCCGTGCCGGGAGGTCCGCCTTTCTGCGCGGCTTCAGCTTTGCTGGGTAGTCCGTGTTAAGGTTTAGGAGCTGGCAGCCCTTCGCTCAGCCGGCACCGTCCTTCTTGTGACTTGTCCTGGTGGCGTTGAGGCATGGCCCCATTGTGCCAGGTGCTCTGAAAGGAGCATTGAAAAGAAAGATGTGGAGCCTTGGAGGATTCACATCCAAAGAAGGATATGGGCAGTGGGTGGGTGTGGGAGCTTCATCTCTGTGGGGCAGTATTTCTGGGTAAGTTTTCTCTGAAGGCGTTCAGCTAATGGAAGTGAAGTGAAGGTGGCGCTGAGGGAAAGGCATAAGAGAGCCAGACAGACGGAGAAGGGGACACTGAGCCATGGGGGCTGATGAGGTGTCCCCAAGGAGTTTGACGTGCTCACCAAGCCCCAGGCAAACCCCTGCTTCTTCCCCTTGGGCAGCACTCCCAGCACAGGGTTGGCTCTGCCGAAAGTGGTTGCCAGTGACTGCTCAATACCACCTGTAGAGCAGGTTCAATGACTGCTCATCCTTTTCTGTGTCTGTGACCAGACGGTATGACTGCATGCAAGAAGGATGAAGATATTGGAGATCTGCTCTGCAGAGAAGCACCTGTTTGTGCTGCTGGACAGTACATTGGCCATAAGCCAGCAGTGTGCCCTTATGGCCAAGAAGGTCAATGGTATTATGGGTTGCATTTTTAAAAGAGTGTGGCCAGCAGATCCTTCTGTTCTGCCCTGGTGAGGCCATATCTGGAGTACCGTGTCCAGTTCCGGGCTCCTCAGTTTAAGAAAGGCAGGGAACTTCTAGAGAGAGTCCAGTGGATGGCCACACAGACGATGAGGGGCCTGGAGCATCTCCTCTACGAGGAAAGGCTGAAAGACCTGGGGCTGTTCAGCCTGGGGAAGAGAAGGCTGGGAGGGATTCTTATCAGTACTTATCAGGCAGGCTCTTTTTAGTGGTGTGCAGTAATGGAACAAGGGGCAATGGGCACAAACTGGAATACGAGAAGTTCCATCTGAACATGAGGAAAAATGTCTTTACTGTGGGGGTGGCAGAGCACTGGAAAAGGCTGCCCACAGTAGTTGAGTGAGGAGTTTTCCTTCTCTGGAGATATTCAAAATCTGCCTGTATGCTCTCCTTTGCAACCTCCTGTAGGGAAGCTGATTTAGCAGGGGGTTGGACTGGACGATCTCCAGAGGTCCCTTCCAACTTCTACAGTTCTGTGATTCTGTGATGTCTGCCAAAGAGCAAAATCTAAGATGTGTGCCTGTACGTGCAAAAAGGTCTCTTCCCATTTGAATCTGAGAGTCTTACCATGTTGTCTAGAAATTCCTCTTTTTTTAAAGTGTGTGTTTACACATCCTGGCTTTCCTCTTGCCTCCCCGCCAGCTTTGAGCTCAGATCTGGCTCCCAGTCTTCCTGAGATCTGCAGGTGCTGAGAAATAACATCATCCTGGATATCCTCCAGTGACAGCATCCATCTAAGATACAGACCTTAAAAAAGTGGATTTCCAGCAAGTGCTGAAAATGTGTCCATAGTCCTTATTTCTAAGTAAAAAATTATTTGTGAAAGTTTTTTTGACCTCTTGTAGCTCCGTTTCTCCATGGTGCCCTAAGTTTAAAGACGACACCATCGTGTCATGACATCAGAGTCTGAAAAGAGTAAACCAACATAGAGATGGGAACTAACTTTATCAAAGCTCCCCTTTGGTAACAAGGAAATGAGCAGCACAGATGGCGACAGAAGGCAACAGAAGCCCCCACAGGCTTTAAAGTAGAATGTTACCACACACAAACTGTGTGACTTTTGACTTTTGACTTTTGGTCTCCTACCAGAAGGATCCTCACCATTGCTCCACTACTTCTGTGCCATTTTATATTTAACCAGTCTACCTGCTACCTGGAATATTTAGATAATGAGATGGTTGGCAGCCACGCCATGGGAAATAATTAGGAACTGAGAATCCCATCAATGCTGTGATGCTCAAGAAAAGGGGATTTTTATGCATTACATAAAAATGAGGCTAGGGCAGAGTCAAGGATCCCTCTAATATTTTTTGCAAAGCTGCATAATTCCATGTGGTGGAAGTTGGTCGTGGTGACTTTCCCACTAAGTACCTTGCTTTAAAAGTGCAAAACATCCTTTTGAAAATCCTTATCCAACTGTCACATTTTTCTCATAATTCCACTGTAAAAGAATGAGACGGCTCATGGGATTAGCGTGAGGCACGAGAGCATGCTACACAGTGTCAGTACTCCAGAATTGCCTGGCAGAGTTTTAGAAAGCACTGGCAAATAGTCCCCTTGGTGAAAGTCAGGGATGCTTATTCTGATCTCTAACATGACTGCCTCTGCAGCCAAGCTGATCAGAAGGTGTCTGTAACCATGTGGCTCTGGGTGGCCTTCTACATCCTGGCACACATCTCGCCTTGGGAAAATAGGCTGCTTGTCTCTGGTGGTGTTCCAGGCATATGGCCTTTCCCAGAGAGCCTCAGCACAGCCTGTGGAGGTTAGAGAACCTATCAGGAGCGCTGCCTTTCCCGCAAAGTCAGTAAATATTTTAGCAGTTGTTTTTACTTTGCAATTTGAGACCATTTCATTCAAGCATTGAGTACCAAATCAAAGCCCTAATGAAATACCATGCGTAGAAGTCCAGCTGAGAAAATTAGTCTGTCCTGGAAGTTATCTAAGAATAACTGCTGACCATCACTTGGATACTTCAGATGTGATTTTCTGTTTCAGTTTACTGTGTAAAGGAAGGAAGGAAAGAAGTAAATTACCATTTACCGTATGAGTTGCTTTTTTTTTCTTTTTTTTTTTTTTTCCCCTAAATGTCATCCTGAACTATAAAACTTTGCTCTTTGTCATTTACAAAGTCCTGGCTTCCTGCCCAAGTAAAACATGTTTATGGAAGGTCTGTGGCAGTCTTCTTGGACAGTCCTTAGAGATGGTGCCTCCTTTAAATTTGTGTGCTTGTTCTTACCTTTCCTTGACTTTTCCTTGTTGTTTGGAGAACAAAACCATTTCTGGAGATTGCCAGTAATGAAAATGTGGGCTATAGATATTCCAAACAAAAAATGAGATTGTTTTACCCCTGACCCAGAATTAAAAACAAAAAATGTACTTTTAGATAGTGCTTGATGCAAAAAATGCTGCACTTTTGACTGTCACCTGAGCCTTCCACAGCGTTTCTGCGGGGATACGGAAATACGGAATTGTTTCAGGACCAGATAACAGCCATTTAATAGTGTAGGATTTAAGATTGCTCTAAAAGTCACACAAATAAAAATGATTCTTGCATAACATAGCTAATGGAACATGGTACATTACAAGCTTCCAAATCAGGAGGATTTGCCTATTAGTGAAAGCTACACACACACACACACACAGAAACACACACTCATGGCTCATCAGAAGCTATAAAAAAACTGTAAAGCTCATGTACTAGCTGGACAAGACAAACAAGTAGTAACTTTCAGACCTGCTCACGGTGTGGGAAGTATTTATTAATACTGACAAAAGGACAGAGTTTGGCTCTGCAACATTCCTCACTGCCAGCCGTGTAATACTCTTTTCAATAACATATCTCAAATGTAAGTGGGAAAAATCAGGCAGTCCTATCAGTAGATGTGCATTTCTGCTTCTTTCCCTCTACTCCCAGCTTCTGGCCTATTGCACTTCCTGTTCCATGGCAGCATATCTCTGCACCTTTGTTGGAGCTTGCAAACCAAGCATAGCAGCTCCTCTCTGGGTAGTGAGTCAGGTCTGCCCTCGGTGTCTGCACCCATTGAGACAAAAAATGCCCAGCACCAGTCCATCACCGAAAGGAAGGTTGGAGTGAGGGCCAAGTGCTGGGTGGAATGTGGAACACAAGATTAGAGCCACAACACTGCTGGCAGATCATAATTTTGGTATCTTACATCTTTAAGGTTGTGATAATACAGCATGCACGAAGAAGAAATGACACAGCTTTAGCTTCTGCATGAAAGCCAGGTAGAAGATCAAGTTGTGCTTTGTAACTGTGCCTCTTTAAAGAGAATTAAGTTGTGGTAGAAGCTCAGAGTGACGAGAACTGAGAAAGCTTAATAGAACTTTGTTTTGCTCTCTGGTCCTTCACATTTGAGAGGCATTTGCATAGAGCTAACTTGGCCATTTCTTCTGCATGTTTTCCTTTACCAAGTGTGCCTGACAAAACTGAAATCTGTTTGTTGACAGACTTACCACTGTTCTTACCTAATGACAACATCTTGCAACCAATTTGATTCCTCCCTAGCTTTAGTCCAAATACTCTCTATTAGGTACAGTGGCTGCATGCATTCCTGTTTGAACACTGCCAGTTTTAAGTAGGCTGTCTTCTCTGCTTATCTGAGGCTTAGACACAGCAGAGGCGTCACCAGACTGCATCCTGCCATCCTGCTTGAAAATCCTGCAACAAGCATCACCCCAGCTAGGCTTCCATAATTGTTCAACCCCAGCTGCTTCAAAGCCAGATTGAAGTGTGCTGTATCCCCTAGTGGATGCTTGACGTGTGTCAACAAGCATGAATCAGCAATAGCAATCATGTTTATTCTAGCAGAAGTGAACACGAGTGGAACTTGAAACAGACAAACCATGTCCTTAAGAGCTTTTAACCCGCATAAAGAAAACAGACCCTTGAAGCACTGGATTGATCACACAAGCAGAGTGGATCATGTGATGGCAGCAGAAAGTGGGTCAGTTCCACTATTTTATTTTTAGAGAGACAGGGTGGGAGGGGGGAGGAAAAAAAACAAAACAAAACAAAACAAAAAAAACCCTTGTGTAAAGTTTCTTTCAGTTGAAGATGTAGGCTCAAGTCATCGGAGATTGAATGGAATGATAAAAATCACAATGACGTCAGCACGCTTTTGCGTGAGTTTTAGATAGGTTCTATCTTAGCCCTCCTCGACCAAAGAGCCCACCAGAACAGAGGCTGCCTTTCATACTGTGCATCTATTGCATCCTACTACTCCAGCAAGTTACTGGAAACTTGATTCAAACTTTGTAGGTAAATATAAATTACATAATAATCCACCAAAAAACCACCATATGTTATTGTCCTCATAAGAAAGAGGTTATTAATCTGTTACAGAATACTGGCAAATTAAAGTCTTGTGATGTCTTTATCCAATTCCTAATTTCAATGAGAATCTCAGTTCTCCTTACCTGGGTTTTTGATGGACCTCATTTTATCATATGTTCTTCGATTTTCAGATGTTTTTGAATTTCCTCTTCCTTGGCAAGGAACTCTGTGACTAACAACCTTACCAACATCCTTGTCATCTATATGTAAAATTATGAGCAAGGATGTGAGAAATCTGTGCTGTGAGGAGGAGGAAATAAAACCCCAAATCTCGCATAGCAAAAATGATTTTGTCTCATGTTCCCTATCTCCCCTTTCTCTGAAACATCAGATATAAGTTTCAAGCCCATGCTGTGGTGACACTGACCTAAAACTGCTGTGGTTGCTTGCAGTAAGTATTGACTGTGCACTGCTCACCTGGTAGTTTTGTGAAGAACAAACAAGAAGATGCAGAAAGGTAGTATCTTGTTATGCTTTTCCTGCTGTGTGCATCTGCTTGAATTCTCCTTATATCATATAGCAGGTGTTACCCAGTCTTTTCCTATGAGGTACATTCACAACAGAGTACATTCACAGCAGCTGAATGCTGCTGGACACCACTTTCCTCAGAAATAATGACTGCATCAGAAGGACCAGCTGTCCTGGAAGCACTATGCCCTTACCTTTATCATTCATGCTCTTTCATGCTTTTTTTTTTTTTTTTTTTTTTTTTTTTTTTTTTTTTTTTCTGGCACAATGCACAAGGACATGCACAGCTGCTTCTGGTTACTTGTGAAACTCTTAGACTGAGTTTTCACTTCCTTATACTCAGGAACTGGTTTTGACATAAATCAAACAGATGTAAATGGGGAGTTAAGGCAGGAGATAACACCTACACTTGATGTAGATGTTGATTTTAAAAGACATATTCCTTTGCTTTTGGGTGGGAGGAGGTAATTTCCATGCAGAAGGCAGTGGCACTGAGTGTCAGCCCATGCTATCCACCTCCTGTGTGACAGTGCAGTCAGGCACTGACAGGTCCCTTCTCTCAAGTGCAGGCCACAGTCTGTGTCTGTCACCTCACTCAGGATGGCTTTCCAAACAGTGCGATCTCTAAGCCAGATGCAGATCAAAGGACATGATCAGATGGTCTTCTGTTCAAAGCCTAAGCAGCAAACAGGCAAACAGGCCCTCTCTGGAAAAAGTAAGCCCATCTCCATTTACTGATGTAGTTAAGATGTTCTTTCTCTCTTGGAAACAGTCAATTTCAAGCAGAGTTTGAAATATTCCCAAGGTCGAGTATTGCCTTTGGTGGATTGTTGTTGTTTTTTGTTTTGTTTTGTTTTGGTTTTGTTTTTGTTTGTTTGTTTCATTAACAAATTGCCACAAAAGCCACTTAAGATGTTTTATGGTTGAAAATTTTCATACTCGTTCCTCAAAACCCTGTGAGAAAAGGCAACTTTTTTTTTTTTTTTTCCCTAGTGGGCTGATAGCAGTATAGCTTCTCTCATTCCTTGCATTTATTTTTTTGTAGTTGAGTTGCCTGCAGGAGAATCATAGAATCATAGAATCACAAGGTTGGAAAGGATCTACAAGATCATCTAGTCTAACAATCCTCCCATTACCGTAGCTACAGCAAAGCACTGAACCATATCTCGGAGCTCCTCATCCAGACGCCAAGGAGGCACTATGAAGATAAATCTTTTTTGAGAAGCTGAAATTGAAAGCAGAAGGGATGTAACACACGTTAGGTAGGTTGATCTGAAAGTAGTGTCTCCTGTTTACTTACAAGAAAACATATACGAAGAGCACAACAGCACTATTTCAAAGAGCAAATTCTGTTACAAAACACTCTTTTTCAACATAGTCCCCACCAATAGCTGTGCTTTTTGCAAGTGATGAGCAAAGCCTGCATGCTGCTCTTGTAACAGTGTGCACCAGTGCAGGCAACCTTGTTGCTAGGAAAATGTTGCTGACACAGTTCATCTTTCATCAGCCCGAACAGAAAGAAGTCAGAAGGTGCTTCTCTAAATGGTGGGAAAGGTTGGACAGTCCAACCAAGTCTGGCAATGTGCTCCACCATCTTCAAACTGGTATGGGGCCTGGTGTTACTGTGTTGCAAGAGAAAGGTTATCTTCTTCTCTGACTTGACCCTGGACATTTGAGCCTTCCTCTTAGTCAGTGTCATGATGTAGCAGTCAGAGCTGGTGGTTTGTCTGGATTCTGGGAAATCCAGAAGGGTCGCCCTTTTCCTATCCCAAAGGACAGAGCACATCACTGTACCTGCCAAGGGCTGTGTCTTGAACTTTTTCTTTGATGAGGAATTCACTTGTCACCACTTGATGAATGGCCATTCTGACTCCAGTTCATAATGGTGACACCACCTCTCATCACTGCTAATGATGTGATCCAGGAAACCGTCACCTTCAGCCTCATATTGGTTCAGTAGGTCCTGACAAACTGGCATATAGTGTTCTTTCTGTTCCGGTGAGAGCATTTGTGGGACCCAACCGGTGCACACTTTGTGCTATTCTGACATTGCAACTATAGTTTCCAATGCACAGGAGCCAATATTCAGCTCGGTTCATAATCTTCCTATCTGCGTGGATAAGCTGATCAAGACGCTCTTCATTTCATGGTTGAAAGCACATACAGCTGTGTGTGGCCATCTGGAACATGGCTTGTCTTTCACATCACTGTCACTACTGCTGAAACATGCCACACACCACCTCAATGTGTGGCATCCGCTGTTTGGTCTCTGTAAAAGTTCACCAAGCTTCAATGAAAGCCAATGAGTGCCATTTTTTTCTGCATGGAGGACACACCTTTGCTTCATACACGCTTCCATGTCAGCTGCTATGGTGTCAGACTGCCCCTCTGCCGCCATCAGTCACATGGCAACAGCGTGTAACGGGATATTGGTGGGAAGGATCCACCTCTACTGCCGTACCACCAACATCCACCTCTGATGTCATGGGCCAATATCATAACCTAGTAGGAGAGCAGCCCTGGAGGGTGGATGAATAAAGATACACTTTGGACTGAAGAACTGTCAGAGCATAGGTGCCAAATAGATGAATGTGACACGAGCTTGGTATTTTCTAAGTGTCTGAGGATGGATGGCCCTGCCACATCAGTCTGTCAGTTTCTCAGGCTTCAGTGGCACTAATCAGAGATCTGTCAGAGGGAGGAAAATCGCAGTGAAGAACCCTCCTTTGTCTAGGATTATGTGGCACTACAGCATTTTATTTAGTTTCTTCCGTAGGAAAGCATAGTGGGCAAGCGCTGCTGAGGAACTGGACCCAGATCCAGGTCAGACCCAGCCTGAGAAAACTAGGTGTCTCTTTCAGTCACCTGAAACACACAGGTGATGAGTAACGCCTGGAGGCAGGTTTTAAACAAGCTCCATCACGGCACTGCCGATGAAGCCAACGGGATGAAAGTCAATACAGGCGCTCTTGGCTGCATTAACACCCGGGCCGCAGACCCGCGTGGCACACCCAGAACCTCCTGAGGGTCAGGCACGTGCCCCAGCCACGGATCAGCCGCTGCGCGCTCCGCCCTCGCCCAGCACCTCCAGCGGGCACGGCTGACAGCGGTACACCACTGGCTCGGCGGGCCCGGGCCGCCGCTGACAGGCGGGCCCTCGCCCCCCGCCCACCGTGGGCGGGGCTGCTACGCGCGCTGCTCCGGCACGGCCACTGCGGCCTCAGCGCGGCGTAAGGCGGCCGCCGGGCGAGGTGACCGCCGGCGGGCTCTACCGGGGCGGCTGGGCCGCGCCGCGAGGAAGGGAAGGCTGCGGGCAGCCGGCGGAGGAGCGGTGCCTCCGGGGCATCGCCGGGCGGGGCGCGCATGCGTGGCGTGGGCTGGTGGGGATGGGGGAGGGCGAGGGTCTGCCGCAGGGAAGCGGCCGCTCCACGCGCGTGCGGGCGGCTCCGCGCGGGGTTGGGCGCGGCGGCGATGGGCGCGGACGCTCGGGGAGGGAGCGGGCCCCGGTGAGGCGGCGGGTCCGGGGGGAGAGGAGGAGCGAGCGTGTGGGGAGGAGCGCCTCGCTTCTGCCGGGGGCCGTCAGTCAGCGGGTGGTTCGGTTCGGATTGTTGCGGGTCGTTTATCTTAGGGGGGCGTCTGCGGGGTTCGGGAAAACGCGTCGGTCTGGCAGCAGCAGTACGCCTGCCCGCAGCGAGGCCTGCGCGTGGCTCACGCGGGTTTGTTTGTTAAACTTGTGCTGCAGAGGGTCAGCGGGGTACTAAAAATAATTTTGCTTTGGGACTGCCCAAAACTTAATGTTGACTGAGGCTGAAATGTGGAATGTGTGTGCGGCAGTGTAGTCTGGTGAGAGGTTTGTGTCTGACCTAGGAACGTCATTCATGCAGCTTCAAAGACACGCATTAGGGATGTCGGTTTCACGTCTTCGATGTGATTTCATTTGAATTCGTCACTGTTTTTAGACGTGCAGAGCTAGGATGTCCTGCGCAGGAGCATCTCCGGAAGAGGCTGGTTTAGAGTTGGGGGAGCAGTGATGCTGCGGGGTCTGACTGCAGGTGCTGTGATTCAAGGTTGCGTGTGGTGGTAAAGGGTAACGTGCACCCTGACCTAATTGTATGTGGCTCTGGGAGTCTGCAAGCACTTTTTCTCCCATTTTCAATTCAGGGGACTGAACACCATATGTACACTAAAAATATTTATAGCCTGTTGGATACGAAGAAAGATGAGGTCAAATTAAAGCAGCCATCATCTAAACACAGAACTGCGGAAGTTCTAGCAGGAGGAAGTAGTAAGTTTGAGGTGTGACTATCTGAAAGTGTAAACCAGCATTTAATTAACACAGTGCTTTTCAAGCGAGGGTCTAATGAAAATACAAATGTAACAGCTCACTGAAGAACAAATACTATTAATTTGTGGCTGAATTTATGGAATTCAGTTTGATTCGTTATAAAAACAAATTGCTGAAGTTCCAGGCTGTATCTCTTCTGTTTAAGGTGGTTGGCACTATTGGTTTGCAGGGCTGAATGAGAAATGCCATTTCTGATGAGCTCAGTCATGGCAGCTGTCATTGCTTTTTGCTACTCTTCTTTCATTCTCGAAGGTAAATCGTGACTGATGGAGTTATACTAGGAAAAAAAAAAATCACCGTGACAGTTATAGTTTCACAGAGCCCTAATGGATTGCAAGTGGAAACTAGAAATATCTTTTACCATTGACAACTTGTGATGGATTTCTGGTAGTCCTACCATGACTGTTATGCAAAATATTTTTTGTTGTTGTTGTTACATGTGACAAAATCTAATAATGCTTGAAAAATTGGGAGAACTTGGAAAAACTGATGAATATTTTATGTGTCATGAGGGTGGGATGCTAAAATAGCCTAATGGGCTTTCTTTTAAAAATTTACTGAAAAATGTGAGGTTTTTTTTTGTTTGTTTGTTTGTTTCCTGTTTATAAGGTGGACAGGGAGGAATACCTGTGCAATAGTATCAGTACTGGAGAAGCAACTAAAGGAAAATTATTTTGATGTCAGAATGTGTGAAAGCTGAAAACCTCTCTTTTGCATTATTTGTGTACAGTGCACAGCATGTAACCCCAGGCTGTCATCTGACCTTGAGTCTTCTGAGAAAGTACAAAATCTGATCCTTCCATCATGGCTGAGACCTTGCAGAAGTAATTCTCTCTTTTCCCCACAGCGTATTTCTATTGCACTGTAAAAACCAGAAATTAAAGGAGCGTGAAATTGGACAGTCAGTGTTATTGTCATGCTTACACAGCAGCTGCTTGGGAAGAGCTTCCCCAGCTATCAAAACGGGTAGAGAGATTGATACTGCTATATCTGTGTCAGAGATGAGCAATCCTTGTGTGTTAAGCTGGAAGAAGTCACCTCCAGTTTACTTGCCATGAAAATGCAGTAAAAATCTGACATAGCATTAGATTTGATACCCTGAGGATAGTGCTTATTTAAAATCCAGTTATTCCCAGAAGGAGAACTGCAAAAAACGTACCTGGTCTGATGTTCTCCTTCCAAAATAGTGGTTTCTGTTGCGGGGAGAAAGGGAGGCAGTGGTGTAAATTGGGTTCCTATGTATATATTTTTAGTGGATTTTTCTTTCTCTCTGAAACTTTTTTTTTTTTTTTTTTTTTTTCCATTTGCTGAAGTAACTCAAAAGTGCAAGGTAAAATGGTAAACATGGGGTAGGTAAACATTAAACATGATTACAAAGTTTAATCAGCTATTTAACAGGTTGGAAGAGTCCATTAGAGGAAATGTCTTGTTACATTAACTGCTGATGTTCTTTGTTTAAAAAACAACAACAACAACAACAACAAAAAACAACAATAACAACCAAGCATTCAATTCCTGGGGGATTTAAATTGTCAAGAACCCTTTTTAAAAATAAATAACAACAGCAACCAAAAATATACTCCAGTTCAACTGATGATTATTGTCATTATTATTATTATTATTATTATTATTATTATTATCTCCAAAAATTGTTCTTTTACTGTAACCTAACCCAATGTTGTATTATTTAATATCTTGGTGTACTTTGGCCTGCAACATGGTATGAAAGGGATTAGGAGTCAATATTTAACTCACTGCATTTCACCAAACTGCGTTTGACAGATACATAAACTGACTTGAGCAAGAACTTTCTTTTTGTTCACAGAATCTGTCAGTGAATATATCTCTTAGCAGTTTGTTCCATTCTGTAGTTTTATAATAGGTTGTTTTTTTTTTCCTTTGATTTACTTATATGCCAAGATCATAAAGTTCAACCAGCAACCTGACCTAGCAAATCTGGTTGCTAAACCGTCTCCTTTAGTTATGTCTCTGCACATCTCTTAAATACCCACAGGGATGGGGACTCCAGCACTTCTCTGGGCAGCCTGTTTCAATGCTTGATCACGCACTTGAGGAAGTTCTTCCTAATGTCTATTTTAAAGAACGCCTGGCACAACTTGAGTTTTTCTCCTTGTGTCTTCTCAGGTCTCACATGAGAAGAGAGACCTACACCCTGTTTGCTGCAACCTCCTTTCAGATAATTCCAGGGAATGATGAAGTCTCACTTCTGTTTCCTCCAGATCAAGCAGCCCAATCCTCTCAGTCATTTCTCATAACTCTTGTTTTCTAGTCCTATCACCAGCTTCATTGCTGTTCTCTGAACACTTCTCTGTAACTTAATATCCTACTTGTAGCAAGGGGCCCAAAAATGAATGCAGCGTTCGAGGTGTGGTCTCATCAGTGCAAGCGGACAATAAGTTCCCTGCTCCTGCTGGTGTCTGTTTCTGATACAGGCCCAGATGCCATTGGCCTTCTTCTTGGACACCCAGGCACACTGCTGGCTCATGTTCCACTGGCTGTTGACCGGAACCCTGGGGTCCTTTCCTGCCAAGCAGCCTTTCAGTCACTCTTCTCCAAGCCAATGTAGGGTTGTTTTGACCCACAACCAGGGCCTGGTACTTAACATTCATAAACTGGAAGGGACCCACAAGGATCATCAAGTCCAACTGCTGACTACACTCAGGAGTTGTCCAAATAGCACTTTATTTCTGGCAGCTTGGGGCCGTGCCCACAGCCCTGTGCAGCCCGTTCCATGCCCACCACCCTTTGGTGCAGACCCTTTCCCTGACCCCCAGCTGCCCCTCCCCTGGCACAGCTCCATGCTGTTCCCTCGGGCCCTGTCGCTGTCACACAGAGCAGAGCTCAGCGCTGCCCTCCACTCCCTATGAGGAGCTGCAGCCACCATGAGGTCTCCCCTCAGCTCCTCTGCTCTGCACTGAACACGCTGAGGGACCTCAACCACTCCTCATACATTTTCCCCTCTAGACCTTTTGCTATCTTTGTAGCCCTCCTCTGGATGCTCTCTAGTAGATGTGGGCGCAATGTAAGAAAGACATAAAACTGCATGCAGTGCTGGAGGTGCGGCACACCTGGGTACGGTTCGTCCTTTGGGCTGCCAGGACACAGAATTCAGAATTCTAATTTCAGAATTATCTGAAAGGCTGCTGGCTCACATTCAACTTGTCAATCAAAACCTCCAGATCCCTTTCTGTGGAGATGCTCTTCAACCTCTTGTGCCCCAGTCTACATATATCCAGGATTGCCTTATCCCACGTGCAGAATCTTGCGCTTGCTCTTAAACTTCTTGTGGCTGGTGATTGCTCAGAACTCTACTTTGCAAGGTTTCTCAGCAAGACCTCTCTATCCTCGAGAGAATCGATAGTTCTTCCCAGTGTAGCATCATCAGCAAACTCACTTAGTGTTCCTTTCAGTCCTGCAACCAAGTCATTTATGGAAACTTTAAAGAGAACTGCCCCTAAAATAGAGCTCTGAGAAACCCCACTAGTGATTGGCTTCCAGATAGATTTACTTTAACTCCGTGGGTATTGTTGAATGTCATACAGTTGGACTTGGCCCATTGACGTAGTCTAACCAGATTCCTCTGGAAACCCTTCCTACTCTCAAGCAGATCCACATTCCTGCCTAACTTGTTATTGTCAGCAAACTTAGTGAGGGTGCACTCGATCCCCTTATCCAGATTGTTAATAAAAGTGTTAAATAAAACTAGCTTCAAGACTGATCACTGGAGAATGTCACTGCTGATCAGCCACCAACTGGACTGATTTCTGTTTGCCCTTCGAGCCCACCCATCCAGTCATTTCACCCAGCTAACTGTACACCTGTCCGTGCCATGAGTAGCCAGTTTCACCAGCGGAATAGTGTGGGAGATGGCATCAAACACTTTATTAAAATTCAGGTAGATAACATCCATGGCCTTTCCATCATTTACAGAGAGGGTATCTTGTCATAGGAGATCAGGTTAATCAGGCAGGACCTGCTTTTCATAAAGCTATGCTGGCTGCATCTGATCTCTCAGTTGTTCCATGTCTGCTGTTACACAGCTTTCAAGACGATCTGCTCCATAACCCTTCCCAATACCAAGATGAGTACAGGCAGACCCACAGTTCGTTGATCCTCTTTCCTGCCTTTCTTATAGACTGGAGTCGCATTCACTGACTTCCAGTCAACTGGGAGCTCCCCAGTTAGCTAGGACTGCCAGTAAATTGTTGAGAGTGGCTTGGTGAGTGCTTCCACCACCTCCTTCAGTACCCATGGATGAATTCCATCCAGCCCTTTGAGTTCATGAATATTAAAAAGATGTAGTAGGTTACCTATTGTTTCCCATTGGACTACAGGTGCTTTGTCGTGTTCCCTGCCACCATCTTTCAACTCAGGGGGATTGGGTATCCTGGGAAAAATTGGCCTTCCTAATAAAAGCAGGCAAAAAGTCATTAAGTATCTTAACCCTATCATCATTTTCCATTACTGCATGGTTGCTCACATCTGATAAAGGATGGAGATTCTCCGTAATCCTCCCTTTGCAATGATGTATTTATAAAAGTGTTATGTATTGTCTTTGACTGTAGTAGCTAAATTGATTTCCAGCTGAGCTTTGGCCATTCCAGTTTTCTACCTGTACAAGTTGACAACAGCTTTGTAGTTTTTCTACATTGCCTGCACCCTTTTCCAGTGTTCCAGAGTTTAAAAGTTACAACTGAACTTCGTAATATTTAAATATTCTTCATATAGAATACATGGATTACTTGTCAAAGTAAAGGTGTTAAAATAGTGAGTTCTAGATAAATGAAAAAAGCACATTTTTATTTCTGAAATCTGTTAATGATAAGCACTGCACGGTGTCAGTTGTCTGCTATCAGTGGATAAGGCAGTATGTGTCTACTGCGCTGCAGTTACGTATGCTATTCATAAAGCGCGTCATTTATTTGCTATAAGATTGTTACTGATGGTTTCTGTTTATTTGTTCATTTATTTTTCAGGAACTGTATTTCAAGAATCTTTCAAAACAGAAACAAAAAGAAGACATGGAGAAGAATGGAAACAACCGCAAACTTCGTGTTTGTGTTGCTACTTGCAACCGGGCTGATTATTCAAAATTAGCTCCTATTATGTTTGGTATTAAGGCAGAACCACAGTTCTTCGAGCTTGATGTCGTAGTGCTTGGCTCCCACTTGATTGATGATTATGGGTAAGGTGCATTTTTGTATCTCTCCCATTCTGTTTCTGCAGTGTTGGCAGTACAGTCATGAATATTGGGTCACAGAGTCCTTGTCGTCATGAAAGCACATAACAAAATTTTAAACCTCATTTTTCAGACATTATAGATGTATTCTATTTCATTTTTCAGTTGTTTTTTTTTCTTCTTTTTTTTTTTTTACAAATCAGTCTTGGAATTTTAGAAAGTTCTGTGTAGGTTCTGGAACTGAGTTTTTCAACAGTTTCTGACACAGTGAGAAATTCAGTTCATTCAGACTTACCTTAGAATCTGGTGATTGTCAAATGAAAATGTGTTACAATTTTGAATTTTCATGGCAAAAAGATAACTTTCAGTCATTCTAAGTTGAAGTTCTTGTAATTTTCATTCTTACTGGATAAAGTTTTTATATAATTGGCATCGCAGGGAAGTACTGTTAGTTCTCACCTCTGGGATTGCAGGGGAAGAAAGCAGCATAGGTTAAGCTCTTTCTTACATAATGGGTAACGAGGTAGAGGTAGGAGAGGTATTAGATATCATTCGGCAGGAGAGACTGTCCCGGATGGATGAGCAGCGACCGACTGCGTGGTTCAAGGGGATTTTGGATGGATCCTTCACTCAGGGAACCCCGGAGCCAACGGAGGAACCCGGCAGCTCTCGTGAGAGCAGCTGACACAGCGCATGGGCATTGCCTGGGTAACGGCGGGAGATTTAAACAAGGACCGAACCCGGAAGAAGCCCTTTGATCGCCAAAGTTAGCTGCCTCGGAACTGTCCTGGACGGATGAGCAGTGACTGACCGCGTGGTTCAAGGGGATTTTGGACGGTTCCTTCACTCAGGGAACCCCGGAGCCAATGAAGCAGCCCAACAGCTCTCGTCTGGCAGCTCTCGTGAGAGTGGCTAACGCAGCACGTGGGCGTATAACGGCGCTACATTCACGCCCCCTGTGCCTTAAAAAGCCTCGAGGAGGGCAGTGACAAACAGGAAGGGTCAGGTCTGTGAATCGCGTGGCTACCGGTACAGTGCTGGTAAGTATTCTGCTTAGCCATGGCCGTGCCCCGGCGGAAGGCTGCTGCCAGAAATAATGAGGTGACCCAGACAGAGGTCCCATGCTCTCAAAGAAGGAAAGCAGCAACCAAGAAGACTGTGGAGACCCAGACTGAGGGCCCCGCACACATATGAAAGGAAGGCTGCTGCCAGGAACAATGAGGGTGTGCAGACTGAGATCCCAAACCAAGATGTTGGTGTGCAGTCCTCTGGCTGTAGTGAGTGCCAGAGCCTGGCACTGCAGGCCCTTGCAGTGCCAGGTGAGAGAGGCAGCGATTGTGTATGATGCGACCAGGTAAACTACTTACTCAGCCTTGTGGCTGACCTGAAGGATGAGGTGGAGAGGCTGAGGAGCATTAAGGAATGTGAGAGGGAGATTGATTGCTGGTACCAAACCCTATCAGCCCCTAGATCTTGGCAGCCAGAAGAGGCTCTGCATGGAGTACATCACCCCCTGCCACCGTGCAAACAGGTGACAGAGGGGAACCAACAAGATGCTTTATAAACAGTTGGGTGAGGTCTCTAGGTCACTCCCCCTTGTTCTGGTCGGGGACAGACAGACATCTGCTGGAATTATAATACAGCTGACAGGGAACAGTCCCGGAGGTTCCTAAGGTGTGGTGGGAGATAACTTCCTGACACAGCTGGTGAGGGAGCCGACAAGGGGAAGCAAAATCCTGGACCTGCTGTTTGTTAACAGAGAAGGTCTGGTGGGGGATGTAAAGGTTGGAGACCGTCTGGGTCAAAGTGACCATGAGATGCTAGATTTCTCTATCCTTGTCGAACCACGGAGGGGAGTCATCAGAACTGCCACCTTGGACTTCTGGAGGGCAGACTTCAACCTCTTTAGGACCATGGTTGAGAGGGTCCCTTGGGAGGTAGCTTTGGAGAGCGTGGGAGCCCAGGAAGGCTGGGAATATTTTAAGGAAATTGTTCTAAACGTGCAGGACCTGACCATCCCCATGTCACGGAAGACGAGCCGACAGGCAAGGAGGCCGGGCTGGCTGAACAGAGATCTTTGGCTGGAACTCAAGAACAATAGGAAAGTTTATGGTCTCTGGAAGAGTGGGCAAGCTACTTATGAGGATTACAGGTATGTAGTGAAGCTTTGCAGGGAGAAAATTAGAAAAGCCAAAGCACAGCTGGAACTGAGCTTGGCCACTAAGCTAAAGGAAAACAGTAAATGCTTTTATAAACACATTAATAGCAAAAGGAAAGCTAGGGAGAATCTCCATTTGTTGTTGGATGCCAAGGGCAACCTGGTCACCAAGGATAGGGATAAGGCTGAGGTACTTAATGCCGTCTTTGCCTCAGTCTTTAATAGTAAGACTTGTTACTTCCTGGGAACACAGCCCCCTGCGCTGGTAGATAGGGATGGGGAACAGAATAAGCCCTTCATGATCCATGACGAGATAGTTTTGGACCTGCTGCGAAAGCTGGATGCTTACAAGTCCATGGGGCTGGATGGATTGCACCCTAGAGTGCTGAGGGAGTTGGCGGATGTGGTTGCCAAGCCACTGTCCATCATTTTTCAGCAGTCCTGGCTAACAGGGGATGTCCCAGTGGATTGGAAACTGGCAAATGTGACACCCATCTTCAAAAAGGGCTGGAAAGATGATCCTGGTAGCTACTGACCTATCAGTCTCACCTCGGTGCCTGGGAAGGTCATGGAACGTATAATCTTGGGAACCATCGTGGACCAATTAAAGGTCAACCGGGGGATCAGGCTCAGTCAGCATGGGTTCGTGAATGGTAGATCCTGTTTGACAAACCTGATTTCATTCTATGACAAGGTGACCCGCTTGGTGGATGAGGGTCAGGCTGTCGATGTGGTCTACCTGGACTTCAGTAAGGCCTTTGACACTGTCCCCCATAACATTCTCGTGAAGAAGCTGGCTGCCCATGGTCTGGATGGGTGTACGCTCCGCTGGGTGGAGCACTGGCTGGATGGTTGGGCCCAAAGAGTTGTGGTCAATGGAGTTGAATCCAGTTGGCGGCTGGTCATGAGCGGTGTCCCCCAAGGCTCAGTACTGGGGCCGCTTCTGTTTAACATCTTCATTGACGATCTTGACGAGGGGATTGAGTGCACCCTCAGTAAGTTTGCAGACGACACCAAGCTGGCAGTAGGTGTTGATCTGCTAGAGGGGAGAAGGGCACTGCAGAAGGACCTGGATAGACTGGATCAATGGGCCAAGGTTAATGGCATGAGTTTCAATAGGGCCAAGTGTTGGGTCCTGCATTTTGGCCACAACAACCCCAGGCAACCCTACAAGCTTGGGGAGGTGTGGCTGGAAAGCTGTCTGATGGAAAGGGCCCTTGGTGTACTGATGGACAGTCGGCTGAATATGAGCCAGCAGTGTGCCCTGGCAGCCAAGAAGGCCAGTGGCATCCTGGCTTGTATCAGGAATGGTGTGGTGAGCAGGACTAGGGAAGTCATCCTGCCCCTGTACTCGGCATTGGTGAGGCCTCAGCTCGAGTACTGTGTTCAGTTTTGGGCACCTCAGTACAGAAAGGATGTGGAGGTAACTGGAGCAGGTCCAGACAAGGGCAACGAGGCTTGTGAAGGGCTTGGAAAATCAGCCCTATGAGGAGAGGCTGAGGGAGCTACAGCTGTTTAGTCTGGGGAAGAGGTGGCTGAGGGGAGACCTTATTACTCTCTTCCAGTACCTGATAGGTGCTTACAGAGAGAGCGGGGCCGGTTTCTTCTCCCTGGTGACAGGTGACGAGGGGAAATGGCCTCAAGTTGCGCCAAGGTAGGTTTAGGTTGGACATTAGGAAACACTTCTTTACAGAAAGGGTGGTTAAACATTGGAATAGGCTCCCCAGGGAGGTGGTTGAATCACCGTCCCTGGATGTGTTTAAGAGTCGTTTGGATGTGGCGCTCGGAGATATGATTTAGCAGAGGGTTGTTAGAGTTAGGGTACTATGGTTAGGCTGCGGTTGGACTTGATGATCTTTGAGGTCCCTTCCAACCAGAGTGATTCTATGATTCTATGATTGAGGTCCCCTTCATAATACTGTGTAAGTGAGCAGTCACGTTACCTGCCTGGGAAGATGGAATGTCTTGTTCTTGATCCTTTCCTTTGTAAGAACTTCCTATATCCCAGGTGAGCGTTCTCCTATCTGCTGAGGGAAAGGAGGAAGGCAGAAGGAAGAACGTGCATACTTTTGCTGGGGTTCTTTCTGCCTGGTTTTGTTCCAGATGCCTTTATCGGACTGGGCTAAGAAAGTTTAACTGATAGGAAAACACTTTGCAGGTCAAAGTAAGGTGTTAGCATAATGGTCTCAGCATTTGAGCATTGTAAAACTTTTAGAAATGTCGTGCATATCTTCAAGTAAAACCACTTTCTGGGCTTCTCAGTTAGCAATTTTGGCACTTGATAAGTTAAGGTGTGATTTTTTTGTGAGGTCGTGGGAAGCTTTATTATATCAGACTGCTAAGAGAGGAAATGTGACTTTTGCCCATTCTCAGTATTGTGCTCTGTTTCTTGCTTTGCACTGGCCATCGTTTTCATCCAGTAATATGGTAATGTGAATTCAATACCTTAAAACTAACCAGATCTAAAAACAAACAAAAAAACCTATTGTCAGGTTAGCATGTGGTCAGGCTGGAAAAATTAGCCAGTCCTGCTTCACTAGCTAGAGGATTTTGTCTTGTCCCAGTGTGATTTAAATTAATTTATAAGTGTAATCTTTAGATAAGGACAGTGGATGTATGAGATAGGTTGAAGACAAAATGGGAAAACATCTTTTTTTTTTTTTTTCCCCTCAGGTTTAAGCAAGCAGCAGTCTTCAGCTTTGCATTTTTTCTTGTTGTATTTATACATTTATCCAGCAAGGTCTATATATTGGTGAAGAACTGGCATATCTTTTCAGAAAAGAAAATGTGCCATGTGTGTTTTCCAATAGACTCTGCAAAGACATGAATAAAGAGTTCAGTTTCTGGGGATTCTGAAACATGCTCAGCAAAACTTTTTATTAAAGGTGTCCAGAAAACTTGACGGAATTGGAGTAGGAGGGATGATCTTTGTATAGACTGAAGTGTTCCAAGATTAGTTTCCTTAGTGGGGGAGACTTGATACGCAGGCCTTTGTTCAAACATAGTACAACTATTCTGGTGTTCTAGTATGCAGTTATTTTGTCAAGCTGTTTTGCTGTAAATCCAAATTCTATTTCCTCTAATGCTTTCTCTCTTATCTTCAGTAACACTTATCGCATGATTGAGCAAGATGACTTCGATATTCATACAAGATTGCACACTATTGTGAGAGGGGAGGATGAGGCAGCCATGGTGGAATCAGTAGGCCTCGCATTAGTGAAGTTACCAGATGTCCTGAACCGCCTGAAACCTGACATAATGATAGTTCATGGTGACAGATTTGATGCTTTGGCACTAGCCACATCGGCAGCCCTGATGAATATTCGCATTCTTCACATTGAAGGTGGGGAAGTCAGTGGGACCATTGACGACTCTATTAGACATGCTATAACCAAACTGGCCCATTACCACGTGTGCTGCACAAGGAGTGCAGAGCAGCATTTGATAGCCATGTGTGAAGACCACGATCGCATCCTTTTAGCAGGTTGTCCTTCATATGACAAGCTTCTGTCTGCCAAAAATAAGGACTACATGAGTGTTATACGCGTGTGGCTGGGTGAGCAATCCACTTCTTTATGGTTTTCAAATGACTTTAGACAAACTCACTGAGTTAATCCATGGTCTGTGGTGTCTTGGGGATCTATTGCCCAGTTATTCTAGGAAATGTACGGGAAAAAAAGGACAGTCCTATTTGTAGTGGGTTTTGGTTTAATTGGAGATTATTATGAAACTATTTCTTCTAAAGAAAGAACAAAGAAAAAGAGTGTATTTGCTACCAGTATCTACCATAGCTTTCTCTCTACATTTGGCCTTATTCTGTTTATAAGAAAAGCTACAAACTGTCTTAGCAGAAAATCTGGTCCTTTTTCAAAGTTAAAAAAAACAAAACAAAACAAAACAAAAAACCTTCTCAGATTGGTAATTTCTCTGATCTGAACTATTTAAAAATAGACTTTTTCCTATGTGAACACTTATTATGGTGTAAAGAATGTGTCAAAAAAAGAATCAGAGCTATTCAGGACTCATCTAAAAAGAACAGAGCAGATTTATATTCTGAACAGTCCTTTGCAGAACTTTCTGTAGCAGGGCCATATGTGCTGACCACTTTCGGTGTTTTGTATTGATTTACTTAAAAGTATTTTCTGTAAATGTTGTTTTTTTGTGCTTTCTACTTACATTTGACAAAGCGACCTCCTATACGGTGCAGTAGCCTGTGTACGTGGAAAGTAGAATCCTACTTTATCAGTAGGTGACTGTGTAGCAGATCAGCGGTTTAATGAATATACAAAAACAAGTATTTTTTGCAACAGAAAACCCGAGTAATGAGTGATAATGAGAATCACAAACCACAGTAAGAATGATCAAACCTACTCGTCTTCCGTTGTGAAGCAGCCCTTCAGGTAGATTCTTTTCTTGCTGCCGTCAGTGCAAGTTAAGAGCAGCTTCAGAGCTCTCATGTTATTACAGACTTAGAGAGATGTGAGAGCAGCTCTCAGCTCTGGTTTAGACCTGCAAAGATTTAGATCTAGGCCTGAAAGTTGTGTAAACTGTGTGTTAAGCTTTGGAGAGGTAAAAGTTATGAGTCATGCCTAGAGAGCCAAATAATAAGCTGTTACATCACTCCCTCCTCTTACTATTCTCTGCTACTGAAAAACAACAAGCGCTTATCTTCTTTTTTTTCCATTCGAACAGGTGAAGATGTTAAACCCAGAGATTATATAGTTGCTCTGCAACATCCTGTAACCACAGATATTAAGCATTCCATAAAGATGTTTGAACTGACACTAGATGCGCTCATTTCCTTTAACAAGAGGACACTCGTTCTATTCCCCAATGTAGATGCAGGTGAGTAAAATGCCTGCGTGACAGAAGAATGCATAACTGGTTGTAAAGCATATACTGGTTCATGCAGAGTGTTTTTTCCCAGAATCTCCAGCCAGATGGAAACAGCTGGATTATCTCAGCATCAGACCTGCATCCACTGCAACTCCGTGTCCAAATTGCTTGAGGACATTTCAGCTTTTCAGTATGGGAAGGACGATGAAGGGAAGCTGTATTATGTGTGGAAGGAACATGTAATGCCTCCTGCACTAACTGAAAAATGTTAGATTTGTTGAAATGATTTTGGGGATTAAACTTAAGTGCCTAAAAACAAAAACAGCTGAGAGGTGACAATTCAGTAGACCGGTATTAGCTTCTTTGTGTGTTGAGACTTTCAGTGAACTTGATTCATTTATTCATGTCTTTTTCTGTAGGAAGCAAAGAGATGGTTCGGGTGATGAGGAAGAAGGGCATTGAACATCATCCTAATTTTCGGGCAGTGAAGCATGTCCCATTTGACCAGTTCATTCAGCTGGTTGCCCATGCTGGTTGTATGATTGGTAACAGCAGTTGTGGTGTCAGAGAAGTGGGAGCATTTGGCACACCTGTCATCAACTTGGGGACACGTCAGACAGGAAGAGAAACAGGTAAATGTTTGCATAACTACTTTAATTTCTTTGTAGTTCTGAAGGTATTTCGTTTCACTTAGTAAAGTAAAACAAACGCTTTACAGAGACAGTCCTGCAGTGTCAGTACAATTTAATTTTTGACCTCTTAAAGCTTTGCTGGCTATTCCTGTATTTTTGTATCATGTTAGTGATGAGATAATGAAGCATTAATCTGTAAACAAGTTAAATATATATCTCCATTTGCAGTGCATCCCATTTAGCAGAAGAGGCAACTAACTGTTGTCCTCTGTAGCTACTTCCATGTTCACTTGCATGCATCCTTCACTTTAAAAACAGGAACTCATCACCACGTTAGGAATTGTCTGTATTGTGATACTTCAGTCACGCAGATTTGACATAAGTAACCGCTTGCCCGTGGTTTTCATTATACTCATAGAATTCTGTTGAAAAGTAGTACTCTACCCTACATGTTCTGCAAGGCATGATAATGTACTCTAGGAGTCTCCATTGCTTTATTTGGAGCAAAGGCAAGTACAGAAAAGGTGAAGAGTAATGTTGATTTGGCTGGAGTCTCCTGCTCAGAAGAAATAAAAATAATTACTTCCTGATTCATTTCTAAAGCAGTTGTTATCCTCTAACATCATTTAAGTAGGTGACTTGTCCTATTCTGTTAACTCTTACCATCCAGGTGAAAATGTTCTTCATGTTCGTGATGCTGACACACAGGATAAAATTCTGCATGCGCTACAGCTCCAGTTTGGCAAACAGTATCCATGGTAAGTATGTTTCACTCTGGGAGGGTGTTGAAGTAGTAGAGAAAAAGCATTTAGAGGTGGTTTGTCGTATTTGATCACAGACTTCTTAGTGTGCTAATCTGAGGTTACTAATGATGTTTTGGTATAACTGGTAGTTTAACATCCAACAGAAAGCAAAGAGGAGAAAATTCACATGTTAGTTTAGACTAGAATTATGAAGACGATTCATTCCATAGTAGAACACAGAACATGGGGGAGAACATCCTGCCTGTCTACCTTTGACACCTGCTTGAAAGACACACTACTTTGCAGCTGGATTGGCTTCAGGCGTGCTAAATGGAGGGCCACAAGTGCAGGCTCTCAGAGAGGCTGCTGGATGTATTCACTGCTCTTCATACTTACAGTACTGACCCTCAGTTATAAAACATCTGAGCTCTTAAAAACTACAGGATATTACATATGTTTAATTAAGGACAAGACTCAAGGGTGTATTTGTTAAAGACCTCAGTATAATAATAAAACTAAACAATGGAGTACTAAATGTCTGATATTATTATGTATAGAGATATTTAAAAATGAGACTTATCTGTAGCAAACTGATGTGAATGGGAGTCTTGAGAGGTCTGCCCAGGAGCCAAGATCCAGGACACTGCTGAGAGGATACCACAGATTGTCAAGAGCACAGACTGCTATCCCATGTTGCTCTTTCATTTGGGCATGAAGGATGTAGTAAAGCAGAACACGCGCAGAATCAAACAAGACTATAAAACCCCATTGCCATCAACTGGGGAATGAACCAGGCCAACCAGAAGAGTGGCAGATGTTTTTTAGTTGTGTCTCGTGACAGGAGCCACAAAGCGAGCTGCATCTTGAATGTGTATAGCTACAGGGGATCCTCTTGCTTCCCTCTAGGGATACCTGCACCCTCTGCTCCTTGTTCTTCTCTAAAGTGTCTGTTTACCAGTGACTATAGCATGAGGAAGAGGCAGAGATTTATGTGCAGTCACAGGGCCATGGTTTCATTGCCATCATAGAGACATGGTGGGACAGCTCACATGACTGGAGTGCTGTCATGGATGGATATGTCCTTTTTAGGAAAGGTTGAGAGCAGTCTCAGATGCACTGATCATGAGACAGTGAAGTTCAGGACCTTGCGTGGAAGAAGAAAGGCACTAAATAGGATCGCCACTCTGAACTTCAGGAGAGCCAGCTTTGACCACTTCAAGGACCTACTTGGAGGTATCCCATTGCTTAGAGCATTGGGAGGTAAGGAGGCCCGAGAGAGTTGGTTGACATTCAAGCACCACTTCTTCCAAGCTCAAGGTCAGTGCATCCCTAAGAGTAAGAAATTTTGCAAAGGTGGCAGGAGACCTACATGAATGAACAGGGAGGCTAAGGCTCACCTGAAATTAAATCTGGCAGAGGAGGTCAAGGGCTACAAGAAGGAATTCTTTTAAGTATTTGAATAGCAAAAGGAAGGCTAGGGAAAATGTGGGTTGTTGACAGAAGTGGGTGCCCTGGTAACAGGGGGCACTGAGAAGATGAAGTTACTGAATGCCTTTTTTGCTTCAGTCTTTACTGCTAAGACTGCCCACTCAGGAATCCCAGACACTGGAGATAAGAGAAAAAGTCTGGGGAATGCAAGACTTCCCTTTGGTCAATGAGGATCTGGTCAGAGATTGTCTATGCAGACTTGATACACACAAATCCACAGGCGCTGATGGGATGCACCAACAAGTGCTGAGGGAGCTGGCAGAAGTGACTGCTACACCACCCTCTGTCATGGGGAATGGAAAAGGTGCCTGAGGACTGGAGGAAAGCCAGTGTCACTCACGACTTCAGAAGGGCAAGAAGGAGGACCTAGAAAACTGCAGGCCTGTCAGCCTCACGTAAGTCCTTGGGAAGGCAGTAGAGCAGTTTATTCTGGATGACATCTCCAAGCAAGTGGAAGAAAGGGAGGTTATCAGGCATAGTCTTCATGGATTCACCAAGGGCAAATCACGATTGATCAATCTGGTAGCCTTCTATGCTGTCACAACAATCTGGGTAGATGAGGGGAAAGCTGTTGTGTACCTTGACTTCAGCAAGGCTTTAGACACTTTCTTCTACAATATCCTTGTAATGAAGTCAAGCAAATGTGGGATAGATGAGTGGACAGTGAGGTGGATTGAGAACTCGCTGACAGAAAGAGCCCAGATAGCTCTGATAGCACATAATTCAGTTGGAGGCCTGTAAGAGAGCGGTGTTCTCCAGAGGTCAGTACTGGGCCCAGTCTTGCTGAACATCATCAGTGATCTGGATGGAGGGATGGAGTTCACCCTCAGCAAGTTTGCTGATGAAACAAAGCTGAGAGGAGTGGCTGACACACCACCAGATGGCTGTGCTTCCATTCAACAAGGCCTGGAAAGACTGATAAGCTGAGCAGAGAGGAATCTGATAAGATTCAACAAGAGCAAGTGTAGGGTCTTGCACATGGGGAGAAGTAACTGCATGCATCAGTACAGGTTAGGAACTGACCTGCTGGAGAGGAGATCTGAGAAGGACTTAGTGGCTCTAGTGGACAACAGGTTGAGCCAGCAGTGTGCTCCTGTGGCCAAGAACAGTGTGTCCCAGGGTGCATTGCAGAGAGCATGGCCAGCAGGTTGAGGGAGGTGGTCCTCCACTCCACCACAGTCAGGCAACATCTGGAGTACTGTCCAGTTCTGGGCTCCTCAGTTAAAAAAAAAAGAAAAAAAGACAAAACTTCTGAAGAGAGTCCATCAGAAGACCACAAAGATGTCTAGGGGCCTGGAACATCTCCCATATAAAGGAACACCGAGAGATCTCAGACTCTTCAGCCTGAAGAAAAGAAGACTGAGAGGGGATCTCATCATTGTTTATAAATACCTGAAGTGTGGGAGTCAAATGGATGGGGCCAGATTCTTTTTGTAGTGCCCAGTGACAGGACAAGAGGCAGTGGACAGAAACTGCAACACGGGAAGTTCTGTGCAAACACAGGGAAGAACTTAATTACTGTGGGGGTGACAGAGCACTGGAACAGGTTGCCCGGAGAAGTTGCAGAGTCTCCTTCTCCAGGGATGTTCAATACCTATCTGGACATTCTCCTCTGGGACCTACTGTAGGGAACCTGTTTTACCAAGGGTCTGGATTAGAGAATCCTCTGAAGTCCCTTCCAACCCCTATGATTCTGTGATTCTGTGAACATACCATTTATTACCATTATTACTTGTCGTATTTGTGATAAGCATGTCTTGTCTGAGTGTGTAGCATGTTCTGATTTTAGGTTGTTATTCTGTGGGGCCTTTAATCGAACTCTTACTTGTTTTTTGTTTGTTTGTTTTTGTTAAAAGGCATTCCAGTTTTTTCCATCCCATGTTCCATATTCCTAAACGAAGCTAATGTCAGGAAGCTAATGTTGCACAATCTGTTGTTGTGTGTGATCTTCAAGCTACTGTATTCTGTCTACCGTATTCCACAATATACTAGTCCAAAGTGCAGCACTGTCATAACAGTGATATCAGAATTTTGTAATTATACAATATTACAGCCTTCTGTCATTTAAAAAGATTTGGGGATTGCAGTGTTACTTCCATTTAAATTGATTTTTTTTTGTGTGTATTATAGCTCAAAAATATATGGTGATGGTAATGCTGTTCCAAGGATTTTGAAGTTCCTTAAATCTATTGACCTCAAAGAGCCATTGCAAAAGAAATTCTGTTTTCCTCCCGTCAAAGATAATATCTCTCAAGACATAGACCACATTCTAGAGACACAGAGTGCTTTGGCCGTGGACCTAGGTGGAACAAATCTCCGAGTAGCAATTGTCAGCATGAAGGTAAATATTACCCTTCTAGCTACTCTGCAAACTCCTGGGGGGTTTGTGGTTCTTCTTCTACAATGGATATATGCTTAGGATGCAGAAGACTCGCAGAAAGAAACAGCATGGTCCTAGTTGCATACCATCTGAGCAAAGTCCTACAACCTTAGAAGTACAGGGCAAGTTCCTGATCTGTTGGTTCCCTGTAGAAGCTGCCTGAGTTCACCGTGAAGCTTTCCATTTGTCAACAAAGAGGGAAAGGTTCTATACCCCGTCTTATTCCTTTCCTGTTGACTTACACAGCTATGTGACAGATGCAGAGAACCATTTTTAGTAACAGCCAGTATTTATAAAAGCAGTTTACTCAAAGGAGGTCGCAGGTGGTCACAAGATACAGAGTTTTGCGTCTCTTCTACCTGGAGAAGAAAAGGTAGTAATCAAAAATCTTACTATCTTCTTACACAGCAGCATGATCAGTAATGGCACCAAACCTTAAATGGAAAAGCATTTGGTGTAAGATGTAACACCACAGAGATGTTGACCACTTGTAGAGAATTGGGTGAAAAATAAAATACTAATTACAGGCCTGGAAAACAGGGAAAAGTTGAACACGCTAGAATTTTTAGTACAGGGAAGAAAAAAATGACTGCAAAAAAAGCCTACAGATACTTAGAAGCCTCTTCTGCAAGGAGAAAAATCAGTTCAATATGTGTATGAAGAAGTAGCAATGGATTAAAACTACAGAGTGGAAAATTATTCTAAAGGATTTTTTACTGTCCAACTTATCTGTAAATTCAAAAGCCGGAATAGGTAGTTTGGGACAGTATGATATATTCATCACAGAAATAGTAGGAACTACTTTTGAAATAGGCTTGAAGTTACAGCTGTTAGAGTGTGTATGGAGAGTTAATGGTACCCATGCTTAGAACTTCACCTACCCATTTGTCTGGTAACATGGCACAGTAAGAGCCTTTTCTTTGCCTGTGCTGTAGAACGGATAAGGATGCACTGTGTGCGTAGTTTTGCTTCTTACAGACAACATGTCATGAGTGCTCGCCAACTAACGTAGCAAGGTGAAGATACGTAGTTGGTGAAAAGTAATGAAACTGAAGTCCTAAAAAGCAGCAAGTGAGGCTACCAAAATGGCATCAGTTTCAGTCTGGTGTCAGATCCCTTGCAAAGGTGTCCTGTAGTGAAACAAGTAAACACACCCATGATCATCAGCTGATTTCCCAGAATCAGAATTTCAGAATTACAGAATGTCTACTTGAACTTGTGAACTTCAAGGTAGGGGCACTAATGATGTAAGTATTATTTAGCTATCGTGTTAAAATACTTGATATAATTATTAACCAGGTGATAATGAGAATACAGTTAAGACTGAAGAATTTTAACTCATTTAAACATCAGTTTCTCTGCTTTGGAAAGCAAAATAATAAAAGATAAAAATTCTGAATTCTGCAGCACTTTAAGGATTTGATTAAAGTCTGTGATGAAGCTTGCGGCTTTTATTCTCAGTAGTGTTGGAAAACTGCTCCTGTTGCACTGGGCACTTTCAGATAACTAAATCAGTTAGACATAATTAGAAGGGAGGACAAAATATCCTCCCTGCAGAAATGGGAAGAACTGCATAAATTGACCTGTTATGGTTCAGAATGTTTGTATTCACTTGAAAGTATGTGTGGCAGCTAAGGTCTGAAAGAAAACTTTTTCAAGTATAATTATTTTCAGCAGTCGAACTAATGCCATGATTTCTGCCAACACAAGCCTGAAGGTAACTGAATTGGAAAAAATGTCTGTTCTGCAGCGTGTAGTTTGAGGTGGCGTTTATGAAAGTTAAAATACTGGCAAATCAGAGCAAAATGATCAAAGCTTCATAATAAAATTTACACCACAGTTTTAAGCATTTAACAGCAAGAGGCAGAGATGAAGGTGAGGTTCTCATGAAGAAAACAACAGTTTTCAAGAACTCAGGAAGTGCTCCTTTTGAAAGCTGCTGTCTTTGGAGGTTTGCTGTAGCCTTGTCTTACAAATTACTTCCTCTATTTCTCCTTCCCCTCCAAACCAGAAGAGTAAACTAAACATCATTTAAGGTAGCAACAGCAGAAAACACCATCGCTGGTGCTGATAGAGTGAAATGTAGTGCTCAAAAAGATCAAAGTTCTGGTATTTTCTTAGTTATTTTGGCAAGAACGTGTGAGATGTGCTGCATATAGACTGACTGACTTTGTTATTCCTTTGTCCTTAGTTGTGCAAATACACTGCTGTTCACTTAGATATATCTTGTAGAGTACTCATTATATAATACAAAGAACAGCGTTGCTAAACAAAATAGCATCTTCTGCATATTCATAGCCTTGTCCCGCAATATTATCATTACATTAAGGTTAGTTCTTTTGTACCACAGATTCAGATGTGCATAATTAATTTTTTTTACTACCACTGCATGACTCGCAGGCTTTAAAAATAACCCCTTCCTCCTGCATCCTCCCTCCCACATACATCAGATGTCGCAGTAGATGGTACTCCAGAAATATTTCCAGTGACTCAGAGTCACAACCACTTAGAAGAAGGGTTATTTCTGAAAGGATAGTAAGTTGTATATTAAAATTCTAAGCACTTCTCTCTGGCTGGTATAGCAACAAAATGTTTGGTGCTGCATAGAATAGCAATGTCTGCAATGCCATTCAAATTTCCACATGGTCAGATTAGAAACATCTCTTCTTAAGTGCTGTGGATTCTGTCTTCTTTTTAGCAATTATCATGAATTTTCTTAACACTTAAGAATTGAGCTGGAGTATACTGCTATATTGCAGTTTATTCCTAACAACAATTCCAGCAGTCCCTGGAATATTATGCAATTCGTGTGTTCCATCTGTATTTTATTTCAGCTAGGGAAAGTTGAAGCAGAATGTAAGGCCTAAGATACGGAATTTAAAGCCTTCCTCTTGCAATTTTGTTCCCCAGAGTCCTCAGGGATCAGAGGACAATCTGTTCTGTAGGACCAAGGTCTAAGATGTATATTGCATTTAAAAAAGCAAAAACAAAAAACTGTCAATTTTTAAGTTGACATTAAACACAGTCTGTGTTGAAATTAAAGAGAAATTTCATTAGAAAGTAAATTTCTGTGGCAAACATTTATGGTTTTTATTTCTAGGGTGAAATAGTTAAGAAGTATACCCAGCTCAACCCTAAAACTTATGAAGACAGACTAGGTTTAATTCTAAAGATGTGTGTAGAAGCTGCATCGGAAGCAGTAAATCTGAACTGCAGAATTTTGGGAGTAGGTAAGTTAATAAATACTTTTTTGTCTTTTCATCTGAGAATTTCAATATGTAACAAAATCACTACTGACTAACGTAAAGCACTTCGTTCTAACTGATCCTGTGTGTTTTGAACTCTTACATTACATTCCTACCCACATCTGAAAAAATTAATTTTATGAAAATGGAAAGCTGACTATAAATACTGAAATTGCCCTCGTCTGTAACAGCCAAGAAGGTGATCTCCTGAGTTTTAACAGTGCCCAAGTCCTAACCTCTAGCACAATTAAGCTTACAGTAGAGGCTCTGACGTTACTGAAAAAAATTGCTGTTTGTACTGTATTATATGGTCTCTATACTTCTGAATTTGAATGGCAGAAGGGTTCTCTAAATTAAACATGTATGAAATCTGTGGTATATAGAAGTGGATTGTGAAATTCCCTACAGAATCTTTGTATTGAAGCAGCTTTTGCAACAACTTCAGCTGAGTTCAGTTTCCTTCGTTAACTGTAAGCCTTTTTTTTATGGCCAGGATTGGTTGTGCTGTAGAATTCTCAGTTGCACTAGGGCAGAATAAAAAGGCTACAATCTTAGATCAGTTTTGCAGCTAACAGGGACAAAGGCAGCCTTTCCATTCATTTCCATTTTGCTTACATTGTAGTAGAATCATAGAATGGTTTAATTTGTAAGGGACCCTTAAAGACCATCCAGTTCCAATGCCTCTGCCATAGGCAGGGATACTTTACATGCATTCGGGTTGCCCAAAGTACCGTACCCAACCAGGCCTCGAAAATTCCCAGGGATTGGGCATCCACAGCTTCTTTTGGCAACCCGTTCCAGTGCCTCACCACCCTCATCATGGAAATTTTGTTCCTTATGTTCAATTTAAATGTACTCTTGTTCAGTTTAAAATCATTGTCCTTTTTCCTGTCAATACGTGACCTGGTAGAAAGTCTTGCAGTCTTTACTGTAAGCTCCCTATGTACACTGAAAGAGCCTTCTCTTCTCCAAGTGTTTTCTCCAAATGTTTTCTCTTCTCTAAACATTTCTCCAACCACAACTGTCTCTGCCTGTTTTTATAGGAGGGGTTCTTCAGCCCTCTCTGATCATTTTTGTGGCCTTCCTCTGGACGCAATGTAACAGTTCCACATCTTTTTCGTGCTGGGGACTGAGAACTGGACCTGTGTGAGGTCTCATGAGAGCAAAGCAGAGGGGGATAGTCATCTCCTTCACTGTGCTGGCCACGCTTTTTTTATGCAGACAGGATACAGTTACATTTTCCATCCATCAGCACCCCTGAGTCCTTCTCTACAGGGCTGCTTTTGATCTATTCATCCCCCAGTCTGCACTGACCTTGGGGACTACCCCAGCTCAGATGCAGAACTTTACATTTGGCTATGTTTAACAGGCCCACTCCTCAAGCCAGATAACATCCCTTCAATCTAGCATATCAGAGTTATTTTGAACTTTGAAAGTTAATTATTTTTGAAACAGTGTTAAGCACAGAGTCAGTAGGAAGATGTGTCACTTTTGTGCTTCAGGTCTTTCAGACTACCTGTTGCATAATACCCATGACTTAACCACCCAGACTAGTTTACTGTGCCCAGATGCTGAGCCTTGAAAGCCTCGCACTTCTTGTAGAAGTGGTCACGAACTCTGCATTAATTGGTATTCCAAATATCTAAGAACTTTTTATTGTCACCTAGATGAACTAGGATAATGGTATTACAGGAGCCAATATACAGAGCTCTTATATAGGGAAAAAACTGTCCTTTCATTTGTTTAATTATTCCAGAATTACTGACTGACCATTACTGTTTCATTGCTCCTGAAGAAAGGGAAAAGTTTTGTTACAGAATAGGATGCATTTCTTATCTGGTTATTTTATTTTTGTTAACTGATACTTGCCTCATTCAGTCTCATAGTTTGAATCAGAATGTTGTACGAAATTAAGATTTCTTTTAGAGAAAGACATGTAATTTCTATGTGAGTAATTGATTTGCTAAATCATCATTATTTCCTTAAGGCTAAAAATCATAAACTCAAGTGTTCTCTTCTGTCTTGCAAATACTTAGAAGGACTAAACTTGATCGTAGAGCCACTATCAGTAGTACTGATTAGTTATCTTGGGTAATGGTAAAAGTAAAGGCATGTTTTAATAAGTTCTTGCTGAGTTAGCATGAATAACTTTTTTCTTTTGGTAAGGATTTTCTGAGTATCTTTAGATAAACTACAGAATTATATAATGTCTGCACAAGAACGATGGCTAAAATATCCAAACTGTGGTGTCTAGAACGGAGTATCTCTATGATAGAGTGGCCTACTCCTCAGAGGTCCTGAAAGAGTCCATCAGCTTTGGAATCCTCTCCAGCTAGAGAAAACTGTTTGGTGGTAACAATTATTAGCCATGATTCCATTCAGTAGACTGAAGTGTTCAGAGTTTTAGTAATTTATTTTGCACAGTTTGCTATGGTGTTGTCTTTCATACATTACTAAAAAGAAATGCAGGTATTAAGATTTGCTGTAGTCTTGCTTGAAGTAGGAAGACTAACTCTATGTTGACTAACGTGAACAATTCCTTTTCTAGGTAGTCCTAAGATACTGGGTGTGTTGTCATTAGAGCAATCTAGTTCTGTGAATTCTCTTTACACGTCAGTAGTAGCAATAATACTGCCAATAATACATAGAATTTTTTACTTTACCACTCTCCTTCAGCACTGATAGGAGAAATAACACTTTTCAGTGCACAGAGAAAAGCTGAGTTTTACTTATGGTTTTAAATAGACTTTGTTCTGCTTTTTCTCTCCTATACTTCTGGGACTTAGGTATTTCCACAGGTGGACGGGTAAACCCTCGAGAAGGAATTGTACTTCACTCCACAAAACTCATTCAGGAGTGGAGCTCTGTAGATCTCAGAACCCCAATATCTGATGCTCTGCACTTGCCAGTCTGGGTGGACAACGATGGAAACTGTGCTGCTCTAGCAGAAAGGAAATTTGGTCATGGAAAAGGAATAGAAAATTTTGTAACACTCATCACTGGTACAGGTGAGTATGTTATAGTTCAGTGAAAACTGAAGTCAGAATGCCAGAACTGTCACTCAGAGGCTCATCTGGTTTTAAAAGCATAAACACCTGCAAAACCCTGATATATTAACTTCTTAAACCACAAGTCCTTGTGCTTCTATATCTATTTGTACTATACTGTATTCAGGCGAATGAAACCTTTTGCATGGTCTGTCTTTACAGTTGGACTAGATAATCTTGTAGGTCCTTTCCAACCTTGTGGTTCTATGATTCTTGATAAATGTAAGTTCTGCTGTTGCTGGCAAGGCATCTTCTCAAAATAAGCAGAATTTGATCAACTTTAGCTGGAGTAGTTTTAGTTTATTCTGCTCTGTATCTTAAGTAATTCTCTTCTGTCTGCAGAAATACAAGATCAGGTTGTACATGTAGAATAGCTAGATAGGAACTGAGTAAGACAGATGATATCTCAAATGCAAATGCAGACTTTTCTTTCTAAGCATATAGTTCTTTTGACCATTTACCACAGCATTTAGAGAATTCTGAATGACTAGAGTTATTCTAAATAGCTGTTGAAATGCAGTATTATTAAAACCTCTGAAAATAAATTTTAAGGCCGCTTCTAGGGTCAGCTTTGAGAAAAAGAGCATGACCCACAAGCTTCAAAGATATGTCATAGTAGTCCAATATCATCCATAGATTTTAGAATAAGCTTGGAAAAAATGGCAAGCAATATATACTGGTTTTGTTACATAAGAGCAGGAGGTCGCTACAAGGCTGCTTAGTATGTATGCTGAATATGGAGAAATGTGTCGAATAACAGTCATGTATGGGCTCCATGGATGTGCCAATTTCAATGTCCTACTGAACTGGGGCCTTTGAAGACTGCATTTTGCCTTTTTCACTATTGGCTGGTTTTCAATCTTTGCAGGAATTGGAGGTGGAATCATTCATCAACATGAATTGATCCATGGCAGTTCTTTCTGCGCTGCTGAACTTGGGCATATTGTAGTATCTTTAGATGGACCAGAGTGCCTGTGTGGCAGCCAAGGATGTATAGAAGCGTATGCCTCTGGAATAGCATTGCAGAGAGAAGCTAAGAAACTGCATGATGGTATGTATCTGTGTGCTTTATTTTTGAAAATATTTAAATAATTCCTAAACTTCAGTATAGTAAAAAAAAATAAAATTCAAAGGAGACATTGAAAAAAAGAACAGACCTGCCACCAGGTGGAGACAACAGCAGGTATACAGGCAACTAGCTAGGAGGTCTTGTGTATGGGCAGTGGAGAAGCTGCAACAGCCTGTATTAGTACCATACAATTCTTTTTCAGATATGTCAGTATGCAGGCAAGCCATATTTAGAACCTCTGGCTTCAAAATTGCAATAAACATGTAGCAGAGTTCAGTTTCTCCTTTTTAATTATGTGGTAAGGTTTGCAACTTGATAAGCATTCTGTGAGCAGTTGAGTTTCACAGGCATCAACTTTCAGCAACAGTTTCTCAGTTTATTGACTGAGGTTGATAACATTTATTTTTGATTTTACGAAGGTTGGGTGCAGGTGATCATACTAGTGAATTACTTCATTTGAATTTGATGCTGTCCTTCTACAAGCAGTTCCCTGAACTGTGACCACTAAATTCAGGTCAGGGCCGATAGCTCAGGTTTCAGACTTCAGAATGTAAGTAGAGATGCAGAAACCTTAACTGCCTGTTTACTCCATTTCTTAAGTTAACACATCACCATTCTTATATCTTGGTTTTCTCTCCTCCCCTTCAAACAGCGGATCTGCTTTTAGTGGAAGGAATGTCAATGAAGAATGAAGAGGTTGTTAGTGCAGCACATCTCATTCAAGCAGCTAAACTTGGAAACGCAAAGGCAGAAAGCATTCTCAGAACAGGTAAGAACAGGTTTCCCAAAGGTGGGAAAACCCTCCCAAGATTAGATTTTTGGGGATACAAATATGGTAATGCACTCTAACACTACAAACACAACTCTAATGTAGATTTGAGGACCCCCATCTGTATAATTACTACCTGCAATGAAATGGTAAATGCAAACGTTGGAGGAAGTGTGAGCAGAAGGTGTACTGAAGATTCTCTGTTCTAATAAATAAGATTAAAAGTTCCTGAAAAGATCAGTTTGGTCTTAAATGAAAAAAAAAAAGAAGTGAGGTCTCAAGATCTTCGTATTGAAGAATGTGGGGAGACATTTTATTGTAGGCAAGTGTTAGTATCTAGTCTGAGCAAGCAAAGGCAATTTGCCTATTATTTCACATGGGATAACATACTATTTTACTAGCTTGAAATATAGAATCATAGAATCACTAAGGTTGGAAAAGACCTATAAGATCATCCAGTCCAACCATCCACCTACCACTAGTATTTCCCACTAAGCCATGTCCCTCAGTACAACATCTATGCATTTCTTGAACACCTCCAGGGGCAGTGACTCCACCACCTCCCTGGGCAGCCCATTCCAGCGCCTGACCACTCTCTTTGAGAAGTATCTCCTAACATCTAATCTGAATCTTGCCTGGCAGAACTTGAGGCCATTCCCTCTCATCCTATTGCTAGTTACATGGGAGAAGAGACCAACCCCCACATCACCGCAGTTGTAGACAGCAATAAGGTCACTCCTGAGCCTCTTCTCCAGACAGAACAATCTCAGCTCCCTCAGCCACTCCTCATAAGGCCTGTGCTCCAGAGCCCTTGCATCTTTGTTGCCCTTCTCTGAACACGCTCCAGGATCTCAATGTCTTTCTTGCAGTGAGTGGCCCAAAACTGAATGCAGTACTCAAGTCATGTCCTCACCAGGGCTGAGTAGAGAGGGCTGATCACTTGCATGCTCCTGCTGGCTGCACTGTTTCTGATAGAATCCAGGATGCCATCGGCCTTTCTTCATACACGCCTGGTAGCACTGAGAAGTTAGAATAATGCTTTGCTATTTTATTCTAGAACACAAGTGTGGTAATACACAGCTTGTTCTTTCACATCCATATCATTGAATAATGCACTACTACACTTTTTTTCCCTTTAAAGGAAAGATTAATGACAAACTAATACAGTCTGATAACATAGACTCAAAACTTGTTGCCCCATGGAAGAAAGCACTCTTCTGAATACTGAGTTATTTTCTGCTATCAGATCTATTTCAAAACATTGTCTTTGCACTGCTTTGAGGATTCCATGTAATTTCTTTTCACTTTATTTTTTTCAGCTGGTACGGCATTAGGACTTGGAGTTGTGAACATTCTGCACACCATGAACCCCTCTCTTGTGATCCTTTCTGGAGTCCTAGCCAGCCACTATATTAATGCTGTCAAAGATGTGATACATCGACAGGCTCTGTCATCTGTTAAAACTGTGGATGTGGTGGTCTCAAATCTAGCAGATCCTGCTCTTCTTGGAGCTGCTAGCCTGGTACTGGATTATACTACCCGTAGAATATACTAGGTGCCTGGAAGAATTACAGAAATGAACTATTCAAATTCCTCATGGGTGGAGGGAATGCTTTGCCCAAAATCTTTGACCAGAGCAGCTACAGAATCAGAGTAATGATGTTCTGAATAGTTAGTGACTACTTCAACATTTCCTAATTGAGGTATTACCTTTTTGTATTTTTTCTAGACTTCATCAGAATTCATAGGAACTATTGTGCAATTCTGTTGATTTTAATCACCTCTCTTGGCAAGCCCAGATGTTGCTTTAAGTGTAGCTGAATTATTTATGAGCGTATCTTGATGTATGGTAGGGAATACACGTATTGTGTCAAATTATAGCTAATACTTGGGGATCCAGTTCTCATTTTTCACCTTTGTGAAATGAGAAGTCTACAATGTGACCAGCTTTTCTATTTACAGGTTTCCACCCACAAAGTAAATATGATACAATCACCAACAGCAGGTGTTAGTTTCTGTAGGTGGAAACAAGGGAAGGTGCCTCCACAAACAAAGAAGCTCTGTTTAGAAGTGGTTTGTGAAGGACTTAGAGGATACGGTTATTTATTACATCGCCTTTAGAGGGCAGAATCCCATTTTAGAAGCTTTGCATATGAAGGAAAAAGACAGTCGTCTTGTGAGCTTGCAGACTGCAAGAGCAGTCCAGACAAACTGACAAGTGTAGCAGTGAGCACCTTTGTGTTCTGGCTACAGCCCGCAGTAAATAATTTTATTGTTGAGGTTGAATTTCGTTTTATTGGGTATTCTCAAGGGACTCACTCAGTCTACCACTTTGTCTCCCAAATTAGCAGAGAGGGGACTTTATTCTTCGGTGGCCAGTTATCTGACAGCCAGTAATGTGGTACACATGAGCATAAAGGCTGCCTTTTGAGAAGTCTCATTCACTGCAGAGTGACACAATGCAACTCCTCAGCAGTGCTGGGGCTGCAGGTGGAAGTGTCAGTGATACCCTGCATTCACCATCAGCTCACAGGATGGAAAGTCAAATCTGAGCCTCATCCCCACATTCAAGGTATTCATTAGCCTTGGAGCAACTAACCTTAAAGGCTTGCCTTGTTAAAACACAGTTTATATGACACTGTGGAAGTTTCTACAGGAAAAAATCTGAAAGAGAAGGCTTTTCTGGGACCTGGGTAGAGGCCAAAGATCACACAGTGTGGTCCTCTTGTACATTTAAGGAAGGCAGGTTTCTTTAACCAGACCTATTTGATACATAGTTCTGTCTTTATTGATCTGCTTTTTAGCACACTTTCAAGATGGTGTATTACTGACAATTACTTGACACAAGAAGAAACTGAAAAACAGGACAATATAAGTAAGTGGTCAGCTATCCTAGAAAGAAGACAGCTGCCAGAGAAACAATCATCTTGTATTCTGGCATTTAATGACCTAAACCATTTGCCCCATAGTAAGGATATACAGGCTCTTAACCCTTTGCTAAGTTGCATCAGGCTTTACATGTTCTTTTTCCTTTAGTGTCTAGATTTTGTGGGCAAGTCCCAGTAACTTCAATACCAGAGCAGTAGCTCCATGAGCAGGCCAAGAAGTCTGTTTTGATCTACAGTGACAGCAGCTCAGGGTGGGGGTGACAGTATTGAGGCTCTAACAGAGAGAATACCTGTCGGTTGACCTTTCCATTCTCCCAGCATCATGAGGAATGTCTGATTAAAAGTGGGACCAGATTTTGCTTTCCAGACCTCCCAGTGCTGTTTCACTTTTGACATCTCAGATAAGATTTTTCCTTAGCAGCTGCAAGGAGATGGCAGGCAGTGACAAAATACAAAAGATATTTAAACATTTCAAAACATTTCATAAAATAAATCTAAAGTCTGTTCTCTTTAAGAAAATGGTTGTTCAAATGTTTTTGAAGTTGTCTCTTTCTAGCAACTGAACAAAAAACAGCTGCAAAGGGGCAAGTGGTGCAGAAGTCCTTGGTTTTCCTGAGACATTTGTCAGTTTATAAAATTAAAAAAGATGTTCATATTTAAAAATGTAGTAGTGACTTCTGTTTGCTTTTTTTGTTACTTCTTCCTCCCATGTTCAGAATCCTGTCACACTTCAGGCACTCTTCCGTGAACCAAAGGTTTCATGGACACCGACTCCCAGTCCTATCCAGTGCCAGGGGAGAACATCATCTGCAGTGCCATGCTGTTTGGTTTGTGGATGTTGACCTTATGCACTTCAAAGCACCCCACTCCTTGAAAGTCATGGGCAGTACTGACAGCAAATCAGCCTTTATATTGATTGCTGGGAGGGCAGAAGGGCAATAGCTGGATTTCCTTTTTCCAAGCTATCATCATCGGCATTTCAGACTGTAAAGAAACATGAGACTTACATCGCAGTGCCTTCCCATTACTGTAGTGGCACCACCTGCTAAAACCACCTGCTGTAGGAGATGGAAGTCTGGTTTTACAATGCACCTTGTAAGCACAGGTGGTATCACAACTGTGTTGAAGCCTTTACAATGTTGCCAAGCATGCCACAGTCAGCCCTCCAAGCAGAATGGTATAGGGCACTGAGGTGCATGGGTAGGAGACCCCTCGGGACATGCATTTTTATCATCAATATTAACATGCACCAGCAATGCTTGAAAGTGCATAGTGCCAAGAGGCTGAAAAGCAATTTAAACTGATGCAGGATTACTGCTGTACTTTACAATTAATGTAATCGTTGCAAAACTTCTATGAGTCCACATGCTGCATTGCTGCATCTGGTAGGAAAAACTGCTCCACCCAGCACTGCCTGTGCACAGACACAGACAGCCAGGAGCTGGAGCAGTGAGGAGGCCAGTTGGGTTCTGCCAGCTGCCTGCCTACTGATCCCTGCCAATGCTTTTTCTGTCTTTGATCTGCTATCCAGAGTCAAAATCAACAAATGCCTCAGCCTTCTGGTGATCCTTCCATTTAAATTGTCAGAAGCTGGGATGCACAACCAGTAGAAATAATGTCAATGGTGTATTGCAGAAACAAATCATACTGCACAGCGACAGAGTTTATATTCAGTCACCTGCCTCAGTGAAATCTGATCACCGTGTCTCTCAAATGCAGTGGAGAGTTCACAGACATAACTGAGGGGAAAATGCTGGAACTGTACACCTCTCAGGGAAGTCCAAATAACTTTGGAAAATTGCTCACCAAAGGCACACTAAAACCCTTGCTCTGGCAGCTGAAGTGTCCTTGCTAAAGTCATGCATTTAGTACAGCTGTGTTTTAGTCTGGCACACAGCTATGTTTGCTTTGTACTCTGAAGGCAGATGCTTTGCACTCTGGGTCTGTAATTAAGTGTTTTAAACAGCTAAAGATGCTCGTGAGGTTCTGAAGAAGACACAGCTGAAGTCCATGGATTAAGTTTGCATACATGACCGTAGCACTTCTGGGTTGGTCCATCAGCTAATTCACACAAAACACAAACTGCGTACTCTGCTCTGTGGAAACAGAATGATGCCCAAAACACTGACTGCATGTTACGCTCCAGTTTGGTGTAAAATCAGACTAAGGTTACTCCTTTTTCAGAATGAAGAAGGCAGCAAGGACATGGGTAACACAGCTGATTTTCTGCTACTTTCATAACTGAGGGGAGCTTCTGTGTCTGCAGCCCTCCTCCTGGTCCCACACAGGTATCAGCGGTACCGTAAGCAAACCACAGACCATTACAAAGCTTTAGCTTTTAGCTGAAAACAGCCTTGTTTGAGAGCTCACATTTTTTTTCCAATAGTTTAAGAAGAGACAGTACCTCCCCACACTGTTCTTGCTTTGCTTTTACAATTAGGCCACCATTGCTACAACTCTTCATTTAAATGGACCATCCCATACCCAGTCACTGCACAAAGGCTTCCACTGACAACCTTTGGCAGTGAAGATCAGCAGACCACACAGCCTTGTGCAGACTACACCCAGCGCCAGCACACTGCTACAGCATCACTGGTCTGCAGAGGAACAAGCTTGCCCGTGTGACAGGTACCATCAGACGAATCCTCTTTTGTCAACCTCAACAGACAATCCCTTGTCCCTTCTCAAATACTTGCCAGTAAACTACGCATTCTCCTCTTGACCAGCTGCAAAAAAAAAAAAAAAAAAAAAAGGAAAAAAAAGCAGTTCATGGCTACTGACAACTTTCAGCTATGTTCTTCTGGCTAAGAGCTTCCTCTCAGAGGCAGAAAGATGCAGAACAGTACTCAGGCTCCCATCTCTAATGAACTCAAGGCCTTGACATCATCCCCCCTCAGCTCCACATATGCTCATTACCATTTCAGGTCAGTATGGTGCTGTCGGCCACCAGAGTACACATGAAACCAGTCATACTCCAGGAAGTATTTGGTAAAGTCTATGGCTTCTCTCAATGCTGCTGAAGGCTTGGTGTGCATACACCTGGAATTCTGCTTGAAAGATGGGAAGTGTCCATATTTCTTGAGATTCAATTGATTCTGTTGTCTTCATCAGCCACATTACTGCTATGGAGATAAACAGCAACAGTGGGAAGAGGACTGAGTCTGCTCAGCTATGCTAGAAACAGTGCAAGAGCATCACACCAAGTCACAGAACAGTGGCAGATGCTCACTTCAGAAAGAAACGAGTCAGTGTTCTGAAGCACTGACAAGGAGTTAGATTCACCAAGTTAACTATCTTTTTGCTCTGTTGCATATGGCATAAGTAACAAAAACAATTTTCAGACAGCCTGAGTACTGCTGAGGCCCCACCTAGAACACTCAGTCCAGCTACAGGCACCCCAGTGCAAGAGAAACATGGACACATTGGTGCAACAAAGGACCACTGAGGTGACAATTTGCAGCACCTCTCCTACAACACTGAGGGAGCTGAGACCGTTAAGCCTGGAGAAGTGGAGGTTCAGGGGGATCTTATCAATGTGTATGAATAGCTGGAGGGACAGCATAAAGAAGATGGAGTCAGGCTCTTTTCAGAAATGTCCAGTGCCAGGACAGGACACAACAGGCATAAACTGGCACACAGAAAGCTCCCTCTGAACTCCAGAGAGCTTTAGTCTGCATCTGGAATCCTCCCCAAACTGAACTAGGCTTTCAGCTCAGGCACAAAAGATTAAGAAATTCTACACACTAGCTAAGCTACTGTATCAACCAGATCAAAGCTGGAATCTGATCTGAAGGCTGGGTGAGGCTGAAGAACCAAGGAAGAAACATCTCCAAGCAAGTTTGTTTCAAGCCACTTTGGGAAAGAGCTGCAATCCAGTTACTACACCAGCAGCAGTAAAAATTTTCCCTCCCTTTGCTTGGCAGCTCAGCTGCAGGCAGCCTCCACACGAAAGGGCTCCGCATGTGAAACTAGTGTTGAATATTTATATGGCAAAACAGACAGCCCAGCAAGCAGATGAATGTCAGAGCCTTTAACTAATCAGTGCCCTTGTACTATTTTTCTAACCTAAAACCTATAGCTGGAGTGAGTCTGTCCCACAGCAGAAAAACTACCCAGAATTGCTTACCTGCAGAAGGTAGTGTCCTTGGTTCCACCAGAACTAAGATAAGCTCCTTAACAAGCCTGGTGCTCCAGTTTCCCAAAGCTTCTGTCTTGTGTAACAAATTGGATAAGGAAGCGGTTCTAACTAAAGCTCTCAAGAGCTTTAAGAAAGCTTACAGAGAGACAAGCAGAAAAGCCTCCGAGAAACTAGAGATACTGCTGGCTAGTCATTCACTAGCACAGTGAAATCTCCAATTAAGAGAAACACTTGATTTAAACGCTCCCTGTGAAAAGGGTGCAGAAGAGCTTCTCAATTCATCCAGACTCAACACATTTTGCAGTTTAACACATCTTTAATATCAGTAACGCTGGAAGTGACTTCTCAGTGCAAATAGCACAGACTACAGTTCAGGAGACTCTCATTTAAAACAAAGACAACATGAGGAAGAACATGCAGTCAATGATCAACTCTAGATACATCATGTTTGGTCCAACAAAAACATAGAAACAATTAATCCAATTACAGCAAACATAGCTTCTCTGAGTAAGGTTAAGATATTGCATTTGTAGTGTTTCCATCGTGCTTTCCTTCAGCGAACCAGCGGAGCCTGCTTGAGTGAGATGAGGACTGAACGCATGCGGGACACATCTTTAGCCTGCTTACTAGACTTGGGATTAAAGTCACAGAGCTGAGCCACACGTTCCCACTCAGTGCCCGGAAAAACATCTTCTGCATCACTCACAAAGGCTTCTTCAGCTGCCCTGAAAGCAATGCAATGGACCTTGTGTTAATGCCCAGCATAAGGTACTCCTTCCCACTTAGAGGATGCAGTTCCTTTCAGCACGTTTCGTAAGAAATGTGACCTGACAGCCATTGGTGAACATTATGGCTACTTAAGCTCCCACTGCCCCAGCCCTGGAGATGGAAGTAGGTTGCAGTAGTATGCTGTGCACAAGCAGTGCAAAAGATTGCTGTGTAAAATGTTGGAATACAGGTGTTTGGTTTTAAGCGTAATCATTGAGTCTTTGCCTAACAGGAGTCACCACCCAAACTGCCAGAAGGTAAGGTACTCCTATGTAGACATTTTATTTACGGAAAAAATGCCCAAGTCTTAAATATTTAAGCTTCTGCCACTTGATGGCTTCCTTTGGACACTTGCCAACTAGAAATTTACAGTTCCCCACAAGCATGTCTTAGAACAGATTCCACTTGAGGATTCAAATCAGTCCCAAGGCCTTCAGGCCATCACAAAACTATCTGCTGATGTTTCCCAATGCTGTACAGAAGCAGCACAAATCAGAAGGAATGTAAGTAATGAATTCCGTGCCTGTGGGTGCTGTAGTCTAAAGCACATCTTAGCAGATAGGATGACTCATCTGAAGTCAGCTAGCAGGATAAACATGTTTCCCCTTTTCTCACCCTAAGGAAGCTTTATACAATATGAACAGGTTAGCACCGATGGCTTCCCAGTAGTACCCTTCCGGCATTTCTGTGCTGCCAACAGCATTGCTTCAATGCACGTGTAACACTCCAGTATCACTTACTGGAACTCTGGGGCCCTGGTAGCTGCCTGAGTAAAAGAGCAGTAAGCATTGAGAGATCAAACCAAATCCATCTACTCCAACAAGCAGTACAGAAAAAGCAGTGAGGATGACTCCCCCATGAGGGTTCAGCACTGTTCACAGGGATGATAAGGTTACAGACACCACTGAAGACAAGGATCACTACAACACTGCTACTTTATGTGACATGACACTTTTAAGGGGCAGTGAAGATTTTTTACTTAACTGTTCTAGGCTGTAGCAAGGATGATTTATGTTTGTGCTTAAAGGTGAAGAGAAGAAAAGAAACGAGAGAAAGTTTAAGTCAGATATAGAAAATGAGAATGAGCTTAATGCAGATGGTCAGCTGGCTCAACATGCACTAGCAGTTCAGCCTACATTCAGGAAGCATGCTGCCAATTTTATTCTGCAGCACTTGCACAGCACATTTGCTACAGGAAAATAAAGATTTTATTGGAAAAAAAAAAATCTAAGTTAACTCCAGGAGACTTCAGAACAAAGTCAAACACCACCTGTAAATCCATCATTTCACAAGTCTTGCTTTACATCTGTCTACAATTAGGTAATGAATTCCACACTTGACCTTCAGTATAAATGCACTCAAAGACACACCATAGTTCACCAGTACACCTTTTAAAGGTGTCACCTTAGAATCTGTGACATGGCCATCTTTCAATTCAAGTCTACAAATTAAGGGAAGAAATTAAAATACATGAACAAGCCAATGAACATTGCAACCCTTTTCCCCACAGAAACTAGCATAGTTACTGCAGCTTGAAAACTGTGGCTGCCTTCTCACTCATCTGTGAGGCTGGCAATACATCTACACATAGGTGCTCTTTTGCCAGCAGCTAATGCTAGCTTTCTAGTACCACCATATTGTTTTTTCCATATCTCCTAATAGCACCCTAAATTCTATAGGCACCTCTTCTACCTCGATTTAAGCATGTGATTTCTTCCTCTTGCACAATATGCAAACCTCATTTTAATATTTTTCTGATTATTTAGGCAAATACGCCCATTAAAAAAAGGCAGTTATACTTCACCATGGAAGTGACTGGGACTAAATACAGCAGCCACATGAGACATCATCTGACAGTAATCCATACAATGCATCAAAGCATCTTGCTGAATTGGTCTGGAAGGTCAGTAAACTGTGAAGCCCAATACGTTACAGGCTACTGAGTCACAGACAAAATGTTCCAGTGGTATGTATTCCACATAATTTAAATGTGCTGGATATGATCTTCACAGAAAAACAGCACTTAACGTTGCAGATCATATTCAGAACAAAAAAAAGCTATTATTCTACTTATACTGGCTGAAATATTTGGCAGAAGACACCTTTGGACATTCAGTGCTATTTCTGACCCTCCTCATTACCTAGCTGACTAGCAAACAGAATTAGTAGTTAAGCAACATACACATAACCAATCACGTCAGCGAAGGGTTGTTTGTAGAAAGCTTCATCTGCCACCCTAGGTAGCAAATAGTCCAACAGGCAGGCAAGCAGGCAGGAGAAAAGAGATAAGGATGAGAAGTACAGAACACAACTGAAGGCAGTTTTAAAAAGCAAATTTAACTAGTATCACCTACACTCACTGAAACAGGGGAGCAGCAACCACAGGGAATGTACCAATTAAGCTGCTGACTCAGAGGGGCAACACAAATACTCTCCTATATCATAGAAAATTAGGACCACCTAGTTTAGGGCGGCTAGCCCCAGTGTTAGCATGAGATCATCTCCAGATAGCAGAGACTACTTACAGATCTCACCAGGTTGGTGAGAATACTGAACACTCAGACAAACACTTTATTTTTCTGACCGCAGCTCTTTTTAAATTGACCCTTCTCCAGAATGCACACCCTGATCTCAAACCACTGGCCAAGATAAAGCTAAAAGGGTAATGATCTCTTGCCACTACCTGTAACAGCAGTTATCCTGTTTTAAGCCTAACAGAAAGACTGTACCTGACAGAATGGGAGTGTCCAATCTATAGTTCTGTAGGAAATAGAAAGTCTCCTTTTGTCATTCAGTAAGTGTACCTAAGACTACTTAAGATAAACCTGCTAGCCCTTCAGATAGGAAAAATGGCATTTCAAAAATCATTTCAACTTGAAGTCTATGGATTTCCAAAGTTTAAAGCAGCCCCAATGGTTACCTGAAGAAAATGACACTGGCAGCCTTAGATCAGAAGACCTGAGTGTTATTAAGTCAGCACTATCATATTTACCTTTATGTGGCCAGAAGTCAGAATTCTGCAGGGAGCTTCTAAGGAAACATAAGAATTTACTAGATTGTGCCTAGGTCACTTGTTTCTGCTCCACAGCCCATGATGAGCCAATTCAAGCATGACATTTAATGAGTTAAGTAGTCGGTGATTAATCCTTCACTCACAGAGCTCTGCTTAGTTCTTGTAAACTTCCACAAGCAGCAGCCAAAGGTTTTAAAATATCTAACGAAATGATCTGTATCAGAATAACTAAGAGACCACTTTCAAGTTTCTGAGAGGTGGCAAGTAAGGCTGCTAGCTGCAAGGTCATTAGTCACTGAAGAGCTGTACAGCTAGGTACGTACAGAGAAGCAAGCAGACTGATCAGCTCTGTCCAAATTCAAACTTCGTCTTCAGTAAGCTTCTGGAATAGCTCATAATTTTAGTGTTCTCACTTGGACATTTAAGCTAATCCCTAAAGAAACTTAGACTAGTCTACAACTGGACACTCATCTCTTAATTGGATAGGTTGCTTAAGTGGGCTGAAGGACAATTCCTTAGGATATACTAGAGATTCTACTCCTCTCTCCTTCACCTAATTACTTCCACAGCCAGCAATATAGCTCTTCAGATGGCTGGAGAAATCTTACCTGTTGCTAGCTTTTGTTTTCTGGAGCTTTTCATCTTGTCTGGCATACCACTCCTCCAACTCCTTTATTGCTTTCTCCTTCCATTCTGCTTCCTGTTTTCTTGAGTTAGCATCTAAAGATTCAAAAATTGATTTGTCAGTCACGTTTCTTCCAGTTGGATTTCATTACCATTTCAACTGATAGTTCAGGTTGTACTCTTATTACTTAGTCCACTCAAATATGGCTTATGAGGTTTCCTGATTTAGGCCATGAGAACTCCAATGCCCTCAACATTCAGAAGATTAGCTAAATAGAATGTCCCTGTACTGCACTGAGACAGTCTAGTTCAGTTTAGTCTAAGCATCTGTAGACTAATAACAATTCAGTAAGTCTGCTAGCCTGCAAAACATTCTAAAAAGCTGTTACCTTGCTATGGCTGTTCTAGAATAAAGCTCAGTAAACTCACTACACTAGACAAAGTAAGGGAATGTGATGCTCCATTTGCCTTTATACTCAACTCACAGTTCAGGATAAGCTCATATGTAATAACTAGTATAAAAGAGGAACAACAGGCTCAGCTCTGTCTGGAATCATATGTTCAGAAGGCTGTCCTGACACTAGAAGTAAGGCCTCCTCCTTAGTGAAACTGGAAAGCACACCATTTTATAGGATCTGAGAAGCTGCCCATAGGTAGATGTGGCTGCCTTTGATCAATGAATTTAGTTACCACTTGGTTATTTAATTATGCTTTTGGATTAATATCTACACGACAAGTGGCCTCAGCAATCTTAAAATGAGTAATCTCCTCCCTTGAAGAAAAGTGCTGACAGTTGTATCTACTCGTCCTTTTCTGCTGATAAAAGCTGTTCATTTTCTGCTACAAAACTGAGGAACTGACTGGTAAGTTAAGCACAGGCCACTTCAGTAGTTTTGGAAAAGAATTCAGAAAACCACCTGCTTGCTAACTTCTACACCAATATTAAAAGTTTGCTTACTGGAAAGTCTTGCTCAAGCAGCAAGTTAAACTCCAAAGAGCTAGATGCCCTTGTTTGAAAAGCTCTCCTGAGTTTCAACCGAGAACACTACTACAACAAACACTCTCCTTACCAAGCTGCTCAAGGCGCTCCTTTTGTTCCTCTCTCCACTTACGAATGCTCTCTGGTTCCGACTGCAGTCGATCTACTTGTGATATGGCAGCATAGCAGTCTGTTGGACCATTGCTCTCCTTGGGGAGAAGGAGAAGGAATAGTAATGTCATTTATACATTAAAGCTGTACATTTCAGATAACTACCTGCAAGCTACATAAAAGCAGACACTTGAACTGAAGATATGATATTCTTCTGATGCTATACCACATTTGTACCACACAATGAAAAATCTCTTGTTATAAAGGGCAGCACAATTGATGTGAACTAATATGGAGCTGCCTCTAGCAACTGGGGATCAAACAAATTCAAGCTGACTGGGAACTCAAACTGTGCCAGAGGTCTATGTCCAAAGAAAGCAGAAGACCGTTCCTAAAATCTCAGCTGTAGGCCTACAAACCCCCCAGCACATTTCACATTAAACATCTACAACAAAAGTATGCTTTTGGAGGGATTCTTTGTGCACAGAAAATTAAAGCGTTCTCTGTAATTTATATGTCTGCTTCAGATAAATTCGCAAGCCTCAAAGGAAGTTGCCTTCTAATATCAGTTAGATGCATTACAGAATTGGGACTGCTATAAGCTGCTTAGAACACAAGATGCACTGTGGGTTTTTTGCTTAAATGTTAAAAGGTATGCTAGCACTTGCAGTTTATCATACAACAGTTCAAAGACTCACAGTGCACAGGGTTATTAATACACTAGACTTTCAAAGATAAGTGCATTGCCACAGAGCATACTCCAAGTCCAACTCTTCCCATTGGTTCACTATGCCATTACCAGATTAATTACTTCATCAAGTGGAAGCTCTATCAAACAAAGCAGTTGATAAGAATCATAAACAATTGAGGTATTTCACCTGCCTTTTATTGTATAATGAGACACAGAGAGCCAATAACAAGCAGTTTTCTCAAGAACCTCACAGCAACAGTGAGGATATAAAAATGGTAGTAGTGAAAGCCATTTGTCTCCATCCATCTCAGTGTTCACTTATGTCTATGGAAAAGTAGCTTATATGCTGCTTCCTTTAAAGTATTTATCTAAACAGGGCTATCCAAAGAATTCTCTTAACAATCAGCAATGCCTTAGCCAAACTGGTATTAAATTCAGCTATTCCACAACAATTGTGTGAGCATGCTCTGTTTCTCTCTGACACAGACAAAACATTGTCTGTAATATGACAAACACGCTTTCATAATGTGAATGAGCCATTTGCCAGCAATTTAATGTCAAGCAACTTCACATTGCTAAGAAATATAATATTTTCAGTCAATTTGTTCTCAGTAATACCAATTTTGATAAGACAACATGAGTTACCTTTAAAGAGTAAGCAACTTAGAAAACTTGACTCTGAAGTATGTAGTCAGAACATGTTCTATTCGGTTTATTGGCCAGTATCAAGTCAATGTTAAGTCATATTACAGAGCCTGTCAGCCTGCTCACAGTGGTCACGTCCCATTCGACCATAACTCAAAATAGACTGCTGCCTCAAGATGCCCTTAAGTTCAGGGGGAGCATACTGTGAGCACTAGAAGCACATGACTTTATGAGGTCATGAGACAGGAGACAAGCACATTAGAGAGGCAATAGTGAGCGCAAGTCTAGATTGAAGTAAGTTCTCACAGTAGTACAGCACATTCTAAGCACAGATTACTTCTCTCTTACCTGATAGACAACTCCATTCATCACTCCATCAACAGCACCTGTAAAGAAATAACTGTAGTTTAACTATTTGAGAAAAACAATACAATTGGATTTACTGAACAGTTACTTGTCTGAAAACCGTTATTACAGCATCTCCAGTATGGGAGTTATGTAAGTGATTGTTAGTCAGTCTCCCATAGGGTCAATTCCTTATCTCTACACTTTTCTTCCTTTTCCAGGACACAAGAGACAGTGAGTCATTATTCTTTAGAACTAAAACCAGTTCTTCATTATGAAGTCTTGCCATAGGCTACTCAAAAAGCAGAGCTGATATTACTGAGAAGCTGCTATGGGGAATGTCCTGGGGCTTCTCCCATTCTCTCATCCCTGTCTTAGAAAATGAATACTACACAACTGTTCAGAAGTTAAATGCGATTTACTCTTTTCACACTACCTGGAAGACTAACTATCAGATAGGGCAACACTTAATCTTATCATGGTTTTGTTACCTCCTAACTCCCAGCAAGTCCAAAAATTATATTAAAACTCCCACCAAAAAAAATCACCCTTCATGTTTCTCCTGCAATGACATCTTTGATAGCTTTCTACCTCCCCAGCTGCATTATTCCCTCTGCAACAACACTGCAATAGAGCCTCTGGAAAAAGATCAGCTGGGATCCTTGCCACAAAAGCTTAGAATCTCTTGTCAGAAGAAAGACCTGAGAACATGCATCAACTGTGAAACAAGTATTTGAGTTTGTGAAACCATTTAAGTCTCCAGACTATGCAGAAGGCAGTAAGATTTTCAGGAACCACTTTATGGAACAGTAGTGCTTACCATCTCCCTGTGTAATATATTAAGTTATTAACAACTTTGCCTCATCCATAATGCTATGCTGGATAAGCCCATCACAAGTGTTTCTGCCATATTAACACACTCTACACTGAAAGCTGAGATTGTACCAAAGTCAACAAACAGACAGAAACTCAAGTATTCCACATTAGCTTCCTAAATAAGGTTGTTAATTCACCTGGAGCAGACAGTCATGCTGCTGCATGCTCTATTTGTTGCAAGTTCTCCTTGCACCTTTACCAGTAAACAAAGTATTACTAAGCCCCTATTTCTGACTCCTGAACAGCAATAATTCACAGTACTTGCAAAAGTATGTGAAGTCTTAAGTCAAAACATGGTAACATTGAATGATACTAACCTCAAAGAATGCAGTTATTAGCTTCAGAAAGAGAAAGATAACTGAAGTTAATAAACATTAGTTTTTACCAGTTAAAGGACCCTAGTATTTTAGAGCTAGACTCCTATATCTCAAGAGCTACTTCGTTTGCAACTTGCTACAAGTTGCAGGAGCCTGGCTTGAGAGTCATCTGTCTCCTTCACAGCAGCTATCCTGCACATTATTTAACATCAAGCTGCAAGTTTCCTCAAAGCAAATGTGCAGAGACCACTGAGCACATACTGACTCAAGTAGTTACAGCCACAATCAACAATTCTCCTCAGTAGATTTAGGAAGACTAAAGCCCACAAAGGAAGCCTGCTTACCCCTCATGCTACAAAAGGATGCTGCAGCTCTTCACCCTTTTAGACTGGGTGGGAATCACAGCTAAACCAGGATCTGTAACTTGTATAAACAAAAACCAACAGAACAAGTTAGCTGCCTACAGCGCCTACCTGGGAAGAACTAAGAGCAGCCTGAACCATCAGACAGAACCTAGTTGGAGAGAGAACCCAAGAAAGGTTAGTCTTGAAATAATCTAATCTCCAGAGGGAAGGCAGTTGTTCCATGAGACATACTCGGAAGCAGTGACTGACCAGCTAGGCAAGGCAGATTACATCTTTAAGATTTTTCTTGTCATAATACAAAGAGAAAATTTTCATTAAAGTCTTCAGCATTCAGGCTAGTAGTCTGCAGAGGTGAAAGGAATAACATTCCTGCAGGGCTGAAAAACAGACGTACTTGTCTTAAGACTACTTTTCTTCTGCTTAGACACTAATTGGTAATGCAGAAAGTATGGTTAGAGGGCACACAAGTCACAGGCATTAAAAATACTACAGCTTTCCATCTGTTTTAAGCTTCCTAGAACTTGTGATTACAATGCTGAGTCAGCATGCTGACAATGCACACTGTCCGCTGAAAATAAAATAGAACAGTATTGTTGTGCTATCATGTGCCAACACAAGTACACTAATTGGACCAGAATCAACAAATACTCTCTTCAGCTCACCAGTCTCAGTATTTGTGTAACTCACTATGAAATCTAGAAAAAAAAAAAACAAAAAACTGTTTGCCAGCCTTTGTTTCAGTAAGCAAAGCAATTTGTGTATCAGATTTCCTTCTTCACAGAAGCATGTCATTTTGTATACAACTTTCCCCAGAAAAAATGTTTCCAGCAGTTATGAACAATGACAGTTTTCTACTGGCTTTAGAGTCCATCCATGCCTAACACAGCACCTTAAAGTTCCTGAAGTTAACACCACGCTTTTTGAAAGTCAGGAACATCCCACTTTCCTTAGTGCTTCCTTCTGAACTTTGGACAAAGCACAGAAAATATCCAAGTATCCACAGTTCCAGAACGTGCTGGCAATAGAGTAACAACCTTCCAGAGTTCCACCCAGACAACTTTTAGTCTGAGCCTGTGAGGAAAGCAGAAGCTGTATCAGCTGTCTGCATGCACAGGAGAGAAACAACAGTTGAGCCTGCAAGAAACAGACAGCTGGAATCAGTGTCCTCCAAATCTACAACAGCTTACAAGAGAAATGGCTGAGTACCTTGAAGATAAGCACAGTTTTTTCACTTCAGTCCTACAAGTCAACATACAGTGAATCTGCAAAGTTAAGCTCCTAGCTAAAAGGCGCAGCCAAGGAAGCTTATGCAACTTCAGGAACGGGGCAGATCAAGCAGACAGCACTGCACTTGGAATAAAATTAATCCATAAGCAGTTGTTCTCCTGGTAGTACTAAGCAGGCCAAAACTACAGACTACTTCCAACACCAAAGCAAAGGTTTGGCCAAGGGCTTACTTCAGAGTTGACACAATTCTCATTTAAAGTTAGCTTTGAACTGAATTTCAACTGAGCTGTCAGAGATTTTCTAAAGTGAAGACCAACTAATTTGGAAAGTGATTCAAAGAAATTGATGTGTAGAAACTTAACAGCAAAGCTTTGTTATAGTTAAGCAAGGTATTCTTTACAGGCAGCACTGGGGTACAATCAGGTACCTCTCCAAGAATACTGCACCAGTTGATCATTTGTGAATGGGTTATATTTTCACATGTATTACACATCCATTACATTCCCAAATTCATTATCCTATCCACTCCCAACGACTGACAGACACAGCCTTATTTGGTGATCTTTGATGTCTATATCTAGAGTCCTCCTACCACCCCAATGGTCCACTGTCTGTCCCTGGGAGCTGTTTACTTCCAATACCCCTTTTGTCCTGAAGATTGCAGTGGAATGCAAGGACAGTTGGAGAAATTTCTGTACACAGAGATAAGGAAGAAAAAGGGGAACATCTTGATGCTGTCTGTCTCATTTTAGGCATTCCATTGTTGTTTCCTCTGCCTTGTTAAAGCAGAACAGTCTTACATCTCCCCATCTACAATGCTAAATCCCACTTATCATCCACAACATCTAAAGACTACTGTGGTGTTGCAAGCAAGCATTAACAGAGCATTTTCTGTAATTACTTCTTCAAATCAAACGCCTTGCTTTAAGACCACACAGCTATGCAGCACAAAACAGTTTCAGCCTTGTTCAATAGCCTCTGTGAAGATTTACTGTCAACACAACAGATGAAGGCTATTAGAAGAACCAAACGGAGGACCATGAAGAGTAACACTTCTAACTCAAGCCCAGGCATTTTGTACTTCATGGATTAAATCCTTCTGATGCCTTCCTATCAAGTAGGCTTTAGACAATATCCTCCATGCAAAAGAAATTAACTTCAATATGACCACATGTAAAATTTTGCTTTTATGAGCTACTTCTGGCATACCTTTTAAATAGTATTCTTTTCACTGCTTATCTTCTAAAAAGTAGTAGTTTCAGGGTTTTGTTTCCTTATTCTCTTAAGACAATTTCTTGCATCACTGAGGAAGAAACCTGCTTTCCATCCAAAACCCCATTCCTATAAGTGTGGGTAAAATAAAAAATAAAAACAAGCCAGGAAAAAAGGCTTCTCATTAATTTCAGTCTGTTGTCATAAAACACAGTTCTCATTCTCAATACAATCAGCATAGGACAGTGTGGTCTAGTATCTGCAATAATACTGTACCACAACAGCTGCTATAACTTTCCAACAGGCACAGTATTCCCTTGTAAAGGGCAAAACAGGCGTGTGTTTGTTTTTACCATGAGCTTCATAATAACACACTACCACAATTTTAAAATCAAACCTTTCTCAATGCTACCTCACGGGACACTTCAAAACCTTGAACAGCTTAGAAAAAACAATAGCCAATGACAAGCAACTCATTCTGTCTGTGATGTTAACTAGAGTCAGAAGGAAACCATTCTTTCCCAAAGATATTTTCAAAAAAATTGATATTCAATCCTTGAGAGATTTAAGTCCCTTACTTCCTAGAGAGGCTCATATGCCTCTCTTCAGAAGATGTAGAAGCATTATTCCCTGAAGTTCACATAAAGACAACACAATGTGAAACTGAAGTCAATGTTTGAGACTAGACAATCTACCTTAAACCTGAGTAGTATTTTCATGATTGTTAACACAGAACTGCTTGCCACTGAAAGTTGTTCTCAGCAAGAAGCCACCAACAAGCTGTTACGGGATTTTTACATTGACATGCAGATTCTGGAAGCTAGATGCTTCAATCCAAACACACTCACTCCTGTAGAGTGGACACAGCAAGTGAACCACTTCAACTGTTTTCTCACTGGGAAGGGGATCCCATAAGAGACCAGGATATGAATAACCAGACAACTGCTCCATAGTGCTGTATTTACACAGCATTTCTTGTCTTCTGAGATACTGATTATGCTTCACATTTCAAGTGAAAACAAGACTAGTTTTCATATGCCCAGGAATGGCTATGCACATACAGGCCAGGCCAGGATTCCAGCCCTGACAGAGGCAATATGAAGTGACGCTCAGTGAGACCATGTGAGCTCGACTACACTAAGCTGTTTCCCACAGATGCACATAGTACCCATCACTGCTACAATTAACAAGAGTAGTTTTGATTACCATAACTATGTTTCCATTAGCCTAAGTACATGAAGTTCAACACTGACCTTGAGTTTAACTATTTTTTTAAAATAGACTTAGCTTAAACAGTTTGTTGCTGTCTCGCACATGTTTTTTACAAGCTTATTTAAAGATGCTGGAGACTGTTTCTCATAATATTTGAAGTTAAGATCTTCGAACTTCACTAGAGAATTGCCTCAGCTACAATTCTTGTCCAGCATTGAGAAAGAAACTTATCCAGCAGATCCATAAATCAGGAGTTCAAGAAAGTTATGGTTAAAAACAGTAAATAAAAATACACAAATCCCTGACCACAGTGCTCTAAGGGTTTACTTAAATATTTTTCTTAATGATTTATATAAAGAAATTTGCATTCACCTCAGAACAGTTCAATAAACTAACAGGAACTAGTGTTGTCAGATGTTTGTTAGGGTATTAACTGAATCATAAGTAGTCTTATGAGAAATGGCAACAGAAGTTACAAATATACCTGTCACCTGAACAAGCACATTCTGCATTGTTGCAAATTGCACATCCTATTTTTCCTAATAGGGAATATAGGCTTCAACAGTCAACAAATGGATGTTGTATTAAAAAGGCAACCACCATAACTCCAAAAAGATGATCAGCTACACCTGTACAACAGGCCAGAGCATCAGTGAAAATCCAAATTCATACCGAAAAGCAAAATAACATATAGACCACACCTAGATTTCACAGATCCTTAGATCAAATTATTATATCCACTACTTTACGGCTCTCTTTCTACAGGAAGTTCTCCAGTAACAGTTTTGCCAAGGAACTGAAAAATTTCTTCAGACACAGCTGAACTACTTTTCCATTTCTACCCAACCTAGAAGCATTGAACAAGCTGGTGAAGAATCACACTGCAAGAGCCAGACCACACACAGAAAACACAAGTCCAGTTGGTTCTAGCACCCTTTGTGATGCTAAATCCAACAACTTTCTTCTCTGCCATATAAAACAATGTTTCACAGAGCAACATCTGAGGCTTCTGAGAGAGGGGACTCATACACAGCCTGTTTCTGTCTTACAAAGTCCACAAGTCACATTATACCTGCTACTGGAAGAGGATGGTGTCCTAACGATTACTTTCATGTTTAGTGCTTAAGGATGTCACTTCATCTGACAAAGATGCTTGCATGGAAATATGCAGCCTGTATAGCCAATCCTTTATGAATGAGCTAGTTTCTATGGGCTGGAGTACCTCCAGGTTAGCACTGGATACAGCACATCTCCATTACTCAGCTCACTTAACTGTGCTTTATTCTAAGGGATATTTTGAACCAACAGCCCCATAAATACCATTCATTTCAGTAATAGTGTTTCATGTTGAAAACTTAATTCTGAAGACGTTTCAATAGTGAACTCGTGAACAGAATAATTCAGTTCAGACTGAAGAGGCTGGCCGCCAGTTCAGGAAACTATAAAGGAATGGCCCTCGAGATCAAAACGCACTCCCCTGTGAGCAGAGATGAACACGAGGCATGTCTTGCAGCAACACAGAAACAGCATTTCACCACACTGTTCACTACGTTCATAACTCCCTCTCACTTAGAATTCAGATTAAAGACATTTGTGCCAGAGACTCAGGCCCACTTCAGCTGCAGTTACACTAAAGGAGAGCCCCCTCACCCTGATGCCCAGAATACATAACTACTCTCCTCTGAGCACAACAACCCGTTCTGCAGCGTCAGTTTTCTCACCTTCGGTACAAAGGTTACAGACGCACAACAACCAGAGGCTGAGTAAAATTAAACATTAGCCCAGCCGCTCACTGACGCGAGTGCAGACCGCCGCTTCCGAGCGGACCACCGCCGGGCGGAGCGCCGCGCATCGCCCTACCCGCGATACCCCGCTCCGGGCGCACAGAAGCAGCGCAGCGGGCTGCGGGCCGGGCGGCCCGGCCGGAAGGTAGCCGGCAGCCAGCCGGCCCTCCCGGGCCCGGAACGGCGCGAGCCGGAGGCCGCCGGGGACGGGGAGGCTGCGCGCCGTACCAGAGTCGAAGCCGTCCACTGCCTGCAGTGCCTCCGGCACGTCGCCGCTCTCTAGGATGCCGTATCCCTCGTCGTTTTCGATGCCCGCGATCTCGTTCTCCTGCTGCGCCAGGAAGGCAGCGGCAGGGTCTTCCTCGGCGCCGTCCGTCGCCCCGTTACCGGCGGTGGCCGGCGGCTGCTGCGCGCCGAAGAATTCCAGGTTAGCCATAGGAACAAGCTGCAGCAGCACAAGGCGGGCACGGGCGACAGCAGGTTCCGGGCCTGCGCCTCCACACAGAAATCGGCGCGGAAGTGAAGGACCCTCCGCCCAGACCAATGGGAGACCAGCACCGCCTAGAGGCAAAGCCAATCAACGAGCAGCGAAGGCGGGGCTAACGGAATCCTCCGCGCGCCTCAGTGGGCTCGGGCCAATCAGCGCCAAGAGCGTGGTGGGGAGCGGGGAGAGAGAGGGGAGCGGAAAGGGGACGTGGGGCCGGGAACGCGCAGGCTCGGTTCTGGGAGCGCGGGCGCGGCTCCCGTCTGGCCGGTGACGGTCGGGTGACTTCGTCTGCAGAGAGTTGGGTCCCTGACGCGTTGTAGTAGCGCTGAACCGTAGTGCGCTTCGGGGTCGTAGTGAGCCGCAGGGGTCGTAGAGTCATAGAATCTCTTATGTTGGAAAAGACCCCTGAGAAGTCCAAGTGTTAACCAAGCACGGTCAAGTCTACCACTAAACCACAGAACCATTAAGGCTCTGAAAGACCTCTAAGATCACAGAGTCCAACCATCAGCCCATCCCTGCCATGGCCACCGACCAAATCCCACAGTGCCACATCGCACAGTTCTTGAACACCTCCAAGGGCAGTGATGCCACCACCTCCGTAAGGAGCCCATGCCACTACCTCACTGCTCTTTCCAACCTGAACCTCCCCTCATGCAACCTCTTGTGCTGCCACTGTGACCTGGGAGAAGAGCCCGGCTCCCACTTCTCTGCAAACTCCTTTCATGGAGTTGGAGAGAGCAATAGAGACTCCCATAAGCCTCCTCCAGTGTCATCCAGGCCAGCTTCTGGTTTGCAGTCCAACTCACAGGGCCACCCAAAATCCAAACCCCATGTCTGAGAGTGCTGTCCAAACACTTCTTGGAAGCCAGCGGGTGCCATGATACTGCCCCAGGGAAGTGTCCAGGTGTCAGTCCCCTGCCTGCACGTGGGCCAGGTGCTGCAGAAGGAGCCAGTGGAAGCATCCACGTGTGGTGCTGTGGAGTTGTGTATTTTCTTTCTGACAGCTGAAAGCTTAACCTATGCATATGATGTGTTAGGCGTCTTAGTTGGAAATGTATATTTTTGGACGGTAATTCTGTCTAAATCACATGGATTTTCTGCCAAGGTCTGTGGCAAGGCCTCTACCTCCACTTAAATGCTGCCTGTAAGTCAGTGCATGTCAAAGCACATTAGAGGTAAGCCATCTAGACCTACCTTGTAGTCCCGTTCCAACATGGTTCTGGAGATGGACAAATACAGAGAAAAGCATCCCTGGAAGTCAGTTTTTACCTACATGAATTAGACAAGGTGAGGCAAACTGCATGTTGAGGTACCTTTTGTCCTGCTGTCAGTTATGTTTTGCTAGGAAGGTGATACAAACTGGTTCCACGTGACTCCCTACACCTTGCTGAGTCACTTAAAACACACCTGATTTCTCCATTGAAAACTCAGAATCTAGCATGGCAGTAAGCTGAACTTCTCTCAGTTTTATCTTCTAGGAAGAACAGAACTATGTCATTTATTTTATTGAATCTCCAGCAGCCACAGGAAGGTGAAGGAATAAAAAATAACAGCAGTAACTACGTCCTTCATTCATTACAAAAGACTGTAAAAATGAAACTCCCTCATGAAGCGCATGTCATGCTCACACTGAAATTTACAGGCCTTGTCCCTTAATTTCTCCTGAAAGCACATTCTCAAGTACATTTTAATCACTCTTCTTCACTTTTACACAAGCACACAAAAAGATAGAATAGTCTTATTTTTCCCCTTCAAGCATTTGGGTGAATTTGGGATATATACTTAGCAACTTACTTCCGGCTGCTCAAGGAACTGCTGAGTGGGATCCCCTGGGAAACTGCCCTTAAGGGCATGGGTATAGAACAGAGCTGGCAGCTCTTTAAGTACACCCTTCTGAGAGCGCAATGGCTCTCCATCCCCCAGCAGAAGAAGCTGAGCTAGTAAGGCAGGTGACCATTGTTGCTGCAAGGACCTACAGCTTAAACTGAGGAAAAAGAGGGTAATGCACAGAAAGTGGAAGCAGGGCTGCGTAGCCTGGGAGGAATACAGGGCTGTGTGTGTAGAGAAAGGATTAGGAAAGCCAAGGCAAAGACGGAGCTGAGCTTGGTAAGGGATGTGAAAGATAACAAGAATGGGTTCTACAGGTACATAGGCAGGAGGAGACAGACCAAGGAGAGTGCTCCCCTTCTGATGAAAGGGAGTGGGGAACTCGCTTCCTCAGAAATAGAAAAATCTGAGGTACCCAATGAGTGCTTAGCTCAGTCTTCACGGGTTGTCAGGCTTCCCATGTCTGCCAGGACCCTGAACCTCTAGGTGAGGGTGTGGGGAGTGGTTTCTGTCCCACTGTAACAGTGGAACAAATTGGAGTCATCCTCATGAAACTGAATGTTTATAAGTCCATGGGGCCAGATGGTATCCGTCCTATGGCTGATGTGGTTGCTGAGCCACTCTCCATCCTATTTGAAAAATCATGGCTATCTGGTGAAGTCCCTGGTGACTGGAAAAAGGAAAACATTACTCCCATTTTTAAGAATGGGAGAAAGGAAGACCTGGGGAACTACAGGCTGGTGAGCCTCACCTCTGTGCCTGGGAAGATCATGGAGCAGATCCTCCTAGAAGGTATGTTAAGGCACATACAAGACAAAGAGGTGATTTGAGACAGCCAGCATGGCTTCACCAAGGGCAGATCATGCCTGACCAATCTGGTGGCCTTCTGTGATGGAGTGACAGCTTCAGTGGATGGACAAGGGCAATGGATGTCATCTTCCTGGACTTCTGCAAAGCCTTTGACATGGTTCCTCACCACGCCCTTCTCTCTAAATTGGAGAGGTGTGGATTTGAAGGATGGATTGTTCAGTGGATTGAGAACTGGTTGGCTGGATGCAGCCAAAGGGTTGTGGTCAATGGTTCTGTGTCAGGGTGGAGGCCGGTCACAAGCGGTGTCCCTCAGGGGTTGGTCTTGGGACCAGTGCTCTTCAACACCTTCATCAGTGAGACAGAAGATGGCATCGAGTGCACCCTCAGCAAGTTTGCAGATGACACTAGGCTGAGCAATGCAGTTGATACACTGGAAGGAAGGGAAGCTATCCAGAGAGACCTGGACAGGCTGGAGAAGTGGGTCCCAAATGAGGTTCAACAAGGCCAAGTGCAGGGTGCTGCACTTGGGTCGGGGCAGTCCCAGGTGTTTATACAGACTGGAGGAAGATCTTGATAGTAGCCCTGCAGAGAAGGACTTGGGGATCCTGGTGGAAGAGAAGCTGGACATGAGCCAGCAGTGTGCGCTCGCAGCCCAGAAGGCCAACTGTGTTCTGGGCTGCATTAAAAAAGGGCTGGCCAGCAGGGGAAGGGAGGTGATTGTCCCCTTCTCCTCAGCTCTTGTGAGGCCCCATCTGTAGTACTGCGTCCAGGCCTGGGGCACCCAGTACAGGAAGGACGTGGAGCTCTTAGAATGGGTCCAGAGGAGGGCAACTAAGATGGTCAGAGGGCTGGAGCACCTCTCCTATGAGGAAAGGTTGAGGAAACTTGGCTTGTTTAGCTTGGAGAAGATAAGGCTCCAGAAAGATCTCATTGTGACCTTCCAGTGCTTGAAGGGAGCATATAAACAGGAGGGGTAACGTCTGTTTACAAGGGTGGAGAGTGATAGGACAAGGGGGAATGGTCTTAAACTGAGACAGGAGAGGTTTAGGTTAGATATTAGGAGGAAGTTTTTCACCCAGAGGCTTAATAGAACAGGTTGCCCAAGGAGGTTGATGGGGCTCTGGGCATCCAGGTCTGGTGACTGGCAACCCTGCACATAGCAGGGGGGTTGAAATGAGATGATTATTGTGGTCCTTTTCAAGTCAGCCCATTCTATGATTCTATGATTCTGACTTCCTCTTCTGCTCTTTCAGTGCTTCTTAGCCCTGTGGGGGATTCCTGATGACTTAATGCCACTAGTACAAAGAGAATATTGTGATTTCAAATGAAGAGCAAATCTGCATACTTGCTTGTCTTAAAATTACATGAAAGGAAAAAGGACAAAACATAAGCAAAATAATAAGCTTGCAAATGGCCCAATAAAATTATCTGAGTTAAATCAGAAAGGGTAACTTAATGTTACTGGCTTTAGAGGCAGAAAAAAATTGCAGTGGGTTATTAGATCTGCTTTGATGATAAATTACGAAATTCATACCCTATCTATAACTCAGGTGCATCTGGAAGTATTTCTGCACCATCAAAGCTATTATTTTGTTCCTGCTTTCTCACCCTCCAAAAGAAGTTGAGAGACATTGTTTTCTAAAGGCAGATGTCACATCGCAGACTATAGACTCTAACAATAGTGCCCTTTATAATTCATCCATGGTGACTGATATGGAGATTAGTACAGGAATATTATATGAATAACACTTTATGGAAAGACACAAAATGACAGTCGGACTACAAATGACTTTAAGGATAGTGCAATTTCTCCCCATTCTTTGTGACAGAATGACTTATAACTCTCCCTTCTAAAAATACTGAGCTCTATATTTAAAGTAATTCTAAGAAGATGTTTTCAAGCGTTTACCAAAATATGACAGCAGTAATGTACTTCCAACATTAAGGAAATCATTTCAACAGTATTTTCAACAGAACATTTCAACTGGAATTTTAGAATGGTTTTGATTTAAGAAATTAGAGATTTATTAGAACAGGTGTTTCCAGAGCAGAAAATTTAAATGCAAGTGCTTTCAGCTCTCTCTTAACTCATTCAGCATGCAAATGAGACAGGCACAGTCGAACTGACATCTGGACACGTACCGCATCTCTGAAAATTTCTCTAACAAGAGTCTTATTGCACAGAAGCTGATAGTTTGGGCAATTAGAAAGGAAGGGCGCATCTTGGCTAGAGTCTGGTCCCCAGAAACCAATGAAAAGATTCCTCAACCATCAAGCTATAGATAAGAGTTAGGGGGGAAAAAAAATCTGTGCTAAGGAACCTAATATTTTGCTTGCTACTCGCCCACAAGTTACAGGAGCCAAAAAGAACTGGCTTGAGAAGCACAGGAAGCTTACAGCATCTGTCTCCTTCACAGCAGCTATTCTGTGCATCATTTAACATCAAACTGCAAGTTTCCTCAAAGCAAATGCAAAGAGATAACTGAGCACATACTGACTCAGGCAGTTACAGCTACAGCTAACAAGAAATTGTATAAATAAGCATTCTTGCAATGATGGGAATGAGATATGAGAAATCATATGAATGACAGAAGAATCAATACCTCGAAAGTAAACTCTGGGGAACATGAGATTATAAGGCCCCATTTTGAATGGATTGACTGTGGCTAAATAACCCAGAGAAAATAACAAAACTTAGATGTTTTGGAAAGGAATTAGATATTAAGACTGTCATTGGTTATTTTTGTTTTTTTTTTTTTTTTTCCCCATCAGAAGAAGTGGCAAACAAATCACAGACACTAAGAATTACTAAGAATTGTCTATTCTAATGTGCTTACGTAAGCAGTATCAACAAGAATATGCTGTTGGCAGGACTGTGCAGGACTGCACAGGCTTTCTGGGCAACCTGTTTGAGTGTCTGGCTATCTTCGCAGTAAATAAAGGTTTTCTCTGTACTCAAGTTGAATTTATTTTTAAAAATTTGTTTCTAATGGCTATTGTCCTGCCAGTGTGCTGTACAAAGAAGAGCCTGGCTACTTCTTCATTTACTCCCATCAGGCATAATTTATACGTGTTGGTAAGATCCTCCTGAACCATCACTTGTCCAGACTAATTAGTTCTATCTCAGCCTTCCACATGAACAATGCTACTCAGGTAAAAGTCTCATTAACAAGAAGAATAAAATCTGACCAATGTAGAACAGCTGAAGCCTCAAACCCCTGGTGTATAAAATTTGTTTAAGCAACACTCCTCTGGCATCCACACTAACAAGGAAACTGATGGAATTGTGAGGCTACTCTCAGTCGTCTTTGAAATGACACAGGAGAGTTCCTTAAGACTGGAGGGGAGCAAGCATCTCTCCTATACTGCATCTAAGGTGCAGGTATTTGGTAGCAGCATGACCACATTTATGGGTTTTCTTTTCCATCTTTTTCTGCAACTGGATATCCATATAATCTTTTGCCCCTGCTGATGGCAAGGGGGTTGGCCTAGATGATATCTAAAGATCCTTCCAACCTAAATCATTCTGAGATCCATTTCATCATTCTACTTCAAGAACTACTGCATGGAAAAATCTTTTGAACTCTTCACCAGTGAAAGATGACCAAGTCCAGATTCAGCAAAGCACACAGTCACACAGCCAAGGCCACAGAGATGCTCCCCCTTCTGTCGCCAGCCCTTACAGGAACCCAGAATGGCTCCACCCAGGGTCCATCCCTTTCGGTCACATAGGGAACACAGGTGCCAACAACACGCCTGTACTCACTAGGCCAACCGAACCCCTTTACCAGGTGCTCAATCACCACTTTCAGCTATGACCTAACAGTTCCCCTGCATGAGGACACCTGTTGCCCACCTAGCTTCTACTCATTAGTTCCTGTACTGGAATCATGCCCACTGCCCATTCGTTCTGTCACTGAGCACCACTGAAGTGAGTTTGGCCCCATCCACTTGACTTGCGCCCATTTTCACTTGCTCCCCATTTAAACGTACTCCAGGCTGAATACCCCAGGTGTCTCATCCTTTCCTCATAGAGGAGATGCTCCAGGAACCTCATCATCTTTGTGGCGCTCCACTGGAATCTCTCTAGAACTTCCCTGTCTTTCATGAACAGGGGAAACCATGAAGAGGGCAGGGCAGCAGTGCTGGCTTGTGGGGAGAGTCAGCAGGCCCATGTCCTGCTGGCTCAGAGGAAGACGTGGTTTTGGTGAAGGCACCCCAGTGCTGTATAGACCTGGAGATTTGTCACGGCTGGGGCAAAGTGGGAAGACTCAATCAAAGCCTCAGACACTGCTGTGAAATGCCAACAGTGAGCAGACATAATATAGGGAATGAAACAGACAGAGGCACTGTGGAAAACCCAGGCGCCATTGCTTGGGTTGGAGTGCTGCAGATGATGATTGCCCATTGTGATGTCACTGGTTCCGATACCCCTACGTGAGGAACAGTGACATACGCAGCATGTCACTATTGTGGATTGTGACCTCTCGGCCCTCACTGCTCGTAGCCGGGCACAGAGTCTCTCACTCTGGCTTGTGCCCGCACTCCAGCCGAGCGTGTCTGTGAGGTTTGGAGCGAGCAGCAAGGATAGCCTTGGTGCTGGTCTCGTGCTCTGGGAGCTGCTGACAGCCGCTCTCAGTGCTCGTCCCCAGAGCCACTGGAGCTTCTTCCCCGCCCTGCCTGGCTCAGGCAGCCGGGGCACCCAGGAGGCCGCAGCAGCAAAGGGAACCGGTAAGGGGACGCCTCACCCTGGGCAGCTGGGAGGGTTTCCTTCCTGAGGGACCTGGGCACTTGTTCCTCCCCTGCCGGGGTCAGCGAGTGACCGTGGCCTCTCTTCCTTTCCTAGCGTGACCCCTGCTGCTGCAGCAGCGGGGTGAGGAGCAGCCCCTCATCCCCCGCGCTCTCCTGCCCACCATCGCAGCTGGACAGCATGGCCACTGAGCTGGACCATCCCTGCCCCATTTGCCTGGACACCGTGGATGATGCCAGCTACGTCATGCCGTGCCTGCACCAGTTTTGCTTTGGCTGCATCCGTCGGTGGGCCCAGAGCAGGCTCAAATGCCCCCTCTGCAAATGCAGGGTGAGTTCCATCTTGCACTCGGTGCGTGCGGAGGACAGCTTTGAAGAGCTTGTCATCGGACGACGTGGGAGGGCCCGAAGAACACGCCGACGCCGAAGAGGGGCGAGGCCCACCGGGGCGTCCCCGTTCCTCCTGTCCCCAGCTGTGTTCCGGCCCCTGCTGCCCTGGCTGCGCCAGGAGCTGAGGCAGATCTTTGGGGCTGACCACAGAGCGGCCTCTGCAGCACAGCGCCTTGTCATCTCCAGCCTGTGCTTGTTTGGCCTGGACGAGGGAGCGCTGACTGTGCAGCTGCTCAGCTCCCTGCAAAGCCTGGCCGCCAGCTTTGTGCAACGGCTCGTTGTCCAAGCTGCGCAATTGTTCGGCGGGGAGGTGCAACACGGACGTGGCCTGCAGGCCTCCCATGCTGCCACACGCCAGGAGAGCAGCCCCACAGCTGCCCCTGGTGCAGCTGCCTCCCCAGCACCGATTCCCGACCCACAGCCCTCCACCAGCAGCACCAGGGAAGCCAACGTGGAGGAGCTTCCCGGCCCTTCAACCGCCGCCCTTCGTGAGGGTCCCAGCCAGCCTCCATCCATCCGGGCTCCGGTGCGGACGGTCCAAGACGCAGCCCAGGAGGAGCCGGGGGAGGCAGTGCCAGGTCCCTCAGGCTCCAGCACGGTCAGGGAGCACTCACGCAGGGCGTCTCGGCGAGCCCCGAAGAGGAGGGCCCACACCTCTGAGGCCTCTGCGCCTCCTGCCAAGAGGCCACCCCGCCGGCAGCACTAGGACACCGCCCCAGCAGCTGGCGAGAACACGGCCGGGCCTGCAGCTGGGCCACAACCAGCCCTCCGGGGCTCGGACTGCGTCAGACCACAGAATCACAGAATGGCCCAGGTTGGAAGGGACATCAAGGATCACGAATTTTCAGCCCCCCGCCCCCCCTGACACAGGCAGGGCCACCCTCCTCCATATTAAATACTAGACCAGGCTGCCCAGAGCCCCATCCAACCTGGCCTTGAACACCTCTGGGGCGGGGCATCCACAACCTCTCTGGGCAGCCTGTTCCAGCGCCTCACCACTCTCCTAGTAAAGAACTTCCCCCTGACATCCAACCTAAATCTTCCCTCCTTCAGCTTACAACCATTTCCCCTTGTCCTGCTGTTGTCTACCCTTTCAAAGAGTCGACTCCCCAATAAAATTACAGAAAAGTCTCCGCGTTGCTACCTGTGCCTTTGTCCGCGCTGCGCACGGGGGAGGCCTGACCCCTGCTGGGCCTGGAGGCCTCGCATGCTGCTGCTCTCGTTTCTTTAGAACCTCCCACAACACACTGCAAAGGCAAGTGTTGAGAGAGGAGGCACTGCTTTACTTCTACGCAGGGCACAAGGTGGGTCATCTCCACCAATCAAGCGCACCCGTGTCTTTACACTGACCTCTACAACCCAAAAGGTTTCACTCCACTCCTACCTATTACATATAGATCCCACTGATACAAGTTTGCAAGGTTACACAAGCATGCCCGAGTCTCCTGCACCTGCACAGAGGTGTCAGGGTCTTTGATGGTTGTTTGGGATTGTGTCCCCTCCCGACTTTGACCACGTTTGGGAAGAGGTTTTCTGAGGTGCTCTGCTCATGAAGAAGCCAAATTGCTTGTGACAGGTTCTTGACCACAGCCAGCAAAGGATTTGCAAGTATGCCCATAGTTGTATACAGGAGGAAGAATGGTACTTGCTCCAGTGTTGAAGGCGCTCTCTGGCCACGCAGCACTCCTTCACAGGAAGCAGCCTGGGTCCCAGACATGCTCTCCCTGCAGTGGCCGGCCCTTACGTGAGCCCAGGGTGGGTCCATCCCTTCTGGTCACGTAGGGCGCACAGGTGCCAACAACTTGCTTGCACTCGCTAGGCCAGCCTCACCCCTTCACCAGGTGCTCAGTCACCAGTTCAAGCCATAACCTAACAGTTCCCATGCATGAGGACACCTAGCGTCCACGTAGCTTCTACTGCTTGGTTACTGTGCTGGAATCGCACCCCTGTTTGGAGGATGTTGCTCTTGTGATAGAAGTCCTGTGGTCAGGAGGGATATTTATCACAGATGAGCCATACATCTGGAAGTAACTATGAGCAAGCACCTTAATTAGGCAAAATGGCAGCTATTCAAGGGCACTGCTCTTGTTAAGCAGTACACCTGCAAGTTATAAGCAGAATGATGACTGCAAGTAAAAACGGCAAACAACGAGCTCTAACGCATCGCTGCCCCAGGGCTGGAGGGCAGCCCCACAGCCGCCCCTGGCCCAGCTGCCTTCCCACCAGGAACTCCTGCCTCTGGCCTAGAGCCCTCCTGCAGTATGGAACAGTGTAGATGAGGGCCTCTCTATCGGCTTAACAGGATCACAACAAAATTAAGGTTGGAGAAGAACTCAGTGCTAATCAAATCCAGCTGCCGGCTCATCCTCACCATGCCCACTGAACCACGCCTCCAAGGGCCAACCTACGTGTTTCTTGATCTTCAGGGACAGGGATTCCATCACTTCCCTGTGCAGCCTGTTCTGGTGCCTCGTCACTCTTTCAGATAAGAAATTTTTCTCCTACACACTTCTTCATAATTTTCCCAGTCCTTCACTATCAGCAATGGTGGAAGTTCTGCAAATCCAAATGTAATACATCTAACTGAAACATTGACAAAGAATATAATGCTCCCTTCATGGAATAATTTCCTGTTGACTTCCTTACAGCACAACGATAAAATAGCTGCCTTTTCTTTCTTTGGTTTGTAGATTTGTAGGATCATTAACGGGCCACTTCCTCCGGAAGAGTTAAAAAAAAAAAAAAAAAGTAAACTTTGAGCACGTTCTTTTTTTCTCTTGCTCAAAATTATTTCTATCTGAGCTGGAGGGCCAGGATTACCGTTGATCATTACCCTGTCAATGCTGATAGCCACCAGCGTGTTTGTTGGCTGTCACCCCAGGTAAAATGACATTCTAATATCTTACTGGACTATTTTTCCTTCTTTCCTGAATTTCGCCTGCTAACAGAGGGTCAGAAAAGTCTGGTTCTCGTTCCGTACATGGAGATCATCCTTCTTAAGGAGCCCGCCGTACATCTGACAGGGGCTGGGGATGAGCTCTGAAATATCTGTAGGGCTTCACCAGTATAGAAGCTGTTATAAATCCCTGAATATGCGCTGTTGGCCATCTCTTTTAGCTCACAGGTGCTGGCTTGGAGCAAATAGAACAGGCAGCTTCTCGCCGTGAGGGACCTGAGAAGAAAGACACAGCTATGAACTTTCAGGGGCTTGCACCTGAAATACAATGTCACCTTCAGCAACTCCTCCATATTCTTATTAGATGGCAGCTCCTTGCCGCACTGTTAAAAATGTACCCTGAGAACTGCTTTGGCAAAGTGCCATCCAGAGGGACCTAGACAGCCTTGAGAAGTGGGCCTAGGTGAACCTCGTGAGGTTCAACAAATCCAAATGCGAGGTCTTGCACCTGGGTCAAGGCAACCCCCACTATCAGCACGAGCTGGGGGATGAAACGATAGAGCACAACCCTGCTGAAAAGGACCTGGGGCTATTGATGGATGGCTGGACATGAGCAAGCAACGTGCAGAAAGCCAACCATATCCTGGGCTGCATCAAAAGAAGCGTGGTCAGCTGGGAGAGGGAGGTGATCCTGCCCTCCTGCTGGTGAGCTCCGACCTGGAGTACTGCATCCAGGCGTGGAGTTCTCGGTACAGAAGAGACGTGGACCTGTTGGAGTGTGTCCAGTGGAGGGCTGCAAACATGATCCAAGGGATGGAACACCTTTCCTTCGAGGAGAGGCTGAGAGAGCTGGGGCTGTTCAGCCTGGAGAAGAGAAGGCTCCAGGGAGAACGGAGCCTGTCAGTATCTAAACGGGAGCTATAAGAAAGGAGGGGACAGACTCTTTATCAGGGTTTGTTGTGATAGGACAAGGGGACATGGTTTCAAACTAAAAGAGGGGAGATTTACTTTGGTTATAAGGAAGAAGTTTTTTACAGTAAGAGTGGTGAGGCACTGGAATAAGGGTGCCCACAGAGGAGGCCGATGCCACACAAAAGCTGTGGATGCATTCAAGGTCATGCTGGAACAGGCTCTGGGCAACCCGGTCTATCTATAGAAGTCCCTGTTCATTGCAGGAGAGTTGGCTAGATGACCTTTAAGTGTCCCTTCCAACTCAAATGATTCTGTGATTGTGCGTGGTGACATCCCAGGGAAATAAATCTATTAAGTATATTCTAGACGAGAATACATCCTGCGTTTACTAAGGCATCTACCTGCCTGAGTTATTTTCCACAGGAAATACTGGGATATTTTAAGGGCACACAGGAGGAAACCAAACTAGAGGCCAAGAGAGAGGAACTCAACGATGCAGACCAAGAGAGTAGTATCTGCTAGAATGCTTTGTACTGCCTCTTGCTACTTACACTTACGTTTGAGTGGTGGACAGAAATATGACTAGGTTAAGTTTCGCAGACTCTCTCACCTTCTGAGCCATCACATGGATTCCATCTGGCTCCAGTATGCCAGGTACCTTTCTGAGACAGATGACTTTGATCTCAGCCTCTATTCTCCATGCTCATTTTAACACCAAGGTTCCACAAAGAACAGGCTAAATGACTTTCTCCCTCAAGAGCAATGGTGCACAAGAATTTCTGCCCAAGGTCCTGGAGGCCTGAATTCTGTGACAGAACGAGAGGACCTGAAGCTGTTGTCCACTGTGCCTTGTGATCTCTTGGAGAAAAGTACCTGGATCCAGATTCCAGGCGTGACTCTCACAGTGGAGCGGAAGGCAAATTGGCGAGAAGTGATGGCTAAAACATACAAACGGACTGGGAGGGATCCAGGGTTGAGTTCTAACAGCCCGCAGGTTGCAGTGATGAGGCAGGCCTGAGATCCAGCTGAGACTTCAGCCTTTGTGTAAGAGTCTCAGCACTCCTACAGTGCCACTGGGGCTCTGAAATGGGGTTTCTGGGCCCTGGCACTCAGTATTTCTAGGTTTCTTCTTACTGTTTTTTGTGTCATGCCGGGCCTTCTGCACCATATACTTTTCAAACACCTCTCTGACAAGAGATACTTTCATTTCTCTCATACGGCTCTTGCACGTGCTTTGCACAGGAGCATGGAGGGTTTTTAAAGTAATAGTTTACTTTCACAAGCCTCTTGCCAAAATGAGAATTATTCCTCCCCTCTCTGCCCTCAGTTTACAGACTGTGTATTCCTCCCTGCTCTGTTTTGCAAGGTAGAACTGAGGTATGGTGAGGTATGAGATAAAAGTGTCTCATTTATTCCCAAAGTCTGTTCAGAAATGTCAAAGAACACGTGTTTTTTGTGATCGTTGTGTTAACTCAGCACACCTCTCCTGTTGATTTGTAGCTGCATGAATTCCGCACTTCTATAAACTAAATTGTAATATCTTATAGTACACAGACATAAAATGAGGAATCCAAATCGGTAATCCCGATTAAAAATAGGACGAAAGCCTATTTTTGTAGTTTGCCCAACATCACCCAGCAAATCTGCGGCAAAGGCTGGCGAAATCAACACTGACACACTTTCAAATGGACCGTTTTTTCTTTTCCACAAGGCCTTGATCACTCAGCCTCTCACCTTTTAAAACATTCTGAGATAGACACCCAAGGACAGTCATCTCTACTACATCTGGTCTGACCAGGGCAAAGATTCCTTTCAGGGAGGCTAGTATAGGTATATTTTGCTGACCAGTCATTCTACAGCAAGTATGGTGAAAGAGGTAAAAATAAGAACTGAAAAAATGCAATCTTAAAATTAGCACCCCTTATCTTCAGAGTTTTTTATAGCCCTAATCATGTGCTTTGTGTCACAGCCCTAGCCATGCGCACTGTCAAATCAGAAAGCGGTGTCTCCCCGTGATATGCATAGGGATGGAACTTCCAGACCTCTGCTCCATCAGCACGGGAAAGAACTGAAGGAGGAGCAGACAGTTGTGCTGAAGGAAGGAGAAAACGTGCTGATGGCACATCTCTGGCTAGACTCAAGATCGGCTTGACATGCGTTCTAGCGGGTCATAAGCTTTCCATGACTTTTTAGGGGGAAAAAAAAAAAGAAAAAGGGAGGTAGAAGAAGGAAAAAAATGAAAATGGAGAAAATTAGAAAAAAAATAATAAAAAAACACTTAGCATCATCAGTTCTGTATCCTTCATCTCCCTCCTGCCTTTTTCTGATGCGGACTCCTCACTTCCAATCCCATTTGTCTCACTTTAGCCATCCCATTACAGAAGAGCACTGTGGTATTCTTGACAGTCTCCTCAGCTGCAGTTTCCAGCAGCCTTTCTCACGGACCTTTCATTTAGCCTCCAGCTCCCACTAGTTCCCCTGTCCCACACCCTTCGGTTCAGCTTCTTGGGCTTCTCGGCTCTTGGTCTCTCCCCTGCTCTCCCTAGTCCAGTGATCCAATATCAGCCAGTTTCACTCTTTATTCTCATTTTTCCCTGGTTTCTCCTTTGATCTGTTCCCATGCACTTCTGTTACCCTTACTCATTGGTTTCTAGTCACAGAGTTGTCTTCTACACACCACCCCAGCCAACCCTTCCAAATCTTTATCCAGTCTCAGTCTTCCTCTTCTTCCCTGGCTCACCGTAATTTAACATTTGCAGAATATTGTGACAGGGTATATCCATCCATTCCCACAGTTTACTGAGTGGCTAGCAAGCCTAGAGTCATTCAAAATATGGAGGCTTGCTTTCAAATTGTCAAGAGAAAGGTGCCCAGAGCAGAAGGGAAATGCCGGTAATCTTGAGTAGTCAGGGTCTATGTGGAGTCTGCGTGGGGTACGTACGAAGGCAGGATGAGGGAGCTAAGCTCGTTTAGCATGGAGAAGAGAAGGCTGCGGGATGACCTAATTGCAGCCTTTCAGTACCTAAAAGGGAACCTACAAACAGGAGGGGAGTTGACGCCTTGAGAGGGTGGATAACAGCAGGACAAGGGGAACTGGTTGTAAGGTGAAGGAGGGAAGATTTGGGTTGGATGTCAGGGGGAAGTTCTTTACTAGGAGAGTGGTGAGGTGCTGGAACAGGCTGCCCAGAGAGGCTGTGGATGCCCGGATGCCCCGTCCATGGAGGAGTTCAAGGCCAAGTTGAATGGGCAGCCTGGTCTAGTATTAAAGTGGAGGTTGGTGGCCCTGCCTGTGGCGAGGGGGGGAGGGGGGGGGCTGAAGATTCGTGATCCTTGAGCCATTATGTGATTCTGTGGTCTGAAGTTCAGATGCTCTGCTGAAATAAAAAAATATCTGCAGAAAAACATTCTTGCTGTCACCACAAGCAGGTATACAGCCTGTGACTATTGCCTGCTCTCCCAGTAAAGTGATACTGGCATTGTTTGTTAGAAACCTAATGTTAGCTTTGTAGGAGCTGGTGGGCTATAAGGGTTGTTACCATCTTGTGCAAATTTTTAGTGCAAACTGGAAGTCAATACCAGGTGTTTTTTGTTGTGATACGTAGCTTAAATGTGGAATAATACCAAAGACCTTGAAAATACACGCACAGGCTGAAAACATAAGCTACAAGACAAAACAGCACCTTGTTCAGCTTCTGGTTACTGAAGAGGTACCACCATAACAGCTGGCAAAGCTGCTTTAGTCATAACAAACGGGAGCAAGAAGCAGTCAAACACACAAGGCACCTTATGTGTCCCGGGGGAGTTATGACCACCAGCATTGCACAGCATACAGTCCCAGGAGCTGAGAACAATGGCTTACAATGCAATTTGAGCGGCAGTTGGACAGAGTGGCATCTGATGCAGATGAAGCAAAGGTGTGCCACTGAATTCTTCCGTGTGGAAGAAATGGCGTCCGCTGATATTCAGTCAACATTTGCTGAACACCTGCGGAGGTCACAAAGTGGATGTGAGCACAGTGAGGCGGTGGGTGGTATGTTTCAGCAGTGGCGACAGCAACAAAGAGCAGAGGTGTATCTGTTCTGCGGAGCTGACGGTGATTATTTCTGTAAGGAGAACTCAGAACACCTACTGAGCTTTGAGGAGAAAACGGGGGCTTTATACCACAAGACACGCTGTTTAGTTACAGTAATGCTTGCTCATAAGCAAGTGTTCTAGGGAAAATGAAAATTCCACGAGAACTAGTATTTTAGAGGTTTGCTTTAAGAAATGCTTCTTAATGAACTGCGTCTTCAATCAACTAGTTTTTGGGGGGAACACTGTTAATCTCCGCTTGCATACACATTCTGTGCTAACGCTGTGCTCACGAGTTGTTTTGTACAGCCAGTAATGAGTGTGAGGCGGCTTAATGAATGGCTGGTTAATTTTCACAGCCTTAAAATTCATCAGCCTGCGCTACGGCTTGCGTCACCATGCAAGTCCTCGAGAAGGCAATGCACTATTACATTTGCAGTGGGGCAGAGGGCGGTAGGTGGTGCTAATACGTGTGTAGGAAAGGTCTTGGAAATCCCATTCAGGTTCACCCTGCGAAAAGCACATGTACCACAAAACCATAATAAACGCCATTTAAATTTTGGGGCCCGTTAGAACTTCGCAGAGAGGCCCACAGTGTGGGCCAGTGTGTCTGAACGTCTGCTACAGGATGCTTTCGGAGTAAAACAGTCTCAGAGGCGGCCCTGGTCCAAACACTGAGGCTGCAATTGTTCCTCTGGCGCCTCTGTATGGCCAGTTTGAGGCACGGACTCAGGAGAGGTGGCTCAATCCCTTTAGGATGTCTTTAGGAAGCGTACAAAAACACAGGACTATGACACAGATATTCAGGCCCTTGGAGACAGCAAACTTTATCCACCAATTTGTTTTTAAGGGGAAAACTGTTCCTTTTCCCCATTCCTATCAGTTTTCTAAACCATTCTCTTGCCACAGCGATGACAGTCTTTTCCTTTCTTGAACCTCTTGAGATTTCTGGAATGTTTTTGCATTTGTGTAGGACGAAAGCAAACAAACATAATCTATATTTCCCTGATCCTGTCACAGGAAATCTGAATGTTAAAAACCAAGCTGCATGACCTATCAAAATATCACAATTTAAGTTTCTCCGGAAGAGTAAATTTCCGCACAAAATTAATACATTGCAATTAGACGGATCGCAGGAGGAAAGTAAGCAATACCAACATGATCAGAAAGAAGCAGAACATCTTCCAATCAGAAACACTCAGCTTTTAAAAATACGTGCCCCCCTTCCTAATAAAACAAAATTATAGTAGTAAGAATAAAAAGCAAATTGATCTTCTGTCCGACTTCCTGAGAATAGGAATGGGGTTGCCTTTCTACAATGTCAGGACTTGCAGCAGCAGAGCTGTTAAGTTGACTGCAGTCCAAAGTTTTCTCTCATCGGGATGCAGAAACATTTCTAGTATTCTCACTGCTTCATGACCAAGCTTAACCACCAGAAGTTCACTGGTGTGGCCTATTTTGTTTTCTAAGAGCATCATACCTTCAGCAAATTCTGCGGATCTTCCTCGGTTATGTGAAGCTTCATGGTTAGGGTCAACATAAATGACCCACAAGAACTTCTCTATCTCAAAGTGATTTTGATTGCTTAAGTGAACAGGCATAAGCACTAATTTAAGCTCCTTCCAGCGGTGATAATTCCGAACCAACTCCACCATACCCAGAACATTAATTCTTAACTTCTGGGTGGGTTCTTTAAATGAAGTCTATTCCCTAAACACCAAGCTTCGAAATTCTCCAACAGCTAGCACAAGGTGGAACAAGCCAATCACATATCCTCCCACCCATCCTCCTAGATTTTGAAACGTTCTCTCAGAGGCTGATGAACTAATTGGAGAAGGCAGATTTCTCACATTGCAGTGCCTAGACATTGTTGCAAATGAGGATGTCATTGCTACGTTTTTTCTTTCTGGATTTGATTGTATATCCACACGCTTGTGACGGATGTGACTGTCAGCTCTTCAAAACCTCCAGGCTTATGGATTCTGATGTCCTGCTGGTGTGATTTTTCTGTCTCCATCCTGATCCTCCCAATTACAGTTCATGTCAACTGCCCCGTCCCCTTTTCTGCCCCGTGCTGAACTGGTCCCGGCCACACAAGCTTTTCCTGCAGCCTCACTGCCTCAGCAGTCTCCAGTGAGCCCCTCTGGATGGGCAGCGTCACTCCTGCCTGCGATCCTAGAAAGCAGGCAGAGCCTGGATTAGGCCTCCTGCGTGCTGGGCAGGGGGCATCACCCCTGCTGCCCCCAGCTAGGGGAGAAGGATAGGAGAAAATCGCCAAGAGCGAGCCATGGGCTGTCTTTGACCTGGTGTAGAAGGAAACAGTGCATGCAGAGGGCAGGGCAGCAGTGCTGGCTTGTGGGGAGAGTCAGCAGGCCCATGTCCTGCTGCCTCAGAGGAAGACGTGGTTTTGGTGAAGGCACCCCAGTGCTGTATAGACCTGGAGATTTGTCACGGCTGGGGCAAAGTGGGAAGACTCAATCAAAGCCTCAGACACTGCTGTGAAATGCCAACAGTGAGCAGACATAATATAGGGAATGAAACAGACAGAGGCACTGTGGAAAACCCAGGCGCCATTGCTGGGGTTGGAGTGCTGCAGATGATGATTGCCCATTGTGATGTCACTGGTTCCGATACCCCTACGTGAGGAACAGTGACATACGCAGCATGTCACTATTGTGGATTGTGACCTCTCGGCCCTCACTGCTCGTAGCCGGGCACAGAGTCTCTCACTCTGGCTTGTGCCCGCACTCCAGCCGAGCGTGTCTGTGAGGTTTGGAGCGAGCAGCAAGGATAGCCTTGGTGCTGGTCTCGTGCTCTGGGAGCTGCTGACAGCCGCTCTCAGTGCTCGTCCCCAGAGCCACTGGAGCTTCTTCCCCGCCCTGCCTGGCTCAGGCAGCCGGGGCACCCAGGAGGCCGCAGCAGCAAAGGGAACCGGTAAGGGGACGCCTCACCCTGGGCAGCTGGGAGGGTTTCCTTCCTGAGGGACCTGGGCACTTGTTCCTCCCCTGCCGGGGTCAGCGAGTGACCGTGGCCTCTCTTCCTTTCCTAGCGTGACCCCTGCTGCTGCAGCAGCGGGGTGAGGAGCAGCCCCTCATCCCCCGCGCTCTCCTGCCCACCATCGCAGCTGGACAGCATGGCCACTGAGCTGGACCATCCCTGCCCCATTTGCCTGGACACCGTGGATGATGCCAGCTACGTCATGCCGTGCCTGCACCAGTTTTGCTTTGGCTGCATCCGTCGGTGGGCCCAGAGCAGGCTCAAATGCCCCCTCTGCAAATGCAGGGTGAGTTCCATCTTGCACTCGGTGCGTGCGGAGGACAGCTTTGAAGAGCTTGTCATCGGACGACGTGGGAGGGCCCGAAGAACACGCCGACGCCGAAGAGGGGCGAGGCCCACCGGGGCGTCCCCGTTCCTCCTGTCCCCAGCTGTGTTCCGGCCCCTGCTGCCCTGGCTGCGCCAGGAGCTGAGGCAGATCTTTGGGGCTGACCACAGAGCGGCCTCTGCAGCACAGCGCCTTGTCATCTCCAGCCTGTGCTTGTTTGGCCTGGACGAGGGAGCGCTGACTGTGCAGCTGCTCAGCTCCCTGCAAAGCCTGGCCGCCAGCTTTGTGCAACGGCTCGTTGTCCAAGCTGCGCAATTGTTCGGCGGGGAGGTGCAACACGGACGTGGCCTGCAGGCCTCCCATGCTGCCACACGCCAGGAGAGCAGCCCCACAGCTGCCCCTGGTGCAGCTGCCTCCCCAGCACCGATTCCCGACCCACAGCCCTCCACCAGCAGCACCAGGGAAGCCAACGTGGAGGAGCTTCCCGGCCCTTCAACCGCCGCCCTTCGTGAGGGTCCCAGCCAGCCTCCATCCATCCGGGCTCCGGTGCGGACGGTCCAAGACGCAGCCCAGGAGGAGCCGGGGGAGGCAGTGCCAGGTCCCTCAGGCTCCAGCACGGTCAGGGAGCACTCACGCAGGGCGTCTCGGCGAGCCCCGAAGAGGAGGGCCCACACCTCTGAGGCCTCTGCGCCTCCTGCCAAGAGGCCACCCCGCCGGCAGCACTAGGACACCGCCCCAGCAGCTGGCGAGAACACGGCCGGGCCTGCAGCTGGGCCACAACCAGCCCTCCGGGGCTCGGACTGCGTCAGACCACAGAATCACAGAATGGCCCAGGTTGGAAGGGACATCAAGGATCACGAATTTTCAGCCCCCCGCCCCCCCTGACACAGGCAGGGCCACCCTCCTCCATATTAAATACTAGACCAGGCTGCCCAGAGCCCCATCCAACCTGGCCTTGAACACCTCTGGGGCGGGGCATCCACAACCTCTCTGGGCAGCCTGTTCCAGCGCCTCACCACTCTCCTAGTAAAGAACTTCCCCCTGACATCCAACCTAAATCTTCCCTCCTTCAGCTTACAACCATTTCCCCTTGTCCTGCTGTTGTCTACCCTTTCAAAGAGTCGACTCCCCAATAAAATTACAGAAAAGTCTCCGCGTTGCTACCTGTGCCTTTGTCCGCGCTGCGCACGGGGGAGGCCTGACCCCTGCTGGGCCTGGAGGCCTCGCATGCTGCTGCTCTCGTTTCTTTAGAACCTCCCACAACACACTGCAAAGGCAAGTGTTGAGAGAGGAGGCACTGCTTTACTTCTACGCAGGGCACAAGGTGGGTCATCTCCACCAATCAAGCGCACCCGTGTCTTTACACTGACCTCTACAACCCAAAAGGTTTCACTCCACTCCTACCTATTACATATAGATCCCACTGATACAAGTTTGCAAGGTTACACAAGCATGCCCGAGTCTCCTGCACCTGCACAGAGGTGTCAGGGTCTTTGATGGTTGTTTGGGATTGTGTCCCCTCCCGACTTTGACCACGTTTGGGAAGAGGTTTTCTGAGGTGCTCTGCTCATGAAGAAGCCAAATTGCTTGTGACAGGTTCTTGACCACAGCCAGCAAAGGATTTGCAAGTATGCCCATAGTTGTATACAGGAGGAAGAATGGTACTTGCTCCAGTGTTGAAGGCGCTCTCTGGCCACGCAGCACTCCTTCACAGGAAGCAGCCTGGGTCCCAGACATGCTCTCCCTGCAGTGGCCGGCCCTTACGTGAGCCCAGGGTGGGTCCATCCCTTCTGGTCACGTAGGGCGCACAGGTGCCAACAACTTGCTTGCACTCGCTAGGCCAGCCTCACCCCTTCACCAGGTGCTCAGTCACCAGTTCAAGCCATAACCTAACAGTTCCCATGCATGAGGACACCTAGCGTCCACGTAGCTTCTACTGCTTGGTTACTGTGCTGGAATCGCACCCCTGTTTGGAGGATGTTGCTCTTGTGATAGAAGTCCTGTGGTCAGGAGGGATATTTATCACAGATGAGCCATACATCTGGAAGTAACTATGAGCAAGCACCTTAATTAGGCAAAATGGCAGCTATTCAAGGGCACTGCTCTTGTTAAGCAGTACACCTGCAAGTTATAAGCAGAATGATGACTGCAAGTAAAAACGGCAAACAACGAGCTCTAACGCATCGCTGCCCCAGGGCTGGAGGGCAGCCCCACAGCCGCCCCTGGCCCAGCTGCCTTCCCACCAGGAACTCCTGCCTCTGGCCTAGAGCCCTCCTGCAGTATGGAACAGTGTAGATGAGGGCCTCTCTATCGGCTTAACAGGATCACAACAAAATTAAGGTTGGAGAAGAACTCAGTGCTAATCAAATCCAGCTGCCGGCTCATCCTCACCATGCCCACTGAACCACGCCTCCAAGGGCCAACCTACGTGTTTCTTGATCTTCAGGGACAGGGATTCCATCACTTCCCTGTGCAGCCTGTTCTGGTGCCTCGTCACTCTTTCAGATAAGAAATTTTTCTCCTACACACTTCTTCATAATTTTCCCAGTCCTTCACTATCAGCAATGGTGGAAGTTCTGCAAATCCAAATGTAATACATCTAACTGAAACATTGACAAAGAATATAATGCTCCCTTCATGGAATAATTTCCTGTTGACTTCCTTACAGCACAACGATAAAATAGCTGCCTTTTCTTTCTTTGGTTTGTAGATTTGTAGGATCATTAACGGGCCACTTCCTCCGGAAGAGTTAAAAAAAAAAAAAAAAAGTAAACTTTGAGCACGTTCTTTTTTTCTCTTGCTCAAAATTATTTCTATCTGAGCTGGAGGGCCAGGATTACCGTTGATCATTACCCTGTCAATGCTGATAGCCACCAGCGTGTTTGTTGGCTGTCACCCCAGGTAAAATGACATTCTAATATCTTACTGGACTATTTTTCCTTCTTTCCTGAATTTCGCCTGCTAACAGAGGGTCAGAAAAGTCTGGTTCTCGTTCCGTACATGGAGATCATCCTTCTTAAGGAGCCCGCCGTACATCTGACAGGGGCTGGGGATGAGCTCTGAAATATCTGTAGGGCTTCACCAGTATAGAAGCTGTTATAAATCCCTGAATATGCGCTGTTGGCCATCTCTTTTAGCTCACAGGTGCTGGCTTGGAGCAAATAGAACAGGCAGCTTCTCGCCGTGAGGGACCTGAGAAGAAAGACACAGCTATGAACTTTCAGGGGCTTGCACCTGAAATACAATGTCACCTTCAGCAACTCCTCCATATTCTTATTAGATGGCAGCTCCTTGCCGCACTGTTAAAAATGTACCCTGAGAACTGCTTTGGCAAAGTGCCATCCAGAGGGACCTAGACAGCCTTGAGAAGTGGGCCTAGGTGAACCTCGTGAGGTTCAACAAATCCAAATGCGAGGTCTTGCACCTGGGTCAAGGCAACCCCCACTATCAGCACGAGCTGGGGGATGAAACGATAGAGCACAACCCTGCTGAAAAGGACCTGGGGCTATTGATGGATGGCTGGACATGAGCAAGCAACGTGCAGAAAGCCAACCATATCCTGGGCTGCATCAAAAGAAGCGTGGTCAGCTGGGAGAGGGAGGTGATCCTGCCCTCCTGCTGGTGAGCTCCGACCTGGAGTACTGCATCCAGGCGTGGAGTTCTCGGTACAGAAGAGACGTGGACCTGTTGGAGTGTGTCCAGTGGAGGGCTGCAAACATGATCCAAGGGATGGAACACCTTTCCGACACAACGATAAAATAGCTGCCTTTTCTTTCTTTGGTTTGTAGAAATAATGTTTGTCGGGCTACTGAAGAACAACAAAACAACCATCAGGTAGGTCAAGCTGCCAGAATTGAGGTGGCTCAAATAGACTTGGACTGGCAGAATAAGGGTGAATTATTTCTAGCTCGATGGGCCCATGAGACCTTGGGCCATCAAGGATGAGACGGAACGTATAAGTGGGCTAGAGACCGAGGGGTGGACTTAACTATGGACGCTATTGCACAGGTTATTCGTGACTGTGAGACATGTGCCATAATTAAACAAGCCAGGAGGATGGAACCTCTCTGGGGGGAAGGGCGATGGCAAAAGTACAAATATGGGGAGGCGTGGCAGGTTGATTATATCACCTTACCACGATCTCGCAATGGTAAGCGTTACGTGCTTACCATGGTGGAAGCAACCACTGGGTGGCTTGAAACATATTCAGTACCCCATGCTACCGCCTGAAACACCATATTGGGTCTTGAGAAACAAGTCCTGTGGCGACATGGCACTCCAGAAAGAATTGAGTCTGATAATGGGACACATTTCAAAAATTCCCTTGTAAATACTTGGGCCAAAGATCATGGCATTGAGTGGATTTATCATATCCCCTATCATGCACTAGTTTCTGGTAAAACTGAACGATACAATGGGTTGTTGAAAACCATGTTGAAAGCAATGGGTGGTGGAACATTTAAGCACTGGGAGAAGCATTTGGCAGAAGCCACCTGGTTGGTCAATACCAGAGGATCTGTCAATCGCGATGGTCCTACCCAATCCAGCCCCCTACATACTGTAGAGGGAGATAAGGTCCCTGTTGTACATGTAAAGAACACGTTGGGAAAAGCAGTGTGGGTCCTTCCAGCCTCTGGAAAGGGCAAATCTCTCCGTGGAACTGTTTTTGCCCAGGGACCTGGGTGCACTTGGTGGGTGATGCAGAAGGATGGGGATGTTCAATGTGTACCACAAGGGAATTTGATGTTGGGGGAGTGCAGTCAGTAATTCCATGTATATACATGTATATAGATCTGTGTGTGTAATGCATTTTCAAGTATTGTTTATTTGTATATGTATTTTTAAGCATGATGTAGTGATGTAGAATAAGGGGTGGAATGTCATGGTTTTGTGTTTTGTAATTTTTGCTATTGGTATTCCACATCACAACATCATGTGGAGCACAGAGAAGAAGTACTACACGTCCCAGGGGACCTCGCGGCCGGAGAGGGAAAATACGTCACGGAAGCGACGCTCGCTCTCTCTCTCTCTCTGCCTGGCAGTGGGTGTGGGTGTGCTTCCGAGCCGCGGCACCTTCAACTTCAAAGTAGGCTTCTCGGTCTTTGGAAAACCTCTCTCTCTCATTATATTTGATTTATTAGCTTCGATTCTAATTATATTGTATTATAGTGTGTTATCTTGCATTCTGATATCATAGTTAGTAAATAAGTTTTACTCCTCAGATCGTTGACGCTGTTCCGTTTGTTCTCTTGAACTTACATCTCCCTACCCCTTTTCCCTTTTTCCCTTTTTTTTTTGAGGGGTCCGGGGGGGCTACGGGCCTACTGCCCCCTCCCCTGTCACGGACACAGATTGATCTTGATAACCCCGTGACACTTCCTTACAGCACAACGATAAAATAGCTGCCTTTTCTTTCTTTGGTTTGTAGATTTGTAGGATCATTAACGGGCCACTTCCTCCGGAAGAGTTAAAAAAAAAAAAAAAAAAAAAGTAAACTTTGAGCACGTTCTTTTTTTCTCGTGCTCAAAATTATTTCTATCTGAGCTGGAGGGCCAGGATTACCGTTGATCATTACCCTGTCAATGCTGATAGCCACCAGCGTGTTTGTTGGCTGTCACCCCAGGTAAAATGACATTCTAATATCTTCTGCACCTGCACAGAGGTGTCAGGGTCTTTGATGGTTGTTTGGGAATGTGTCCCCCCCCCTCACTTTGACCATGTTTGGGCACAGGTTTTCTGAGGTGCTCTGCTCATGAAGAAGCGAAATTGCTTGTGACAGGTTCTTAACAACAGCCAGCAAAGGATTTGCCAGTAGGTTCATAGTCATAAACAGAACAGAAGGAAGAATGTAACTTGTTAGTAATCTTTGAAGCTCTACTGCAACTTGTACTAGGTTGCGACTAACTTTCTCCCTTGTTGTTTGCTCACCACCTGAATCTTCGCTTTCAGTTATCACACAGGTAATACAAAGCAGCCCTCCAGATGTTCACTGGAAGGAGAAATAACGTTACACAACTGGCTCTGCAACAGGTGGCTTCTGTTTCATTATCTTTTATAAGTGCCAGTTATGCCACACCTGAGTATTTAGAAATGACAAGTGAAACTGTAACGCCAAAAGGTTTTTCAGTTTTGTTTTAGTCATGGACTTTTTTTTACTTTTCAAAGTGTGAAAGAGACTCTGGAGGAAGATAGGAAGGCAAGCCATTTGCCCTGGAGGGGTAGGAATGTGGAGTAGTTGACCATGTGGCTCTCTCCAAACACAGGAATTCTTTCTTTTGTTAATTCATTATTTTTCTCCAAAAATACTCATATGTATACACGGGGAAAAAGAAACAAAAATACAACAACCTCTGGTTAATACAAGTAAATAAGCAACTCAGTGTTTTGCAGTCTTACCAGGTGCACTTAAGTAAAAACTGGAGGAATGCAGAAATGGGACTCCAGTCTCTGCATGGACTCTGCCCACGCAGCATACCTTGGTCTGGTTTAGCTCCTGACTCAAACACATCACAACTTTCTTGGAGTTAAAATGCAATTGTCCAGCATGGCTAATAAACCACTACGTGCAGCAAATGCAAACAGACTGCTCCTTGGTCTGGCCCGTTAGTGTAACAGACCTGCACAACCTGCTTCCATTTACACAGAAACTTGCTCCTCTGGCTTAACAATCCACTTGTCCTTCCTCCTATGAGTGTTCTTTACAATGTCTTAGTGCTCTGGAAGAGTGGAACTGCAGCCTTGAGCAAAATATTACAGGTAAATTGCAGGCAGCTCATGAGATAAGCAGATACCTGAGTGCAAAGAAGGTTATGCGTGTAGCATTGCTTAGCATTTCTGTAACAATCTCTTTCCATTTTGCAATGCTGTTTACCTGAAACCGCCGTAGTACATCCAATTTGGGGTTTATTTCATTTCAAGAGAAAAGGAATTAGGAGCTCTTTACCCACAGATGCCATTTCAATGCAGTCAGAATCATGTTTGTGTTAAATTATTTATAACAGTCTCACCTTGCTTGTTTATGTGATTTTAAGGCAGAGTATGAATGCAGTTAGGTAGAACACTGTGATCCAGCCCAACAGTTTGGTTGGAGAACATTTGCCAGGCATATTCTTGAAAACGTGTAAATGTTTGAAACGTTTCCCTGAGCAGAAATTCTTATTTATACAAGGCATACTCCTACATGCAAAGAAAAACAAACACCAAAAGCACAACATGTAAGTTAGATGAAGAATCTGTAATTGGTTTGGGGTTAAATACATTAAGCAGTCTTCTCCAGGGGCACTTCCATCCAACTATGTATAGCACAGCAACCAACGTAGATCCACAGCATGTCAATACAATCATCACACTTCCAGTCAGGAAAATCACCTGCAAAACAAACACGCTGTTATAAGCAGGAGGCTAAGAGGGTGCACTGCATCATTTCCAGGATTTTTTTGCAACCACACACCTAAATCTGATGCTTCTCTTGTTTATGACAAGCAGTTCAAACCCAAATTGAAACACTGCTATTTTGGCTCGCACTTTTACACCCATGCCATGCTGCATGCCCCTGTGTCAAGGCCTGGTAAACAAAGGGTATGGGTAAGTCAACTAGGAAACAGTGTATCCTCGGTGAGTTTGCAGATGACACCATTTTGGGAGAAAGTATTCGTTTGCCTGGGGGTAGGAAGAGAGCGATCTGGACAGGCTGGATAGCTGGGCTGAGGCCAATGGGATGAAGTTCAACAAGACCAAGTGCTGGGTCCTGCACATTGGCCACAACAACCCCATGCAATGCTACAGGCTTGGGGCAGTGAAGCTGGAAAGCTGAGTGGCTTAAAAGGATCTGGGTGTCTTGGTTGGACAAGTGGCTCAGCATGAGCCCGCAGCATGCCCAGAGGCCAAAGCAGGCCAACGGCACTACGGATTGTACACTACTGCAGCCAGCAGGAGCAGGGAGGTGACCGTCCCTCTGCACTCAGCCCTGGCAAAGCTACACCTCCAGTACTGTGTCCAGATTTGGGCCCCTCACTACAAGGCATCGCAGCGCTGGAACGTGTCCAGAGAAGGGCAACGAAGCTGTGAGGGATCTGGAGCACAAGCCTCATGGGGAGCAGCTGAGGGAACACGGAGAATTCAGTCCGGGGACAAGGAGGCTCAAAGAGACGTCATCGCTCCCTTACAGCTACCTAAAAGGAGGTTGTGGAGAAGCGGGGACCGCCCTCAAGTTGCCTGAGCAGACGCCCCGCCCCAGCCCGCAGCCGAGCGACCCAGCCCTTCTGCTCTTGGGGCCACTGTCCCCGCCTCCAACCACCCGCTGCCCAGCCCTGCCCCGCCCCGCGGCCGGGCGGAGCACAGCGGGCCGGCCGCCGGCCGCCGGGGACGGTCGGCGCAGTCGCGAGCAGCCGGCGGCAGCGGCGGCGCCATCATGCCGCGGGAGTTCGAGCTGTGCCGCGGGCGCCGCATCGGCGGCGACTATCCCTGTTTCATCATCGCGGAGATCGGGCAGAACCACCAGGGCGACCTGGACATCGCCAAGCGCATGATCCGCATGGCCAAGGTGCTCGGGGGAGGGCCGCGGGCAGCTGCTGCGGGGAGGGAGGTGGGAGTGGGCCCCCGGCTTACCCCAGAGGAACGGGCTGATTGCGGGTGAGCAGCTGGAAAATAAGGTCGTGGTGGGAGGCAACATAAACAGCGTTTCGCAGCGGACGATCGGTGCGTGACGGCTCCTGACTGCGCCGTGCTCGCGTCGGGGAGGTGTCCGCCTCGCGCACTGCGCGCAGCTGCGGGCGGCGGCGGTCGGTGTGCCGCACCCGGGTGTGGGTATGGTGGGGCTCCAAGGCGGTGCGCTTCGGTCTGCCTCGGCAGCCTTCGCGCGTTTGTGTGTAGACTTCCCCTGGAGTAATGCTTCAGTCACCTCAGACAGACAAGCCTTTCTAAAATTTGGTGTTAGGTGTATTGGTCAGACCTGCGTTTGGAAACCGCACGTTGTCACAGGAGAAACCGGGGCAAAATGGGTTCAGAGCCACGGGCAGAGTCACTCTGCATTCTCACCAGTGCCACGATGGTGTGAGTGCTGTGGTGCAGATGACTGCTACCTCCACAGCCTTTGTGTGTTCAGAATAGGATCGGTTGTGCTGCTCCTATGAGTGACCCAGCTTCTTTTGCAGGACTGTGGGGCAGACTGTGCTAAGTTTCAGAAGAGTGAACTGGAATACAAATTCAACAAGAAAGCCTTAGAGAGGCCGTACACCTCCAAACACTCCTGGGGGAAGACCTACGGGGAGCACAAGCGCCACTTGGAGTTCAGTCACGACCAGTACAGAGAGCTGAAGAAGTATGCGGAGGAGGTTGGGATTTTCTTCACGGCTTCTGGCATGGACGAGGTATATACACCACACCAGCATGATGCAAACTTCAGCTGTTGCATCTGTTGTTTGTACCTTAAAGCTCTTACATAAAAAGTCCACCAAGTGCATGTAGATGTTGGGTTTGTAAATGAGGAAATTAGACTAATGTAGGTCTGCCTGTTTGCTTGTGTATCCTCTGTGGTTGATTATATTTCAGAGTTATCCCTATAGATGTTTTTCTCTACTTAATACCAATCTTTTCCCTATTTTTTTTTCCTTTATTTCTGTTTACTGGATGTAAGTTCGTGTTTCTGAACATCAGAAATGGTTATGCTCCCTTTTCCTTCAAGATGGAGTGGGTCTTTACATTGCTCTGCTGCTTTTGAAACATTTACTGATTTTGGAAGTGGACTTTTGAGTAGTGTCAGCCTGTACATGTCTGTGGAGCTCATCTTCTGTTCCCCCTTGAAAGATGTGAAGTCTTTAACTTTTTCAAGTTGCCTACCTCAAATTAATAAATGCAGACGCACCAGCATTTCTGTAGTCCTGCAAGTAGCCTTGACCAGGATGGGATGAGGTGGGATTTATCTCATGTCCTAAGGCGATCTGTTTTGTGTCTTGCTTTCCTTACCATCAGAGAGAATTGCTGACCCATCGGTTTTAGTCTCCCTTCTTGTAATTCTTCATCTGACATAAAAGTTCCTACTTTCATTGTACCTCCTCTTTCTTTATTTGAATAATATTATCATCTCTCTCTTTTTTTTTTTTTTTTTTTTTTTTTTTTTAAGTATTCCCTGGACTAAGGAACTGCAATTCCTTTGCACTTTTTCCCTTGTCCTTTCTAGTCCTCTAGCCATTCTCTACATGTTTCTGTTAGCACACTGTTCTGTTGTCTGAAATCCTTGAATTGCTGTGTCCCAGCTGTATGCAGCTCTCAAACCCCATAAAAAGCTTATTTCAGGTATCTGACAGATGAAAAGGTGTTCTGCACGTATTGCAGTAGTGTGTTGCCATGGGCTCAGAAATAGATTAGGGAAAAGAAGGTGTTGTGATATTTATTTAATTGGTATCCTCATGTCTAAGGGGCCTGTGGAATAGTGACGCTTTCTCTATTTTTCATTTAAGAAAAGAACATTTTAGTCCTGTAATCTTGGATTTCCATAACTGAGATCTTAAACACCTGTGTGCCTTTGGAGTGAAAAATCAGGCTCTTTTCTGACATTGTAGTGAAATGCAGAACATGTGAGATGTGGTAGGCAAGTTCACTTTCCTCCTCTAATACCCTTTTTTTTTTTTTCCTCAAGATGCTTCCCAAGCTTGTTGCCTCATCAGTCAGTTAGCAGCACTGATGTCGTTCTTTGAACAGCAGTTTCTTCACATAGCTGCTGACACTTTAGCAGTGTTTCTGTCAGCCACGGATCTTTGAGCTTACTGTAGATGTTGCATAGATTGATGTAGTATTTGTTATCTTCTGTAAATTGAATGTAATTTCTGGAACTCCAGGTGTGTCGGGGAGGTTAGAATGTGTCTTTAATTGTATGAGGAAGTTTTGTGAAGTGACGTGTGAAGTAAATGCAAAGATTACAGGTAAGTTCTTCATCTGCTCTGTTCCAGAATGTACCGGAGACGGAACAGGATCCCATTGAACCACTCCCTCTAGCGTTGTCTGTACTGCTTGAAATTACACAGAATGGTTGAGGTCAGAAGGGAACTCTGGAGGTTGTCTGGCCCAGCCCTGCTGCTCAGGCTGGGCCTGCTCACAGAGTCCCTTATGAAAAAGCTGCTGACTTCCAGGAGATAGTCATCCTATGAACAGTAGTATTAGCTACTGTGTCCAAATGTTGTACATCATTTTGTACAATCTCCTTGGATTAAATCTATGGCTTTGTTGTATGTCTTTAAGCCCAACACATCTTAATGAATAAACTGTATTAAAGGAACGTTAGACATCCTAGATACAAACAATTCAACCTCCATCTTAATGATTATAGAAAAATTAAACCAGAGAAGATGTGAATCTCTTTTGAACATTACCTCTTTCTTTCTCTAGTGCTAAATATATTTGGCAGCAACAAAGAATGAGCCAGTGAAACTAGAATTGTTTGGGCAGCGATTGAAAGGGGGACAAAGTTAGGTAGCTGTCTCATTGTTTCCCTCAGATGTGAGTGGACGATTTTAATATCACTCACTATGTGGGACCTTTTTCTTCAGTGTGCTTATTTTCAAAAGGTTAACTTACTGATGGAATTCAGATTTTAATAGAACCTTCAATAACATCTGAATTGTCTCACAGTTAGCATGCTTGTTTTGAGAAGAAGGCAGAAAGAAATTAAGATTTAAGTAAACTGCTTTACTGTATTTTCTTTGGCATGTTTTATATTTATTTTCTGATATCGCCGATAGAAGAAAATCCCTTGTCGCTTTCTTTTTGCACACTGATAGTTTTTTGGATGCCTATGTAATAGTTTCAGAGTCCTTTTTCCTCAAAGGGGGAATGTACTCCCTACCTAGTGTCAAATTATGAAATAGGTGGCTAAGAATAAAATTCTGTGAACTTTCAAACTTGTAATGTTTTTCTATTTTTGATTCCAATGTTTTCACAGAGTAGGTAGGAGGTAGAGGGATAGCACCATATTTTTCACTATACAAATGTGATTTTTGCTATATCTATGTGTTACTTATTTTTTGGAAGGAAGCAATAATATTCTTACTATTTGCCTCCATAGTACTGAGAGTATTTTGACAACAGTTTCAGAAATTCAGGCTTAGTGTTTGTAGAAGGCAATTTTACAACACCTTTGTTGTAAAGGTATCTGACAGTAAAATCCAGCCACGTTGTCAGTGTCAATCTTGAATCAACGTATTCATTTGTCATGGTTGTCACTTGTCTGACCCAGAGTTTCCTAACTGTTAACCTGCAGACCAGCCTCCTGAAGCAGAATGATGTATCTGCTTTGCATTTATTTGACCTACCTTTCCTTTTATTTTGTACCTTATGTATTCTGGACTAGTATAGTTTGAGGGTTATGTATACATGCCCTGTTTAATTAAACTTTGCTTTTGCTATTTTGCATGGTTCGCTTGTTGATGGTTCTTCTCTGTCATTAACCCAGCTGAAGTGGAATGTTGAAAAACAGTGATTTTTATTTATTTATTTATTTATTTATTTTCTTGCAGATGGCTGTGGAATTTCTTCATGAACTGGATGTTCCATTTTTCAAAGTAGGGTCAGGAGATACAAACAATTTTCCATATTTGGAAAAGACTGCAAAGAAAGGTAAGCATTATCTTTTGAGCAGTCTTTGCAGAATCACAAGAGTTGTAGGGGCTGGAGGGAACCTCTGAAGGTCATAGAGCCCAGCCACCTGCTAAAGCACATTCACTGCAGCAGGTTGCGTAGGAAAATGAGCAGGTAGGTTTTCAGTATCTCCAGAGAAGACTACACAGCCTCTCCGGGCAGCTTGTTCCATTGCTCTGTCACACTCACAGTAAAGAATTTTTTCTTTGTGCTCAGATGGAACCTCTTATGTTCTGCTTTGTGCCCAGTGCTCCTTGTTCTGTCACTGGGCACCACTGAAGTGAGATTGGCCCCATCCGCTTGACTTGTGCCCATTTTCAGTTGATCCCCTCTTAGCGTTTTCCAGGCTGAACAGCCCCAGGTCTCTCAGCCTTTCCTCCTAGAGGAGATGCTCCAGGCCCCTCATCATCTTTGAAGCCCTACATTGGACTCTCTAGAATTTCCCTGTCTTTCATGAACTGGGGAACCCAGTCTCAGTAAACTTCACTGGCTTCACAGTGTCTCACCAGTTCAGCTATTATGTATTCCCTCCATTTGATTTCAGGGAAAAAAGAAAAAAAAAAAAATCACCCATCTTCTTATTTTAGTTCTGCCAAATACATTTACTACAAGAACATCAGTTAAGCTTGTGCAGATTTCTGAGGCATCTAAACTTGAAATCTAGGCAAAACATTTTTTTTGATGGCTAGGACGCCCAATGGTGATTTCCAGTGGAATGCAGTCGATGAACACAATGCACCAGGTTTATCAGATTGTGAAGCCCATCAATCCAAACTTCTGCTTCCTGCAGTGCACCAGTGCCTACCCGCTTCAGCCTGAGGATGTCAATCTCCGTGTTATATCGGTCAGTGAATGAGTGTCATAGGCATGGTACCACAGAAGGGCTATGCGCTTCTATTGTGTTCTGTTTCCAGGTCATGCTCAAGTTTGCTTCTGAGAAGTGAGAAAATGCATCATGGTCCTCTCATTAATCCTGGCCTTGAAGTAAAATTATTAATCGGGTCCTCTTTTGGCAGAACTCAGATCTAAGGAATACGATAAGAGAGATTGCTGTTGGGGCTTTGCAGTTAAATAGAAGGAAATGGGAAGTTGAAGTGTGAACTTTGAAAAGGAAAGAAAAGGATGTGGACAGTTACCTCACCTCTAGTAGGGTGTGTGGAACTGAGGACGTGATTCTCAGTTGGGAGCTCAACCAGATAATTTCATTAAAAAGGTTTTGTGTGAATATCAGAGCTGTGAGAGAAAATGGATTATAGTTTCCTTTGAAATTATTGCTTGGATGTGCCTGATACTGACATAGTATGTAGTAAAATGTTCCCAGATTGGCCAGCGTTCAGACATTTGCCCAGCTTTATGCACACAGTATTTGTTAGCTTGAGTAGAACTGGACATGACCTTATTTAATTGCTTAGGACTGAATAATTCTGCTGTGTGCAGGTTAAGCTTAACAAGGTGTTGGGTTCTTGGATGAAAATAAACTCCATTTGCACGAGTTACAGCAGGCTGGGCTTTTAAGACCTTGAAGAGTACAGATAAACTAAAAAGAAAAATGTAAGAGTAGTTGTAGAATAGAGCAGAGTCTTTCTCATTGTCAGTGCTGATAACCACAGTGAACTTCTCAGAACACAACAGAGTGAGCTTCTTGAAATAGAGTGGTTGGTAATGCATTGTGAGCTGTTCAATTGGAAATTCTTCCTGAGCGTAACCAACTGCTTGTTTTGTGGCAGGGTAACTGCCCACATCTTCACTGCAGTTATTATTGCTAAATTTGCTCTGTCTTTGAAATTGCTGCCTTGGCAATTGAGACCAACTCTGTCATGATTCCAGGCGTATCAGTCAGCTTTTCCTGACATCCCCATTGGCTATTCGGGGCATGAAACTGGCATTGCCATTTCAGTGGCAGCTGTTGCTCTGGGTGCAAAAGTCGTGGAGCGGCACGTGACCCTTGACAAAACATGGAAAGGAAGTGACCACCAGGCATCCCTGGAGCCAAAGGAACTGGCAGAGTTAGTGAAAGCCATCCGTACTGTGGAAAAAGCAATGGGTTCTCCAATCAAACAGCTCTTGCCTTGTGAAATGGCTTGCAATGAAAAGGTAACTTTTGCTTTTGATTCACAGTCAGTAACTCCTATGCAGAAAAACAGCAGCCAATACTTGGGTTTGTAGTCTCAAGGTCTCGGTTTTTGCCACAGCATTTTACCTCTGCGCTCTAATAAATTGTCCAATGCAAAGGAGCAGCACACGCACTGCACTTATTGCACTGTAGCTTTAATGCAGACCTGCCATTTCTTATCACGTGCCATTTCTGGCAGCCAATAGCTATTTTTACCAAAGGAGACCACTGTCAGTTTTGAGTTCAGTGGAGTATTATGGATGTTCCCCAGTGATTAACTCTCTTGAGCGGTAAATACGTGTGAATTCACGAGCTGTGTTTACACAGAGCTAGAATGCTGGTCAGTCTACTCAGATTCCCTTCATTCTGATACTGGGAAACACCAGTGATGCATTGTCTGAATTTAGAAAGGATTTAGATTTTCCCATCAGCCTTTTTATAGTGAACATTTCTGTGCTAATTCAAGCTTCTTGTGGAGTAAAAGGTTAAGCAACAGGGTGGGCAAGCCTTTCCCAAGTAGCTGTATAATTTTTTTGTCTTCTGGAATTCTGTGCCTAGGATTGTGTTTGACTTATATGTTCTTTTTATTTTCTCCTCTGTAGCTGGGGAAGTCTGTTGTGGCAAAAGTGACCATTCCTGAAGGAACCGTACTGACACTTGACATGCTGACAGTGAAAGTGGGAGAGCCTAAGGGATTTGCTCCAGAGGCCATCTTTGATCTGGTGGGCCAGAAGGTTAAGAAAACAATTGAAGAAGATGAAACCATCACTGAGCAGGCAGTGGAAAATCATGTCAAGAAAGTGAAGTGCTAAACCAAAGCCCTCCATTTGATATGATGTAGGTCTGTCCTACTGCACAACATGTTTAAGTATAGCGACATAGTAGGTTAGAAAGGATCTAAGAAGATTAACATTTTCAGGGTCTGTTCTGCAGGAAGTTTTTGCAACTAGGGGATATAAATTATAAAAAGCAGTTTTATTAGAAACTGCATCATACTGTGTCTAGAAAACACCATGTTCCTCCTCTTCCATTCCACTTAGATGAGTTTGGAATTTTTGCCAAATCTGAGACTAAGGTCTGCTGTTTTCTAGCTTTCCTTTTCTGGTGAGAATGCACTAATCCTAATAATTTGTCTATACTTGAATTATTCTGTTGCTGTAGTCTCTCTCTTCTGCCATTTCTCTTAATCCCATGAACATAGGATGCAAGTTCAGGTTGAATGCAAAGAGAAAGATTGCCTAAACTTAAATGGGTAACTTCACACATGCAATGTCATAGATTCTTCTTAAGATATGTCTTAAGTTTTAAAACAAGTCTCCAAGAAACGGGTGTCAGAAACCTGTTTGAGGAATGGAAGTGGACAAACTCATAGAAGTGCGGCAGTATAGAGAAGGGAGATAATCATCTATTCCTGTGATGCCACTCTTTTGAAAGCTAGCTCCTTGAGGAAAACTAGATTCCAATATGCATATAGCTTTTCAAAGGCAGTACCAACAAAGTCAGTGAATTGGATATGTAGACAGCTCCCATATAAGGAGCTAGAAAAGGAGCCTTTGTTTTTATATTTTGTAAGCTGAAAGGCAAGACAGCAAGCTAGATGGGGCAAAATTCGCCCAAGGTGGATCGGTGGAAGTAAATTTAATCTGTGCTGCCAGAAATCGGCAAAAGCATCCGTCAGCTTACTGAATCCTGGCATCCTAATAAATTCTGCAGTGCAGTTGGCTTTCTCTGCATGTGGGGACAGCTTCTCAAGTAGGAAGTCAAATGCTAGTAGAGATTTTGCAGCCTCCTTTTTACGTAAAGATGCTGTGTTGGGATTCTTTTTTTCCTCCACATGCTGCTCTTTGAAACAGCTGAAGCTAGCTGCTCGACTAGATCGCCTCATTGACTGGATCACAGCACGGTTGCCAGCATTCCTCTGTGCACTCCACTCTTGCCAGTGCAGGTTCTTTTTAAGTAAGAAGTGCAGTCCCACTGCCCATTGTCTTGCTGCTCTTACCTTTGTTTGGGCTGAGCAAGCTAGCAGCAGGTATAACACATCTCTCAACTAGCTTGATTAGCACAAAATCACATTGGTGTTATCAGTCTGCGTTTGTCTGTGACCGAATCATTTGCTAGTTACGGTTATTATGGTTGTTGCAACCTTTTGGTCATGAATTGGTAGAATACCTTGAATTTGATGGCGATGTTTCTGTGCCTGTGAGTAGCTTACCTTCAAAATGTGTTCTCTTCTGCGGTTCTGAAGAGTCTGTAGTTCTGTCTTTTAACTGGGAAGAAGCTCTTTGAATCATGTGCTTGTGAAAGTTTGTGAGTGCTGATGCAGTATGCTTGCCTTACATTAAGAAACAACTCAATTGTTGATTTTTTTTTTTTTTTAATGGCAAATTTTAAAAATAAATCCAGCTTTCAAAACAAGCTACTGTTTTTGCATTTCAGTCTGTAGTAAGATCTTGCCTTTGCCAGCAGCAGAGAGAAGTCAACAGCTTTAGTCCTTGAATCACCAAAGATTACCTGGCTGGCTTCAAGTGGCAGTGCTTGTTCACGTGAACAGTACACCTGGTCCAATACACTGATAAAAACATAGGCTTCAAAGATTTCCAGGGCTTAAATTATAGAATCACCTAGGTTGGAAAAGACCTTCAAGAACATCACATCCAAACATCGAACTGGCATGCCAAATCTTAGCACTAAACCATCTCTCCTATGGCCATGTCCACACCTCTCTTAAGTATCTCAAGGGATGGGGATACCACCAGTTCCCTGGACAGCCTGTTCCAGCACTTAACCACCCTCTGCATGAAAAAATGCGTAATATAAAATTTCAGCCTTCCCTGGCACAACTTGAGGCCTTACATTCTGCCATTTGTTATCTGAGAGATAAATAACATCCTCCTTGCTGCCTTCTTTCACATAGTTGCAGAGACTTATGAGGTCTCCCCTCATCCTCTTCGTTACTAAACAACCCCAGTTCCCTCTGTTGGTTCTTGTATGTTTTGTTTTCTAGTCCCTTCACCTGCTTTATTTTGTTGCTCTTCTCTGCACACACTTGAACAACTCAGTATCCTTCTAGTCAGAGGACTAAAGCTGAATGCAGTATTGGAAGCGTGGTCTTACTGGTGGACAAGGGGACAATCACTTCCTTAGCCCTGCTAGCCACACTATTTCCTGCATAGGCCAGGATGCCATTGGTCTTGATCACCTGGGCAGATTTCTGGTTCATGTTCAGCCACATTGACCAAAACTTTCCTTTCCCAAGCCTGTGCTGCTATACAGAGTTGCGACCCAAGTGCAACACCCAGCATTTGGCTTCACTGGGTGTCATGAGGTTGGACTTTTTGTCCATTGATCCAGACTATCCAGGTACCTCTGGAGACACAATACCTTCAAGCAGATCAACATTCCAGCCTAATTTGGTATTGTCTGCAAACTTACGGAGGAAGTTCTTGATCCCTTCATCCAAGGTATTGACAGAAATATTTAAAACTAGCCCCAGCACTCTCAGCCCTGGATCATACACTGGTGACTGGATTGAACTCTGTTTACTAGACTGGGAAAAAGAATAAATCATTATCTCTACAGAGAAGCAGCAGATGAAAAGTAATCCTTGTGAACTGTCACTTCTAGTTTTATATTCGTCTCCACCCAGCAACAGTTAAAGAGACTTTTGGCATAGGAAACAAACAGTAATTTAAGCACAAGTGACTCACTGACTTTTAGTATTTTCAGTGCTTCTGTGGGTTCTCCAGTTGCTTCAGTTTCTACTGAAGATGAACAAAACTGTTTTTCTTGCTTCTGCTCTTGGTGTGGGAAGAACAGGGCCACCCAGAACCCCAACTCAGACTCTGTCAAAATAGGACCAGCTTGTGGATATCAAGAATTAAGCGTTACTACAGAAGCGCTCACTCTATTTAAAGTACTTCTCCAACAGTCAGTGCAACTATTTGATATTTACATTCGATGATATTTCAGAATGAACCACTTACTTAATTTAGGCTATTAATTATCTATCTAAATCAAATGTCAACTATAAAATTACACAATATTTGAACTCAAAGCTTATGACAAATTAATACCATGCACAACTGCAACACCTCCAACCTCATAATAGGATGGAGCTGGAAAAAACAATAACAACAAACAAGAAGACCTGACAGTGGTTTTCAGGTTCAAATCTGAGTTTTAATAAACATTTCTTCAAGCACTAACCAGACTTCTTCCATTTTACAAGTTTGAATCAAGTACAAAAATACAATGCAAGGCACTTTAGGTGATACACTGACACCATTTAAAAATGGCAGATCAAACTCCTCCACTGAAAACACAGATAGATAGATACTACTTCTTTACTTAAAAACAGCTGATTTTCTTGAATTTCCCTGTTACCTTCTAGAAGTGCCACAGTTGAATCTTCTTATATAACAGAACGTGATTCATGTAAATCACTACTAAAGCAGATTTCATACAAAAAACATGAGATAGCCAGCTTTATTTTACTTCATTGCTTATGTTAGTTTCCATATTCCAATGGACCCTTCCCAGAGCCTCAAAGCTGGGTAAACTGGCTCTGTGAACTTGCAGCGGAAGGTGTGCAAATGTGTCATGCCATCAGTAACATTATAGAATGAAAGGATTCCAGCTTCATAATCCAGAAAAATGCCAACGCGATCAGGATCATCTTCTATCAGGAGAGGAATCCTCTCCCCCTTGTGAAATGCCCAGTATTCAAGATCAAACTTTTTAATGCACCAAGATGCTCTATTCCAGCCTAGTCGACAGCTTTCAGAGTCTCCTTTTCTGCCAATAGAAGGGTAGGCTGCACCAATCCACCACCCAGCTCCAGCATGAAGGAGGTCAACTTCCCAGTAATGGCTCCCAGAGAGGAATGCGTCTCTGCTTAGCACTTGCCATAATTTATCAAATCTCTGGGGACCACAAGGGTATAATATCCTCCTCCAGCTACAGCTTACTACAAGACGGTCATCAGACAACTTCAGCCGTGGATGAAGGCTGTCATATTCCCAGGTTGGCGATCTTGCATCTGCAATCAAAACCATAAATGTACTTGCAGTGTTTATCGTGCCCTTTGAAACAGGCTCAACTTGTATACAAAAAACCTACTAACGAGCCCACAGCTGGCAGTGTCTTGGAAACTGTGATTTTGCAAGAAGTAAGAGACATTTTTTACTAGGAAACACTGCACTGTCTATACACAGCAGTGCTCTGAAGTTGCACAGTCTTTAATGCAGGTCAGTAGAAGATGTATTAAATCAGTATATGTGTGTTTCACAAATGAGATGAAGTATACAAATAGGTAGGCTATTAACACTGAGAGCTTCTAGCTTATAAGCAGGAATGTTGGAGACTGCTAGCATGATGACAGCCTAGGAGTTTTAGACCGCACTGGAGCAGACCCTTGGGTTGTGAGACCTCATTCAAGTGAGAGATCCTTTGAAAAACAGGCTAGGAATCTGTTTCACACAGTCTCCACAGCTCAAAGAAGCATCATCATGTACATAGCTAAGAAACAACCTACCACCTCCCAGAAGGTTTGCAGCAGTTCACCTAAAATGCCATTTACAACAGAAAAATTTCAGTCTCCAACTACACTTGGGAAACCACTGAATGCAGCACTCTTCTTACCATGAAGCAAGACAGAAATCAGAAAGCCAGGAAAAAGACCTCAGGAAAGTAAGTACTACACATGAATAATGACTGAACAATGCAGCTGCACCCCACACCTCCCTGCCTCACTCTGACTCCTAACAATGGCTATGTTTAAAATACGCAGAGCAGTGGTGCACTGATAGGTGTTCTTTGATACATGGCCTTACTAATAGATTGCCTTGGTCTGGGCAGGATCACAGCACACACTTGAAAAGATGTACAGAAAGAGTTGCTGATGTGTAATGCGTGTGTGAAGATGCTAGAGCACCCACTGTTGGTTATTCTGCAGCCTTCACACTGTACCTGTATACTGCAAATGAAGGGAGAAGCAAATGGCACTGTATGTGCAGTGCTAACTGAAGAATTTTCTAAACAAAAAGGAAGGCATCATAATTTTAATTCTGGCATTATGACTGTAAACAAACTAAAACTTCCAAAACCACACCACCACAGGGCTCAGACTCACACATGCAACATCTTATTGTTTTGATCATTATACTTTAGTGGTGAAGTGCAAGTCAGAAAAGCTAGTATTGGCTTCCCTATGATCTGAATAGGTGTTTATGTGGGTGAACACCACAAGTACTAATGCACACCTGTGTGCACAGCTGGTGACAGAAGACAGGAGATGGGAATCATTTATGTAGGTAAAAAGAGCATGCTGCAGGATTATCTCTTGTGAATGACTGACTACCTTTGGGTCTTGGCTTCAAGTCACCCTCAGAGAGGTCAGCAGTGGGGATGCAAAGTTTGTGCAGAGCACAAGAGACATGGGGAGCAAAATATACTTAAGCTCAAGTCTCACTTCAAAGCAGGGATGATAAAAAAGTCCTGGCTACACTGTCTGCTTCTTTTCTAGAAGCAGAGGTCAAAGAGGACTGCTTAGGTGTGGAAGAAGGTGGCTCTACTCTCAAGGTTTTAAAAATAAAACATGACAGGGGATGCTTTTCAAGAGCATGAAAAGCTGTGCAAATTAGTGATCTCTGCTGATCAAATTTGCCTGAGAACTTAAATTTCCATGGATTGCATTGCTACTAACTCTCAAGCAAATGCAAATAAATTCATTGCTTAAAAAAATGAAAACAAAATGAAAACAAAACAGTGACAAAGGACCAAACAGCATCAAAATGATATTTCTGAATAAAAGCACAGGACCAAAATTCCATGGACAGAAATCAACATTTCTTTCCCAACATGAGGTACAGAAAATTGTACTGACTTCCAGGCAAGGCTTGATCCTCCTAAACATCAGAGCCCTTCTAAAAGACAAGGTTGTGGCAGCAAACATTCATTGGCTGTTTCAGTGGATGGACCAAGAGGGTTTGGAGCCTCCTAGCTTTTGTTTAACCACACTTACGTTTTAAGAAAAGCATCCGATCAACAGGAGACATGGTTTTCAGCATTGTTCCAGGCTCCCTCTTTGAGGTGGCATTAAGGCTACTGAATACATCTGGGCAAAGATGAAAGGGGACAGCTTAGGTGAGTGTGTAAATGGAAGAAGACGGCCCGACTCTCAAAGTTTTAAAAATAAAACACCGTGGGGGATTTTATAAGACAGGTTACTTGCTTCTCTCCTCTGTGTCGTGAATTCCACCCACATCCCGAGGAAGGTCGTACAGTCACATCTCATCTTCCAGGAGACAATCTGCGATACTTTTCCTTGAGAAGGGCCACTTGCTCTTCATGCTTTCCTCCTTATACTCTTTGGATAGCATGGAGATGCTGGATCCTAGTGATGCTAAGGAAACTACACAACCCAGCACAACCCCATGTAAGCACCTACCATACCTCCAAAAGCACACCACTATCAATTGGTAACACGAGACAACTCCAGATAGTAGTCGTAGTGCACCTCCATGGCACTATCTAGTAACTTCCCACTCATCATGCAGTGGCCATTCAGGCTTGGTCAGATATTTTCCCCCAGCACTCTGCTCTACCGTTTTTGGCTGCAGCTCTCAGAAAAAGTATCATTAAAAGGTAGCCAGGTATAATCTGATGGTCACTGTGACCCTGTTGGCCCATAACTCAGCTACTGTCAGGATTTCCCCATGCTTATGTGGCTTTGTGGCTCTATGTTAGGGAACTCCTTGCCTTAGTCATGCCAAAGGTCACTTAAGGATGAAATACCAGCTCAAAGAAGCTCCAAGGAGAAGCTGTTAGCCCACCTTTAAAGTACCAAAAAACAGATTTCTTTTTTTTTTTTTCCAGATTGACTGGGACAGAAATATCACTAGGTACATCAACTACAAAAAGTGCCCATTTTTTACATGTCCCCAATGTCTCAGGTCTGCCATGAGTCCCACCAGAGCATTTACACCCAACAGTAACTGTGAAAGGACAGATCAGCTGTGTTGCACGGGTGTGATGGTTTAGAGATGAAAATGACATAAGTTCAACAGGAAGAAAATATCCATAATGAAATAACTGATAGAGCTGGGAAAAACATCAGAATAACTTGAAGGTATGAAAAAGACCTTTTCAAGAATTAAAAGAGAAACCACCTAAGTTTCTTCATCACCAGAGCTATAGCAACATTATACCAAGGCTGTCAAAGAACAGCACCCATGCCTAAGAAGCTGCTGTTTTTTCCAGCACTTTATTTATCTAGTAGAAGATCCTGCTCCTACTTAGAGACCACTCTTTATTTAGGAGAGCAGGAGAAAGCAAAATTCATTGCACTCTCCCAGGTATACCTTCTTTAAGCCGAACTTCTAGTGGATTCCGTAGAATGGACTGAAGAAATCTCATGAGATATGAATAGTGGTTGAGTATGTGCTCAAATGAGAGAGGTACTGGATGCCACTGTTCTGGCTGTCTCCTTGAATCCTGCATTTCCTTCTCAATTTCTGTGCATTTCTGAGGGCAGACAAAAAAATGAGTACAGTCAGCAGCACAAACAGATTCTTCCCTCCCAGCTCCCACACACGTGGGCAAAGACAGCTCCATTGCGAGCTGAACTAGGCCATAAGAAGTACCCCTGGCCGTGCCTTCTTAACAGCTCACTAGGAAAGAGGTGGACCTTCATCTGTAGACAGAAGAAGCACCAGCACCTCCAGTAAAATGCTGGCTACTGCTCAGGGAGACTGGGACTGCTTGCAATCAAAGGAATGAGACAACTTTGCCTCAGACTGCCAGAAAGGGCTGTCTGCCCTCAAACATTCTTATCACAGTGTTAACGTTCAAGACAATCAAGCATGCCTAATTCTTGTTTCATATATGCTTAAAAGTATAAAGAATTTCCTTTAGACCTGAAATCAATGCCTGAACCTAACAGTCCTAACATTAGGAACCAAACTGGTCCAACAAAACAGCAACAAAACAAAACAAAGGAAACAGCAGTGAAAAAGACCATCCTTGCAATAGGATCTACAGAAGCCAGCCACTAGAGCAGTTTACCAGGGACTAAGAGGGTAACAGGCAGGAAAAGGCTACACAATACCACCTCCAGGAACTGAATGGGATCACTGCACTGCTGTATCTCTCTGATTCGACGTGAGAATGCCTCCAGGGCTGCAAGCTCTTCTTGACAGGACTGCATCTGCTGACCATGTGCTTCAAGGGCCTGCTGAGTCTTTTCATCAATGACGTTTCTTGCCAGTCTTTCCTCTTCCTGAAGTAGTAACTGGAGCTGCGTCACTCTGTCCAACAGCTGCTGTTTACTTGCAGAGGCGTGTGCCTATAGATGAAGCAGAAGAGTGCCTCCATACTCACCCATTACTTCTTCCCTAGAGAAGAAGCACCTGTCTGGGTCTTTGAAGAGACACAGACAGAGAAAAATGTCTCTCCTAGGAAAATGATCACCCAGTGCAGTAGCAGATCACGCTTTACCTTTAGATCAGCAGCAGCTTGCTCTACACTCCTTCTGTTACCAGCTTGTTGCTCTTTTCTCACTTCTAGATTCCTCAAGTACACTGTGAGGAGTTCCTGAGCAGCAAAAATAAAATAAAGCACAAAAATTACAAAATATAAAATAAATAAAATCTGTTTCATAACTTAAATATCCTATCATTTCACCTGCTGCCCAGTGGGCAGCTAAGCAAGTACCTTCAGTGAGATCATCTGTGGAAAGCTCTGTCTTTTGTCAAAAATACAGTGAATGTTCAGGATGTTTGTGTAAAAGATCAGTCAGAAACAGCCACCACAGTGATGCTGTGGTCAGTGCTAACCACCACAGTGCTAACAGCTAATGCTTAAAGCTCAGCATCTCCAGAATCTGTGCCGTGCCATGTGGCGTACTAAGCAACACAGCTCTGCTGCACCTGCTCCACAATTCTTCAACCACAGCCTGCTGTGAGCTGACCAGGTGCACTCAGTGATGCCTTTTTGTTATGAGTACACCAACACCCAGCAGTGCACAAGTACTGCACACACAGCCTCCCAGCAGCACGGGTAAGGCAGCTCCGCAGCTATAGCCGTGTCAGGACACTCACTCTGCACCAATTTGTCATTTGGTAATGACAAGAGTCAGATGATAAATAGGCCGTGAGCAAAACCAGAGATCTCACTGCTGGCAATCCCCTGCACGCATACGTACACGCAAGCAGACAAATGCTCTACTTGTGTGGAACCAGGCACTCAGGCCATGCCATCTCTTCCAACCACAACTTTCCCATCTCAATGTCCCCGACAAACCGAAGGGCTGTGCTCCACCCGATGATGCAGGAGCTTTGCTGTGCCCAGTGATCAGAGGGCAGGGAGCATCCTGACCAATGATACTGCACACGCTTGGTTCCAGGGAAGAACCAGCTGATGGACCCTGCACAGCTGGTGGTACTCTCTTCCTGGCACCCCCAGTTTGCACTTTCTAGCAGCACTGAGGAAGGCTGTCAGCCTTGTAGCTGTCTCAACAGACCAAAACAAAATTGCTGGTCCAAATACGATCCTTGAGGCTACGACAACTGTGGAGACACATCCGCGCCTGAAATCTCTGCAACTCAAGGCCAGCAGATGTCAGCAGAGACTTCCTATGGGTATCCTGTTACACCTGAACTCGAGTTCCTACCTTGTTCACTTCTTCTGGTCCGGAAGCCAGCAGCTGTTATCTGCCAGCAGCTTCCAAGCCCACGGGCCCCAGCACGACCCATCTCTGTGGTCGGTTTGGTAGGATAAAGCAAGTGCTCCCTGCCGTGATCAAAGCAATGCCTGATGGCACGGTGACGTCCTAGCAGCTGCTGAGCAGGGCTGGTACAGCATCAGGGCCTTCTGCGTTTCCTCCTCTGCCTCCGCAGTGAAAAGTTTGGGCACCGAGAGCATCACAGCGATGCTGATCGCCCAAACTAACCGTGCCCCATAACGCCACGCCCAGCATCACAGTGCAGAGCAGGTGTTTGGGCAGATGACCCAGCTGGTGCTCAGGAGCTGGCTGGGCATCGATCTGACAAGATCAAGGAGGCAGCGAGCCTCTGCCCTGCCTCTTTTGACTCGTTTTCTTCCTCTGGCCTCCTCCTTCTCCTTTGCTCGCTGAGCTATGTTTACTGCCACGAGTTCCTTTGCTCTCACCCTTCTCCTCCCCGCGCCAAGCGGGGAAGCGCCGTGCAAGGCAGGGCGACCGAGCCGTCCGGCAGACCGACCCTCGCCTCTGCCCCTCTCCCCACCCACCGTTCCCCCGCGCAGCAGCAGCGCACCGTCCGCACCCCTGCAGCACTCCGAGCCTCCCACCGCCGACAACGGAAAACCCACGTGCGCCCAACCCCGGGAAGGAAAGGCGCAAAAGAAAAGGCTCCGATCGGGAGCGGGAAGTTCGCGGCGCGGAGCCCTCCCGCAGCACGGCGCGGCTCACCTGCTTGTCGCGGGCCGCCTGGAGCAGCAGGCGGGCGTCGTGGCCGCGGTGCGGACCCAGCGCCGGGCAGAGGGCGCAGACGCAGCGGCCGCAATCCCCGCAGAAGAGCTCCAAAGGCCGCCCCGAGTGCACGGCACAGCCCCGCGGCCCCGCAGCTGCCCACGGCTGCAACTGCGCCATGGCGGCCCGGTTGGATGCGGAGAAGCGTGGGTGCGGCTGCCGGGGGCGGGCCCGGGACTCTGTGCTTTCCTTTTTGATAAAGGGATTTAGGAATGTGTTTCAAGAGCTCTGAAAAAGTAATTATTATTATTTTTAATATATTTGCAACTCCATATTCGGCCGACATAAATACGTCTCTTCAAATGAAATGTATGGAGTGACAACCAGACATTCAACTCGAAGAAATACCTGGCCAGATGTCTCCACCAGACCATTGTGAGCCCTGTCTGACCTGAGAAATGTATCTCTCGCTTCGCAAGCACACCTTATCCACGCCATTGCTTTCTGGCAACATGCGTGTTTGTGAGCAGCTGTTTTCAAGGATGAAGCAGAGGAAGAGTAACATTTCACCAGAAATCTCTGATAAATGTCTTGAGAGATCACTAGCAGTGGCAGCCACTGCCACTGAACCAGCCTGATGCATTAGTTTCACAAAAACACGGTCAAATATCCTGCTAGTTTTATGTATTTGTTGTTCTCTTTTTTATGTTTTAATTAAAAATATTTAAAATAAGTCCTGTTACTTACATGTACTAACTGTAGTATGTATTTTACAAGGGCTGCTCTGAATGCAATGCCTCCTAGCTGATTAGGTTGACTCACGCTGCCAGAGTCAGATGGTGGTGGTACAGCAGAAGATGTACCTTCCCACCAATATCCCATTACATGCTGTTGCCATGTGACTGATGGCAGCAGAGGGGCAGTCTGACACAGTGGTGTCTGACATGGAAATGTGTGTGAAGCAAAGGGGTGGAACTGAATGCCTTCATGTGGAAAAACTGGCAGCCACTGACCTTCATCAGTGCATACTGAATGCTTATGGAGACTAAACAGTAGGTGTGAGCACACCAAGGCTGTGCGTTGCCTCAGCAACAATGCCACCATAACAGCTGTGGAACATGGGGTCACCTCTGCTGGTACAAATTGCCTGTGCTCTTCACTGGCAAGAAAAGAAAGAAAAGGAGAGGAGAGGAGAGGAGAGGAGAGGAGAGGAGAGGAGAGGAGAGGAGAGGAGAGGAGAGGAGAGGATGCATAGTTAGTGGTAAGGACTATGTTGAAAAATTGTATGTTGTAGCTGAGAACTTGCTCTTTCAAATAGTGTTATTGTGTTCTTTGTATGGGTTGTAGATACCACGGAAATAAATAGGAGGCATTTAGTTTCAGAGTGACCTACACATATGCAGCCCAAGACCACTCCTCTTTACTCAGTGTGGCCCAGGCAACCCAGAAGGTTGGGCATATATGACCTAGTCCAGCCATCAACCCATCACCACCATGCCCATTATCCATGTCAGCGAACTGCGTGGCACACCACGTGGTGTTTTCCTGTCTTATCTCCATGAGGTGCATGCTTGTGTGTTTCTCCAGTGCACCACAGGCCCTCTGCAGAGCAGCCCCACCTCTCTGCCTCCCAGCTGAAATTACAGCAGGCTTGCGGAAGGCATATTCTGTCCTATTGCCCTAGCTGTTGATCAGGATGTCAAACAGCATTGGCACAGCACTGACCCCTGCCTGAGGAAAGGTGCTGGCACCCAGCTGCTGTCTGGACTTTACACATCTGATGGCAGTGCTTAGTGCCCAGCATTCCAACCTCTGCTCTGCCTTTCCTCACTTTGGCTGAGGATGTGACTGAAGTGCATGCCTTGTATTGTTTCAACTTGCAGGTTAGGAGTTTCTGTTTCACATATCACTTTCACAGAAGAACCTTTTGAATTAGGCTCTCTCAGCTTTTTGATGGCTTTCTTTAATTATTTTTGAGGGGAAAGCTACAATAAAACTGAAATGTTTGCACAAACAGCAGAGGTTGGCCAGATGCTGACACCACATGCTCCCATCAGCTGTACTTTCACCCCAGTGCTTTGCTGCTGAACACCACGGGCAGAGATTGCTGTGCAATGGCTGTGTGGGGCTGCAGGAGCAGGAGGAGCCTGCACCTTGTGCATAGCTCCCAGTTAGTTCCCCTGCATGGAGGGGCCCTGTTAAGCGCTTGAAAGGGGGCTCACTTCAGACAGTGCCTGGGGTTGCTCGTGGCCAGCAGGAATTCTCCTCCACTGTAGCAGTAAGAGAGTTAGAGTTAAATAAAGGAGACAAAGGGCAGGAAGCCACACTTCAAAGCCACCTCATGCTAACAGCCATCTGGGGGAGAAGGGTGGTGGGCAGAGCAGGGCTCAGTCTTCCCTCACCCCCTTTATTCTGACTTTAGAACGAGCTTGGAGCGAGCATAACCCATAGTGCCTGATGAGGAGGAAGATGAACCTGGGTTCTGCCTTACATTTCCCATGTCAAACAACAATCCTTCTGGGTGCGTATCTGCAAAACTTGTGTGTGGAGCTGGCAACTGCAACACACAGATGCCTGGCTTTGGCATAGCCATTGTGTTCTCCATGTCTTTGTGCAGAAAATTCCTCATGCAGCACTGTGTTTTCATTCTTGGATGTATGGGTTCAGGGGTGCAGTGAAGCCTGTTATTGTGCACTGTTCACAGGTTCTGGTGAAGATCGCAGGTAACATGTGATAGAATAACAGGTAATGGCCTTAAGTTGTGTCAGGAGAGGTTTGGGAAAAACTTCTCAGAAGGAGTGGTGATGCACTGGAATGGTCTGCTCAGGGAGGTGGGGGAATCATCATTCCTGGAGGTGTTCAAGAACCATGTGGATGCGGCACTGAGGGACGTGGCTGTTGGTTGGACTTAGTGATCTTAGAGGTCTTTCCAACCTCAATGATCCTATGATTCTTTTTGCAGCCATATGCAAAAGAACTAGAACATTACTTTGGCAGAGGCATTGAGGACTGCAGTTTGAAGAGGCAGATAGACAACATCTGTAGGCATCAAGCAATGGTGAGTCCATGCCACACAGAGTAGATATTCAGCAAGGTGAAGAAAAAAGTCCTGTATCAAACCAGTGTGTTTTACTGATAAGAGTTGCTCTTCCCCTGGTGTGAGAAGGGAAACTATCATTCTTGCAGAATCAGAATTTCTTTGGTTTTCTTCTTCCTCAGGGTTAACCACCTGGGAGCTGGGGGAAGCACAAAGCCTTAATCACCCTTGTTTCATTCCAGGCCAGGTGAGCTGCCTGGCATCTTTTTTACATGTCTGTATATTTTAAGTAACCTAATTTTACAGCAGATTTGGAAGTGTCTTAAAATTGCTGCAGCAGTTACATTTTTGTGTTCAAGTTTCATTTTCCTGAAATGGAAATCAAACTTGGAAGTTCTTGTTTTTACTGGCGCTAAATGCTCTTTGTGTTTTAACATATTCATTAAAGAAGCAAGCTTAATTAGAATCATAGAATCACCAAAGTTGAAAAAGATCTCTAAGATCACACAGTCCAACTGTCCGCCTACCACCATTTCCCACACCTTTCACCACAGCTGCTTATACTTAGGACAGCCATATGGAGGAATGCTTCCCGCTGCCCAAGTCAGGTCTTCCTATAGATCCTGTTGAATTTATTCCAGCACAAATCATTACAGACAGTGTGTTCCTGGAGCTCAGAGACTGTAATGTAACAAGACACTAGATGCTAGGATTCCCCATGGCATCAGTTACTGCAAAATCTATCGAATGCAAAGTTATGGGTTCGTTTTGGAGAGCTCGACTGCAGGATCTCACTTCTGGAGCAGTAGCCAGGAAGGCCTGCAGCCCTGAGGTCTGCAATACACATGGGTTTTCGAGGAACGTGATCCACAGTCAGCATGAGCAGATCTCATCTGTATTTTAAACTTCAGATACCAAAGCAGATCATCTGCTCTTTAAGGATTAAGACAGATTATACTATCCACTTCACACACGGAGTCCTTGCAAAGGATCTGCCTGCTTCCTCTGGCTGATATCAGTAGTTAACCTTCTTCACAGTGATCTCTGGTTTGCCTGAAGGCTTGGTTACCTGGCCCTTCGCCCTGCCCCCATCCCCTGGGGTAGACTTAAGTTATGCAGCAATTCTGCATTTGTTTTGCTATTCTTCTATTAAAAAAACATGAAACTTGACTTGTTGAGCAAACAAGCAAACACAAAAAAAGAGTGTAGAATTGCATGACTTACACATACTCTACTATAACAGATGTTTATTAAATGCCCTCCGTGCATTTCTTGGGTATACTATTGGTAGGGCTCCGTAAATGTTAAGCCCTACAGAAGTTGTATGATTTTCTGTCCTTTTGTGTACAGTTAATTACTTTGTACGTTGCAGACATAGATCAAACATCATGCTAACACCTCTCACTTGTTGAATCAGATACCCCATCCAGAGTTGATATAAATGGCTGTCAATGGTTTATGGGCTGGTTCGGCCGGGCTCCGTGACTAGTGGGGAGGAGGGATTTCACAAAATCCATGTCTCTGGAAAAGGGAAGCAGCAGACCCCAAAATAATTATAACAGCAGCAACGATCTGGGAAGAAACAAACTAGTTTACTAAATATGGTATCAGGATGCAAGATAACACACTATAATACAATATAATTAGAATTGAAGCTAATAAGTCAAATATAATGAGAGAATACCTGAAAGCTATAGGCCTTACAGTAATTCTGAAGTGACACGCAGTCAGGATGGACAGCAGCGAGGAGAGGAGAAAGAGAATAGCAACGAAGAGAAAAACCCGCTCAGATGACCTTTCCAGGAGTTATATCTCATCTCCTCTCTGACCGCAAAGCCCCATGGGAACGTTGTTCTTCTTCTCTTCCAGACAGGCACCTGGAACTGGAGCATTAACACGTCAACTCCCAGTGCACTACCTGATGTTATGATGTGGAATACCAGTAACCAAAAATCATAAAACCATGACAACAGCCCAGTAATAGAATTGTTTGAGGACATGAATGAATGAGCAATCAATCTCCCATGAACAAAGCTGACATCTTTGAATCTGGATGCTGCTACACGGTGAAGACCATACTACATCCTCTGCAGCTCTTAACTGCTTTGCACCTTTTTTTGCAGACTGATGGTCCTCTACCTTGAAATCTCACTGAAAAGAAAGAGCAAACTTTTGCTTCCAGGTTGTGCAAACTGCTGTCCCAGCTTATCTCCTTGAATCTGTCGATGCTGTCCCAACAGAGGAAGATGAAAGGTCATCAGCAGAAAATCTATTTTTTTAATTTGTCCTTGGTCTATGGAAGGAAAATAACATTGCAGCATGTCTTACGTAAGAATGCAGGACCAGGAAAATTCATCCATGTAATGAAATCGTACAGCCTTCAAATGCTGCTGGCTCTCAACATCGGAGCAGACTAAGGTGGAAAGAGTATGCTGCCGAAGAGTACTAATAACCTTCTGTACAGAGAATAGGCGAGGCCTACAGTCAACAGCAGGTCCTAATCGCACAGCATTGGGAAAATTTTGCTCCAATGCCCAGGGAGGAGAAGTTAATTATACTACTAAATTTGCTCAGCATTTCCAATGTTTGTAAGTTCAAGTTGTTGATTGACCTTCATAACTAAAACCTTGTTTGGTGAGAATGTACAGACACCAACGGGAGAGGAATCTGCAAGCTTCTGCGCAAGTCTGTGTTGCTAGCAAGAACATCTTGTTTGTGAGCCTCTTTTGCTTCACATGAAGAGCAAAAGCAAGATATAAGAGAGCTAATATTTTGGTTATTGTAAAACCACATGCTTTATAAGTGCCAGTATGCATGATTATGACCTTAATTATTACAGTTTTATGAATTTTTAAATAAATGCTTCCTAAATCACTGTGCAAAACTATTGCGGCTCTTACTTTTCATTCATTTACTTGTTTTTTTTTAAGATGGTAAGCCATACGAACATTATGCCACATATATAATTTTGTATGCAGTCTGTTTCTTGAAATACATTTTCTGTTTCCTTGTTTTGAGCACAGGTCATTCCCATTTCACTTGTTGGTCTCAGCTCTTAAGTGGAGCACTTATCTTTGGTTATTGAAAGGACTGCATGATGGCCTGCATTCCTGCTACTCAAATAAGCTCTGAATTGCTTAACTTCTCTCCCCACATCCACCTCTCCAATAAAACAAACATCCTCCAGACCACAGCAAACCTGGTTTGGTGAGTATGTTTCTCCAGGCTGCACAGCCTGTCTTTTGGAAAAGTTTTTATCCAGCTCCTGTACCTGAAAAGAGCTTGATTTTGTCCCCTAATTCTGTGTGAGGGAACAGCATGTGAGATAGCCCTGACTCAAATCAAGCGATCTTGGCTTTTACCTCATTTCCCACCAGTAACATGACCCCAGGTCCACCTGGACTCCCGCTGCTTCCAGCTGGGTGCTCTCCAGCCAGTGGGGCTGCTGGCCAGACCAAAGCAAGGTAGTTTAAGCTAAAGAGAATACGCTCAAAAACATGCTTCCCTAATACCCACTGCATTCTTGCACACAGGAGGAACAGAGGGAAAAACAAAAGTAATGACAACACTGAAAGTCATTGTATTTTCAGTCTGGAGGCATCCTAGCAGAGCTATTGAAATAGCAGCACTACAGGCTGCCCAGGGAGGTGGTGGAGTCACTGTTCCTGGAGGTGGAACAGATCCTCTTGGCATGGAACAGATCCTCCTGGACAACATGCTCGATCACATGAGGAATGAGCATGTGATCCGAGACAGCCAACACGGCTTCACCAGGGGAAGGTCAGGCTTAACTAATCTTGTGGCCTTCTATGATGGAGTGACGGTGATGGTGGACAAAGGGAAGGCGACCGATGTCATTTACCTGGACCTGAGCAGGGCCTTTGACATGGTCCCCCACCACATCCTCATCTCCAAATTGGAGGGATGTGGATTTGATGGGTGGACAACTCGATGGATAAGCAATTGGTTGAAAGGCCGCAGACAGAAGGTGGTGGTCAATGGCTCTATGTCCAGGTGGAGGCCGGTAACGAGCGGTGTCCCCCAAGGGTCTGTGTTGGGACCGGTGCTCTTTAACATCTTTATTAATGACATCGATGAGGGAATTGAGTGCACCCTCAGCAAGTTTGCTGACGACACCAAGCTGAGTGGCGCGGTTGATATGGTGGAAGGAAGGGATGCCTTTCAGAGGGACCTTGACAGGCTGGAAAGCTGGGCTCAGGTGAACCTAATGAGGTTCAACACGGCAAAGTGCAAGGTTTTGCACTTGGGCTGGAAGAACCCCAGGCACCTGTACAGACTGGGAGGAGTGGTCCTTGAGAGCAGCTCAGTAGAGAAGGACCTGGGGGTCCTGATGGACGAGAGACTTAACATGAGCCAGCAGTGTGCTCTGGCAGCTTGGAAAGCAAATGGGATCCTGGGCTCCATCAGGAGAGGGGTGGTCAGCAGGGATAGGGAGGTTATTGTCCCTCTCTACTCGGCTCTTGTGAGGCCCCATCTGGAGTACTGTGTCCAGGTGTGGAGCTCTCTGTACAAGAAGAACATGGAGATTTTGGAAAGGGTCCAGAGGAGGGCCACAAAGATGATCAGGGGGCTGGAGCACCTCCCCTATGAGGACAGGCTGAGGGAGTTAGGCTTGTTCAGCCTGGAGAAGAGAAGGCTGCGGGGTGACCTCATTGCAGCCTCTCAATACCTGAAGGGAAGGTACCTACACCCAGGAGGGGAGTAAACTCTTTGAAAGGGCTGACAATAGCAGGACTAGGGGAAATGGTTTTAAGTTGAAGGAGGGAAGATTTAGGTTGGATGTTAGGGGGAAGTTCTTTCCTAGGAGAGTGGCTAGGCCCTGGAACAGGCTGCCCAGGGAGGTTGTGGATGCCCCGTCCTTGGAGGTGTTCAAAGCCAGGCTGGACGGGGCTCTGGGCAACCTGATATAGTAAATGTGTATGTTTGGTGGCCCTGCTAGGCAGGGGGGTTGGAACTACATGGTCCTTGAGGTCCCTTCCAACCCGGGTCATTCTGTGATTCTGTGATTCTCTGATTCTGTGTTCAAGAACTGTGTGGATGTTTGTTGGCACTGAAGGATGTGGTCGGTGGGCATGGTGGGCATGGGCTGAAGGCTGAACTTGGTGATTCCAGAAGTCATTTCCAACCTGGATGATTCTATGCTACTAATAACAAAAGACTTTATTGAATCACACGGGTAAGCCAGTTTGACACCTCAGGTAACACTGCTGACCCAGTGCTGCTCTCCCAAGGCCATGCCAGCAGACATCACCATGACTTCAGGGCAGGCTGATGTCTGTGACTGGCACTATACTTGATTTTCATTAGTTGTCTGCCATATCATCACCGCTTTAAAAAGATCCTTTGTAGTATCAAGGCCACATAACTAAGTAAAATGGAAATCTGTGGTTTGGGAAACCCAGTTGGTGGACATCCCCGCAGACTGATGCACAGTTATTGTTGCCTATATCATATTCATTTGTGAATAAGATAAAGGAGTACAAATGCAGCTGAACAGGCCAGTAGGAAAATTGCTAGCATGTATGAATGCAAAATGCCAACAAGTCACATATGAAGCCAGTGTATAAGGAGAAAAAAAAAAAAAAAAGGATACTGTGAGAGAGAAATGTGTGCAAGGAATAGGGAAATGCTGGAAAAGCACCCACAGGTAGACAGGCTGGGCTGGTGAATGCAGTGACTGAGTATTTTTGGTTAACCTTGCTGTGGGAAGAATGCTCACTGCATCCACCAGACACTGCATCGTCTTTCACTGCTGTTATTGTGGGAAAATGAGGCCGTCCGTAGCCAGTGGCACAGCTGAAATTATGTGTGTGTTTTGCCACTGGACAGGGCCAAGTGAGATCAATTCATTAAACAAGTGAGTTTATTTTTACTTACGTTTAGAGCAATAAAATATTAAGTGAAATAATATAGCAAGAATAAAACAAAGCAAGGTAATGCAGGTAATCATTTCTGCACAAAATTAACTACAGTGATTAAGAAACATCACCAATTGCCCTCATACTTCTCCATCATCCAGATCTGCAGTTTCTGGGTAGCCTCTGCTGCAGAGAGGATTTGGAGAATCGTTTCTGGCAACTGGGATGTCCTACACAGTGCGTGCACTCAGAGGTGAGGTCTCCAATGTTGCTGCAAGCAGGCCCAGCTTTTATATTGCTGAATAAACAAACTTACATAACTTAAAGGGAGGTGTAATCAGGTTTTGTTCTCCTTTTGGATTCCACCTCAGGCCTGGTCAGGGCTCAAAGAGGAACCAGGGGTGTTTGTGTACTTGTAGGCCTCGACGCCATGCTTCTAAACAAGAAAAAGGTGATGCATTCTGAAAATGTTCTATCTATCTAAGCTACATGTCTTGCTAATGATCAGACACTGATGTTATATAATGCTTGGTTGTGAGGTTCATCTGGATGTCAGCTTTGGTTCAGGGCAGGTTGTTCAGTCAGCCTTGTTACATCAGTGTGCTAAATGAAACTTAGAGGAAAGGTTTAACAGCTTGGAATTCAACATGATGTGCACCCAGGTGACTTGATGCTGCTCGTCTGATACTTATACAAACTATTGGCCTTTGCTGTCCCTGATGGGCCTCTGCATAGCTGTTAACACATCTTTAATGGCTGGACTTTCCTTGTGGTGTGGATGGAGGCATTTTTTCTCTCCAAGCTGTTGATCAGCTGTACATTCCAAAACAAAAAAAATATGCTAAATTTGGTCCTGGGTACCAGGATGATGGTTCACAAGTTCATTCAGAGAAAAGGGAAACTGCATTGTGAGACACAGTAGGGTGTAAGTGGCATAGTGCAATCCATGCAAACCCTGCACAGGAAGGCTGTTAGGCAGAACACAGCTTTTTAGAACTGATTACGGAGTCTGTTTGCATGTCTGGTAAAGCACAGTGCTTTGTGGATGCAGCAGCTGACAGGGGAAGTTCCTCATGTAATTAAATAAAGCAAAACCTACCAAGGTTAGCAAAGGGAATTGGACAAAATCTACAGCAGTGCCACTGCCTCTGGAAATGCAAGGCCATCTTTAGAGTATATAAGCCTAGATAAGGAAAAGGGAACTCCTCCTGCTTTCAAGCATACCATCGTTCCTGAATCAGCTGATAGGCACTATGGACAAAATGCCAATCGGATGCAAAGAGATGGCACAGCTGGAGGTCATGCAGTTGTGTGCACCATGGCGTGAGCCGTTGGGGAAGGAAGGTTCCAGCAGCGGCCAGTAGGTGGAAGTAAGATGTAAGAAATACATAACATTTCTTTTTGCGAATGTGGTGAGATATATATACATTTTATTTTTTTTTCCCCCAGGAGTTTCAGGTAGTCCACACATTAGAAATTATGAGGAAGGGGACACCTTCACATATTTGCTGATTCTTCTGTCCAAGAACCATACTTTTGTAGCATGGTAATTTCTCCACATTCTACAGAGCAGATGCACAAAAAGGCACAACCAGGCTCTTTATACAAGGAGTACACTGATGTAATTCAGCAGGAACTTTGTGCAAGAACAGGCTATAAGCTCTATTCTATTGGATCAGAAGGACAACCTTTCCTTCTTTCTCCACCCTCCTCTTACAACCCCTCCAGCAATTTGCTCTTTGTGATGGCACTGATGCATCACTTGATGATGGCAGATGCCAGAAAGCTGCTCTTAACTAGAGAAGGGAAGGTTAAACTTCAGCTTGTTCTGGAAAGATTGTAGACCTCTCGAACCCAACCCGTCATCCAAAAGCTGGGGCAATGCGGTGGCTGGTGCTGGAAGCAAGGTGCCTCTGATACTATCAGCGCTTGAGACCTGCAAACGTTGCTGTGCAACCAGTGCCTCTGGTTTGATAAAGTTCTTGATAAAGCCTTGCAGTGTACCCCACTATTCAGCTTTGATAACAACTGAGACGGGCTGCTAAATGGCCCATTTTTCCTGTCCTTCTTACAGGAAGAACAAAGATGTTAAACCCTGGGTTACGCTGTTTTGACAGTGTTAATGTGAACCAAGGAGGCAAAGAACACACAGAAACACAGAACACGTAAGACTTAGCAGACAAACAGATACTTACTCAGCCTGCTGTCCTACTTATTCTGCATGGATGAGGTAGGGTACAGTGGCTTCTTATCAGTGCTTTCCTGTTATCTTAATTCTACCTGCAAAGGCGGTACAACTGGACTCGTAAGTAGTTACCGAAGCCATGAACCAGTTAGCTCAGAACAAGTGAACAGATCACTTGCAGAGAAGTACGACACAAAGATATTCTTGGGAAGCAAGACTTAGGATCGTAAACACCTTTTTTTTGGAAGGCGCGAAGAGCTGTATGCATTCCCAGGGTGCAAGGGAAGAGATGTGGGGGGAAGAGCACTTCACTGCTGACTAAAATTAAGGATAACTGCTGGGTTACAAGCACCTTGGGCTCGTGGATTCCCAGAATAGCCAGAACATGGCTTGGTATTCAAGATCAAGGGGTGTAGATTTTGAATTTGGTTGTAAGTGGAACAGCTAAGTAGTAGCATGCTCAACTACCAAGAATCATAGGCAGGAAATCTGCAAGTTTGATAGTGAAGAGATTGTCCGGCAAGGCAAACCTGTCACATCGCCTCCCACCTGACAAGCGCTTTCTGTGCCTACCTCCCACGTGCTCAGGAGCTTTGAACACCCCAAACACTGCCCGAGGGATGCTTCTCTTCCTGTCGCAGGCCTGCCCATTTATCTGTCCGTGTCATGCCGTCCCTGGAGGTATTTCAGAGATGTATGCATGTGGGGCTTAGGGAAATGGCTTAGCGGCGGACTCAGCAATGTTAGGTGGAGGATGGATTTGACGATCTTACAAGTCTTTTCCAACCTAGGTGATTCTACGACTGCATGCACTACAGCTTAGAAGGCAAACCTTCCCCCAGTACCATGACTGTAACGTTGCCAATATCTGAAGTTAGTTGTACAACGATGCACAGAAATAGAGGGAGCAGTGAAAGGAAACAACGCACAAAGAAGAACAAGACAAACTTGTGTAAGTGTACATCATACATTTATTACTGAACAACTCTCTCAACTCCAAAATTGGGCACAGGGATTAAAAATAAAACTTCATTGCACTACGTAGTAAAGCATTACTAGTAACTCTCATAAAAAATGTACAAATTTTGTTAAAAATTTATCAAGCCTTCAAATGATTTGGTTACAGATATTTATAATACATTTAAAACTACATATTAAGTGATTCAATAGAGTATGATTTAAAGGAAACAACCGACAAAATATGATTCCAACAAAAGTCACAAGCTTTCAGAATCATCAACAGATCTGAAACACAAGTAGCAAAATGAGGTAACAATGTACCAAAGGAAAAAAAAAAACAACACAGCTTTTAAAAAGGCCCAAAGATAACTCAGTCAAAAATGTGTTTTCAGTAAGTAAAATAAAACAAAATAAAAAAAAAAAGAGGTTGGTAAATCCCATCCCAAATCCCATATGATGTGTTAACAGCTGTGAAATCACATTCATAATAAATGGCCCGTATAAAACAGTATACAACAAAAGGCTTAAATTTCTTTTTTTTTTTTTTTTCTTTTCTTTTTTTTTTTTTGTAAAGAAAGTCACAAAACGAGACATTGGAATTATCTGTAGGCCTTGATATCCCCTTAAACTTCAGATTTAATTGGCAGTTTATGCCAAAGCCACAGCAGTGCCAATATGATAAAGCAAAAATGTCTTATGGACTGTTCAGGAGGGGAAGGGGACAGGTGAAGTCAGGAAGGGGAGGAGGAACGTGAAAAACGTCTTGCTGGATGCTGGTGCTGCCTGGCACCACGGCAGGCTGAGAAGTTACACACAAATGTACAGAACACATGGCAGTGAGCAGCTCAGCACGAATCCCCATCAACAGCCGCAACCGAGATCGGCTGTGGCTCATCTGAGCTGATCCAGAACATGTGCACGTGTGCTGTTTACACACACTAACCACAGGAAGCAAGTCCACACACATCTGCAATAGACCCATGCAAACAAACGAACCATTTCAGAAGAGACAAGCCGTAAGAGTGCAACAAATCATTCAGGATTTTACCGAGTTAAACCCTCCAACTCCTCAGTCTCCCAACGCCTCACAGAGCTCCACTGGGGAAAGGGACTTACACATTGAGATTTCTCAGTTCCAGAAAAAGGGTGACTTTCCCTTGGCTTCGGAGGAATGTGAATGCTTAGAGAAGTGCCCTCTTCCCACGCTTCAAACTGAATATCGAACATAGCGTCAGCTACGGTTAAATTTGCACGCATAGAAATTCTTCTTTTGCAGCTATATAAAAGAGCCTAAGTTTTGTAAGACACGTGGTATACGTTTTATTTATTTATTTATTTTAAACAAGATGATTTCATTTGTTAAAAAAATAAATTTTACTATATGCACTTTAACCTGCTAGGTGTTATTGTGAAAGATTACTCTGTAACTCCTCCGGAAGAGAGGAGGCATTTTAGAACTCTGATGTAACAGCATGTTTTCATTTGTTTAGTGTTCTTAGGTATGAGCAGGAATGGAAAGACTCAGTGTTTCTGAGAAATATCTGTGTAACTACACAAACGGAGGCAAGAGCATCTGGCATAGGGCAAAATTGTGCTTTTATTTCATCTGCACCATCAGCTGTGATTGGTCTGTAGAGTACTGAAAGAGGGCAAACAGCATGGAGAACACGTAACACTGAAAATATAATCGATACTAAAGCATAGCAGCATACAAAAGCATCAGAAACGATAGAGAATCAACTTAAAGCTGAGACTGGCAGCAAGCTGCAGCAATACTGCTAACTGTGCCGCTCGCACTGCTGCAACTGAAGTAATGGCAATTCGGGAGAAGCGATCTGACGCAACAAGTGCATCCTTTGACTAACTATGGTACAGGTGGACGTTAGTACTCCGGTGGAACATACAAAAGATGCTAACAGTCTGAAACGCTGCAAATGGAGCTGCTTTTTAAAAAAAGCACAAAGAAAACGCTATTCAGAAAGCAGATGGATAGAAGCTACCTTCCTTTTAACAGCGTTCTGTGCAGAAGGTGCTCCCTTTCTGTACTGCAGCGGAGTATTCTGGAAATTCAATAGCAAAAACCAAGGGAGTTCCTTCTTCACATTACACTCATCATGAAAATAGTGAGGGACAAGCAGCAGCATCAGGGCAACTGAATTCTGCAGTGAGTGACCAAAAAACACCTTCTTGGTTATACCAAAAAAACCCCAAACAAACAAAAACAAAAAAAAACAGAAGTTCTACTTCTCTGAGAAAATGCTAGAAATTTTATTTATTCATGAAGTTGCAGGAATAAAACTGTGACCTCTTACAAGTTATTTTAATTGTATACAAACTCCCTCGCAAACGACAAAGAACGTGTATGATTAAAGCCAATGCTTGTAAGCTAGAGGGTTACCTATTTAGCAAGCACAATGGCAAAAAATGAAGGGCTGTTGCGCAAGACCCTCAGTGTCCTTTCTGCTTCCTTTCATGAAAGAAGAGTGCAACTGCAGCATCTTCAGAACTCAGCTCTAATCTCAAATCAACTGAATGCAATTATAGCCCAACTAGAAAAACTGAAAAGGACAACACGTTGATAATGAAATTACCAACTGAAAATGTTAATATTGCTGAACGATTTGTGTGATATTGCAACTTTACATTGATAAAATAACTTGTAAATCAGCAAAGTAAAAATCTGAACTCTGTAACGTATGCTAAAACCCAACATTACTCATCTGTGAACAATCAACGACCCCTTTAGTGGTACGCACTCAAAGCCTCCGAGTAAAGGGAAGCACAACCAGTTGTTTGAATAGTAGGTAGACAGGTAAGTACCTGTGAGTACATTGGGGAGGAAATACTAAATGTCTGTAATTGCTGCACCCACTGTATTTAGTGTGCAACTGCAAACACAAGGAAAGGAACCAGTGTACAGTACTAGTACTGTTTAAATAACACACAAGATTATACATTGCAGCATAATTAATACTACACACACACACGTTCTCAGCACATGCTGGTATATAGGTTCTCAAACACACATGCACACCCATTCCCAAGTACACTTCATGCATCCTCCCACAAGCAAACACATTCACACCATTCACTCCCACTCACAGTATCTGAAGGCTCTATATAAGGTAGATTGCTATACTGTTTGGAGCTACCACTTTTTTTTGTTTTTTTCCTTTTTTCTTTTATATAAAAGCACATGCTAAAAGATCACGTCCACAGTAATCTCGCAGCAACACTCAGAATGATCACACAAAAACCAGGGAATGTTAGTGCACACACAAAATTAAGCTAAAGAAAAAAATCTTTGGAGTTCCAATCACACTGTTAGTATAACAATCCCGTAGATGTGAAGACTAGTTATAAGCTTTATAATTGATTAAGTCACACAGTGCAAAGTAAGGTCCACTGACCCTTTTGTGTAAAGGAAAAGGCTGGAAGCCACATGGGTAAGTTCAATAGATAGTTCATATATACACATGACCAGGAACACCCAAACCAGATTTGTGCTCTTAGATTGGTCACTCTAATCACGATGCAATTCTGAAGCATCAGCTCTGCAAATTGGGCAGGTACGATTTGCCTGTAAAACCAGAAACAAAAAAGGGTTTACTGTAACAACAAGCACATGTGTATGACATGGAACATCTGTGATGATGACGTTGCTACTTTCAGAGCTCGAGAGTACTCAACAGCAAGAGACGACAAGGTGTGTTCGTGCACTTGGTTACTTCAGAGTTTTATGCCTGTCAATTCATAACCACATTTACAAAAAAAAAAAAAAAAAAAGGCTTTTTAACCTTAAAGAGAAAAAGAAATGCAGCGAACTGGGCTTTGCCCAAGTGCCAGTGGTTATACTAATGTAGACATGCTGTAACTGCAACCAGAAGGGAGCAGCTAGGAAAGAGTACTGTGTGTTCAGTGGAACATACACACAACATATTTGATGTGCTTCAAAACCTAACACTGATCGCAAAGCAGGGAAAAAGTATTAATATTTGCTCTTTGCTACATGGGATACTGAAAACAAATTCACCGTCAACACAGAAGCTTTAATTTGTTGTTCTTATTTTACCACAACATTTCTTTTTTAAATTCATGAATACATGATATCAAAGTTGAATTCACAGGCACTGTTTTGTGGAAATGGAAAACAGACAGATCTGACCATGAAAATAATTCTCTTTATGTTCCTTCTTCCTTATGCCAAAGATTATAAAGAAACATACTGAACCAATTATTAAAAAAAATAACATAACTATACAGTGCTCTGAAGTCTGCTGGCATTTCTACTCTTAAAATTGAGAAAAATTAAATAAGAGGAAATGAAGAACAGTAAAATAACAAACAAACCCCAAAACAATAACCATCCCACCTCAAAAAACCCATACATAATGAATTCCCTCTAAAACTTCCCCTTATTTATTTTTTTTTACCTTAAGCCATTTATCAACACACTTGGCATGGAACTCGTGGTTACAGGGTAAGACTCTAAGTAGCTGCCTGGACTCAAAATCACACATGCACACCACGCACCTAAAAAAGACAACAAAGTTTGAATGTATCTTCTATTTAAGAACATCAAACATATACCTCACACACAACTCTGCTGACACAACTGCAGCATGGTAACTGCAACAGTTACCTGTATTTGTGTTTGAAGATACGCACTGCAGCAATGTAAACTGCAAATACTAATTGAGTTCTGTCTTTAATTAATAAAACTGTTTACAGATAATTACTGCTTTTAGTTCCTCTAGTGCAGCTGAGGATGTAGTCTAAAGTAATGAAAATACAGCCAGATAAACTATGTAACTTTGAAAGAGATCAATGTACTTACAGTGTCTGTTCTGACTGGTGGTTGTTTGGATTGAACCTATAGGAGGGGAGCTGTTCAATGTCCGCCTTTGTCAGTCCTCGTGGTTTGGCTTCTCCCAGACGTTCTGCCAAATTCAGCAGGGCCTGCAAAACACGGAAATCAGACACTTAAAAATTCACTGCTTAAACAAATTCTGGTTCCATGAGACATGGAAGTGCTGTTACATAGCACTACACAATCTGGCAGCACAAATCACCCTTCTGTAAAGAAAGTTTTAGATCCTTAGCTCTCCCCTATAAAAGAAGACTATATAGGAAGATTTGCCCATCATCCTCTTTCAAACATCGTTCTGAATTATGCAGGGTACTTCTTTGGGATTTCAAAATCCAGAATCAAACTTCAAACTACTCCTGTGCTTGCATACACAGCTTGGTATGCATTTTGCTTCTGAAAGATCCTTGCCACCCCACTACAGAATTAATAGTGGGGGTAAGCAGAAAGAAAAAAAAAAAAAAAAAAAAAGAAGTCAACACATTTGCTTCCTAATAGTACACTGTGAGTCTGGTCCTGTGAGAGAAGCACAAGAGTTCAGGGGACAGAGCCTAATTCCCACTCCACACCTTGGGCTAGATGAATCAAGAGTTGGAGATTTTATAATCAATCTAAAAAACAAATTAATACCACTGAGGTTTAGGTACCCTTTTTTCCCCAAATCTTCTGTTCCTTTTTCCATGAGTCAAATATAGCAACGCAGAGTCTCTCATGTAATTAATTTGCACTCTGTCATGTATAACTTACACTCTTGTCTATTTTTTTTACTGAAAAAAATACCATAACAAGATTGATGGAGAAGGAATGCTTAAAAAAATTAAGAGCTGGTGAAAGCTGCAAACCAGTACTAATCACAGCCATTTCTACTATTTTCAAACTAAGGGCCCAAAGTTTCCAAAACAAGATGACCACGCTTCTGAACTAGCACAGAAGTTACTACAGTAATGCTTGCGGTTAAACTAGCAATGGTGCGCTGCTACTACAGGGAGCTCTTCAGAGGAGCACAGGTGAAGAGATGCAAAATAAAGAGTTTTTGAAAGAAAAAGTATTTGAAGAGAAGCCCAAGGGAATCCAACAGTTCCAGAACCAGCAAAGACAGAACAGCTTGGACTGTCCCACAACTACCCAGGATATTAAGGAGGGTTCTGCATCTGTGGATGTGAAATAATATATCCTCCTGAGGGTAAAGAAGAAAAGGCACTAAAACAGTTTTGTAAACGTTACATTTAAATCAATTAATCCTGTGATTTTAACACTGTTCTGTAGTTATGCAAGTAACTTCTCTTTTGAATGTACTTTATTTTTGTTTGACATTTAAAATCAATTACAATTCAAAAGAGGAAGAGTAATAAGAAGAACACAAAAGACTGAACAAGTTTATGATTACTAGTCTGGAAGGGTGGTTACTGGAGAAGAAAAATAGACAAAAAAGTAAAGCACTTCAAACACAGTACCACAAACAAATACAAAAGGATGGTTTCTGGATTTTGTCTTTGCTGTTATTACATTTATTTGAAAGCCAGAAACAAGACTGAAAACATAATTTATAATTCAATTTTATGTACTGCTTAAGCTAAGCCTGCTCTTTAAACATAGTTGTTTTCATACCAACCTCATAGTTTTCTACCTCTCCATCTTCTACATCCAGCTCAATGCTGAAAGCTCGTCCAACTGCAGGTGGAACTGGGAACATTGATCTACCATGAGAGCAAACAAAGTATAAGGCTCAGCATCTCGCTGAAGGAAACAACAGAAACCTGTGGTATTGCCAAAGTTATCTTACTGATCCCTTTCAAAATTACACATTCTCAGAACTAACGGACATCTTATGTTTGGAATCAAGAACTGACGCTTGGAGTGAAACAATCAGAGAGAAGGTAGTGTTCTGCCACTTCCTGATTCTGACAGCACTGCTTTTTAAACTGCATGCATATCTTAACTGATACTTAGAATAAGACTTAGCACTGTTACGAAAATGAATCTCTTGATTATCACACATTACGGAAAGCTAGAACTGATGATTAATTCACGCTCTGGATTTAAATATTTTATTTCTTTAAGTGGATAAAAAATAAGCAAAGATTGGAAACCCTACACTCACCTAACTCTCCACCACAGAATTTTTGTATGCACATAACATACAGTGACATTAACCAGGACTTGCTAGTGGATCAACTTTCATACTGAAGGCAAGCAAAAATTCACTCTCTCACGTACTGCTGGTCAAAGCAGAATCTCTTCAGACAGAGGCAAAAGTGAGCTCTTCAGTTTTTACGTTAAACAAGCATCTTTAAGCCCCAGGGTAGTATTACCGGTCAAAACTTAACGCACGCAAAAAATCACACATTCACAGTACTAACATAAACATCATTAGGACAACTTCAACTGCTGGCGCTGAATGCCTCAGTGTGCTGTTAATGGACAGGCAAGAAATTGGCATCACAACCAGAATACAAGATGAAAAGGTAACAGCTTCACTGTATCGGACTTCTGGTGTCATTTTCATGCCGTATCCGAAACCATGTGGAAACTATAGATCTGGTGACAACATGATTGTCCATCTGTTAATATTAACTTTGTCACCAAATAATCCTTTTTTTTTTTTTCCCCCCAAAAATGTCACTCTTATTTACAAAAAAGGAATTTGAAAAGACCAGGTAAATCTAATTTCATACACCCAAATCCCAGAATGCAGTACAGATGATAAACTCCTAAATGTTGCTTGTCCCAGATTTTCTATTTCTTTTCCCTTGCACAAACGTGTATGTTATCCACAGCAGGTTGGGAATTTTACACAGGTATGGAAATTTTCCTCCTTTCTGGTGCAGCAGAACTGTGCTTGCTTTTTATTAAGAGTCCAACCATAAAAACTGCAAGATTCTGCTGAGAGGACCGGTTAACTCACATTACTTTGTAATACCCTACATGGAAGCAAATGTACTTTGAACTTACAGCACATAAGGTAGTAGGCTAGGATGGTAAGGGTGTGGAGGTATTGGCTGCTGCGATCGGTATCTGCTGCGCCCTGTGAGTCTTCGAGGCATAAACGGTGGGTAAGGCTGCAAGAGAGAAGAAAATAAACTTCCTCTGAAACCTTTAGGACTGATACTAGCACCCAGCTCTGGGCTTCCAGGTACAGAACAGAGAAAAGGAGGTACTGAGAGAGCACAGGGCCACCAAGATGATGGACTGCAGTACCTCTTCTATGAGGAGAGGTTGAGAGAGCTGTGACTGTTCAGACTGGAGAAGAAAGGACTTGGAGGGGAATTTCATCAATAGGTACAAATACCTGAAGGGAGGATGCAAAGAGGATGGAGCCAGGCTCTTTTTCAGTGGTGCCCAGTGCCAGTACAAGAGGCAACGGGCATAATCTGGAACACAGGAGCGCATCAAGAAGCACTTCTTCACTGTGCAGGTGACAGTGCACTGGAACAGGTTGCCCAGAAAGGTTGTAGAGTCTCCTCCTTGGAGATCTTCAAAAGCCACCTGGACATGGTGCTGGACAAATAGCTCTAGGTGTCCTTGCTTGAGGACAGGGAACTTGACCAGGGGACCTCCAGGGGCCCTTTTCCAACCTCAACCACTTTGTTATCCTGTGATTCAGTATTTGGTTTTCCTAATCAAACTGAAATCTGAGCATCAAAACCCACTTTCAATGAAGCATCATTCAAAAAAGTCCAGCCATTCTGGATATTGATTACACCCAAATAGCTTCAGCCTCTCCTAACAATTTGAAGCAAAAATTCCTATCAGTAATGGAATCATACCATGCCATGTGAAAAAGCAGTAACACACAGCAGAAATCCTTGCAAGACATTTTCTGCGTAGTTCACATGTACACAGGGCTTTGGGAAGCTGGTAAGACCTAAACTACTGACTCTTTCGTAAATATAACAGTCCAGGTTTTAGTCTTGGTGCTATTACACAGGCTTGTGCACAAGACAAAGGAAAATCTTTAAAAATACGAACAAAATACAACAATAACAAACCCCTTTAGAGGTCTGTAGCTGTTATCTTCACAAATTCTTTCACAGGCATAGTAAGATCACTACCTGGTAGGGGGCACCACCGCTATGCACTACAGCAGAATCTCTGATCAGGATTTAAAGCAGCAGCAGCGTACAACTGCACATAAAATAAAGCTGTGCTATCTGTAGAGCAAGTTCGTACAATTTTTGCATATGGACAATGCTTAAAGAGGCTCTCAAGCCTACAGGTTCAACTTTCAAGGATAAAACAAGTCTTTAATACTTTTCATTTGCATGCCAAGCCCTTCACTTAAATATTTAAGTTTTCATTATTATTTTTTGTAATTCCTTTTCTTACCTAAAAGAACATGGACATTAATGAGAGAAATTTTCCATTTAATAATAACTTTTTTCTCCCCCAGAAACAGTCAAGGTACTAAAAGTGTCTATTAATTTTTAAAGCTGAAATTGATGAACCATTATTGCATTAATATTTGAAAGCCTTGAGGCATTTATTTTTTTTGAACAAAGAACACTCAAAATCTTTATTAACAGGTATTTATGCTTCCATGTTTGAACACACAAAAGCCCAACACCACCACCAGTAACTCATCTAAAGACCCTTAACTTTACAAGAGAAATATACCTAATAGATAGCCACACTTTTACATTAGATTTTCATATTAACACAAAGACAATGTGGAAAAATTGGGTCTTTCTCTTGAAAGAAAAGGCCTCACACTAGACAGAGTAAACACTAGCTTTACAGCTTTGTGAATTCTGTGATCCAGAAATATCATTAGAAAGTGCTGTGCTCAGAGTAGCCACTCCATTATAATTTTAATATAAATAGATCAGTGATAATTTAAAGAATATCAAGCTTTTCTTAAAATCATTTTGAATCACTGGAAAAATTTAAAAAATCGTTAGGATTCCATTAAAAAAAGATCAGGATTACACACACCCCTATTTCACCCCTCAGCAGTATACAACCCAGAATTAAAGCACCAGAGGAGAAAAATTACATGTAACCTCCATAAATGTGCTATTTTATTTGCTATCTACTTTTAAGGACTGAACTTAGAAATGACAAAAACTTCAAAGATGCTTGTGAATAAAATCCAAGCAACTCACGAAAGTTTTCTAAGTGTATTTGAAAGTGTATCATAGTGATGAAACTTTAATGGGAAGACCATCCATATTAACTATGGTGTGTGATTTCAAGGAGACTAATAAAGAAAAGCTAGCTCTATGTTCTGTTGTTGCAGGTCCTAAAATTTCCTTTTCATTTAAAGGCTGAAGCACCACTGTGCCTCTAAAACTTTCTGACAACTTGATTCACAGGTCAAATACTGAAAAAAATATACTGTGTTACAGTTATTTCTTCAAGCATTACACACATGGGGAAAGGCTTTTTCAACACAAAATCAAACCCAACAGACCAAAGTGCACCACAAAGACCCTAGAGGTAGTAGAGATACTGGAAGCACAAATTTCAGCACAGATTTTATCTTGCACCACATTTGATTATTTTGTGCTCTTGCAGTTGAACTGCCTGCAGTCCTACAGAAAGCTGGCTTAAAAACACTCTATTTTTGTAATATATGATAGCCTACACTATGGAACTGATGTGCACAACAGCCTGTCAGTGTATTGCAAACATTCCAGGAAAAAGAAAAAAACGAAAACCCTACTATTTTTAAAAATTCTAGTTTTTGTGACTTGTAGAAACTCAAAGTATGGATGACAAATCAGCAAGAGCATAAGCGACAACAGAATATACTACGTATTTGAGCGCAAGACAGCTAATAGCATGACTGAGAATAGAGCATGTAAAACAATACTTACAACGCCAAATGACATTTCTTGGTGTAAAGGATCATGAGCTAAGAACTGGAGAGGAGCTGAGGGAGGCAACGGTGGTGGATGAGCTGAGGGAGGATACGTAAAACCTCCTACAGGAAGATGATCTCCAAGTAGTTCTACTTCATTTTCTATCCTTTGAAATGGCTAAAAAAAAAAAATCCCAAACATATAAATATATATTTGCTGCAATAATAGAGATGTAATATTTTCCCACTAAAGAACTACAATCTCAGATGTATAACTCTGAGCTGCTGTAGCCAATTTTACAGGATAAAAAAAATTATGAGTAAAACAATACTCACATTCACAGAATAACAGTATGAACAACTCCTGCATCATTAACATTACCAAAAAGCGAAGACAACACTACACTTTAGGTATTAATTCAATTTTTCTAGCTAGTCATGCTAAATGACCAGAAATTTATGCCATCTAGCAAATATTGGAATAGCTGTAATTTCCTGTACGTTGCATTTTCTAGGACAAATATTTGCTCTCCTTCTTGCCAGGCTGCTCTCATTTTACAACTATGCAAGAGGAAAAAAAAAAAGACCAAACCAAAGACAAGAACTGAAATTGGTTTAAACAGTCTGAAAAGAGTTTGAAAACAGTCTGAAAACAGTCTGAAAAAAGTGAACACAGTGACTCCAGTGGTATTAAACTGTGAATGACACAGTAATGAAGCAAGTGCTTTCCTAAGAGGATAGTGCAAGCAGTCCTATCAAGAACAGACAATCCATGAGATTCCAGCTCAATACCATAATCTAGTCAATTATAGTACATCTACAATTGTGCAGAGAAGGACCCGAGTGTCCTGGTGGACAACAAGCTGGCCATGAGCAGGCAGGGGGCACCTCATCACTCTCACCAATTTCCTGAAAGGAGGCTGTAACAAGGTAGGGGTTGGCCTGCTGTCTCAGGTGACTTACAATAGGATGAAAGGTAACAACAGCCTTAAGCTGCATCAGGATAAGTTCAGGTTGGATATTAGGAAAAATTTCTTCACAGGAGAAGTGGTGAGGTATTGAAACAGGCTGCTCAGGGAGGGAGATGGCAGAATCACCATCTTTGGAGGCGTTCAAGAACCATGTGGAGGTGGCACTGAGGGGTGTGGTTAAGTGGGCATGGTGGTGATTGGCTGGTGGTTGGACAAGATTAACTTAATGGCCTTTTCCAGCCTTAACGATTCTATGATTTGAGGGTAACATGGCACCCACAGAGGCTACGGAGTCTCCTCCTCTGGAGATGAAATTCAATACTCACCTGGATGCTTTCCTGAGCAACCTTCTCTAGGGAACCTGCTTTAACATGGGGTTGGACTAAACGATCTCCAGAGGTCCCATTCAACCCCTAAAATTCTCTGATACGTTAGGCTCAAGAGTTCCCAAGAAACATCCAAGAGCTGTCACCATTTCTTTAATGCATCCTTCTGTTTCCAAAGCTAAATTCCTCACTTAAGGAAACTCAGTTAAGAAATCCATCTTCTGGTAGCACAGCAAAACTCTGTTTCCCTTTCACGCGGAACAGACTTTTAAGCCAATGTATTCTCAAAGCGCTACAATACTGCCTATCTGCCAGAGCTGAAAGTGGGCAGTCAAATCCAGTCAATAACCTCAGTAAACAACTGAAGCTAAAACTGAAATTCACACATTTTCTTAAAGAACATCTTACAAAGACTACCACTGAAAACTGTATTTTTCCAGATGTTGTCCCATTACCTTAACACATTGTTAGCCATACCTGAGATATGGCAGTGCAGGTCTTTAGAAATCTTCCTAAGTAACAACAAAACCGTTTTCCATTTTTGTGTTAGTAACATATTGGCATCTTCTGGTGATACGGGCAAACAAATGAATGGGAGATAACCCACACGAGCTAGAGATAAACCTACAGTAAGAGCTGTACACCAGAAATGAAAATCTAATTTCGCTCCTCAAATTCAGAGTCACATTTCCCTGTGTTTGCACAGTCCCCATCACTAAGCCAAATCTGCTTGAGCAAAAAGAGCCAATAAATTTTGCAAGTAAAAAAGAGAAGAAATGGAGAGACTATGGACTCTTGAGTATGTCTTGAAGCTCTAAGGTCATCATGTTTTAGTGAAAATGCTGTCCATTCAAAAATTAACTGAGAAGTAATACAGGCGAAGCATACAATGAGAGTAACTTCTCTATGGCTTCCTGAAAAAGAAGAATCTGAAGAAAGTGGTGAGGACATGCATCCTTTTGACAAAAAGTAAAGTCTTAGGCAGAAACAGCATTGACAATAACTGATGAAATTTGAAAAGATGCAGTGAATTTTAAAATTGTTTTTTCATCTTCACACTAAGTAGTTAAGGGACTTGCTAAGGAAGCAACGGCACAAAATCCTGTTACTTTAAATAAAATCATTTCCCCGAATTAGGTATCAGTACCGCTTGCACCTTCAGCCATATCAATTCTAAGGAGAGAGGGTAAGAAGCATTACTTACCGAACGTGACTGCTGTGCTTGGAAAGGTACAAACTGTCCTGGAGGAGGCAGATGAGGAGGGTGGTGTGGAGACAGATGAGGTGGGTGCAAAAGGAATGGGTCGCTAGAAATAAGGGGTGGAAATGCTGCATATGGTACTGGTAGGTGCTGAACTGAGCACGCTTGAAGCATCTGAAATAAAATGAAAACAACACACTTTTTAGCCTCCAGTGCAGAGTTCCTACAGAACAGTCCACGTTTATCATGGAAAGATATCATTAAAAGAATGCAATTCTCTTGACTTGTTGGAAAAACCTCAAAAATACACATAAATATTAATTGAAGTGCACAATGACTAGCGTACCACAGACTCAAACCATAGCGTGGTATCTCCTAGCTATAAGGCAGCTTTCACTTCTTCAAGTCAATGGGAGCTGAGATTTTCAATACTCGCTATTAGATGGACTCCTAAGTAAAAAATAGGTACATGTACCCTACTAACTTTCTCTCACGTTTTACCTTCAAAATGACATACCAAAACAAGTGTTCCAAACATTTAAAGATGTAAATGTAGCTGAGGGACTGCCAGCCATCAGACCGTGCCTTAAAACATCTTTCTTAACTCAGTTCTCCACTTTGAGGGTAGCCTTATGCTTTGAAGTAGGCTGAGATATACTTACTGCAGAAATAGCTTTTTCTCTCTCATCTTTGGAACTACTTATACAACACAGAAGTGATGAATGCACTGCAGGTGAGCAGGAATGTGCTTCCTGGAAGAGCTCAATTTTACTTCCAATTCTAGATATGGAGGAGCATGATTCTTCATTCTTTTTCCTGTTCTTTGATCTGTCATCGGAACGCCAGACATTTGTGCTAAATTTTTGCTCATTAAAAGAGCAATTCATAACACGCTTGTTAGCTAAAAACAACAGTATCTTGGTTTTAAATAAAAAAAAGATGTTTATTTTACATTTAAAATTCCACCACCCTACCTGCAAGCCTATCAAATTTTACGAAGTAACATAGGACGACCTGTTCCAATCTCTCACCAGATTTGTCTTCTGTTACACAACACATACTGTGCATACTGACTACAACAGCAAAGTGGGAATGAGATCTAGTTTAAGATTAGCTTACATTAGTGAAGGCGGAATTGTTGCCTCATTTACTGTAATCACCACCAAATGTAAATCTTTATGCATTAAAACAGTAACAGATTAATTTGACATGGTATCTTTTAGATGCTGACCACCCTTTACCCTCAGTGACTAGCTCATTATTATAAAAAGTGTTTCTACTATTAAAATACAACTGTTACTGTATTTTACTAAACTCAGAACTGTTCTCTGAGGTAGCTGAAGCTAAATTAACAGGAACAACACCACCTCTCCATAAAATAGGAAGTACATTTGGGGAACAGCTTAAAATATGCTAGACTCCAAGATTTCATATAGTGAAGATATTGTAGCTACTGGCACTTAATATGCTAGGAACAATCTGTGCTAAGTCAGAACCAACGAGGTTGCATGATCTTTTAGGAGGTAATAAATGAAACCTATTGTTTATTCATTCAACTTTCTGGAAAACTTCTGCTGTTTGAACATACGATTCTACAGGTTTTAGAATCAATGACTGTATTTCATAAATGACATTTTATAGTTAAATATATGGTAAATTAAACAAATTTTGTTAAAGTGACAAAATGATACCAGGAAGTTCACAAGTAAAGTTGGGGAGTAAGGGAATGTGCTGGAGGGCAGGGCTGCCTTTCAGATGTACTTCTATAGGATAGAGAAACTGGATGACAAGAACAGCGTCAAGGCAAAACATGAAGGCTGGCACTGGGACAAAAGAATCTGACAGAATAAGAGATTTTGAGACTGGCTTTGGAGCGGATGTACAGGGAAAATAATCTGATCCTAGTGGGCAAGTCAAACAGAAGTACAAGGACAGTAGCATATTTTTGCAGTCAAGACAACCTGCTGCATATTGGACTGTGTAAGTAAAAGCACAGATAGCAGGTAAAGGTAGGGGACTCTGTCCCTGTTTGACATTTACTGCATCTTAAGACCTGCACCTGATTCTGGCTTTCCCAATATCAAAAGCAGACAACAACATACTGAAATTAGTCTACTAATGGTAAGGACCTTGGGACACTTTGCATAAAAGAAGCTGCAGAGCTGGATTTCTGCTGCCTTAAGAAACCTAAGTAATGACACTACTGCCTTCCAGTATTTTATGAACAAGTAGAAAGAGTTGCAACAACAACAAAAAAATTCCATCAGATACACAGAAACTCTTCACTGCAGTCAAACACTGGAGCAGAGGCTCTGAACAGCTGTGAAATCTCCATCACTGGAAACAGGTGACAACCAGATGACCTCCAGAGTCACCTCCTAACTTACACTATTTACCAATTCTATGACTTAATAGAAGAAAGTGTAAAGTCTGTCTGCTGATATTACATAATTTCCACCTTGATTAGTTCTTCATATGCAGCTGTACCGCATCCATTCTCTCAACACATCTGATTAAGTGATGTATGTGTGTTTTAAGCAACCTAGCTAAATATTAATAATCCAACTCTTTATTTGTGTATACGTTTAAACGACAGCTGTACTGCTGGATTATAAAATACTTTGCAAACGGTACTGACAATGTAACTGTTCAAAGGAGAGTGTAAGATTATTAATACTTATTGTTTGGATTCTCCTTGATCCCATTACAGCCTCAGATTTGTCTCCTCAGGCCATGCTGCTTTCTTGCTTTGCTGATTTTGATATCCAGCTATTGTTTCAATTGTTGAGTACCCACTCTGAGATAGCTTCCCTCTGCACTAAATACACTATAAATAGAAGTCTCAGGAATAGAAACTCATGCAACACATTTTCATCAGTTTGAAAAGTAAAGGGAAATGCTGTGCACATATTTCAGACTGGCAAGTAGTACGAGGCCTTGCTGTCTCTCAGGAGGATAAATGGCTTCTGGACAACCTGAATGCACCCTTACACTCTTCAACAGGCAGCTTAAATGAAGAAAAAGGTGACCACAACAAAGGTTTTGTTCTGGTCCCACAGTCTTGTTTATGTCCCCTGGTCACAGAACATGCAGTAGAGGAAAATATAGGTGACATACTGCTGGCAAATACACAGCTGGCAGAGTCTGACGTATACATCAACATTACAAATGCACGTACCAAGCACATGTAGTTGGTGTATATGATATTACAGATTTATACTAGAAAATGGTAAAACAATAAAAACCTGCAATTCTTTCAGCAGGTTTCACAACTTCAACTATAGTTGAAACTTCCTAGGGGCATCTTCTTTAATTCTTCAGGGCTAGTATCTGCTTTCACTTAGTGGGGAACTTTCTACAGAATAGCACAGCATGGAATTGCTATGAACTAGAATCTCTGGAATCATGCCTCTCTGAGTTGATATATGAACACTTCTAAGAAAACAGATCACATTCTTTCAATTTTAAAGGTGACAAATGTGAGTCCATCAAGTTACTTCATTTCACTCCCAGACAGGCTGAGAGCCATTACTAAAGAACACTTTAATTTTGTTAGAGTATTTCCAGCTCAGCCTCTCAGCTTTTGCTGATCTTACCACTTTACAGAAGAAAAGTGGTTTCAGACTATCAGACCTTCTTTGTGTATAACCAATCCATAAACAAGCTATCTGTAATTTTTTTTGGTAAGCTGAGTAGTAAAAAACATCAAATTGTTCTTCTAAAAATATGAAAGTAAGTAAAAAGCTCATGTGGTGACATTAAATCATTAACCAGATTGTAGTTTGAATTAAAAGCCATCAGGACTTCATACTATAAACAGCCACACACTATAAAGATATTAGATAAGCAACATACATACGCTCACCAGTTCTAAGGTCCATGTTAATATGCCACTGCAATTCACCTCAGGGAAGAAGAAAAGAAGGGTATTTTTCAGTGCAATTAAAGCACATAAACAGTGAAGCTTCACGGTGCCTGCCATTCCTCTGTCTAAAATTGAAGATGGTTTAACTATAGAAGCCGACTTACTGGAGGAGGCACACTGCAAACTGGAAGGTGCTGCCCACTGAAAACCACTGAACACCCCGGGACCTGCTGTGTGCTGCAGGCTGGGATGTGCTGGCCTGTGCAAAGTGGTATCCCATGTGGAGCCATTGTTGTCACTGTGTATGAGACAGGAACTGTACCCTGATGGATCTGTAGCAAAAGAAAAATAAGCCATAGTAAGAACTTACTGTAAATTCTTAACAGCATTGTACAGCATGCTGAGTAAATTAAAAAGCTTTTACCTATATCTTAGAAAAAAAACATTCACAATGAATGTTTAAAAAAGAGGCACATGCCTGTAATTCCCATTCTTTCAAATATTCTTCTCAACGTACTACTCATTTATGAGTATTTTCTGGGCAGGTCAAAGAGGGCTCTCTCAGTTTAAGAGGATAAAACTTCGAAGTTTGGGGTTTTGTTTTTTTTTTAATACTGAATAAGGAATCTCTGATTCTCTGGCAAAATCGAAAAGCCTTATTGTCAGGAAGCATGGATTTACAAACAGTAATTATTTCAGGGAAGCTCATTCATTCTTGTTCTGCTAAAGTGAAAACCATTCAAACAGCTCATTAAGAGGTGAGAATAACTAAATTAAAGACCGCTGATTTACTGAACTGGTGTCATGTGGTCAGAAACAGAGGTCAAAATAGGAACACAGATCACTGAATGTAACTTAAAGGCTAAACCTGTGCATCATGGTAGACTGAAACCCCTCTCAGGAGAAAAGCTGAATTTGACCTGGTTCTAGCTCTGGTAGAAAAGTTAGGCAAACACAGTGATGCTGGCTGTGACTCAGAAATGCTCAAAATAAGAATAAAAAACAACCTCTTAAAATGGTTCTGTCTCTGAAGTATAAAATATCACCATGGAGGACCTCAGTGAGTCTGATCACAGATGTTGCTTGGAAGCTACAGGCTGTTGAATGGAACAACTGCTTATGCAGGCTTATCATGACGTAATCTTGCAACACAAAGCAAGAGCATGTTTTAATTTTAAAAATACTGCAGCAGTAAAGTTGTTCACCAGAATGCAAGGTTGTGAGATGGCTAGCACGATGGTTAGCTTCCACCCCTGCATTTGGCCTCTATGGCTCTGCACACATAATACAATTCATCAGTTGCTGCATGGAATACGAGAACGTTTTTAAGCAAGGTTGTTAAAAGTTGCATTCTATATATGTGCAGTTTGAGAAGAGCACATCCAGACACGCACTTGATGATTATGTAGCACCCAAAGCACGTCTACTGCAGCCTGCTGATCTGAACAACAGAAGACGACAACAACTTCTTTTACGTGCCTTCAGTTATAAACTCTGCGCCTATTCCCATCTCCTGCTCAGAAATTATTTCTTTCTGGACCAACTGAAGATCTCTTTTTTGTAATTTTATTATTATTTTTTTAAAATATGCTTTTAGGAGGAGTTGATTAGGTTGGATGGCTTATTTGGTTATGCAACAACACTATCATGATTTCTGCTGTTTTATAAGCAACCGATTACTGGCATTATGAATTCTACTTCTGAATAACATTTCAATAATTGATAAGATACCAATGCTAAGAATAGATACTTCATGTGAAATAGCAATTTACTGTATCACATCTTGAAGAAGTTAACTTCAGAAGCAAAAGAACTGTCCTTGAAAGGCCCAGGCCAGAGGTGTACAGCACTGTGGAAATATGTGCACAGGAAAGTTGTTAACTTTCAATCTTCTTTACTAAGACCAGACATTTTCTGCCCCCCACCCCTCACTGCCTACCAGTGCTTTAAATACCAAAAATAGCTCCTTCTGTAAAGCAGGATTTAGTGTTATGTAACTTCCACTGCTACCTAATCTGGAAACGAGGGGTACCTTGAACATTTTTTTTGGGGGGGGGGGGGGGGGGGGGGGCTGGGAGGAAAAAGACATCTTCAACATCCTCCTGTTTGTGCTCCAAACCTCTTACCTGGTCATGAATGTCAACCATCACCGCATTCTGCTGTGGTGGGTGAACAGCTGGGCATAACATACGAGGAGATACATTCGGTGGGCGAAAAGCTCGGGGCTCTTCTATTGCTTGCTGCTGTCCATAGGAGAGATGGTGATAGTTTTCATCTAGGCTAATGGAATTATGTCGAGACAGACGATCTCTCCTAGTTCTCTGACGTCGAACAGGAGGACTGGAAACACATTAAAAAGATTAGAGATTATATAAATATCACAAGCCTCTCTCAGTAACCAAAACCAAATGAAAATGAAGGTTCAAGAATGTTTGTTTTTTTTAAATGCCCAGCAGGCCCAGACTTGGGGCAATCCAAAACATGAACACAGACTGGATGATGAGCAGACTGAGAGCAGGTCTGCAGAGAATGCTTGGATACTGGTGGACAAAAATCTCAACATGAGCCAGCAGCGTACAACCACAGCTCAGAATAATTTATAGCTCAAAGGAAACATCAAAATATTTGCCATGTGATCTAGCCAGAAATACTGATGGCATTAAATACAGCATCTAGTCTAAACACTCTTCTCTTGAGCTGGAATGAAGAATCAAAAGTGTTTATTTGCATATACAGTCTGTTTACCTCCTTCTGTTTCGTGCAGGTGTGTTGCATCGTTCCCCTGAGAAGTGGTGTTGGTTGGGCCGAGCCAAAGGAGGCTGCCTATTTGATGTCATATCCCATGGTCGCATTGGCGGTGACGAGGCTGGTGATGCCGTCGTATAGTCAAAGACTGAATGAGAAAGGCGTTGCCGCTTGGGGCTGGGACCGTCTTCGCTCTGTGCCAGTGAAAAACAAACAAAATATCTCCAGATGAGTGAATTACAACCATGTTTCAAGATTACTTTGCAGCTGGCATTAGAAGGAAGTACTTACTGCAGACTACACTGAAACACCTTCAAGTTAATCAACTGCAAGTAGTCATCTATTTATTACTCTTCTAACACAGGTTTGTGATAGCTCCCTGATGCCTGACGAATAACCAAATTATACTTCAGAAACATGATATACTGAATATTCTGTCTATCAAACCCACATTATCAGGAAAGAGAATAATATGAGGAATATAAGGTACATACCACCCTTAGACTCATGGGTTACAGAAACATGAAAACATATAAGCACAGCCTTCACACTTGTGCTGTGTTGCCTCCCTTTTTTTGTGAAGGCCATTCTATCACAGTTAATCAGATATTTGCTTTGTCCTGCAGCACATTTTAGTTCTGCTAGCTTAGCACACAGGTGCACATTTTTCTACTTATTAGTATAAACTGTCACTGGGAAGTACTGATACATGATCTTTAAAAAAAAAAAAACCACTAGAAAAAAATCACGAACCTGTCTGTGTCCTTCAATAAAATTCATCCAGTACTACATAACACCTAGTTTTCAATGTTAGTGATATGAAAGCCATTCATTTTCAAGTAATGTTATCCCCTCTGTTTCTGCATACAACTATCTCTCTTTTCCACTGTGTAGCCATGCTATTGGCTCTATTTAAATACAGACAGATGTCATTCTTGTCAAAAGATCCCACAGATGTCCCAGAATCCAGTTGCAAAGGCAATAAAAGTCCCTTCCCAAGCTCCAACCTACTCCTCCATCAGAATTATAATGCCATGCTGTTAACAAACATCCAAAAATGCTCCACTCCAGAACCCACTGTCTAAACACATGAAAACTAAAATCTACACAAGAACTGCCATGCTGCATTCTACCTTTGACCTCAAGCATCACGGACTTCTCTGACACTGCTCATGCACGTCAAACCCTAATGCTATGCTGCTCTCCAGCTTATTCACTCACACATTTCAGTCCCTCACAGCATTATTTCAATAAACTGAAACAACTTCAACTCTGTATTCAATTACAGATTACTGCAATTGGTAACTGCAGAGAAAATCTGCCAACCTACAAACTGGTGTAGCTCTCATTTCACGTTATTTCTAGATCATGGATTACTTTTGGTTCTCAGCTTTACAGGGTTCTACTTGTTTTCTGAACGCTACCACTTCCTTTCTGACAGGTTAGTAATGATATATGCTTTGTCCTCATAATCTTCACAGTGCAAACACATTGTTTGGTAACTCCTAAACTCCTGCATGTAACTTAAGAGAAAAAAGGTATTTTTCCTCACTTGACAATTATGATTAAATTTCACTTATTTCAGCCTCATGCTTTCAAATACTTGAAAACAAATCAGAGTTTCCCTACCGCTGATGATGCAGGAAGAAAAAAAAGAGAACAGGAAGTGTATGGAGGTGCACACTTTCAATTCTAAATCCTTTGTGGTTTTTTTTGTTGTTTGTTTGTTTGTTTTTTTATAGCATAGATCCCCTGGGGAAACAGGCTGTATATACCTATATACCCTGTACCTGTTTGTGAAACTTAAGTCTATTTCCAAGTTGAAGATTAGGTCAGAGAAATTTCAAAACAATATAAAGAATGTTACAGAAGCTCTGGGGAGTGTAAGGCAACACCTTAAATCCTGAGGTAGATTTTCTGCTTTCACATTTATCTATTAATGCTGCTCATCAGTACTCCTGATAAGGAACAAACCAGCAGAACCTAACGAGCAACCAAGGCAAACAAGGATACAACTGCCTATACTGACAGTGGTTGTAAATTATAAACAAGACAAGCTTTTCAACAGCTTTTGGTAAATTTCAATTTAATCCAAAATTCTGTATTTTGCATGGATATTTTACTCATTTTCACTTTTTAAGTAAATAAAAAATTAAAATATATGCAGATTTATTCTTGCAAATAGTCACCATAAAATTAGAAAGTGATTATTTACATTATTATGAATCACTAAAATCAATCAAAATCTATTCTATTGAATTAATGTTCTTTGTTAGAAAATAATTAGTCAATATATAGATTTTAAAAGAATAGCTAACATGAAAGGCATTTTATAACTGCAGGGCCTCTAAAAACAAGTGCTACAGCAAGATTTTAATATCTGACACTTTGAAGGGCCTTAAAGCACACCAATATTAAGGGCACAGAACATGACCTGGCAGGGGTTCAATTAGAAAATGCAACAAGTACCCTTACACTACTGTAAAACAGAGGAAAAAGATCTGCAAATCCATGCTAGGAAATAAAGGAAGGTTTAAAGGTATCTGGATCCCTTAAACACTGGAACATATCCTATGTTTTACTTATTTTTTTCAGCACAAAGCTAACAACATGACCTATCGCTGAATAAAAAGATCCAATAGAAAACAGATCTAAAAAATGGATCTAAAAAAGATCCAATTGAAAATCTCAGAGAGGATAATACTAAAAGATAATAAAACACTGCAACAGGAGTCTAAAAAAAAAAAAAAAAAAAAAAAAGGTATTCCAGGCAACTACATAAATATCAAATCAAGCGACTACGTAAGTAGCAACGTGGGACTTCTAAGTATATCAGAAGACAATTGATATGGACTGCAGGAAATATACTATGAGATGATTATGGCCAATAAAAGTACAATTCTTTCCCCAAAGATGCAAAGCATCTTAAACTACATTTTTCATTTGCTAAGTAAAAGGAGTAGGTAATCTTGGCCTTAAACAGAAAAACAGGACTGGTTGTTCCTTTCACTTGCATTTCCAAACAGTGTTTTACAGCAACTTTTTATATTTGTATCTTCAAGTTGCAAGTCTGTCTAAAAGTCTACACCAAACTTCTGATTTCAAACACCAAAATACGAATCAAACCTCTTGTCTTCTGAATCTTTCAGGTGCCTCTGGTAGGTGAGACACACGTTCATACAAAGAATAAGCATTCATCACTTTCTGTGTATGCTTCTAAGATGCCTTCACAATTGCAATGGCTAAGCAGTAGTACTCAACCTTAAATACATACATATATATATATACATATAAAATCTGTTTGCAAATAAGTGATCTCTAAGTGATTAGTTTTAATTTGGACAATGTCTAGCAAAATATATTTGCCTACAGATTCTTTTCTAAACAATTTTATTTTCATGCCTTTATGTAACCGGAATTCAATATATTCAGTAAGTTGTAACTCAAGAATTCCACCTTTGTTATATATTCAAAACAGATATCTGGGCAGCAAAATAGAAATCATTTGAATTAAAGCAATTACCAAGGCAAAAAAAAACCCACACAGTGCACACACAGGGAAGGCGAGGCACAACAAACTATCTGGCCATTCACCTCCCTGACTCCACGGTGGAGCTGGGTGTGCCCCAGGGTCAGAGGTCACAGCCCCAGGGACTGGCACAAAGACCCTGGGGCTCTGGACACTGGCCCCACAGGCCTGTGGGGCTCCAGCCTCTGGCCCTGTGTCCACTCACCACGGTCTCATCAGTAGCGTGCATTCAGTCCATGCAACACACACACACACAAGATAAGGGTGAGGTCACACAGAGGGCTCATTAAGAGAGGATCTAGTGAGAAGACAGGACAGGCCACAGTGCCCACGTGCAGGGCTTGGACAGATGGGCACACTGACTCCTTTGTACCCCCTTCTGCCCACCCACAGTCTGCTTGCCCCAATTCCCCTTCCCAGCACACAGCTGCACGGACCCTCCAGCAGCCTGGGCCTCGGATTTGCAACCCTATCAGCTGCAAAGTCCTTGTTTGTCTGCAGTTTCTTGATAGTCAGTGTGGTTGAACAGGGCTGGTTTTAGACCCTCTTTAGTCCCTCTTTTTTAGGTTTGGCTGGCAGATTTGAATCTCCGAATACAATTTTGTTTGTTGCTTCTCTCTCTTCCTTATCATTCCATTTGATAAGGTACTTGACCGCATAATCTCACGGCAATAAGAATTCCCACATACTTTTCTCTATTACTAATTGACCAGGTTTATTTTGGTTACCATCTCCCTTACCGTTTGTTGGCCAGGTTTTGCATCCTGGAGAGTTCCTTCTTATAGCTTCCCGCTTTTCTTTGTATTCCCTCTTGATATTGAAATGCTCCTTAACCAGACACACTCACATGAGTATGTACTCTCTCCTTCCATGTATATAAGCCAAACAAAACTTCCATTAACTGTACGCAGAGAAATCATAAGGATGTCAGACACTACAGCTGAGGAAGAATGAGATAGACTATTCACAAAAATGGGACAAACCAAGACCTCCTCACCCTTTGCCCTAAACAAGAATACCTGAAATTAAAAGTGTGTGAAAAAATAACAGGAGAAAAAAAAGTGATCATACCAACTTTTAAGACAACAAATAAAAAGCTCTTGGGCTTTATAGATAAAGACTGAGATTTCCTCTAAATACACCCTCAAAATTCTAGATCTAAATAAATATAGAAAGGAAGTACTACAAAGAAGCAAGTATATGCTATAAATTTAAGAATAATGTTCTAAAAGTAGAAAAAATAGACATTACTTCCAAGCCTAATCGTTGCCCTTCTTCCAAGACAAAGTTAAAAAAAAAAAAAAAAGAATATCCAGTTGAACGCAGGGCTGCACTGCAAAAGATCTGTCCACATACAGATTCACCAGCAGAATCACACTGAGATGATGCACAGCTTTTAGAGGCAAAAGCTCTCTAGAGAAATAATAGCTGGCAGAATAAACACCATCAATACAAATCTTTTGCCAGTGTAACCAAGTTTGCCCAGTGAATTTTGCAGCTCTGGTTGTGCTGATTAGCAGAGTTCTGTTTTGTCACTTTTTTTTTTTTTGTGCTGATGACTGCGTGCTAGAATTGCTAGATGATAAAACACTTTTTGCTCAGCCTCTGCAGTGTTAAGCAGGATGCAGAACTTCTGCTTCGACCCACCACCCTCCACATCAACATCCTGCCTGTTCTCACGAATAACAAAATACCTGGATCAGGCCCCATGACACCATGAGAAGGAACTAAAAAAAAAAAAAAGTTATGTTTGTTGATTGAGAAGACGATCCAGCAGAACCCGGCAGTGAAGTGGATGTGAAGTGGGCATGCAGTGTGAAAATGAACATTTGAATAGCGATGTCCACGCTTTGCATCCTCCAGACACCAAATTAAAACCCTAGATCCCAAACATACAAGACAACTGTTCCATACAATGCATCACAAGAAGACTTTTAAGTCATGTTTAGGCTCCAGGGGCAAGTTTCCCTACCAGTAACTATTTTAAAAGTCATAATTTTTTTTCTAGTCCACAGTCAGTTTTACATTTGTGACCTACAGAGAACTTGAATGCATGGCTAGCAGAATACACACAGGACAGTTTCCTGAGAAAGGAACATTACCATAATGTGAATTTGGTCTAACAAAAACTTGGAAAAGAAGTACCGACCTTCTCAAACCTGAGAGCTGGCTTAAACAAGGCAGGTGGCTGAAAGGAAGCCCAGTTAGGCAGCTCTTAGGGTTCAGAAATCTTAAGAGACAGTATGTGTTGTCCTGTGCCCAGTTCCGAGATCCTCAGTACAAAACAGAGAGTCCAGTGAAACGTCACTAAGATGATGAAGGGACAGGAGCACCCCTCCTACAAGGAGAGGCTGAGAGAGCTACGACTGTTCAGCCTGGAGAGGAGAAGGCTCGGGGGGCTCTCATCAGCATGTACAAACATATGAAGGTAGAGTGCCAAGAAGACAGGGCCAGGTACTTCTCAGTGGGGCCCAGTGCCAGGACAAAAAGGCACCAGACATAAACTGGCATACTGGAAGTTCCCTTTGACCACCTGGAAGGCCTTCTTTGCTGTGCAGGTGACAGAGTACTGGCACATGTTATCCAGAGAGGGCATGGAGTCCCCTCCTTGGAGATAATCGAGCCACCTGAATATGATCCTGAGCAATCAGCTCTGGGTAGCTTTGACGGGGTTGGCCCAAACAGCCTCCAGAGGCACCTTCCAACCTCAGTCACTCTGTGACTCTGAGGCAGCACAAAGTGGTAAATGACCTTCACTAAATGCTATGTGCTAGGCTTTCAGTAGCATTCTCCTGTGAAAGCAGGAAAAAGCAAATCAAACAATACTTCAGAATAGAGGGCCAAGTTACTCTACAGTAGTAGCCTTGTGAGCACATGTGGTTTACCACTTAACCTTGTTACATCTAAGATTTTTTAAAACAGCATATAACTGAGCTCTGCTCTTCAGAAAGGAATGTCAAAAGTTAAGAAAGTTACCAAGTAACTAGAACTTGAGATGAAAATTTCAGTAGCGACCAAGAAACACTAAGCATGACAATAGCCATTTCTGTGGTTACAGCAAAACACAAAGGAAAAAGAAAAAACAAGCTCAGAAGAAAACTCCTTCTTGCCTCCTCTCTCTGGGTTTAGGCAAGAAGTATTTTGTATTTCAAATCCTAGAAACAGAAGAGTTTTTAGCAGGACTGAGAGGAAATAACTTGAGTATGGAAGAAAACCTCAATCTTTCTTCATTTTTCTGGAAAGACCATTTCCTAAAGCACTGATGGAGACCGCCAGGCAGAGCATCTGCTCAGCAATATCAGAAGTTGCACTACGAATGCTCTCACACCAGCTCATACAAGGACTTACCCTTATCACAACATGAAAGAAAAAACTGTCTGGTCCTACAAAAATGAACAGAGCTGGGCTGACAGACACAAGGCTAACAGTAGGAGGCTTTGGTGGGAGGACACAGCTGAGTTTGTGCTATTGCCAAGTTTGCCTAGGCCAGAGACATCAGGAGATTTCAAGGATAGGAATAAAACAGTAAGACTCTTCAGATGAAAGGGCTCCTTAGACAATCTGCAAACAAAACACAGCATTTGACATGGTGCCTACATGAAGCACAGTCGTGTTGGTTGGGCTTTGTTTTTTTTTTTTTTTCTCTTCCAGTTATAAGGTTGTTGTGATAAATGAAAAAGACAATGCTACTGCATATGATCTAGGAGGTAAAAAGCTCCTAGGACAGAAACCCTGAAAAGCCTCTTATTTTCCTGAGAAGGGAAGGTAAGTATCACCATTCTTTTTACAGATGGAAAGCCTACAGAAGAACCCTGGTGAGGCAGTTCTGTGTAACCATTTTTCTGTCAAGTAAGGAATAGTTCCAAAGCAATCCAGGCAAACTGGTTGGACAGCAATTGGCAGGAAGCATAAATAAGGTGCAACAGAGATTCCCTTCTTCTCTCCCAGTATTTTTAAATAGCTGCTGTTAGCATTTTACTGCTCTTGAAGAAAAAAAGGCTTGGCTTTAGCCATTTTGACAAATGGAAATCAGTAGAGGGCACCAAAAAGCAAAGGAATTTCATGATCTTTCACAAGAGCTCAGTAAAAGAGGATCAATTCCAAGTCAAGTCAAGCCTCCACCTTACCAGCGTTTTCAAGCATCAGTGCCTCAACAGTCAATACAATTCTCCAACTTGAAACAGGAAGAAATAAATTTCATACCCTGTCTGTATTCTTACTCCTACCTTTCAGATTTCTCCTGGGAAAGAGGAAGAGCTCCTTAGAAAGATTAAATGACAAAACCTTTAGGAATCTAAAACTTGCTCCATACAAATTCCCATCCAGTTCACAAGCAGTTTAGCCCTCACTGTTACCAACCACAAACACACAAGACTGTTTTGAAAAGTAACAAGACTACAGTTTAAGTTTCAACTGTTTTTTTAGTAGTTGTCCTTAAGAACTCACTTATCTTCATAACTGTAAAAGTTGTACTACACTTATTTGAGTATGGAAATAATTTCTTAAGGCTTTCTTACTGAGGAGCAGAAGAGTAACTTGACTTTGGAACCAATGTCACTTTAAGTCATATTATCTCCTATAGTCAGAGTAAACCTCGTTGAAAAAAAATATACGTAGATAGGCATTTGCTAAGATTCAAATAAGAAAATCTTGAGACCCCTAACTTATGAACCCCTCTAATTTATACACTACTTTTCTTGCAATTACTGCTCTTAGCATGTACTGTTTGCTGGTAACAAGCTCAGGGAAACCTTCACATGCAATACTATGTATGCATACTTTCTTTTCTATGGGTTTGGTGATTGAGGAAGATAACATTACCGACTTCTCATTACAGCGAGCACAGCACCTCATCCACTTTGCTGTCTCACACCCAATTCTCTCACTGTGCATGCTGTCCTTTCTAACTGCCCAGCCAAATGGAGCTTCCTCCTTCCTCTTTTTCAGGATAGCAAGTCTCCAATGCCACAGCTACAATACCTTGCTAGAGAGAAAAAAAAAAAAAAAAAAAAAAGCGCATATATTTCAAGAAACAATGGGGTCTGCTGGGCCAGCAAACAGCCAAGTCCCTGAGATGGGGGTAAATGCCATGTATTTAGCAACTGAAAGCCGGGCTTTTGTTCTAGCAGATGGGTGATTAGGAACAAGCATGTAAGCAGTGCTGCGGAGTCAGGCAGTAACATCAAGACAAGGTGGGCTCCTGGATACCGCGGCTGTTTCCCCACTCTGGCTGCCTCACCAGATGGTCAAACAACACACCAAGAAGTGTGTCCGCTCCCAAAGCCACTTTCATGCGGCTTCACGTCAATGAACACCTGTATAAGTAGTAACCATGTTACTACAAAGAATCACATTTGAAAGCCAACGCCTCCAGACAATAGCTCAAAGCACAACTCGTTTCAAAACACACTTCTTAAGGAAGCGACAAACATCTTCTTGGTCCATGTACAATGAAGAGCGCCTCCTGTTAAACGGGAGGTAGGAATCGGTAAGCACTGAAACTCCCAAAAGCAGAACCCCAAGCCGCACACCTGAGCAGCAGTCTCTCCCCGGACAGCCGTCCCTTCTCGGCTCGTGACAGCACAGCGGCCTGCAGACACAGAGGAGCCGCAGCCGCTTCGCCCCGACCCGACCCGAGCACGGCCGCGGCCAACCGGCCCTCGCCCGCCGAACCGGCACGGCCCCGACCCGAGCGCGGCCAACCGCCCCTCGCCCGCCGGGCCTGGCGCATCGGCACGGCCCCGCCCCGCCTCGCCGTACCTGCGGCCGCGGGGCCCCGCGGGGCCGCGCCCCCGCCGCCTCGGCGCGCCCCGCGGTGCCCAGCGAGGCTCCGCCGCCGCCTCCTGTCGTGTCGGCTGTGGGTCCCCCGGCCGCCGCCGCCGCCGCTGCCGCCCGGCCGGGGCCTGCGCCTGCGCCGCCTGCCCGCACGGTCGCTTCCGGGAGTGGCGGCCCGGCGTCCTCCGCCCATCACAGGGCGAGCTCCGGCTGCGGCCCGCGACCCTCCTGCGCCCGGCTCGCCGCCCTCCGCGGCTCACTGCCGCCACCGCCCGCCATCTTCCGCCCCTGCGGGCCCTGCGGCCCCGCGCCGCCTCCGGGCGCCGGTGACGTCACGCTCCTGCGGGGGCGGGCCGAGTGGAACCGGCCCCGCCTCGCACCCGGCAGCGCGCGCGCGCGCGCGCGACGCCCTTTGTTTGCACCCGGCAGCGGCTGGCGGGCCGGCCGGAGCGCGTCACCGCCGCGTCCGGAAGTAGGCGGTGAGCGGCTGGGGGCGGGAGCGGGGCTTGCAGCTCTGGCGCGCACGCGCAGCAGGTTGCCAGCCCACTCCGTCCCCAGCCTCCTCCGCGGGCAGACGGGGAGCTGCGCGGCGCGAGGCCTCGCCCCTGATCGTCTCGGGACGGCGGCCGCGAGCCCTCAGCCCCGCGAGCCGCCGCTCCTTCCCGATTAGCTAGAATGCTATGAAATTAACCTACTCTGTGATTTCACAATGCAAGGGGGTTTTACGAAGGCTCTGACATGCAGATGTAATCCCGATTTCTAAAGAGGATGATTTAAAACTGGACTAATACTTGCCCTTTTCCAGGCAACGGAAGCAAAAAAATCAGCCTTGTTATCAAGTAAGCCGCCTTGCAAAGAGCAGGAAAATAACAGCCTTGCAAAAAGTCCACCAACCTCTCGAACTGACAAAGTCAGAGCAGCTGCAGTGACATCCTACCTTACCTCACAGTTAGCAGCAGCACTGCTTTATTAACCCAGAGCATCATATGGCAGCAATGTTCAGAATACCAAGGGAGCACAAGCAAAAAGTACCGTACATTCACTTACTAAAAGATTGTCCTGAGTCAAGGGTATTTTAATGTAACAACTCAAAGCAGTTCTTAAAAATGAGCGCTACGCTTGCATAGCGAAGTCCTTATATAGTAAAAGCAGTACATAAAAAAAAGACACACATGGATCTTTTGAAGGAGAAATTTATGTATGCCTCACCTTGTCGTCATCGTCGTTGCAAATGTGATCTTGATGGATTGATGGCCACTGAAAGGAAGTAGCAATGCTACCTGCAAAAGAAGGCGGGTAAAAAACTAGTTAAAATGTTAACCCGATTCCTGTGAATGCTAAAATTAAGAACAAATCTACCAGCCAGATTCTATTTATTTAGTTATTTATTTTTGCCTTCATGCAGAGGAGAGGTTTAGTTGCCAAACAGCTACGTCTGACAAGTCATGCATTTAATTCTGATGCTGGAATAGGCATCAGAGATGCATTTTGCACAATGTGCCAGCAATAACTTCACAGAGATTTCTTTCCAAACATTTAAACAGAACAAAATTTGAGCTAGTTCAGCAATCCAAAGCAAACATATGCAGTAAAATACCATATGCACACACGAATAGAGAGAAGCTACACAGTTCCATGTTAAGGTGCTGTAGCCCTGCCCCGTATGCTTTACTGAAGAAAACGTTCAGCACCTTGGTTAGCCACAATACAGCAGTTTCTCTCCAATGGTCTACTAAGAACAACAGCGGATTGAAAAATCCAGCATTAAAGCAGAAAAGCATTGCTCTTATCCATCTTATCTGTAGTGGAATTTCTGCGTGCTTAAGGTTTTTCATCAGTTTCATTATGCCACATTCTCTGCATGGTACAGCACACTTCTGCGAAGATTCATCCCAGTCCTGAGACTTCTGTCCAAGCAGAGAAACAACCTGAAGCTGGATTGTATCAATACAGATTCCCAAGCATGTGCTTTTCCCTGCTCAGATAGCAGAGGAGTGGGGTAACCACTACTCTTTATTTTGTACTTCCTCCTCCTAAGAGTACAGGGTGAAACAAAACAAAAATAAAATAAAATGCATGGAGGAAAAAAACCCAACCAAACAAACAGCAGCTTCATTGTAAAGGAACACTGTTTGTTCCTCACAGAATATATATGTAGAAATTTTCTCCATGGATTTCTTGGTGGCCTTCTGTTACAATTTTGAAATATGAATAATCCTGTTCTGTAAGATAGGCAAGGAATTCCATACATATATTTTTTTCAATAAATCTTTGCAGCTTATGGGATGGACAGCACTGATCAAAGAGTATGCTTATTTACGGAATCAGGCAGTCTGCCACTAGGCATGACCAGTCAAAGCAAGCTTCCCAAAATCACTCTAAATGGGGAGGGAACACATTCCTTAACTCCTTATTGTCACCACTGCCTCAGCTTTAAAACTACATTGTTTTTGCTTCCCTCCCTCTCCCCTCCCCCCCGCCCAACTTCTAAAATAGAATGTATAAAATGGGAGAAGCAGGAAAATTAGGTTCTTTCTGCTCCACAGCAGCCAGAGCAAATGTGCTTGAGGAAACGCTGCACAGGCAGCACCCTACCAGCCAGAGAGAGAACACTGTGGCCTGTGCAGCACATAGCCTCTGGATGTTACTCATCATGACCTAGAGCCAATTCACATCGTTTTGGGCTTGAATCACCCCACTTGCAGACTAGTCAGCTTTAGCACAGCCACTAGGAAACAATTTGTGTCATGGCTACATGTAGATACCGCCCTGAAGTTTCCTAGTTTCATAAAACAGCAAATGGTGTCCAGGTTTTCTATCAAAACTTCCTAGGTTGTACATGCTAGCTGGGCAGAGACAATGAGACAACTCACTTACAAGCTTTCCCATTCACTTAGATGCTACTTTACCAAAGCAAAAAGTCTCCAAATGAATCAAATGTAATCCACAAAAAAACTCAAATCTACCCTGACTTTATTAAAAAGAATAATGTACTCGACTTTTTTTTTTTTTTCCTGAGAAACACTATTACAGCACGTGATGCATCTATGATTACCTTATTTCCATATCTGCATTTCTTTCAAACCAGACAATTGTTAGCAGCTTCTAATGTGTAAGAGTGCATAATGGTATCCTACAGAAGTTGAGTGTTCACATATTGCAATTCATAAGCTACACAAATTTCTTAAAAGAGGCACTCATGGAAGATCCCAAAGGCTACATGGTCTTTGTCTCTGTTTGGCTCTCCAACCCAGAAGGCAGTATATTTGGTTTCATTTTCAAAGCAGAACATGGAGATCCACACTGTTATACTGAGTGCATACCTACAGCTTCCTTCCACATTCACAAATTAGATGTAGAAGCTTCAATTGATATATACTTTGCAGTGGTTTTGTAGAATCTCGTTATCTCTGAAGTTAGCTAAAAGCACACGCTTTTAACTACTACAGCTGCAAATGGACACAGTTCTTGTAAGCATGTTGTTTGTTATTTCCTCTGTCTCAAGACAGTTACATGTTGTGGGAACTGTATATTCTCGACAGCATGAGACTCTCCCATCACCAAGTTTCCCTGACATTTCCAGGACAGAATGATGCTTCAAAAGAGGAGATTTCATTCATATCCTTATTAATTCCACAGTTCTGTTCCCAAAGGAAAAAAAGAAAAAAAAAAGAAAAAAAAAAAAAAAAAGTAGCAGAACACTGCATGAATATACATGTCCTTCTGAAAAAAAAAAAAAAACCCTCAAAAGTTTCAATTTGGATTACTAATTAATTACAGTTAGTATAAATAATGCATTGATATAATAAAAAATCATTAAACATCGATAAAAGGCTGTTAATTTATTTGGCTTGAGATAACAAAAATGGCACCAGATGCTGCAGTCTTCTTTTTGGCATCTCTTAGTACCAAACTAAAAGCCTGACTCAGCAGTCACAGCCCACTGCAAACTGCATGTGTGTTCCCAGGCAGGCTTTGAACTGAATCTAGATTCATGCTTTCCATAGGTGTTATTTTGGTCTAGCAGGTTAGAATGAAAAAGAAGAGTCTCATCTAAGAAAACCTATAATTGAATTTTTGCATGTAGACGTGCTTTCAGATGATGAAAACTCAAGAGTTATTAAAAACACAGCAAATAATATAGAAATCTGAATAATAGTTTTGGCATCACTGTGTTAAAAACTGGTCCACAGCAGACAGGACAGCAGCAGCAGCACATTCCTTCTGGGTCCATAATACCATGATGCAATTGTTGACAGTGAAGCAATGCTCCTGCAGCTAGCCTGTCACAACTATTGATTCATATCCCCTTTACCAACCTAAGACTGGCTTTTAGAGTCCATCACTTCATGTTCTCAAAGGGAAACCTGACACATAAAGACTGACATATATACATGTACACGCAGATGCGTATACGCATGTATATACAGACACATATGCACATATGTACGAATACATACATGTATACAAGTATAAATATTTTATATATGCATATATCCTGTTCATTATGGTTTCCCACAACCTCCCACTCAGTTTTAACATTGTAGCCAGCTGCTAGGAAGGTAATTACTGACACCAGTAAGTACCAGGCAACAGGAAGAGTTGAAAAAGCTGAGATGAGTATTTTCAAGTAACTGTCCATAATTACCTAAGACAGAATTACAGAAAATGCAACTTGTGGGCAAAACTGTTTCCAAATCTTTGTAACTTATTACTTAAAAACAAAAACAAAAAAGACAACTAACCAGCAGAGATATGCATGATCTTTGACAGAATATTCTCCAACCAAAATAAAGTCCATGCTAAAATACCTAAGTTAAGAAAAATCTTTGGGGGTGAGGAACAGCAAAATGACAAGATGGTAACACTTAAGGTACCACAAGATTGAAATTATGTAGCTAGGTAAGCACAAACAATTAGCAACGTGAGTAAGAAGTGTTTGTAAAAGAAGGCCCTGCAACACTGGAAAACAGGTAAGCTGGCAGATTAAAATACTAAAAATATATTTTACATAAAATTCTAGTGTATGCACACGGGTTTTATTTTAAAAATGTAAATACATGCTTTGATCGTTTTACTTCCCTGATTTCTACAAATCACTCTGGAACTTTCAAATTAAGAGATTCAAGTGCAATATTCTTGAAATCAAATCAGCCAAACAACAACAAAACACCAAAAACCCCTCAGCAAATTATTTAGAAGTAGTATAATTCAGTTGGAAGGAACCTAACAGAGAATACTGAATCCAACTGCTTGACCACTTCAGGGCTAACCAAAAACTGAAGTGTATTAATGAGATCATTATCCAAACAGCTCTTGAACACTGACAACTATGGACCACCATCAACCACTTCTCTAGGAAGCCTATTCCAATGTCTGACCACCCTCACAGTAAATAAACGTTTCCTAATGTTCCATCTGTTCAGTGCCATTTCCCTTCTGCCATTGGCTCCCAGCAGCAGAACCCGGTACCCCCTCTAATTGCACTGCAGGAAGCAGTGAGGTCAGCCCTCAGCCTCCTCTTCTCCAAGCCAAGCAGCCCAGTGCCCCAGCATTCCTCACAGGACATCATGCCTTCAGCCCTGTCACCAGCTTTGCTGCCTGCCTCTGCGTGTATTCAAGGACCTGAACACCTTTTTACATTGTTGAGCCCAGAACTGCACGTAATATTCAAGATGAGGCCACATCAATGCTAAACATAGCAGCAGAATCACCTCTTTTGACCAGCTGGCTGTGCTGTGTTTGATAGACTCCAATATCCGGTTTGCCCCTTGGCTGCCCGGATACAGCGCTGGCTCATGCTGAGCTGCTGTCAACAGCACTCCTATGTGCTGTCCTGCTGAGCTGCTCTCCAGCCACTCATCCCCATCTGTGCCTGTGTTTGGCACTGTTCTGTCCCAGGTGCAGAACTCAACACTTTCCTTTGCTGAACTTCATGATACTGCTGATTGTGCAGTGTTCCAAGGTATCTATATCTGTCATCCCTCCAGAGAGTCAACAGCACCACTCAGATTAGTGCTATCCACAAGCTTCCTAAGGATGCATTCAGGTTCTTCATTCATTTACCACTGCTGTTCAAGAAACACATACCAGTAACACATTTAGAAATAAAAAGACAGCATGCTATAACAGCCTTCCACATACTTTCCTGCAGAGGCTAATGGAGCAACACAGATCAGTTTACTCCTCTTGTGTGGTATAGTAAAACTACAAATAACTACACCTGACACCTGCTGCACTATTAAACCTTCTCAGTATACAGAATGTCTTTTGCTTTTGTGGGAGATCATGATGTAGTGAAACCAAGAACATCCATTCTGAGAAGCCACAGTCATCTGAAAGATGTCAAGAAAGTTTAGGAAATAATGCAATAAAGAGAGAAAGAAGTGATAAACCAAACCCTGGAGAGGAAAAAAACAGTGGTATTTAGACAGAGGACATTTTCTAACTGTAGCACAACCAAACACAAGACACATAAAGGCAAATATGAAAACTAATTTATCAGCTAATAGTCCAAGATCAAATCAAGAGTTCTGTTGTCACCAGGCTTGCCCATCAAAACTTCTATCAATACAGATACAATGACTGATTAAGATACGTTAAAGTAAGGAGCTGCTGGTGAATTAGATGGCTGGCTGACTTCTTTAGAGAGAGTGGACAACTAGGAAAAATAATTAAAAAAAAAAAAAGTTCTGACTCTTCACTTTGGAAAGTAGTCTATTTGACCCAAGAGTTACAGACAATGGCCTACAGAGGTCACAAGAGTTCCAGAAGAGTTTCTGCGTATTGCTGTAAGAAGAGAGAACAAAGAAGTTATTATCAATTTGAAGTTTCAAGGTGTGACGTTAAGAAAGACTGGTTTTAAATTGAGCAAAACATGCTAAGCTAACTTCCCATTTGATTTAGACCTTTGCAAAACACAGGTATTTTTACTAGAAATGTTCCATATGCTTTACTGAGGTTTGTAATCAATTCAAGCTCAAAATCAAGCTAAAAAACAAAACAAAAAAGCCCACCACCAACAACAAAAAATCCCACAAGGAGTCTTAAAGACAAAAAGATAAGGCTTGGTGGCTTTCTGTCCAATGCCTCAGATACCGAGGCATTGAATTAATTAAAATATGACTCCTTGCTTAGTCTAAGATGAAACAGTAGGCAGCAGATAACAACAACAGTTCCATTCTGCCAAACTATGACAAATGCCTATAATCCTGTTTGCAACATCTATGCATTTGGATAACAAAAGGAGTTCCCAGAATGCTGCATATATGATATCTCAGCCTATATTTAACCGCAGTGTCATCTAAATCTTGGTCTCTACCAGATTAAAGCCACAAACCTGGACCTTGCATTACACAAGGAAAGTAGCAGATGCTATTCTTGTACAGATGCAATTTTCAAGAACTGTGATCACATACACAATGGCAAATTAGAAGTTGGCTTTGCTCTAGCTGTAATGCATGACAGGAGCAGCAACACAGCTGCAACAGTACTGCTTCCACTGTTAAATACAAACCTGCAGGGTGCCTTGGCAGCCCACTGCTCTTTATGTTGTCACAATGGCATTTCAAGCAATGTACTAAGGAAGAAAGCTATCTTGGGATATACATGTTTTGATCATACTCAGCTGCTCTGTAAACTGAGCCACAGACCACCAAATACAGTTAACAGTGGATACACCAGTGCTATCTTCTGCTACGTTCCACCTCCCCCCTGGCATTTTCTTTTGGACCATAGTCTTCCATAGTCTTTGCACCTACTTCTGGTCAATTACTTATTAATATCCTAAAGCAGAACAGAAAGATATAAAACATGATTTCTTAGCTGTCAAGAGTTAACAGATGTTCTGGCTGCCTTGCACCTGTTATCTGGCTGATGTCATGTGCAGTCACATACAGGCAGCTCTGAAGACGGCAGTCCCTCAAATGGGGGCAGCAGAAGCAGCAGAGCCAGGAAGTTGACACAGAGATCATCAGCTAGAGGCTCTGCTTCACAACAGTGCAATCTACGATGTTAAGTTACAGATTTTTAATTTTTTGTTTTTGTGTTAAAAAGTGGTTTTTAATAATTCAGTTAAGCTTTCGAACTACTTCCTTTCTAAGAAACAGACATCTTCTCCTTACACTGAGAAACCCCTGAAGGAAGGTGAGTCACATTTCATTCCCATGTAAGAAAGGCCAACTGATCCTGAATCCCAAAGATAACCTCAGCAGCTTTCTACTCTGCACCATCAAATAGTTGTGACTGTGATTTAACAGAAAATGATGCTGGAGGACAGAAAGGAAATACGAACCAATGTACAGTGCCCTGACTGCAGTGAGCAGATAGAACTCTGTTGAACTACCTTCACCCTCCCCAAATCTTAGCCTGAACATCAAACCAACACAACACCTTGTGGATAGCAACATCCTAATGCCATTAAAAGGAAGGCTTTAATTCTGCTCGAAATATTATCTCTACTACAAAGCAGACAGAGGTAATTTTGCACCAAAGGCTAGCTCAGCTGCACACACTGCTCTCTCACTCCTCCTCCTTCAAAAGAACAGGAGCAGAAAATATGATGGACAATGGATCATGGTTGAGGTAAGGACTGGGAGATCGCTCATCAATTACTGTCATGAGCAAAACTGACTCAGCTTAGGGAGATTAATGTAATTTATTGCCTATTTCTAATAACAGATTAGAGCAGTAGAATTAAAAGCAAACTAAAAATACCTCCAACCCCCATCTATCCTCTCCTCCCTTCTCCCTCCAAACAGAACAGGGGATGGAGGCTGCATTTGGTTCATAATGCTTTGTCTCTGCTGCTCCTTCACCCTTACTCCTCCCCTGCTCCAGCATCGGGTCCCCACAGCCACAGGATGCTACCCTTCCTGATCCTTTGAGTGCCCTCCACATGCTACAGTTCTTCAAGAAGTGCTCCAACATGGCACTTGTGGTGCAGACCTTCAGGAGAAGACTGCTCCAGCGTCCCCCTCTACCCCCCTTCATCATCAGCAGCTCCCACCAACTCACCTGCTCCACTGTAGGCTCCTTCACAGGCTGCAGTGTGGAGATCTGCTCCACTGTGGTCCTTCATAGGCTGCAGAAGAACAGCCTGCTCCCCCACAGTCCTCTCCATGGGCTGCAGAAGAACATCCTGCTCCCCAGCAGTCCCCTCCATGGGCTGCAGAGGAACAGTCTGCTCCCCCACAGTCCTCTCCATGGGCTGCAGAGGAACAGCCTGCTCCTCCACAGTCCTCTCCATGGGCTGTGGAGGAACAGCCTGCTCTCCCATGGTGTCCTCCACGGGCTGCAGAAGAACAGCCTGCTCCCCCACAGTCCTCTCCATGGGCCGTGGAGGAACAGCCTGCTCTCCCATGGTGTCCTCCATGGGCTGCAGAAGAACAGCCTGCTCCCCCACAGTCCTGTCCATGGGCTGTGGAGGTACAGCCTGCCCCCCCATGGTGCCCTCTGTGGGCTGCTGGAGGACAGCCTGCCACCCTACAGTACCCTTCATGGGCTGCTGGGGGACAGCCTGCTCCTCCGTGATCCTCTCCATGGACTGTTAAGAACTTTGGCTTCAGCAGCTGGAGCTCCCACACTCCTTCTGTGTTGACCTTGGTGGCTGCTGGGCTGTTCCTCTCACTCCTCTCTTCCACCTGCCGTTTTGCAGCAGTTTTTCCTCTTTCTTATATCTGCTCTCAGAGGCAACGCTGACGTTGCTCATTGGTTCAGCTCTGGCCAGCAACAGGTCCTTTTTGGAGCTGGCTCTTATCTGAAATGGGGCAGCTCCTCAGCTTTTCTCACAGAGGCCACCAACACATTTCCCCCACTATCAAAAACTTGCCACATAAGCCCAATACACAAACTGAAAGTGGAGAAATAATTGCCAGTAAGACCCTTCAGTAAGTGAGAGAGCAAGTTGTGCAAGCCACTGTGCACAGCACCTTGCCAAATGTACTTCCTTGCTGTGGTGTTCAGGAGATGTAACTCCTGAACTAATGCCTAATGCCTCATACTTGCTTTCTTCCTTTGCAACATCCAACCTGAACTTTGCCACAATCCAAAGCAGTCTCCCCACTGTGGGAGTAACAGGGCAATTTGTGAAAGCAAGTTTGCTCAGGCTCACAACTTCTAATGCCTCAGTATCTGTAGCCTCAAGTTATTTTGAGACACCTCCAAGAGGTAACAGCCACTCAGAAAACTTCACATCAGCCACCCCTTCAGCACTGCCAGTATCAAGACAGGGTACTGAGTAAGGCCCTTCAAGTGACGCACACACAACTTATGCTTCTATATGTATACGTGTACATATATCTATGTATAAAACATACACACTAAATCTCAGACATTTAATGAGAAACTTCAGCTTTCCCCCAGTTAAATTCTATTTCAGTCCCTTCTTCAAATCAAAGTGAGGCACTCTGCCTGACATTGCCTTGAATCCAGGAAAAATAATCACTTATTTTGTAGTAAGTGATAAAAAGTGCCATACTCCCCAGCTACCACAGGAAGGGGATTGCTTTCCTTCTAAACCCACACATTGAACTAATCAGCAAAGAAAATCATCAGAATTTCTACCTAACTTGTGGACTGTTATAAAAGAGAATCTACATCAAGTTTGAATGACTTGCTTCATGCCTGTCAAGATGAAGCTTACACAATGCTAGTCCGAAGGAAAGAGGTGGGAGTTCAGTGCTTTAAATTCACTCATTTCTGAGCTACAGAAAGCATAACATTGCTTAAATGAATGATATCAACTGATACACTCACTATTTTCCTTTCCCAGGAATCATTTCAATATGCCACCTATACTACTAAAATGAACTTCATGTAGGATGTCACTGCTGAGCTTCATTAACTTGCATGAGTCAAGAGAGTTTTGTGGTGAATGCTAGCAGATTTGCAGGCTGGAGTTCACCAAGTAGCAAATGCATGGGAACAATTGAAGTTTGAATCAATTATTCCTTTGATAAAACCTGTGAATTGAGCTGAGGATGTGTTCTCATGATACAGCCACAGATGTCCAGCCCACCTCCGAAGGTCCAACAGAGATAATCAAGAGGATAAATTCTCTGTGATCCAAGAGTCTTGTCACAAAACAAATAAACAAAAAAACACCCCAAAAATAAAAACAAAAACAAAAATGGCACAACCAAAAAGACACAAAAAGCTATCAAGACAAAACATTCCTGTAGATGTCTGTTACCTGCTAGTCAACAATATTCCTATTTATAATATACTATTTTTCTTTTCTTTTAGATGCCCCTTCTAACTCAAGAGCCTTTCAAACTACAGCTTTTAAAAAGCAAACAGAATATTTCAGTATTACAAAGAAAAAAATTAGAGATGACTTCAAGAAATGATGTATACCAATTACAACATACTCTTAGTTGGGGCATGGAAGACATGGTTGTATGTCAACTGTGCCACAGCTCTGCTCAAATTTTTCCTAGACATAGAAATCTCACTATGAATAAGGAATAAACTGCATCTTTGCTTGGAGGTTTTAGCTACATTAGCTGCAAATAATTCATATTAGGACTGTCCTTCTCCCCTCTTTTTCTCCGCTTCTCCTTTTGTAAGCTCCAAAAAACTCCATGGGTTTCCCAGAGGTCTGCATCCACTCTTAACTTCTCTAGCTGATCAGTGGAAAGAATGTTGTCACATCCTGGGAATAGCTAATATTTTTCAGTTGCGTGGTGCAGCACGCACCTTTATCCTTGGTAATTTTAGCAACTTCTGAGCGTAAGACACTGGATGCAACCCTCTTCAAGAAAAAATCTGAAGACACTAGAGGAGAAAAACCATAAGTTTGTAGTGAAGCCTAGGCCCATGTTTATTTCATACACATTAAGCATATCTTCCAGTTACACTTCCGACTGACACCTCCCAGATACATTAGGAGAAAAGTGGAGGAACCTAAGCACAAACAGGACTGGTTGGCCCTGTAACCCCCAGAGAAGTGTCCTTCCCCAGTAACTATCTGGACCTGTTGGTGCCCTTATCTCCCATGCCCACAAGCAAACCTGCAAGAAAGAACCAATCCCCCACCCTGTGCAGTGTCTCTCCCCCACCAGTGTGGGGATGAGCAGCTCCTTCTCTGCTGTCTGCCTCTGGTGGACAGGCAACCTACAGGCCCTGCAGTTTGTCACTGCTGCCTCTGGATAGGAAAGGCTGCTGGCATGGCTGCCACCTAGCAGCACTTGGCACAAGACATATCCTGTGTGGGCTCACCTGGCATGTTTTCAAGTTACACACACATCTGTGAGGATGTCTGTGACACTCCCATGTAGTGCTGTCTCAGAGATCTGACCTGTCAGTGGCATGCCTCTCTTTGCATCCCTGTGTGAAGCTGATATCAGGTATCCAGCACTTCATCACAGGCTGTCTCCAGCTGAGGATGCAGTATTGCTGGATAAGCAAACAATTCCAGTGAGAATAAAAAGTTTTACTGACAATAACTACAAACATTTTTACGAAGATTAATACATATCGATAGTAAGCACACCTAGGGCAAGTGAACAGATTCACTCAGACTTCAAGTAAGATGAACATCCCAACACTTACATAATTCTTGAAATCAAAGGCAGTAATGACAAGGAGATTTATATTTACTTTTATAAATTTTGTCAGTATGCGCTCTAAAAATCTCCATAAAAAATAGAATTACTGTACATGATAAACAGATTTTTGCAATATTCTTCAGCGCTCAACTTTGTTATTTAAGAAAATACTGAAACACAGAAGAACACAATCCTTACTGTTAGCTTTTTCATTTCAAACATTACTCAAATTCTATTTAGGTTTTCATGCAAGTGTAAAACAAAATATTAAAGTTCATATTTCTGTATCTTCATAGTGCATATGTAAAGGCCAGCAACATTTTCCTTAAGGTACTGGCAGCCATATGCTTTGCTCTGGTGATCAGGTTTTCCTGCTTGTTCAAGGAGCAGCTCAGCAAGAAGTCACCCATGGAAAACATTTACAGCAGCCATAAATCTTCAGGAAATTAGGTTAATGCAGAAATACTTTTACACTCATAAGCACAGTGCCATGGCTTTACTGGTAATCTTGGTACTTACAATATCAGGAGATGAAGTGCAACTGATGAAATTACATAGCAAAGTGTCAATACAATTTTGCTAGCATGTGTCAGTCTGGCTTATAATACTATGAAAAAACCCTACATAAAGCAGTAAGGTCTAAGTACTACTTGGAGTCAAATAAGCTAGTTAATCTTAGAGCCAAGAAGAAGTAGTCACCTCCTGTTCTGAGGACAACCTCTACAATCTGTGAATAAAAAGGGATTTTTCTAAAGTGATATCATATATAATGATTAATTTGCTTTTGTAAGGATTTTCTAAAAAACAAAAATCACAATTTTATATGTATTAACAGTCCATAGTGCTCCCCATGATTCCTGTTTAGATTTCATCCTCTTTAACAGCACTGTATCCCATCCTACCTTAATACTAATGGTTCTGAAGACTTACATGTCTGAATTCTTGAGACATCTAAAGCTAAGTTACTTTCATAAAGCAAAAGCTACCTGAAATTTCAAGCCATTTGTTTTTCTCTATTTGTAACAAGATCAGTAAACGGATTTTCTCAAAATGCATCTTCTCTTGAAAATTTCAGTAAGATTGAAAAATCAAAGACTGTTAATGTAAACTGTCTAGGAACTCACTTTTGGATACAGTGAGTAGTGTGCTTTCTTTGTTTTAAATTTATTGTCGCTTTTTCATCATTACAACATCAAAAACATTGACCAAAAAGTACAGAAGCACAACTTTAAATGTTAAGCTCTAAACTTCACAGGCTTGTTGCCTTCCTTCTATTGCTTTGTGGAATCTCTCCAAAGACCAGTAAACCCATCACTAATTTGCACAAAGATCCAGCCTACTCTGGAGATGAGTTCAGCAGTAATTTTTGCTACAGATTAAAGTCTGCTTCCAGCAGTCTTTAATCAGGATAGGAAACAGTGGTCAAGAGCAGGCATTTGTTATTGACTATTTCCAGTCTCCTACTTTTATGAAGAACAAATGCAGTGAAATATTGGAACAAAAATTTCAAATACAACTCAACTTCACTGTGTTTTATGTTTTTACTGCTTGTTCAATCTAGCCATAAAGCAAAGATAACCACTGAGGCACTGCTTATTTCAAAACTGACCTTGCAAACATTCGTTTGAAAGAGGGCCAAGTGTGAAAGCTTGCTTACTTGAAGCTATGGGATCAAGCCACCTCTAGGAAACAATTTCAAGGGAAAGTTCTCTCTCAGTACAGGTTGTCTCCTAAAATGGGAAACTCTGAATACAATTAAAATTGGTCTCAGAACAGAGAAGCCAGAATTAGGTAGCACTTCATTACCCCATAGGAGCTTTCTAAAACCCCAAACCCCTTGCAGCTGATGAAGTATTTACTACCATAACTTACAAATAATTGGGAGTGACTTGCCAGGCCAAAATGAAAAACTTAATTTATATTTGATGGGCCACAAAATAACTTCCTCTTTTCCTCTCATTTTTGGTCTTGCTCCAGTGAGTGAGCATATGCCCCAGTCTTTCTCCTCCTATACCTGCAGACTAAGGCCACTAGCAGCAATACCATACTGCTTTTAGTAAAAAATAAATAAAATAGTTTGTAACATTCTTTTTTTTTCCCCCTGAACAGCTTAGGTTCTAAGGGCAATACACAGGTTACTTGGAGGGAAAATAAAAGATTGAGAAAACACAGATTTTATCTCAGTCCCGCATCTGGTAACAGAGATAGTAATACATTATATCACCCTGTTCACCCAGGTCTGCACATATTATGTCTCAGTGTCACTAGCTGTTGACAGGGAGAGAAACTTTCCTAAGGAATCTCAACTTCCTTAATCTCAAGTGGGTATATTATTGTAAACAAGGAGACAAAGACCCTGAGAAAATAAAGGGTAAACATACTTTCTGCATAGCAGAATGTTTCTCTGGAAAACCAGATTCTGCATCTTAGGAGTATCACTCAGTAATCAAATTACATCAACTTTTACAGTGCAGCAATTGTGTGTTAATTTGTTGTACCTCTCTTGGAGGGATGCTGTAATTCCTTCTGACTCTATTTTTCATCCTCTGTTTTTTAAAACCAAGATGCATAACCACATCATCCCATCTTGCTGCTCCTTTCCCAGCTTCTCCCCTAACACCCTTGGTCAAGGCATCTCCACAGCCTTCAGCTCCTGTCACCCCCTAGATCACACTTGCTCTTCTCCAGACTGCAATCATCAGCAAAGAAAAGGACTCCCACACTGTTTAGTCTCAACAGGAAGGACAGAAATGCGTACACAGACACCTCAATTTCAGCTGTGGTGCAAATGTGGTACACACAGTCATAATATGTAGGTAAAACAATTGCCTGCCAACAAATAGATAAGCAGAAAGCACCACATTCAAGGCTGGAAATTTCCAGCATTTCTGAATTCTGATTTTTTCCTTTTTTTTTTTTTAATTTTGTTTTTAAAGACTCTTCTTTTCTGTAATGGAAATGGATTTCCAAGAGGGTAGTAAAACCCAGACGCAAGAGTCAAAACCCCTCTCAAGTTTCAAATCTCAAGAGCGTGTTACACAAACAGAAAATTTCTTATAAACAAATGCTCTGAAAGACTTACCTAACCAGGCAAAATGCATTTCTGTCTGTGCTGGACATTGGAATTTGGACAAAAATTCTTCTGAAGTCTTCCCAAATGTTGGGCTGGAAAAATTCCATCTAGCATGTCACAATTTGGAAAAAAAAGCTGTGAACAACTGAATGCTATCTGGTACAGAAAACCATTATACTCTTAGAAGCTCAGCTATCAGGGATTCAGACACATGCTTCGTCTACACAAAGAACTTTTTTTTTTTTTTTTTTTTTTAAGTACAATGACTCTCTTAGAACTCCAACTTCTAATTCAATTTCAAAATTCAAAAAATATTACACTATCTTATCTTTCCATTGTACCTCACTGTATCCACTGTATCTATTTGAAAAGGTAGCTGGTCAACATTTAATACAAATGACACCAAACACCATGTTCTGCCCCTCCAAACTGTTCATGTCATCGCATCCATTTCTTTGTTTTGCAAGCAGATAAATATTTTTATATAGTCCATCAATCCTAACAGACAAAATAAAACAAACCAAAACAAAAACATCCGAATATGTGCTCTAAAAAACATATATGCACTAGGAGAGAAAAACTCCCAGGGCTAAGTAGTCATAAGAAAACACTGCAATGTTCATCTTCAGTGTCATAAAAAAACCTTGCAATGCCCCACTGAAGAAGGCAACCTTTCAGTATGTTTATGTCACTCCTTATTTTTGCATACAGTTGCATTGTGTATACTAAAATACAGAAATTCTTCGGCCTACCTTTTCTGCTTGCAAAGGTTACTAACTCTGAGTAGGCTTGTTAAATATTAACGTAGGTACTCTTGATACATATTCAACATCCAGATTACAAACCTGTCAGCTACGAAATGAGTTAGTTTCACACAACAATGCAAATGGAGAAATTAAACAAAAAATTGACGTTTGTGTTTACTTTGCTGATGTAAGACAGCAGTACTACTAGTAAGGGTACACTGGAAACTTGTTACCTAACAGATACTAAAGCTTAGATGGATAGCTTGTCTAAACCTGCTTGTTGTTTCCCTGATGGTCAATACAGTTCTGTCAGGAATGAGCATTTTTCCTTTTTTCCTTTTTTTTTGTTTGTTTGTTTTTGCCATGCCCTGTCAACTCACAGCAATCAATAGTCTACGATCCCTGAGTTACAAGTGGCATGTGAATAGTGTTATCAAATAAAATCTGATGGATTCATCCCTCATTTATTTGTCCAACTGTTTTCTGGGACACTTCATTCAGATCTTCCTTTCTGATAATCCTTGCATGTTCCAAAACACACCTAATGTTCTTAACAATAGTCCCTGAAGTTCTCAGCAGAAAAAAAAATCTCATTACAATCATGAACCTAACTCTCGATGCAAGCAGCTGAAGTCATGCAGAACTCAAGCTCTGAATTGTGAAAAAGGAGTGGTCTGCGTTTTAATTCACTTCATGGTTATTCAGAATTAACTGGTTTAGACAATTCTGAAAGCACCAGAATATCCATCAGAGATTTCATTTATCTTTCTGCCAAGCACCTGTTCAAGCAGAAGCAGGCTGCACTGCACACATCCATTTAAGTTACAAAACACTGCCATGACCAAAATTAGCAAGGTGGGTAATACCAAGGCTAAAAGTAAGGTCCCTTTTGTGTCTGTGAAATATACAGCACACAGACAGATTGATCCATCTGGAAGATGTCTCATGAGACCCAGGAAGAGAGTCACAACAACACACTTCAGACTGGAGATTCAAGGGGTCAGTGCTGGGGCCTGTCCTCTTCAACATCTTTATTGATGACCTGGATGAGGGCATTGAGTGCACCCTCAGTACGTTTGCAGATGACACCCAATTGGCTGGGAGTGTGGATCTGCCTGGGGGTAGCGAGGCCCTACAGAGGGATCTGGACAGGCTGGAGAGCTGGGCTGAAGCCAATGGGATGAGGTTCAACAAGACCAAATGCCGGGTCCTGCACTTCGGCTACAACAACCCCAGGCAGCGCTACAGGCTGGGGGTGGAGTGGCTGGAAGACTGTGTAGAGGAGATGGACCTGGGGGTATTGATTGATGCTCGGCTGAACATGAGCCAACAGTGTGCCCAGGTGGCCAAGAAGGCCAAGGCATCCTGGCTTGCATCAGAAACAGTGTTACCAGCAGGAGCAGAGAGGTGATTGTCCCCCTGTACTCAGCACTGGTGAGGCCGCACCTCAAGTACTGTGTTCAGTTTTGGGCCCTTCACTGCAAGAAAGACATTGAGGCCCTGGAACGTGTTCAAAGAAAGGCAACAAAGCTGGTGAGGGGTCTGGAGCACAGGCCTTATGAGGAGAGGCTGAAGGAGCTGGGAATGTTCAGCCTGGAGAAGAGGAGGCTCAGGGGAGACCTTATTGCTCTCTATAACTTCCTGAAGGGAGGTTGTGGTGAGCTGGGGGTCGGCCTCTTCTCTCATGTCTTTAGTGATAGGACTAGAGGCAATGGTTTCAAGCTAAGGCAGGGGAGATTCAGGCTGGACATTAGGAAATATTACTTCTCAGAAAGGGTGGTCAGGCACTGGAATGGGCTGCCCAGGGAGGTGGTGGAGTCACCGACCCTGGGGGTGTTCAAGGAACGATTGGATGTTGTGTTGAGGGACATGGTTTAGTGGGAGCTATTGGTGATAGGTGAACGGTTGGACTGGATGATCTTGAAGGTCTTTTACAACCTTGGTGATTCTATGATTCTATGAAGTTTCCAGTCTTTTAAAGCCTAAGATCACTTAGCCCTGAAGAAAGCATCTCCATCCCAAATCCTTTCAACAGTTAAGAAAGAAAAATGTGGAACAGTGGAATTCCATCCTAATTGCCTGAATTATTATTATTATTTTTTAAGTTGAAAAAATGATATGGTACATATTAGTCCTGAAGTTTTGGCATCAGTCAAGCCTCTGGAGGAAATTCTGGACTAAGCAAATGAAGTCAAAATTGTTTAGGGTGTTCTTTCAAAAGCTGTAGACTTTTTTTCCCTCCTTCAAGTGAAAAGAGAGTAATTCAACATTTCAGGATAACGAGCTACTTGCTCAAAATGATAAAATTGTAGGAGAAAATGGGCTAATTTTTATAGATTGGAAAAATAAGGCAAAGTGTATGCAACTTCTAAATCAACAAACTCTACAAACACTACGTACTGAGAACAAATCTGCAAATTCCTCAAATAGCTTTGTTTTCATTTTCCTGACTTTCCTAAGCTGTTTTATTTTTAGCACACTGACATATCAACATGCCTTACTTCCAGGAGTGCTTTAAGAAGCTTTTAAACTAAACTTAATTATATTACATTTCTATTCAACAGCAGCCCAGCATCAATTACGAAACAAAAACTAATCTTATCAAGGGAAGAAAAAAACAAACCACACACATAAAACAACTCACAATTTTCCAGAAGAATAAACCATGGAACATAAGAAGCCAATAAAGTGCTAGCAAAATAAATTACTCAAGTATCCCTGCAAGCTTTCACAAAATTTATTCAAAAAATTTAGCAAATAAATAACAAAAGCTATGTTTGGTTGGAAATGTCACAGCTATTAACCAGCAAGAATCAAATCTTCTTTAGTACAACACTCAAAAAATTAAACTGGAAAACATCATTCAAACAGAGGTTGGCATCCTACTTGGGAACTTAAATTAATTTAAACCAATGCAACCTAGCTTTTGAGAGTAGGGGTTTTTTTGTTTGTTTGTTTGTTTGTTTTTTGTGTGTGGTGGTCTGAAGGTTTTATTTGGGTTTTTGTTTTTTTTTACTTGAAAGCAGAAAATAAAGCGTGCACACACTGGTGTTTGCTGCTTTTGAGCTGCTGTATGTACAAAGCTTGGGATTTCATCCCCTGACTCTGTGCACTTCCATTACTGGCCAACACTCTTCTTCATTAGCTTGTGTGTCCCGATATGCTGGCCCAGCTCTGTTTAACTGAGACATTAGAAACTCCCACTTTAGCCAGGGCTCTGGTCCAGGGGCAGTCACACAAGTACCACTGTAGGAGCACAGGGTGTCAAATACGTGCATGGTATCTTCTGGCACGTTTGAAAATGAGTGTTATCATGCAACTCAAGCGTGCCCTAATCCACAGGCACAAGGGGAAGCATTTATTTATAAGTTATGAAGCTGTAAATGTAACTGGATTGCTTCTTGAAAATGCAGAACAAGTAGCTAGTTTGTTACTGGGGTAGGACTAGAAGCACAACAGGTAACAGCCAACATTTCAATGGAGCAATTATTAGAGCACGAGGTGACCACTACATAACCACAGGCTGATTACTAGATTACTACTACTACCTGTTAAAATGAATGTAAATGATTCAGTGGCTCAGATGTTTAACTTGGAGGTGCTTCTGAGCTCTCACTCTCTGAGCTCCCTTGCACAGGCCCATCCTAAGCAGCTATGAAGGATCAAGCACAGGACACTTGCTGGGCCTTGCTCTGAGTCTCCTACAGCTCTTAGGCTAAGATACCAGAAACATGTATGACCGACTCATGGACGAAGTCCTAGGACCATGCCACTGCTTTGTCCATCAGCCTGCAACAGATCTACATGCTGACTCCTGAGGCAGCAGCACAAATGTCTCTCTTAGTGTCAGTGGTCCTCCTGGCACTGCTCAGCTCCATGCTCAGCATGGACATCACCCAAAAAGCTGGCCTAATGTTACCAAGCATGGCTGTAAAGGAGACTGTCTCATATACTACTAAAAGAGCATTCCTCCTCTTTCCTAACCTACTATACAGACATGCAATACAAGAAGAATGAAAAGAATAACTTAACCTATTATTTATTTTGTAAGCAACAAAAGTATGTTTAGTACAGGGAAGACTTTAGTCTCTGTCCTAAGGATTAAATCCGCTTTGATTTTGTTTATAGCATAAATCCCCCTTGATATAATGAATACCATTTTGTCAGCACACTATCATGTTTTTGTGGATAAACTGAAGTGAAAGACAGTCAAACAGCAGCAAAGCTGAAATCCTTCATTGATAAAACACTCATAGCATGGAGTCTGCCTTTGAACATTTCCTAGTGCTGCTGCACCTAGCACTACAACAAAACCAAAATGCACACTGGGTAAAACTGGTCAAGTTTATCACGTTAGGTAGCTCAATTTTTATTTGTATTTTTATTTCTTCTCCCATCTTTTTGAGAGTCTGCACTACTTGGGGAGCTGCCTGAACACAATGTGTAGCTTGACATAAATTACAATTTTGAGATTATTACTTCACCATCAACTTTAAAAGGACAGGACATGAACATAAATTTAAACAAACAAACAAACAAACAAACAAACAAACAAAACCCACACAAAAAAAACCCACCAACAGTGATGTGTATTGTATGTTTTAAAAGAAGATCTAGGGTAAAGAGAGTTTTTAGACATGAGACTGAAACAGGTTTTATTGTGAAAATATATTGTTGCCAGTCTAGGGCACTGGGGGCCTGGTTTCACAGTTACGCTGGAGAACACACACTAGCAGGCCTGTCACACAACATGCATGCAAAACAAAATCTTGTTGATTGACTGTCCTAACACAACTATTCCTTGTTGTGCTCCTTGACTCTAAACCCTACTTAAAGTACAAGCACTATCCACTGTTTATCAAAACTCTATGAACTAGCAAGGAAAACCAGAACTGGACGCAGAGCTACCTACAGCTGTATGGTAAAAATCGGCTGAAGAGGCTCTTCTCAAAAACACCCTCTTGCCAAGTAATTCACAGACAGATTTCCTTTTTATCCCTTGCCCAAATCACTGAGATCATTTCAAGACGTCTGCAGCAAGAGCTGAAGAGAATGAAGAACAACCAGAGGCATGCACATGCTCGTGTGGTAGGAGGCCCAGCCCAGGATGGCTGCATGCACCGTGCTCTTAGCCTCATCGAAATTGCTTGCATGTATGCACAGGTAAAAAGAAGCTGCTGGAGCCACAGCTCCTTCTTCACCAGCTATGACAAAGTGTGTGCGCTTGCACCACATCTGTTTCTGCAGTTGTATGTGTACAGGGAGGCATCAAAATGCATTAAAATGGGCATAAAACAAGTCCTGGAAAAATCCTCTTTGCTTAGACAACTGACAGTAAACAGTCAAGTAAATTTTTAAGATTGTGTACATATAATGGAAACGAATCAGATTATATTATTGATTTAATGACCCAGCAATTATTATATAAACAAAATAGCTGTAGGAACCAAAAACACTGGTCAAAACCATTAAACCTCTAATACTTGGGCTGCTACAAATCAAAATACAATGATGTTTTGAAATTAAAATACCCCCCCTCTCCTCCCCCCCCCACCCCCAATAAATAGGTCTTCTGGCCAGGAATGCCAAGATTCATTGCCTGCAGGCTGTTTTTACCATAAAGCACTAAGTTCTGCCATGAGTGAGATTATAGTGGGAGAGTGTAGCAATTATTTTAACTACGGTACTAGTAATGGGAACAGCTGTTAACAGGTTTCTTGAAACCATTGATTCTGTCTTAAGATATGAGTTCAGGAACTAAATATTTTCCTCTCCTCCCTTTCTTGTAGAGTTAAAAAAAAAAAAAAAGAGAAAAACCCAACAAAACTTATCAACAAAAAAACACAAAGATCACAGGAAACCTTCTCCCTTTCCCAAGAGAAACCTTTTCCCACAAAAGATTCTGACAGCTTCTGGCAATCAGTTCTGCAAGTCAGTTGTTTAACCTATTGGAAATGCAGCACAAACAGCAGCAGAGCAGGAAGAAAAATCGGAGTCCTCTCAGCTGGAGGAAGGCTCTCGGGCAGTTTTTAAACAGAATCAAAGTAACACCCAGGAATTTGGTTCCACCTCTGTTTTTACGGTCTGACCTGGCTGTAGACTTTTTAGATCAACATGCAAATAGCAGTCCTTTCTGGAACAAAAAGCTGAAAAGGATCCTTATTTTTTGAAAAGCCTATGTTTCCGTTAAATAAGCATCACACCACCCTGAACCTTCTTTGATTGCTGTACGGTTCCCTTACACAGAGAACAAGACTGAATACACAGCCACACCAGGTTGGTGCTGCACAAAGATCCCATGCTAAGGCACGGTGGAATGCAAGGCATTTATCATTTTTGGACAGGCATTTGGCATGAAGGGTACACACAGCCTGTTGGTCTAGGCAAGAATCACGCACTGTCCCACTGTCAGAAGGCAGCACAATACTGAGCAAGTGCTCATCTGCAGGTTAGACCAAAAGTGAGGCAAACCACAAGGAGCATTTCAGAACAGGTGAGTTCCTCGCAATAACACACTGACTCCATGAGTGGGATATCATGTCAGATGTTACACAGATACTCCAGCTGCTATTTTTAGGGAAAGGTGGCAGAAAACAACAGTACTAGAAACAGACATGGGCAAAAAAGTGCTGGTGTAAGCTGGTCACAAAATTCAAGCAAAACCACAGTTAAAACAATTTTCCTGGGAGACCCCACTGTAAACTTTTCCAGGCCTCTCAAACTTACTGTTACAAGTGTGCAGAAGTCAAAGGCTTTCCAGCCACGGCAAGCTGTGGTGAACACAGCACCATTCAGCATGCACAAGGAGCATCAACAACTCTCCAAAAGAACACAGAAATGTTTTGAATACACAGTTAGTTGTCTCAAATGTGGCTAACAGATCTAGGAAACTGAATGCAGTGTTAAATTCAGGCGACAGGCCAGCAGCATGAAGATTTGGGCAACAGTGGATGCAATGGTGAGTGTGAATAGTGCAAGGATATACACTTCCTACTTGCTTTGATGCACAGTAGCATCTGTAAAGGCAATACATAAGTTAAATTACTTTGTAGCTTCACAACATCTCCAATAGTAAAGGGAGAATTAATATGAGAACTGGGGGACAGAAGTAGCAAAAGACTCAGTGGCAGGATGGAGAGGCACCTCAGGAGCATCGTTACAAACTGAAGGAACACCTGTCTCAAACACGCCTGCACAAACACAGCCTGGGAACAGTCAGCAGGAAAAAGAGCCCTACCGACACAAAACATGATGTAAATGGATCAGTTGAGACAGCCTGAAGCACTGAGTGTTGTGATTGGCAGACAGACGCTCTTCAGGATATGTCGGCCTTCATGCAACACAGCATTTTGGATACAGGGAGCAGTTCCAGGGGCAAGAGCTAGGTGAGATCTTATGAGTCTGAATCAGGACAGTAAACACGTCATTGTATCAAGAGTATCCTTCTTGTTGATTTCTCAAGATGAGGTACTGGTTAAACAGCTAATTGCTCATGATCACAGCACTGGCTCTTATGAAGAATTTTTATCTCTTTGACATCTGCAGGAGAGGTAACAGAACCGGTGGGACACACTGGAAACGAGATTTATACACTTAAAGAGCTTCTTGATACAGGTACTATATAGGCTAATTAGAAGCAATGCATGGCTGGACTGGCTATTCACTAGCAGAGATGTGCTGAGTAAGGACATAAAAATCACTGGCAGCTGTAGTAGTAGTCATCACAACACAAGGGATTTCAAAGTTCTGAGGGCAGTGGGGAAGTACCATTGCAGGGTACAGACTACAGGAGAACAGACTTGGGGAGAGGTATGTATGACCCCACTGGAAGCAGCTACGAAGGGTAGAGGATCACAAGAAAGCTGGCAGGTCTTTGCAGACATTTCCTTAGCTCAAGAATAGTCCATTCCAATACTCAGGAAGTCAAGGAGACATACCAGGAGCCAAGGAAGGACTAAAGGTGAAACTCTACTGCAAAAAGGCAGTATAAGAGATGAAAGCACGATAAGGCTACTAAGAAGAATTAAAAAACACTGCCTTGGCAAGCAGGAATTATGTTAGGAAAGCAGGTAAGAACTGCAGGTATTATAAGGATAACGAGGTTGATGGGACTTTGGGTGACCTGCTTTAGTGAAAGATTTCCCTCCCATGGCAGGAGGTAGGACTAGATGATATTTAGAGGTTCTGTCCAACTCAAATCATTCTACAATTTTATGATTCTTACAAGAGTTTTTAGCGCTACATTAACAGCAAAAGGCTGAACAAGGAAAATGTGGGACAGTACTGTTATGGCAGGTCATTTAGCAACAACAGTTGTAGATAAGACAGAGGTATGCAGTGCCTTCTTCAACAAAAAAAATTCCTTAAAATGTCTGTAGTTAGAAACAGGATTCAAAGAGGAAAGAATGACCACTGGCAAGTGAAGACTGAGTCAGGCACCGCTGCACAAAACCTGACCAAATCTGCTGCATCCATAGGTTCTGGGCAATGCCAGTAAGGAAGTTCTCTCTCATATCTGAAACATGGAGATCAGCGGAGGTCTCTGGTGACTAGAAAAAAAAGCAAATGTTACACCCATCTTCAAACAAAGGCCAACAGAACAATTAGGGGAACAGTGGAATGGTCAGCCTCACTTGTGTTCTTGGTGAAATCAGAGCAAGTTCCCTTTGAGCACATTTCTGGGCACACAGACAAAGGGAAATGCGGTTGTTTTGGACAGTGATGGTGAACAGACAGCATCTGCTGCAGTGCAGTCCTTACTCTATTGACTCTATCGAGTTGATATCTGGAAGTAAGTATTAAGAATACAAAATTACATGGGAAGAATCCTCATACCCGAAGAGGTCTTCCTTCAGTAAATGTCTTTAAGCAGCAGGGTTCATAACAAATTCTGTCTTAGCTGCCAGTCTCCAAAATAAGCTTGAGAGAAATGAGATATGTACAGGAACTTTTATCAATTTATGTTTATTTTTTAAGCACCAGGAATAATAAAATGCCTGCTTAACAATGTTTCTGATATTGTGAAAAAATTTTATCTCTCGTTTCACTTGTGATTCTGGCACCTGCTGTTTTTGTTCCTTCAAAACTTCACAAGTGCTCCTCTTATTTATATTATGACTGGATCACAAAATTCAGTTTATGCTTAAATGTACTTAATTACTTGACACAGTTTAGTCTGCCAGTACTGCCTCCCTCCAGACTCTCTCAAATATTGAAGTCAAGCAGAGAGAATAGTAAAATTCACTTTTTGTAACTTCTCAGTTTGAAAATCTGTGGTCAGATGCACACTAACAGACATGCAAAGAAAAGCCAGAAGCAACAGCAAAAAATTATATGCAGGCTCTATCTGTTCTCTCCCCACAACTGCAAAAGAACCCAGTTGCCACTGAAATGTACCAGTGACAAGCACCTAAACTGCAGCACGTCTTCCACGAAGAAAGGGCTGTCTTTTGTGGAATGGTTGCAGAGACCCCCAAAAATTCCTTTTGGAGGTCCCTTTGGCAGCTCAGGAGAACTCAGCTGGAGCCCAGAGGCCCTCAGCACCTGGTCCCTGGTTTCAAAGCAGGAAGTGAGAACACTCCTTGGCTGCTGACATAGATAATCCCCAGAGGAAAGAGGCTTGCTCTCTAGGGCTGCACTCCAGAAGTCTGCTTCTCCCTCACGACGATATTACTATCCAGAACGATTCTGAACAGCCCACAACTTCATACAGGTCCTTTCTCACTCCACCTTTATGTCATGCTCTTTGCTGTATCACATAGGCTTAAAACCACTCACTGAAAAGCCATTTTCAGATCACTGAGGCCCTGAAGTGCAACATCCGACCTGAAGTCAGCCCCTTACTCCCCTCTGCCTAGGTCTGCTTTGTCCAAGAAGCTTTCTGCACACACAGCAAAATTTGCTGTACAAATTTTCCTTTTCCTGCAGTTTCAGAAGACTGATTCCAGCTGTGACATGCACATTTGAATTTAAAATTTAAATTTAAGCTTACCTTAACCTCTGAACAGCGCTACATTCAGTGGCAGAGGCTGTTGTGTCATACACTGGAGGCCACACTGCAGAGCAGCTTGAGCCCTGGAATGTTGCAAGCATCTGAAAGAGGCTCTGACCACCTCAAAGTTTCTTTGCGTTGGCCATAGAGAGGATAAAAAACCATACTGGTGTATATGTTTTGCAACAGACATCAAGAGAAACCACTTTAGCAGCCATAAGACACAAGCAGCTTGCAGCCAATATAGGCTTTTCCTTCACGGGAGTAGTAAGGATACTGCATGACTCTCATACGCATTTCAAGCCACAAGAAGTTTCAGAGGCCTAAAGAACTGGCATTGATCTGGCAAGCACATCCTGCCTGACTGAAAACTTCAGTCTGGAGATCAGGTCTGTGTGCTGTCTGTTCAACAGCACAACTACACGCGCTGGCTTGAAGGAGAGATGACCCACCCCTGCATTAGTCACGCCCAAAACAGCAGACATAACATAGGCAGTAGCATAGAAAAACCGTGTTACCAGTATCTGATTTCTTTGCATAGATGGGCTTTGTGCTTACTGCAGCACTCATCCCAGAAGCACTTTCCATCTCAGTGTACTACAACAGTCACACCTACCAGGCACTGTGAGGGAGTTGCATGTGATGCCAGACAACTCAATAGATGCAAACACTACTGAGACTAAGACTGACATAAGCACCAAGCCAGGAAAAGCAGTGCAGAGAACAGGGTATCTGACTGGTCCCACTGCCTGCCACCCGAATAATCCTGAGAAAACATCCACAACACAGTACAGCTGCAAAATGGACTTTGTGCAGGGGATTCAGATGCAATCAAGGCCTCATGTAATAACCCAAATAATCAGCAGCTGAGACTACCCCACTCACAGAAAGGAAAGCATCTGAATACGACAGCAGTAAGAGTGGGTGCAGCACAACCCAACGATTTCACACATTAGGTGCCAGAAGGATGCAACAACTTCATAAGTCTGTTTTTTCAGAGGGGCATGTTCCAAGTAACAATACTGAGGTTTCATTATGTAGAGCCACTACAAGGCACACCTGTGAGTCTCAGCTAACAGGCAGAGTGAAGGAAGTATTCGCTACGCGATACCACCCCCTTTCTAATTTTTTTTTCTTTTCTTAGAAAGTGTTGCTGTGTGCACAGACAGCACGAAATCTTATAAGCTAATCTGAAAAAAGCCAGCATGTGATCTGGTGGAGCTGAAAAATGGGAGAGAACAAAGTTTGCCCTTTCATCATTTTATTACTGACAGATGGGGTGAGGAAAAGGATCCCACACACCCACCATCTCCTCTCAAACAGTACAACTGCAAAAAAGTTTAAGACTCATTGCATATGAGACAGCTTGTTTTGGACTGCCTCCTCCTGGGTGCTAGACTTGGAGAAAGGACAAGATGGAGAATGGACAATAGCCACCTCTCAAATGTATCCGTGTCTACCTTCGCTTTTTCCTTTGGTGTTTTTTGTTTCCCCCACTTGTTAAAGAGCAAAACGCAAATGCAAATAAATAAATTAACAAATAAAACAAGGAGGAGGAGATGCAGTAAAAATTAAGATTGGCATTCAGTCCACCCAGGACAGCAAAGCTCATGGAGATGCCTTTCCTAGTATCTGTCACATGTAATCAGACCTGATTACTCACAGCTCCAGCAAGAAAGCCCTGTTATTCTACTATGAGTAAAATTATACAAAGTTAATATCTTAATCAGGCTGATTCATTTGGTTAAGTTTTTATACCTCATCTTCTTTGAGTAATTTTTTTTTCTGACCTCGTTCAAGTAATTCTTTTATCATGATAAAGAGAAGAAAGCAGGTGTCAGATTAGAGTTCTCCCTCATGTTATCATACATTGCCCTAAAGAAAAAAACTGAAACCACAGATGAACCAGGTACAAGTGTATTAATTAAAGCAACAGAAGCAGGATATTAAAACCTGAAATTAAATCTGTGGTATTCCAGCTGCACTGGGACAGGTGCTGGGAATCATTCTGACCTTCCTGTCTTAATAGGAGAAACTGAAGAAAATGAGCTAACATTTGAACCTTGAAATGACAACACTCTCACATACTTCAAATGCTGAAACAAATAGGAAGGGGAATGAAAAGACATACACACAGGTAAAAAAAGGAAGGTCTTCCTCAGCTCGGTTTTAGACCTTCTCCTAAGCTGTCACTACTGCAGGGTACAAATCATGTCTGCAGGGAGCAACCGTATGCTCCATAAATCACTGAGAAAGAGGAGAATGATAATTTAGCCATTTGCTTCATGTACAACATGCTCTCCCTCAAGCAATACAGTTTCTAATTCTAATGTGTGATTCATAACCATAAAAACACATGTGAGACTTGCAGGACATTTTGCTGTGCTACAGAAGGGAAGGCTACAAATTACCCAATTTTCTTTGGGTATTTTTCTTTATAACCAAAATTCTTTGGTAATAGTAATAAAAAAAAACAGCCTAAAAGGACACCCAGTTGCATTTGCAGATTAATTATTTGGGAAGACAAGAATCACTTAGGAAAACTAGCTGACATTGTGACTGAAGGGAGCCTACAAACAGGCGGGGAGACAACTCTTTGAAAGGGTAGATAACAGCAGGACAAGGGGAAATGGTTTTAAGTTGAAGGAGGGAAGATTTAGGTTGGATGTTAGGGGGAAGTTCTTTACTAGGAGAGTGGTGAGGTGCTGGAACAGGCTGCCCAGAGAGGTTGTGGATGCCCCATCCCTGCAGGTGTTCAAGGCCAGGTTGAATGGGGCCCCAGGTAGCCTGGTCTAGTATTAAATGTGGAGGTTGGTGGCCCTGCCTGTGGTGGGACAGTTGAAGCTTCATGATCCTTGATGTCCCTTCCAACCCAAGCCATTCTATGATTCTAAGAAAACAATATCTTCAACATTCAAGAATAGTATCTGTTACAGTCCTTTGCTGTTTAGATAAAGCTTTAGTAAAAAAAAATCACAATCTGAATGCCACAAGCAGACTTGTTTTTCAGGGTTTTCACTTTTTCAAATTCTCTGAATTCATATTTGATTCAAGGCAAGCCAAAGCCATGCCAATGCAACAGCCTCACCATATGGCTAACAGCTCCTTTCCTGCACAGGCACATGCAGCCTATCTCCCAGGTGGAGCAGAAAGCATGGGAACCCAGCTACTAAGCAAGGACAGAAACAGAACTGTAAGCAGCCTACACACAAAGAAAAGCCAAAGAGCTCATGTCGTGATGCAGAAACACACTGAAAAAAGCTATGCCTGAACACTGAAGTTGATTCCTGTCTCTCAAGACCTGTATAAAGAAGATTTGGTACATGACAGGAGCCTGAAAGAACACCTGCTTCCATGCAACAATACCAATTAACACATCTCATTTCTGTGACGTTCTCTAGTGGATGAAGAACTGGAAATATTTTCTATATCCAGGCATGAGGCAGATGATAGCACAATGCAAATGCATGCAGTATCCATCTCCCCCAGATCACACGCCAGTTCAATCCGCTCTCTGCAGCCAAAATACAACATTTTTATCTCCAAGCATTACCTTGGAGCAAACCATAAGCAGACTGATCCCCCTCTCTGCTCATCCCAGCAGATAAACATGCACAGAGCCTTTGGTTAGAATTTTATCCCATATCATTACTTAAGCTCTTTGAAGGGGAAACAATCCTCTTGCAATTGCAGCTGAGGGGTCTCAGAGCTCGCGACCCTCACAATGCTTGCTCCGTGCTATGCAGATGAGCAGCAGCCTCTGTGTTGGTAAGCACCTTGAGCTACCCCATCGATAAAATCAGTAAAACAGTCCAGCAGTCACACACCCATGGATGACACAAGACCTGGGCAGCAAGCTCCCTGCAGTTCCTCTTAATTCCTGTTTCAAAAGCAGAAAATGGCTGTAAATTGGATCTGTACACCAGAGTCAGACTGCCTCTTATTTGAGTAAAGCACAAAGGCTGCCCATTTCATTACATCTCTACATAAGGAACAGCAAGAAAGCTTTGACTCCTTGTCTTTTCAGCAGTTAAATGCCTTTCAGCTATTTTGACTCACTGATTACACCTTCACACAAACCATTCATATCATTTTAAGAAACGACACACAATTTTCTACCTAATCAGTTACAAAAGAATGAGTAGAAAACAGCACTAGGTACCACGCAAACACCTTCACCTCAACCAGCTGCTGAGCAGGGTCTGTGACTGTTTGTTTAAGGAGGAAAAAATAAATCCTCCATGCTCTACTGATACATGAAAGATATGTGAAAGAAAGACACGCAAAAGTAAGCAGGAAAGGTCTGCTGAGGGAGATGCAGGGGTGAAAAGTTAAGATTCCATACAACTGCTGTCAGATACTTCAAGTAAACAAATGAGGAAAGATGCTCCAATCTAAAATTGATTATTTCCAGTGTTACACATAACAGTACATATAGAGCGGAAAGAAATTCAGCTTTTAAAGATTAGCGAATAAATAAGTATGTACATACTGCCTATATATCACAACACAAGATACACACGCTCAAAAACAAGGAAAGAGTCAGAGTCAGACTTAACAGTAATGCAACGGATCAGTATTTTGGACAAAAATCATTCTCTCTCAGGCTCTTTCCAATACTATATATTATTTATCTCTAATACCAATGACCCAAGTGACATCTTTTGGACAACTAGACTCTTAAGTGGTTCTAGTGCTATACATACCAAAATTGGCATCTTATTTACTAATTCCAGCTTGGAAGCAAGGGTTGTAATCACCTCAAAATTACTGTGTACAGCGGACAGCTATGAATATAGATCTTTCTCAAATGACTTGAATTTAGAATGCACAGGGCAATCCACAGCTTTTCTATACGAAAAAAAAATAAAAAATGACAGCACTTAACTGCTGGGGATCGCATGCTTCTCCCATTGGGAAGACAAAGGAAGATAAGAAAAATTTCCCTGATCAATGAGCAATACTTCAGAAAGACTGCTCATCATTCAGATTCCTTCCTTCACACCCATCCTCAAGGATCAACAGGGAACATTTTGAAGAGAATGCATTTTGTTCACATACGAGGAAAGAAAGAACAATTCCCCTTCCTGCCTCCCCAGATCCAAGTGTCACTCAAATGCACACAACATGACAGAATTACAGGCTAGGGAAAAATATGGTGTTAATTATTGAGAGACCAACACAAATCAAGAATCAAAATTGGTCCAAACTAGTTTGTGAAAAGTCTGTTCTCTGTAGCTTTATAATATACAATTCAGCCTTTTTCCACAACAACTATGCTAGGACACAGGCTTTGCCTGTACAGTAGAAGTCACAGTAGACACCACGAAACTTATTTCAGGATTTGGTGAAATTCAAAATCCAGCTGCACTGTATGTTTGGTAGCTTGTCTACATGAGGTCATCTCAATAGGTGTCTTCTGACCTGGACCGTTCTTTGATTTTATGATCTGCCTACACTGTCAGAGACTCCTCTAGGCTAATTAGATAAGCTGTCTGCTCCAGAATAAGTTAGATTATCCCACACAAACATTACGGGGAAGTTTAAAGCTTGCTGTATCCATAATAGGCAAACTCGCATGAAAAGACGTTCTGGACAAAAATTATGTAATAGAATAGTTTAAACTATCAATTTATGATGTGATTCAATTTGCAATCACTGTTTCTCATTCTCCTGCCCTACTTCTGAGAAGAGACCTGGGTGTGACCTTTGTCCAGCTCCTCCATGGGTAGGGGCAGACTGTAACTACCCTGGCCACCTTGTCTGCCAGCCACACAAGACTCAGTCCCTCATCCTCCACTAACCATTACTCCAAGCCCCAAATTTCTTGCTAGTTTTTCATTATTCAGTTTTTCACCCATCCACACTGTACCATCCCAGCTTGGACACAAAAATGCCATATCAGAGACCATATCAGTTACCTTGCTAAAAAACATGGCAGACAACTGCCTCTGCTCACCCAGCTTCCACAGATGTTGTCATTTCATCACAAAAGATAATCAGATTCCTGGAGCCTAATTTACTCTTCTCCTTCTTCATGCACCAGATGTAGTTTCCGAGAGGACTTATTCCACTCAGATCAGGGCAGTTCATTTCCCTCACAAACAAGGAATACTGTGCTATTTCTTTACACGGTTCATTGAAGATCCAGATTCCATAGAAGAAAAAAGAAGATTCCCCTGCCTAGTTTTATATCTTCTAAGTCAGTCTCCCTGAATGTTTCACAGAATGTATATTGATTGGCATTGCAGGCTCTACAACTCTCCTTGATATATCATGCACAGCTTTCACATGACCTCAGTGTGTTTTAGTTCGCTGTCTGCATTTAAAGGAATGAACGCCTACATTTTGTTTGTTTCCCTCACTCACAGCTTTAATCAACACTTGACAACAGGGATCAGCTAGTCAAGCTTCTGCACTGTATGCACCTGGAGTAACAGAAGCTGCCTTACTGACACTCTGGAAGCCTTTAATACCTCCCATAAAAAAGAATCACAAGTTATTACTACAGGTCTACAACCTGTCCGGTAGCCCTGGGAGAGGTTGCTCACTTGGCTGCTCTGTATTGAGCAAAAACTCCCAATATATGCAAAGACTGCTTAAAATGAACATGCGCTTGACCTCTCCTAGGTTTCAGTTTGCATGGTTTTCAAACACAAGCAAAGGTATTTCAAGTTATGCAACTACTACATATTTAATTTTGTGAGGATTTTGACAAAGATTTGTGATGCAGCCCATATCTCTGTGGATTTTCTCCATCAGAGAAATGTGTGTTTCACCACAGACCAATTTTCTGATAAAATGCAAGGCTCTTAGTTAATAAGAACAGTAAATAAACCTGTGGTATGCCAGCACTCAAAATAGTTTATTAGCACATGGGATGCTACTGGCCTCAGGAGAGATCACTCATCTAAGATCTGAGAGGCAGCTATAAGAATTTTTCCTGCTTTCTCCTAGATAGAAGACAGTAAGAGGACATTCACAAAAAATTCAAAAGCTTTATGAGCTGCAAAACACTGCAGTTGACATACTCCAAAAGCCCTCATACCATCTGAGCAGAGGGACACTGGAAGTTAGTTAATGTAGTACAGCCAATTTAGGCCCACAAGAAGCAGAGGAGCATTAAAAAACAAGGATTTGAGGGTCATAAATCGAGCTAGTTAGGAGAAATTCTCACTCAGCGTTTAAACTGGAACCTGCCAATTAGTCAAAATCTGGTTTAGGCAGTACTCTGCCTGTGCTACGGAAATCTGTGCCCGACGGCCGGGCTTAGCAGGAGCACCGACTACAGCCGGGTCTCTGGGGCCACCTGCAGGACTGCCCTAAAGCTTACACCCACTCACACCGCAGGAATCAAATCTTCCACCGAACGCATTGCTAATTCACTCATCCACAGTCCTAACTGGGGATCTAATAGACACATTCCATCTCTGTATGCTCCCACTGTCAGCATCACCTCTGCATGCCTTAGAACCAAGAGCAAAAGTAAGTGAATGGAAACAAAACAAAACAAAGTAGCACATACATAAAATTCCGGAGAAGTAAGTAAGTGAAACTGACAAGATCCAGCCGGTTACATGTGAGCATGGCTGGGGACAGGCTGAATGAGAAGACAAGTTCCTGATTTTGGAGGAGTGGGATGGGTCACTTTTTAAAGCAAGGAGTATTTTGTCACTAAGGTTAATGCACTTTAAACTTCCATCTCTGGCTACTTTTCTCCCTCAAGAAAAAATAACCCATGCAATGAAGAATGTTTATAAAAACATTCCAATGCCAGAGGTACATTCTACAAAGGCTGCCCCAAAAGTAATGCCTCGTGTTTTATGATGTTGGCCCATGGGTGTTGGTGGTACGGCAGTAGAGGTTGAACCTTCCCACCAATATCCCATTACACGTTGTTGCAATGTGACTGATGGCAGCTGAGGGGCAGTCTGACACAATGGTGTCTGACATGGAAATATGGATGGAACAAAGGTGTGTTGCTGAATTCCTCCATGAGGAATAAAAGGCACTCACAGACATTCACTGATGCTTGATGAACGTTTATGGAGACCAAACAGCGGATGTGAGGTGGTAGGTGGTGCATTTCAGCAGCAGCGATACCAATGATAAAGACAAGCCACTTTCCAGATAGCCATACACAACTGTCACACCATGAAATGAAGAGTGTCTTGATCAGATTATCTGCAGAAATCTGCTACTGGTGGTGACTGTGTTGAAAAACAGTGTTTTCTAGCTAAGATTTGGCTCTACCAAATAGTATTATTGTGCTCTTCCAAGCTCTTAACATGGCCCAGCCTCCCATCTTCCACATTCATTAAAGTGAGCTTCCTGAGCACTTCAGTTAAGAGATAAACATTTTCCAATACAAGATACAGCCTCTGCCATTGAAGGAAGAGGCTGCACTGTTAAGGAACAATAATGACAAACAAAATTTAAAATCCTTTTAAGTGTAACAAGACACACAAAGAGCACTCCATCAGCAGCACAGTGTCTTTTTAAAGCGGCTGTACTAGGGCATTAGCCAGCAGGGCACAGCAGCTGCAGCTGACAAGCCTGCCCACAGCCTGAAGAATTTCTCCCTGGATCTCACGCAAAGAGGGGTACTGGCCACTGGAAGCAAGACCTGGTACCAGTAAACCACAGTGCGACACGAGCTGGTGGGCAAGCACACTTTGGGGAAGCAGTCCTGGAGTTTTGGCACAGCTCTCCTTGTCAGTGGGAGCTTCAACTCAGCCAGCAGGCAATAAATACTGCTGAGCTGCTGGGGGGCTCTCTGTCAGAGGAGCAGCTCACAGAAAGTACCAGTACAACAGAATTACAAACCATTTCACTTCACTTCCTTTCCAAACCACATCATGGTCTGCTGCAAAACATGTGCAGTTTGATGTGAGCCACCAAAGCTACAGCAAAACGCTTAGTTTCTAAAAGAAGAAAATGCTTTGCATTACCCCTAAAATAAACTCCACCCTCACCAACTTTCCCAACATTTGATTACATGAGCTAAACAGCAGACATGCCAAGAAAAAAATCTGTGATTTTTATGTCTTGTGAACAGAGCCAGAGGGTCTGCAATGACCATGTATCAAAACACAGGATCTCCACCAAATGTTTTTGTTGGCAGCCAGGTACAGAACAGCTAGGCCTGAAGTGACCATGTAGAATCACAGAGCCATAGAATGGTTTGAGTTAGAAAGGACCTTAAAACCCACCCAGTTCCACCCCCGTGCCATGGGCAATGCTGCCCCCCACCAGCTCAGCTGCCCAGGGCCCCATCCAAGCTGGCCTTAAGCACCTCCAGGGATGGGGCACCACAGCTTCTCTGGGCAGTTGTGCCAGGGCCCCACGCCCTCTGACTGAAGGATTTCCATCTAATATCTAACCTAAATCTCTCCTCTTTTAGTATAAAACCATTCCCCTTTGTCTTATCACTATCAGATTGTGTAAAAAGCCAGTCTCTCTCCTGTTTACAAGCTCCCTTCAAGTATTGGAAGGCTCCAACAAGGTCTCCCAGGAGTTTTCGCCAGAATGAACAAGACCAGCACATCTTCAGGGCACAGGAAAGGAATTCGCTTCACTCAGTAACATCATCTTCACTAACCAAGGCGAATTTGTCAGTGTCTCAGGCTGAAGAACTTGTTTCTAGCCGTAGCACATTGTGATGTGGTTAATTTTTCTAAGGAACTCTGTTCTTGTGTAGGAATTCTTCCACTTGTGTCTCAAGATAGCTCTGCAAAGAAGCCCAGCATTCATTTCCTTGTGAAAAGTGAACAGGCTGCCTATGCCACTTTCAGTGAGCATGTTGCTTCTCTTTAAAATCACTTTCACTACTAAAACACCTAAAAATCTCACATCTAGTCTTTCACGACAGCTGCTCATAGAACAGAAAATGGGCCTTTTTGCCTTGTACATTCCTCTGTAATGGCACAGGCAACTTTTTCCAGCAGCTCTTCTTTCATATTAAAGGGAGAAAGTTCTTGCAAGGCAAAGTGCTACCTCAGCACTGAATCAAAGAACAAATGAGCAGATTTTCCTGAATGGTCAGCAATTTACACTGCTGACACAATTGAATATGTGCCTTAGTTAGACCACCTCATCTATTTGCCACTCCAGCTGCAGAATATGCATGTTCACTTCACTGATTTGTAAGAAGTATCTCATTTTTTCAAAGAACTTTTTTTCTTTTGTTTATTCTAAAAACGACATCTTCCTCCTTTAAAGAACTTAAAAAACTAATAATCTTCATCAGGCAAAATGTCAGACCCAGAAGCCAGATAATTCTTGACAAAGCAGGATGGAAAATAAATTGTATTACTTTGCCTTTAAATGGACTTTCACACAAAACAAGACCCCTCTGCAATAAAGCCAGCTGTTTTTTGAGACAGCTAAACAAAGGCTACATAGATTTACATTGTCCCCAAAGGAGTAATTCTCACTCTCTGATTGTCACAAGTCTTTCAACCATCCTTTTTTCTCCATGAAGCAGAAGTTTTTCCAGAATGTTAAAAAATGAGAGTTCACTCAACAACTGACAAAACTTTAGATGAATTATGATTTTCAACAGCAGAAAAAGTTATCAACAGGATGACAAATTCAGCCATTCAAACAAAAGTGTACCTCTCACTTCCCACTATAAAATTCCAGCTTCCATGTTAGTACAGACTGTCAGTAAACAGCATTTCTGATCTGTGGAAAGTTTTTATTTCAATTCCAAACTATAACAGCAGCTGACAATGTCAGTTTAATGTTTACAAGGGTGGATAGTGATAGGACAAGGGGAACTGGTTTTAATCTGAGACAGGGGAGGTTTGGGTTGGATATTAGGAGGAAGTTTTTCACACACACAGTGGTGTCACACTTGAACAGGTTGCCCAAGGAGGTTGTGGATGCCCCATCCCTGGAGGCATTCAAAGCCAGGCTGGATGTGGCTCTGGGCAGCCTGGTCTGGTGGCTGGCAACCCTGCACATAGCAGGGGGGTTGAAACTAGGTGGTCATTGTGGTCCTTTTCAAGTCAGGCCATTCCATGATTCTATGAATGTCAAAGAGAAAAAAGAAAGAAATAAAGTTTAAACCTGCAACAAAATGTATTACCAAGGAGTAAATGCTGTAACAGAAATGCATACTTTCTTCAATTTTCCCTCTCCTTTAAAGAAGTTACAGGAAGCTGCTTTCCACCTCCGCCCATAAGAATCAGCCTCATAGACAAGAGCCAGGAGCTCTACCTAAACTGATCTTCATCCACAGTCTTCAGCTGAGTTTGGACAGCAGCTGAAGGGAATCTTACCCAACTCCTGCTCTGGAAGGGATGCCCAGAGCAGGTTGCCCAGGACCATGTCCAGGTGACTACTGAAGATCTCAAAGGAGGAAAATCCACAGCCTCTGGGCAACTTGTACCAGCGCTCTTGCTACCTGCACAGTACAGAAGTGCTGCCTGGTGTTCCAGTTTGTGCCCTTTGCCTCTTGTCCTCAATTCCACAACGAATCACCTTGACTGATGGCAGTACAATTCCTTTAATTACATTTCAGCTGTTGTGGCTACTTCTCAAGATAGTACCTAACTCACAAATGAGGATGCAGCAACATGATACACTGTCTCCTTGCTTAAAAGTGGGAATGTACTGAGGCAGCAGAAAATAGCACTGTTCCAAAACCACAGTTCTCTTAGTCTACTTAAAAAATAAGGAAAAAAATCCAATAGTAGCAAAAACATCCTCCCAGTATGTATTTGCAATGTGTCCTGTATACAGTCCCACCAAAAAAGAAAGAAAAAAATCATATTCAGTAGGAGCATATCGGAGGACAAGAAACGTATAACCGAACAACTGTGTCCCAATTACACACATTTGGACAATGAAAAGCAGTGAATTTACAAAACATGTTTCTAATTTCTGTTGAATTTAACCTTAGCAAAGATCAGTGGAAGAACTATCAATAACTATGTTTAGTTGTTTTTTCCATTCTTTAAAAAAAAAAAAAAAAAAAAAAGTATGATTTGGGAAAAACTTGCTGACCTTGCCGGGATGTGGTAAGAGTTCTCAATCCACAGTTTTAAGCATGCACAATCTATTATTTTTGGCTGGTATGCAGACAGCATTAGAAGGGGTTACAGGCTGGAACAGCCATTGCTCATTAGAACTTAGAAACATTACGAAGGCCTTCCACAACATGATCCCTTTTGTTCAGCTTGCTGATTTCTGCTAAGATTTAAGTAAGAACACCACAAACAGTTGCCAACAGGAGGACTCAGTGTAAGTGACTACAAAACAAACAGAAGTAATGCCAAAGATGTAATCAATATAAACAAAGAATTCACATATACAAATGCTCTTCCTTCTGTCTTAAAATCTGTGCTAAGGAAATTCATTACAACATTACATCATTGCTACATTCTTGCTTGCAAAAGGTGTAATTCAGCACTGTAATCCAATGTAAGTACTAAGAACTATTGGAAGCAAGTAAGCAGCGACTCCCTACATTTCCTAGATGAAAAATGTTTCTTTTTCAAAAAAAGCAAAAATAAAAACAAAACAAACAAACAAAAACCTTGTATATATTAGCAGGCTCCTGCACCAAAGACTCTGTTTCTTATGAGCTTAAAATTCCTGGGACATACAACCAGAAAGCCTGAAGATACCCCTCTTTCAGAGGAGTAAAAAGATGAAGTATCCGCACTGCTCAAAAAAAAAAGAGTTCCTGCTTCTTGCACGCACTGTTCATGAGTTAAGACTAAAAAATCTTTTTTGTGAAGTCACCTTTGAATAACAGAGAACTTAACATGGCCCTCATTATTTATCATTACATCATCCATTATTATTATTATCAGACAGTATGAGTTCCAAGAGAATTTTGCTTGCAATCAAGCAAGTCTTTTCTGCCCTACACATGACTCAGTTTGATAAGGAAACAAACACAAACTGAACCTCATTATGCGACCTTTCCAGAATCAACACACTTGCTGAATCACTCCTTGCTTCACTAAAAAGCATGCAATTAATGCAACAAATTATCAAGTCAAAGGAATAAGGACTTATACATACAACAAGCTCTTTGGCTGGCTTTCAGTGCACCGTTCCCGTGATCTGCTCACTGAAGTTAAGCTAGCTGGAGTCACAAAACTCACAATGTTTGCTAAGCAGCTTGTCTTGAACAACTTGTCTACAAAGAAGATGCCAGAGCAAGTCTTGAAACTTTTGGACTGTGTCAATAGGTACTGGAAACATGCTCAAGATATGTTCCAGTTACACCTGAATACACTTCTCCACCAGACTTCAAGGAACATGGTGTGAAGTTTACAAGAGAGCTGAATTTGTCAAGGAGGTAGATGCAAAGCAGCAGGACGTGATGGCTTAAAACATGTTATGCCTCAAATCTGGCAGACAGCACAGAGACATGCAGCAATAGCAAGCAAGACATGGAGTGAGCATAGCACTTTTCAGCACACAGTAGAGATAACTAAGGGATATCAGACTACAAACATTGGTTTGATGAAAATAAGCAAAGAGCAGTTACTCACTACTTCTCTGAGGACACCTATCAGCATTGTGCAGTTGCATACTTAACTCGTCATTTTTATACACAGTCCCTGTGTCAGCTCTGGAACCTTTTGCTGCAGGGTACCATAGCCAGCTGTGGATCAGAAATGATTACAGATAATGAGATCACTGCCCGTTACCAGCTGCCAAAAAAACTGGAAGTACAGACCATGAAAGGATCTCTCACTGCTTTTCATCTTGAAGCGCCCCATAGTTGCCACCCACTGAAATGAAGGACTAATAAAGAAGGACATGGCCTAAAGATAGATGCCTTTTTTTTCCTAAACAAATGGAGATAAAAAGTATACTCTCAGTTTTTTACAGCCACAGTCATCACATACCAGAAGAAAAGTGATCATTTCCCAATTTCTGCTCTACACACCATTGAGTCAAAGACAATCCCAAGGTCAAGCTACTTATTCTCCTAAGACATCTTGGCACTCTTGGGCAAGGGCATGACACTTCTGTAGCCAGGCTGACCTGCTTCTCCTTATAACAACCACTAGAGTCTACAGTGCATCTTTCACCTGAACATCTGTGAAGGCCACACTTTGTTATCACAGAAGCAGGAACAAGAACTTAACAGACGTCGTAGGCTAGCTGGACTCTGCACTACTCTAAACCCAGTGCTATTACAAATGACTACGTTAGCAGAGGAGATGGAGTTACTTAGAGATCCTACAAAGAAACAAGAAAGCCTTCAGCCCATTTACCAAACTAAGAAAAAGTAAGAATGTATTTACTGTGTTGGGGAAAGAAAAGCCTGCAGAAAGCCCTTTGCCAAACTTACTTAGATGCTGCAAGGGTTTTTCTCTTTTCATTATCTTTTATGGCTACCAAACAGATCATAAAATAACTTCAAAAAGGCATGGAGGGAACTTGATCTCAGGTTAGAAGAGATGCATTTAGTGGCATAGAGGCATCCTTAAGTATCCTGGTACTTTCATCTTCCCCTATATCTTCACAAATACACAGTGACTCAAGAGGCTGCTTCTGCCTATGAGGAAGGTACAGAAAAGAAAAACAGAGGATCCCATTCAACTTGCTACACATCTTCAGGGAGAAGAGCAAGGTATTTACCTGGACACAATAGGAAAATCAAAAGTGAACAATTGCGTCCAACTAAAGTTAGCAACACCCTTTAAACAATTCTAAATTATTTTGTTGGTTTTACATTCAATAAAAGAATAAGTATTATAACTGTGAGAAAGCAGAAGTTTTTCAAATCTTTTAAATGGCTCTAAAGCAAAATCACATTACAAAGGAGAAGTGAACTTCAGGAAGTGGTTGAATTACTATGGCTCGCACAATGCTATTTTCAACCCCTCTGTGAGTTATGACAGCGTGGAAACGGCCGTGTTTTCCCCAGCACCCTGCCCAGTGAAAGGACAGTGCACAGAGAGAAGGGTCACTCACTACTTCCATTTTGCCTCATCTTTCAAAGCTCAGTGCTGCACACTGCGCTGGCCCTGTCTGAACACTGAACTTGTTTGAGTCTCACCACGATAACCCAGTGATCCTACCTGAAATCTCAGTGATGTTAACCCATCCACCAGAAGCCTCTGACACCATTTTACAAAAACCTGACCTGGCACATCTGGGCCTGCTTTTCTGTCTGATCCTCCTCCTCAGTGCAAGCTGCTGGCAGGCTTGTTTCCTAACTTCTTTTCATCAATCGCAGCTGCATTGAGACACACCGAGACCTCTGCAAAACCAGGCCCAGGCTTATAATGAATATCTAGGAAGGGAAAAAGAAAGAGCTTCTGCAAAAAGTGTAGGGTGCATTTTTTATTTCCTGATGCCAGGCATCAGAAGCAGGAACAGAATTTGGTTGCCATGGCCTTTCGCACCCTCAAAGTCACTTAGCCTTCTCCTCATGCAAAGCTCTGTCCCAGTCACTGCTCGCTTTCGCACATGAAATGGAGTTCCTAGATAAATCCCAGATTTATCTTACAGTAATACCAAATATTGTGCTTCAGAAATATCTTCAGTTTCTCCATTTGTTTTTTGTTCTGACAGAACTCACCAGAAGTTTCACTCTGCAGAATGAGGCGAATGCATAAAATGCTCCACTCAGCAGACCTCAGAACAGTAATGTGGATTTCAGCCTCCCCTGAGCATTCTACTGTCATAGCAATTGAACATCCAGAAGCAGCTGAAATCTACAAGAAACAGCTAACAGTATGGAAGAATAAAGCAGATTACTGCCTCCACAAGTTCTTGGTAGGTAGCTCGCTGGGACACCCAAATCAAGTTTGGAAAGAGTCTTACCTCATGGATACAGTAAGATCTCATTCTTCTGACAAAACCAGAAGTGTTCCTAACCATAACGTTCTACCAGGCCACTTGGCACAAAGCAAGGAGCTCCTTCAAGCCAGGACATTAAGATTTCCATCCTGCACCATTGCTTCTCACAACCCAAACTTAGGAACTGCAAGGACTGTTTGTTTGGTGGTCCCTGGGGAGACAGACTTCATAACACACAAGATGAGGGAAACTGGACCCTCATCTCTGCTTGAACCAGAAGGAGGACTCTCCCTTTTACCCCCAAGGTGCCCCTACACAACAGATATGAGGTTCTAGGGCTGGAAAAAGGAGAGGGTGTGTATAACAGAAAAAAACCCAGGAAGGGACTACCATATTAAGTTGGTCTTACCATGCATGTATAATAGAACCAGATCCACAAAAAAGAAGGCAAAAGTGTTAGTAGTTGAGGACTCACCACTGCGAGTCACTGGAGCACCCATTAAAGATCATCAAGTCCAACCACAACCTAACCATACTACCCTAACTAACAACCCTCCACTCAATCATGTCCCTGAGCACCACATCCAAACGGTTTTTAAACACATCTGTGGATGATGACTCAACCACCTCCTTGGGAAGCCAATTCCAGTGCTTAACAACCCCTTCTGTAACAAAGTGTTTCCTGATATCCAACCTAAACTTACCCTGGTGCAACTTGAGGCCATTTCCCCTCATCCTGTCACCTGTCACCAGTGAGAAGAGAACAACCCCGCTCTTGCTGCAATCACCTTTCAGATATTGGAAGAGAGCAATATGGTCTCCCCGCAATATGGTCCTTTTCCCCAGACTAAACAGCCCCAGTTCCCTCACTCGCTCCTCACAGGGCTTATTCTCCAAGCCCTTCACAAGCTTTGTCGCCCTTCTTTGGACCTGCTCCAGCACCCCACTGTCCTTTCTGTACTGAGGTGTCCAAAACTGAGCACAGTACTCAAGGTGAGGCCTCACCAATGCCGACTACAGGGGCAGTATTACTTCCCTAGTCCTGCTCACCACCCCATTCCTGATACAAGCCAGGATGCCACTGGCCTTCTTGACCACCCGGGCCCACCGCTGGCTCATATTCAGCCAACTGTCCCAGAAGAAACAGACAGTGAAGGCGGGGTTTGGGTACTGTCCTCAATGTTAAGAAATAAATAGATTACAGAGAGCTGCCCTTGAGAAATGGTCACAAACAAGTTGACAGCTTGTGGGTAAAAATTAAGGACATCTGCTGGTTGCAGCCTATTAGAGGCCTCCTGATGAAGGGGAGTCTGATGATGAGGCCTTCTTGCTTCAGCAACAGGAAGCATTGTACTTACAGGTTCTCATCCTGATGGGGGTTTTCAACCACCCGGATGTCCTCTGGGAAAAAAAAAAAACAACATGGTTGGGTATAAGCAATCTAGCAGACTCCTTGAGTGTGTTGAGGATAACCTCCTGGTCCAGGTGTTAGACAAACCAACCAGAGGTAAAGCATTACTGGACCTGTTGCTCACTAGTGCAGAGGAGATCATTAAAGAGGTTGACTGGAGGCAACCTTGGGTACAGTGACCATGTTCTGTTAAGTTTGTGATCCCAAGGAATTTGGGCCTGGCAAAGAGCAGAGTCAGAGCCCTGAACTTTAGGAGAGTGAAGTTCATGCTGTTTAAGGAATTGCTGGATGAGATCCCCTGGGAAGCTGTCCTTAGGGACAAAGGAATGGAACAGCGCTGGAAACTCTCTGTCTTTCTGAGTGCAAAAATTCGCATACCCCAGTGCATGAAGTCAAGCAGGGAAGGCAGGAAATGGGCACAGCTGAACAAGAATGACCTGCTGGTCAAGCTGAGGGATAAAAATGGAATGCACAGGCAGTGGAAACAGGAACTTGTGGCCTGGGTATAGGGATGTCTTCTGAACATGCAGAGGTGAGATCAGGAAAGCCACGGCACAGATGAGACTGAATTTGGCAAGGGATGTGAAAAATAACAAGAAGGGATTCTATAGGTACATGAGTCAGAAGAGAAAGGCTGAGGAGAGTGTACTCTCTCTGATAATGAGAAGGGAGAACTGACTTCAGTGGACATGGAGAAGGCTGAGGTATTCAATGAGTCCTCTGTCTTGTTCTTCACTAGCAGTCAGGCTGCCCACATCTGTCATGTCCCTGAATCTCTAGGTGGTGGTTGGGGGAGCAAAACCCCTTCTACTGTAAGCGCAGAGCAAGCTCAAGACCATGTGATGAGACTGAATATGTGTAAGTCTACAGGATCAGACAACCTACAACCCAGGATGCTGAAGGAATTGACTGATACAGTTGCCAAGCCACTCTATCATATTAAGAAAGTCATGACTGTCAGGTAAAGTGAGCCCCACCTCTGTGCCTGGAAAGATCATGGAACAGACTCTCCTGGAAGCTATGTTAAGGCACATGTGAGACAGACAGGTGATCTGAAAGAGCCAGCATGGTCTCACCAAAGGTAGATCACTCCTGACCAATCTAGTGGCCTTCTATGATAGAGTGATTGCATCAGCAGGCAAAGGAAGAGCAACTGATGTCACCTAGCTGGAATTTTGCAAGGCCTTTCATGTGGTCTCACACCACATCCTTATCTTCAAATTGGAGAGATATGGATTTGAAGGCTGGACTATTCACCAGATGAAGAATTGGTTGAATGGGCATAGAGGATTGTGGTCAACAGCCCTATGTACACATATGACAAATGGTGTTCCCCTGTGGTCTATCTTAGGACTGGTGCTCTTAGACACCTTTATCAACAACCTAGACAGTGGAATTGAGTACCCTCAGCAACTTTGCAGATAACAGTAAGCTGAGTGTTAGTACACTAGATGGAAGAGATGTCATCCAGAGAAACCTGGAAAACCTTGACAAATCAACATATTGGAACTTAATGAGATTCAACAAGGTCAAGTGGAAAATATTGCACTTGGGTCAGGGCAACCACAGATGCATATACAGATCCGGAGAACTCACTGAGAGCAGCTCTGTGGAGAAGGACTTGGGGGTCCTGACACACACAAAAAAACAAAACTGTACACAAAAGAGCAGTATTTGTTTGCAGCTTGGAAAGCCAACTGTATCTTGGGCTTTATCCAAAGAGAGGTGGCCAGCAAGGAGAGGGAGGGGATTGTTCCCCTCTGCTCTGCCCTTGTGAGGCCCCATCTGGAGTACTACATCCCCGTGTGTGGTCCCCAGCACAAGAAAAATGGGGGCTGTTGGAGTAAGTCCAGAGGAGGGCCATGAAGATGATCATAGGGCTGTAGCACCTCTCCTGTGAAGAAAGGTTGGGATTGTTCAACTTGGAGAAGAGAAGGCCCTGGGGAGACCTTATTGTAGCCTTCCAGTACTTAAAAGGGTCTTATAAAAAGGAAGGAGACTGACTTTTTACATGGTCTGATAGTGGTAGGACAAGGAAGAATGTTTTTTAACTGAAAGAAAGGAGGTTTAGGTTAGATATTGGGAGAACGTTTTTTACTCAGAGGGCAGCGAGGCTCTGGCTGAGCTGCCCAGAGAAGCGGTGGTCTCCCATCCCTGGAGGCGCTCAAGGCCAGGTTGGGTGGGGCCTCAGGCAGCTGAGCTGGTGGGGGGCAGCCCTGCCTGTGGCAGGGGGTTTGAACTGGGTGGGCTTAAAGGTCACTTCCAAAACAAGCCATATTGTGACTACAATAACAGCATATATAGCATAAGAAAAAGGAGGAAAAATGGGAAATATTTTCTTAATCCTTTTCCATCCATAGAAAATCCTTTAAAACAAGTCAGTTTTAAACAAAAACTAAGCATGCGAAATAGATAAAAAATTAAGTTTCCCAGCTTTTGCAGACAGTCTTACTACCCAGACAAAATAAGCCATATAAGGTGCTGTTTCCTACCATCTCATAATCATGACTATACTCATCATGTTGTTTTGTTATTGTTGTTTTTTAATCCTAAAATTGGAAGAGAGAAGAAACACACTGCACAGTAATAACTGGGCTTATTTTCCTTACGCATGATTACAGACAATTCACATGCAATTTTAGTTTAAAATGTATTTTTTGAGAATTATTCTTTCACATGCTTGTCTTCTTTTCAGGGTTTTTTCATATCTCAATTTTTTTCATGACCTCCTCCAAACTGGTTACTCAAGTCACAGAGCATTAGATTAAAAAATAATAATAATAATAATAAAGAGGGAATTGCTCTCTATAAAACCCAAACAAACATCTTTGGGCTAAAATTGCACATTGCATAAAATAAGCAAGCAAGCAAGGAATAAACAACTGCAATACTGTCATCAAACTTGACATAAGCCTTAAAAGAAATCAAGAATAACTTCTGTGAATCATAATGAAAGATTTGTCCTAGTTCAATAGCTACAAACTGTATGCAGAAGATCCAGCATGAAACTCATGACTACAGTGATATATATGCAAAGATCCCAGACATTCTGCATCTTCAAGTCTTAAAGTACTTTAAAGGTAATTAAACATCATTATGTGCTATAGTCTGTGCTTTGACAACTGTTTTATGACTTCATGGGAAAAAGTTAGAGAAACAGCTGTCCAAAGCATTCTGTGCTAGAAATGCTGACTACCCAGACAGACTGTTACAGTCGATGTCGTTTTTCCTCAATGGTAACTATAACCCAAATGAAAAGTTAAAATAATTGCAATAATTAAGCAAGATTCAGATAAATTTGGAAGCAGCATTCACAGACGACAGAAAAGTGGGCATATAAGAAAGATGTGTTACCACAATTTAGAAAAAAATAAAGAAAAAGCATAAATAAGAAAATACACCTGCACTAGTGAAGTCAGGAAAAAAGGAATACATTTCTTCAGTTTATTTTCTACAAATGTTCAACTTATTGAGGGCTGCAGTGTGGAGAGCCTGATGCCCTGAAAGCTCCCTACCAAATAACACCAAAGGAGAAGAGCCTACACTGCCATCCCACCAAAGGCAGGCTCTGGGATTGTGGCACGGATGCCTGGCAACTGTAGCCTGACCTCCGACAGGCAACTTTGGTTCTGTGAGATGACAGGTTAATTTCTCAGCACTTCCAAATCTCTGGGGTGGAAGTGTATAGTACTGCAATCTAACCAAAGCATCTCTGCATATGCTGCCCCAGGTGTCCAGCACTGAAGCAAGAATACAGACAGAAGAGCTGCTGCAACCTGAAATGATTGTGCTAAAACCAAAACAAAAGTAGTATTTAAAGCTTTTCTGTTTTTTAATATGCTTTTGAATACCATTTACATAACAGCACAAATTATGTCATTGCCTAGAAGTCTTTGTGTTACATTTGCAAATAATAACAACATCAACTTCATCTGTACCATTTACAGCTTCCTGTATATCCATGGATAGAAGATATGAAGGCATGTTTCAGAGAAAAGAAACTGAAAAACTCAGAAATCATGACACAGAGTTTAGTTACATGAAAGGCATGGTCAGTTAGTCCACTGCAGAAATTTATGAAGGAAGTATTTCACACAAAGTAATAATACCAGATGACTGTATGAAAGTCAATGATCAGACAGGGAAGAATGTCTGAAAATTTCAGACAGGACAAACCAACAGAAAAAGTAAAAGTACTGGGGGCCTGCTTAAAGATGCAGGGGGGCAACTTTGTAAATGTTCTAAAAGAAATTACCCAGAAGGAATTTTGATAAAGGAAGAATTGGAAAAAGCACAAAGTATATCTGGCATGAGATAAGAATAATAACAACTTCTGAGACAATCACACATCACAAGATCTAACCTGTCACATCTGAAGGTAAGTAAGATATTTTAAAAGTTAACATTTACAGGGACCAGAAGCTGCAGATGTTATTCAGAGGAGAAAATGAGGAGCAAAAAGAAAAGTTGAGATAACTGTCTAACCCCTGAGCTGAACTCTGTTCACAGAAGTTTTTTTTTTCCCCTCTGGAAGACAGTTTCACTCAAACTACACCAGCTTAGCAAATCACTTTGCTTGACATCCCACTTACTCCATCACCTTGACACGCTGTGGTCAGTAAGGGACACTTTCAGAGGAAGGCTTACCAGGAACTAACAGAACAGCTGTCCTCTTTGAGTGCTGTAGTAAAAACTGAACCACAGCAAAGAAGTTTCTTGAGTGTTCTTGGGAGCTCCCACTTCAGATACTATCACTTTAACGGCTCAATTTTCTTTCTTTTTTTCTTAACCCCAAATGTGCCAGAGTCATTTGGTATAATGGCAAGGTATACTGTCACATCCAACACCGGTGCCAAAATGTCCATTTCTCTCACTGCTGCACACTTTCACTTCTGTAATTCATCCTTTTTTCAGCCTGGACATTAATAATAGCTCAAGGCATACTTCCAAATAACACAAAATTGATAACATGAAGGTAAACATTCAGCCAGTAGCCTAGGGGAACAAGCATGCTAATGATAAGCTGCATCTCACTGAAGGCTTCTTTTTAAAAGAAGGTATTAATACTATTCCAATAGGACACTACAGCTTTCCCATCTAACAGGTGACTGAATACTCACTCATTTCTTAAGCTGGACAGCGAGTAGGCGTCATGGGTCAGAAAGCTCTGAACTGCAGGAGACCCTTACTGGGGAAACAAGAAGGACATGGTCATGGCATGTATAAAGTGCAGCAGCACTTCGGGGCAGCACCCTACCTTTCTTCTTCTACCACCCCAGCTGCAGTTGCAAGATATGAACTCTGCCTCCAGTATTTTCAACCTCTTCAGAAGCCCTCAAGGGCTCGGCCCATCCCCCTTTCATGACGCCACTCCAATTAGAAGCCAACATACTCATGAACACATTGTCAGTATGCATTTACTTGCCTCTGAAAACCAAAGCTTCCAGAGCAGGAAGACTTCCCACTGTGTGTCACTGCCACACTCTATTACATTCAGGAGATTTTTCCACAATAGCATTGCTCAAACTTTATTTAAGGAACATACATAGTTCTCAGGATAATTACTGCATGGAAATAATTCTTTTGTTCTCTCTTTAAAAGAGAAACAAAGCAGATTTAAGGCATACTTTTTGGTACTGCTAATTTCAGGGAAGACAAGCTGTTTTAGCTAGAGGGCAGAAGCCAAACTTCCAAAGCAAGGTGGAAAAATCCAAGCTGAAGTGGGAGTACAGGACACAACTGGAAGCATCTCTCACAAAACCCACTACACTTGAGCACGCATATGAAGATCCAGTCTCCATTCAGCCCCAGTGAAGCTACAGCTTTGTACACTCTGGTTTGACGGTGAGGTTACCAACTGGGATGTTTCTGGGATCCCAGCAGTAAGATCCGCAGGGGACACATTCCCAGAAAATGGATGAAGGATGGATCAGCAGACTTTCCAGTCATCGTTGAAGAAAGAATAAGGGGATAATATAAAGACTTCCTAATTATTCACAGCAATAAAAATCAAGGATGTTTCAAGAAAACTGGCTACATGCCATTTTAACAAGGAGAAGTAGTTTGAGTTATTTCAGAAGGAAAGTGGGGAGAGGGCCAAAAGCCATACTGAAAGAGATGGAAGCGGGAATAAAAGATAGCACCGTGATAAAGGAGAGAGGGAGCCACCTCTGCCACACAGCTCTGCCACCCTGGCCAGGCAATACTTCCACATTTCCAGAATATCCTCAGGCCACGCTCTGCTCAGTAGCTGGCAGTACTGGGAATGCAGGAGGTTTAACTGAGCCAGTCCCACACAGACACACCAGCAGGCAAAACAAAGCGGGCAGAGCTGTTCCTCAAAGGAGCACTTGTGCTCACCTCTCTAGCATGGTTCTGCAATATCAGACAGACTTAAAAGCTTCAGTGCAATTCTTGCTTTCTAGTCTATAAAGGTCAGACGTAACCTGGGGTGAACACAAAAGACAGATAACAACTGGGAGTTTTTAAAGGACTTAAAACATCGAGTGGAGAGGAAATGAAGTGACAGATAAAATCCAGTTCCAAGAGCCAAACAAGGATGAAAATAAACCCAGCTACACTTGAGGACCAAAATCTTCCTCTTTCTTTCTCCTCTTAAATGGAAATGGTCACTTTGCTTCGGTTAGAATTTGCAGATAAATATTCAAAATTAGCAGAAAAGCTAAGAAAAGCTACAGAGCAAGATTGAAGATGCCCCTCACTCAAGGTCTACTAGTAGTTTCAAAAGTACATTTTTGGAAGCCTGTAATTCAAAACACAAAAGAGGAGTGAAATAGACTAGGTGGGGGGGAAACATGAATATACAGATTTGGACTTTACAGCACTGATGAGAGATGCTTTACTATCAGCTCACAAGCATCACTCAGAAGGTAGTCAAAGAAAAGTTACCCACCATGCCTCAGAAAAAGTTCCAGTCCACAGAACACAATATGTTTAACACAACTTCCCTGACAGGGTGTTCCTGAAGCTGGTACAATGGAAGCAGAATTACTTGGGTCGTGCTTCAGTTGCATCCAGCTCTCAAGCATTTACTGTGGATTGCTAGAAGCAAAAGGGTTCAATCTAGACTGATTAAGGACTAGCTTGTATCTGACAATGTAAGAACAATTTTTCCCCAAAATACTGTTCAATTTCAACAAATGTCCCTTCAGACACATGTTCCGGGTCTTGCACAGTGCTCAGTACTTGTGTGCTGCCCCAGCAAAACTGAGGGGCAGAGCAGGACATCACCACTGTTACCAACAGCAACTCCTCTCAGGACATAAAGCTCATTAACAGACACTGCGTAGCTTCTTGGGCATAAGTAGTTTATCACTGATGAAGAAGTCCTATCACAGACTGACAGGTGCCTGAGCAGGGCAGTCAAAATGTCCTGGCATAAGATCAGAAAAAAACTACACAGCACTTGCTCCCTACTCTGAGAGGTTGGCCTAATTATCAGATTTTCTTTTCACACTTCCTTTTGCTGCATTTTGCAAAAGAAAGCTTCTCTAAGCATGACAGTGATTTAAGTAAAAACATTTTGACCCAGGAAGGAATAAAGTGTGACACATTATTTCCTGGTTTGGGAGCAAGGTAGCAAGCCCATGATTCTCCTGGAATACAACCAAGTGCCATATTTGCTTAGATTGCCTAACACTCAGTACATGACAGATCCTTCTGTGCTCAGGTGCCTGGGAACTGAAACTAGAGAAAAAAAGAGTAGCAGACATAGTTAAGTCTGGAGAAAATTACTAGAGAATAAAGCAATGAACAAAAAGATCAGGTAGACCTTTTGCAAATGACACTTTTGTTTTCAGACCTCAAGTCACCTAGAGGGGGTGGATGTTAAGAGGTGTCGGAATGGACTGTTAGGAGCACAGCTAGGAGTAAGGATTTCAGTACCAAGGAAACAGCCAAGGATATGTAGAGTCAAGACTATGCATGAGGAAAAAGGGAACTGCAGGTTTTCACACCACCTCTCAGACACAAGCTCAACCTGGGGACCCTCTCACATTAAAAGATTCCCCCTTCTGACAACAGTGGGATTTTACAAGTTCAAAGCATTCTTTCATGACAGCCCAACATGAAGCAGCAACTAAAGCACACCTCAGTCCTGGAAGTCTCTCAGAAGCCATCAGAAATGCCCCACTTAATGCTCCTAATGGTCCTACATCAAGATTTTCTCTTTTCAAGAGTGACTTTAGAAGAGAAAAGCACAATCCAGCTTTTGCAACTCAAGTACTATCATTATCCTGCTTTAATAATACATCTAATGTTAATTCTCTTAGAGCGAGATGACTAAGCTATACTCTGGATTTCTGCACACAGATCCCCACTTGTCCAACTGCCAATGTTTTCTACATTATTTTCATAACAGGAACAGCTCTCTTATGATGGGAAACTCTCCCAATTTTAACAGGAAATTGTTTCCCTCAACTACTGGCAGTCATACTACACAGCTTATGAGAGCGTACTCTAAAATGAAAATAAATGCAATGCTAAAATGATATTAATGAACAGCTTCACCAGGAAAACAAACAAACAAAAACAGCAAAACCCACAAAAAAAAGAGTATGGTCAGATGTTTGGTTTTGTATGACAAGGTGAATACACTTACGTGAAATGATGATGTGCTATTGGGTGATATGATTAATTTAGGTTTCCTGCTTTTTACTTGTAAGACAGAAAAGCTATTTGATTTTCATCACGTGCTTTGAGAACCACTTACATCAGATTCACCTATCAAACATGAGGCAAAAAGCACTTAAAATATGTATATGCCTACAGTAGGCACAAGAGGAAGCACAGAGGATACCTGAGCAAACCACATGAAACCCTGCAATGATTATACTCGGCAACCAAAGCTGATGTCTGCCAGCTTGTGGTTTGCTGCACTGTTGGGGTGAGGCAGGAAGGATCACTGCACAGCTGTAGGGCTCCAGCCTCAGCCTCCTGAACAGCGAGGTTTACTCAAACAGCAGGCACAGAATGGAAACCAAGTTATCCTCTTTAATTCATGCAGAAACTGAATCACATGAATGAAGGTATAATTCTGAGAAACATTATCTGCACATTGAGATCATTCCATCTGTGCAGTAATTTTAAACACTGTTTTTCATTCACTTTGCATTCCTGTAGAGCTGCAAGCAACTGTTAGCAATTTCTCTCTTTCTCTCCCAAGTATACATCCATTCATCACTGATGCTATCTCTATCTCTACTATCTCTACATAGTGAATAAATGCATATTTCATTAACACAAAACATATAAACAAATGTCATTAACATTTTTGTAGAACTCTACTTTGTGGGTCTGTCTGAAAGGTAATCTGTATATACTAACGGCACCCTAGAGACTACACAAAGGCACTACTAGCTACAGCAGATCATCTTTCAGATCATTAAAAAACCCATCTCTATATCCAACTTTGTAGTAGCTATCAAACCTTCGCTGTTACTCAGGGCCTCACAATTTACCCAGTAGGTCCCATGGATGAAGGCAGGCAAAAACAAATGCCACCTACAAGTTATCAGGCAGATTGAGAACCGGTTGCAAGGTCTTTGCTTCATTTCTTGATCACATTATAGGGCAGTGCTGACACTGAGGGAAACACATCCAAACTGCCCCATGTATCACAGGCGTGCATCAGTAAGAATGCCCTGTGAACCCAGACAAAAGATTTACCTCAGTTAACACCTAATGTCAGTGTTCATCCTGCTTAGGACAGGCAGACAGAAGCTGGGGTGATACTGGGCAGCTTCTTCTGCTGCTCCAGCTGCAGCTTAAGTGAGCACAAAGTTACAACCTGAGAAACTGGGTTAATTTTCAGGACAATCTTTACACTATTTCCAGATGGTTAATAAAGGGGTGGACATGTGATTCAGAGCTTCATGATACAAGCCACAGAAAATGCACACAAAAGCAAGAAGACAAATGTTTTACTAACTCTAACGAGACCAAAGCTGGCCTTAGCAGCCTGAACACAACTTATTTCAGTCAAACATTCCAAGAGTAACAGAGGCAAAAAAAAGCTCTGGCAGCACATCCTGATTTCACCTTCCACCCCTGTTTTGCTGCAAAGGTCCCGTCCCAGAGTCTCATGCTCAGTCTGAAGAAAGACACTGCCTACTATTTAAATGGATGCAGACAAGTGTTTTTTACTGTGAAGGCAGTCCATCGTCACAGTAATAGCCTCCTGGAAGAATCAGTTACTTTAGAGCTTATGAAAATGCCTCACACCACCGAGGAATCATTTCAGTGAAAAATGCACTTCATAAAGTTTTCTTCAAAAGATACTAATATCTTGGATAAGCTATAATAAGATTTCACATGGCTTGAAACAGTGGCTGATTTTCACCATAGCGCACAACATCGGTGTTACCTAAAGCAACTGCAGCTGATCCTTACAAATACAAAAGGTCTTAACCATTCCTTTCTGCTATGCGAACCAAATGCTCCTTGGAAAGGAGCACTTCCTTACAAATGCAAGGACAGAAGCCATTTCCCACTCCTCCTCATTCATAAATGCCACACACACTTCTAGAAACACAGTTTCAATGACGAGCAAAGATTAGTACACTCAGCTCTTGCCAGCAATCTGGGTGACCTGTGTTCTGATGTGAAAACCTGTAACAAAGCTCCTTCTGTCCTCCAGATGGACAGGACTTTTGTATGAAGTTTATTCCGAACGTCACAGCTCTAAGCATTTGACAACAAGATAGCTGCTGGCTAGATCTAATTCACTTAAAAGGTTCTTAGAAAATGCACACAGAAATCCACGTGCTGCATTTACAGTAAAATAGACAAAGTGCAGCAATTTTGCTAAGTGACAGAACAGCAGGTCACTCATAAGTAGATTTTGTTGCAAATCATTTATCAGACTGAACACTACCACTTGCATTCCGTGTATACAGCTAGGTTATTTCTTTCTAAGTCTTGCAGGAGGCTTCTGTCTGCTGTGTGGAAAACAAAACAAAAACAGAAAAACTTTCTGTAAGCCTGGGGAAAGTTAAAATTCTCAAATACCCCAAGCCATAAGCAAAAGTCATGATATCTCAGTCTTCAAGGATCTGCCAAATTTCATACAGTTTTGGTTTGGCCTTTCTTTTTGAATGTAATTATTTCATTTGCCTTACAGTTCCAGGTTTTCCCACCCATGGCAAATTCACATATATACAGAAATCCTAAGATTTCTGGCTAGGGGCTGATCTAAAGAGCTTCTGTAGGATTCACAGTCTTTTTCTATATTCTTCTGAGTACACAAATGTCTTTATTTAAAATAAGGGCTGCTGTGCAGCTCATTTTCCATTTTAGATGCAAGCTACAGCATGAGGAGGCCAGAAACACCTCCCTTTGGGATCAACTACATTACCGTTTTTAGCTGTACAGCTTCTCTAGGCGGCAAATGGCATAAATCATCATTCAGTAATCACACACAACACAATACACTCAGCTTTCCATATATCTCATCTAGCCCCAGGACACCCTATGGAAATTAGCTGTGTTTCCTCTAGCATCTGTCTTAGAGTTGTTTCAAAATTACGAGCTTAAATTCCTTGTGCAGTCAACAGAGAGACAAGCACATATAGACAGACAAGGTTTGCCTGCACTAGTTATCATAATTCCAAGTCTCTTTACTACAGGCCACAATAAAGCACTGCACACAATAACCCTTATTCTGCACACTTCAGTTTCCACAGCTTTTATTATTTTACATTCTGCATAAAGGAACTGCACTCGCACTCTGGAATTTTCTTCATATCTCCTAATTCAGTATTGGGCTATGGAAATACTCAGCTCACTGTTCTTTCTAATGGGCTTCTCACTTTTTCCTTCTCTGCAGTTGCTGATCCTGATCTGCTCATATTTTCAACTCTTTAGTTAGCTATGTAGCTCATTTTCCTTGCCAGTTATCACTCACTCTCACGCTGCTCCATCATGTGTCCCCAAGCCCCATCACACTCTTACCTTTCTCAAGTACACAAGACCCAGCTCTCCCAAACACTCCCATTACCATAGCTCCTTGTGCGCCAACTGATACTGATGGTAACATCTGAAAGCAAAAGCAGCAACACAGATGCACGTCAGCCAGTACCTGTGACATATCTGCACAGCTCAGTAGTTTTCAGTTGTACATCTAGCAGCTTAAAAGCAAAAATACCAATTTTAGTTCAAACTCCACTAGACACAGGAAGACTTCAGTCACACGAGAAAGTTACTGCAATTTTACTCAATCAGTATGGTTATTTTAAGTGACTAATTCCTTCTGATTGGGACTACCGTTACCTCTACACAACTGAACACATTACCTCCTTTGTTTTTAATGAGGGCATAGCTGTATTCAATCCAGAATGAAGGGCTCAAAGATTTAGGTGCAAGGTATATACACAGATTTAAAAACTTACATACAGTGCTCTAGTTTACTTTTAAGCATACATGAGTCAGAGCAAAAACCTCATGAAGTAGTGTGCTGAAGGAGAAATAGCTCTGTAGCCAAGTCAACCAGCCTCAGCAGCAGCTCATCACACAGCAGAGTCGGATATTGCATACAGTCTCACAAACATTTACAGTGCAGTCAGCACACGAATCTGGGATGCAGCAGAGCCCAGTTTCCTCCCTAGCGGTACCTCATTTCACAATTTAAATAATGTACTGATGCAAGGAAGTAACAACTGATAAACCATAAGAGGTTTAAGAGATGACTGTTTTATACACTGGAGTGAGTCTGGGTGCCTGCCTATGGGCATTCTTGCATGCACAGAGTGCTTGTCTGCACCAGCAAATGAACAACTGAAAAGATGTGAGGAAAAAAAAAAAAAAAAAAAAAAAAAAAAGGTTAGAACTTAAGATGCTGTGCATGTTTTGAACTCCCAACCCTTCCTCAAGAGCATCAATACACTAATAACAGTAATAACAAGTGAGAAAATACAGAATTTTGAACAGAAGGGTATATTTAAAGGAGAATTTGAATGGGTAACAGTTTGACTTGTGAGATATCCATCTTTCTTTCAGAGCACTACCATTTACACAGGGTTGCTCCTACTTAAAAAGCCTTAGAGCAGTATCCAAAAGCCAAAAGAGACTTTCTTGTAGGTCCCCCGGTGTAATGCAGTTCAGCCACTGGACTTCTAGAAGTCTACAGGAAATATCTCTCCTGCCCCTGCCTTCCTCTCTCCAAGTACAGACCTCACGGTACATGAGAACATACGCCTCCGTTAATGTAGGCATAAACAATTAAATCAACAGTGATAGATGACTGACCAACACTATTTTCATGACATTTGACTTAAAAAGTGAGTGTTCTTGATTATGAGGAGAATTATGTATATTCGTCTTGGGACAGCAGAGCAAATCCAACCTTGAAAATCTGCCTGCATCTGTTCTGTTTCACAATGTTTTCTGGAAGGAGACATCTGCATTGCATGGGAAAGGGAGTAAACCAAGAACTTCAGTTCTCACTACACAGTATGCTACACCCAGAACAAAATGCCAGGAGATCAGACACAATCAGAGATCAAATTGCTACATTTCCTTTTAACAAATACACTCAACAAAATCAACTTCCCTTTCTTTTCGCAATACGTATATTCATAGCAGTAGCAGTTTCCTTCACATACAAAAATTGTCTATATTGACATCATAAGTACAAAGTCCAGATTTGCCAGAGTTTTAGTACAAAATGCTCACAGAGATTCCAGGCAGTTGCAGCAATGTGGTCTTTTGTTTATCAGAGCTCAGAATCACATTCAGGAATGTGTCTCCCATGGTTTTTCAGCCTTAGCCTGCTGACTATACTTTACATCAGTATCTCAGCACAGCCTCCAAAAAAGAGACATCCTAGGCATGGGTTTTCCCACTGCTATTCCTACGCCCACGCTGCTTCTACTATGATATAGAATGATGGACACAGTAATCAGCAATAGGTGTGGCTCAGCCCACCAAAACGTTTTTATTACAATTTGAAATTTGTTCCTTTAGCAGTAGGAGAAGGAAAGGAGAAGAAAAGGAGAAGCTTAATTATACAAGGAAGGAGCAGAAGCCAGAAAAAAAGCCTGGAAAGACAGGATAGGATATCAACTGAGGTAGCTCCACTATGACTTGTCATTTTTGGACACAAGGGGCACCAAAGCCACAACAGAAGAAGTTAGGCAAAGCAAGATGAACAAAAACAAAGAAACAAAAAAAAACAACACATATTTTGTAGGAAACCATCTCATAAGCTCATCATTGCAGGGGCTGCAGGATAAGGAAGATTCAGCACTCCAAAAAGGTTCCACATTCTCCCAGCATGGCTGGAAATTTATTTTCAATACAAAACGTAGCCATTAGCAACTTCAAATTTTGAATTTATGAGCTGGCATTCTACACACAAGAACAGAGAAGCATTCCTTGAGCAGTGAAGCCCCAGATACACCATGTCCATAACTTGAGAGCACAGGTGTTAACAGGTCAAGGTGTTCTTATCAGTGGCTTATCCTGTTTCTCAGAGCAAGACAAACTCTCCCAGAATGAGCAGTTTAAAGCCACATTTGTCTTTGAGAAGAGCATCTTTGTCACTTTCGCTACATTCATTAAATTAACATCACCCAACTTTGCAGCACTGACAAAACCTACAGAGCAACTCCAAAGATGCCAGACCAGACAATATCAAAGCTTCAAGGCACAAAGGTTCAACAATTCCAGCCTAACTGCAGTAAACAACTGTATCTAAGGATTTGCACCTATGGCTGTCTACAGTGAACGTAAAATCTTCACTGGTTATCCTAGAACTTCAACAGCCAAATGGAAAACCATTTTGATATCTCTTAGTTTGACTATTCTCCCAAATTTGCATACCCCTGCAGATGTAAAAGGTCTCCAAAACTAAGACACAATGCCTTGAAAGCAAAGCTTCACTTGTACAATGCTACAGTGATTTATTGTCTTGCTTTCTGATGCAGATAATTAGACATCTTTGCCACTGCCCTGTTTGTCACCACAAAACTTGAAAAAGCTCGGAAAACAAGGTAAAAAAGGTAAAGAAACAGAAGAGAAAGAAACACAAAGTTAAGGAAGAACTAAGCTATCTGAAATGTTCCTCTCGGTCCCAAACAGAAAACTTTTTATCCAAAAGATGCGCCAAAACAAACGAACAGAAATAACTGATAGGGAACAAAGACTTGATCTGACAGAGAAACATAGTGTAAAAAGAAAATCTTTACTATAAAAAGCAGAAGTCTTTGCTTTAAAATGCCTTAAGGTCGCTTCCACTCCAGCCTAGAGACTGAAGAACTCCACAAAATGTTTTCCTCTTTTGGCCTCACTTACCCCTTGCCACACATTCTCTGTGCAGCTGGTGAAGAAGAGAGACAGTTGGCTGTGCAGCTAATCCACATTAAACGACCCATACAATATGGGCAACCCTAACTTTTTCAATTGTGTTTCATAACGCTGATGTTTTAAGAGTGATCCTCAGATGAAATCAGTTGTTACATGAGCAGCTGAACCAACAAAGCCCGGCTTCCATGAGTTTTTGTTCTGTATTTTTGCGCTCACTCCCCACAGTAACTCAGTTCCTCCCTGAGCCCTTGCAATTCTTTGCAATCCCCTCAGCTTCCCCTGCCCTGAAGCTCCCACTCCTGTCTGGAAGCAAACCATAGTGGGCCTGCTGCCCACTGTAGGGCAGATGGGATGGCATTGCTGCCCATCACAGTGCAGGGGCAGGGTATTTCATAAGCCACTTGACCACTGACTCCTTACAAGTTGTGTGAATGTCCAGAAGTCTCCACCAAACAACTTGAGTGGGTATTTACACAGAAACTGGATTAAAAGAGCAATCATGGCAGCTTTATGCTGAATGACTGCTCTATATTTACATGAGAAAGCAGCCAGCAGAGGTCACATACCAGAATTTTTGCTCTTTGCTCCCTTTCTGCTGTGCTCCTGTGTCGTGTTACTGACAGAATTGTTTGTGCCATGTTCCATTAAAAACACCATGGATGATTTGTGTGCTTGTAGACTGACTGCACCACAAATACTGGTTAGGTAAAAGCTAATAGATGAATACGAAACTATGACAGCAAATTACTTTTACACATCTTGTTTATTTTTTACTGATTTCACTCATAAACCTTGAAAACAACAACAAAAAACCCATGTTCCATTACTAAGTAACAAATCTCTTTATTCATTTAGCTGACACCTTCCAAGAAAGAGTACCCAAGTACAACAGTGAAGACCAGCCTCAACATCCCCTACACCTATAAGAATAAATAAAATAATAAAGGTTCATGCTTTTGTCAGTGAGAAGAAAACAGATGTTTGTACATAAACCCAAAAGCACAGGAGTTAGGAAGATGTCCCGAAGGAATGTGGGTCTGCTTTCAGCCCTGATTTAAATACAAATAGCTATTTATGCTTTACTCAAAGGCATTTATACCCAAATCAGTTCTTGGTTTTTTGTTTTGTTTTTGTTTTGAGTGTGTGGGAAAGAAGCATGCCAGCCTCTCATCCTGTCAGTATGCAGGAGTCTGGTTCCTCTTTTCTGTCTTCCCTTGAGAGAAGGTGCTTACATCTTCCTTGAGACATCTTTCCTCCAGGCTGAATGAACCTAGTTCCCCACTCCTTCCCTCTTAAGGCACATGCTACAGCCTCTACTTCACCTTGGGGTCCCCAAGTGAGCTCACCCCACACAGTCAATATCTGCCTTTCAGCACAGCTGCTGCCTACTCATTAAGCCCCTACATGACCATTTGCTTGGAGTTACTCAACTCCACTGCAAGACTTCACACTTGCTTTTGTTGATTGCCACGAGGTTCCCATTTCTCCAGCCAGTTAAGCTGCCTCTGAGTAGCACACCTGCCCTCCAGCACAATAACTGTGGTCCCCACAGCTTGGTGTCATCTTTGCCCAGAGAAGCTGTGGGCATACCATCCCTAGAGGTGCTCAAGGCCAGGCTGGATGGGGTCCTGGCAACCTATGGCAGGGGAGTCAAAATAGTTGGTCTTCAAGGTCCCTTCCAGTTCAAATCATTTTGTGACTCTACAATCTGTGAACTAGCTAGAGGACTCCTGTTCCACCAAAGACATGTATTGCTCAATAATGGGAGGGGTTTTTTTTCAGGTCTGTAAGTGACTCCATCCCAGTCACTATTGTTACATCACTTTTATAATATTTACCCTTCTCATAACTCTTCCCTAGATTCACTATCCCCCCTTTTAATAAAAGCAGCCAAAATGCAGCAAGTCATTTAATTTATTTTTCCTTAATGCTGAAATCCTTCATTATAATCATTCTTGATAGCATACTATAGAAAAGAAGGATTTAAAAAAAAAAAAAAAAAAGGAAGAAAGAGGAAAAAAAGGATATCCATTTTTCCAAAGTAGCAAATAATCAGTATACCATGAATTTACAGACTGCATAAACATCTTCTCCTGAGAACTCCAGTGCAGGTTTCAGAGTGCAAATGATTCAGTGGACAGATTAAGTGTTGTTCAGCATGACCAAACTGAGGGTCGTTCAACATCACCAAATTTCTTCTACCATTAGACCTCATTTAAAATCAGAAAAAGGAAAAGTGGAAGGAAGGGGGAGGAAGTTCATTTAACACCTCCTTAATCCAGAACTGTTGCAGATTATTGGTTTAAGCAAGGGTTTATGTATGCATGTCCTTGGCTTAGCATAATGGATGATCACCACAATATTACACAGCAAGTGAAAGACCCTATGGACACAAAATACTCAATGTTTTAAATATATATATATATATATATATATATATATATATATATTTATATATATATATATATATATATGTTCTAATTTAGAAGGGAACATTTTTCTGGGCTTTTCTCTCTCACTTTTTAAGTCCAATTCCAACAGACACCCACCAAGAACAGCATCAAGTATATCCCTCACTCCCACTCCTTTGAAATATGCTGCATGTACCATGGTTAGCTCCTTTGCTACTTCATAAGCACAGTCACAGATTTCTTATATTCAATACACTTCTCGTAGCTATGGCTAAAATAATCTACTCCTATGCCTCCAAAAATCATGAAGAATTTCTGGAACTTCTCCAGACTTAAAATCATCTGCAAAAGCAGTTTTCATATCATGCCATACACACTTCAGGAACCTTGTCCTATACCACATATAAACCACAGGGATCACAGACTACCAGGGCTTCAGTGCCAAAAAGCTCAGTAACCTCCTATTACTAAATCAGCATCAAAACTCCTTCCACAAGAATGGAAGCTTACTCCCATGTGGCTTGCTGCTGGATCGACTTAAGAAAAGTAAAAAGCAATGCCACACAGAAGATCTATAGAAGTCCTGCTCCAAAAATAGGCACATGAACAGGTTATGTGAAGGGGAATAAAAAGCACTTGGAAATGTAGACCTGTAGGCACAAAAAAAAAAAGAAAAAAAAGCAATTCAGACCATGCAATGAGCTGCATGTGCTCTTTAATGAAAGCAGAAGCATACACATGCCCAAGAGACAAATCTTCACAGAGCAAGAATCCAAGCAGATCATAAACATAAGCCTCTAGCACTTTCTTGTAGAACCTGAATGTATTCCAGCTGTGAATATGCAAAATGTAAAGAGGGGCAGTTTTCAGCTGCGGTGCAAAGAGGCAACAAACACGTTCAGATTGTGCATGACAGCTCCTTGGTGCAGGTCACACATCGCTCACTTGTGGCTCCATGCACCCTCCATCAGTCCCAATGTCTCACCTGCACAGTTAATGTACAGACCATGCTCTGCAGTTCAGCTATCAGTCTCCAGGCTCTCATACAAACAAAAGTCATGCAAACAAATACTTTTAGCAATTTCTAGACAACTTAAGGCTAATCTTTGTAACACAGAATTTTCCAAAGGCTCAGGAGGTACTTAAAAAAAAAAAAAAAAAAATGCAGTCCAAATGCTCAGAGGTACAATCTCTGAAATACTAGAGCTTATCCCTGAAGTCTGGTTGTGACAGCACATCACATCTCCTCTGTAGTGATGACCCCTAAGAACAGCACAAATCATCCATAAACACTTAAACAGATACATTGCCTTGTTCATTCCAAGAGAAATACCTTGCCATGCTTCACCACTGATGGACACACCACAGATACTGCTTTTGTACTCATCCTGGCTGCCAAGGGCTCATGTGTGAGAGGGGAGGGAGCAACTCAGCCAGGCCTGGTGGCTGCAGTGCTGGGGGTCAGAGCTGCAATGCCAGTCTCTCAATAGGAGAGGATCCAGGGAGCAGCGTTTAGGGCACACACATGCCTCTGAGAAGCCCAGGAAACAGACATGCCACACACTGTGCTTGCCCAAAACACTTCTTGAAAAAATTATGATTCACTATATCAAAAACAATTTCCTGCTCTTTCCTTAGACTGAAGTGTTCATTCTTTGCTCTACATTACACATCAAAGAGCTTCCAAGAGAAAATTTTATCTTGAGTCATCAGACCACAAGAATAACAACGCTCTCCCCCTCAAGTATGAAAAACGTTTTCTAACTAGCATGCAAGTGGGTATTTATTATTGCACTTCACATACACAGTGAAGAAAAAAAAATATTTTAGAGAAAGTGTAAAAGAATGCAACCAGAAGATGTTAAAAAAAAAAACCCTAAAACACAACAAAAACAAACAGACAGTCCCAGAAAATCAAAGACAAGAAAGCGGTACCGTCCTATCAGACTAATTGTGCAAAGGGAGTTCTCAGTCCAAACTTCTTCAGGTGCTTCCTGGCACTTCAGCAGTCCCCATTCACCCTTGTTAGCTACTCCTATGCTGCCTCACACACTCACACTGGCAACCCTCAGATTTAGATGTCACATTTTTATCCGAACTTCTAATATGAAGCAGATGCCATGTGATGGACCACTTGAAATACATGAGGTGCAAAAACTAAGAGAAAAAGCTGCAGTACTTATTGGCTGAAAAAGCTTTAAATTCCATCTTTGTCAAAAACAAAAGCAAACCCACCAGTCCTGGCTTGAAAAGATTCTGTACACGTGTGGATTTCGTTTCGCCAGCAAATGCTGTGAGTGGGAAAAAGAAAAAAAAGGGCTGCATAAGCAGCAAAAACAAACATAAAAATGCAATAAATACTTTGGGTGGTTTGTTTTGCTTTGTTTCTCAAATTGAGCATTCTTTTTCTTTCCTCCAAGGATTTGCAAAGCTCACAGTCACGACTAGCGTTATTCTTATGAAGCAACTCTCATTTTAACCTTTTTTTTTGTGAGCAGGTAAGAATTCTTCTCTGCACACATCTGTGAAATTTCTGTCACAGAATTCCAGTCTCTGCACCAGTCCTTAAGCATAACTCTGTGTGATGCAGTACAAAATATGCCCCCCCGTCTTATGATTTCTGCAGAATCTTGAAAAGAAGCAGCTCAGGGCTCAAGCAGCAGTATGCCCGGGACTGCCTACAGATGTACATGGAAAGGTAAGTGTTGTAGCACTGTTATTAAGATAAAGAAAAATCATGCAGATAAAAGAGGGAGTTGTTAGGACATTTATCTCCCTGAGTTGGGACGGTACAGTACACAGAATTATTGACTATCTATTATTAGTGATGAACTGAGTTGGGTCTGCCAATTGCAAAATGAGACAAACCCTGGTAAAAACTGCACAAGCTGTTAGACCTGAATTGCTTTTCAACCGCAAATCCTTGTCATCTTCACTAATGCCTGTGGACTGACACCAGCAGAAAAATCAACAGAGAAGTAGTGTTTGTCATCAGTCGTACACCACACTCACATCTCACACTTTCCCTTTAGACCTGAATTCACCTTTAATTTGGTGTTAGCAAACTGAAGGAGGGACAGAAGAAGACGCAGATAGTCTCTTGCCTGCTTTCTGGGCACAACTTTTAGCTAAGATAAGACAGGTGAGTTTGCAAACCGAGCCAGCTCCCAGCCACGCCACAGCTCCATTTCCACGTGGGCCCCCGTGCCCTCAGCTCCTCTGACAGCCGGCAGATCATTTCCATGAGGCCACACAGCTCCCATCAATATTGACCACAACAGCTACCTTAACGGGTTGCACCAAATAGGAAACAGATTATTTCATAAGTAGATGCTGCAAAGGAAAGTGTGCACCTCGGAATTAAATGCTTATCTCTGGTCTTCTTCCTACAATGAAAGAGTTTTGTAACATTGAGACAACTTGAAATTTTTCATTCCTCTGCTCCTTCCTACTTCATAGATTAAATAAGTCAGCACAAGCAAAGATAAGGTGGCTACTCAGTACTTTTAAGACTGCAATTTAAAGAACCGCATACTCACTTTATCTCTTTGTCTCCAGCTACCTTTAAATATGTAAGTTTAGGGGAAAATGAATTAACACGGCACTTAAGGAATGTGTCTCTTGAGCACCACCAGTGACCAGCGGGGTTGTTCTCTTCTCACTGGTGACAGGACAAGGGGAAATGGCCTCAAGTTGTGCCAGGGTAAGTTTAGGCTGGATATCAGGAAACGCTTCTTTACAGAAAGGGTTGTTAAGCACTGGAATAGGCCCCCCAGGGACATGGTTGAATCACCATCCCCGGATGTGTTTAAAAACCGTTTGGATGTGGTGCTCAGGGACATGATTTAGCAGATGTTTGTTAGACTTAGTAGAGTTAGGTCATGGTTGGACTCTATGATCTTTAAGGTCTTTTCCAACCTGAGCAATTCCATGATTCTGTGACCAGGACTCCATCACTCCTCCGGGCAGTCCAAACCAACACCTGCTACCTCCACTGGGAAGGAATTTTTCCTGATGACCCCAACTTCTGCAGCCAAGTTGCACAGAGGCAAACACAGCACACTGCACACAGGTGAGTGCTGAGGGCACTGAGCCCTCCTGGCTGCGCAGGGAGCTGGCAGTGCTGCTCCACACGGGCTGCAGCAGCGCTGCTTTCACTAGTGAGCCCACTCCTCAGGCACTGAGGGTTCAGTTCTGCTGGAAAACTGGCAGCAATCCCTTGCCAGCTGCTCCAGCTTCTCCAAAATGAAAGACTTGGCAGGTGCTGAGTTATCGCCCTAAATACATGTCCCCCGTTACTCCTTGTAGTAACATTTTCTGATCGGACTTGGCCTCACGTGTATCAAACATTATTTTTAGTTTTAATGTGGTTCTAACTAAAGAATTTGCAACGCAAGGAGGGAAAACAACATTAATATTAGCAGAGTTTGCCAGGTGGGATCCAAAAGAGAACAGCTGCTTATGCAGCTTGGACATCACGTATCTCTGGTGTTAAGTATGTTGCAAGTTCCAAAGCCTCCTCTCCTCTTCAGGGGCACCGGAAGCACAGAGCAGCAGCACAGACCCCCCCACCCGATGGATCTGCCAAGGTCTGGAAGTTCCTGCAGCTGCAGTGCCTCTCCTGGCTGCATCCATGCTGCTGGGCCGCTCCCCCCTCTCCCTGGGGAGATGCACACACCCCATCAGGAGCACAGCACTGAGCTGAAGGTGAAGTGACGCTTAAGATCAGGATCAATTACCTGAACAAAATGGGGAATCGGCTCTTCGAGCCATGTTTTCTCGTCCAATTTCCTTTCACTAATTCGATGGTCATGAATAGAGATTTTCTCTTCTGTTGACACACGCAGTCAGGGAGAAATACAAAAACACAAAGAAGCAATAGCAACAAAAGGGAGAACCAGATACCAACAACGTTTCTCCTGCTGGGGAAAAAGAAATAGCAAGTTCTCCCAATTTTGCTTGTAAGCTGCGGTAAGATCACTAGCCCCTAGTGATCTTTTACATTTTTTACATTTACAATTTTTACATTGTAGTTTTGCATTTTTGGCTTTTTTCCCCCCACCATAAATAAATAAATACATACATACATACAAGTTAAAATATTAGGAACGCCAAGGGGAGACCACTGCTTTCAAGACCAAGATGAGGAAAGTGCTCAGCAGAACAACCCAAGCTCAGCCCTGATGCTGCAGCTTGGTGCACTGCTTTTTTCCCTCGTGGCAGTGTTGGAATGAAGCAAGCAGACATTCACAAGTTCAGAACAACAGCCATTCCCTTTGGAGACAAAGCTCCAAACAGTTCTCACCTGCAGTCTACAAATCTCCTGCATTTGTCTGCAAATCTTTACCTTAACAACAGAAGGTGAGTTAGATATCGTACTACATGGAAACGTTTTACACATCTTTGAGATCATTATGAGCAGCAAACTTTCATCTGCTACCGTGACTTAAGTGCAGCGTAAAAACTTCACCACTCAACTCTAAGATCTGTAGAAATGATTTTGAGCAAAGCAGTTCTGACTCCTCCAGCAAACAGCATGCAGTCACTGCAGGCAAACACCACAACTGGAGTGCAAACCTCAAAGCCCCTTTTTTATTTGGAAAAGAGAAAGGTAAGTGCTCCACCATCCCGCAGCAAAGGGACGTGAGGGCTGTGATGGAATCATTGTACGCTAAGAGTCACATTTCCTTCCTCCACCAAGAATTTCTGATTGACTGGAGATGGAGAAGCTTGTAGCTCCCAAGAGCAGCACTCAAGGTCATTTGTTTATGGGATAACAAGGTGGGACGGCTGAGAGAGGCTTTGGGATCTACCTTTAGGATTAGGCTATCACCCACACCAGGGACATCCAAGCAATTTTAAACAAAAAAGCTGGAATCCACCAGGTGAAATCTCCACTTGCTTCTCACATATATCCTAAGGATCATCTTCTCCTAAACACTTCACATGGAAGGCCCATGCAGCAGGAGAGGAGGAACCGAACATCTGCATGTGCTATATGGTCTCATACATAGGAAAAGTTATTTTTGAGCTAAGTGATACAACTCAAACACACGTAATCAAGTTCTGCCTTGCATTTCTGCATGATAACCCTTTAATAGACCACCAAACACCAATTTCCAGAGAAACTCGCACACAGAACCCACTGCACTCAGATTTCCATCACTGAAAACACCGGTGCTGCACGTTCCTGTGAATCACCCAAGCAGCTCCCCAGGACACCAGCACCACCAGAAATGCGCTGCAGGACTGATACCTCACTTCTTCACCACTGGTCCCAAAGAGAGGTGCCGCGTCCTCTATCGCTGTCTGACTACTAACTTCATGCATACACAATGTCATTCCCGCTGCCATAAACGAGGAGCGGTCCCAATCCCGATGCTTAACACAGCGCGCGGGAAGCTCCTCAAACCCCCGGCGCTGGCCAAGGATCGAGCCCGACCCGAGCGATTCCGCGGCCAGGGGCAGCAGCTCCCACGCGGGCAGCACGACTCTGGGAACGCTTCGGTACTGCATGGATCGGGCGGAGTGCGAAGCGCTGCGTCCAGTTCTCCACGCTCCAGGACACTGCGCCTCAACCCACAGGCATAGCGAGCCTCAGCGGGCGTGGGCCAGACTCCCGGGTTCACCCCGCCGCTCCACCGCCCCCGGCGGCAGCTCCGCCCCCTGCCCCGCCCCGTCCCGTCCCGCTGCGTCCCCCGCCCCGGGGACGGCAGCCCCGCTGCGGGCCCGCAGCCGGCCCGTGCCGCGCCGCCCCTCCCGGCGCCGCCCGCCCCGCTCACCTGGCGGCGGGCCCCTGGCGCCCGGGGCGGCGCGGGGAGAGCTGTGGCCGGCGGGGCCGCCCCGGCCCTGGCTGTGCGCTCCCGGCTCCGGCGGGCTCGGGCCGCGGAGAGGCGGCTGCGGCGGGCGGAGGGTGGTGGGGGGCGGCGGGAAGCGAGCGGCGCCGCCGCCGCCGTTCATGGCGGGCGCGGGGCGGGGGCGAGCGTGGCTCCGGGGGGGCGCCGGGAGGAGGCAGTGAGCCGAGGGGGAGGTGGCGGCGGCGGCCTCAGCAGCGGGGAAGGAGGTGGCGGAGGGGGCGGGGGGCGGCGGATGGGAGGAGGCGGGGGCGGGCAGGAGGCGGTGGCGGGGGCCGCCCATCGGCCGCGCGGCGGGGCCGCTCCGCGCTGCTCCCCGCGCCGGGCACAGCGGGGCAGCGCTCCTAGCGCCGGGCAGGGGTCGACCGTGCGGCGGTGCGCTGTGGGGCGCGGGGCGGGCAGGCACCGGCATCACCCCTCGAGGTGGAGGTTCAGCAGTGGCAGCTCCAGCCGGGCCCGGCCGGGCTTTGCGGGAAGAGCTGACTCTCCGCCGGGGGGGAGGGGGAGGAGGAGGAGGAGGAGGAAGTCTCTCCGCCTTCTTCCTCCCTCCGCCCCAGCGGGCGGGCGCGCTCCGCCGTCCCGGCGCCTTCCCACGGCCGGGTACCGGCTGCCCGCTTTACGGCGGTAGCTCCGCTTCGCCAGCGGGGGAAGGGCCTCCCGGCGCTCAGCGCTCTGCCCGCCCCGCGCGCTTGCGGAGAGCTCGGAACTGTCCGCGCTCCTCGGGCCGGCCCGGTGCGGGTCTAGCGGGCAGCGGACAGCGCAAGCGTTCGCGGGGGCTGCGCGCTCGGCACGGTCACGCGTGGGCGCCGAGGAGCACGCGTGGGTGCCCACAGGGTCCGGCGGGCGTGGGGCCGCCCTCTCGAGCTGTGTGTGTGGGCAGCGCGTGCGGGGCAGTTTTTCGCGCCACATACCCATAAACCCACGGATTTGTTGCGGGGAGGGTTGTGCAGTCCGCTGAGTGTCGTTCAGGGCAGTGCTTTGGCATGGCAGGGGATCAGGAATGCAGCTAATGGTTTCTTTTTGAGCGCAGGAACGTGTGTGTGTGTGTGTTGGAGTGAATACCTGCTTTTGCCAAGGTGCTCCTAATCGTTGTTGACTTTCAGGAGAAGTAAAACAATATGAAAATTGATGCACGTATAACCAATGAGAAATCACTTACTCAGCAATATTCACTGTTTGAAGGGAGACCTGTGATGTCATCAGCTGAAGAACAGTTGTGTGAGCTTCCAACAGGCAGAAAAAACTCATTTCATTACACTGCATCCTGCATCCCACAGGAGGCAGTGAGGGAAGAGGTGCGCAGCTCGCGGTGCTGCTGCGGCCCCAATACCACACTTGGGTTCTCCCTGGGCTGCCCTTGCTGGCAGCTGTGCTGGTAACTGTGCTATGGGAAAAGGTCTGAAAGCAGCATTTGTCGTTCAGCTGTGACAATTGGACCTTGCTGCTCCTTGCTTCCTGAAGCACAAAGCAAGCTTAGGCTCTGTGAACGGTGTTACCTGGAGTTTCACTGTGGCTCGATGAGAAAAGAAAATGTGTACAAAGTACCTAAGCCAGCCTGTGAAGGCTCAGTAGTGATCCTACATGACCAATAGGCACCCTGCACAACTGTGTGGCTTTGGTTGGGGCTCCTGTAATGGCAGTGAATGCCCCTCCTGTCATTGTGCCTTTGCAGCAGGAGTAAATGCACAAGTACTGCTCCTCGCATCAAGTAACACAGAAAGACTGGAGAAACAGAAGGAAACATTTGGTTTGTCGTACATGCTGGTATGTGAAGTTACTAGTGTACTTTGGCCTGTTTTAATGGGGCTTCTATTTTGGAAGTGAGAGCAAAGCCAAATGCAAATCCCAGTGTGTTCCAGTCATTTGTTGTAGTTGTTTTTTGTTTTTAATGTTTAAGATCTTTCACTGTTAAGAGGTAATGGGATGGATTTTGATTTCGTGTCAGACTGGTGGTTTTGCTTCACTTTTTTTTTTTTCCCTTTTTTTTTTTTTTTTTTTTCCAGAGAATAAAAGATGTCCAAACCTCTCAGTACATTTTGAATTACTCTTTGCATTTTCAATAGTTCTTTGTTCTCCATTTTCCTCCCTTTCCACTTTCCGTCACTTGATGTAGTAGAACAGCTTTGGGAAGCTTTAAAGCTTTTTAGAGTTGGATTCTTTCTCTTCTCTCCCCATCAGGTTTCTAAAGTTCAAGAAAGTTTGTAACCTCTGACCGCAAACAGTTTAAACAGTGTTTAGTCTTAACCTTTCCAATAGTTCTGCTTGGAATCAAAGAAAAAAAAAAAAAAGAGATGAAATCCCATCAGAACTACAGCATTTTCCAGCTTTGAAATAGAGGCATATTTAACAAAATATAAAGCAAACGAGTATTAATTTTGAAAGGAACTGAAAAAAATATATAGAATGTTTTTCCTTTGTGGGTTTATCAGTAATATGCTTCATTATCAAAACCTTTTTTTTTTTTTTTTTCTCCCAAAATATTTTTTTTTACTCAATTATTCTTAATTTTCAAATTAAAACAGTAACCAGCTTCATAGAAAGTGGGACAAGACAGATAGCATGAAGTGTTTCAAGTGAATTTTTCAGTTCAGGTTTGGAAATGTTGTTTTACTTTGCTCAGCTTCTCCAGGGACAAAAAACCAAAACTTTCTGGTCTGTGAAATCCTGGCCTTCCTACATGCAAAGTATTGTGGAAGGCTGACTGCAGCGCAGCACTGCAGTAAGCAGACAAGGAGTTAACGGGCTCAGCAGAGGGGATCCCCATTGCTGCAGTTCTGCTTGGGTTCCCTCACGCTCTGCAGCAGGAAGGGTGCTTGATCTGCAGTGAAGTGATCCACATTTTGCTTCATGTATTTCTTTTAAATCTGGCAACACCTTTCTGTCTTGGTGAGTGTCCTTTATTTGAAGAAAAATACAGATTGAAGCAAATAATGACAAATGTTTGGATATAAGTCCAGCCTGCATGGCCTTTGTTTTGGATTAGATAAAAGTAAATGAGCAAAACAAAGCCAAGAAAGAACACAGGCCCAGAGAGATCATGGGCCCTGTGTTCTGCACAGCATGTATCTGTCCTGTCAGGTAGGTAAGGTAGGTAAGGAAAGTTGAGCATTAATGCACTTCTTACACTAAGAAAAGACTAATGCTTACCTCCAATGAGATGGGTTGATGGCATGCAGCGCAAGTCACCCTCTTTGCTGGATTTGAGATCTGCTGGGGAGACTGCAAGAGCTTAATTCTGTGCTGAAATGTTAATTCTGACCTCATCAGAAGCAGGATGTCCTATTTTGCGGGTGTTGTATTTTCATGTATCCACAGAGGGCACCATGGCTGCCACACTGCATATCCCATGCTTGATGCATTTGAAGAAGGCAGTGTCAGGGTCTTTCTCACTGCTGGCTTCTCAGTAGTGCTTACACAGCATTCAGTGCTAAGAGAGAGAGATGGGGACAACTTCCTGGTATACTTTCACTTCCGTCATAATCCAGATTCTCATACTTTTCACAGTCTGATTAGGTTCTAGGGACACAGGAATCACTTCAGATCCCTAATGTTTTCTTAATTAAGACTTTTTATACCCACACACCTGCCATTTTCTTATAGAATCATTTGAGTTGGAAGGGACCCTGAAAGGCTATCTAGTCCAAGTCCCCCTCAATGAACAGGGACACCTACAGCTGGATCAGGTGCCCAGAGCCCCTCTAGCTTGACCTTGAATATCTCCAGGGATGGGGCATCCACCACAGGGTGACCTGTTCCAGTGCCTCACCACCCTGACTGTAAAAAACTTCTTCCTTATATATAATCTAAATCTCCCCTCTTGTCATGTGAAATGATTTTCCCTTATCCTATCACAAGTGACCCTGAACTGCATCAGGTCTCCCCAGAGCCTTCTCTTCTCGAGGCTGAAAAATCCCAGCTCTCTCAGCCTGTTCTCATAGCAAAGGTGTTTCATCCCTGGGATCATTTTTGTGACCCTCCTCTGGACACACTCCAACAGGTCCATGTCTCTCCTCTACTGAGGACTTTGCATCTGGACGCAGTACTCCATGTGAGGCCTCAGCAGTGCAGAGTAGAGGGACAGGATCACCTCCCTTTCCCAGCTGATCACATATATTTTCATGCAGCCCAGGGTACGGTTGGCTTTTGGGTCTATGAGGGCACATTGTTGGCTCATGTCCAGCTGCCATCCATCAGTACTCCCAGGTCCTTTTCAGCAGGGCTGTTCTCTATCCTTACATTCCCTAGTACGTACTAATAGTGGATGTTGCCACAACTCAGGCGCAGACCTTACACTTGGATTGGTTGAACCTCATGAGGTACTCCTAGATCTACTGCTCGAACTTGTCTAGGTCTCTCTGGATGGCATCCCAACCCTTGGGGTTGTTGATCACACCACACAGCTTGATGTAATTCATGAGCTAGCTGAGAGTGCACTCGATCCCACTGTTGTAACTGATGAAGATGGTAAAGAGCACTGGTCCCAGTACTGACTCCTGGGGGACTCCACTTGTTGGGGATCTCCATCCAGACACAGCTATTGACCACCACTCTCTGAGTACGTTCACACAACCAGATCCTCATCTGCCAAACAGGCCACCTGTCAAATCCACATAATTTCAGTTTGGAGAGAAAGCTATTATGGGGGACTGTGTCAAAGGCCTTATCTTCATTATTTATGTTATCCCCACTGTTGTACTGGAGTACTATCTATCTGCTGTCTCCATGAATTGCCCACCTATTTTTCAACTACCCAAATGTAAACTTTGGAAAAAAACTACTGCCTGCTAATTCCCTGGAGAGAAAGCTTTCCCCTTTTTCTCTAGGAGGCATTACACCTGAACTCCTGTCATAACCTTGTACTATAGACAAGACTTGAGACAAATCACCCCATGATCCACTCCAATGCAGCACCATGCCAGTAGTCAGGCACACAGACTCCCTGTTAAAGGATATGGAGTAGTGTCACAGACTGAGAAAGACGTCTAGTATGCTAAGCACACACATGAAGAGTGATGACAGCAGAAAGGAGGGACAGTAGCATTTTGAGCAGAAACCTTCCCCAGGCAACACCAGGCACCCTGGGATCTCAGCCCCTTCTGGGAGGCCTGTGCAATCACAAAGATGCCCCTCACAAAGATGCCCCCAGCACTGAATTCCAGGGTGTCTCCACTTCTCTCTATGAAGGCAATTATACTGTTTTTAGTTACACTTATTGGCCTCCCTTCTGCCCTGCCCTCGTCCTTACACAAGACAGTCACCGCACTATGGTAGCAGTCATCAAATACTTAAATCCATAAGGTATGCCACTTCTTAGGTTGTTCTTTTCCAGACAAACACATATGAAAGTGTTCACTTTGAATTAAAAGTAGAGATTCTGTGCTTCATTCATCAATCTTGAACTGAAGCCTGAAAATTAAATATCTTCTTTAAGCTACAGTGGTGAAAATCCTCCTTCTTTTATTACCACTCTTCTTTTTCTAGCTGCAACTTTTCCCCAGTCCTCTGCTTACTCCCTGCAATTTTTCAGAGCTTTACTTTTACTCATAATTAACTTCAGCAACATACTACTTAAGTATGTAAGTATAGTCAAGCAACTTCTAAAGAAGGTCTCTGATGTTTTGACTTGCTAGAAGTGACTCCACACCAAGTTGATGTACAGTAAATGTGGATGTATAGGAAGAGAGAGGACACTTCTGCTTCTCCCCAGAAGGTTCTTTTCTGCTGCAGCTGTCACCCAGCGGTTGTTTGATCTCAGCATAGATAGTGTGCTTTCCAGGGAACAGCCTTTCTTCAGTCCCCACACACTCAATTTCCCCTGGGAAATCGAGAGAGGCTTTCCTGAAATAAACCTCTTTTTTTTTTTTTTTAATTTATTTTATTTTATTTTTTTCTGAGAAGCCTCCTTGATTTAGCTGAAACACTGGTTGGTAACTTTATTTGTGTTTATTTCCAATTATCCTGGTAGGGTCTTGGAAACATGGAAACGTTTTTCTTTTTCTTTTTCTTTTTTTTTTTTTGGTGATCAAAAATGGTAGCCTGCCCTGCAAATTGGAGTAGGTGAGGAGGTGTTCACAGTAATGCATCTTCGTGTCTTTAAAAACAAAAAACAACAGCAAAAACTACTACTTTTTAACATCTTCTGCCCACTCCTGACAAACCACAACAACCTGAACCAGCTAAGCCTCAGGTCAGTCAGGCTGCGCTGGACTGAATATGATGCTTCCATCACACTTTAAATATGAACATGCACAAATGAAACATAGAGATGAGGAGCATGCGAATGAAAAAGAGTTATGTAGGCTAATCCTAAAACTGTAGGATTTCTCAGTAAGATATTGCAAACTGGTTCCTTAGGGTTGCACAGAATACTTCCCCAACTGACGCTTCATCTGGCTTTTGGGCAACACAGGTTTTCAGATCTCTGGCAACTACTGTTGGTTAAGTTTGTCACCAAAGTATAAAGTAGAATGTCTACATCCTGGTGATTCCACTGCTTTTAAGACTCTGGAAATGCTCAGAGATGTGCAGGCAATTAGTGTGGAAGGTGTGATATTGTCTCACTCCCTTCTGGTGGACTGTATCCAGAAAGTAGGGTTTAGCAGTTTTTTCAAAAATCAGGAGGAATTCCATAAGGATTCAGTTTCCACATCATCGTTCTACAGATCTCTTTACCAAGTACTAATGTTTCCTGCAGTGATATGAGGGAAACTCAGTAGTTGATGCAGCTTTTGGTCTAGCAGTCCACTGAACATGAGTTCAGTGACAAGTTATTCTTTTGAGACTTGTTCTTCTATGCGCTTCAGACCATTGGCACTTCTGAAAGCAGACTTTGTATTTGGCTCTGGAAATTCAGTACATTCTGAAAGCATTGAAGGCTCTTCAGTGGATCTGTAAAGCACTGAAGGCTAGATGCACTGCCATTAAAATTCAGTTGGCTTTAAGTGGGAATTATATCAGGCATCACTTCCACAAGTAGATTTGAAATACTTTGTACTGTTTGAGGGCTGGGAGTGAAGAGCTTAACAAGATATTTTTTTCAAAATAGAGGGAAATTTCAAAGCTGAACATTAAAAAAAAGACAGCAATGTCACTTTATTGGGCATGAAAATCAAGCAGTTATTTCAAGTCAAAATGTGATGACACACTTTCATACATGGTGACTTAACAGATAGAATCTCCATCCAGGTTGGAAAAAACCTTCAAGATCACCAAATCCAACCATCAACCTGACCAAGTCCCATCACTAAGCCACATTGCTTAAGACCACACTCACATGTCTCTTACATACCTCAAGGAATGGAAGCACCACCACTTCATTCACCTCTGTGAAGAAATTCTTCTTAATGTCCAGTCGTGGCAATTTTCCAGTCATCTTCCCCAAGCCTGTACTGCTCCATGTGGTTATTGTGACCCAAGTCCAAGATTTGACACTTGGCTTTGTTGAATGTCATGTAATAGCACTCAGCCCGTTAATTTAATATATCTGTATCACTCTGCAGAGCCTTTCTACCCTTAAACTGAAACATCACTGGTGACTCCACCAACTGGACTAAGTATTTTTTGCTATGACTCTTCGATTCCAGTCATCCAACCAGCTCTTCACCCAGTAAGACCTACGGTGGTCCAAGCCACTAGCAGCCAATTTCTCTGGGAGAATTCTGTGGGAAATACGATCTCCAGGCACTACAGAAAATGTTCAAACTGTTCCAAACGGAGAAAGAAACATTTAGGACTACAGGTGTAAAAGATCCTGGTTGCTACAGGCCTGTCAGTCTCATTTCAGCACCTGGTAAAGTTATTCAGAAGATTATTCTGGAAGTTAACTGAAGGACTCCTGAAAGACAATGCATTCATTGATCACAGCCAATATATGTTGATAAAGTTCTGTTTAACAGACTTACTCTCCTTTCATGACAAGGTGACCAAGGGATGTAATCTTTGTGGATTTCAGCAAAGCTTTTGATATTGTTTTTCACAGCACTCTTCTGAATAAAATATCCAGCATAAAGTTAGACACAAACATAGTGTGATGGGTGAGCAATCAACAGATAGGTTGGAGTCAAAGAGTTTTAGTAACTCATGTTACATTTACAGTCATGATGTGACTGGTCACTGGTGAAGTTCCCAAGGGCTTTCTTTTTGTACCAGTTCTCTTTAATGTTTTCATCAATTACTTGGATACAGGTCTTAATTACATACAAAGTTTGTAGATGACAACTACACTGGGATGAGCTGTTGATTCCCCCAAGAGTAGAGAGGCTTGCATGGCGGGTTCAAGTTGGGTATTAGGAAAAGGTTATTCAGAGTTTGGTTGGGCAGTCCCCTGTGCCATGGTCACAGCACTGAGCTGCCAGTTCCAGAAGTGTTTGCTCTCAGACATGGGGTTTGAATTTTAGGTGATCCTGTTTGGAGCCAGGAGTTTGACTTGGTGATCTTTGTGGGTCCCTTCCGACACAGGACTTTCTATGATTCTATGAAAATGTCCCATTCACATAACCTCTTGTATCTTTACATAAGATTAGCCTTCAGAGTTGCATTGTTAGTCACATCTTGGAGGCAGAAAGGGAAGATGATGTCAGAATATGGCATACGAGAATGTGAAATTAGCACGGAAGAGCAACAGAAAGGATTTACTGCTGCAGTTCACTTATATTTGTTAATTAAATAAACATATTAATTTATAATTAATTTGGTAGGAATGTAGTAACATTTTCCCTTTACTGTTTGTCTTTAGACACCAAAGCAGTTCTAAAAGAACATCTTACAACTCCACCTGTGAGACAGGGACAGAGCCATTCTGGGGCAATTTCAGCTTTTGGCTGAGGTGAAATTTGGAGGTGGCCCTCTCAGCTAATAGAAATCAAGGCGGTAATTCAGAGTGTTTCATGAATGCCAAGGTCTGCTTCAATTGCACACTTTTCTGAATAGAAATGAAACAGAGTAGTGGCTGCCTAACACCTTATGGGGAGGATTTTGCCCATTCTGTCATTTGGCCCTGGCACAGCAGTTTCTCTCCTGGAATGAAAATACTGCATGGAATTGAATAGATTTTTAGGTTTGGAAGGCATCTACAAAGATCATCAAGTCCAACTGCCTACCTGCTTCAGGGCTAACCAAAAATTAAAGCATATTTGAAAAGCCATTATTGAAATGCCTCTTTAACTGGCCTGGAACACCCTGGCCATAAAGCCTGTTTCAGAACTTTTTCCTATTGTCCATTCTGACCCATCCCTAGCACTGCTCTGTGCCATTGCCGTTCTGCCACTTGTTCCCGGGGGCAGAGCCCTGAATTCCCTTCTCCTCTTTTCTCATGATGCTGCAGGGATCAGCGAGGTCAACTCTCGCCTTCCTGTTCTCCAAGGCCACACAGCCCAATGCCCTTAGCCTCTCTTCACAGCATGTGCCATCAGCCTGTGGCCTGCTTTGCTGACTTCCTCTGGAGGTTTTTATGGATGTACATAGCCTTTTTATATTGGGGAAACCAGAAATGTATGCAGTATTTGAGATAAGGCCACATCAACACAAAGTAAAGTAGGAGAACCACTTCTTTGGATTGGGTGTTTGCAATACTGTGAAACACTGTAGAACCAAATTTTCCTTTTGGAGGTTACTTCTTAGTTTTACCTATTAAGATTACATTTGACCTTTGGAAAAACCAGTCACTTTGGAAAAGTACTCCCGCTACCCACCTCTCCTGTGAAATTGTGAATGAGAAGAGAAAAAATCAATTGATACAATCCAAGAAATTGTTCAAGCCTGAGTGTGAAGCAGCCCCAGATCACTGGTCTGTAATAGAGAGGAAAGAAGCATCACCACTTTGGAGAGAGCACTTCTAGGGAAAGAATAATAACATACTTGCTGTTGTAGCAGCAGAAATCCGGAGACTAGGACAAAGAGACCTGGTGTATGCAGTAATCAGAAACTGCGTAGGAAGATCTCATCTCAGTAAAACACTGGCAAAGGAGAAGTGGAGGAGGTCCCAAGAAGAGCAAAATGAGCAGGCAAAACAACTTAATTAAGTATTATGTTGTCAGCCCAATGAGCTGCTGGGGCTAGAGGAACTTGTCACTGTATATTGCCAGCTCAGCAAATTGTCGAACCTGACAGGGCCCTCAGGCTACTGCTGTGTTTTATGAATGCAGTGCAATAATCATCATAATTATCTGAAGAAAAGAGAGAATGTGGGTATGATAGATATGGAGAAACAAAGCTCTGCATTGCTGCGATCTCAAAATGCATCAAAGGATTTTCCAAAAAGCAACACAGTCTAGGTGGGAGATAAGAGACTGGTGAGGGAGTCATTGCATTAAAGCTTTTCTGATGATTCGGGAAAACCTGTAAAAGTACAGAAGAATTAACAACATTTTCTCCCTAAAAATAATATTGAAGTCATTGACATGACTGGAAGAGTGACATTATCACAGGCAGGTGAGGAAGATGTAGAAGGGTCAGTAGGAGAAAATGGATAGGATCTCTCATGGTGAGTTTTCCTCTCCCAGTGACATTTTATTTGAATTAATTGTTCAAATGGAGACAAAACAAAACAAATCAAACAAAAAAACCAACCAAACAAACAAACAGAAACTCAAACCGGAGAGTTTAAGAAAAAGGAAAAGAAAACAGAAGTCAGAGTTTTGGATTTAGTGACATGCAAGTCTTTAGTAACATCAACAAGGACTATTGCGGTAGGATCATCAGCAGTGGAGAAGAATGAAAAATGTTTGATGTTCTTGTCACTGTAGATTCCATGGAGTTTTAGTGCTTTATATCAAATAAGGGCTGGCCTGAGAGCCATTGACTTTAAGGTGCAGTCATTGTAGTATTACAGAATCACAGAATTGTAGGGGTTGGAAGGGATCTCTGGCGATCATCTAGTGCACTCCCCTGTTAAATCAGGTTCCCTACAGTAATTACAGTTTTGACCTGCTGCATTTGTGACCTAAGCCAGCCCACCCCTCTTTAGGCAGCCTGCTGTGCTCTGGCTCAGAGGGTCTCGCCATGCTGATGCCACGCTTAGTGCCAACGCCCTCTTGGCACGTTTTGCTGCAGTCCAGAATTCCTGGGCTCAGGTGCTTGCAAACTGGTGTGTACAGCCTCCAGCATAGCTGGGACTACAGATGAATGCTGCCGTGCCCATCAGTACAGAGCGATACATCTCTAAGTAACAAGTGCATAAGAGGATGAAAGGAAGAGATGAAGGAGTGCTGGGGAAAGGAGAGAAGAAAAAATGGAAAGCTGGAAATCTGATAGCTGTGCTAGTAAGACCACAGGTGAAAACAGAGAAGGTGTTACTTTGAAAGGAACAAGGTGGAGAGCAACACAGAAAGGATAAAATGATTAATGCTACTTATGATATCAATAGACTTAATTGCATTCATATTTTGTGCTCCTTAACTGCAAAAAGCATGGCATTAAATGGAAAAAAATAATGAATTTTGAAGAGAGTTCAATGCTTTGTGACAAAAGCGATTTATGTTATGAATGTGCAGCCAGTACGTATGGCACGAAGGGAAATGTAATGGAGGCATCAAACACTGACAAACAAACTCTTCCAACAACAGCAGTTTGGGTGTTAGCTCTGTAGGATCTGACTCAATATAATTTCAAAGGTCTCATTTTTCGAGGAAGGCACCTAAACAATTTTTGAAAGACAGACACTATTAAAGTCCTTATGGGCTGATACCCAGCGTTGTTTTCAGAAACAACCTGGGACTAAGCAGAAATGCAAGGAAAAGTAGAGGCCATTCTTGAGTCAAAGGATGAAGCAGAGACTCCTGGAGCTGTTCACATCAAAATTAGCTGTAAGAGATACTGTATAAAAATTCTACTGAAATATGCATTTCTCTCCACAAAGTGATGTTTTATTGGGTGCTTGTTAAGGTAGGAGTTATCGAGTACCATTTCAATTACTGACAATGTTGCAGGAGTTGTAAATCAACTTTAATTACTTTATAGCAGAGATAACAGTTGTGGCTGTTGAGAACTGGGTTGATAGGTATTACATTATGTTTGGAAAGTGTGAGTATACTTTGAGCTGTGTTTCAGCAACCAGTGAGAAGCACTACCTTGGACCAGTCAGCTCTCCACAAACATATTAGTGTGCTAAAGAAACTGTCACCCCCTTTTGAGTGACAGAAACAGATTGGATGGCAGCAGTTCTCATTGCAGAGAGATAGGAGCTTCAGCTTGCAAGCTCATCATGTGAGCATGTCAGTGTCAGCAGGTGGGAGAAGAGCATAGCTTCCTATGCTTGAATTACAACCTACTACAGAATCTTGTTCAGTTACACTGTTTTAACCAGTTTTTAAAATATATACACCCATTGGTTTTAGGGACTGTGTGGAACATTTCTTCTGCATCACCTTAAACACTCATCTACATGCTCCAGACTTAGTGGTGTTCACTGAAGCAATGGAGTTGGCTCCTTATTTGCCCTTGTCTGGAGCATCATCATGAGGCTTAGACAATGCTTAAGGATGATTTTAAGCAGAATTAGCAGCTGGTCCCCTGTAGGCAGTGAATTTAATTCTTGAAGTGTGGCATAAAACCCAAGCTCATTCAATTTCACACCTAATTAAATCAGTAAGATCCAAATTGAAGAGAGCATTTTTAGTAAAACATAATTTTCTTTGTCACCCAACCATCCTTCAACTAAATACAGAAATAAGTAAGAATCAGGGTTTCCTATATTCTCTTTCCTAGGCTAAAAATATGAAATTTTATGTTTGATTCTTTCAAACGTTTGAATCTCATCTTCAACATTCAGTCTGTCTACTACATGTATAGAGAATGAACTTGTAAGAGCAAAGAGATCCTGTGTCTTACCACTCGTATCATATTGCTGGATTTAACTTTGTAGTGTCACAATAACTAGTGCCAATTAAAAATCAATCAATATTCATGGCATACATCACTGTTTACTAGCACTTGTCTCATGCCATTATTAACTTCGCTACAATTGGTGATCTAAATGTCTAAAGAGAGTAGTTCTGTTCCTATGTACCACATTCTTAGAGCATAGCAAGGCCAGCTAGTGCCTCACAGGATATCTTGCTGTTTAAAGACACAGTTACATGCACAACACCTGAGCTTACCTCACTCCTCACGGGCTTATTTTCTCTGTAAGCTATAACATTCATCAGCACATTCATAAAGAGTATGCAGTATACAAAGCTTCCTTTCCTCCCCCAGAATATCTGTCAGTCCCAGACTGGTGTCATTTCAAACAGCGAGAAATGGTGTTCTTGGCTTGATACTAGGGCTTCCTGATCCTGTTGAAATAACAAGAAAAGGGGTACATTTCTTCTAGTGTTTTGTGTTTTGTTTTTGAAACAGAAGCACTCGCAATTGGAGACATAAACCCACTGTGATATGGTGACTGCAGGCTTAGGAATTAGTAGTTGTGTTTCTAATTGCCCAGCACTGCCCATGGCTATCTCACCTGCCATGAGTATGCTGTCATGAAATATACCTCCACTGGGAGTTCAGTCAGCCCTGAGAATGTCTTCGGTCTAGTTCCCAGTTGCAGACTACCAAGGCATGAGCTCTCAGATAAGCCAAAGAACCATTCAAGCTAGCTCTCATCTGTGCTCACTTCAGATGTCCGAGACGTGGATGTGTAACTCTGAACCAACTATTTTGAGCACAGATTGGGTTCTCTGCAAGGTAAACCATCTCATCTACCTTAGATTATTAATTCAAATGTGATCAAAAAAGTGTAATTGATTTGGAGAAGAACACAGTGTAGTTAGATGTCCCAAATAGTGAGGATGGGCTGAAGGTTGGACAAGGTGATTTTGAGGTCTTTTCCAACCTTAATGATTCTATGATTCTATGATTCCATGACTCTGTGACTCTGTGACTCTATGATTCTATGTTTAGTTCTATAAACACAATGGATGGTTGTGATCTTAAACAAGCAGTCATTTTCCCTTTTACTATAGAGATGATGAGCCGATGGGATATGGACATACTCCTTCTTCTTACATACAGTGTTGAACATAGTGCAGCCATGAGAGATACTTAGAGCTCTAGTGGATACCTGGCTGCCAACGGCAGAAATAACATACTCAGTCTCACAACACTGATTTTCCTGCCTGTGATGAAGGCTTGCTCTGACACAGTTAGGTAACCCTTGATCAAAACACCATGGAAAGTGAATACCTCCACTTTTCTCTTGGGAGCTAGGTCTAGGCTGAGACTCACCCACAGCACTTGTGTGGGGATGTAGTTATGTAGCTGCAACCATGCTGGTGTTACCTTGTTTCCCTGACCCACCGCCTTGACTTCCTGGCTCAAACCTCAACTTGCCTAGTCATTAAGAATCTGCCCAGTGATTTCCGGATAGCAGCTGACCCCAGCTCCTGCGCTGCAGCTTGTGCTGCTTTCCTTGTAGAGGTGTTGTGGTACTGTGAGCTCACTGCCCTGATGATTGTGTGATCCCTTTGGGTCCTGTTTCACCTTACATTTCTGGATAGCCATTCTTACAGCTTCCTGACATTCAGGTCAATACCCAGGGCTTCAGACACTTCACAAGACATTTCGTAGTTAACCATGTATGAAAGGCAACGTGACTCTACTCTTGGTTTACTTCTCTTAACAGAGACCCTAAACTGGTTATTGATTTTCATTTCAACCATGTTCACTTGGTTGCATACAATCTTGGTTGCTTTTAGCCAGGTTAAAAAAAAAAAAGAAAAAGAAAAAAAAAAAAAAAAAAGGTTTGAACACAAGGCTTGATGAAAGATGCTTGTTTTGACTACATACACCAGACAAATGATCAGCTGCAACCCAGTTATTTCAGAACATCGCCTGTCCTTTGTATCTGCTGATTCATGTATGCCAGATACTCAGAGTAGCCACAGTAGCAAAGAAATACAAGATAATATAGACTTTTTGGGAAATGTTGGAGGGCATCTTGTCTTACATCTACTCAGACAAAGTATTTAAAACAGTAAAGAATACTTTCTTGTCCTCTCTTGTAGGAGAGGGCTTTAAACTAGATATGAAAAGGGAAGGGGATAAAACCAGGCTGGCCAGAGGTGAGCCAAGGGGGACAATGATGGGATTGAGGCAAGGGGCTCTGTTGAAATGTATTTATACCAATGCACACAGCATAGACAACAAACAGGAGGAGCTGAAGGCCATGGTGCAGGCAAACTATGACTTAGTTGCCATTACAGAAACACGCGGGATTGCTTCCACAACTGGAGTGCAGCAATGAATGGCTGTAAGCTCTTAAGGGACAAAGTAGTAGAGATGGTGGTGTAAAAGAAGAAAAGAAATAGAGGTGGTGGTGTGGCTCTCTTTGTTAGAGAGCATTTTGATGTTGTTGAGCTTGTAGCTGGGAATAGTAAGTTTGAGTCTCTATGGATAAGGATCAGGGGGAGGGCCAAGAAGGTGGTCATTCTGATGGGGGTCTGTTATTGACTGCCTAACCAGGATGAAGAGAGAGATGAGGCATTCTGTGAACAGCTGGCAGAAGGGGAAGCAAAAAACTCCAAACACCTTTTTCTGTCTATTTCCATCAGTGTAGAAAAAGAAAAAGAAAAAAGAAAAAAAAAAAAAAAGAATAATAAGAAAAAAAAAGTAAGAAAAAAGAAACCATCCTAAATACTTTGTGCTCTTGTAGTGTTCCGAATTAACCTGGAGAACACATATGAAGAGCAAGAAAGAAATGGGAAACACTTCCTCATAGAGCTTAGCTTATCTGACATTTTTTCCTGCTGTAGTAAGGCCTAACTTACCTCAGGGCATCAGACTGTATTGCGCTGTCAGCACTCCTGCCTCCTTGCCTGTGCCAGAAACCCTTGGGGTCTGGAAGGACTCCTCTGAAACCTAGGTTTGTATTTATTTAAGTGTTAACAAAAGTCCAGAACTTGGTTAAGGTATTGATTATGCACTCTTGCACTGTGTTGATTTTCAGTTTTCTTGTAATGGGGCTTTTAAGAGCTGATGTGTGTTCCTGAAATGATACAAAGTTAAGGGAAAACAAAGAGGCTAATAAAAAAAAAAGCAAATATTCATTGTCTGGGGACAGAGGAATTGTCAGTCACGGAGACCGAAGTTCAGTTGCGGAGGGAGATGAATACAGGCTTAACTAATACTTTTTGAACTATAGCGTAGCTATTGTTGATGTTACCTTTTGTCCAGGTGTCAGAGGCCATGTTGTTGTACTTTTGTCTCAAAAAATTGATGAAGATGGACTATTCCATGCCAGTCCTGTCCAGGGATTGAGCAATCCCTTTCTCTAAAGATATGCTAATTGAAGGCAGCAAAAGAAGGATAAGCACCTTGATGGCCAGGAGAAAACCTTTTATCTGGACTCATCACCAAGAAAGATGAACCACACTTTTGGTCAGGGCTTATCAAGAGACGGATAAGAACCTTGATGGCCAGGAGGTAACCTTTTGTCTGGACTTATCAAAAGAAGGATAAGCACCTTGATGGCCAGGAGGAAACCTTTTGTCTGGACTCATCTTCTCGAGGAAGAGAGCCATCTCGAGAGGTGGGGGGGGCGGGGTTTTGCCTACTGGACTTTGAATTCTTTATTAACTATAAACCAAAAAATGTCCACTTGGCAAAAGTGGACCAAATTCAAATGCCCCATTATGCAGATATTTGCATCTCCTTTGGAGTTGACTGAGGACACATCCATAGTCAGACATTTGTACTTGGAAGTCTTTTGAGAAAGTTTGATGCGGTAGAGGAATTAAGATGACCTCACAACTTCTTCCCAACCCAATGGGGAGATCCTCTAACCAAATGGGCATTCAGTTCAGCATACTGATTTAGTTTCAGACCTCTGCTGATGGTGGGTGAGCGTATATGATAGCATAACTGCACGCATGTGCATGACTGTGTGTGCAAGTTGTCAAACAAATTTCCATCCAGGAAAGAAGAAAAAAACCTCTCTGTGGGTGAAGCAATTAAAAGAATGCTCAGAGAGACCCCTGGCAGTACTAGTGTATGCTTGAAAAGGTAAGCAAAGGCAGAAGCTAAAAGGAGGCCTTTGATAAAAGTGAACAAAGGAACTGATACTTGATTTTTGTTGTGCTCAGGCAAACAAGACTTGTGAATAAACAGGTATTGACTACTGGGGAATTTTTAATGTGCCCCTTGATGTAAATTAAATGTGTTTATGTTAAAACTTAAAGAGATTTGATGGACAGTACATTGGCACTTCCTACCACTGTTAGCTAGTTCTACAAGGAGGCTGCAAAAATGTGCCATGATCTGATCCCTTACATGCACTTGCCCTGATATCAGTCATAAGCATAGGCACTGAGAGCCTTCACCTGATACTGGGTTCATCTCCCAGCACTAGCTCTGCTGCCCAGTGGTGGCTCTGAGTGCACAATCTCCATAGGACAGAGCTGTGTCATTTTTCATCTCAGCAGCAAGGGAAACTTCACTCCTTGCATGGAGCTGTTCTGCTTTGGCATTGCATCCATCGGTTTAACTCATCCTGCAGCCAGGCTTTCTTGTCCTCTGTGCCAGATCATCTGCACAAATCATCATTGCTGAGCTGTTAGAATTTGAATTTCTCCTTCATCAGTAAAAAATGTCTGGACATCATCATGGGAAATCAACCACACAGAGCCAAAATCTGTCCCTTTGGGACTAAGCATGTGGAAATCCTGCATATATATGCAACCACAGGGTTTGCACATATTTCTGCTGAGAAGTGGAATATGTTGTCTGATAAAACTTTCAGGTATTTTAGACCCCAAAGCCTCTTCGCTGTATTTAACTAACACATGGAGACAGTTACGCAGCTAATTGTGCAGTACTACAAGCATCCTGTGCATTGAAGATAAGGGACTTTGTCCTGAGCCTTACTGGATTTTCTGAGATTTCCCTCTTTGAATAGTCCTATCTCTTTGTAAAATCATTTCTAGAGCAACATACTTCTATTAGCTTGAATTAAGGATGCAGGACAGGACTCTAAAAGGGTACTTCCTCACTGGCAGCTGTGTTTCAAGAATGATATATAATTTCCTTTGCCTGCAGCATCTTTCTTTCTGGCCTGTACAGTTCTGCCAGAGCTCTCTCAGAATAGTAGATTTTGTGGTCAGATTAGGTCAAACCAGTGCCTCTTTTCTCAAAGCAGTCTGAATCACTGTCAAATTCCAGGCTAAGTTATTGGCCTGCTTTTCCACTGAGCCCTTTCCAAGCCATTCAGTTGGGTGCCGATGAATGAGACACGTTGGAGGACTACAAATCCTCAGTTACTAACTAAACCAAAATGCCATTTTTTACTTTGTCACCATATATTAGCAGCAAATTTGATAGTGATTGGTGGAAAAGAAATTGAACAGTTCCTTTCCTCACCCCTCAAATATTTGCTTTAAGTCTCAATTTGCACTAGCCTAAAGTGGCAGGTTATTATGACTTCATAATTATAGGTCAGCATGTAGCAGAATTTACTGAGGATACATGTTTGTGAGAGAATGTTTCCGGCTCAATACATGGTGTATCCTACCAAATAATCTCAACTCACAGCCCTCTCAGTTGGGTGGTAAAGATCTACATTTTCAGGGACTCTGAAGGTAGATTGTCTCTTCCAGTGATGTGTAAGATGTCAAAGAGCAGTCCAGAATGAACTGAAATGGGCAGAAGATTTTTCAAGAAACAGATGAGCTTTGATGAAATCAAGGAGAAGCTGAGACTTAGCTGTGACATTTGGGGAAGGGAGGGGAACTTGATTGATGTTTCATCCCTGTTTTGCCAGGAAAGAAGATAAATTCCTATGCAACGTCTTTCTACAGAGGCTGCCTGTCCCTGTACATGGGCCAAGTGATGTGGTCCTGAATTAGATGCACTGGGAAAGTGCTGGTGCTTGGATCACTTAAAATTCCTATACAAAAGTGCTCATCGCATGAGGCAGTTGCATGTCCCAGACATTGCAAATCACCTTCTTCCAGGCCAAAGTGTGTCTGACAGCAGCTGTCTGTATGACCAGGGCCATGGACATATATGGAGACTTAGGCAGGACAGAGAGGCAGATAATCCCAGTGTGCCATGGAGAATGTGAGATGGGATGAGGTTAGCCATGTGTCTATTCTGGAGGTGTTACTTCAGCAGCAATGGCAAAAAGCTCCTGAAGATGGGTCTGGTTTTGGAATCAGACCTAAATGAGTTGGGACGTTCAAATTAGGTACTTTATGGAGAGCACCAGAGGATCCACCATATGCACAAACACACTTGGAATTTTGTGTTGAATTTAGACATGGGCAAGCAGGGGGAAGGATAAGAACTGAAGAGTGCCTGAGCTGCAACACAGCCTGGGATAGCATCACAGGTGTGTCGTAGCCTCTCTTTGGGAACCTGGACGAGCATCTGCTTTCAGTCTAAATACAGCCAGCACAACCCACATTTCTTTGTATCTGCCATGCAACAGACAGCCTGAATCCTGGGAAGAGGACGACCCTAAAACTTCTTCTGTCCACAGCTAGAAAGGCAGAGAGATGTACCTGCAATGTTGTAAGTCTGCATCCAAACTTGGAGGTAAATCCAAGTCTTCTAAATCCAATGTAACGTATTCTTGCTGTTGTCATCCATCTTACAAACCCATGAAGTTCCTCACTGCCTGCAGGGGCAATACAATTTTCATGAGTGTGATTCTGGGGCAAGATGCAAAATGACTCCAGACATCAGGTACTGTGAGGAGGAAAATATTTGGAAATCCTCTACAGTTGGATTGGGTAAAACATGCTTAAAAGCAGCTACTGTGTGGCTCATGTCTCCTACAAGCCAAGCAAGTATGAGACCTCATAAAGGGTTCCCCGAAATTTTCAGTTACAACATACCATTTCGTTCCACTCCAATTCCTCAGTCTTACTATCCGTAAGGATATATGAGGGCAATATGGCATCTGTGACATTGTGGTGCCTTGGTATCTGGCAAACATAACCACATTGGCCAAATCTCTCTCCTATTCAACCACAGAAAGCCAATTACATTCCTCCAACATCCTTTACTTTTTGTATATATTCTCTGCTTATTTCTGACGTTATGTGAAGACTTGGAGAAAATGGTTCCCAGTGAGGCATTTCAGGAACTTAATCTGTGTAGCTTTACTGAAGGGACCTCTATGGAATGATTTATATATGTATGAGGACTTCCACCTCATTTGAGACAATACTGGGGAACTCCTTGTTTTGCAGCAGAAAACTGAAGATGAGCCAGGAGATGCTGATGTTAAATGATGTAAAGGATGAGCCACCACATTTTTAACAGGGGATGCTAAGTTTTTCATATAGCTTCCAAGGGATTTGCCAGTATGTTTTGGAGCCTTCAAATCAGATCAGATTTCTCTGAGAAAACTGAGTCAAGTGCCAACTTAAAGGACCAATACTGAGATAGCTAGAAGCCAAACAGGAAGCCAGAACCAAACACTGCAGTGCTTAGGTGTTGCATATTATTGTACTGTCTTAGTGAGCAACAGCTTGGGGGTCAGACCCATTCAATCCTCTAGAATTGCATATATGACCATATACAGTCCTGTTCCTTTCCATGAAGTACTGCACAGTAAGACCAGCAATAATAAGATACACTTGCACTATAGACATGTAGGTAAGTACATATACATATGCACATACACATGCATGTATGCACATATACAAGCACACAGAAAACTGTGTTTGGATAGAACAAATTCTGGATCTGCAGAAACTTCATAAACTCTGAAAACTTCTCTCTAAATAAGGTATGAGACTTTTTTTTTTTTTTTCCTGATAAACAGCTTTTGCCTACAAGCAGTCAATTTCTCTGCTAATTGGGACACAAATCCCACTCTCCTTGCTCTTGCTCCCACTTTATCCTTCCCAGGCTCCTCATTAAAGATGGCCCAAGCAACTTGGTGCTGTTCCCTGCAATATGCAAATTAAAAATCTGCACTGCTGGCTATCTTAATCCTGAGAACCACAATGTTTCTGTATCCCCTCAGCATGCAGAAGAATACCAATCATGTGAGTGACTGCTGTAACAGGCTTCATTCCGAAGATGTACATTGATTTATGCAGTGAAGGCTGCTTAGTCTGAGGTGTGCTCCCCCTCCTTCTCCTTTCCTCCGTTCAGGATGAGTAACATCAGATTCTGATTTACTAATGAGAGATTGGAAGTCACTGAACCTCATATGACTTGTTAATGAGCCTTCCAAGTGCCAGTAGCAGGAATGCATTTTAGCTATTGAAACATTAGAGGAATAAGGAAGCAATAGCTTCGTCAAGAAAGTTTTATAATTTATGGTTTGTATATTTGTGTTGATTATAGTTTAAAAGGTGTAGCTGAAAAATTATGTTTAGAATAAAATTATATTGCTTAATGCTTGGTGTTCAAATTAGGTAATATTTTCTTTAGTGACAAACCATCACCACTTCAACACCAACAGAAAGTTTGCAACAAATTTTGCTGACATCATATGAAATCATGTTTGGGACCACAGGGAGGTATGTGTGTGTTTACAAATTAAAACTGAAAAGTCACAAATAACCACAAGAAAATAATGGTTTCAGAGGAATATATCAAGAATAATGTTCTGAGCAAGTCAGTTGGTAGCCCTTTACATTGTCTCCATTTCCTCTCTTAAACAATTTCTGCAGTTGATGATGAGTTGCACATCCTTTGTGTTGAATTAAAAACATCCTCATAGCACCAAACTGTAGGATTGACACCAGCAATATCACAGTGATTTACACTGATGGGTCCTAGTTCAAATTTTTTGCTGTGAATTGAATGTGGAAAGTTACTGTATTCCATGGAGGACAAGAAATTGCACAGGCAGAGTATCATTTATTAAGAAGCAAACTTGAGTCAAGCATTCAGTATAAAATGCTGATCTTCTAGAAGTAAAATTAAAGCCAAAGAATGCTTAGTGGACTATGTACAAAAATAAGATTTTAATGTCCTTCTCAAATAAGTGGATGAAAAGAAAAAAATACGGTAGATATAGTTTTAAAACAATATTAAATTACATTAAATAACTTATTCAGGTTTAACTTGTTCCATGATAGAAAGGTCCAAAAAGACCAGAGACCTACTCAGCAAAGGGCTATGCCATTTATTAAGGCACAATGGTTAAAGATACAGTAATTTACCATAGGGCTCACAGTAATCAAATTCCATGCCCATTTCAGGAAAATGCAGTAATATTTAGTATGGATAAACATAAATGGTGTAGACCTGAAGAAACAACAGTTGTAACTGATAGACAGGGAACAAAATCAATGTTTTTTATACTTGTTAGTGTATAAATATAACTTAAATTGCATCTCAGGACAAAAAATCAGATCTTGATAATATGTTACAAGATATCAAGTTGGCTGAAATTTGCCCTGAAATGGAATAATCATCTATGCACATCTTACCCTCAAATCTGACAGCAAACCACAACTTTGAAAAGAATAAAAATTGCAGACATACGCAAGTAGGAGTCATCAATTGAAAATGAAATGCGTAAGCAAAAGGAAGCAGACCCAAGTGTTGTTGTGTGCTAGTTCCTCCCCACATCATCAAAATTAATGAAGAGGAAAATAAATCATGTTACAGAGAAACAGACATGAGGTAAATTCAGATGCTGCCAAGTAGAGTGCATTGAGTTTTATGCATGGACCTTGCTGTTTCCTATAAATATTCATGAGCTCAAATCTGATATACTCGCTCACAGTATGTAGCTGGGGGACCTCAGTGGGAGGGCAGAAGAAAATGCTCTCCAGCATGGACATGAGAACCAGCAAGTATTTCATTAGTCATTTCTCTTGTTTTCAGTATAGGCACACTAAGTTGACTTTCAGCCCTTCCTGTGCTTTGCAGTTGATAGCAGTCTTGAGAAAATCCTGAATCACCAGTAAGCTGTCCTTGTCTGACTGTGGATACTCTGTGTCTGGTGAATGCCTGTTCCTCTAGCTCCACTGCAGGAGCTCTTCAGGTTTATGCCTGGATTTCATGACACATAACCAGTACAGGCTGGGGGTCAGGTTGCCCAGATATTTTAAAAGTAAGTAACTGGGAAACTATCCTACAGTGGAAAAAAATAAACAGTTAAAAATAGGAAACAAAACTAGTGCTATGGACTTACCTTCACTACCTTCACACTTGGAGCGTTTGAAGCCAGACTGGGCATCGTGAGGAGACCATGAAACTGCAGTGTTGACTTTTTGATGAGAGCAAATTAATGGTGTGTGAAATTTTCTTTAGCTGCTATAATTTCTGTCAGGTGTTAAACTGACAGAATCATCTGTCAAGCCAGCTCATTTGCTTAGCGGCTTTCAGTGTCTGGCCTCTCTAATATTTAGATATCTGACAGCTGAATAATGTTGGTATGGCTGCTACAGTCTTCTCAAGACCAGAATGCTCTCAAGACAAGGACATGGAAAGGAAACAAGGCAAAATTATACTTTCCTATTATTCCCAACTCATTCATACTAAGGGAGAAAGAATTATTATAATCGTATAGGCAAACTTATACATGATAACCCCACTGCAAGTGGAGGAAACAGTATGAGAATATATTCATGGCTGCATGCTAATGTCAGTTGAACAGCAGTACAGATTTTACTCCTGGAGAGAAAATACTACCAGAAATTCATCACGTAGGCCCCTTCTCCATCATTTACCTGGCAAAGAAAGCGGATTTCCATGGGTCAGTGTCCTTCTAACTGAGCAAGTAAAACCAGTTCTTATCTGGAAGGATTTCTATCTTTAAAAGGTGAGACAAATGAGACACAGGAAATTACGGTAACTAAGGAAGACAAAATCACATATCCTGAGTGCTCAGATCAGTTTTGTTCATTGCACAAACTGTAAGATTTGGAGCAATGACTGGCTTGAATTTGGGCCCAGACATCTTTCTCGGATATCCCAAGTGTTTCCCTTGCTTTGGGGCAAATAGCAAACAAACAGAAGTTATCTGAGACAAGAGGGTGAAAGCAAGAAGAAAGAAGTTTCTGAAGGGCATGTGTAAGAGATGGTGGAATTCAAGTCCAGAAAAGAGTCACTCTCTAAATTGAGGTTGATGCAGGAGTGTTGATGGGAAGACCACGCTATGCTTGTGAGCCAGGTAGGAGAGATGTGTGTCGCCACAGACTTGAGATACTTGCATGAGGTTTCGGATATTTTCTCCTTTTCTTACAGCCATTCTCGGACTCCAGAAGGCTCATGCCTTCAGGGCTGGGATGTGACCCAGCAGCACAGACATCATCACTTTTATACAAGGAAGAAAGATCTCATGCGATCTCAGAAATGTGTGAAGATGCAGCGTCTGGGTATATAATCTAGTTACGCACCCATTTAGTGCAACTTGGGCCTGTTTTCTCTTGCTTTGTGGCTGGACATAGGGCTCAGCACGTGGCAGCCCTCATCTCTCAGGTCTCCAGCTGGGCAGGGTATAGTATAGTTTCTCTCTGGGATTTGCTGTCTGAGATCAGGTCAGGTACCCATCAATCTTATCCATTAAGAAGCTCAGCAGGCGGAGAAATGCCTAACTATCCTGCAGGTCTGCATAGTCTTGCATCTTCTGAGGACCTGTTCCGGGAATTTTTTCTCCTCTGAATTTCAGGATATTTTCCTGAAACTGGAGAAACAGTTCAGGCCTCCCAGAGTTAAACAATTAGAAATTTCCTTCCTTATAAAAGACGTACTCATGGTTATATAAACACATAATATTTTGAGATAGATAGATATGGTAGATTTGTCCCCCTCAACCTTTCATCTGTATGTACTGGCTTATACTCTTTACTACTGCAGACAGCAAGCTGGAAATTTTTATGGCATACCAAGGTTTCCAGGTGCCCCAGGAAGGATGGAGTGAAGAATGAAACTGGTTCTGTGGAGGAGAGGAATAGCTTTGTTCTTGAAGCATGTCTTGAACAGACAGACAAACTTATACTAACTTTCAACAGTTGTCTATGTAGGATACACAAATATCTTCAGCCATTTCAGAACCATAGAATCATTGAGTGGTCTGGGTTGGAAAGGACCTTAAAGCCTATCCAGTTCTAATCCCTTGCCATAGACAGGCTTGTCACCCACCAGTTTAGGCTGCCCAGGGTCCCAGCCTGGTCTTAAACACTTCCAGGGATGGGCCACTCACAGCCTGTGCTGGTGCCTCACCACTCTCTGAAAAATTTCCTGCTAACATCTAACCCCAATCTCGCCTCTTTTAGTTTAAAACCATTTCCCCTTGTTCTATCTTCATCAGACTAGGTAAAAAGTTGGTGGCCATCCTGATTATAAGCTCTCCTCAAGCACTGGAAGGCCACAATGAGGTCTCCCCAGAGCTTTCTCCAAGCAGAACAAGCCCAGCTCCTTCAGCTTCTCTTCGTAGGAGAGGTGTTCCAGCCCTCTGATCATCTTTGTGGCACTACTCTAGACCTATTCCAATAACTCCATGTCTTTCTTGTTTTGAAGTCCTGGTGTCTGTATCTTGCTTATACTTTTAAGCTATCTACATGGTATAGAGCTATCTTCAGAGGTGGCCAGATCTTCACGGGTGAACTTCTGGCGGTGGCAAAGTGACACTGATGCTCCTGAGACAAAAATCTTCAGCTGATCACTGTCTTCCAGAAAACAGTAAAGATTTACATGTATACAACAAATGTAGACCAACTCCTTCAAAATAAAAGGATTTGAAATTGAGACATTTTTTCTTTAGGGATATATATTTTTTCCTTGCTTTATAGTTTCCTGCCAAAGCAGAGACTGAACAGGATCCCTATGCACATCCTCATTCATATCTCATCTCTGCATCAGGAGTGGCCATACACTAATGACAGAAAGCTACTTTGTAAGCAAAGCTAAAGTGATCAGGCTTGCAAAGCAGAAATGCTGTTTCTGAGCGAGCAGACAAGTGTTGAGGGTTTCACTGTTGAGAGGTTGTTGGAAGTCCTCAGCACAGCCGGGAATGGAGAATAAACTCAATCCTCCATGCTCTGCAGTACTTGTGTAAGCAGGAAAGATGTTCCAACAGGGGGTCATTTGGTACAGATTCCCATTCTCCAGATCTTGATGTGACACAGGTAATAGTCATTTGGTAAGGTAAGTGGTGATGAAATTTCCTAAATTTTACTGGAGATATGTAAAGCAAGCATTGGTACTTCTACTGTGTTATGGTGGAAACCCTATTACTTTCTGTCATACTTGTCTACCATTTCTGTGCCTCAACACCATGTCAGGGAATTTTCCCAGGGTTCAACTTTATGCGGAAGACTGTACTGTTTTCCTGAGCTTCATTAGTTCTTTTTCTCTTTCACGCATTTTTATTCTATCAAGTTGTTTTAAAGAAGATCGTATTATTCAGAGCTCTGTCTGAATGAGATTTCTTAGGATAGTATGAGGCTGCTATGAGGTCTGTAAAACAACACTAGCCCTGGACCACAGCTCTGTGCTGCTCATAGTATGTACATATAGAGTGAACTATAGAAAATATTCCTTCGTATGAAGGAGTCTGTTAGTTCATCAGATCACTGAGTCAAGTACTCCTAGTGAGGTAATGTCAAAAACCCTATTAACTAGAAAAAATAGCAAGCACATATCATCACATTCAGACACTAGGAATATGATTTTAGGAATAAGTATCTGGGTCTGACAAAAAACCTTGCAGCTGATCATTCTTTTTGTAGTCACCTCAGCTGAACTTTCAAACTTTGGTATACTTGACCTGGGAAAAGTATATTCAACTTACAGGTGCGCCTGTCAAGATCCCAGGTCAAACACATTGCCACTGTGAACTGTACCAATACCCTTGTGGGCTGGGTTCCCTCTCCATGTTCTTGATCTCTTATTGAGCAGCTGAATGCCCCTGAACTTGGGTGCTCAGTACTGTGGATCATTGACCAGTATGCTCGAGTGTGTAAATCCTGCAGCAGATTGTGCTTTGCTTGTCTGTTGGCAGGAAGGGGAGTCGTTGATAGCAGTCCTGATAACAAACTGAAGTCTCAGCTGTCACTGAGAAATGCTCACGTTCCATTCTCTGCTTTTCGTCCTGCTCCACAGGCATTAGAGAGGGGGGGAAGGGACAGATGTAGGTTTGCTGATCCCAGCTGACCAGAGGGATATCCCATACCATACAACATTGTGCTCAGCAATAAAAGCTGAAGGTGAAGAAGGAGGAAGAGGGGACATTTGTGTGCATGGTACAATTCTTCCCAAGTAACTGTTCTGTGACATGGATTTTTGCTTTTCAGGAAAGTGGCTGAACATCTGCTTGACTTTGGAAAATGTGAACAATTTTCTTGCTTTGCTCTGCTTACATGTGCAGTTTTTGCTTTACACATTAACCTGCCATTGTGTCAGCCATGAATTTTCCAGCTTTTGTCCTTTCACCTCTCTCCCAATCCCACTTGAGGGTAGTGAGTAAGAAGCAGTGTGGGCCTAAGCCGTGTTAAACCACCTCCTCTATTCGTCATAAACTAGCCATTTTACCCTAGTGGGAATCTTTCAGACAAAACAGAACTTAAAGTCATAAGACATGGCTTTAAGTAAAGCATGGATCTATGCTTCATTTCTGATATCGCTTGTTTTAATTTTTTAAGGCAGCCCTGTGGTTTCTTAGCAGTGCTGTGATGGTTGTCTGCATGTGGAACTGAAGTGATAGTCTGACAAGACACTAGTACCCAGATCTCCTTCAAAGATGCTGTTTTCAAAGGTGTTTTCTTAGAGTTTTTCTTGGTACCGAGTACATCAGACTCCTTATTTATTTCTGTTACTGGCTTCTGCTATGCTTTATGTTTCTGGTGCTGATTAAGAAAGATTTGGATGTATTCTTCCCTCTCCCCACAACATATAAACAATTCTTGTGGATGCGTTCGATGGAGATACACTTGTTCTTGCATGTGAGACCAGAGTTCAGTTAGCGAAACGTTACTAAAGGAGAAGCTGAATTAAAGCAAGAACTACACAGTAGGGCACACCTACAGATAGGAGTATGGAAAGCACTGTTATGCTTTTCTCTGCTGTGGTCATATTTGCCTAAATTCATTAATGCTTTATGACTGCATTTTCTTTCTCCATAGAATAGAAGTTAATTATCCTGTGGATTATGCCCCGCAGGAGCCTTTTGAAGTCAAACTGATACTTGTACCTGTGCCATAGTAATACAAATTAGTATCCTCGAGTCATGACAGTTCACAACCATTTCTGGTTTGTGATAAATGTAACCAATCAGCAAATCAACAGCTGGGGTAAACCACCAACTTGTCTGTGCTGTGTCCTTGGTAAGCTGAAGATTTTCCTCAAGCCACAGATTGTTGTAACTTGCTAGTGTTGTATGTATTGACAGACAGGTTTGTTAGTAAGTCACTCTGAAAATAATGCCTCCTATTTATTTCCGTGAAAACTATCACAAAGAGCACAAAGACACTATCTGATAGAGCAAATTCTCAGCTACAACACACTATTTTTCAACATAGTCACTACCACTAGCTATAGTTTTTTTTCAAGTGATCAACTGGAGCCTGCATGCCACGCTCAAAAATCTGCATCAGCAGAAGTGGCCCTCTGTTTCACTGCTGCTATGACACATTGTTGCTAGGAAAATGTTGCCCATGCAGTTCACCTTTCATCAGCCCAAACAGATGGAATTCAGGAGGCATTAAATCTGAACTATACCATGAGTGTGATAGAACAGTCCAGCCAAGACTGGCAATGTGCTCCACTGTCTGCAAACTGGTATGGGCCTGGTGTTATTGTGTTGCAAGAGAAAGGTTGTCTTCTCTGACCTGGCCTTGGATGTTTGAGCCTTCATCTTAGCCAGTGTCATGATGTAGCAGTCAGAGCTAATGGTTTGTCCAGGTTTCAGGAAATCAAGAAGGATCACCCTTTTCCTATCTCAAAAGACAGTGAACGTCTCTCTACTCAATAAGGGCTGTGTCTTGAACTATTTCTTTGAAAAGGAATCCATGTCAGCTCTCCATGAACTGCCATTTTGACTCCAGCTCCTAATGGTGACACCATGTCTCATCACTCTTAATGATGTGATCCAGGAAACACTCACCTTCAGCCTCATATTGGTTCAATAGGCAGTGATAAACTAGCACTTGGTGTTCTTTCTGCTCCTATGTGAGCATTTGTGGGACCCATCAGGTGCAAACTGTGATATTCCAATGATGCCACTATCATTTTCAACATATTGAAGGCGGTTTTCAGTTCCATACACAGTTCTGTGGATGTAATCTGCTAGTTCTTGTGAATGAGCTGATAGAGACGCTCTTCATTTTGTGGTGTGTTAGTTGTGCACAGCCTTTGGGATCATGGCTTTCTTTCACATCAGTGTCATCACTGCTGAAATGCACCACCCACAGCCTCACTGTGCTTACATTCACTTTCTGGTCTCCATAAACATTCACCAAGTATAGGTGAATGTTAGTGGGTAGAATTTTTTTGCACAGAGGAATTCAGTGACACAACTTTGCTTCATCTGCACTTACACAGATGCCATTTTGTCAGTGTCCCTCTGCTACCATCTGTCACACAGCAACAACTTGTAAATGAATACTGGTGGGAAGGTTGAACCTCTACAGCCATACTATTAACATCTGCCTCTGCTGTTGCAGGCCAACAGCACAAAATAGGAGACATTACTTGCAGAGCAGACTTCTGAGATATGCGTAACTGGAACGTGACTTGAGTATGTTTCCAGTACCAGCTTGGTCCAAAAGTTTCAAGACTTGCTCTGGCACCTTCTTTGTAGATGAACTTCTCAAGCTGCTTAGCAAACATGGTGAGCTATGTGACTCCAGCTAGCTTGACATCAGTGGGCAGATCACAGGAACAGTGCTCTGAAAGCCAGCCAAAGAGCTTATCGTACGTACAGATCCTTATTCCTGTGCCTTGATATCTTGCTGCATTAATTGCATGCTTTTTAGTGAAGCAAGGAGTGATTCAGCAAGTGTGTTGATTCTGGAAAGGTCGCACAATGAGGTTCAATTTGTTTCCTTATCAAACTGAGTCATGTGTAGGGCAGAAAAGACTTGCTTGATTGCAAGCAAAATTCTCTTGGAACTCATAATGTCTGATAATAATAATAATAATGAATGATGTAATGATATATAATGAGGGCCATGTTAAGTCCTCTCTCATTCAAAGATAAGTTCACAAAAAAGATTTTTTAGTCTTAACTCAAGAACAGTGTGTGCAAGAGACAGGGACTCCTTTTTCCTTCATCTTTTCACTCCTCTGATAGAGTGGTACCTTCAGGCTTTCTGGTTGAAGGTCCATGAATTTTAAGTTTGTGAGAAATAGAATATTGCATGCCACATGCATTCTGTACTAACTTGGATTTTAGAAGTTTTAATACCACTACTGGTGTTTGCTTTGACAGAATAATACTTTTGTATTTTTGTTCCCAAAGTAGGGGATAAGCATCCAGATAACCCTCATTATTTCCCTTTTGTCAACCTTACTCTGACAACCACTGAACCATTCTCTGTGAGCAGGAGGCAGCAAGGGTTTGGAAATCATGGCTTTAAACCAGGAATGAGCATAAAAGTCCAAAGGGACTTTGACAAACTGGAGGCACTCAAGGCCAGGTTGGATGAGGCATTGGGCAGCTGAGCTGGTGGGGGGCAGTGGGTTGGAACTGTGCAATCTTTACCGGCACTTCCAAACCAAGCCATTCTGTGATTCTATGAAGTGTGTCACAAACACATTTGGGTACACACAGTGATCCTGGCACATCAGGGGCAGGTACTGCCACTCATAGGAAGACAAGAATTTGTAACTTAGCAGTAGAGTTTGCAGACTGCTCTGTGCAATTCAGCTTCAGGGCTCAGTCATTCCCAAGGAAAAGCAACCAATGGAATAATTAGCATAGCAATTCTCACTGACTTTTTACTTCCAGTACAAACTAGAATGCATGGGAAATGAAGTATTGGGCCTGTCCTTCTTTCTGATCCTGCTGGATTTCTTGCTGTGTCCAAACACCGAAAGCTTATGCTGACTTCTGTTGCAAAGGTGGAAGTAATTTGAGAAATGAGATTTGAGAATGACTAATCTTTGCAAAGGCTGCTGAAAAATGAGATTTTCCCATTAACAAGGTATGAGACCTTCTGACTAGAAAGGCATCAGCTGTAATAACGTGGAAGAAAAATAAGCACGCTCCAAAACTTGTTCTGTGATCTGCTCATATCTTGTAATGCAAAGAATCATCCCTTCCAGGCTGTATTAGCAGCTATACTAATGTAATTCTGATAGAGCCACTTTCCATGTGAACAACTTTGAAGCAAAAAGCCTGTTTCAAATTAATTTTCACCCTTAAAAGGACATTAAGGTACCTGCAGAAACTGTCTGATAAAGCTATTAATAGCTAGGTTGCTTGACTGACAAAGTTCAGAGATTATTTAACTGCATGAAGATGAGGGTGAAATCCTCTTCTCCCCCTATCACTGTGATCTTCAGCAATGAGACCTGACTGGCTTCCCCAGGAATTCTTTAGTTTTAAGCAGAAACTGGGAGCATGGGCCAAGGTCAGGGTAGAGTCTGGGGATCACACAGGCGAACTTTGATAATTCAGAAGTAGCTGGATGTCTTTCCTGGAAATATCAAAACTGGAATGGTTTTCTTATTGTCAGCAGTTATGATTTTATCATGGTATCACAGTGCCATATAACTGTACTCTGTAATTAAATCCTACAATCATGTGACGAGATACACATTTTTAAGAATGACCATTTTTTTTCCTTTGTGATTGAAAAAAATAGCATGTTGAGACCTGTGACCACCATGAAAATAGATGAGACGTGCTTGCAGACACCTTTTATAAAGTTAACAGGATCCTAGAAAAAAAAGAAAGAATGAAGGAAGGGAGGAAGGGAGGAAGAAAGAAGGGAAGAAGGAAAGAAGGAAAGGAGAAAAGGAGAAAAGGAGGAAAGGAGGAAAGAAGGAAGGAAGGAAGGAAGGAAGGAAGGAAGGAAGGAAGGAAGGAAGGAAGGAAGGAAGGAAGGAAGGAAGGAAGGAAAAGTCTAAGGTGAAGGAAGCTGCTCTTATGCTTCTGAGAAAGTATTGTAACATATTCAAGGAGCAGAAATCTGATTTAGCAGATTCATTTTTTTTTCCATGGATTTATTTATTTATTTATTTATTAAAGGGAGAAATATTGGAAGCTAAAACCAACAAACACACAGCTGGCTCATTGCTACATTTTCCTGGGGTAACATTACTGGCAAATTGCCTTCCCTGGCTGTGACAGAAAGCTGTCAGGAATGAAAAAACTGTTGCAAATTCCGAACTTGAGAAAGGATTATTTTGAAAACAGCTATCATGCATCTCCCATTTGAAACAGAATTTTGTCTTTCTATGAATATTGTTACCAAAATGATTAGTTTATCTTCCTACTGACTTCATCACTGATCCCTACATTATCTGAATCCTGAAAATTTAAATCTGGGAAATTCCAGTTATGATAATTTTTCTGATGTCTACCTTCTGACCTAACTATGAGAACATTCACATCTGTAGTGATATCTGTAATGAGTAACTTTTATGTAAGTTACGCCACAGAAACTCTTTGGATAAGGAAATCTTTGCTTTCTAAAGGGAAAAGAAAAAGATGTCTGCAATTGAATTACTTAACATATACCAAGTAAAAAACATACAGCTGGAAAAGGTCACTTGGGTCTTGCTTAAACTCAAGTTTCATGGAGGTGTGCCATTCAAGTTTATTGAGAGAAATGGATTAATCTAAGATTACTGAAAGAAATGGGACTGTCATAGCAATTTTCCTGCATCCATTGTGGGTATTTCAGGTCAATGTGTGATAATTTATTCTGACTTCCAATGCTGCTTTAGTAAGCAGACTATTGAGAAACACAGTAATTAGAGAGGGGACACTGAGATTTGTTTAAAATTATTTTTTAAGGTCTGACATAGGTTTTGCTGTATTTTGTCCACAAAGAATGTGTATAGCGCCTTCTCAGCAGTACCCAAGAGGTATTGATTATGGATGACCTACTTCCTCTCCATGTCCTGACCTGTCCTCATGTCCTGAAACAGATCTCCCATTGTTTCTCTTTTCTTGAATTATAAAAATGTTGGCAGGGGAAATGTTTGAATATAAAACAAAGTGATAAATCTTTATTTTCAGGAAAATGAATTCTGGTGTTTAGTTGTTAGGCCTGATTGGACACCTTGTTTCAGAGTCTCTTAGGCTGCTGTCCAGTCCTGTCCTTGGGCATGGAGTTAAAGTGTGCGTGTTTCAAGGAAAGGAGGGAAGCAATGTGCCAGAAGGGTCACACCTTCTGTCAACGGGGAAATAAGGAAAGGAGCTTACGGCTATCTTTACATCTCATCTGACAGTATGAGTTTGCCACACAACAAGAGTGATACATCTCTCTGCACCCTACAGTATTAGAACTGGTATTAGCATAGCTAATGAGCCCTGCATGAGTGACCTCTCAAAAATAAGATATTTTCCCACTACGTATTGCTTAGTTTTCTTTGTTCTCATTTTAGTCATATGGGAACCAGAGTCTAGAATAAACCTCTCAGATTCACAAGGGACGTGTTGGGGTTATTCCTGTATACCTGAAGGAAGAAACATCTCACAGTGTTTAACTTATCGTCCTGAGGACCGGCAGCCATGTGAGGTCTCTGAGAAGCCACCTGCCCTGACAGGTGAGCCAGAGCATCCCAGTGCAAACACACTACCTGGGTCAGGCTTTCTTCCTTCTCTTCTCATGTGCTGAGGGTCATCAAAATCAGCTCTAAAAATTCTGCAGCTCAGTCATCCACTCAGGACAAACAGGTATGCATACAAATGCCTGGTCAGCTGTATGAGTGCTCTTTCCTCTGGTAGGATACCTCTTAGGATACACCATGTTTTTTCCAAAGTAATTTGAAAAACAGTTGTTTGGGCTGCCTTTATTTTTCAGCCACTTCCCTCCTAGAAGTTAATGTTTCACAGTGAAATTACAGAGGTATTTTTTCCACATTTAACAGAACTTTCTTCAGGCTGAGTACCAGGGAGAGAGAAACACACTTTGATTTCTAATGCTCAGTTTGAACCCCCGGTGTTCTACAAAGTTTAACAAAAGCTCATATAGCGAGATAATTCCAGGAACTTGATTTATTCCCTGCTTGGTGTCAAGAAATCCCACGGAGTGTCAAAAACACTGTTTTTTACACGCTGCCCTGCAAAAGCTAATGAACACAAAAATAGGGCAGTGAAGCAATTTTCTAAAGAGCAAAAATGACTCATCAGCTCCTAAGGATAGAGTTTGTGAGAGGAAGCTGCAAGCACAGGGTAAGTCAGGGTGAAATGTTTCTGAAGGCACAGACCACATGCAGACAGAGCACAGAAAAATGTCCTTCCTTTGTGGGAATCTGCTCACGATACTTCCTTGGTTTTCAGCTAACACTGTCAGAGGAGGTATCCTGTGGACTAGTAATTCAACAGTCTGAGGAGGGTGGAACGTTACCAAAAGTGAAATAAGGAAGGAAGTTTTGAAAAGAATTCAGAAAGAAGGTGTAAGCATTCTTTATGAGGCATACTGAATCATATAGAGTCAATGAACAAGTTCTTATGAGATGGAGTCTCATATGAGATGGAGTCTGTGGTAGGTTTGACTCAGAGAAGGCAGTGTGTGCAAATTGGAAGCTCCAAAAATCAGCTCTCAGGAGAACAAGTAGGTTTGACAGAAAAAGGAGGCTAACCAGACACATGCCAGATATTTTAGACTTGCAATAGAACCAGAGTAGTATAAGGCACTCAAAGCAAGAAGGAAGCTGAAGTGTGACAACAGAAATCTTCAAAAAGCAGCATACGTAGTGCTGCAAAACAAAACAATGTCTGTGAAAAGGTGCAAACAGTATCCTGCATTTTTAAGTATCTTCAGAGAACATCTACAGAGAGGGAACAAAGGCATTACAGCTCTTCAGAGGAGAAACAAGTAGTTGAGGCTTTTCGAAGCAGAATGTAGAGAGGAAAGAGCTCAGTGATTGTATTGTATTGGTGCACTCACCAACTCCTTATTGCTGGGGAACATGGAATTGATCTTGTGTTCCTGACCCATCAATATTACATGTACAGCAGGGAAGGAGAGGCATATCTTTTTATTTCAGCAGTTCAGGCCTGAGCTGGTTTCAAGTTTGTTGCTGCACTGTGCAGCAGAGCACAGGAGAGGATGAACAGGACTCTGATGTCAAAGGATGTCAATGGCATATGCCTGAGTGATCTGTGACCATCATAGTGGTTCAGCATCGATCTGTAATGGTATTTCAGCAATGCACACAGCACCCAGAGCAGCCTGTGTTCAATCAGTATGAACATATCAAAAGAATGTAGGTCTGTGCTGGACTCTCATTGCCCTGGGTTACAGAATAACTCTGTCCTTGTGTGCACAGGTGAGCTGTACCATGATTGTCCTCACTTTTGTTCCTCTGACTGAAGTGAGGGGAAAAATATGAATAACATGTCTGCATTGGGAAGGACGAAGTAATCCAGTGCTGACTGATAAAGGTGCCTGTTTTCAGCGTCCAAACTTCTAGATTTTATGGCTTAAAAAAAGAAAATGTATTTCATTCTTTGTTGCCAACTTCTCACATCCTTTCCTTGCTCTTTAAAATCTGAAGAGCCCTGGGATCATACAGCAGGAAGCCTCAAAATAAGGCCTATCCTTACAGAGGGCTCAGACATCATTCCAAATAGGAAGTCTTCTAGCACACAGGGTGCATCATCACATGCAGACTGTTGCAACTGTTTTTCTTGGTCTTATGTTTATACCAACATACATAATTTGCTAGCCAAGCAGAACAGTCTTCATGCTAACCCATCTTCTCCTCAGATTAGTTTCTATCTGCATGAGAGAACAGTGATTTACTTCTTCCTAAAACACTTTTCCTGCAATATAAGGTTAAACTGGAACATGACATATAATCAGTATTGTGACATCTTAGCTGCTCTCATGGAACTTCCAGTGTATCAGACCTGCAGTGGAACTACATCTTTGACTTAGCACATTTCTGGCCTTTAATGTAGACAAAAAGGTGCAGCCTGATTTTGCCACCAACTGAATCCTCACATGACAGGGTATGCCACCTGTCTCTGGTCTTCACTTTGCATTGAGCTGAGTAACTGCATGAGCTAAAGATTTGTGAAGAATCTTTTTCCTTCCTATCAAGAAGCTGCTGCTCATGGTGATGAAGAAAAAGATAGGAGCTCTTGGGGACCGCTTAGACAACTAAGAAAAAAAGTAAGTTGAAAACTGGAGCCTTGGTAATGAAATCTTTCACTTCTCTCTTTGGCTACAGTAGCAATTTGTGCACTGAAAATACATGCATATATTTTCAGCTGAATCATGTCTACTCAGATCTGTTTGACACATTACAGGGCATTTAGACATTGCTGGCTACTGCAGAAAGTATACAAATCATAGAATCAAGATTACCAACTACAGGTGGATTCATATGCATCATTTATATGCACAATTTATGCGGTCATGATATCGGGAGCATCCAAGAATAGAGCTTCTAAAATGCCTACTGCCTTCATATGAGAAACACATAGAGCATTGAAAACAGGGTTTAGAGGTCAGATCTTCACCACATGCATGTCTTCTAACCACCATGCTGCACTCATCCTCTCAAGGCATGTACAAGATTATGTATTGGTGTTGTCCTACATGATGTCCTACACAGCAGAATGGATGGATTTCTACCAGCTTTCACTCTTGGAGACAAACATTTGACCAACAAACCATCCATTCAGTTTTTCACATGCTGAAATTGTACTGGGTGGTACAACGCATTTCAGAGAAGGAGAAAACTGACAGACAAAGAATAATACTAGGAGCTGAAGGACCATCCTCTGGAGGTTACTTCATCCAACATCTGCAGAGGGTTGTTCAGGACCATGCCCAGATAATCTTTGAGTATATCCAAGGAGGATACTCCAAAACACCCCCTGGGCAACCTGTGCCTGTGTTTCATCAACTACACAGCACAGAAGTTCTTCCTGATGTTTAGAGGGAAACTTCCGTGTTCCGGTTTGGATCTGTTGCCCCTCATTCTGTCACTAGGCACCACTGAAAAGAGCTTGATTTCATCCTTTCTACACAATCATCTTCAAATGTTTATACATATTGATGAGATTCCCTTCAAGCTTTCTCTTCACCACATTCAGCATTCCCATTTCTCTCAGCCCTTCCTCACTGGAAAGATTCTACTGCCTCTTCTTTTAAATTTTTCACTGGACTCCATCCACAGCCTCCATCTGTCTCTTGTACTGGGAAATGCAGAACTGGACACAGTTCTTCAAGTGTGGCCTCACCTGTGCTGAGGAGAGGACAAGGAGAGGGACCTGACGGTTGCACTACTCATGTCGGCCTTCTTTGTAACAAGGGCATATTTCTGGCTCACTGCAGGCTTAAGCTGACATTCCCCAGGACCCCCAGCACTTCCACAAACCATTTTTCTTGATGGTCAATATTCATATAATGGTGCTTGGGGTTGTTTTCTTTTTTCCCATAGTGCAGGACTTGGCGCTTCTTGATGAAATTTGTGATGTTCATTACAGCCCATTTTATCTGCCTGTCTATGTTTCTCCAAATGGCAGCATGGCCCTGTGGCATACCAGCTAGTCCCTCCAGGTTTGTTTCATCTGCAAACCTGCTGACATCAGTAATGAATGTGTTGGGAAGGTCTTGACCATGTCTTGACCCCTTCTAATACCTGGCCTCCAACTGGGGACCACTCCAACTTTGAGCCATTGATCACCATCCTCTGGGCCTGCAAGTTTAGCCAGTTTTCTATCCATTTCCTTGATAATCTGATCCATACTTCATCAGATTATTTATGAGGATCTTATGAGAAACAGTTCCCAGGAACTTACTGAGGTCAAAGCAAACAATACTCACTATTTTCCTTACATCTCCTAAGCCGGTCTGCTTATTATGAGTTACCAAGTTAATAAAGCATGACTTCGTGAATTTCTGCTGACTGCTTGTGGTCATCTTTTCCTTCTTGTTCTTGTAAATGTTTTCCTGGATTAGCTGTTCCACCTCTTTCCCATGTGATCTTTTCATACGTAGATTCCATTCTGTAGGTATTGAACTAACATTCATTTACTTCAGTGCTTTCTTTTTCAGTAGCTCCTGTAGCCGTGAGTTTTGAAAGTAATTTTCATTTCATAATGCACATTAGCTTTACTGGCAGAGCTTTCCTCTGCTAGTATAAATGTACCTTTTTGTCAATGCACACTAATGATTTCCTGATGACACTAAGAAACCACAGCAGTTGACAACTGTCAACTTTGAAGTGCTGGATGTTCAAATGTGTTTCTTGACATATATGGGAAATCTGTGAAACAGCTGTGGCCTCTTCCAGGTGGCAGAGAGAGAAAAGATGTTCTGTGAGGTGGATGAGAGGTGGTCCTCACTGGATTAGAGGATGTGAAAGCTATCCCTGCCCAACAGTAGTTCCCAAGTGGAAATTCAAACATGTGGAATAAGGCTGGATAAGACTTCACTCAATCTCAAGTACAGGCATCATAAACTAGATTCTCATTTCATGACATACTGGTAGAATCATCAAAGAAAATGGAAATTAAGGTGTAAAGGTACTTTCCCAAGTATCATGTGATCTCCTGTGAGCTCGTAATTTTTATCCCTTAATTTCTCTACAGCAGAAGTTTTGACTTTTAGTTGAATCTTATAGATGAATTTTTTGCATCACAGTGTTCCAGCTGACAGGACTCCTTTGGAGGGAGCTTGAACACCAGGTTGTGCAGTTTTGAGACTATCACTGTAGGCTCACAGTCCAGCATGCATAGTCAGTGATTGCACTACTTGTTACCTTGCCAAAAGTAGGGCAGGAAGAGCTTAGTCTTTCCTTTGCATCTGAAAGAAAATCTACTTCTGAAATAATGGTATTGTCAGTCCACCTTCAAGGGAGACCTGGTCTCGATTCCATGTTTGTACTGGCACCTCTCTACTCTTCTTGCTTTCACCATCAACAGGTTCAGCAGCCTGTTAGCCTCAGAAAAGGGAATGATGTAAGGTAAAGTCATCGTCAGCATGGTTTGAGGGCTGGCTCTGAGCAGCTACCACCTTAAATTAAGGAATTCTGGACATTCCCTGCTGTCAGACAGCAGTAAGGATGGGACTTGTCCAAAAGGACAAGAACTGAGTACTTAGTAGCAAAACTTTCAAGTGTCACAGAGTGGCACCTGCTCTCACAGGACTTGTGCTCATCCTCATTGTGTCCCACAACAAGAATTTTCCAGCTTATGCATTCAGAGCTTCTTTCCTGGGGCCTGCAGAAGTGAGGTGCTGTCCTGTCCACTAGATGTAACAGGTGTAGGTAGGAGGCAGAGGGTGGCATGTTGTTAAACCCATCTCTTTCTTCAGGAAGCATTTAGGGTACGTGTTCTCCTATTAAAGTTTATTCTTAATAGACCCTCCTATTCTGTGAAGTGGAAATGATCAGAGTAGCACAGTGCAGTCAGGATGTGCCACTGGCCTCATTGCTGATCTCTTGGACCTTTGTGTCTTCCCTTTGGCTGTTACAGATTCCAAAGTATGACTGAGGTGTTGTATTTGGGTGTAGAGGAACTGCTCCCATCCAGTACCCATTGTGCTTTGCTTGTTTTGCAGTGCTGAGGGGTTATCTGTTAGTTACAGGTGCCAATAATAGTTCTGTTAGTAATCTCCACCTCTACTGTTAATTGCAAAGGCTACAGAAAAGACTCTCTGTGTTTGGACAACTACTCTAGGGCATGCCTAGAAGACCACTCCATAAGATAAATGTTATGCTTCTTCTTACTGTCTGAGGCTATCCTGGGTTTGATAAGCAATCTGGTGCTCATCTTTACTTTTTGTGGAATGGCTGTGCACCTGATCTGCAGGCATTTTTGACAGGGGGCCACATTATACAAAACCTATAGATTTCAAATGAAACCTCACAATAGATGGATATATGTTCAGCTGCCTTTTCATTTTTTTTCCCTGGTAAGTTTTTCACAGCTGCTCTCTCTGCTATTGCAAATACTGTTCCTGTAGGATGCATCCCATTCAGCTTTGCCAGCAACTGTCTTTGAAATCCACAGCTATGGTTGCCATAACCCACTCTGGATTCTGCATATCCTCTAGTACAGTACAGTAAGAAAAGTAAAGGAGATTAATATATTTTAGAATTTGGAAATAACTAATTGATGGAAAATATAGAATTTCAGACCCCTTACTTGCTAGAAAACTTGACTGCATGCAAGAATTTTCACCTGCTACCTGTGTAATACCTGGGCTTGCTAGCAGAAATGTCTTGGTCCTCCTTGAAAATATTTTCATCAGCAGCATGCTATGGAAAAGAATGTCAGCATCTGGTTGAATGATTGTCTTTTGGAGGAACAAATCTTGGAAAAGAGAAACTCCTGTTCAGGACTGTAGTGCTGTCTTCAACTTCTTCTTATGTCTTGCAGTTTTTGGAAGGTTGTGATTTGAACATTCAAGAGGTCTGCCAGATTGTACTCAGTCTCAAGACATATGATGAGTTTTAGATAATGACATTCTTGTGGTTTAAATTATATTTTGGTGCACTGAAAATGGTTTAGCCTTTAGAGAGCCACAATCAATGATTATAATATAGTTATTTTTTATTTTATAATTCCTGCCTTGTGTTACACCACTAGTTGAATCTTTACCAGGAAGGCAGAGACCTTTTTATAGATAGGTTGCTGTTGTTCCAGATACATATTTCGAAAAGCAAAATGAAAGGAAAATGCTGTCTGCTGGATGAGAAGAAAGACAGATACAAAGAGATCTCTGTTGCAAAAGAATTTATAAGAACTTACTGCCCAGTTCCAAACTACACAAAATCTCTGTTAACATTCTTTGTCTTCATGACAAATGCATTCACAAGCCCGCTGACTCTGAATAAATCTGGTTGTTTTGTTCACACTTGTAAAGGCTACAGCTATTTAGTTTGAATGGGAGCTTTGAACACCTGGTCCAAAGTACAACTGGAAAAGAAGGCACCCTGGCTATTATTCATGGATCTTATTCTGCATGTACACTTGCATGGAAATGAGTGTGAGACTACAGACTCTGGATTGCAGGTTGTAAAGTGGGCTGAATGACTCTGATTAGAAAAATCTGTTTGCACACAGATATCATCTTCCAGCAATGAACACAGGCAGAAGAGGAAGTAAAGAATGAATATATCATTTGAAGGAAGATTGGTAGCAGGTTGCCTGATTGTGGCAATAGATTTCCTTTTGTGATCAGATGTCCCTTTTCTACACTGAAAACGTGTTTATATTTTCTCCCTTGTACATGAAAAAAAGGTGAATAGGATGTGGCACAACATCCATGATTGTTCGTATTGTTACTGATATTTTGTCACCCACAAACTATACAGTCTTTCATGGCAAAGGAAATGCTATGAATGTCTTAGGAATGAGAGATATTTATAATACCTTAGTAGTCATACAGTTTAAGCCACCAGCATTCTGGCACAAAGCATGCAGTACAGCCCCTGCTTTAGTATGAATATTATTGAAAATGAAAAGCCAATTTTGCTATATTGCTGTGTTTTGACATGACCATGCAAAGTGTAAAACATCCATGTTTTGACATCCAGAAGTGACAACACTCTGGATCACACACACTATATTCCAGCTTTCATCAAATGATTGCCACTTTACCCAGTGTTATTTTACACATTCCTTCTGGAAAAACAGAAAGAAGCTTCTCTTCAGAACATCAAATATATATACATATGTATATACATATATATAATATAAATATATTTATATATTTAGATATAAATATATATATAAATATATATTTATAGAGTAGAATACACAATATGATATACGTTCCAGATGAATTACCTTTTTCTATGATATCAATATCATAGAAAACACTATTTTTGCAAAAAAACCCACTTTTTTTACGATCATAATCAGACAATTCACATCAGATATATGGTCTGATTTTCGAAGTTCCCCTGTGGAGCCACTCAATAATACTTAAGGATGCCCTCAAACTTGGGATTTCTTATGATTCTGTGATCAGTCAAATACTACTACTATAGACAATTTGGAGAAGTAAAAAGCTAGATTTTCCTTTTGCAATCTTCTGAATGAAGTTCCACTACTTTCAAGTAGCAAAACCTTTGCTTTCACACTAAGGTAACATGTTAGTCTCAGACACTGCTATTGAATAGTGAAAGCTTTCTATTTCTATTTTTCTTTTTCTTCCCCTAGTAAAGCTGAATTAGCACTTTAACGTTTATTATCATCTAGCAGCTTTACACTTGACTATTCAAACAAAATATTCAGATCTGTAAACTAGATTTCTCATTCCTGAGGCCATTTCCTACACATGAGAATATATTTATTTATATGGCCTGATCCAGTCAAGAGGCCTTTCGCCATTACTGTGGTGAAAACTAGCATGGGTCTGCAAGGATCACCTAGGGATATAGCCATTACTAGATTTTAAAATTAATTTACTTTTTTCAGTCTCTTCAAATGATGGGAGAGAACTGAATTGCCGCGAAACTGGCCAAAAGTTGAAATGGAGAGCTACTAGAAATTCCTTAGTGTCAGCCTTTGCTCAGCACATTCTAGCTGTATTACTCCTGACTTGGATGGAAATGTCTTTCGAAGAGGTCACTTCAAAATGGCAGGCTGGAGATTTGGCTCCTATGTATGAATTTCGCAGATAGTTCTAGCATAATATCATGCCCTTCACATGCCCTGCTAGCTCAGTTATGAAGACTATGAGAAAGGAGGTTTCACATGAATGATCCTCATACAATGAGTATTCATCATTGGACACTCCCATTCTTATTATATTTGTCCTATATTTATTACAAATCAACTGTATCCAGTAACTAACTACCCTCAAAATATGGACTATTTCAAAAACCCACCTCAGCTTGAACTCAGACAACACCAAGATTTCTGCTGCATTTAAGATCTTATTTCCATAAGAGATGAAGAAAGGAACAAGGTTGCAAAACTGTCAGCTGGACTATGCCTTTTAACACTGCAAGGCAGTTTTCCCACTGTTGGTACACACGAAAGCATCATGTTCAAGAGCAGATGGCTGCCTAAACCCTTCGAGGTTCTTGGTAGTCTTCTTGAAGTCAAGTATCTTGACAGAGGAGTTGTCTCAATTGGACACTCTTTGCATGTCACTTTATATTCTGATTGTGGTCTGAGGTGGGGCCTGGGATCTCTGGGTATTGTGACTCCCATTCGCAAAATGATGTCTAAGATACTACACTTATCTGAATTGCACAGATCTAGATATACTGTGAAATCCAGTAATGAAGAGCTTCCCTTGTGGCCTAACCTTCGTTACATTCTAGAGACCCACTAGGTAAAACAGCTCAAGGAGAGCTATTTTGTGTGTAGAAGATTAACATTTCCCCTACCGTCACTGAAAGACAAAAGATAGCTCTGGTTGCTTGTCCAGAGTGCCAGTACCTGCAGACATGAAAATGTTTAGGATGCAACCAGTCAAATGCAGGGAAACTTGAAGTGTCTCCAAGCAGTTGGGGTGTTTCCCAACTTGGGGATGTCAAGTGATCTTCCTCCAAGAACAGACATTTGGCTAGCATAAATAGTCTCACTGGCACAAGCTAGGGATACAGGCACAAGTCTTGTCCTAAAGCTAAGGACAATGTGTTTCCTGAGTAGGGCCATCTCACAGAATCACAGAATCGTAGGGGTTGGAAGGGACCTCCAGAGATCAAGTCCAATCCCCTGCCAAAGCAGGTTCCCTACACCAGGTCGCATAGGCAGGCGTCCAGGCGGGTCTTGAATATCTCCAGAGAAGGAGACTCCACAACCCCCCTGGGCAGCCTGTTCCAGTGCTCCGTCACCCTCACCGAAAAGAAGTTCTTGTGCACATTCATGCGGAACTTCCCAGTTTCTGGCCGTTTCCCCTTGTCCTGTCTCCACACACTGCTGAAAAGAGTCTGGCCTCACCACTTTGCCGCCCACACCTTAGATATTTATAGACCTGGATCAGGTCCCCTCTCAGTCTTCTTTTCTCAAGGCTAAACAAACCCAGTTCACTTAGCCTTTCTTCGTAGGGGAGATGCTCCAGGCCCTTCACCATCTTTGTGGTCCTCCGTTGGACTCTTTCCAAGAGATTCCTGTCTTTTTTGTACTGGGGAGCCCAGAACTGGACACAGTACTCCAGATGAGGCCTCACCAGGGCAGAGTAGAGGGGGAGGATCACCTCCCTTGACCTTCTGGCAATGCTCTTTTTAATACACCCCAGAATGCCATTGGCCTTTTTGGCCATGAGGGCACACTGCTGGCTCATGGCCAACCTGTCGTCCACCAGGACACCCAGGTCCCTCCCTGCGGTGCTCCTCTCCAACAGGTCATCCCCCAACCTGTACTGGTGCATGCAATTATTCCTCCCTAGGTGCAAGACTCTACACTTGCATTTGTTAAACCTCATCTGGTTTCTTACCACCCAGCTCTCCAGCCTGTCCAGGTCTCTCTGAATGGCAGCACAGCCTTCAGGCATGTCAGCCAATCCTCCCAAATTTGTATCATCAGCAAACTTGCTAAGGGTGGCCACCATCCCCTTGTCAAGGTCATTGATGAAGATGTTGAACAAGACCAGACCCAGCACTGACCCCCGGGGAACACTGCTAGTTACAGGTCTCCAACCAGACTCTGCACCGCCAATGATGACACTCTGTGCTCTGCCAGTCAGCCAGTTCTCAACCCACCTCACTGTCCACTCATCTATCCCACGCTTCCTCAGCTTTGTTATAAGGATGTCGTGGGAAACAGTATCAAATGCCTTACTGAAATCAAGGTAGACTACATCCACTGCTTTTCCCCCATCCACCCAGCCGGTGACAACGTCATAGAAGGCTACCAGGTTGGTCGAGCATGGCCTCCCCTTGGTGAACCCATACTGACTACTCCTGACAACCTCCTCTTCTTTCAATTGTCTGGAGATGGCGTCCAGCACAAACTGTTCCATCACCTTTCCAGGGACAGAGGTGAGGCTGACTGGCCTGTAATTACCCGGATCTTCCTTTTCGCCCTTTTTGAAGACTGGAGTGACGTTGGCTATCCTCCAGTCTTCAGGCACCTCCCCCATTCTCCAAGACCTCTCAAAGATGATAGAGAGTGGTTCAGCAATCACCTCTGCCAGCTCCCTCAGCACCCGTGGATGCACCCCATTGGGTCCCATGGATTTATGAACATTGGTGTTGCCTAGTCGCTCACGGACCACCTCTTCCTTCACTGAAGGGAAGTCTTCCATTCCCCAGACCCTCCCACTAACCTCCAGGGTCTGGGATTCCTGAGGGAGAGCTTTTCCACTGAAGACAGAAATAAAGAAGGCATTCAGTATCTCTGCCTTCTCAGCATCCCCCGCTACCAGAACACCCCCCTCACTTAGTAGGGGGCCCACATTCTCCCTAGTCTTCCTTTTACTGTTAGCATACTTAAAAAAGCCTTTTTTGTTATCCTTTATCACTTTTGCCAGATTCAATTCCAGGCGGGCTTTAGCCTTTCTCGTCGCATCCCCGCAGGCCCTGCCAGCATTTCTATACTCTTCCCAAGTGGTCAGACCCTTTTCCACATTTCATGGACCTTCTTCTTCCCTTTGAGTTTGCACATGACCTTCTTGCTCATCCACACAGGTCTCCTGCCACCCTTTCCCAATTTCTTGCTCACAGGGACACACCAATCCTGAGCTTGGAAGAAGAGCTGTTTAAATGCTGACCAGCTCTCACAGGACCCCTTACCTCCTAACACCCTGACCCACGGGATAGCTCCAAGTAGGTCCCGGAAGAGATCAAAGTTGGCTCTCCTAAAGACCAGGTTAGCAATCCTACTTTTTGCTTTGCTTCTTCCACCCGGGATCTTGAACTCCACCATTTCGTGGTCACTACAATCCAAGCTGCCCCAGACCTTTACTTCCTCATACTGGTATCATTCTTGGGGACAACATTTTCCTTTCAGACCCATATTGTCATCACATCCTTAACTCACAGACTCATGCGTGGCCTCTGAGAAAAAGATTTTAAAGATTTCTTTTTCCTTTCCTTGGTTTGTGTGTCTTATCTCACATTCTAGCATCTGTGATATTTTGGGGCAGCCTTCTTCACTGTATATGTAGAGTTATTAACATTTCTTTTTCTCTCCAGATAAATACCTATGAGTAAATCTGCTTTTGTAGACCTGGTATGTCTAACAGTGAGGATTAATGAACAGTTAATGGTAGCAGCCTGCTATCTGGAGCTGGAGCTGAAGTAGCAAGTATGCAGAGAATCACGGATCTGTTAGTTGCTTTCATAAGAGGCAATTCCTATTTCAAATCTTCTAGAATGCTGTGTCTTGACAATAATATGTCGAAGCAATATTTCATATTTGCAATGCAAATGTCCTCTCCCACATTGAAGTCCCCTTTGTTTACAGTCCCTCCCTGCGTGACAAAACATGTTCTTCTCTACATCTCACTCAGGCTGACTTCACCTTCTATCCTGGTGCAAAATTTTCTGGCCTTCAGAAGTCCCGTCCTTATCTAACTGGCAGCTCTCAGTTATCTTTCCTATTTCTTAAAATAATTTCCTAACCCGAGAGTTTATCTTATCAATTTGGTGTTTGTTTTTTTAAATTTTTATTTTTAATATTCCACGTGTGGAGTGTGTAATGTTTAATATTAAACTTACTTGTTTGAAAATGGTTACACCAAATGTTACACCAGATTTCATATCTAGCAGATTGAGACAGAATATACAGCAAACAATGCAAGTGTGAGTTCTACTTTTAAAAAGTACATATTGTATCTACTTCGATACATAGTTCAATCACAATACCAATGTGATTCCCATTTTTCATCCCTGTGATATGCTTACCATGGCTGTTCCCAGTGTCATGGAAGGAAGAAATGGGTTGAAGCAAGCCCTGCATTTCTCTTTGAAATTCTTTTCTTAGATGGTCTGTTTTTATATTCCACGACATACAGAACAAGCCCAAACAATCAGAAACACAAGCGGGGCAGCTGAATTTCCCTGCACTTATCAGACATATTCTTTCTGACTTTCTCCAATCATTTGTTGACCCTACATTCTTCTGCTTCTCCAGAAGCTTCCTGAAGTCACAGGATTATTTTCTATTGATTCTGACTGGAGTGAGACCCATTTCTTAAAAAAAACCCACAAAACTCTCAAATGTCCACGAACACACTGGGGGTCTTTCATCAATCACTCTGCCCTCCAGGGGATAGGGAAAGGCATATGAACATAAACAGGGATCTAATCATATGTCTGTAGGCAAGAATAAGGCAGATTTTTGCAGCACCAAATGGATGTCATTTACAGACACAAAATAACGAATGTTCTTTCTGCTGTCAAATTAAGAACAATCACAAAGTAATCAAAGGGGAATGTCCAAGCATTTAAGACCATGTTTTTCTAAGCAGTTCTTCAGGGACATCCTTTGTACAGTGCTGTCTCACAGTAGAAAGAGAACTTCTGTGTAAATAAGCTGCTTTTGTGGTATCACTCCCAGTGGTTGCCCTGCTGCACCTCAGGTTCCAGTTAGCATTTGTGAACAGCTCAGCCCTAATCAAGCTACCCCAAAGATTTCTATTCACTTTTTCCATCTCCCGCTCTCACTTGCAAGACCAGATCAAGCTACATACATCTCCCAATAGGTTAATGTTTTTTCCATCTCCTTTTAGCATAAACTTTCCACTTCCACTGACATTTTCCTAACTTCAAGTACCTCCACTTATAGTTGCTTTATTTCTGTTCTCTGTGTAGATTCTCTCATTCTCTCATTCTGTTTTCCAGACAGTTCTTTGTGGCACTTGCTTTCACTAAATATCTGCTGTATTCCTTTCTAGATACCTATTAATAGAGACACAGGCAGGATGGAGAGCAGAAGGAGCAATCCCCAAGGCCAGCTTCCATGTCAAGCAGCCATATTAATGTTATTGTTAGTGATGTTTGTGAGGTGTCATGGTCCATTAGTTTTCTACTACATCATTAAAAACCAGAATTTTCCTCCTTATATCTGTTCCATAGAAGATACTTTCCTTCCTAGCCATAGCAAAAGTAGCTTGGTCTGCGTAGCCTTGTACACGCTGAAAGTAAAGACTTGGGTGTCTGAATGCAGGTGAACATGTCCAAGTAAATTGATTTTCAGATTCACCACATACCGCTCTGAAAAAATCACAGGAACATACAAGTCACTGTTTAGTGATCTTAAGGTAAAACACAAGCAGAAGAATTTGTTAACTACATTTCAAATAGGCAGAGGGAGTCAAGCAAAATCAGCAAGGGGGCCACAGACTCAGCGGATGGGTCATATTTCAACTTTTCTCCTTGGACAGAGCCTCCAGATGCCAAACCCTGCTATGCCCACATACATTTTGCTTCCTGGATATTGTGCTCCTGGAACCTCTGTGGCATTTTTCTGTCTCTCAGATGCTATTGGCTCACAGGAGAATGAAAGAAGACCCATGGAAGAAGAGAGTCAGTCAACCAACATGCACAACTTCTCCTGTACAAAGCAGGCATACCTCTTCTGTCTAATCAGTGGTAACACTCAGAACAATTCTGCCTCCAGGCCATACACTAAATCATAACAGAGTAGAGTATTTAATAGCACAGTACTGTCATACAGGATCTGGCTGATGTCAATGTTAAATAGCTAAATTTCAGAGGGGTGCTGGGTGGGGGCAAAAACTCAAAGTGAAAGACTGAAAGATCTCTAGCCCGATTTCTAGCCCAATGGACTGTGAAGCCATACAGACACTACTAGGTGTCACAGATAGGAAAGTCATGACCATGTAGGTCAGTGGGAAACGCTGACAATCTGAATGGCAGATCCACCACTGAAAGCACATATGCTGCAAAATCTACCATTCAGGGAAGAGAAAAATACGTCCTTACTGACATCCAAGTTATTCCCTCTGATTATTCATTATTTGCATTTTTGTACTTAGCATACTATGTGTGGCTGCAAAACAGTTGTGAAGAGGAAGAAGAGGCAAGCTGTAGCAGAGTGGTGTGCCACAAGTTCTCTAGAAGCAGGCTCTTTAAATGAGTGACCAGCTAGCTACAGATTAGATGATCTGAAAGCAGTCTGAAAGGTAGAAAGGAGCCACTTTCTTACCTGGATTAAAATATTATGCTATTTAGTACACTGCTATAGTGGCTAATACCCTTATCCACCTGAATAAGCTCTGGTTTTATACTGCCTGCAACATAGGAGTGGAATAAATAGAATGAAAATGTGAAAGAAATAATAAAATAATTTATCACTAAGATACAAATTCCCTGGTATTATAGTTCCTTCTTTAAACACCAGGTCTTGCTGTGCAGAATAGTAACATCTCATTTGTACAACTGCAATAAAGATAAAAACATAATACAAAATCTCAGCAACTGCCATGTCCCATTTGTTCTCCTCAGGATGGGGCAGGAGAAGTATGATTCCTGGTGCTCAGCAGGAGGTCCTAGTCTGTTAGCTGGACCCTGCAGCGTGTGCCGTGTTCTGTGACAGCTAAGACTCTCATTTAGATGTACAAGCTGATTTGCTTTGAAAAACCTGGTTCTGACAATGTATTTACTAATAATTGCAAAGCACTTGAGATCCAGGATAGTCTGTAGTGCATCACTCTGCAGAAGTATATACTTGCTCAGTTACCCACCCAATATCTGATATACTAAGGAAACAGACAGTGGTAAGAAAAATTTCACTACAGGCAAAGAGTACTGGGCAAGAAAAGTGTTGCCTCAATACTGTTTTGGAGTGGACTTTTCCTTGTACTTTTCTGTAGCTCCTATTCAAGCTTCTTATATAAAGTCAAATTTATATCTGCAGGAAAGGCAGAGTTTCATACAGTGGAATGTGTCCAGCACTCCCACAACCTGTCGCACTGGCTCTCACACTTCTCCGTGGCATGGAGACAGAGAGTGGCTCACACTGCTCTTAGCTGTCTCTGGTGTTTCTGATAATGCTGTGGCAGGTTTCTAACATTCCTGGGCAAGCCAAAACACACAAAAACCCTGAAATGAAAGGAAGTTTGAGAGCAGGATTGCAGGAGTTGAACTAAGAATTCTCCCATGGTTTTTGTTGCCAGGGAAAACTACTTTCCTTTCAGTGAGGGTACAGATCAGACATTTTGTTTTATTGTATGGTGCAGCTTTGGGAATAACACAAGAGTAAACTCTTGTGATGTATCAAACAATATGACTTGTTTCCCATTTTGGTATTTTTCCAGGAAGACCAGTGGCTACTTGGGTTTTCTCTCAGATATTCTCAAGTTTTCTTGCAGTACCAGCTTTCACCTTTAATATTTTGTTGTTCCATAGACAGGTTTCCCATTCTGTTATCCAGACAGAGAATATCAGACCATTAGATATGAATGCGAACATTTAAAAGCTGCCAAAGCCTACTAAAGATTTAAAACTTTGTGGATGTACGAAGTACACTATCATCCTGGAATCTGGCCAAGCAGAAACAAATTGTATTAACAGGTAGAATTTAGTAAAAAAAGATGAAGCAGAAAGTGTTTCTATTTTAAATATCTGCCTTTGATAAAATAATTGATGGCTCATTTGCTATGGTCACATTTTGGATTACATAAACCCTGTTACACAACTGTGTGTTTAGATACATTCAGGACATTCTTGGGTTTATGTCATAGGCCAAAGTAATGATCCTGAGCAGAAGATCATTGTACATTTAAGAGTTAATTATCCACAAAACAGCTGTTCTGGATAGACCATAGTTGTGCTGTGCCATGTCGTACTATAGTATAAGCTTGGCCTTCAGGCCTGTCTTCTTCTAAGCATACCCCTTGGATACAGGACAGATTTACCTGGAGCTTGTAGTCAGTTTTCCCTTCCTACCAATGACTGCACCACTTGTAAGCTCTGATGTTTTTCAAAATTTACAGCAAGGAGTACTTGGGTTAATGTCATCTTAATTGGCAGTAGAAATGATGGAGAGAGTTTTCTTTAGAAAAAGTACTACAATGAGCTCAACTGACCAACATGGGGTAATTCTTCACGTGCAGGAGAAGCATGGCTTGCTGTATGATGACTGAAGACCCATTTGGTTCTGCACAGCTCGAAGTTCACAGCTCTTGAAGGAATGTTAGAGCATCTATACTATTTCCTCTTTCTTTTAGTGTTAGATTTAATAAATAACAGCATAAACAATTATTTGTATGTTCTCAGTGCATTTCTTACTGAGATTACTGCTAGCAAGCACAACCTAGAACAAATCAGAAATAAGGATCTGTGGTAAAATCTCAATCATAGCTGTTAATTCAAAGCTGGACTCACACAAAAACTGGTATTTCCTCTGTTAGGGACACAGATGGACTAGGCCAGGGGCAACAAGAAAGAGATAAGCTGCAGATAAATGGCTGGGAGGCAGTCTTTTGTGTGGGCTTATCTCAAGGAAGATGGCCATCTCAGGTGGTGCACCCAGGGATGTCACATATGCAGGAAAAAGGGAGGATAAAAGAGGAATCAGCAACCATGAAGTCGGGTTTCTGACATCAGATTCCTCACCACCTGAGACCTGCACCTGAAGAAGATGCCTGCTTGCTGAAGAACAAGAGGTTTTCTGACAACAGATTTCTCATGACCTGAGACCTGCATGCTGAAGAAGAAGAAGGAGGTGTCTGCCATCAGATCCCTCACTACGGAGGTCCTGCTTTGTCACGGAGTTATCTAGATCAATCTGTGTCCGTGACGGGGGGGGGCAGTAGGCCCGTGGGCCCCTGGCCCCTGACAAAGGGGAAGGGAAAAAGGGAAAGGGGTAGGGAGATGGGAGCTGGGCTCAAGGAAACAAACAGAGCAGCGGCAACGATCTAAGGAGGAAAACTTATTTTACTATAATACAATCTAATTGAAATTGAGGCTAATAAATCAAGTGAAATAAGAGAGAGAGAAAGAGAGGTTTCCAAAGACCGAGAAGCCTACTTTGAAGTTGAAGGCGCCGCGGCTTGGAAGCACACCCACACCCGCTGCCAGGCAGTGAGAAAGCGAGCGTCGCTTCCGTGACGTATTTTCCTCTCTGACCGCGAGGTCCCCTGGGACGTGTAGTACTTCTTCTTTGTGCTCCACATGATGTTATGATGTGGAATACCAATAGCAAAAATTACAAAACCATGACATGCTTGCTGAGGGACTCTCCTGGACCTGCTACCTGAATCCTGCTGCCTGCTCCTGGACTTACCCTGTGGCTTCTTCTCGCTACCTGCTTGCTGCCCAAGGCCGGCCATTCTGATGCTGCTCTCCCCTCTTTCACTTTTGCCTCAGACCATTGGAATGTCTTGCAGCGGGACTGCTGCTGGATCCTGGTGGTGACTATCCCTGCTTTATGCAGTTCTTGCCTTTTTCTATCTTTTCTATCGCCTGCCTTTCCTTCCCCATCACCCTAAATTGTCCGTCCTCCCCTTCCCCATCTCCCTGATTAAGGTTTGTAATAAACTGGTCGGACCAACATTTGAAACGTTGTTTCTTAATCTCACACTGGGTATACATATACCAAAGAACCTCCTCTCCCTCCTATAAATCGGAGCGAGACACTCGCAAAGCTCAGATATACTGAAAGAAGCATACAGAAGATGGAAGTAAAAACATTCAACTTGAGAGGAATACAAACACACTAAGCATGCAGAGGTGTAGTTAGGAAAGCCAAAGCCTGAACTGATTCTGGCAAGGGATGCCAAAAGCATCAAGAAAATCTTCAGTAAGTTCATTGATAAAAGTAGGAAGACTGGGAAAAAAGAGTGGTTATAGTACTGAAAAGGACCAGGAACCTAGTGACACAGGATATGGAAAAGAATGAAGTATTGAATGCCTTCTTCACCTCAGTCTTTACTACAAGTCTGAAGTTTAGGAATCCAGGGCCCCTGAGTTAGAGGAGCAAGACATCAGCAAGGAAGATAATCTGGTGGAACTGTATCATGGAATAATGAAGAAAATTTGACATTTATGCCTGACCACCTAGATAAATTTCTGTAATGAAAAGTCTGGCTAGATACATGACGGTAAGCAGTGGATATTGTTTGCTTTGACCTCAGTAAATTCTTGGGCACCATCTCCAATAGGATACTCATAAATAATCTGATGAAGTATGGGTCGGATTATCAATGAAGTGGATAGAAAACTGGCTGAACAGGCAGGCCCAGAGGACAGTCATCAGTGGCACAAAGTCTAGTTGGAGACCAGGTACTAGAAGTGTACAGCAAGGGTTAAGACATGGTCCAATCCTGCCCAACACAATTCATAAGTGATGTCAGCAAATTTGCAGATGAAACAAACCTGGAGGGATTGGCTGGTATGCCACGAAGTTCTCATACTTGAGCAGCAAAGTCGGACCAGGTGACCTCCAGAGATTCCTGCCAACCCTAAACATTCTGCACACACTTTCTGTCCTCCACAAATCTCTGCTTTTTACAGCTCTGTCTCTCCTTTCATTCCATGGTCAGTTATTGGAAGTACCTCCTAATCACAAAGCCCTTATACTTCTCTGAATGTATTTCCAAGCCTCCCTAAACTTAAGGAAAAGAGAAGAAGGTCAGAATCTGCTTAGCAGAGGAATAGATATGAAAAGAGAAAAATATGCAGTGCAGTTCACTGGTTTTTCTATGAAAGAGAATATAAAATAGCCAGTTATGACTAGTTTACATAATCAGTTCACTTCCTGGAAATTTTTTTAATCCTATCTTAGATGTGTCTGGGCAAGTTAAGTTTGGTCTGTGGTTATAACACGCCGAACTTTGTCCTTGTATGAATGTTGCCATCCAAACCAAAGAGAACTGAAGTTAGAGTCCACAACATAAATTTGGTCTGTATACTTTCTGGTTCTATTACTTATCCTGTTTTTCTTGTGACCGTCATTTTTAAACTTCACTGTTTCCAGTTTTGCTCATGCAGAAAGCTCCTACAGAATTTTGTAGCAAAAAGTATAGAGTACACAGCTTTTATCCCAAGAAAATAAATTCGACAGTAAATGCATAATATTCTACCTTAGAGACTAAGGGATAAGTCAAATCAATGGCATGTATTCCAATAGACTGCAGAATAATATCAGTAGATCTGCACAACTACAAGCTCTTTTAGAGGCAATGGCACTTTAAATGGCAGTCACCATTGTATTCTTTTTTACTCTTTTATATGTACTTCTTAATATATGATGACTAGACTGATGTTACTGTATCAAATTAATCATATTCATTATCTGCAGGTGAGTGTTCACACTCACATAGGACTGAAAAGAAACAAGATTTATCTCAATTAGCCAAATTAGCCCATTGAGATTAGGTCATTTTGTTTACCTGAGGCAAGCCCACAGGCCACTGAATTAACAGAGAACTTGTCAGTTCACATCAGTGGATACTGAATCTGGCCTTCTATTTATTTGATTGATTACTGGTATTTGATTTCACAATTATAGGTATCTGATTTCACAATCAGTAATCTATCAACCATGCTCAAGGATTTGAGTAACTTCTTGCAGGACCTTGGTCAAATTAAGCCTTGATCCCTAAATTATTAAGTTTAAAGCCACATGCTCTTAAGGGATTAAAAAGCCCTGTTCCCAGATGAAGTAATCTGTTTTCAACATAGTATTGAAGTTGAATTCACAGCGTGGCTTAGTTTGAAAATAACCTTATCTTGTTCCTGCACAATACAGTTTACAGAGCTGAAAAGGTAGATGCAGAATTTATATAGAAATTCTGGCAATATTATTGCAGTATAACAGCTTTCTGTACCAGCAGGCATCATATTATTCCAATAAAATCATCTTCGTTCTTTACTATCACACAACACTCCATGGAATATGAAGAGACGTTTGCATTACTTGATGACCTCATTGGAAAGCATGAAAGGTTCTACAACACATGCACAAATGACCAATACCTAAACAACAACACTGATGGAGAGTGAAACAATGGACAAACTGTAATGTGTAAAGAGGAACAGAAAGGAGCCTAAAACAGAGATGGAGCATGTGTTGTGAGGTGCTGCCTCAACCAGTGAAATGCGATTTTTCCAGATTCATAAATTCAAGCTGTAGACTTCTATTTCAATTGTGTTTTGGTGTTTTATTGGAGACATGCTTCTCACCTTCCCACACATTGCAGTAACTTTCAAGGTCTTTAGGTATGTTTTTTCATTTATACTTCTATGTGTACACTCATATCAATGCTCACAAACGTACATCCGTGGGCCAAGATACAGAGACCTGCATGAAATACGAACATGTAGACTTAAAACAAAAGCCTTAATATCATGGTACTGTCTATTCTCTGTAGCTTGGATGTTTCATGCCAGAACCAGTACCATTTTCAGATCCATTTTCTGAAAACCATTTCTCCTACAGCCTGCATTTTAAAAGATTTTAGCATTAAGACATACGTGAAAATATTCCATAGAGTATCTAGAAGTACTGAACTTGTAGCCAGTGCAAATGGCATAACTTGTATTAAATATAACAGGGGTCCATCCATGGCTTTCTGCTCTGCATCGTTGAAGTTAATCTTACTGCTATTCACATACAATGCAGCACTGATTTAAGAACATATAACTGCTCTCCAGGAATCTGGTTTAGCTTCAGAGAAAGATGTTGCATGAATAAGGAGATGGATTATCTAGACACTTCTCTTTTAATTATATTGACATCTTACCTTGCAAGTGTGATTCTTTTAACAGTACATCAAATTTGACTCATATATTGGCAACCTTCCCCATTTTCAAAGGCATCTTTATAGACTTGCAGAACAAGCTGCTTAATTCTCAACTACATCTTTCTAAGATTTTAGAGAACAACCAATTTTTCATTCTGTGCCAAGTATTTTAATTAGCAACACTGTTACAACTAACATAACTGCAAAAATTCTTGGGTGTGGAATTGGCAGATTTTTTTTGCAACTGAGCACAAAAATTTCCTTTGGTTTGATATGTCTTTTAAAATGATCTTAAAAGACCATTTCATAGAATCAATCATAGAATCACAGAATCAGAGAATCACTGAATCACTGAATTGTATAATCATAGAATGGCTTGGGTTGGAAGGGACCTCAAGGGTCGCCAGGTTCCACCCCTCCTGCCACAGGCAGGGCTGCCATCCACTAGATCAAGTACTAGACCAGGCTGCCCAGGGCCCCATCCAACCTTGTCTTAAACACCTCTGGGGATGGAACATTCAAAACTTCTTTGGGCAGCCTGTGCCAGCACCTCGCCACTCACTCAGTGAAAAAAATTCCCCCTGACATCCAATCTAAGTCTCCCTTCCACTAGTTTAAAACAACTCTCCCTTGTTCTATCACTATCTACTTGAAATCCTGCAAAGGCCTATGGGGGAAGAGTAGGCAAAAAGTTTTTCAAAGTATTACTACCTAATTCAGGTCCCTTCAGTTTAAGAAGCAACTGAATAGGCAGCACATCAGGACATCCTAACCCTGTATGTTCCCCACCAGTCATCTCCAGAAACCATTTGATATCTGTTAAGTTGACAGCATCGAAAGCATTTACTTTAGTCTGAGTAGGCACAAGGACTGTCATTGTAAGTGGTTTGAACCATCAGTTCAGTATTTTTAAGTGCTTTAGGTAATGTTATTGCTGCACATTGGATTAAATGATTCCTGTGGCTGAGGGAGACATTGTGGCAAGATTGGGTCAGAGAACATGTAAGGTGTGTATTATGAACTGTGGAAAAAATGAGGACTAAATTACAACAGTTTGGTTAGTAATGTGTTAATCTCCTCTAGTAATTTCAAGTGTTACCAGCTGTTGTCCTGCAGGTCCAGGAGAAGATAACAGACACCTTGCACTTATCTACTGTATTTCTTTCACAACTCTTGGGGCCTTTGCATGGAAGGCCAATTTGACTTGCATATAGAGATTGCACACTGAGATCTTACCATTGAATACACATTTTTTTCCAACCTTCTCCAGTTTGAGACATACCTACTGTACCAAGAAGGGTCAAGCTGTGTCTATGACAGGCTTTTTTAAGGAAAAAGATCGCAGTCCATTTTTCTTAAATCCTCTTGTCAGATACATGCCATTACAGTGTTAAAATTGGAAGAGTTGGTTGCCTTGCCTCCCACTGTCTTGCCTCCCCTCTCCTATGGCTTGAAGATTTACAGAGGTTAACGTTAAGCATCTGGCTTTGAAATTAAAGAAGAAATAATTAAAACCACAAGATCTGTGAGCTTTGTCCCAGCTGATAAGGTTAGGCTGACCTGCCCCACTTATCATATGATGACTCTGGATGGAATTTCCTCTTCGTTTTGTCTTTCCAAGAGACATTATTCTTATGCTACAGAAAAATGGATGGCAGCAAAAAATGAAATTAGGAACATAAAGTACGGAATGCCCCTCCTAGGAGAGCCTCTGCTGTTAGAGAGCAGACCATGCTGGGCTAGAGCCTTAGCCCACGCATGACAGAAAATTTCAGTGGCAGTAGACTTGCTTATGTCAGCTGACAGCAGCTGCTGCCTTTTTGGACAGCAGAGCACACATAAGCTAGTGCCCGAAATGTTTCAAGCATTGAATTTGACTGTAGACTCAAAATGCCCTTCTGATTCCCACAGAGATGCACAACTCAGACCCATTTCAAAAAAAAAAAAAAAAAAAAATCATGAAAATTAAATAAAGATAATCCACTACCGTGTGCAATAACTGACTTGCACCAAGAAGAGTTAAACAGTTCTACCCTGGGACCGATCCTCCTCAGAAACAAAACAAAACAAAGCAAAAAAACAAACAACAACAACAACAAAAAAACCAAAACAACACAGATGGGAATAGAAGAGGGGAGGTTAAGTGAGACCAAATTGAAAAACAGATGGATCCTTCCAAGAGAGGGTCCCCTGCCGTGTGGTTCAACTCTGGGAGGGTGGGAGGGACTTCTGCTGCAGTACAAGGAGTAATAGCAAGCCATAAAAAAGTTTCAGTTAATCTAGGCCTTCGTCTTGAGGAGGCTCTTTTCCACAGCTGTTTTTGACATCTTTGTCAGGATATTTCTCTACTTGGAATTGAAAATAATGTAGTTCTTCATAGGTTAGAAAAAAAATGGAAAAAAAAAAAAAAAAAAAGAACCTACATATGTTAGAAAGAACAAAGCAAAACAAAACAAACAAATAAACAAAAACAACAACAACAAAAACCAAAACAACCATGAGGGCTGGGGAAGAGAAGAAGGGCAAAAGGCTCAATAGGCACTCAGGTTCTTGAGGGAATCTCCTTCCTCTCCTTGTCCATGGTTCTCCTCTCTCAACATTTTTTTTTTGCCTGAGAGATAATGGTCTGACACAACCATTTGCACCTCCACTGTGAAGGGTGCAGTGGATGTGTGATTATGGAGGCACTGCCAACAACGTAGCAATCAATGTCTGCTAAAGTTGTTCCAGGCAGAAAGCTGGCAATGAACCAATGTTAACAAGTTTCTCAAGTCTGAGAATATAAAACAACAGTTGTGTATTCCAGGATAATATAGCAGCATCCTTTCAACGAAAGACATTCACATTAAGATATTAACAGTGCCATTTTACAGTAACAGAAATGACCTATGCTGTGCTGCTCCTGTAGGTGTGGGTCAGTCGTCAGGATTTCCCCGTGCAGGCTGCACAGGCATCGGGGGTGGTGTTCTGTTGCTCACCTTTAAGCACTGCAGGAGGTTGGCATCTCCACCAAGCTATCTTCCACTCAGCCATGGTGTCCCCAGATAGACACACTAACCTTAACACCTAATTATTCCCATCTTTCCACTAGGAACAAGGAGGACATGTAGACAGAAGAAATTGGAATTGCTAAAAGCCTCTGATCAAGGAGCCTTCTCTTTCCCAAAACAGTCTCTTACTCTCCTTCAGCACTGAATAGATGGACTTTGGTGTTGAGGGAGAACAGCTTCTTTCCAGAAAATTCTTGAGAGTATTCTCAGCCCTGCCTGGCTCATACTAGGGGCATCACCTTACATCCCCCTGGACGGGACAGCCCAGGCTTATAGGCATAGGGTGACAGCATGGAGATTACCAAAGAAACAAAACAAAACAAAATGCTTTGCTAGCATCTAATGTTTTCACTTGAGTCTGAAAAAACAAATTTAAAAAAAAAGAAAAAATCCTGAAATAAAACCAGATTTTAAGGACATGGTCTAATCCAAATAGGTTGTGAGTAGACATGTTCTTGCGCTGTGCTAATGTCACAAGTGTATTTTAATTTTGTAGCAGCTTTTGTTTATGGCAACTAAAAAGTGCTGTAATGAAAACATGAGACAACAGTGGAGAGACTATTACAACGTATATCAGTAAGAAAACAAGTGGAAACCTGTTGCTTGTTACTTAAATATATGATAAACTGAATTTCTAATGTCAAGAGAACTATGAATGAGTAGTTTACATTTATTTCTTCCCTTATTTAAGAAAGGAAATTCCTTCTATTTCCCTTATTTTTCTTTTGCCCAACGCACGTTCCATTGTCAAGCATTGCTTATCTCCTCTGGTCAGATTTTGCCCTGCGTCCTAATCATCCTCCTGCATTTGTGGCCATGTTTTTTTCCCATTGCAGGACAACTTTTCATCTGTGGTGGAACATCTAAGGAGAGTCCCTCTAGAACTGGAGCTGCCCATGAGAATGACATCTGGTGGTATCAGCTGTGCTGTGTGACTCATTGCTCCAGAACCACACATCAGGTCCAGAGCCCAAAACAATCTTCAGAGCCTGACTTTGGCTTGGGGGTGGGGGGGGGGTGGGGAGGGGCACATGGCCCCTGCTTGCAGGGTTTGAGCAGGCACCGTCAGGACTTCGGCTATTTGTGCTTTCTTTCTAAGTATTTTGATTAATGCTGTTGATCTGAAGCTTTACAGCCCTTGGAAATTTTCTTCCTTTTCTCTCTTTTGCTCTTCTTTCTCTCCCTTTCTCTTTTCTTCATTTTACCCCTCCGTTTTCCAGTGGTGATATATGAAAAGAAGGAAATCGGAATCAGAGAAAGAAAAGCAGGAGAAAGAGAGCGACTCTCAGCCTGCAGAAAATGAAACATACAAAAAAATGTTCAAATTATTTGAAGTTTATTTTAAATGGTAACAATTCAGAGAAAAAAAAAACAACAAACTTTAAGATATGGTAGTTCCATGTTTTTATCAATATCTTTTCCAGTAAATTCTCCATATCATGCCAACTGTCTGACCTTGCTCTTTATGCCTCTGGACATAGACCTGAATAGCAGTTTCTGACTGAAGTTCTCAATTGATATAAATTTCTTACAGTTTTTGAAATCACAGGTGCATCAAAATGTGAGTGTACACAATTATACATCTGATTCTGAACTTTTTCTCACCAAGATCAAAGAATATGTAGGACATGATCTTTAAATGGCATCTTAAACAGATAAAAATTAATTTTTAAAGGAAACAATGAAAGAAGATTTCATCAAAATTTGATTATCAAAAATCTATTGCTGGCCCACTCACTGCAGTGTATTTTAAATATTTTTCCCTTGTATTAATAAATTTAACCCAGACAGATAACTGCTGGGATACCATGAGGACCAACTTACTTCTACATGAAGTTAATAGAGTATTGCAATCAACCGCTTACCATTTTGGTAATTTGGCCTTTTGTTGAATTACTCTGTGTTCCCCTCTGTGGAATTACTCCAAATGCAATTAGCAGATGGGTGTTGATATGTACATGCTTTGAGAAGCATCAGAATTTTGGCAAAGTGTCAAGAAAAGCCCAATATTAAGTCTGTGCACAGAACACGGAGGTAACAGGCAGAGATTGACGTGGCCAATGTGATATCAGAGCCATTCAGAGCCAGGCAGATTGCACGTAAATAACTGAACTTCTCAGTTGCTACAGCATGACAAATCCTGAGAGAGGCTCATGTGCAAAGAGGCCTTCTCCACAGAACATCTGAAAAACGTTGCTTCTTTCTTTGTATTTTCAATTTGAAACCTTTATTGTTTTGCCAAGGTGACAGAAAACGCTTGTTTAATTCTTTTTTTTTTTTTTTTTTTTTTTTCCCCCATATGTTTCCTTAGATTGGTATCTTCAAGCACATCATCTGACTTGGAAATTTAAGCAGCGGTGTCTTGATTTTCTTTCTCATGTATCAGAGAACAACAAACAACACAGAAAGAAATGTGACCTACTCTTAACTACAGTCTGCAACAGAATTTTTACGTTACTGCTCTGCCTCCTGTGCATTTTATGAAAACGTTACAAGGACACTGTTTTAAATTTGTGACAGTGGCAAAACAAGATACAGCGTAGCCATAATTTCAGCTATACCCTGTCTTTCTGCAGTCTAAATCAGACACCGCGGCTCTATCCGATGACCCCGTACTTGCTGTGCACATAGCCAGCTGCTCTTGTCATGGTGTCAGAGATCATATGCAGCATTTCATGAGAAATGCAAGGAGGCATGAGGGTTGCTTTTGCAGCATGCACACATTCTTGTAACATGGCTGTACAGAGACAGAGGGAAACTGCATTTCCACCCTGTAATGTTCTAAATTTTCCAAATATGTCTGTAATTTACTGGAGAATCATACAAAGGATCTCAAAGCTTAATACAGTTCACACCACTTGAGGTGGGCAGGGCTGCCCCCCACCAGCTCAGCTGCCCAGTTCCCCATCCAAACAGGCCTCTCTGGGCAGCTGTGCCAGGGCCTCACCACCATCCAAGTAAAACCTTTCCTCCCAACAGCTTTTAGTTTAAAGCCATTTTCCCTTGTCGTGTAGTTATTAGACCATGTAGAAAGCAGACCCCCCCTCTTCTTATAAACTCCCTTCAAGAACTGGAAGGTAGCAACCACAACTGTCTAGAGCCTTCTCTTCTCCGTGCTGAACTAGCCTGGCTCCATCAGCCTGTTCTCTTACCAATTCACTTTACTGACATTCATGGAAGATTTTTCCAGTACTCTGAGCATGTCTGAAGACTTTATTGCTCCGTTTGTGTGGTAGGAAGTTGTTTCAGGTAGAAATGTGTTAGTAGTCTGCAATGCACACTCATCACAAGCAGGGGTAAGTATATATTTTATACCGAGAGATGCTGGCTTGTTATGATCCCAGCAAGAAAAGCACTTACATTTGGTAAGGTTTCATTTTAAGTGCTGTTTATTAGAGCTAGCATAAGAAAAGAATAGCAAGGACAGTCTTTCATCCCTTTAGATACTTGGAACCCTGAACAGCTTTGCATCCAACAGGATTCTGACTCATGCAGAGCCTGCTGTGCAGAGATGGCTTACAGAAATTCTCCCTTTTGGTCCTTCAAGCTCTCATCATATTTTCTTAAGAGTAAGCAGCTATATCATTGCCACAGTAGAAATAGAAACATTGTTCTCTTGAGACCTTCCTGAGTGAAGACCCCACAGGTGTAATTACCAGTACAATGTGGGAGCTGCTTGCAGGCTCCTTTGTTACAGAGAACTGGCAGAGATTAAGCCCAGTCCAAGGGATTGAAGTCCAGCACAGGGTTGCACAGCATGGGCAGCACAGCACAGGGCAGTTCTGGGCATACTCAGATGGCCCCTGATGGCCAGGATCGCTGCCATGTGTTCCTTACAATGACCATTGTATCCTCTCTGGTGAGGAAGTTGTAGGGGAAACACCACACAGAGAAGAACTTGCTTAGGAGAACATATCTCATGAATGACAACTTCATACACCTCCTTTTTTGAATAATGGGTAAGAAGTTCAAGTTAACACCATTTTATGTGCTTCTTTGCCCAGGAGTTGCAGAAGAGCTTCCAATATCAGGATTTTTCTTCGCATTTACTGTCTTCTGTTGTGTACTTGGGGCACTGATCATTCATATATTTCTGTGGGAGATGAAGGTCTTTGTTTGTCAATGGAGATTTTTTGCAGAGTTCTTGGAGTAAATATACACATTTTGTGTCACTTTATCAGTGGGAATGTTTCTCTGTGTTGATGCTTCATGTTAGACTTTGCAGTGAAACCAACTCAGACAAAAAAAGTGAATGGACGTTTCAACTTTTTCTCTAGATCTGCATGAGTATATTTTAGGAGTAAACAAAGCAAACAATATAGAAGGCTGTATGGAGAAAAGAATGCAGATTCATGGGTAGCAAAGGTTTTCACTGATTTAGTAAACTACACAATTGATTTTGACACCTGTCATTCAAGTGGAAATAACACCGGGAAGCCTTCACATGCTTTCCTTCTTTTCAGGAAGTCAAAGCCTTTCTTTGGTATCAGCTATCCCTCTCAAAGAATGTCCCTCCTTTGGCCTTCAAACAAACAAACAAACAAACAAACAAAAATCAGCATCAGTGTATGATGTAGAGGAAACAGAGAGTCATCAGGAGAGATATTTTGCTTTTTTATTCAAAATTCTGCTGAAGACCAGATCTATTTCCAGGTTTGGCCTTCCCACCTTGAGAAGGTTCATAGCGGAGGGCAAGCTTGGGTGCTGAGATCTTTGCTGTAAGGTGTTCTCTTGGTTTTGATATGAAAAGTAATTAGCATCAGATGGCTATAATGGCAGATTTCTGTTAAAAAAGCTTATGTTAAGAATACATGCACAGAATATTGCCATACACACAGTACCAAATGCTTGCTAACGTATAATACAAAGTGTGTCTCACAACACTTTCTCATGCTGTACTAAAATTTCTGCATTGGAGTGAGGTACAGTGAACCAAGGAGTTTAGTATGAAGCTAAGTGCCATGACTCACAATTAGTCTTCGAGCAGTATAGTATTCTTAGTTCCTTTATCAAGAAGAGAAAATGAATGCACCAAATACCTTCTTTAGACAAGCTCCCTAAGGACTGAAACTCAATGCTCTTCAAACATGCCGGTGTTCTGTTTACTGCATCAGATCTCTGAGGAGTTACAGGATTGAGGAGAGTATTTATGACCAAGATGAAGCAGAACTATCCTGAGTGACAGCAGTATCTGATTCTCTAATGCTTACTTGTGAGTGCACAGTTGCTCAAATTGTAACACATAGACATCAATGAGTGTTTCCATAAAGAAATAATGATAATTTATGAACTGGAAAAAAAAAAAAAAAAAAAAAAAAAAAGGATTGAAAAAAAGAAGGAATCTGGAAATGTCTTCAGCAAAGAACATGTTGCATGTGGATGAAAGGGAACTGATTTTTATTATCTTAGAAAGAATTATTTCTGGTCTAATGAAAGAGAATGTCTGTTACACGTCTCAGGTCATTCATCAGAGAAGAAAGGATGGTCATGCAATGACAGATGTGTCTTTAACTAGACTATTATAACATCCTTGCTATAACAACGGGTCTTTCCCTCTAAAGAGCAAAGCAGCATGCCTTCCTTACACCAACATTTATTCTGGCTCACTTAAATTGCCTCCTCACAGACATACCAAGTGCACTCAGCAGATACGGCTGTGGTCAATTGTTGAAAGTCATTAGGCAGAGTCAGAAGCACACAGGGAATGAGGAATAGGAGCATGGATCCCATTCAATGTGTCAGGGAGAGTATACAAGGCAAAACACCACAGTGTGGAAGAGAGCTCCTATCACCATTATTGGTAGACTTAGAAATTTGACAAACAGTATTTTCTGAAACATTCAAGATATATTGGCATAACTTATTTGCATATTTAACCATCCAGAATTAACTTTTGAAAAAATAATCCAGTAAACAACCGAAATTTCAGATGTACTTAGAAATAAACAGGAAATATGAAGAAAGCAAATAAACAGGGAAAGCAACAGTTCGTATAGGAAATCCAGAAAATGACACATAAATAAAACCATGAAGTAATTTCTGGATAAATATTATCTATTCCATCCATTCCTGGGTAAGAAGTATGACATAATTTAAAATTCTCATCACTGTTTTCTGGTTGATAGTGAGCTTGATGGGAGCATTTGCATGTGTTAGATTTCTCAAATTTTTTTCAACAGTAACACACAAAATAAAGCAATGTGTCAAACAGATGACTCTGCAAACTCATAACCATGTCCCTATTCTGCAAACGCATAACCAGTGTTCAATTCTAAAACCCACACAGTAAGGATTTGCTTTAAGTTATACAAAAGTCATGCTGGGAAACACAGATCAAGAGCTGTGCTGAAGGTGTTTTGGGTAGTAGTAGCTGCTGAGTCGTTGGTAGCATATCCATTTGCACTCCTTGCTACTAACAGTATTTACTAACAGTTATTGCTTTAACAATGTTGCGCATAGTTTGTAGGCTGTGAGGTGCAGAGATCTCTCGTGGAGAAGGCTGGTTGACCAAGACGTTAAGATACTTTTGCTAGGAGGACATGAGGAAGTGTTATTAACTCAAACAGTCAATCTTGAACTTCCTGAAGCCACCTTTTCTCACAGCTGTTGCTGCTGGAAGCAGAGGGACATGTAAATGAGGACACTTGACAGTTATTGAGTCAACTTTAAAAGATGACAATTTTTACCTGGAAGTTCATTTCTTTCTTAGCTTTCATACATTTAATAGAACATGAGCATTTTGTCTCCAGTGGGTTTGGGAACACTTTATTCTCAATGTCATAATATTGTTCTGAATCTCCTCCAGATGAAGACATATCTTTTCGCTCCTTTGTAAAGACTCAGTGTGTCTGCATGCATTTGCACCTACAACAGTCTGTTTTATAGTCATTTAGACTGGCTGCATAATATGATGAAGGAAAACAAAGGAAAATGAATCATCTGAAACAGAGATCTTGTGCTGAAACTCAGCATGAACATGACTTAATTTTTATTGGAAAAACATAATGGGCCACTCAACTACCATCCTGAAATGAAAAAACATGTCTTTTCCCAGCACTTTCTGTGGTTTCATCTCATCGTGATTTTATGTCATTAAAAACAAAAGAAAAATAATGCTTGACTGTCAATCGGTTCTTAATGTAAGTTGAAATGACTACTATGTGTCCTATTCCCAGCTGAGACAAGTACTGATGACACACTGAAAAAAGTTTCTAATGATAAAACAGTGTCTTGGGGGACAGAAAGTGGTATTCATTATTGGAAGAATAAGACTATGAATTATGAGTGAAAACCACTGCGGATGTAGCAAGGTACAAGATCAGGTCTGCATACGGGTACTTCTCACTGTGCTGATTATGTTTCTATTTGTAGGAACATTCAAATGTTGTACAGTGTCAGTGAGTTTCATAACCCTTCGCAGAGCTGTGAGGACAAAGTGGGTGTTGTGAATTACTTTTTGTAGTAGTTAATAAAAGGATAACTGCTTCTGACAAAACATCATTCTTTGTATTATTTTGCTATAACTAAGATTAAAAAACAAAAACAATGAAACACAAAAGACAGTGGAAATGTTAGTGAATTTGCAAGCTAATGAGATGGAGCTGACCTTTGGGCCTTGTGGAAACGGATTTTATCTTGCTTTTACACCACTAAGACCAATATCCTTGTGAAAAAATAATAATAATAATAAAAAAATTTAGGTCTGGCACACAGACAGCTCAAGGCAATGGGAATATTTCATTTTATTTCTAAAGTCCTTGACTGAGGCCTTTCTTTCATGCCCCTTGCAGCTGGATCCTCAATGAAATCTGAAACTCATGCTATAGAGAGTAAGGGTCAGCACTGAAAGAACAAATAAGCTGGAGAATAATTATGTGTAGTGGAAGGAAAAAAATCTCGGATTGTTGGCAAATTGCCCTAATAAAAGACCCAGCTTTTGCAACTGGCCTGGACATGCTGTTGTGAAATGAAACATTCCTCTGATATCATCAGATGCAAGGAAATTTGTATTAAAATGGGATGTGCTTAATTTAACTGAAGACAATCAAAACTTAAGATAACTTCTGTGGTAGAGCTGGTTCCTAGTGGTGTTAGTATAGTGCATGATGCACAACTGTGAGCTCGGCTTACAAATGGCATCATTCAGGTTCTTCTATCCCTGTCACCCTGTCACAGCACCCCCTTACTTGGGCCAAACTCCTAGGGTGGGGACAGGACCTCAACAAGGCCAACGACCTTGCACTACCATTGGGATGTCTGCTCTGGCACCAGTCTCCCACCCATCTCCTGCTGCAGCTTCTGAGCTGGGGCCGTGTTCACATGATGTGAAGCCTCTGCGGGTTTGCACTGAAGTAATTCTCTCCCCTTTATTCTCTGATGGAAATGAGATCTCTTGGTTCATATTTTCGAGACTTCTCTACGTATCCATAACAGTTGCTTCCAGTTAGGCAGAGGTTTGGTCCATCACTGTTCTTTCTCCTCCCAACAAACAGAAGACCAAACTTAAATTTTTGTCTGTTACAGATTTCCTGTGTTACCTGTGTCAAGGACACTGATCATTCCTCAGGGCATGCAATAGATGTGTGGATAAGACCACCAGAGGTCCTTTACCCAGACATGTGAATATCACAGAAACCGTTCTTACTCAATTATTTTGATTTTCTTACTCAATTGTTTAGATTTGAAAACAAATGGGACCGAGGCTATGGTCAGATGTTTGCCAGAAATACCAACTGATCCCATTTTTGTTTCCAGTCTTGTTGCTCTGTCTCCATATCCTTATGCCTGCCCCTTCCATGGCTCTCCCAGAAGGTGCCTGCGGCAGCACTTGTCTGTTTGCTGCTCTTGACAGGACACCTCTGCTGTGCAAGAACGGTGGTTTGAGCAAGCTCAATGACCCAGCTGGAAGCTGATTAGGGAGCTCTGGTGCAGTCCTTTCTGTTGAGTTAGACATAATAATATCTTCAGCAGCTCTAATTCAGTCCAGAAGATGGTGTCTGTCCCACACCACTTGGATAAAATCCACTGCTTATCAAACAGATGAGAAGCCCACACAACAAGAATTTGTTGGCAAGAAAACATCCCCCAAAAAATACAGACATATCACTGCAATGGGAGAACAGGCGCCTTTAGAAAAGACTGCCCCCTAGTGATGATGGCGTGAGAGCACTTTCCTATGAACAGCAGCTCTTAGAACAGCAACAATCAAAAACTGGGCAGCGCTCCCAGTGCTTCCCCTCCAGAAGGAAAATTGCCTGTGAGCAGCTGACTTCATGGCTAAAACAGCTAGGTGATATTCATTTGATTTGCAGAAAAGACGAAGTGGGCTTTCCCTGACAAATCACATATGCATTAGGCAGATCCAGATATCTTTTCTTCCCGACATGAGGTCCTGCAAGAACAGCTGAGTTTAATATCTAGAGGGCTTACTTGGCTTCTCTGCCAGCGTCTGCCTATCTGTGCAGTTTCAGCAGTGCAGTGAAGTTTGAAGAAACTACACCCAAGTTAATTTGACAAGCTATGCTCATGTGTGGGAAGCAGCTGATTTTACAAGCTCTCCTGACTTGCACAGCCATGCAAATAGGAAGTGAGAAACCCAGAAAAAAAAGGGTGTATAATTATACCGCCACAATATCTCCATGGCTCTGATTTATACCACACCAGTGCTCCAAGATATCTAACCTGTTATACTCTTATCTATCTTGATTCATTGTTAACTGCATGAGAGGTGATATTGTCCTTGCCCAAAATATAGCAGTGCTTTCACTAGTAGATACGTCTCTTTGCTTTTCTTCGCCGGCTCATTGTTTTACATGCTGGTTCTCTTTTATGGGAGAGTTTCAGAGTTTCTTTTGTGTTTGAAGGCATGTTGTGGTGTGTCCGTGATTGTGCCTTTCTCAAGATGGTAATAATTAGATAAGATTCCCTTCAAATCAGGGTATTAGCCATGTTGCCATGAGTAAAATCCCAGCACAACATGGAAATACTCACTTTTGGATATGCTGCAAGGGTTTTGTGTTTTTTTTTTTTAACTATCATTTCCAATCTTTTTTTATCCTTGCCCTCTGGTATCCTACCTATGACATTTCCCTCCAAGCATGTACTCTTGAGGAGCTGTCACAAAATCTAATGATATCATAATTTGTACTGAATCACTGTACTGCATCACTGCAATACCTGCTCTTAGGAAGTCATACTGTTTATTCTTTATTAAATCCTATTTTTGCACATTATCCCTGTTTGCACCATTAACAATTTTCTGGCTCACTAACGATACTGGAGTTTTCCATACAAGTTCTAGAGACTGTGTCGTAAAAGTGTCGTCATTTTGGATTACAAAGATTTCTGCCAAAATGTGAGAGTTTGCAACAAACCTTCCCCAAGCTACTTCTCTTCTTCCTTCTACGAACCGCTTTCAGATGAGGGCTTTCTATTCATAGTACCTTCCCAACTTTAGAAACAGGTAGGTTAGGTTTGAATGAAACCTGATTCACCTCAAAAGAGAGCCAAATCTTATATTTTTCTGTGAACAGCAATAGGCTGTCCATGCTTCTTCTTTTTTTCCCATACTGATTACAAGACTTTAAACTGATATAAATATTCGAAGAGAAAATGAACAAGTAGCAGCTTTTAGGTGGAATAGGGTAGAATTAAATGTTTAAGGTATATTTTCCATATTTAAACAACATAACTCTCCTCTTCTCAAAGAATACTAGAGATAAAAGTTAATTTAACTTTTTTTTTGTGGAATTTCAGTTGTGGTAAATTCTGGAAGTTCAGGATACTTTCTAGGAACACCTGGTCTCAAAGATTTTTAAGCATAGCATCCAAAAGCAACTGCACAAAGTTGAGATTAATATTACAACACTAATCCAAGGATACTTTTTGCAATATTTGTGGTCTTCAACCACATGCAAATTCTGAGACAGGCTTTAAAATGGTAATTATAATAACAGTAATAACAACTGCAGCAGGTGAATTTATTTGAGGATCAGATAGCTAGCAGTTAAAGCTGATGCACTCAGCTGATTAACAGCATTCTGAAAGTTATGTCTTCTAAAAAACGACTGAAGTTTTTTTTTCTTCTTCTCAAGCCCATAAGAACAACCACTTCAAGAAAAGCCATGAGTGTGGGTCAACCAAATTGTAAGACTTAACAAAACTGCTTGCCTGTGAGTTTCTGCTTTTGTCTTATTAAAACATTCCTACTCTTTTGAATCCTCATTGTGTACTTGGACTCTTAACTCCAGAGTTAAGTTTTTACCTTTTTATGATGCACAAAAAAGCCTGGTTAGTATGCCTTTGTGGAAAGAATTGGTATGATTTGTTGACTGTCATGAATGTTAGGGAAACATTAAGGTATTTTTTACATGTACTGGCATCACACACTATCTTTGACATAAGAAAAGACTGAGGTGAAAACAAGCTCACTTCTAAATATGAAGGCCTATGTGCAAGCCTGAGTTTCCCCAAGCTCAGAAGAAAAATAATCTGTCAGAGATAACAGGAAATTCTCACTCTCCATTTGGGTTGTTCCTTGCTACAAGCTAAACCTTGCATTTCTTCTTAATAGCATCTTTAAAAGCATCAAACTTCAATGCTATCAAGATATAACCTGTCACTGAACACTGTTTAAGCTATAACAGACAGCAATGCCAGACTGGAAGAGGGCTTGTTCAGTGTCAACTCTCACGATATTCCCAGCATGATGAAAGTTCTGGACTGAGCTTCCTCTGTACTAGGAGAAAAACTTTCCCCACTGCCTGTCTTCTTACCTTTGACTCACTGCCAGAGTACATTCTGTTTTTATGATGACTATTCACACAACATTGGTGATTTAACTGGGCGTGTGATTTTCAGATGATTTTCCTTCGCCTTTGCAAAAGATACTTCCTGTCTCCAGCTGAGATAATATATGTATTTATAGGTCTTATTCCTTTTCGCAGGGGAAAGCTCTACTTCTGAAAGGAAGACATGGATTTTTGACAACAGAATTAAATAGCACTTCAGTGCTACTCCTCCTACGTCACTGTTTGTGATTCATTTTTATGTGGCATTAATCACTTATATACTCCTATATATAATCACGCATTCTTAACTGCAAGAAGGCTATTCTTCAATCAAAAAAAGTTTGCATAGGGTTTGATAAATGTTCATTAATTAAACTGAAATAAATCAGAGAATAGTGTTGGTTTTTCACTGTCTTTCATTATTTCATTTCTGTGAAATATTAGTAAGTTCACTGTATCACTCAATGGCTTGATAGTACAAAAGGACAATGCTTTAGGTACTAAGATTTATTAAAGTTCTCTGCAATACAGGGCAAGTCTGAGTTTTATACTATGTTAAGAAACCCACACAGCTCTAAGAAGTATACCCCTTTTCTTTGTTGTACGTCTCTGTCTTTGTAACAGGTTGTTATGGAGGAGCATATAAATATTTAAAGGGCTCTCCTTGTTCTAAATAACATGTCTCTTGCTGACTTTAATCACTTTCCCTGCAGCCAAATAACTGTTTGCCATTAAGGTTTTGTTTGCTCTCAGCATCTTCACCTCAGTCCAAAACAAAGCCAACCACAGGAGATATTTGCATTCCTCTTGGCAGGCAGCATCTCCCTCTGACTGTTCTGCTATACTCCTTTCTTTTTTTCTAGAATTTTACCACAGCCCATGATGTGGCTTCCCATCAATTTTGCAGGCCCATTCACATGAATGTTTGAATGAAATCTTGTGGAACATTGTGCAGCAGTTCAGGTGAGAATTGGATTTGAGAAATCCCTTGAATAAATTAGGAAGAACTGAGGGCTGAACTAAGGCAGATTGTAGTACTTCTTAAACAACAGCCAGAAGAATTTCTGGTGCACGTCAGCTCAGTGGTAGCCCAGACTCTGACCCAGGTGAAGACCATACCTGCAGAGTTGTGCAAAGGCCAAACAGAACATCCTGCCCATGTTGCTGAACCTGGTACCTTGTCAAGTGCAGATCAAGGGCCTGCAGATACCTATTTTGCATTTGTCACCTTCCTCGTCATAGAGAGCAAGGCCCAGACATGCTTTGGGGACATTCTTCTCTCTCAGAAGACTGCGCAGCCCTATACCTTCTCTCTTCTTGAATTAAACACATACATGACTGTCCAAGTAGTCGAAGCTGTTAGCACGGTCCCTGTCCAATCTCCCATGCCAGGCATACCTGATGTGCTGAAGATAGTTGCTCTGTGTATCAGATCAGAGAAGAGCAACCTGAAGAATGAACTACATCATCAGCGACTTGGTTCACAGATGCTGGCTCTATAGAAAGTGCCTGAGGGCTCATATGCGTCACTGGGCAAATATGGCTCAGTGTGATACTGAGCTCTGAATGGAGAGTTTGGGCCAAGTTTGCTCAAGTCCTTCCCCAGCAGTTGCTGAGACAAATCTACTTGCAAACCTGTGCCTCGAAGAGCAATTGACTGCACTTTACAGGGAGGGCCATTGTCAATACATGGCCTGCATTGATGTGGCTGGGATTTCATATCGCACACTACATTTTTTCCCCTTTGCTTCACAAGGAAGAGACAAGGTGCAAGATAAAATTTTTGTGACTCTTCCACAAGGCTCAGAAAAGTGTTTGAAACCTGAGTGGTGCTTTTTAATCACTGGACTACCCTCAGGAAGAGTTTTCCTTTCTCTCTGAGTCTTGAAGCATGCTGCTGAGCATCAGTGTTAGCACACACTATCAACAGTATTGTAGCTGAAGAAAGGTCAGAGAACATGTGGATTAGAGGACCAGGAAAGGAAAAGAAAACTTCCTGAGCTTCATGGACTGAACAGTTTTCAACAGTTCTGCTTTCTGCAACTTCTCAGGTGTAGGCTCTTGATCATGTGGGAGAAACATTTCCCTTAGAGCCCTGCATAGAGACTAGAGCTAGAGAGAGATGACAGCAGACAGATTTACCAATATCCCCATCATGTCACATCCAGCCATCAGCTGCTCAACAGAGGATGGCTTGCTGTGTACTGGTGGAGAGAAAGCCCCTACATAATGAGAAAAGAAGCCAATTAGTCAGAGACTACTAAAGAAGTGTGAGCTCTCCAATTTCTTCTTCTCTTGACTTCGGCTGGGGAAAACACCTCACTCCCTGCTGATCATACTGAAAGAACTCTGTTGGGACTGCTGTTCAGACAGCAGTGCCAGAAGGCAGCTGCGATTTTTCAGGATTCCACTTCATGAGGAGCACTGAAACATGACTGGGACGTTTACCATTAGCAGCTAGTAGATGGATTCTCATCTGAATTCTTTCACTAGATGCTAAATGAATTCCTTCTTTAAGTTAGCGTTTGAGCAATGCAAAGTTAGAATCCACTTGCATGTCCCAGTAAGCCCCTGTTAAAATAAATGGAATCCTTGCATAGCCTCCTAATGAAGCTATTCAAAGTCTCTCTGAAACACTTTTTTAACTCACTGACCACTTTTACCTCTGTGATGTTGATTTCAGTGTCTGAAATCCTTTATTTTGTAACTAGAGAAAACCCAAAGATTTACTGGTTTTATTGCTTACATTCAGCTGCCTAACCATTTTTTCTATATTTATTCATTTTGATGGATTTTTGACTCACTTAAATTTTCAGTGAATTATGCTGAATTTTAATGTCAGAGACAGAAAGAACTTCCAGTAGCTGAAAACATGTGGGGTCATTTGCAGTCCATATTTTTCTTAATTCAAAATCTTGAATCAGAACCTGAAAGAAAAGATGTAAATCTGTTTTCAACAATAAATGTTATTTCAGTGCAAAATGTGGCAATTCAGTTTTCCAGTGATGCAAGGAATTCTAAGGTAAGTGGCAGGTAGGAGAGATTTTAAAGAGGTTGTGGTAGAGTCTTCTGTGTCTGGAAATGTTTCTAACTGTAAGAAATCTGCATGTACCATGATGTTTCCCTCACTCACATGAGCTTTTTATTTCCAGAAGTACTCTTATGCATTTATTATTTTCCTGGGATCTAAGCTTTCATCATCTCCTCTGTTTTGCTTCCCTGTAACATAGCATATAGTGTACAGGAAAGAATGTGGAAAGACTGCTGCATTTTTTTAACTTTGTTAAACCAGTTCCTGGTACAGCCACTACTGCTTCCTTGAACTCTCTTTTTCAACAGTTCTGTAAGCGGTTAGTATGATTTTTTTCTGTCTGGAAGGAGCAACATGTATATTCCTTGCTATGACTCTTCCTAGGACTACTGGGGGATGGAAGACTACATGTAGTACTTCAAAGGATCAGAAATCAAGTCATTTTCCACCATTTATCATCAGTCCTGGTCAACCAGAGAGTTCCCAGATGACTGGAGACTTGTCAATGTGACATCCATCTACAAGAAGGGTTGAAAGGAAGATCCAGGGAACTACAGGCCTGTCAGCCTGATTGCAGTACTGGGGAAGGCAATGGTGTATAACCTCGACTGAGATCACAATACAAGTGCAGGACAGTTTGGGGATCAGGCCTAGCCAGCACGGGTTCACAGAAGTCAGGTTCTGCTTGACCAACCTGACCTCCTGCTATGACCAGGTGACCTGCCTGGTGGATGAGGGAAAGCCTGCTGATATAGTCTATCTAAACTTCAGCAAAGCCTTTGACACTGTTTCCCATAATGTTCTCCTAGAGGTAGCTCGCAGGCCATGATTTGGACAAGTGTATTTTCACTAGATAAAAAACTGGCTGGGGTGCTGGGCCCAGAGAGAGTGGTGACAGTGTTAAATCCAGCTGGCAGCTGGTCACAAGTGTGTTCTGCAGGGGTAAGTGCTGGGATCAGGTCTATTTAATATCCATATGAATGATCTGGATGAGGGTACTGAATGCACTCTCAACAAGTCTTCAGATGACAACAAACTGGGAGGAAATGCTGACCCGCCTGAGGGTAGAAAGGCCATCCAGGGGGATCTGGATAGGTGAGATTGATGGGCTGAAGTCAACTGTATGATCTACAACAAGACCAAGTGCCAGGTCCTGCACTTTGGTCACAGCAACTCCATGCAATGCTACAGTCTTGGAGCACACAGTTGCATGGCAGAAAAGAATCTGGGGGTGCTGGTCAATGCTTGGTTGCACGTGAGCCAGCAGTGTGTTCAGTGTGTTCAGGGCCAATAAGGCCAGTGACATCCTGGCTTATATCAGAAATAATATAGTCAGAAGGAGCAGGAAGGTGATTGTCTCTCTATGCTCAGCACTGGTGAAAGACGCTGAAGCACTGAAGCATGTCCAGAGAAGTGAAATGAAGCTGTGATAGATGTGGAGCAAAAATTGTATCAGGAGCAGATGAGGGAACTGGAATAGCGGAGGCTAAGGGGAGATGTTATTGCTATCTGCAAGTCCCTGAAGGGAGGGTCTTTTCTCCCAGGTAACAGAGATAGGATGAGAGGGAATGGTTCAGGTTGTATACTAAGAAAAATATCTTCTCAGAAGAGTGGTGAGACAGTGGCTCAGACAACCCAGGGAGGTGGTGGAATCACTGCCCCTGGAGGTGTTCAAGAACAGTGTAGATGTGGCACTGAGGAACATAAGTTTGTGGACATGGTGGGGATGTGTAGATGGTCAGACTAGACGGTCTTAGAAGTCACTTCCAACCTTAATGATCCTATGATTCTATGATACCACTACAAATAAGGCACTACTTTCATAATGAATCTCTAATGTAGATGAATCCTCCAGTACAGTCCCCTTTGGGAAGAGATGTTGAAGGAGAAATATTGACTGAAGAATGAATAATATGACACTAGATATTTTGTGGCTTTTTTTCTATTCCAAACCCCCCAAACACAAAAGTACATCAAAGTGAAGACAGACAGTACATGCATCTCAAGGTAAGAATTCAGCAAATCCTGAGAAAAGCAGAAGAAAGATATTTGCAAATCACAGCATATGCTAGTGGTAGGTTAACACCAATGTCCGTGTTTCTTTTGTTTGCAGCTAGGTGAAGAATGAGCTGGAACTCAGAAAGGCCTTCTGAAGTGAAAATGTAGAGAAATTTGTGTCCTCAGGAGTGTGCACATTGTAAATTACTTGCCTTGGAAAGTTACTTTTGAAACCCAAGACTGTACATATTGCATGCCTCCAGCAACGTTTTTTGTTGGGGAATTTTTATAATATACTTTAAGACAAACTAAACGTAAGTGTATGCTCAATTATAAAGTAAAATTTAATGAACAGGTATTGGACAGAGTCCTACCACAGTAAGCAGTCCTACAAGGAAGCTGAGAAGTTATTCTATGAGACAGGTCCTTACAAAAGCTTGCTCCAGCACTAGTCATGAGCATTAGCTTGGGGTGCCTTCACCTGGTGTTGGATTTGTTTCCCAGCACCAGCTCCGCTGCCCAAAGGTGGCCCTGAGTGCTGGCACTGCATGAGCTCCACAGGACTGAGATGCATCATTTTTCATCTCAGCAGCAGGGGAAACTTCATTCCCTGTTGGGACTGCTCTGCCTCTTGTGTTGCTGCTTAACCTACAGCCAGGGTGCACCTCAAAGGCTTGGAGACTGAGGTCACACCTACAAGTAGGTTTGGAATGACTGCTGGCTGACATATCATAAACCTAAACCTAGACCTAGTTTTATTAGACCTAGTAGTATTAGAAAAGCCAACATGAGCTATGTTTATAATAACTTAAGAATCCTCTGTTTGATTATAACTCAAGGCATTAATCAAACCAATAATTGCTCTATTTCTTGATGAGCTTTCAGATCAACTCTCCATCAAGCTGAAGTAAAAGGAATATGATCTGAACACAATGCTTTTCTCATTAACACAATTTCACAGGGCAGTGCTTTTCTGGTGCTACTATCGGAGCTATTGACAGGCAGGAACTTTCTATCTCTGGACCTTCCCTTAATCCTCTCAAACAGTCGTACAAGTACAGAAAGGGAAGCCAAACAGAAGCACAAGAGTTTCAAGAGTTTACTGAGAATATTTTAAGACCAAATGTCTTCTCAGAAAAGAAAAAGAGAAATTAATAATTGTATTTAATTAAATCTTTAAGAATAGAATAGCAAATTGTTTTAATTTAAGCTGTCTCCTGTTGTATCTTTTAGCTTGTTGGTTTTTACCTAGAGGATAATGAAGTATCTTAAACATTAGTTACATCTCTTAATTGGTAAAAGACATGCTTTTTCATTGCACTTTGGAGTGAACAGGAGCAGTGGTGTATTTTGGAATGTTCTTACTTCATCCTTCATAATGTTAACAGAAAATACAGGGGGGTTTGAAGATTTCACTGAAGTGTGTACAATATCTAGTATGCATTACTAAGCTAATTCATGCTTCCTGTCTTTTATAAAGTACACTGAATTTCTGCTTTTTAGGGATCTTTCAGGTAGAACACTGCAGTAGCTAATTACCTTTCAGAGCAAACAATGAAGTTCAGGATAAACTTTACAAAACTGATTTATGAAATTCAGCACATGTCCGTACACTTAATTCTAATACTGGATCACAGTTTCTGCTTTGCTCCTGACTGATGCAGATTGTTGCCTGTGCTCATTAAATACCAGGGCTGGCCAGAACATCCACTTCCATCCCGTCCACAACACAGCTTGAGAGAGGGCTGTGTTACTTCTGAGCTTCCACTGGAAGGACTAGTAAAGAAACACTTTCTGGGTACATGTTTTTCTCAAATATACTAAGGGGTTTCTTCACTGGTTGGAAGGATTTGTAGGAAACATCTTTCCTCTCTCAAGAAGTATTTTGAAATCAAGGTCATACTTCCGTCTTGATTTGAGAAAACTGTCAAAAATTGCAAAAGATCTTCTCACACCATAGGTGGGAGGGGGAAGATGTGCCCTCTTTATAAAGATTCTGTTGAGTTGATATTTTCTGTGTGGCCTTTTTTAAACTTTCTTCTTTGTAAATCATACTTACAAAACACATACTTCTCCAAAAAGAAAACTTCAGCAGTTTTCAGTTTGTGTATCTTAGTGAAACAAGCACTGTTTAATGAAACATACACTTCATGAACAGTGCAAGCTGATTAGACTGTATGTTTGTGTTACTTTTGCGACACAAAGGATTTATCACAAATCAGAAAAGTTTTCTGCAAAATAAATATGTGTGTTTTTAAAACTTCCATATAAAAAATGTGTAATATGTTATACATGGAAGCACAGACTGAGATATGGGTGCATACATAAATACACATATTTTACTTGCAAAATCTGAAAATTTGGCGTAGACACATTCTACTGAACAGACAGGATTATTCATATGAGGTGTTAGAATGGAAAGTGCGTTTGTGTGCTTGTGTTTATGTTGTTGTTGCAGATCAGATAATAAAGACATTAGACACATTAAGAAGTTTAGAGAATAAATATTCTGGCAAAATGTTTCCAAACAGTTATTGTATTTGACTCAGGTGAAGAATGCTACCAGTTTCATACGTTAACAGCCTGAGAGTCATTGGCATCAATGAGATTTGCAGCATGTCCTTTAAATATTTATTATGTCAAATATTTACCTTGGCTAAGAGCTTGCTTTCCCTAAAACTGATAGATAGATCTCTTTGAAACTATGTTGCTTGCTACACAGTATTGCTGTGCATTCAGAACATAGGCCTTTTTATGTTACTGCTTTTTTTCTAAAGGAGAGCATTATGTGATTTGAGAATCACCAGATTCACAGCAAACAGTCTTTGTTTTCCATGGTAATGTCAACTATAATTGTGAAGTTGATTTGTAAAATTTGCAGAGGCAAGCAATTATGGCGCATTGTACTTGAAACTCAATTAAGTAATGCCTCAGTGATTATATGTACTCTTTGAAATCGAGTGTCATGGCAGATTGTTCAACTCTGGGAAAATAGACAAAAATATTTCTGGCACCATACTAAACTAACTGGACTGTTATGATTGAGTTAAATAAAAACCATCAGAATATCCACTCTTTTCTGTGTATTATTAGGAGAAACAAAAGCTGACAGATAACAGTTACTCAGAGCTTGATCCGAAAGTTTCTGGAGTCAGTGAGCCTGCGCTGAGTGCATTGAAAACTGAAATTCATGTTCAGTGTTGTGGACAATTAAGAATGTAAAGAACCAAGGTTGCTATCAACTCTGCCTGGGCTGCTTTAGGCCATACTACTTGAGCTTTTACCTACATTCACTTAAGATGGACTTCTGTATCAAGCTATCACTAACCACAGAGCAGGAAGAGAAAGGCTGATGAGGAGGAGATGATGATCTGCAGACAGAGTTCTGCCCTTATCCTGTTGGGAAACTGTGCCAATCTGTCAGTGCTGCAAAATCCACCCTGAGCAAGTGACAGGGAAGTGAGGAGCGTGAAGGAAAGGGAAATGATTCACAGGTAGGGCATTGTAATGTCTGACTCAGCATAAGTGATTCGTTTCACATTAATGTAGAGTTGTGTTTCAGTGCTTTGGGGAATCTGAGAAGTACTCAAAGAATTGGCAGGCAAGATCAAGATCTGTAAGTGCTCCCCACATTTCATAGCAACAGCTGAAATATCTGAACAAAAAGTCATTATATGCAAATAGAAAGTTACTAGATACCTTAGTGCAATTGAACTTCTTTCTCCTCTTCAGGAAGAGCATGAAGCAACAGAATGAACTTCCCTGACACTGCAGAAGGAAAAGAAATGTAGGTGAACCAAGGGAGAAACAGGGCTGGATATGGCTATCAGAGGTACTGAGAAACCAGAGAGTATGGACATCTGGGAAATGGGGGCCCCATATAATACAGAATAGCTTAGGTTGGAGGCAACATTGAAGATCACCCAGTTCCAACCCCCTGCCATGGGCAGAGCTGCCCCCCACCAGGTCAGGTTGCCCAGAGCCCCATCTAGCCTGGCCTTGAATGCTTTTAGAGATGGGGCATCCACAACCTGTCTGGGCAGCCTGTGCCAACGCTTTATTGATCTCTGAGTAAAAAATGTATTCCTAACAACAAACCTAAATTTCCCCTCTTTTAGTTTAAAGCCCTTCCCCCTTGTTCTATCACTCTCAGATCATGTAAAAAGTTGATTCTTCTCGTGCTTATATGCTCCCTTCAAGTACTGGAAGACCGTAATGAGGTGTCCCTGGAGCTTTCTCTTCTTCAAGCTGGAGAGTCCCAGCTCCCTCAATTTTTCTTCACAGCGGGATATCTTCCCTGTCTTTCACTAATTGTAGGCCAGAGGCTGTGTTAGGGTAGTAGTCAAGTGATTAAATATGTATAAAAAGACGCTGTAAAAGTCCTGGGGCATTCTAGCTTTGTGGAAGAGCACATAGCTCCCAAATCTGTGCAACTTTGAAATAAATCAATATATCATCTCTTCTTGTGAGGTTGGCTTACTGCACACTGGGTAACCAATCCACCATAGGAAATCACACGGACACTAAACTGCTGCTTTCCTCCACACTCATGAAACTGGTGTGGATGTCACAAGATTTACAAAGGGTATATACTTTTATATCACATACACGAGGAGCATAGACAAAGAGGCTGTTCACAAACCTTATTGTTAAACTCACATTAATCCTGGTGCTCCAGAAACAACATGACATCCCATTTTGTGATGTGCAGCACAAGCAGTGTTTGCAAATACAGCGCACACCAAAGGTGACAAGAGAAAGGCCAGGAAAAAAAAAAACAACAACTAAAAACCATGGCGTACAAGTGATAATATGTAAGGAGGAAAGAAGTTTGTCACAGTCTCTGTAGTCAACTGTATGACTCTGAAAACTGCAACTTTTCTGACTACGGCTTTCAATATTAATTGTGCAGAAAAGATCTTTTTGATACATCAAGTGAAATCTTGCTATATCTATCTTTTCTCTTGATCTTTTAATATTTTCTGTGTTTGACAAGCAGATTGCTTTTTTGTAGGAGCTAAATCCATGTTCATTTTCTAGCTAGGAGTTCCACAAATACAGTTTGTATTACATTATCCTTATAGAACCCTCATTTATACATGCTGTGCTTTGGTGACAAAAGTGTAGAGGGAACAGATTATTTGTGGGTGCCAATGCTCTGCCTTCATGCATATTCCAAAATCTAGAGAATAAAAAGTTCCTGTTTGCACTGAGACTGGCTCAAGAAGGTGCTGTTATCAAAACACTAAATTTTCCATTTAGTGCTGAGAAATTTGGAACTGCTATGTCATTGGAAAGGCAGATATTTTAAAATGTCCTCTCATCCTAAAATGGCAACTAGAAGTCAGTTTTCCACCTCACTCAACCACCTTTTTTCTGCCTCAGTGTTTAACTCCTAACATTTTTTTTTTTTATTATTTCAGGTAAGCCACTAGACTTAATCTTGGCTTTTTCAACCTATTCTACAATAGAAGTGGAAAAAATAAAACCAAGATAACTTGGTTTTGCAGCAAAGTGTCAGTAAAGATTTGTTGACTCTTTCAATACAACTGACAAAGACTTGGCAAAATTTTTGGTTTAATGAAAATGCCAATAAGATGTTTTGAAAGAAAATTTCCACCCATATTCACTTTCCTTTGAATATGTTCCCAAATTTCTCCTAATTACTTGATCATTTACTCAGTCATCGTGAGTTTCTTTTAAACGACGTTCTTCCTAATTACTGATATTTGAGAAATGAGTCACACCAAGCCCTCTGAAGAACCTGAGAGTCTATTCTGCTTCATTAGTTTACGAACGTACTCAGTTCTGAAGGTGTCTGGATTTTCTCCAGAAAACATTTCAGAAAGATTAATCAGATTCAAATTTTATTCTGCTGTTGAATTTCCTGTAAACAAACACTTGAAAATCACTTCCTGTCTTTCCAGTGGGCACAGATTCAAAGGATCGTAGATGTTACTTTCTCTTTTTCCTCACTTCCTCATGAAAGAGTATGGTATTTTTCTGGGATCTTCTTAAAACCCATCTTCTGCTTTTCTTTTCTATGTTCTCACCATGTTTAATCCAAACATTAACTGTTGGCAGTCTGTTAACCTTGGTTAGTTGGTTTTTTTTTGTTGTTGTTGTTTTTTGTTTTTTTGGTTGGTTGGTTTTTTGCTGTTGCTGATTTTTTTTGTTGCTTTTTGTTTATGAAATAGGTCTCTTTTATTAGAAAACTCAGCCAGATGCTACTGCCACTAATCCCATGGTTTAGAAAGCAGTAGATATCTATCTGAGTTAAACAGGACTGATTCATTTAACCTTTTGCCAACATAAAGACTCTTTGGCATCACAGTATGTGAAAATCTTTTCTTACCACTCAAAAAAATTGCCTGCTGATTGTTAGTATTATTTATGGCAATGCTAGTAAAAAAGAACTTGGTTAAAAAGTAATAAATATATATTTTTTAAAGTAAAAGCAACTCATATGTTCAAAGTCTTATTATTTTACAAACCATTATTTCAGCTGCTGAAAATAATTAGAACTTTCAGTGCTTGATGATGTATGTGTATTGTGGTTGAGAAAAAGTGCACAGTGTTCACAGCACTATAATGAAATGATCCTACTGAACTTGTTTTACAGTGTAAAACACTTTAGTGCTTGGCAACATTCATGGATTCAGCTTGGAAGGAACAGTAATTTCTTCAAGCATTAATTTCTTTAATAGGACACAGATTTTCTCTCCCTGTATTGAGACCACCAAACAATGTTCGACTTAAACAAATGTTGGACCATGGCAGGAATTTTGTAAGGCCACTTCCGTCATTTTCCAGACCATAACCTAAAATTTAGTCCCTAATAATTCACCACAACCTAAAATTTACTCCCTAATAATTATTCTTTCTCTCTTCAAATGATCAACCGTACTTCAAAAGTAAATGTTATAGATGATTATGTAACAACAAATATAAATGATGGTTGAGTCATGAAAGGCCAGGAGAAAGCACACATTTTTGGTTACTGACAAATATTGCCTTGTGTAACTGGTATGTGGGCAAAAATTATGTGAGCCTTCATGCCTGGGTCTACCTTTGACCACCATGTTTTAAGAGGGATGGTTCTGACCGGAATGAACCCTTTAATAACTTGTGTTTCAGATTCACTGATGTAAGTCCCCACCTTTAGCTTTCCAGACATCATCTATATAGTTTGTTGGTGGAAAGAAATGCCAGATTTGACTGCAGTCCTCAGACAAGCAGATGATATTTCTTACCATTTATAAACACCTTTCACTGAGTTTGCCAAGTCGAGCTTGTCCATTACCTGCAGCTGCTCTCATCAACAGGATGCTTCTTTCTCCCTTACTTTCCACCCTTTCTCCCACCCCTGCAAGAACATATAAAAAGCATTGCCCAGGCAGGATGGGACACTGTTACCTTAGTGATACTTGGTCACAAGCAAGCAGAAAATCTCGACAAGTAAAATCATAACAATGCCAAATTCAAGGGAACCATAAGGTACTTCTTTTTGTTGATATCTTTTATTTCCTCCTGGTCAGAGATGGGTAAGCTTTAGTCCATGAAAGCCAACGCTGTTTTGGTTTGCCATACTTTGGACAGCACTCTGCTGGAAGTCAACATTAGAGGTGTTGTACCTGAAGTAATTCCAAACTATTGATACACTGCTGGTGGATACACTTGATACTCAACTGCATTTCTTTGAGTCCGTTGCCTTCTAAATAGTTTGAAGCAAGCACTTCCCAGAGATTGGGAGGGTCTTTTCTTGGATATTGAAAGATCTATTTTCCCAACAGATGCACTATTGCCTCTTCACAAACAATCAATAAATAGATAGAGGATAGACAGAGGTTGAAAGGTGGTGAATGAAAAACAACAGAGTTTTTGTCAGTATAGGAAATAAGTGGCTCACATTCTGCATCCAGTATAAACTTTAAATTAATTGAATACGTAGATGTTTTGTCACTTCAAGAGACAAGAATCATGGCTGATCACGTGGAAAATCATCTTCGTTAATGAAAATTTGCCTGCTTGTGTTACAAATTAAAAAGCAACTGCAGGTTGGTCATAAAGTATTTTTGATTTTTAGTTCTCCATTTTTAAAAGGAAAAATAACTTAATAACTTGCTTTGCCAGGCTGGCTTTTCAACCAACATAAAAATCTGATTGGCATTTGGAAGTAGAAACATCTTTTCTCTGTCCCTAGTTTCTTAGTTTCTTTTTCTGTTTGTTTTATGGAAAATAGTTGTGTGCTTGCAGATTTTCGTATTAGCCAGGAATTGGTTATTGACAGCAGGTGTGCACGATCAGCACTTGAAATACGTAGCCTATAGGAATACAAAGGGCTACCTAGAAAGTCAGATCAGTTCTCCTCCTATGTCATGCCTGAAGCACTGGACATTGTTCAACTGAGTGTCTTCAAAGAAATTAAAGAGGTAACTAATATGCACTGCAATCTTTTCTTCTCATCCTGCTTTCATCCTACAGTTAGGAACACTGAAGATTTCCGAAATTCAGAGCCTATGAAATTTTGGACTGCTCTGATGTCAATAAAGAACTCTACAACTGATTTACTTAAGCGTGCAGTTCAACATCAGTTGAAGCATATAAAAGCAATTCACGAATCTTCAAAATTTAATTCCAATTTCGAAACCTTAAATGTAGTGATGCTTTCTGCCTTACCCATCATCAGTCTGCAGTCAAGGACGATCAATAAATCAGGTAGCACCAGCTCTGTGACAACTAAACTCGCTCTGTTCTCTACCACTGTGGCCCAAATACTCTGCTGCCATTAAAGACACCATCATCTCCCCCAGGCTGTAAGGAGATTATCTAATCAAGCAGAGGAGGTAGGAAAATGCCATGGCTGAATAAGAGCCTGCTGGTCAAACAGGGTTAAGAAGGAAATGCACAGGCAGTGAAAGGAGGGATGGGAGACCTGGGAAGAATATAGGGATGCAGTCTGGACATGCAGAGGTGGAATCAGGAAAGCCAGGGTGCAAATGAACTGAACATGGCAAGGGATGTGAAAAATAACAAGAAGGGATTCTACAGAAGATGTTTCTTTACATACACTGATCAGAAGAGACAAAGGAGAGTGTACCTCCTCCACTAAATGGGAAGGGAGAAATGGCTTCAACAGACACGGAGAAGACTGAGGTACTCAGTGAGCTCTCTGCCTCAGCCTTCAGTGACAGTCAGGCATCCCATACCTCTCATGTCCGTGATCTTCTAAGCAGGGCTCAGGGGAAAAAAACTCCCCACACTGTAAGAAAAGAGCAAGTTCAAGACTGCCTCATGAGACCAAATATGTACCACCCTATGAGGCCAGACAACATGCACCATAGGGTTCTGAAGGAACTGGTTGCTGTGGTTGCCAAGCTGCTCTCCATTATTCTTGAAAAATCATGTCTGTCACTCAAAGTCCCCAGGGTCTGGAAAAAGGGAAACATCACTCCTATATTCAAGAAAGAGTGAAAGGAAGACCTGGGGAACTACAGGCCAGTGAACTTCATCTCTGTACTTGATAAGATAATGGAGCAGATACTTGTGGAAGAGGTGTTAACACACGTAATAGATGAGGTCATGCTCCAGGATAGCCAGCATGGCTTCACCAAGGGCAGATCATGCCTGATCCATCTGGTGGCCTTCTATGATGGTGTCATGGTTTTGTAATTTTTGCTATTGATATTCCACATCATAACATCATGTGGAGCACAGAGAAGAAGAACTACACGTCCCAGAGGACCCCACGGTCAAAGAGGAAAATACTTCACTGAAGCCACGCTCTCTCTCTCTCTCACTGCCTGGCAGTGGGTGTGGGTGTGCTTCCAAGCCATGCACCTTCAATTTCAAAGTAGGCTTCTCGGTCTTTGGAAACCTCTCTCTCTCTTATTTTACTTGATTTATTAGCCTCAATTTTTAATTAGATTGTAATATAGTGTGTTATCTTGCTTTCTGATATCATAGTTAGTAAAATAAGTTTTCCTCCTTAGATCGTTGCCGCTGCTCTGTTTCCTTGAGCCCAGCTCCCATCTCCCTACCCCTTTCCCTTTTTTCCCTTCCCATTTTCGGGGGCCGGGGGACCCACGGGCCTACTGCCCCCCTGTCACGTACACAGTTTGATCTAGATAACTCCATGACAGATGGAGTGATGGTATTAGCAGGCAAAGGAAGGGCAGCTGATGCCATCTACCTGGGTTTGTGTAAGGCCTTTGGTATGGTCCCACACCACATCCTTATCTCCAAACAGGAGAGATTAAGATTTGAAGGCTGAACTATTCAGAGGAAAAATAGTTTATTGGATGATCCCTGAAGGTATTAAAAGCTAAGTTGTTTGAGGCCCTGGGCAGCCTGGTCTGATGAGTGGTAAGCCTGTTCATGGCAGAGGAGTTGGATTTAGCGGATCTTTAAGGTCCTTTTCAACCTTAGCCAGTCTATGATACTATGACTCCATGTTGTGCCCTGCAGGAGCAGAGTCCCATGCCTTCCCAGGCCCTTGCTGAATCCATACTGACAAAACCTTACAAGAGATGGAGCTGTTTAATCCTGGTCACAAAGAGAGGAGAGCTCTTGTCCATAAACAGTATGTCTCAAATCTAGTGAAATGTGGCACAGATGTTTAGCAGGTGCATGCAAAGAAGGATGGTGAGTTGCATATGCGTTCAGTTGCTCTGCATTATTGCAGACTGTTTCTAAAACAGAGAGCATAGTTAGAGACTCTGGAGGCTTGCAAAGTTATTTAAAGCTGTACCAGCTGTTTTTGTAATGCTAGAGCCCTGTAGTATTGCTTGGATCCCTCTGACCTGAAGGGTTGTTAGTACTAAACAGAAATCCAGGTCAGGGAGTTGCTAGTAGAAAATAAATGATTTCAGGCATGTTTACAGACTTCACACTGATACTGCAAGGCATAAAAGGTCATGTCCTCAGCTGGTAATAGCCTAAACAACTCAACTAATCTAACCAGTTATCACAGATTCACATACATATTTATGTTTGTAAGTGTTTTGCTCCTTATCAGCCAGTGAGTGCATGGAAAATTCAGTAGAGAGCCTGGACACTCTAGTTCAGGATTATAACATCATGCACTGCAGAGAAGGGAAAGACTGAGCTTAAGTGAGATAATGCTGCAGAACCCAAAGCAGCATTGTCGATGGTCTTGTTCCTAGCCTTTTCTGGCTGTACAACTTCAGTCTCCTTGAATTACTGAGAGGCTCTTGGGATACTGTTATGTCATTAACAACTATGAGTTCTGTTAATTGATTTCTGGGAAGAGGAAAACATTTCTTACACAGTTATCATCTCAACACAAACATGTAATCTTGGGCAGCAGAGTAAGTTGCCCCATCCCTGGAGGTGTTCAAGGCCAGGTTGGATGGGGCCCTGGGCAGCCTGGTCTAGTATTAAATGGGGAGGTTGGTGGCCCTGCCTGTGGTGGGGGAGTTGGAGCTTCATGATCCTTGAGGTCCCTTCCAACATGGGCCATTCTGTGATTCTGTGATTCAAAAAACCATCACCTTCAAGAAATAAAACCAAGACGTTTCACCAGAGCATGGACTCTTGTATGAGCTGTCCATCAGGTAAGTTGCTGAAGAGCTCTGGAGCCAGGAAATGCTAGCTTAAACACCTGAGAGGATTTTTCCAGGTAACAGCCAGGGAATTCCAAAGCATCAAGCTGTTAGCCTTTTGCCCAGCTCAATACATCAATCAAGTCAGCATCCCAGAAACAGAATAGCTACACAAGGAGCATGGGGTATGTGTGTACTGCCCAAAATACATTCAGTGATATGTCAGTGCTGACATGATGTACTCCTCACACAGGTAGAGGGTGAAAATATACTCTTCCTTGTTCACATCCAAAGCATCTGAGAAGTTCAAACAGAGCCATGCTTAATCATATAAATCCAAATAAATGAAAAGCCATGTTGATGAGACAAGGCATTTATCCTAGTGAGCTGAGGAAGGTCACAAAACACAGTGGAAACCCATTTCGTATAAGTGTGTAGAAGTTCTGTGACGATAAATCCAGATTGGAATTTGGAATTCTGTGCTAGTGAAGGGCATAAATGACACAGTACTAGAAAAACACCTCACAACATACTTCCGAAAACAGCAAAGAACTGAGGGACTGGAGGGATCACATCACATTCCTGTCAACAGCACTTACCTTGGAACTCCTTCCTGAAACTCTGGAGGGCAGAACCTTTAAAGGAAGGACATGCACAATTTTCTGAGTTTCATTTCATCACACAGTGAATTACATGGTACTTATACTGCTGGGAAGCTCTTGACAAAACATTGCACTTGCCTCAGATACGTTATTTCCCAAACTTTTCTTTTGTCTTTAAAATGTTCCATAAATAACATCTGTAAAGCAGAATGTGGCAACAAGAACACACACATAAGAGGGATGAAAGCTGATGTTCAGTACTGAATGTCACCTTTTCTCACTCCTGCCTTTCACAGCATGGGAGCTGGTCCCACCCTTCCTGATAGCTTTAAAACATTCTGAAAGACTCACCCGCAGAGTCACACACCTTTGTAATACCATAAAGCTAAAGCTAAAATAGCAGAGATACTTAGAGATTTGATTCCCAGTCTGTGGACAATCCTTCAAACAGAAGAGGAAAAAAATCAGAGGAAATAAATTGTTACTAATAGTATTCCTGTGTCTTCAAAGAGAGAGAGAGAGACTACCCAGGTAGAAAACTCACTGCATCACAGCCCCTTGCTTACACTCACTGTCACTGAGGATGGGAAAGAGGAAAGGAAGAGAAAGTCAAAAAACCTCATGGGACACAATTAAAAAAAAAAATCATCACGAAAAAGATAACCCCTACCCCCCAGGTACTGGGCCTATGCTGTTTACTCTCTTTATTGATGACCTGGACAGGGGGGTTGAGTAGTAAGTTTAAGCAGTAAGCACCTCAGTAATTTTGCAGATGATACCACATTTGCAGGAAGGGTCAATCTGCCTGTGGGTCTTAAGGGCTTTCAAAGGGATCTGCGTGGTCTGGGTAGATGGGCTGAGGCCAGTGGGTTGAAGTTCAACAAGTTCAAGTGCTGGGTCCTGCCCTTTGGCCACAACAACTGCAGGCAACGCTATGGGTTGGGGCAGAGTGGCTGGCAAGTAGCATGGCAGAAAAGGATCTGAGGGTGCTAGCAGACGGCTGTCTGAACATGAGGCAGCAGTGTGCGCAGAGTGCAAAGGCCAATGGCATCCTGGCTTGTATCAGAAATAGTGTGTCCAGCAGGAGCAGGGAGGTGATCATCGCTCAGTACTCAGCTGTGGTGAGGCCACACCTTGAGTTTTGTGTTCAGTTTTGGGCCCCTCACTGCAAGAAAGCAGAGAATGTCAATGAAGTTGTGAGGGTCTGGAGCACAAGTCTTATGGAGAGCAGCTGAGGAAGCTGGAATTGTTCACTCTGGAGAAGAGGAGACTCAGGGCAGGAGACCTAATCGCTTTCTACAACTCCTGAACAGAGACTATGGAGAGGTGGGGGAGTCAGTCTCTTAGTCAAAACTAACAGGATGAAAGGGAATGGCTGCAAATTGCATTAGGGCAGCTTCAGGTTGGATATTAGGAAGAATTTTTTCTCCAGAAAAGTGGTCAGGTGCTGGAATGGGCTGCCCAGGGTGGCGGTGGAGTGACTGCCCCAGAGGTGCTCAAGAAACATTTAGATGTGGTACTGAGGGACATGGCTTAGTCAGAAATATTGGTGGTAGGTGAACAGCTGGACTGGATGATCTTGGAGGTCTTTTCCCACCTTGGTGATTCTATGGTTCTACAAAAGCAACTCCACATACACAGTGATTTTTTTAGCTGATGTTTCTTGAAAAATGTTGAACTATCATCTGTTCAGAAAAAAAGTGACTGAAATGAAATATCTGTAGATCACCAGCCAGAATCAAGCAATGCTCATGGAAATACTTCTTGCTTCTGTACTTCCATCTTCCAGCCTTGTTACTACTTCTGCCACACTGTTGAACTAATCTAACCCCCAGTCGTAGTCTGTAAACTGACTGCTCAGCACAGTTTGGATGACACAGGAATAGTGGAATTGCTGTGCTTGCTCAGACTCTATTCATCTAACCCATCATTTTGTCCCAGCATCAGCACAGTGGTGTGATCTGCCACTGCAATGATGATGCTCTCACCTTTCTTATATTGCTTTGCATTTTGTAGTACAGTTAACTGTGCTAACTAGACAATATAATTCTTTTTTTTCTTATGAAAACCTTAGAATTTTCTTCAGCTGTTCATCTCAATAATCTTTGCTGCCTTTTCATAGGCCAATTAGACAACGTCAAAGGAAGAGTTAATTTTTATCATTGTTTATTGTGTTTTCTCTCTGTTTCATCATTAATAGAATCATAGAATCACCAAGGTTATTGGTGATTATTTTATCACCATTATGCGGAATGTGACCAAGGTGACAAAGACTTGAGAAAAGGCATTGCTCATCATTTTTTTTTTTTTTAATGAAGGAGCCCAGTAATTCCTGACAAGGAAACAAATCAATGATCTCTTAATTTTTAATGGGAGAAAGAAATCTGGGGCAGAACTTCTTGTCCTGCATTACTAAAGTATTTTTCAACTAGTGAAGTTAAATTTTTAAAGTTAGTTTTATTTTTTCCCATGTATTTTTCTCTCTTGAATGTTCATGTGAGAAGGTGCAATGATTTCTCACCACTTTGCTGTTGTATTTGCCCGCCTCCTGTTGTCTGCCATGGCTGTGAACTCCAGCAAGGAGCACAATATTCTAGACTTCCAGCACTTTGTGGGTTTCTGTGATACTTATCTTACTGTGCTCCTCTAGGTTAAACAGTCCTGTGCTTTTTCACTGGAACAGGCTGCCCAGGGGGGTTGGGGAGTCTCCTTCTCTGGAGATATTCAAGACCTGCCTGGACGCCTACCTGTGCAACCTGCTGTAGGGAACCTGCTTTGGCAGGGGGGTTGGACTCGATGATCTCTGGAGGTCCCTTCCAACCCCTACAATTCTGTGATTTTTGACATCTGCTAAAGAAGCTTTTTCCTAGATATTTATTTATATATATTTTTATATATTTATATATATTTTTATATATAATATATTATATATATTTATATTTAGGTTATTTTATGTCTTTTCCCCTGAGTTGCACCCATTCTGTACAACCAATTGAGCAGGAATGATTAAAATGGCACAAGATGCAGAGATGATAGAACTTTATCTGAATGAACGTATTCTTGCCCCTAGTCTGCCCACATCTCATACCTGCTTCCTTAACAGTTCCTGCTGTATGAGAAGCTCTGTCTGCCTGTCTGCCTGCAGTAAATGCCCACAATCTCTCTTTCTAGCTTTTCTTCACAGGTCATATTACTTCTGAGTTGCTAACTTTTAGCTGCAGCTGACATCCTGATGCACAAATTGGCTGAGTTCTTTTAGTTCTCTGTAGCCTCATTTGGGACCAGGGCAGTGATCAATGGCTGTTCACAGCCTGTTGTTCTTTGAAGGGGTGAGCTGTGAGCTGATTTCACTAAATTCTTATCTACAGGCTAGATACCCATTAAATTCATTTTGCTCTAGGGAGGAAAACTCACCTCTGCAGTGAAATCCAATTGTCTGTCTTCTACATCTATCTCAGGATATGCTGATTTGTGCGCAAGGCTATTTTACCTCATGGAGAACGCACAGAAGCGTGTGTAATAAGTGACAGGATAAATCAGCTCTGGCATTAAACTCCATGTGGGTGAGCTGTTCACTATTCCAGCAGTGACACAGCTCCTGCTGAAAGCAATTTTCTGAGACCACACATGAAGACAAAACCGATCCTCTAAGTAACTGGTATACTAACTTGGTGGGCTTGACCTCGTGCTCACAGTAAATAACCTAAGTGAACTTGTGTAACTGTAAAACTTCTGCTTTGGTTGAACAGAAAGTTAAAAAATCTAGGCTGTAAATTAATTTGGGAAAGAGTGAAGAAGTGCAGAACCTTGTTCTTATTGCAAGATTAGGGGATGAACTAATATACCTGGAGTTATTAGTTTTAGAGGATATCACCTATTCTGTGTTAGAATACGGGCACAAACAGGTCAAAGTGACATGCCTCTCTTCTTTAGTAGAGCCTTTGGGATACCACAGTGAATAAAAGCCACACTGAGGTTGCTGTCATCTCCTTCTGAGCCCTGGGACCATCTTCAGGGTTACTGAATTCTCCCACCAACAAACACTTGTGTATCGACCTTTCGTGGCCCTGTTTTGGTACCGGGGCTGTAGAGGGCAGCGCTCACAGAGCCCAGCAGCCCCGCGTAACAGCAGCGCCCCCCAGCTTCTCCAGCTGCCCCCCGCCTCTGTCCGAAGGGTGGGAGCCGGGGCGGAGCACGGGCTGACCGCGGATGAGCGGTGGGGACGGAGCGTTATTATTTCCTGCCTTACTAAGAAATTATGGTTCTAGTTTAGTTTTTGGCGTAGTAGGTATGCTGCAGAAGCTTCTCTGAGCCACCGAACTTCTGCGTGCTTCCAGCCTGTTTCATGTCTAGCGGAGCTGCCTGAGTGAGCCATGGTGAGCTAACATAGCCGTCTCAGCCTTCTGCTGTTCCTGAGACATACGGCTCTGCTGCTTCACTGCAGGATGCGTATCTAAATGCCTCACCGTTCCGTCTGCCCGGGGTTACGAGTGTCTCACTATCTGACAACAGAACCGGGGAGAATGAAAGTTGAAATCTGAACTAGCGCCTTATGCTGCCAGAGCAAAAATGATGAAGTAATGCTAAGCAGGAATCTCGGTGCTGCCTTCCTCAGTAGGTTCTGAACCATCTAAGACACTTTTTTTTGTTTTGTTTTGGTTTGTTTTTTTTTTTTTTTCTAGGTAAGAAGCAGATCTGGTATCAGATGAGCATGGGTAATATTCAGATATGCTGATACTCTTGTCAAGATGGGTTGTAAGCAGATGTCCTGATAGTAAAGATTGACTATCTGTAGATAAGTCAGTCTCGTTCCTTCTTTGTGACAGAATCCCTACTGCAATTTTCTCTCTTTCTCTCCCAGATGGGCTGCAGCTTTCCCCAGCAGTTGTTTGCTGGCAGTAAAGTGGGTGGAGACAGCAGTAAATACTGTGGGTTACAGATTATTGTCACAGTTTCTCACCAAGACCTTGCGCCTGACAGAGAAGCAGTATCACATATATGGCTAATTCGTTTTTCAGTGTCTAGGAACCATGGTCCTAATTTGAGGGTTGAGGTTTTCTGTTTGTTTGTTTGTTTTGTTTTGTTTTTGTTATTATTGTTCATTGAGACTGAGGAATACATAGTGATTTAAAATGGAATCTGTTTCATTTTCCATTTTCCAAGAAACTTAGAACTTCAGGTATTCCATTGTGACTGTTCACAAGCTGCAAGCTGAAGGCACAAAATGCTTCACAGATCCTGTGCCAGGTCTCCTGCCTTGTGCAGTTTCTCACATCTTTGCAGAGGAGGTGTGGAAACAGCACAGTTTAAAGGTAATGGTATTTGGCCACTGGGAAGCAAATCACTCCACAACTGAGAGGCAATGGGGAGCTGGGCTCTCTGGTGGGTTGACAACTGGATATAGCTCTGTTGGGATCTTGTGAATAAACTGATTAAAAGGATCAGTGCTGAATGACACCAAGGATAATAAAATAATAATAATTAGCACATAATAAAAACAAGTAAAATAATCTAAAATATAATACTAGTACTAATACTACTACTAATAAAGCCACAGTAGACTGCTACTTGGGGGGACTGGTCTTTTTCCTTAGAAGGTGATGATTTTCTGCACAATAACATTAATAAAGTGTATTAAGGTATATAAACATTATGGCTGCTGCTGGGCACCTCTCCTACAGACTGAGCTGTTCAGGTGCTCCTAACGGGCTGTGTTTTTCTTCTGACCATGGACAAAAGCTGCATGGTTCACTGGAGGTGTACAATGTGCACATCGTGAATGTGATCAGGCCAGTCCTTGCCTTTGCAAGGCAATTCCCCCCACTCCCTCAGAGAGGACAAATGTAGCTGAGGTGCATTGCTTGTGAGGAGGGGATGGCAGATGTTGGTAAGGGACAAGGAGAAGTGCTGAATAACTTCCAAACAGAGTAGTATGAAGAGTTTCTTGTGAGAGCTGCTTGAACAGTGTAGAAAGAGAAAGCAAGACTCTAGGCCTATCTGTTGAAAAACATAAAGAGGAAACATTTATTTCAAAATGCCTATTAATTCTGAGTGTGTTACAGTCACTGGTGGATGTTATTTGGTAGGAAATGGAGACCTCTACAGACGTCTCATGAAAATGAGCTACAGTGGAGACAGGACAACAAGTTAATTTTTCACCTCACCAAGGGCACCCAGATGTTCATTTTATTCTGAACAGGCTCATGTTCTGTGGTGAACTCAGCTTTACCCTTTCATGAAAATTAATAGGTGAGGAGAAGAGTATTTCACCAGGATAAGAGGCACCATGCATTTATAAAAGGAAGAGGAAGTGGGATGGAAAGACCTTCAAATGGATCAACACTGCAGCCTATTTACTAGGCTGCAGAAATAAACTTCAGATCTGAGATGCATATACAGGTCCTGGGGTACCACTGTCAGTGCACACTTACTTAATACCATACAACTCTGTGAGATCAGTGCTGTAACACTAATGACCCACGTGTAGATGGAGACATCAGGGAAATCTATTGAAATTACCAATAATAAGAAAGTTGCTTTGCATCATTTTCTGTCACTGCATTTTCCTGATTTCCACGTGCAAATGTAAAGCACAACCTACTGCATCACAAGTTTCTGGTGTTCAGTTAACTTGTGTGACAGCACACCAGCCAGCAAAACACAGCATCTAAGGAGGCAGGCACACCTCCTCCACATCTCTAAGAGCAAGTATTTGCAAACACCTCTTGACATTTTGAGATTTCTTATAGTACCATCTTTATAATTTCATTTTTCTTTGTATTCCTATTTATGTTTCAACTTACTTAGTCCATGATAAACTAGTTCTGGGCAGTATTTTTCAATGTATTTTCATCGAAGTCAATGGAATACTCCCCAGTTACTCGAGTAGAATAATCGGATTCTGCACATTTTTGGCTGTTGGGAGCAGAACTACCAATATCAGTATTTCCAGGAGAATAATTTCTAGGGAGAAGAAAGCTTGTAATCTATGTTTTATACGCTAGTTTCCCTTTACTCTGAAAAATCTCTCTGTCATAATTCCATATTATAAGCTACACCACAGCAGCTACTAGGGCTGTGGCTCATGATAGTGCCCCCTGGACGAAGTAAAACTGCACCTTGAATTCAGAGGTCTAACAGAACTGGATCACTAAAAGAACAGCCTATCCACAAGGATATGTAGAACTCCAAGTGAAACACTGTGAATGGCCTAGAGCATAGTCTTTCCACACTTGGATTTCTCATTCAAAAATGTGAGGGTCAGTTTCTTAGAACGTATTAACTGCGGTATACTAATATCCTAGCATTTCTTTCTCTTCCAATGATTAGTTACTTAACCCATAAAAATTGTACATATTGAAACTACTGCCTATTAGACATGTATGGTTTACAACAGAGTATAGAAAGTACAATGCAAGCCAGGAGGCAATTGAAGATAAATTAGTTTGAGGCTATGTCTGGTTAAAATTCAGTCCTCCTGGACTCTGAAAATTATTCAGGAAAATATTAGCTAGCCTTGCTCTTTTATCCTCTGTAAGCAGGATTATTTTCTCTGGGTCAAACCTTGATGGTCCACCATCTGACATTCAAGAACCACTAATTTGTTTAAGTTTTCAGAAAGGGGTTCCTATTACAACAGAAGAAAGTAGTGGAAATAAGGTGTGATCACTGTCAATGAGGGCTAGGATGCCACTTCTGCAGAAATTAAATTCAATTTCAACATAAGATTGAATATATAATTAAATATAATAATATTTCAATTCAAGCATTGAAATATAAAGTCAAGAGACTCAGAGGCTGAGGGATTCGGTACTGTGCTGATGTAGACAGGGTGACCCCATGCCAAGAAGAACACTAGAATCCTTTAATTCCCAAATATCTGATGCTGAGTGTCTTCTCTATAAATCACTAAATTCTTTATTCTCATTATTGCAGTCTATCCCCTTCCATATTTGTTTTCCTCTTTTTGTGATTAAAGTGCGTTTTAATACAATTTTCAAGGTTTAGTTCAGCCCATCTTTAGCACTTCTTCATTTTATTCCTACATTTGGCTTCTAAGAAGTAGCTATCTTTGTGTTCAGCCTGAGGCATTTCAGATATTGTTCCCTGCGCAGTCCTTCTATCTTTGCGAACAGAGTAACGCACCCTATTAATTAAGAAGTCCCTTTTTACACTTAGAGGAAACTTGCTTTCTGGTGTAAAGAAATTCTGGAATGTTTCACTTTCAGGGCCATCCAGTCTGTGTTACTGGGTGGTACTCTACTTGCACAGTGCTCCCTTCTTTCTGGAAATAAAAACTTTGTTTTTCTGCTGCATCCATAACGTCTCACAGATGGATCCTTTGATGACTAATTTTCTCTGGCATGCTTCTCCATAAGAAGCCTCTGTGTCCAAACACAGTCATAGCTCATCGATTACCCCGGGAGGACATCTACTAGCTCTCATGCTCACAGCTCTCTCAGCCTCTTCTATTTATTCTTTGTCTTTAAGTTTCCTCCCTTTTTGTTCGTATTAATGGCAGTGCACTAGCCTGTCTCTTCAAGTGCTGACTTTACAATCTCTTGTCATCTTGGTTATCTAATAAGGTAGACGAAGCCTGCTTTGTCCTTTTTTTTCAGTCTTACTGTTAGCAAAAGAAGCTAATTGGCAGACAGTTGTACAACAAAGGCTGAGATTCTCACTTGCTAGGAACTCCCTCCAGCGTGGAAGTCTCATCTCACTTGTTCGAAGTTACATGAATGAGTAAAATAGGAAGATTTCAGAAATATTTGTGCAACTGTTTTCTATAAATCACAAAGCCAAGCCTTGAGTCTCTGATTAACTAGTAGTTCCCTCTCTCTGTTCAATGCATTTGCAAAATGGACAATGGGAAAATTTGTAAAAGGTGGAATATTCCAGATGAAAGCAATTATACTATGGGCTACTGAGTAGATTGGAGCTGGCTGATTCCTATTGGAGCAGGTTGATTCCCAGCACCTCTGCTGGGCTGAGGTCTCCTCTTGCCCATTCTCTGGGGGCCATGTGAGTGTTGTCAGCCCCACCACCAGTGCTCCCTACTCTGTCAAATGTATCTATCATCTCCATTTACACTCTCTTGAAACAAAGGAGCCAAAATCCATGGTTTTTGTTACAGGTACATGTTTCTCTGGGAATCTGTCATAGTCTCACCCTGACCAAGCTAAAGCATAATTATCACATTCCTGGGTTTGCAGCCATTGTGAGAAAAAAAAAAAGAAAAAAAAAAAAAAAAGAAGAACAACTCTCTTAAATTATACCTTATTTGTACCTTCCCTTATTTTCTCACTCCAAACTTTTCTCCCAGTGCTTTTTACCTCCAATTACACTAAGGTCTCAGCATCATGCAGTAACAGGTCTATAGATAGAACTGTCTATCCAGGTGCCTTGAGGGCAGCAGTAAGGGCCTGGATTAAGGGCTACATGGCCATTTGCAGACTGAATAGGTCATGAAACACAGTAGAGGTTCTAAGGCAGCAATTATTTTGGGATGGAAGGTTTAAAGGGACCGTAAAGAGGCAAACAGATGAGTTGTTATGTTGGGGAATTGTGGTAATGTCTAGAGACACAGTAAATCCTTTGCATGCAAAGACCTATTCAGCATTCTTACAGCAGGGTAAAGGACCGTCTGCAGAAACAGGAGCTGCACACACCTTAATATGTCCTGCTTTCAAATACTATTTGATGCAGCACATATCTGCCTAGACACACAGTTCAGTATATGTGACAGTGCATGTTGGCAGCTGTTCTTCATCCACAACAGCAGAAATCACCCAAGTTAGATTATCAGTGACAATATTTTTATGCCTTCAGTACTCAACTGAAGTTTTCCAGCATAGATCTACAGTTAGGATTTGTTTATTACAAGTCACTTAATGAAAGCTGACACATTTTGTTTGAGTCTGTACTACAACCAGGTGTATATCTCTCTTACTGAAGTAAGATTGAGTCCACTGCCATTCTCTATAATATGCTGTTCAGTGCAGGAAACTGAGACAGTTGTGTACTCCTCTCATCGTTGCTCAAACAACTGCTCCATTCCTGCTCTGCATTTTTATGGGTTTTTTTGTTTGTTTTTCCAATTTGATGAACATAGCTGTTGCTCGTATCTTCCTGATTTCTCTCTCTGTATCATTAGACATCATACTGTCTTTCTTGTCTGCAGAAGATTTTCCACTTGTCTTATTAAGCAACTGGAAGTAGACAAGGGAGAAGGCTCATATGCTGCAAAATGTTTGCATTTTGCAATATATAGCTGGAGTTTATATAAGAAAAGAGTGAAGCCAGGGAGATGTAGTAGGACCAGAAAGTGAGCAGGGCTAAAGATAATACTCAGACAGAGAAGTAATACACTGTGACAATCACAGAACCACAGAACCGCAGAAACAGGATGGCAGGGATTGGAAGGGACCATAAGAGATCAAGTCCACCCCCCCATCAAAGCAGGTACCCTACAATAGATCACACAGGTAGGCGTCCAGATGGTTCTCAGAAAATGCCGTAAACTGTGGCCATAAAAAGAAACAGAAATGCAGCTGTTTCTAACATAGCACGGTATCTTCTCTCAAGAGGTATGCATATCTTTAAACTAGGAGGAAAACCAGATGATCAAAGACAATGCTTTGGTGGTAGTAAGACAGCAAAGTTGTAGGAGCTTGATAGATGGATGGACATAACTGCAGAATATTTTAGATAGCTGGCCATCTGCTAAATCACAGTTCCCACTGACAACCAGCCTCAGTGTTGTCTCCCATGCAAAATACAAATATCTTTGCAAGGAATCCACAATTCTTGCATATGCTGTAGAGATCAGGTACATTACCAAGGATCCATAGTCCTCTGCAGAGAGTTCTGGTCTCTTCAGCCCTATGAGAGGCAAGTATGTGCTCACCAATTTGCATGTCATCCTCTTGGGTGAGACAGAAGATGATACAGAACAGACAGGACCGAACACTTCATTCAACAACTTTTCCAAATTTTCTGCTTTTAACTGTTGTACAGCCTTCTTTCACATTAAGGAACATTTCCATAGGATTCCAATGGGATAATAAGAAAAACTGCATTCTAGAGATAGGACTTTACATTTCTTGTCACGATCTGGTTTCCTGCCACTCAGACAAGTGAGAAATACAGCCTTCGCATTAGCATTTGTCTTCAATAGGACTTAGAATACCACCTATGAGATTAGTAGTCACGTCTTCACTTTAGAACAAGATATCAGAGATTGAGGCAATAAAGAAGGCAAGTATCTAAGTGCATATGCATATATAATACAGATAAGGAATGCAAATGTCATATAAATTACTGTATGTGTACATGGATGTTCCTGAAACCTGTGTGAGAGTGGAATAAGGCTAAATCACTATGAGCTATCAAGAATAAAACAAAGAGCAAGGTGCTGGCTTTAAATGAATGAACATATCAGAGCTTTAATGAGGTGTCAGTGCTGAACTCAGTCTACCAAGGCAACTATGAATCTAACGATGTAGCTGCACAGAAGTCACTAGGTATCTCTAACCTAGAGGTTCAGGTTTGAGGCAAACATTCCAGGAACGCACTTTTTCTTTTCTAAATGTTCCAATTCACTAAACTGTTGGAAGTCAGGTGTAAAGTTTGCTCTCTGTATAAGGAAACATTCAGCTCCTTAACCCACCAGACTTCCAGTAACCAAGACTTTTGGATTAGATCTGAAAAGATTGCACATGCCCTGAAACAGACCTTGCTTTTTCTCAGTTTGCACACTCCAACTCTACCTCTTAAAAGCAAATCCTCCTGCTACACCAGTAGTGAAAACAAACAGTGGGTCACTCACTTTTTTTGGCTGCCCAGTTGATTCAACTCAGCTCATTTCATTCTCTAACCAGTGTTCCCTGTGTTTTTCTAAAACGTACTCCTGCACAATTTTGGTTAAAGGATGGAGCCAGGCTCTTTCAAAGCTGTGTATTCAGTCACACTGTGTTGCAATATCAGCTGAAATTCTGCTTGTCATCACTGACTGTAGCTCTGAAAAGGGGTGATTAGAGCTGGGTCTGCAGTCAGTGCTGAACAAAACAAAACACTGAACACAACATAACACATCTCTGAAATGCCTGTTTTTGTCCCTTGCACAACGAAAGCAACGTGCTCTTTATGGTTATCTGTTTGAACTAAAATTATCTCCAAATAAAAAATATTGCTTCTAAAGATACTGCAATCTGGGCCAGTGCAGCACAAAAAAACCCTGAAAATGTAGGAGGCTCTTGAGGTTTCTTTGTTATCATGCCTTTTTTATTATGTCTCATTTTTCTCCTCAATAGGTTTATCAGCACAGAGTATCCCAGAAGAGCTTGTAATGTATGTTTTAATCTCAGTTAACAGACAACAATATCAGCACATGTAAGCTGATTTCCTCAGCCAGGTGTTTTGTTGCTTATACTGTTTATCCTGGCATTATTCTGCTTGTCCTGTGAACAAGATTTTCTAGTAAACCTTCTAAATCCCAGTTAATTGGACTTTGTGGACTTTTAAAATAAAAGTTGATGAATCTCTTACATAATACTGTAATGCTAGTGACTTCTGACCTATAATAAATAGCAGCAACTACAGGTTTGTCCAAACCAGAGGAAAAGAAGTGAAGTATGCATGGATGTGGCATATTTTATTTGATCCAGGTTAAAGATACACCAGGCACTTTGTGAATCAGTTCTCTGGAAAGTCTAGGCCATGATCCATTGCTCAATGTAGGGGTCCATTTAAAGCCAGACATTTGTTCTTTATCTTGGTTTACATTTACTATGGTTGGTGAACCATACAGAGCCAGTGACTGCTGGAATGCAAAACCAAACCTCTTTGATTTAATTACACCACATTTCTCCAAATCGTTTGGGTTTAATCAGTTGAAGCATTTTATTAGTAATTTACTTATGGGACTGCATGAGCAATTAGTGCCCCATGTTCTTAAGTCTTGGTACTATCTTGTACCTTCATCAAATAAATATCCACAGTCTCATCCCACAGTCTACTTGGTTCTGAACACAACAGTTCTATCACAAGTCAGCATTGCTGCATACAGACTCATACAACCTTACCTGCTGCAGACAACTTAAATGCTGGAATTAAGATCCTATTTTAAAGCTACTCAGTAGAGACAGACATGTTAAGTGAAATATCTGGCAGGGTGAGTGATTCTCCAGATAGTGCCTGTTTCTCTTTATAGAAATGCAGAAAGATTCTGTGTATGAAGTTTAGATTAAGATGCTCGGGGTTTTTTTTTGTGGATGACTAAATACACATCCCTCCTAAATACAAGTCCCTTGTGCCTTCAACTTTCTATCATGCAAGGCACTGCATAAAACAAAAGTGTCAATACTGCCTCCTTTTGCGTGTATCTGAAACTGACAGATTTCTGTGGTCAGGACTATTTCATTGTGCATTATACACAGCACATAGTACAGGAAACTTCCAGCTCTTGCTGGATTTTTTTAGTTGCTCCTGCAAATGAATAAGACAAAGTCATCTACATGCAAATTAACAGAACTGAAAAGTTAAATTCTGATTATAATGATTAACTAGGAGGAGGATCTCAAGATAACTCTAGGGAAGAAACAGAAACCTGAATTCTAATTCCTTTTCTTGCTCTTACAGTCATCTCTCAATGTTCTTGGAGTTACAAAAATGCTGTGCATGGCTAAGAAGAATGGCCATGGCACGAAGTGCCTGAAGCCTAACAGAATCTTTCTGCCAACCTGCAATTTGTGCAAATCTGCTCTGATTTGTATCTCCTTCCTTGGAGGGAATTTTACTTCTTCTAAAATAAACGTACGGTCAAAGGGCAAGTTAAGAGAACAAGGTGGTTTCAGAGCTAGCAACAGCTGGCATCACCTCTTCATCGGCAACACGAAGAAGTGCAGTTGTGTTGCCTTGGAGGTGTGAGAATGAAGCACATAGGTAAAGAGCAAATAGTTTCTGGTGGAGAGATGAAATATTCTGACAGATCGGGAGCAAGAACAGAAAAGGAAAGGACAGGAAGAAAACTTGGCCTTCAGTAAAACTAAAATAAACAAAAATCAAAGGATGGTGGGAACAGGAACACCACGGAACTCTAAGAGGAAATGCGTTCAAAATTTCTTACTGTTTCATAAACTTGTTTACCAAACATAGGCAGAGCAAGACGTAATTCTGGAAATTAAAAGCAGAAAAATGATAAACAAGAACTGTTTTTAATGAGGTGTCCAAGCAAGAGTCATAACTGAAATCAAAGATAAAGATGTAGCTGGGCTGGAAGTCACTGGGCACTGCTTCTTTATTGACAATGAAATTGAGTGTTCCCTGGAGTCTCAGTCAAAATGATGTCCGTTTGAGAAATGCTTCAATTCTAAGCAGGGCTTCATAGACTCAGTGTGGAAATTATTTGAATGAATGTTAAATCCTGTCTTCCAGAAAATTAAGACTTAATTAAAACTTCCTTAGAAAGCAATAACATCTCCCTTTGTACCAGGATGATGAATGGGATATTTTTCTTTGAATGTTGTAAGGGAGTGCTGGCCACTGACAATTCAAAGAAAAAAATAAATGGAAAGGGAGGACAGGAGAGGCCTGGAAAATGAAGATTTGAGAGAACAGAGCACAACAGCAACATCTGTAATTATGAGGGTAATATAGGTTTGAATGGCCTGTAAGAAAATCTATCCCAATGGCATTAGGATTAAAAATACAATAAGAATGTTCACAGGTTGCTGAACTGAACAAATGCTTCACTGACATGTGTCATCAGAAGGAAAAGTACATAGTGATCATTTAGCTTGTACTTAGTTCCAGACCTTGCCCATCAGCTGCTAGGAGGTGCCCTAAGGTTGCATTTTTTTCTTACAGTTCTCCCTTATTCATAGTACTCCTCTGATGTTTCTGTGCCTGTCGATCCTCTTAGCTCCTACATTATTCTATGGCCAACAAATCTGAATTAAAAAGTGCACCTCCTTATCTATCTGTATTTGTAAATCTCCTCTGTGATAATTCATCACCTGTTCTCAAGATTTAATGCTATGAATAATAGTGAATAATCATCCTATATCCTTCTGTGGTAGTACTTACAAGACTTCATAGACTGAGAGCATATTCCTCTTTGGATGCTTGCTTTTCACGGTGAAACACAGGAGGACCTTTTCAGTTGTGGTGAGGTGGGGGTTGGCCTCTTCTCCCAGGTAACAGTGGTAGAACGAGAGGTAATGGCCTCAAGTATGTGCCAGGGGATGTTCATGTTGGATATTGTGAAAAACTGCTTCTTGAGAAGAGTGATGGAGTCACTGTCCCTGGAGGTGTTTGAGAACCATTTGGATGTGGCACTGAAGAACGTAGTCTAGAGCAGTCACAGGTGTGAGCTTTGGTTAGCATCCTCCACTGTGACATCCTGAAACAGTACGTTTGGCTTGCTGCCTACAGGTAGTTCATACTCCACACCAGCACCTGAGAGACACTGTGAAAATTACCGAGCAGCACTGCGAATTACTGCCCACGCTGTTTTGAATATCCGTAGAGCATTGAAAGCCCAATTGTCTGTAGCTCTCAGGCTCTTCCTCAGCCTCTTAATGGGCCTGCTTACCCAGGCACCGTGTCAGCTAAGGTATAGATTTCTGTATATGGGTGGAAATTATTAGGGTAAAACTTAGCTAGAATTCACTTGTCATGACAGTGAAAGCAAGCTGCAGATGAACCTCTTGTCAGTAAAAGAAGACATATAGCATAGCTACTGATATTTTGTATCAGATTTTAGGAGTTTTCTTTTTTCCATAGCTAGACTATTTACAGTTAAGTTGTGAATATAATTTTCCAGGGTGACTTTCTGTCAGCCTTCACCTCTCAGTGGATAGCACAGCCTTGTGCCCACATGTCCTACTCACTGTGAGATACTTGAAGTAAGTTGCTTTGATAAAGTTACTAAGTAACTTGAAGAAGCCAGCATTGAGTGATACAACCTCTCATTTCCAAGGTGGCCTCTCTGTGTCTTCCCCACACGAAAGTCTTGTTCTTATAATTATACCATCCATAAAATAGAAACTATGCTTCATAGTTCCAGGATTAATCACCATTGATCCAGTGAAAGAATCAGAATGAGAGAGTCTGAGTCATGACACATTTGACAAGTCAAATAATGAGTATGCCCATATTCACCATCAGGAGAGATGTATATAGCCTGTCTTAAGGAAGGAAGTGCAAAGAGACACAAAGTTTTGCTTTCAGAACTTCCTGACTGAGAAGAATGCATTATTTAAACTTATAAGGGAAAACACTCATCTCTATCTTTGCCCTGAGATGTGGGTGCTCCATCCCTGGAGGTGCTCAAGGCCAGGTTGGATGGGGCCCTGGGCAGCCTCAGCTGGTGGGGGGGGGGGCAGCCCTGCCCATGGCAGTGGGTTGGAACTGGATGGGCTTTAAGGTCCCTTCCAACCCAAACTAAGACAACAGAAAGCCAGTCTGAAGCCACCTGGGTCATACTCAGAGGCCTGAGAGTGCTAGAGAGGCATTTGGAGCCCCCTGGGTCCCAGTGAAAAGAAAACAATGTATATCTTCCACATCTGGGATGCCATAGTGAGAGGGTCTTGTTGACTCCTACCTCTGCACAGAATGGCCCCAGATGTACATGTGACATACAGCCTTGGAGTCTTCCTGCATATGCCAGAAAGGTACTGCAGTGCCCTGCAATGCCTTTCTGGTATTTCTGTTTTATATTATATTTTACATATATATATATATATATATATTTCTGGTATATCTTTCTGTTGCACATTAGGGTTTTTTCTGATTTCATCAGTGTACACAGCTGTTCAGCATGAACATTACTCTGCAACTCCACTGACCTCACAGCACCATTTTGAGCACCCACTGGTTCCAGTTCTTGGATTACTCCAGACTCTGTTTTGAGTGACTCACCCTTGCTGAATGTAACAGAGATAGGCAGGTTCTTTTAGGCATCATTGCTGGAATCAGGTCTGGCCATTGAGTTGTGATTGTAATTAGAGCTTTATGATCACATAAGCATTGTAGCAATCAACATAGCTCAGTATTATCTAGAATCTTTAGAAGTCAGCAAAGCTTATTGTTACATTGAATTTTTATTCATTAATATAACTTTCTTATTTAGAATTTTTAATCACTTGGACTTTTTAATCTGCTGCAAATCAGTCAGCTCTCAATATTTGGCACACAATACAGTAATCGTAATCTAGACTCAGAACTTACCTAAAAATTAATGAGCCACTTATTCCTTGGGGGAAGCAGACAACAGTGGAATTGTCCCTCGTCTCCAGGGGATCACGGTTTGCCATTCAGCAGCAGTTCCAGTCTGAGTTCCTCAGAGACTCGCAGCTGCTTGATGTTATATGTCTCATGTGCCGTTGCACCTCCCCTGGTGTCACAGCAACCCGGCAAACCAGGTTTTCAAAATGATGGTGGGTAAACCTTCTTATCACACTGCTTTCAGGAAGCTTTCTTGCTCTGTGGTAGGTGTCACCACATCCTGGTGACAATATTGATGGGCAAATGCTCTGTTCAAAATACCAAGAGCATGGAGAAAGGACAGGAATGATACACGATCAGCCTGTTTACATGTAATAGCCATTTGCCTTGTTATTTTGCCAGTGATGTTGCCATAAGTCCAGAACAGGGTGTACTTATCACAAAACACCCCTTAGCCATGAAGAACACTGGTGATAACACTATCTGTTTATCGCAGCCTACAGCTTATTAATGTGGTCATAAAGAAGACCTACTGGTGACAGTGGTCCATATGTTGGCCAAAGCTGTTTACCTGAGAGGAGAATAGTGTACAAAACATTGATTTGAGTAGCTGATATACAGAAAGATTTGAAATGTGATATATATATATATATATATAAAAATATCGTATTTCCAGCAGCTATAACAAGTGCACACATATGACTCCTTGTTATGCTGAAAGATGACCTGGAGTCCAACAATTTTGAATGGTTAATCATGAAGTGTTAATGATAGATTGTGAATATTTTAAAGCATTTTACGTAACATTAAACATAGCAGAAATATTTGCAGTAGCTATTTTGAGTTTCATAATACCTAAACCTGAAAACAATGGAAGTATAAATTGGTTGAGTTTTATTGATCTTTCTACAAAGGGATTAGTTATAATACACTTCTTGCTTACAGAGTAATGGCTATTTAAAAAGGTAAAAGGGTAACAGACTCCAGGAGTCTCTGTAGTCTGATGAGGATAAATTCCTGGTGCAGGAATTGGACAAACCAACCAGAGGTGAAGCATTACTAGATCTGGAGCTCATCAGTGCAGAGGAGAACATTAAAAAGAGGTTAAGACTGGAAGCAGCCTGGGCTACAGCCATGATCTGCTGGTTTAGTTTGTGATCTTGAGAAACACTGGCCGGGCGAAGAGGGAAATCAGGACCTTGAACTTCAGGAGAATGAAATTCCAACTGTTTAAGAAATTGTTGGATGATACTCCCTGGGAAACTGTCCTTAGAATCTGAGGAACAGAACAGAGCTGGCAGCACTTAAGGGTGCTTTTCTGAAAACACAAAAACTCTCCATTCCCCAGAATAAGAAATCTCACAGAGAAGGCAGGAAAACAGCACAGCTGAGCAAGGACTTCTGGTCAGACTGACGAACAAAAAGGTGAAGTATAAGCAGGGGAAGCAGGGGAAGCAGGGGAAGCAGGGGAAGCAGGGATAGGTGGCCTCAAAATATATAGGGATGATGTCTGAATGTGCAAGGACAGGATCAGGAAAATCAAGGTGAAGATGGAACTGAACTTGGCAAGGGATGTGAAAAATGAAAAGAAAGGTACACTGGTCAGAAAAGAGAGGCTGAGGAAGTTGTACCCCCTCTGATAAATGAGAGGGAAGGATTGGCTTCAACAGACATGGAGAAGGCTGAGGTACTCAACGAAGTCTTTTCCTCAGTTTTCAGTGACAGTCAGGAATTCCACGCCTCTTATGTCCCTGAATCTCTAAGGAGAGTTTCTGGGAACAAAATTCCAACCACTGTAAGTGAAGGGGAAGTTCAAGACCATGTCATGAGACTGAATGTGTATAAATCTATGGGGCCAGACCAACATGCATCACAGGGTTCTGGAGGAAATGGCTGATGAGGTTGCCAAGCCACCCTCCATCATGTTTGAAAATTCATGGCTGTCTGGCAAATCCCTGATGACTGAAAAAAGGGAAACATAATTAATTGCTTTTTTTTAAGAAAGAGAAAAGGGAAGTCCCAGGGAACTACAGGTTCATGTTCCTGCCTGGGAAGATTATGGAGCAGATCCTCGTGGAAGGTGTTGTGGCACATGCAAAACAAGGTCATCCAAGACAGTCAGCATGGCTTCACTAAGGGCAGATTGTGCCTGACCAATCTGATGGCCTTCTATGATGCAGCGATGGCATTAGTGAACAAAGGAAGGGCAACCAATGTCATCTACCTGACCTACAAGGCCTTGGGCATAGTTCCACACAATGCTCTTTTCTCCAAATTGAACAGACAGGGGATTGAAGGGTGGACAATTCCATGTTTAAAGTACTGGTTGAATGGTCAGTCAGAGTATTGTGGTCAGTGTCTCTGTGTTCAGGTGGAGCCCAGTGATGTGCGCTGTCCCCCGAAAGTACATCCTGGGACCAGTGCTATGACCAATTCTACAACAAAATTTTTGGATTGAAATGCACAAGGAGCAAGATATGCTAGAGTACAGCTAAAGGATGTAGTTTTTCCCAGTACAAGCATCCCTTAACTTCTCTTTTCACTACCACGTTTTACAATTTCCAAGACACTGGGTGGCTCTGCACATCATTAGAGTCAGTATAAACAGTGCTGGCTACAGCTTCAAAAACTTGGGTAATGGCCAGTAATTCAGCCCAAGTTATCTTTGCTTTTGCATCAGCAGAAACATCTATAGCTTTGTCGAACAAAACAATTTTTCTTAGACAGACACTTCCATCTGTAAACTGTTATTCTAAAGTATCATTAGTGTTAAAAGGGAAACATCTTGAATAGGAATAGAAGATGGTCTGTCTCTTTCATGATATCGAGACAGACACGCTCAAATGAGAGTCCCTCCTGAACAATAATTTTCCCAAAGGGCAGTGCAATGACAAATTTTAAGTGCACACTGCTGAATGGTAGGCTTTTGGGCTACCCCTAGGGGTAGCTCTTGGCCTTCTACATAAGCTTTAAAAATAGGCAGAGGGATACGCAGAGAATGATTTATAGTGGGATTTACCATCTCCCTGAGATTGGTATAAATTGCCCTAAGCACCTTTTTGCATATGGGATGTGTTTATTTTGGGAAACTTGCCATCTATGTGACCCAAATCAGATGGGATAGGGGTGCTAAGCATTGCGTTCTTGCTGTAAACCCTTTTATCTCACTGTGAGGTGTAGACAGAATAGGATAGTAGAACTACGGAATTATTATTATTTACATTAATTCTGTTAAAGATGAAGCACGGTTTTGTGACTGGAAGCCCATGCTCAGATACATCTTTTCTTAAATAAATTATAGAGGCCAAGATATTTATGAAAATAATGATATTAGTCCCTCCAAAGTCACCGAGAGCCTTAGAACAATTGCCAGAAATTTTTCATCTGTTGAGAAATACATACATAGCAGGATATTAAGTGTCACAGTTGGGACTCATTTTCCTTCCCCTTCCATTGGTTTCTTAGGTAAGTAACTTCCCAGTGCCCTAAAATTTTTCACTTGCTATTCCCAGTCCTAATCTGGTTAAATATTCCCAACTTTTTGTAGCAGCTTCATAGACTATTTCTTCAGTGAAGCCTCCTACTAAAACGTAAGTTAAAAGTAATATATTGCAATGAACCTTTACTGGAAGGTAATGAGGTTCAATAAGGCCAAGTGCAAGGTGCTGCACTTGGATTGGGGCAATCCCAGGTGTTTATACAGACTGAGTGAAGAAGCCCTTGAGAGCAGCCCTGTGGAGAAGGACTTGGGTGTCCTGGTGGACAAGAAGCTGGACATGAGCCAGCAGTGTGTGCTTGCAGCCCAGAAGGCCAACTGTGTTCTGGGCTGCATTAAAAAAAGGGTGACCATCAGGGAGAGGGAGGTGATTGCCCCCCTCTTCTCAGCTCTTGTGAGGCCCCATCTGCAGTACTGCGTCCAGGCCTGGGGCCCCAGTACAGGAAGGATGTGGAGCTCTTGGAACGGGTCCAGAGGAGGGCAGCTAGGATGATCAGAGGGCTGGAGCGCCTCTCCTATAAGGAAAGGTTGAGGGAACTGTGCTTGCTTAGCTTGGAGAAGAGAAGGCTCTGGGGAGACCTCATTGTGGCCTTCCAATACTTGAAGGGAGCTTATAAACAGTGAGGGGAATGGCTGTTTATGAGAGTAGGTAGTGATAGGACAAGGGGGAATGGTCTTAAACTGAGAGGGTTAGGGGAGGTTTAGGTTAGATATTAGGAGGAAGTTTTTCACACAGAGGTTGGTGACACACTGGAACAGGTTGCCCGAGGAGGTAGTGGATGCCCCATCCCTGGAGGCATTCAAGACCAGGCTGGATGTGGCCCTGGGCAACCTGGTCTGGTGGTTGGCAACCCTGCACATAGCAGGGGGCTTGAAACTAGATGATCACTGAGGTCCTTTTCAATCCAAGCCATTCCATCATTCTATGATTCTGTGAATCAAGGCAGCTTGTAAAAGACTTATTACGTCTAACACTGGCACTGTTTGTTCAGCAGTAATTCTGATAGTCCATTTAGCATTTCTCTTTATCCCACTTCATTTGATATTTTGGTTGGGCATTAAGTGTGTTGTTTTGAAGCCCTAAATACAGGACATTATTCCACCTTAATCACAAATGGCTTTGCTCCAGTATCTACAAGGAAATTTGCTGTTAATATATTGTTCAGTATGACTCAGTGGGTGGGGACAGGTCCTCGTCTTGCAGCCTTCCAGTATTTAAAGGGAGCTTTTTAGCAGGTGGGGGACAAACTTTTTACAGGTAGAAACACATAGTGACTGGACAAGGGGGAGTGGCTTTAGACTAAAAAAGGGGATTTTGATGTTAGGATGATGTTCTTTACTCAGAGGGCAGAGGGCAGTGAGCCCCTGGCAGTGCCAGGCAGACTCAGAGGGCAGTGAGGGCACAGCTGCCCAGAGAAGCTGTGGTGCCTCATCCCTGGAGGTGCTCAAGGCCAGGTTGGATGGGGCTCTGGGCAGCTTGAGCTGGTGAATGGCAGCCCAGCCCATGGCAGGGGATAGGAACTTCATGATCTTTAAGTAAGTCCCCTCCAACCTAAAGCCATTCTATGATTCTACTATGATTGCTTCTACTTGTTTCACTCATTCTCACTTTGATTAAGAGATTATTCCTTAGCAGTATCTTTTTTCTTTTTTTTTTTTTTTTTTTAAATTAGCCCACTGACTTTGCTGAGCTAAAAATCAAGTTAAAATCAGTTAAACCTCTGATTTGGATTGAGTAGATTAAGTTAAACCAACCATTCTCTATGAGTGGGAGGGTCAGGACTTAGTTCTTACATGATTGTCTGCAATGGTCTGTCAGAGCTCTTGCAAAAAAAGGTTCCCATAGGTAAAACCCGGTGTAGTTGCGTATGTCCCTGTGGCTTCTTACCATGCAACTTGCAAATGGGGTTGCAGCAGGTATGTCCTACGGAATAGGTTCATCACCTTGGACTGATGGAGTGGTTTATTACTGGCGCTTGTAACAATGCATCCTGAAATTCACTTGGGCCTCACCAAGGAATTGTAGGTTCATTGCCCTGATCATAACAATATTAATAATGGATCCCTTTCACCCATTTGGTAGCTAAAGTCCACGAGGTTTGGAGGGTGAGGAAAACACCATGATGTCTGAAGCCTTCTTCATTTTTGGCTTAAAGCTTTCTTTCTGAGGCATTTCTTCTGATAAGACTGGCCAAGATTGAAATCATCTGTTGCTTTTGCAAATAGGGTTACTCCTCACACCCTGCTATGCCAATGTTGGCATAGCTGTTGACTCTGTGGGTCATTTTTTATATGTTCCTCGAATTTTCCGTAGATCATCTACCTTAAAATCTTGAGTTTTAGTGGTGTCACGTTTCTGCAGATTGTCACTTCATGGTTCATCAGTAGTTACTTCTTGTTTAGTCAAATACCTAATTGATACTTGTTATTATGAATTAGTTATTTTTCCATCAGATTCATCAACACTATCCCAGATGTCTCTGTCCCAACCACTATAATACAGAGCTGTGCAAAGCTTTATAGAAGCTAAAAGTTATGTTGTAATAGTTTTGCATGGTGCTGGAAGGTCTCTGGTATCCCAGCTACAGGAAATGCAGAGATGACTAAGGAAGTAAGTGTTTCTGTGTGCAGGTGGTTTGCAGGTGACTTCTCAGTGATATTCTTGTCCTGGTCACACAAATAGATATTGCAGGTGTCGAGGAGCAGTAAGAGAAAGCAACAAGAGAAAGTGAGCAGGGAGCTGAGTGATAGCAAGTCAGGCTGCAAGAAGCCAGGATGTTGAGTCAGCAACAGGATCAGTCTCAGGAGTTCCTGAGACAATTTTCCTTCCCTGTGTGGGAAACCACATGGGAAAGGATTCAGGTGTGTTCCATGCTGGAACTACAGCGTGGGCATAAGCAGTGAGGGTCCCCTCTCTTTCTCCCTAGGGGCTTTTTGAGATATATCTGGGGTCTTTCCCAGGTCTCTTTTGAGTGACTCTGGACTATACCTGTAACAGACTGGGTAGAGAGTGTCTGATCAGTACATCCAAACTCTCTCAGCAACTAATACTTATCTCTTGCCCCACTGAACTCCGTGTGTCCTTTTTGAAGGTCCTTCCCCATGACACATTTCTGACTTTCATAGCATCTAGTATGTTAGCCACTCTCAAATTACTCCCTCTTTACAGCCAGTCTCCCACAGTGAGCTTGCAATACTTGGGAACACCATCAGTGGGCTCCCATGATAACTCCCAGTGTTTCCCCTGAGGAATGCAGGTGAGAGGGCTCAATCCACCAGCAGCTTGAGATGATGCATAGTACCAAATAAGACATAGCAGTGACATTTCTCTCCATGCAGACCCAGTACCCAGATCCTTGAACCCTTCCACCTCCTCTTCTTCCAACTCAACATGCCTGATTCCCTCAGCTTGTCCTCTTACATCATGAGCTCTGAACCCTAGACTACTTTTGTGGACATGCTACAGACTTTCTTCAGCTTGTTGAGACCTCTTCTTGTAGCTGGGGCACCCAACAAAGACAGTACCCAGATTCATCCTCACCAGTGATCTGCACTTCCTTCCTGTTCAGCTCCTTGTTCACTCTTCTCCCACTGATCATCCTCCAGTCTGTCCTCTTGCAAGAGGTCACTTCATCCAAACATGGAACTGCCTTTGCTGAACTTCAGGAGGCTCATGCTGGCCCATTCCTTATGCCTGTCAAACTCCCTCTGAATTTCCCTCTAGTTTGCCAACAATTATGGTCCTCTCAAACACATGGATAGGACAAAGAAAAATTATTTTATACTAAAGGAGGGAAGATTTAGGGGGATGTTTTTTGCTAAGAGAGTGGTGAGCTGCTGGAATACATTGCCCAGAGAGGTTGTGGATGTCCCATCCCTGGAGATGGTTAAGGTCAGGTTGGATGGGGCCCCGGGCAGCCTGATCAGTACTTGATCTATTGGTTGTCAACCCTGCCTGTGTCAGAGGGGTTGGAACTTGATAATCCTTGATGTCCCTTCCAACCCAAGCCATTCTATGATTTTATGACTGGAAGAGAGAACTAGTCCAGGATGTCTGAGAGACAGACCTAAGAGAATCATTGGATTTATCTTGAATGAACTCTTGATCTACAGTCCTTGTGCACGTTGACTTCTAGCTGACAGGCTAGCAGCCCCTTTCTGCTGGCAAAATGATAACAGGGAGGTGTCATCCCTCAATCAGTATCAATCTCCCAAAGCTGCTCTGCAAAGCTGCAATTAAGCTATTGTGCTTCTGTCTTGGAACTGGTAGCATCAATAAGTGAAACACAAAGACAGTGAAAGACACATGAGAAGGAACTGAACTAACTACAGGGTCCAATAGCTAGTCTGCTATGATATCCTTCCCTTCTCACAAGGGACTACACCCAGAATAATTAAAAAGAAGCAATCTGTAGTATTTCTTGTGTGATCACTGTAGATTATTAAAAGGGAAAGACACATAAAAACAGGAGATGCCCAACTGCTCAGTCTCTTCTTCTCTTGCTCAGACAGGTCTGTGTCCTTTCCGTTGCATGACTTTGAAATGCCCCAACTGAAGGACAGCATAAATAACTGGCAGCAGCGGTAGAGGATTAAGGCAGGCTCTCCCCTGCCATCCAGCTACTGAGAAAGGGTTAACCCAGAGAGTAATCAGAAAGGTGAACATGGAGTCACACCTTGGATGAAAGGTGGCATTTGCAGCTACTACTGATGTTGCCATACAGTGTTTGCATTTGCAACCCGTGGAATGACAGCAAGCGAAAGGGCAAACCCCGAACCTCATTGCAATATGGAGAAACAGTACATAAACGTGTCATTCTCCAGCTGTTTTTCCTCAGAGCGTGGACTTAGGCCAAGTTCTTTGAGAAACTCCAAGTGTGTGCTTTGTATCTCTGGATAAGTACAGAATCCACGGTGAAGGCTGTACTTAGAAAACCTTAAGAATTTTTCCAGTTATGGGAGGAAACATGAAGTGCAGTCCTGTGCAATAAAATTCCCATTCCCATCATACAGATGCTCACAGCTCAGGCGTTTTCACCATGCTGAAATGCTCATCAAACCAGAGGCCTAGTGAGCACCTCTTTTAAAGACTGCAAAAGACGAATCAGCAGTGTTCACAGTATAAGCTGTAATAACCAGATTCCTTCAGCAACTCCAGCAATTAGACAGCAATGCTGTTCATACATGCACCTGTGCTGCTTTTGCTGGACCCTTGCAAAGGTACACACTGTCCAAAGAATTACTCAGGGCAGAACCAATGCGTCTGATTTTCCAGACTCCAGAACAGACTATAGCCCTACAATAACATTCAGTACACAGTTAAGACACACAAACACAAGATGTTTGAAAAGCTACTTCAGCTGTTCTGTTCAAGACAATCTGAGTACACATTGACAATTACAGGAATAAATTGGAGATATTTATAATTTTTTTTTAAAATAAACTTTTAATGTGCTATATAGGCATGATCGCTACGAGATCTTCCACCTATATGCAATACTACACACTGCAACACACTGCATTTTCAATGTACATTAAAAAGTCTGGGAAGAATATTCCTTCACTGGAAAAAATATCATACAATCACTTAAATAAACAAAGACAACATTACAGTGCAAACAAAATCCTGGTTTTATTTATTCTGCGATTACTGAGTATTTTCTTTCTAAAAGGTTTTGTTTTTTTTTTAAAATAATTAAAAAACCTACCCACTGACAACCAACATTTTCTGAGATGATTTCCTTTTGCTGAATCATGGTCTGATCCTTGAAGCTGCAATAAACTGTATACATATCTGTATGTTGCATATTGACCTGATTTGTGCCAGGCTTGGGATCCCAACCCCAAACCTGCAGACGGCAATAAAGTGGCACTGCTGGCTTCAACTGACTTTTGATCAGCCTGTGTCAAGAAAAATTCAGTACAACAGTCCTCTCCGTGAACTAAAGAAAGTGTAGGTAAGAAAGGGCCAGGTACTGGTTTACAATTATTTTGTTTTCTGCTGCTAATTTTGTTAGATAGTGCGGGGGCTTACTTTTCCATAACAGAAGAAAAACAGTTGTAGAACAACGGTGGAAAATTCTAAAAAATGCACTTTGCCATGAGAAAAAGGCATTCTCCCAGGAGGCATGAGGGCATTGCCAGAGTCACACAGACAAATAATAATAATAATAATAATAATAAAATAGACAGCAGCAGATGCAAGCAATCTGATTCCTAATCTGTGAGACATCTGCCTTCATGAAGTCCTGCACCAGCAAAAACATGCTAATGTTAAAGTGCTTTTATGCTCTTGCCAATTGGGATTTTATGAGGAGAATGAAGGCATTAGGGAAAAGCAAAGTGTGCAAAGGTGAGAACACAAAAAACGGAGTAGTTGTTTCTTGGAGAGGAATGTTGTCTCTTTGTAAACTTCATTGTACAACCCTTCTCTCAGAAAACCAGTAAGAACCTCTGCCTTTGAATTCCGTGTGAGATAGGGACAGCTTGACCCACTACTGTTAATAAACAGAATGACACCGGGCTCCTTGTGTACATGTGGTCCGCTCCTGCTCAGACTGTGTTGGATGTCATAAACAGAACAAGGCAGGTTTAAAAGACAGGCAGCAGAACATTCACCACTGATGACATCGTATGTGACTTCCTTCAGGTTCTTATCAGATTAGACAATACAGTGAAGCACTACTTTTACAGGCAGTAAGTGATTATTTCATTACATTTTTCAGATTTGCACTTCTACACATACATAAAAGAGAAGAAAGGAAAGAAAAGCTGAATTAAATAACACACAATTTCACAGTCCTTTTGCAGTATGTAAAATACCTAAACTGCATGAAACCAGTTTGCTACTAAAACATCTGATAGGTTAATGCACAACACTCTAGATATAGGTGGGAGATGGCACAAAGTGAGGACTACCAGGCTATTGAATCCCCAGTTCCAATTTCTGCACAATTATAGTATTTCACTTATCGCACTCAACGAGCACACAGAGCATGTACCAAATATCTCTCAAGTGGATGGGCACCAAGTTGGCAGGACTGAGGTAGAGAGCAGCTTCTGCAGTGCTTCTTGCTGGCAGTGTATGAAACACAGCAAGGGGACTTCTGGGAAAATGAACACTGGCCAGAAGGTGTGTGTCGAGGGACAACATTTTAAGAATGTTTTGCACACTGGAAAAATGAATTTCTGCTTTGCTACATACCACTGTTCTCATTTGTCCAGCTGTGAAAGCCAGCTTGTGTAACAGCAGTGTAACACACACTTCTGAGTCTGCTACCTCAGTGTGACAACTCTTTGTTTCAGATGAAATAAGCAAGTGAAGATTTTGCCTACAAAAGCCTTCTACAAGCCTTTGACCACCCTCATGCATAAATACTAACCCACATATTAAAATGACTCATTCTCAACTACTTAAAACGTCAGGGTGCAACTTCCCCAAACAATATTAGCCACCTGCATCTAGGAATGAAACTTGCAAATGAAGACAGTAACCCTTATAGATTTATTATTGTACCAAAAAAAAAAAAAAAAAGGATAAAAATATAGAATAGACTACTTTTTTTTTAATTATATCCCCTTATTCATAAATAATTGACCATGACGTACTCTCACAAAACTATTCATTAAGATTGATGTGACTAATAATGTTTCCACATTTGACTACCCCAAGAAACACTGGGGTTTAAACTCTGGGCATTAAGAAATCAAAACGCACCAAGCTAAGTGACCACACTGAGCCATAAGGATTTGCCTGCTATCAGCTCCTTCTCAGTCCACCAAGAACCTCACGGGCAGGTTACTTTTGCACATGGAAAATCTTCCAAGGGTAGGAAGAGAATAAATGTTGCTGGTGCTTTACTGTTGAGAAGAACTTGTTGATTCAGTTTAAATCACGAAGAAAGAACTTTTTGTTGGGAAGTATTTGCATTCACAGAGAAGCCCTGGGAAGGCTATCTGTTCTCTCTGTACTCAGGTAAGATTTCTTTCTCTTACACAGAAGCACAGTTTTAGGGGCTTGCTGCAGCATAAGATTACCATACAGAAAGTCCCATACACAATTCTGTAGATCACCCACATGCCCCAGTCTAAAGGCAGCTGCTCTGCATCATAGACTCGAGTGCTGGATTCCGATAATGGATTTAGTGCAACCCTGCTTACCTCTCACCTCCCATCCACAGGAAGGGGTGAGACTAGGATATTAGAGGGTCCGCACAGCCACAGGGTAGAGCAGTGACAAGTGTTCTGCTCCTTTGATAGGAAGCTTTTTTGTAGTGTAGTAATGGATGACTTCAGGAACACTGTCGAAGGGAGGGCTATTCTGACCCAGGATGTATTTTTCTTTGGTTTTTGTCAGTTTCATGTGCATAAAACCTTGACTGCTCCTGCAAGAAAAACAAAGTATTAGTTCATGATTTTGTACAGGGAGGAGGACAGCACCACAACAGACTCATTCACATTGCAGGGGAATGCAGGAGAAGAAGACATTTTCTAAGTGACAGGCCAAGACTACCCCCACACACAGTGACTGTTAGTTGCAAACCTCCCGAGCCAGTCCAGCACAAATGCAAACCAAGGTTGTTTTACCCTAGAGCTGACCCAGAGGCACGTAAGAGGACAGACTCTTTGCCCTTTGCTCCCATTTTGCTGTGAGCATTTACTCTTCATGAAACCATCCATCACTTCTCAACAAAAGGTGTCACTCTTTTTGTTGTACTGGGTCCATGCAGGTTGTAAGCCTCACTCAGATGAGACAGATCATGTGCTGGGGAGACCTCTGGGCAGGGCACACTTTTCTTACCTTACAGCAATTGCCCAGAGCGTGGCCCTGTGCAGGCAGACCTGCTGCCCTCAGCTGGGGAAAAATCCTCAGATCAGCCCTTTACAGAGCTTAAAAAATTTCATCTGCACTGTGCTTAGTTCTGGCTGCTAGCCTGCAGCCTTTCTGCAGGCACAAGTCAGTATGCGACTTTGCTGAGGATTTTTTTTATTTTTATTTTTTACATTCTTAAGGCAAACTAAACATATGCTTGAGGTTAAACACAATAATAGTTAACTATCAATGCACTGGGCAAAATTCTACCACCACAGGCAGTTCTACAAGGAGTCTGCGGACATGCGTGCCCTGAACCAACTTGAGCAGCATTCTGGTTCAATGGTCATAGCTTCAGACCATTTGCTTACAAACAAGGGAACATTTGTGCTGCTGGTTTTTCCCTTCACCACAAACCAGCTGAGGTATGGCATGAACTAATACTTCTTTTATCATATTATTCCATCAAAGCTCAGAGATGTTGCTCATGGAAGCTCCAGTGGTCCCATTTCTCATCAAAAGAAGTCTTTTCTTGGCAATTTGTCTTTCTTTTGATAAAACATGTTTGCGGATCAAACTGCAATCACAGAGAACTCCCCAGCACTAATGCATCTTATTAGTGCATGCAGTGTTTGAAAGGAAACATGCAATTCATGCCAATGCTGGATATCATTCATTACCATAACAAAAAGCAATTTTTGATCAAAAGGGCTATGAAATACTGCTAATGAAATTGACCCTAGTAACAAAACCAATCCACTCCTAAGAAGCAAGATATTTAATAATGCATGATGTAATTCTGCAGCTGCTGGTACATACTGCCTGCAGCTAATACGTACCTCTTACAGCTCTTACTTTTCTGGTAATTGCTCAATGAATTTTTCATGAAAAATACAAGCCACACTCAACCTAAATCAATTCCTTTCATAGTAGAATGACTGAAAAACCTTTCATACAAAACTGATATGACTGAAGGTAGAGGGACCACTTTTATCATACAGAAATAGTAATCTCCTTAATGTAAGCTACATGCTATTCATATTTATATGATCAAAAATCCATCACTGTTTTCTGAGCCTTCTACCCTAACTCATCAGTATCTCAACACACATACTTCCTTTTCAGTCAGACTGCACTATAATTTTTAAGAGGTGTATACCTGAGACTGTTAAAAATCAGTAATGAAGCAAAATGACTACTGGGGGTAGAAGGATTAAGTTGATACTCAAAGAACCTTTCCCTGCAGTCACTGGATTATCATTTATATCACCATTTAATCGTTGCAGCCCTCTTTGACACTGGCCTCACTTAGCAATTGAAAGATGAATTCCACAAGGCTAACATGCACAAGGATTTTATTTGCACAAGGCTTTTCTATTAAAACCAATAGAAGATACAGAAGATCTCTGTGGAACTTCCCAGATGATTAAACTTTCAACTGGTCAAATAGAGATGAAAAACCGCATTCTTTGTTATCTTCAGTTATCTACATTCTTTGTTATCTTATTTTAACTCCTATATTTTATATTTTATATTTTTCTTTTATTTTACCTATCTATCTTCTCTAATTATTCAGTGAGATCTCTGACAGGTCTCACCAAAAGCTAGTTTTCTTTGAAGGTATTTATTAGAAAACCGGTATGAAATGGATGGTAAGCTAACCTAACGTTCTGACTGTTGAAAACTTGGGATTCCTCACCCGCACACGTCCCCCCTCCTTCCCCTGCTGAAGAGGAGAAGATACAGAGAAGACTTTGGTGTTTAGACAGGTCAAAACCTGGAGTTTCCCCTCTGCAGGTTTTCCCCGAATAGGTTTTGAAACAGGGGTAGATTTTATTGTAGTTTCTTGTGAAATAAATAACTCCTACCCCCCCAAAACCAAACAAACAGAAAACCAAAATAAGAAAGCCTCCTTACATCCATTGTATTTCCTCCCTTGCACTTCTATGGTTTTGAGTTCTCCCAGAAAAGCAGAATGACTTTTACGCAGTAAAACCCCATCTGAATGCAAAGCCCTCAGAAGTAGATTTCTGAGGTCCTTCTGTATGGGTGGTTAAGGAGCACAGGTGGCAACTAGCAGCCACGTGAAACTGATCTCAAAGCTTTGCAATGTCAAGAATGCACGTTCACAAAAGAAAAAGGACTAAGAGGAAAGATCAGCATTCAAACAATGAACTGATTTTGCTGATTGCCAGTATTTGTATGCAACAGTAATCACCACATTTTTAATGATGGAGTGAGTTCTAATTTCTATCCCAGCTGCTTTTTCAGATGTCCAGAATTCTTTAAGCTGAGCACTATTCCAGAATTTCTGGCAGATGAAAGCAAAGATTATTAGAAGCTGAATTTTGTGTTTTCAGTGCTTTCCTCCCTTCCTGCTTGCCTTCTTTTAAGTTTCCAAAAATTACATTGTGAATCTGTTATCTGCTTTCATTGTTCCAAGTAAACCAACTGAGACATCATTTGTTGCAGCCAGAAATACCAAGACAGACATTTCCAGTCTTCTAGAATGAAGAACAAATTCACTTGGAAGGAAGTGGTGTGGCAGATCAAGATCAAAGATCTCTGTAGGTTCCTTCCAGCTGAGCCACTCAATTCCATGTTAGGCTAGCACATTGGAACCACACCCTTGAATTAAGCTCTTCCAAGTGCCAAGGATTTCAAACCATTCACATCTCCATTAGGGATCCTGTGCTGTAAACCCTTTCCCTTTTGTTTCTGAAGTCTGCCTTACAGGCTCCCCTCTTCTGACATGCCTCAACTCAAAGAAAATTAGGGCCCATTAGTAACTGGCATGGACAGAATATGTCTACACTTGTTTTACAACACTACTTCTTCTAGACCAGTGACTAGAATTACAGGAATATTGTTCAGAAAGAAACTTGAAAGTAATATTGCTCCATCATCATCCTCTCCAAAGCCTTTCAATTCATGCCTTGATCTTAGTAAAACACAGAGGTTACTGAAATGTAAGGTAGAGATAAGGGAAAAGTCCTATGACTGTTTTTTTTGCAGTGTCATTTGCATCCACTTGAATTTTACAAGCACAAGCAAAACATGCCCTTGATAATGTATTGTCATGTTTTTGGAATCTGGATTACCCAATTATTTCAGCAACAATAGCTATTAGAAACTTCCTGGTCTGACAACCAAGAAGTAGAACCTAAAACAAAATCCCAAATTGAATACATGAACATTGATGAAAAACAGTGTCTTAATTTGATGTCATCACTTTGCAAGAAAATATGCTGGAACCTTACTTAAATAATGTAACAAATGGTTACTATGTGACTTCCAAATGTTGCTATGATTTCTCAGTGTTTCTCCCAAGTTTTTGTTCAGCTGAGGGTGACAAAACAATTAATTCCTACCTCATTTCAACCATTCCCATGAGTTTCAAATGCAGAGCTGGAGAGCTCCTAAATACTGATCCCAGAGCCAAACTGCTTTGGACTCTCCAGGGCAGGTGTTTATACAGACACAATACATGATACATGACTAATAGTCACACCTTGTTTAAACTGTTTTGCAACTCAACCATAAAACCAAGCGACTTTGAATTAGAGCTTTCCCACACATTTTACATCAGCTTTCAAAATCCAGCGAGGATGGGAAAACGGATTGTGCAGACAGCTCATCAGATCTTGTTTTGTTTGATCTTATGCCTTAACTCTGGTAAAAAAAAACCTTTAGGAAATATTAATTAGGCACTAAACCTAGCATTTTTTTTTTTTTTTTTTCCTGAAAATGTTAACAACTATGAAACATTATTCATGTTCACAATCAGGAAAATTGGTCAAGCCTTCTGAATACAGGTTTTGCTGTCGAAAGTGCTGCCTTGTCAGAACAGATTTTCTGCATCAAGGCATTCATAGTGAAATGCCACTTGGGCAAGAAAAAAGGCAACAATATCACAGCAGCATCAGAAAAAAAGCATTCTAGCAATGCTGGAAATGTATGTTGTTTCATGCTGTCTCTTTGAAAAAACTGACAATGTTTCATGGTAACTTACAGCAACAAAGAAATGAATTCAAGTCTCCTCTGAAACAAACAAAACACAAACTTGTTTGTTTGTTTGTTTGTTTTCATTCGTCCCCCCCTCCCCCCCCCTCCCATATGAGTGATCAACTGAACAAGTCCTTTACTGGACACAATCAAGTTTCTGTCCTGACTACTGTTCTTGCTCAGCTCTGCTTTTTCAAACATAGAACACACAGCATTGTCATCCTGTGTCTAACAGCCACTACCTCCACTGTACAAGCATGTGTCACTTCCTCTGCTAAAAAGGGCTAGTATCCCTTTGCAGTACCATGCAAAACAGTAGTTTGCAGAAGAGTGCTATGTTGTGCCCTGGCTCTGTTCTCTATAACGAATGCTAATCTGCTGCTTAGAAAGCAGGAAGGATGTTTAGCCTGTTGGACTTCTGTAGAAGTGGCAAAATCCTCATTTGCTAAGAGCCAGCTCCTTGTAATTTCTATTTAGGCTGACAGCGGACTAGAAATGCATAGAGAGGTGAGAATTAGGATTTTCTTATGTTACAACTACTACTTTCCAAGAAGATGTTATGTGTTTTAAATTAACTAAAACGTATAGTGCCCAGGGTTAATACAAAAACCAGAACCTACTGCAGAGCTTATTTTATCAGTCTTGAAAAACAGGACCTCTTCCACAGATTACTCCTACATTTTCATATGCAAAAAAACTCTGCTTTCACTGTCCTCTGCCATTTAAGGAAAACCACAAGTATATCTGTAAGCTCACTGGATCAGGGTTTTAGTAAACAACATCCTCCATGGGTGACAAAAAGGCTGAATTCAGCTCTTCTCTCCCACTGAAGGCAATGATTGCACAGAAATTATTTGACAAAAGAGAAAGTAAAGATCATTCCTGTTTTTACTTGCATTATGCACATTCAGCACACTTCTGAAATAATCTTTATTTAAAATTTAAAAGTAGCCACATTTCCCCAAACTGAAAAGTAAGTCAGAAAATGAGGTGTAAGCAAGGTGCACACCACTGCAAAGGGCCTTGGCAAAAGGAGACTCTGGCTGAAGGAGTTAAATAACAGTGCTACGAACCTCAAAAAACTGCCGAAGGCCAAGCAACTCAAAAATCGCTTGAACTGTGGCAGATCATTTTGAAGGTTCTGATAAAACTTCATGCAGAGATGAGAACCACATAATTCTTGTGACCACAACAGTCTCAAAGCCAGCAAATTTACAATGTTGGAGGCAACTGTATTTAGGGTTTTGAGATAAATTTAAATACTGGAGTAGATTTCAGGAGGATCAAAACCACACGTTGTTCTCTTCAGGACATCAGGCTGGAAACCTTTATTACAGTGAATAAGCCTACTCAGCTGTACTATTAATTTTGAAATTACCCACCATTTCTTTCAGAGAAAATGAGCCCTCACCACCTATCAGGCAAGCATACTTCAACCACTTTCAGATCTCTGGATTTCCCTTTTCCAGCATACTTACTAGTATCTGGACAGAAAGCAGTCATCTAAAACCGCCAGCTGTTTTCATGCATTCTAAATAACTCTCTGGAAGTCTGTAGAAATGCACAGTAACAAGGGCTTTAGGCAAACCAACCCATACAGGATCTGCCCTCTTCCATTTTTAAAGAAAGTAGTCACCTTTCATCTCTGCCAGCACACCACTCAGTGTCAAGTTTGTAACCTCTACTTCCTAAAGCAAACCAATGCTCAAATACCAGGAAATGTTTTTTCACCACTACAACATCATTAAAAGATGACTGTTAAATGCATTAACAACAATTAAGAATTACAATAGCTGTTAATTGTTGTAACTTCAATTCCATTCCAGCTGAGGCTTACAGCACATCTATACACCTCCAGATGTCTGTTCTCATCCAGTCCAACTACCTGTCCCCAGCAGGACCAGCCCATCAGGTTGCTGAATGTTTTGTACAGGCAGCTTCATAAAACCTGTGAGAATAAACATCTCCTGACCTCTCTGAAACCAGTCTCAGGGCTGCACTGCTCTCACAGGGAAGAAGTTCTTCCTTATGTCCAATGGTAACTCCTTGCTGCAGCTTGTGACTCACTGTTCAACAGACATTTTCTCAGTAACTTTCCTGGTAAGGCATTCCAAAGCTCACCACCTTGCTTTCTCTTCCACAGAGCGGCCAGAGCTAACATCTACCAACCTTCCAGTGGCTCTGTCTCTGGACCTGTTCCAATTTTGACTTTTACAGGAGGCCTCACAGCAGATACAGCTTCACTAATACAGTGTTCTGTAGATGTAGTCTCTTTTTTGTCCTTTTGCTCCTGCTTTAGCTATTACAGCCCAGCAGGTGGCTGGATTTCACTTAGCAAGACTGAAACTTAGGGCAGCATTCAAATTGAGATTTCCTACTGTTACATTTCACAGTGCACCTATCAAGAGCTGATGTGCACTGAAGTCATGGCTGAACACCTGAAACACAAGCACAGTGGCTCTCCTCTTACTTCTATACCTCTCCCTGCACTTATTCTACCACCCTAATTGCTAGTAAAAAGCAGACCTTACATAAAGAAACTTGCAACTGGGCATTTCATTGGCAGCAGTGACACAGTTATCAGGAGTATGGATCTCGAGGTTTCACTGAGCCTTACGCAATTAGAACTGGGTTTAAGGAAAGAGTGAGGGAGTATGAGAGGGCCAAGCACCTACAACCGGGAAAGAACAGAGAGAAGAGGAAACACAAGGAACAATGACAAGTGGTGCCCAACAGGGGGCAGTACTGGAACCAGTGCCATTTAACATCTTCATCACAGTGGGACTGAATGCACCCTCATCAAGGTTGTGGACACACCTGAGGGGTGATGCCATTCAGAGACTTAAAGAGCCCTGCTGAAAAGGACCTGCGAGTACTGATGAATGGTAGCTGGACCTGAGCCAGCAATGTGCCTTCTGAGGCCAGAAAGCCAACAGCATCCTGGGCTGCACCAAATGCAGTGTGGCCAGCAGGGTAAGGGAGGTGATCCTGCCCCTTTGCTCTATGCTGGTGAGGCCTCATCTGGAATACTGCATCCAGATGTGGAGTCCTCAGTACAGGAGAGATGCGAACCTGCTGGAGCACATCCAGAGTAGGGACACAAAAATGATCCCAGGGATGCAGCCCTATGAGGACAGGCTGAGACAGTGGGGCTGTTGAGCCTGGTGAAGAGAAAGCTCTGGGGGGACTTGATGGCAGCCTTTCAATAACGAAAGGGGGGCTGTAAGAAAGAAGGGGACAGAAGCTTTAGCAGGGTCTGTTGTGATAGGACAAGGGGAAATGAATTCAAAGAAGGAGAGATTTAGATTGGATATAAGGAAGAAGTTTTTTACATTAAGGGTGGTGAGGCAGTGGGACAGGTTGCCCAGAGAGGTGGTGGATGCCCCATCCCTGGAGCCACTCAAGGCCAGGCTGGACGGGGCTGTGAGCAACCTGATCCAGATGTAGGTGTCCCCGTTCATTGCAAGGGAGTTGGGCTAGATGACGTTTAAGGGTCCCTTCCAACTCAAACAATTCAGTGATTCTATAATGTATGGCTGCTGGAAGGGGCTCCCAAAGAAGACACAGCTGCCCCAGCTATGAGGCCCAGGTCTCTGGATTGTCCAGACATCCACGGAAGGATACCTTTTGCCTCAAATACTTGCCATCACCAAGAAAAAGAATCCTTGTTTTAAATGAGCTGAGCAACAGATGAACCTGTATATCAAAGATCACTTAATGCCTTCAGAGACACCCAACTCACACACAATGAATTTTCACTAGGTAAACAAGACTATTTTAAAACAACAGCCATTGACACAAGCAACTTAAAGAAATGTTTTGTCTACATGTACATTTTAACTTGGAGCATCTTCCACATTTGCTTCATACATGCAGAATAACCACTTGTGTAACAAGAAGTTGACAAACCACTCGTGTCTGGTCAAACATCACAGAACACAGAAAGCTTTCCCAATACCAGAAAAGATAGTCTTTGGAGACTTCTCGTTGTTACATTAAATGAAATGCTGTCTTGGACAGAGTGACCACGAAATAGTAGAGTTCTCGATTCTAGGTGGAGCCTGGAGGGAGAATAGCAAAACTGCCACCTTAGACTTCCAGAGGGCAGACTTTGATTTGTTCAGAAGACTAGTAGGGGCAGTCCCCTGGCGTTCAGTCTTAGCGAACAAAGGGGTCCAAGAGGGCTGGTCACTCTTGAAGAAGGAAGTCTTAAAGGCGCAGGAGCGGGCGGTCCCCCTGAGCAGCAAAATGAGCCGGTGGGGAAGAAGACCGGTGTGGATGAATAGGGAGCTGTTCTTAAGGTTGCGGGAGAAAAAGAGAATCTATTGCCTGTGGAAGGAGGGAAGAGCAACTCAGAATGACTACAAAGAGGCTGTTAAGATGTGTAGAGGGAAAATCAGAGAGGCAAAAGCCCAGCTTGAATCTAAGCTGGCCGCTGGGGTAAAAACAAACAAGAAACTCTTTTATAAATACATCAACTGTAAGAGGAGGACAAAGGGGAATCTCCATTCTTTACTGGACGAGGCTGGGAATGTGATCACAGACGATAAGGAAAAGGCAGAGGTTCTGAATGCCTTCTTTACGTCTGCCTTTAAAAGTCATCTCGGTTATTCCCAGGGCTCCCCACGCTCTGGCTTGGTAGTCTCGGCTGGGGAGCAGACTGAACCCCCTGTGATTCTTGAAGTAGCGGTCAGGGAATTACTACTCCAACTGGACTGCCACAAGTCCATGGGTCTGGATGAGATTCACCTGAGAGTGCTGAAGGAACTGGCGGAGGTGATCGCTGAGCCACTTTCCGTTATCTTTCAGCACTCCTTGTTAACAGGTGAGGTCCCAGAAGACTGGAGGCTTGCCAACGTGACTCCCATTTACAAGAAAGGTTGTAAGGAGGATCCGGGGAACTACAGGCCTGTTAGCCTGACCTCGGTGCCAGGGAAGGTAATGGAACGGATTGTCTTGAGAGAGATCACGTGGCAGGTGTGGGATGACCAGGAGATCGGACCTAGCCAGCATGGGTTCGTGAAGGGCAGGTCCTGCTTGACCAATCTGATCTCCTTCTACAATCCTGTGACCCGTCTGATGGATGAAGGAAAGGCGGTTGATGTGGTCTACTTAGACTTCAGCAAAGCCTTTGACACTGTCTCCCATGATATTCTCCTGCAAAAGCTGGCAGCCCGTGGCTTGGATGGGTACACTCTCGGCTGGGTAAGGAGCTGGCTGGAAGGCTGGGCCCAGAGAGTGGTGGTAAATGGAGTCAAATCCAGTTGGAGACCAGTCATGAGTGGTGTTCCCCAGTGGTCAGCGATGGGGCCTGTCCTCCTCAACATCTTTATTGAAGACTTGGATGAGGGCATTGAGTGCGCCCTCAGTAAGTTCGTGGATGACACCAAATTGGCAGGGAGTGTCGATCTGCCTGAGGGTAGCGAGGCCCTACAGAGGGATCTGGATAGGCTGGTGAGCTGGGCCGAAGCCAACAGGATGAGGTTCAACAAGACCAAATGCCGGGTCCTGCACTTTGGCCACAACAACCCCAGGCAGCACTATAGGCTTGGGGCAGAGTGGCTGGAGGACTGTGTTGAGGAAACAGACCTGGGGGTATTGATTGATGCTCGGCTGAACATGAGCCTACAGTGTGCCCGGGTGGCCAAGAAGGCCAACGGCATCCTGGCTTGCATCAAAAACAGTGTTACCAGCAGGAACAGGGAGGTGATTGTCCCCCTGTACTCGGCGGTGCGGCCGCACCTCGAGTACTGTGTTCAGTTTTGGGCCCCTCACTGCAAGAAAGACATTGAGGCTCTGGAACGTGTTCAGAGGAGGGCTACGAAGCTGGTGAGGGGTCTGGAGCACAGGCCTTATGAGGAGCGGCTGAGGGAGCTGGGATTGTTCAGCCTGGAGAAGAGGAGGCTCAGGGGAGACTTTATTGATCTCTATAACTTCCTGAAGGGAGGTTGTGGTGAGCTGGGGGTTGGCCTCTTCTCTCGTGTAATCAGTGATAGAACTAGAGGGAATGGTTTCAAGCTGCGGTAGGGGAGGTTCAGGCTGGACATTAGGAAGTATTACTACTCGGAAAGGGTAGTCAGGCATTGGAATGCACTGCCCAGGGAGGTGATGGAGTCACCGACCATGGGAGTGTTCAAGAAACATTTGGATGTTGCGTTGAGGGGCATGATTTAGCTGGGAAGTATTGGTAATGTTTGGACTGGATGATCTTCTAGGTCTTTTCCAACCTTGATAATTCTGTGATTCTGTGAAATTGAGCAAGTGCTGCTGCTTTTTATCTTTTCAGATATACGTAATATTTTTGTAGATTCCCTTTGCCAGATATTGCCGTATTTCAGAAAACCTAAAGTTTGTCTCCTGTTGTCAGAGAGAATACCATAAAATCAAAAATTGCAGAGCTGTTTGTTTTTATTATAAAAAAAATAAAATCAAGCTACAGAATCACATGAAGGTACAGAATAGACTTTATATTGCTGTCATAATCTCAGTTATCTCTTCCTTTTTTTTGCACATCAGAAATGTATCCATAGAACTGAAAAAAATGCTGGTTTGTACATGCTGGTGAAGGTCCTTGAGAAGAACAAACACACCAAAAGAACAATGGTGAACATGGCTGCCTGGGAAAGGTGTGCAGCATCTAAGCAGGGACAGAAGCTGCAACTTCTTAGAGACTCACAGCTACAAAATTACTAAAATATATCTCATCTCACAAACCAATTCCACATTTCACTCACCTACACATCAGGCACTTCCCCATTTTTATGACTAAGTAGAATCACTCTCGTCTAATCAATAAAAATAAAGAAAACATGGGGTCATTAACTAAGCAATGCAACCACAGAAACCAGAAGTAACTCAGATGTAACAATGGATTTCAGTATCAGTTTAATCTAATACTGGAAACCTCATTCTAATGATTTAAAATGGAAAAGACAGTGCTCCTGAACGTGAAAAGAAGTGCCCTTGGCTCCTGTACCACTTAAGTAGGCCTGGAACTGTAGTTTAGAAAGGTCTGTTTCAGCTCTCCAATTTTGTCCACCTGTAGCCAGCAGTCTAGCAAACTCCTGAAAATCTTTTTCAAATGGCTGATTTTTTTTCTTAAAACTAAACTAAATCTCCATCTTTCTACTTTGTAATGTGACTGATTTACGTGTTATTACACAAGGACCATTTTATTATTTGTCCCAGAATATGCCAACAATTTCTACATATTTTGAAGAAAAACACTAGTAGTACAGTTGCATAAGATTAACATTGGAGCTTGTCTTTTTTACAGCCAACTTTCATATATATAAACCTAAAAATCATCTGCATTCACAGAAAATCTTGCTCTCAACACTAATCAGAGGATTTGCCAGGAGTTGGCATTAAATAGTCAAGTGCTTCACACAAAACATGAATGAACTGTGAGTTTACTCATGCATATATGCATGTGTTTGTATAAATTCAATATTTTCCTTACAGATGCTATTTCTCCCTCACAGACACTTCAATATATGTACTCCTTCACTTCATGGAGTCACTCCTGTGGGCAAACAGACATCCTGCCTGCCTTCCACCTCCTCCCAGCAGAAGCCATGACGTATATCGACTCCCATTTGCTCTAAGGGCCAGCTGGAGTCTAACTACCCTTTCGTATTTCAATGGATCACGGACAGTCCAAAGCACATCATCTTGCTTCTGCTCCTGATCTACTGTTCTGGGGAGATCACCACCTCTGAGATGTCAGTGTCCTCATACCATACCCGTTCAGGAGAGCACCATAAGCCTCTGTAGTGATGTGTCTGCCTACTTGTTTTTGTTAACCACAGCTACTCAGGTCCGTCACAATTGTACTACCTAAGTCTATGTTAAGAAGTGTGAAAAACCTCAGCCAGGGCACTGAATGGAATATCCTCTAATGGCAGGACACAGACTATGGATAGCTAAGTGCTCCTCAGAGCTTTAATTCTTTCCTCAAATTTATTATAGTTAAAATAACAGCAAGACATCACAAGAACAAATTTAGTAATTACTTGTTTCACAAATCTAATCTGATGAACTGCTAAAGCCTGGAGGGCTTATCTCTTCAGCCTCATGGCCTCATCTTCAGCACTGCTTTCCCATGTTCTAAACACAGTCACAGCAGAGACTTATTTGCATTTCTTCAGCAGTCTGTTGCTGCATGAAATTCCATTTCAGTGTGGCTGAATTGAAAACACAGGCCTTGGGGGTATCCAGAAGCAGCCCCACTGTCCCCTCTAGCAAAGCCCCAGAGAAACCAGTCTTACTCCAAGACAGATACTTCTGGAATTGCTGAGTGTAATCTATCAGGGAGATAGTTCTCTTTTTGGGAAAAAAAAAAGGTTGGCATTGCAAGTCCGTAACTAGTTCCTCTGAGGTGCAAGCTCAGGGGGAATGAATCAAATAATATGCAAGGCTTTATATAGTAGGATGGAATGTGGATGGAAATAAGCTTCTAGGTCCCTGATCTGATGAGAGGTTGGGCTCTCCTTTCATGCCTCTATGATAGTCTGCCCTACCCAACGTGCTTTTTTGGCACCCAAGATTAGACTTGCAGTTCAGCCATACGTAACTGAGTAATAAAAACAAAGACCTTATCACCACATAAAATCAGTACCTGTGTCAGTTGCTACCCATCCTCCTGATTGCAAGCATAGGCATATGACCCATCAAGTAGATGTTAGAAGATGCACTAAGAGAGCTATTCACAACTTAAATACAACTCAAGTGTGGAATAGAATACTACCCATACCCAGTGGCCTGAAAAGTCTACTGATGCTCCACACAAGCCTCAGTCAAGTCATGACAATACCATGTCCCAGTTCACTATTACTGGAATAAAGGTCTTCAGTGTTTTTAAAAGGAGAAGACAGTATTTGCTTTCTGAAATGTACTGTTTTAGAGCTCAATGCCAGTCAGACAGCAATAATTTCAATCAAATAACAACTGAATTATTAGAGAAGAGTTTAGCTGACAATGGCAATAACATACTGATCTCTCACTCTGTTTACAGCTTTCATTTAGCACGGTTTCCTATTCTGGCACTGATATATCTGGAAAAAGATACACTCACGTGCTGCTTCACTGTGGCCATGGCAACACCACACAAATCAGAAATGCTGCTCTTAAATTTACCAGCAAGGTTATTCTCTTATTGGATTATCTGTTCTAATTGAGCCTAGTGCTGTTACTTAACACCACTGACTGAGCAAACATAAATGTAACTTCTATTTCTTATTCTCTCACTCACAGGAACAAGGTGATACTGAAACAAAAAGAACAAAGATCAAGCTGCATTGAAACTTCATGGAATACTCCCAAAGCTTTATAAAGTACTTCCAAAGAGCATGTCTCCAGTGACTTTTCAAAGTAAATTCTGATGCAGGTAATGGCAAGTAAAGGAAACTCCACTCTTCATATGCCAGGGGAAAATGCCATCTCCTCAACAGCCTGAAATAAAAACCTCAGCCTTTCCTGCAAAAGAAACTACTACAGGGCTGGCAATCAGAAAACTTCTCAGTTTTCAAGGTAAAGAAAATGCTCTGACAAGAAGAGAGAATAAATAGCAAGGTGTGGAGTGTAGCACATTATCCAGCAAGCACTTTACGCAGAAAAATAAATAAATACGTAAATAAATAAATAGAACCAAAGTTACTATAATTATACTACAGGCATGCCACTAGCATATTTTTTGGGAAACAGGAATACTACACTTCTGATCAAAAAGCCTCTGAGAAACAGACATCAAACACCTGGCAGCCTCTCCCACATGACATGATGACTAGAGCAGAATCACCAAACTGTGCTTCATAAGGACACTGTCTATATCCTAACACAACCTCCTGTAAGTGTGTTCAATTTACATAGCAGTCAATTTACTGAAATCACAGCAGGAAATAGTTAAAACTGCGGTCATCTTCATAGCCAGTAGTTTCATATTAGCATATACTTGAGTTTGTGTCACAGGCATACTGGAGGAGGACACGGCAAGTATGTAGAGCATGTGTAAGCACAAGTGGAGTTGAGTCAGCATGAATGCTCCAGAATCACTTACAGAGAACAGCTTATTTTTTTCCACCATGGAATCCACCAACTCCAGAGATATAATTCAAGAACCATATCTTGATGCAGTTATTGTAGATAAATGAAACAATGACAAGGCTGCAAGTTTGTAACAAGTGCAAATTACACATGGCTGGTGGGTATTATTTTTGTGCTATAACTTTATTAAATTGTTTCCCTCCCAACTACGATGTATCTTCTTAGCATACTATCACATTGCAAGACAGTCAAGGTTTTCCATTTCATCATAAGTATGTCATAAAATAAAACAGAAGTTTGATGCTGAAACTGTTCTAAACTTCATTTGACTATGCACATTTAGCAGCAACATCCAAAAGATCCAACCCTTACAGGTCTCCCATAGAAGACCTCAAGCACCACTAAGACTGCTACATGAAAAGTGAGCAAAGCCTCTCTTTCCACTCCTGATCCAGCCTCATGCAGTGAGAAGAGCACTGGATTGGTACAGCAACACAAGTCCTGTTCTGTGTAGGAGAGGTAGGAGAGGTGCATTATTACAAAGTTGGGGTTGGCATTACCAAAGACACTGGTATGAGGCACCTAAAAACAACCCCACCCATGATCAGACCAGGAGCCAAATTCCTGCAGCTCCTTCATCCTTTTTTTTCCTTCTGCTGTGAAAGCCAGTCTCATTTTCTATTGATGATGATGGAAATCCTCATCAAATGAGGATGCCTGCCAGTAATGTCATCCAGCAACTTCAGTTTGCATTGGAATGTTCCAGAGGCTCTTTTCTTCAAAGAGAAGTAATTTTATCTGTGGCAGTATGAACTGTGTTATACACTTCCCCAGTTGTCTGAGAAGGGGATGGCTGACTGCCATTGTGCCTGTGGTTAATCCTGCCAATTACTCCATGCATCTTGTTCTGAGCACTTCCACACAAGCCACACATCTGTCCTGGTGAAAATGGGAGGTGAAACAGATTGTCTCATAAATCTCACTGAGGTGTGGAGCACTGGGAAGAGTGCAAAACCATCTGAACACTGGCAGCCCTACTGGAAAATTTCTTAGCTCGTTCACTTAAGTCAACAAAACTGAGTAAGGACAGAGGCATGAGGTCTCTCTTATCATCCCACAGAGGGAGACTGTGGACAGGACAGGACAAGACAGGACTCCTTAAGCTGTCGCTTCCATTGTGACATAAAGTACACCAGCAGTACATGTCACTTCATTTAATGCTCACATAGGATTTCACTCTATCAGTTGGAAGGATATCCAGAAAAACAGTATCTGCAGAAATGTCCAAAGATGCAACTGATAAGGAAATACAGAGGAATGCAAAAAAACCCAAACCAAACCAAAACAACAACAAAAAAAAAAAACCCACTGGAATGTAAAAGGAGTTTGAGACTAGAGCTCGCCAAAGAGATAACAACAAATACTGTAAAGGAAACATACGTGCCAAATTCAGAGGAAATGCATGGGAAAAGATGAAAAACTGCATAGTTTAGAAATGAGTACATACACAGTATTTCACATTTTAATGAAGGAAGCAGGAGATCCCACAAGACAAATGTTAAGTATATAAGATCTCATGAGAATTAAATGAATGAAGAGATTCCTGGCTGTACCTGGCACAAAATAACCTCATCATGTACTGATTAGTTACCTCTGAGCAAAGGAATCAGAGCCCCACATAGCAGCATGTGGTTGGTACTTTGGAAGTCCCATTTCCTAATATCCTTATAAAAGTAGTCATACACAAGTCTGATTGGTTGAAACATCTCTTCACAAAGATTCTAACTAAAATCTGAAAACTGAGAATGTCACTTGTTGAGCTTATTGAACAAGAATTCTTCTATTATCAAAATTCTCAGAAGCCTTACCCTCCACAAGCTGATTTAAAATAAAAAAATTAATAATTCTCTCCATTGGAAAAGAACTCAAAAAGAACAGTGAATTATGCAAGTAGTGTACTGAATGAGGGGGAAGAGAACTCTACGGCAGCGAGTAAAAATCAGGTGTTACGGAACACTGGTATCAAATATTAGCTTTGTGAGTAGTTTGCAGATGGTAACGGTCAGTGAGATGGAAAGTAAAACAGAAGCAGGCTGCTAGAAGAGTAAGGAGGTTTGCACGATAACTAATAAATGGTTAAATGGCAAGATTTTTTGTTTAACTAGATATTTTGAGAGAAAACATTGGCAGCATTTGCAGGATGTCACAGAAGTTCCTAGAAAAAAAGAAAACTGATGACTGGGTAATGGATAGCGCATGAATTCTAAGTGCAATACCATGGGCTTGAGAGAATGATGCAGGCTCTAGTGAGGCCACGGGTGAATAACCATCACCACAGGGAAGTGGTACACAGAGTTACATCAGCAGGTGAGGGTTGGCAGTGGTTTTGATAAATGTACAGAAGAAGAGCTGAAAGATACTGAAAACTTGTCTTATTCTCTGGAAAACACAGGTTGGAGGATGTCATTTATCAAGCAGATGCTGAGGAAACTTTAGCTAAGTGTCACAAGAAAAATCTAGTTTAGAAGATTCTGAAATACAACACAGAAGAAGGGCATTAATGGCTACCATCCAGTTGTACAAATTTCTGAAATATGAAGAAAATGAAGAACACCAGGCAAAGCAAGGATAACTAAGCTCTGCAGCTGATTCACTACACCTTACCTATCTTTTTTTCTTAGAGCTTACCTCTTGTTAAATAACAACACATTGTTCCAAGGTAAGAATTAAGTGAAACACTATGACATGCTTCAATAACATAAGTTGTATTTTAAGACTTACTGAATATGAAAAGGTAAGCCCTACATATATCTGAAGCATATGCCATCAAGCCTCCAGTGTCTGAAGGAAGCGAGAGAAAAATTGACAAAATTGATCAAATGACAAAAGCGACAAAAGGAGCTGAACTACATTTCTCAAACAGGTCTTTTCTAGTTTAAGGCAGACCTCTACTGTACAGAGGCCACAACTATAACAAAGGAGTTGAGGTTTTAAAGAATCCTACAAAATATCTGAACAGAATGTAAAAACTAGATTAACACACAAACTTTTACTATGTCTAAAATAGAGACAGAAAACCAATTTGAAATCTGCTGTTTATACCATCCAGCTAAAGCACGGTAGAACAGATATGACCCTTTATTTCTAATTAGCCTAAGGATGTACAAAATTCAGCAATGTATCTGAAAGTGTTACCATCATGTACTACCATTATTGCAGCAATAAAGCATGCTTGAAGAACAGCTCTGTAAATAAAACATTTAAAAGTTAAACTGTCAGGAGTAATGCTGGCTTAAAAACAAAACTACCACCACCACCACCAACAACAAAAACACAAAAAAACAAGGGACAATGTCTGTTTCTTTCCCACCTAGGAAAATCTGTTCCACGTCAGACCCTATCTTGGAAGAAGAAAAGCAAGTAAGCAATTTTCTTTGTCCCTGTACAGCTAATACGAAGGTCAGGGGCCTTCCTGTTCTCCTGAGTGGAAAACCTGAGAATCTGAGAACTTCATCTGCTGGATATGCAAATAAGTATATGTTAAGGCAAAGATCTGTAATGTACTCTGCTAAGCCAAGGTAGGTGATGCAAAAACCAGCACTGGAATTGGAATAATGTTTATTTCCTAATTCTCGATGTCTGGCTCTTTATTTCCAAAAACTGAACCAGAACTGTTGGCCTCTGCAACGAAATGCTTTCCTTCCACATATAAATCAAGTGCCTTTTACAAAAGGAATAACCCTGCTCCTCTCCAAATATTTATTCAACCTGAAGCAGAAGCAGGAGAGCATTCCAAATCAGAATCAGAAAAAAAATATCCAAGTTTATTTGGTTAAATGGGTACCAAAGGAAGACTGAAAACCTCTTAACCTACCCAAATTACAAGGTCTTAAACCAGCAACTGTCACTATACATCATGTAGGCTGACAGTCTCAAACCCTCTGGGTGCCCCTCAGAGCTGAATTAGCACAGTAACAAACTGAATAATTTTCCCTTCTTGCACCAGAGTAGTTATGGCTTTTAAATGACATTCACTATGTTTTACTGACAAGTACTTACTTCAGTGAAAGAGAATAGTCATGCTTGCTTGTTTGACTGTTTCTTACAAGGTAGCTACACTCTTTACATAAACGTAAAAGGTTTTCTGCATCTGTCCGACTGATTGCTCCATGATACCATCTAGGAAAAATCAGAGAGATTAATAAAGACATGTCTCTCAACTCATACTACTTTACTATTTTATTTCCTTAAGGTGTGGATAGCAGTTAATAACATATTGATACAATTAATATCTATCTATATTTAAGAATATTTATTGCAGATAAAAAATATATTGTTTGCTTAATCTGACATTAACATTACCACTCGTGGAGGCTTGTAGTCTGTCTCAGCTGAAGGAAAATAAGTCAGATCAGGACAGCATGTGATAGAATTGCCATACTTACCAATCTCTAGTGGAATAGGTGCAGTCTTCTATGTAGGAAATAAAGTGAGTGGGGAGAGGAGAGAAGCAGAGGATAGAAGGTCCTTTATTAAACTGACCAGTGCAAACAATCTTTTCAGTACCTGCTGCTCTGTATCAGCAAGTTAAATTTTGCAATCCAATGGAAAGTGCTTTGTCCTTTCCCAAAATGTTCCCCAGCAAGATAACGAGCCTTGCCCTCCACAGGGTTGATTGCTTCTCTGAGGGAGATCTCCCCCTTCCTGCAACTGCAAGATGCACTCTGAAGCAATACAATACAACACCTCCCTGTCTTCCCAAACTGGATAATGCATGCATCAGGAATGCTCTCTCCCCATCATTACCAGGAACAAAAACTGGCCTTGTGCAAAGGTTTCCTTTCGTTTGTTCTACATTTATTTTCCTGTTTAAGTTACTCTGAGAGATGCTCCAATTAAAATGTAAGTGAATAAACAGAGACTCTTTTATCAGAAATCACTGAGCCAATGTCAGCTCCACTGTTAAATTTTGTGAATGTGCTAAATGAAAATTGGTGTTCAAAAGAAAAATTCATCATGTGTCTGGCTACAATTAAAGTCCACACTAAAGAAAGCTAGAAGTAAGTTTGTACTGCAGCATATTCACAACAGACTAGCAAGGGATACCCTAGACATCTCCATCATATCACAAATATCACAGATACAGAGATATTTCTGTTTTCAGGCACCTCATCAGTTATTTACTTCTGAAGAAAACCTCTCAAGAAGCAGTCTAAAGACTAAATTGTCCTCTGAATGTGACGAAGAATACTAATAATGTAAAACACAAAATGCATTTGGGGGAGCATAAAAACCATTTCTATTATTTAAAAATTGTATTTCTTTTTTTCTCCTAAAGGACCAAATGCAGCCAAAATAAGAAGTGACCTAGCCCAAATCAGGGAGGTATCTGGAGTCTGATACTCAGAGGGGTATATTTGATAGATTCTTTGGGCTGCATGTTTCCCAGTTGGCAGAGAGGTTCATGGGGAGCAAGCACAGAGTTGGTTACAGGGGAAAAAAAAGCAACAACAAAACAACAACAACAAAAAACCTGATGACCAGAACAGTCAGAAAAAAATCCTACAGCAAAATCTGAAGACAACTACTGATGGGACAGCATCTGATTCAGAAATGATGCCTAGAAGCTGTTCTGGCTACTGCTGAGAGTCAACAGCAGCGCTGAGAAGTGTAATTGCTTGTGAATCATATGCCCATGTAAATGGGACATTTGGCTTGCTCCTGTTCCAGCTAGCTAAAGATAAGCATACTGCTATAATAAGTTTAAAGTTCCTGCCTAAACTACAGCTTCAACTGAATCGTGGCTGTTTGCCCTGGGCGTGCCTATTTAGATGTCAACATATAGATATTTGTATAGAAAGTTCAAAGATTCAGCTGTGAATGATGTGATTACAAAACTGTAAAATAGCTTGTAAAACACACCAAAGGAAAAGCACAGGACATGAGAGCCTGAAGACATGTATATCTTCTAAGGTATCCTGGAAAACCACAGCACACAGTACAAACCTGGAAGCAAAATTCAAACACAATCACACACTTCCTAAGACAAATTGAAAGCATCCTGACCATGGTTTATAGAAGTTCCTCCTGATTTGCCTTATTTTGTTAATGATCATCTTACAGCCACTATATGGCCACAGCTCCACTGCAGAGAAGACAGACACACCAGTCATCCAGTAAGTGTGATCAGTTATTACAGCTCACAGAATGCACAATACTCTTCTGTTTCTGAATTGGTTAGGGCAAAACAGGAAGTCAGACCGTGTGTGCACAGCAGGGAGGGATTCACTTTCAATAGAATGCACAGAATACACACTATCCTTTTTCACTGTTAGACCAAGAAAGTGGAACAAAGTCATTCAATTCCCCTGCATCTGTGAGTAAGTTTGTTTATGCTTATGGATTCCTTAGTTACAAGCAACTAGAAGTAATTTCTTCATACATTATTATATCTTGGACTTTCTGCCAGTTTAGGAAACTCCTAAATTACATATTAAAAATTCACTTGTTAATTTGCATGCTTTCATTCCTCTAGATCTTGTGCTTTTCTCTACAATAAAAATACCACTCTTAAAGAGAAAGGATGGAATAGTGCTGTTAAGAAGTCCGACGACAATAAAGATTGAACACTTTAAATTATTACAAATAATCTAAAGTACAATAAATCCAAACTCTTCCATTTTTTTTGACCAATTATTATTAACTGGCTATCCATTTCAGTTTTGTTCCTGCAAAACAAAGAATCAAAAATAATCTTGAATGGTTAACACTTAAATGATTAAAGGAATTAAAACTAACTCTGCAGACTACAGTTCTAAATTGCAGCTACGCTGTGTAAACCTGTTACAATAATCTACTTACGAGCCTAAAGTTAACTGATAGATGTTCAACTTTCCGCAATGTTTTAAGTGTATTTTTTTGGTTACTGTGGACTGAAACAATTTAAGTATGAGGACCAAGTTTTACGACCAAATCTGTAGCCATTAGTAATTTTTCTGTAATGTAAGCGAGTGATTTCACAACTGTGATTGCTATTTCCTCTGTTCTAGCTAAGTTTACCCTTTGTTAGCAAGAAGGTGTCTCAAAGGCTGAAGCTGGCTAGGTGGAAAACGATACCACAAGGATTATAATATTCACTGTTTCAAGCTGAAGGCTTCAAATACTAATGTAACATAATGCATGTAAAAATTGTATATAAAAGAAAAAGGAACTGTTGGAATCACCATTGCTCAGACTCAACTGACAGAAAAGAATTTCTCCGTCTGAGGAATTGGAAGTGCAAAAACTACTCAGAGCTAACCTTACCAATACCACTACTATTCAGGCACGTCCTCTCTTTCACCTGAAAAGAAACTATGAGTCTAACAGAACACTGTTCTAGAGTGGGACTCCCTTAAAGGATTAAAAACACACATCTCTGATTTAACTTTCTGAACCTGGAAGAAAACTCACTGCTCACAAATATTAGCATAATCTGTGTATATGACTCCACAGGAAGATTTTTATTTCTTTGTTTATCAGGAGTTTCGAGCCCCTTTCATGGGGCTACACTTTTGGGTCACTCCTTCGCACCCGCCAGTCTGTTGGAATAATTTGAGGAACAGTAATGACAAAGGACAGAGGCCATCCTTGCAACACAGTATGGTTTTAAGTAGAATAACTGCACATGACTTACAAGATGAAACTGATTGTTCCTGAAAGATTCCTATTTAACTTTATATTGTTTCCCATAGAAATTAATTTACACTTTAGAGAATTAACAAGAACAGTTTTCTGAGTGCACTAACAGAGGGGACACAGAAGAATTGGAGATGAAGAGTGGAATCTAGGACATCTGCTGCTCCTGTGAGCAGAACACAAAGAGCTGGAGAGCAATTACTGGTGTTACTTACATCTGCTTTTCCAGTGGAACAGTTGGATCTATTCTTTCTCCTAGAATCCCACAGAATTCTGGACTGCCATGTTTGATGGGTTTAAAGCCTCTTCCAGGTGCTCTTAATTGCCTGCGCTGGTCATTTGAGGAAGAAGGAGATGCTTGTCGTTTCTCACTCCCATTAAATTGGGCTGCAAGATATACAAAAGTTACTTCTCTAGGCAAGTTTAACGAAGAGCAACATGTCTGTAGCATTTAGAGAAGTTTCACACTTCCCAAGGAGAATAAGCATGCATCCATTAATATTAAAATGGTTTGCCTACAAAGTTATATTTATCATCCAGAAATGTTTCTAGCAATGTAAAATACAGTCCTAAAAATCCACACACTTCTAAATCCTGTTAAAATTGCCAGTGCTTACGTTAACACTTGGTGTTGTCTTCCCCAGTAGACGATATTGCGGAAATACTCCTTGCAGTAATGAACACAGGATTTGATTCAACTACTACAGAACAATAGGCAAGCAAGAACATCACAAACTCAGCTTGCCTCGGCTTATGTGGAATCATCCACACAGTGATCCTGGCGCACTTTCAGACAGGTGACACCCATCAACACGCATCAGAAATGCTAGCAAGTAGCAAACAATTAAAAATGTTTTCTTTTACAACACCGCCACAGGGTTTTTGTGTTGAAAGACTGGGCTATGAAGTGATGAAAAGGAAAAATTGCATTTGTTATGTTTCTTTCTCAAACTGTATTATGTCAAGAAAAGCAATATAGTTATTTATCAAAGCACATATGAACAAGGCCTGCAGCCTCATTCCCATTAAAAAAAAAAAAAAAGGCACACTTAGAGATTCTATGTATCTATAACTTCAAAGAATTGAGGGATCAAATACTGACAGGAGCAGCGAAAGGAGCTATCTACACTTTCTAGACACTCACTGCCTTCTGGGGTTTGCTTCTTCATTGTAAAATAACCAGCTGCAGATGGATTCTTGTTTCTAAAAATCATCAAGTGGGGAACAAGTTGAACAAACCTTACTGTATCAGCAGGCAAATATGCCAGCGCACACAGAGCAGCCAGCTTTTGTGTGAATTTCAACAGCAACATTAGAGGAAATGAAAATGTTGCAAGGATAATTATAGAGAATCGCTATCACAGCACATTGTAGATCATGTGTATTCAGATCTCAGCTTGTAACACACAGACAGCTAGGCATGTGTCTGGTAGTACTTACTGCTTTAAAGCAATTGGATGACAGGAAAAGGCTGTAATCTTCAATAATATAATGCATACAGAATAGAAATGTGTTGGACATGGAAAATCTTCTGGAGGGTTTTGCTTTGGTTATTTTTATATGCTTTCCACGTGTCTTGGGCACACTTTCAAATTGCTCCTCTTTTTTGAGAAATTAGGCGCTAAATATTATCAAAATTGGACAGATGTACTAATTCATATTCTGATCTATTCAGGGCAGAAATATGGTTACATTTTGAAATGTACATTCAAATTTAACCTTATTGCTGGATAATGAAAGCTGACTAGTTAACAAGGAGAAATGCTGTATGTGAGGTACTTGCAAGCGACACATGAAAAGCACTGTTGTTTCAATTTCAAGAAATGCCTGCATACTGTAATTTGGGAACTCTGTGAATGTAGGTGATCTTAACATTATCAGCTACTGACTGAGCAATATCTTCCAGAGTCCAGAAATCAGTTCATAAAACAAACATGGAATTCAGTTCCTAACGGTAGCAGCAAAATCTTTACAATATTATGATGGTTAAAAATAGGACTCGTTTGGCAAAAATAGCACAGACAAAGTTAAATTTCAAATGTTTTGAATGTTTTTGTCTGAAAAGCTCAGACAGTCTCTGGACTCCTGCCCTATTCCTTTTTTGTGAGCTAAACTGGTGGGAAGAAGCAGTCTAAAGGGATATCCAGGCAGACAAAACTGGCAAGTGTGATAACTCAGTCAGGCATCAACTCATACAATGCTCAGGATGAATTTTTAGGGCACTGTAAATCCACTCCCCACCTAAGTTGCAGTATGCACAGTGAAGATTCAGAAGTTAAATTCCACGCAGCTAGGAGTGATATTCTTGTGGAGAAGTTGGCTGCCCACAGTCTGGATGGGCATATGCTCCCACTGGGTGAAACACTGGATGGATGGCTGGGCCCAAAGAGTTATGGTCAATGGAGTTAAACCCAGTTGGCGGCCGGTCACGAGCAGCATCCCCCAGGGCTCAGTACTGGGGCCGCTCCTATTCAGAATCGGTAAGTTTGCAGATGACACCAGGTTGGGAGGGAGAGTTGATCAGCCTGAGGGGAGAAAGGCACTACAGAGGGACCTGGATAGACTGGATCAATGGGCCAAGGTTAACTGTATGAGTTTTAATAGGGCCAAGTGCTGGGTCCTGCATTTTGGTCACAGCAACCCCAGGGAACCCTACAGGCTTGGGGAAGAGTGGCTGGAAAGCTGCCTGATGGAAAGGGACCTTGGTGTACTGATGGACAGTTGGCTGAATATGATCCAGCAGCGTGCCCAGGTGGCCAAGAAGGCCAGTGGCATCCTGGCTTGTATCAGGAATGGTGTGACGAGCAGGACTAGGGAAGTCATCCTGCCCCTGTACTCGGCATTGGTGAGGCCTCACCTTGAGTACTGTGTTCAGTTTTGGGCACCTCAGTACAGAAAGGACAGTGAGGTGCTGGAGCAGGTCCAAAGAAGGGCAACAAGGCTTGTGAAGGGCTTGGGAATGTGCCCTACGAGGACTGACTGAAGGAACTGGGGCTGTTTAGTCTGGGGAAAAGGAGGCTGAGGGGAGACCTTATTGCCCTCTTCAAATATCTGAAAGGTGCTTACAGTGAGAGCGGGGTTGGTCTCTTCTCACCGGTGACAGGTGACAGGATGAGGGGAAATGGCCTCAAGTTGCACCAGGGTAAGTTTAGGTTGGACATCAGGAAAAACTTCTTTACAGAAAGGGTTGTTAAGCACTGGAATGAATAGGCTCCCAGGGAGGTGATTGAGTCACCATCCCTGGATGTGTTTTAAAACCTCCTGGATGTGGTGCTCAAGAAATGATTCAGAGGAGGGTCGTTAGGGTAGTTTGGTTAGGTTGTGGTTGGACTCGATGATCTTTAAAGTCTTTTCCAACCTGAGCAATTCTATGAAAAGTTACTTATTGCCTGGGTATTTGTGCTTACGTGGCCATCAGCTATAAACTGGCAGCATCCCCGACCTTTCTTCACCATTCATGTGGAGCTCCCTTCTCCTTCCCGTAGCTGATAGCTCATCCCTCTGGGGTTTGTGTGGCAAAGCTGCCTTACTCCTTGTTCACCAGGGTCCCTGACACTAGCAGTTGCATCCAGCACATGTGGGTAAGTTTGAAATTTGAAGATCCTCCCTCAAGGGCTCTGTGACCAGTGCTAAGTGGTGAAAGCAACTACCAGATGGCCTACTTCACATCAGAGGGCCACTTTTTTTACTAAGTGATCCTGGGACAGGCTCTACAGATCTTGTGTGCACTTCCTTTTCCCAGAGGTCTGTTCTCCCCACATGTCACCATGGAAAGGCCTGTTTCCTCTCATACCCAAGGAGGAACCAGCGCCACCTTGAAGGTACCGAGCCAGCTCTCCGGTTTTGCTAACTCCTTTTTCAGACAGACTTACTTTCCAGAAAGTTGCTTCATCCCTGCGATTTTACCAGACTCAGATCTTTTGGGCAAACTAGTTTGCCTATCTTAACAGGAGGTCTAACAAGACCGGCCCTGCGTCTCATAAAAGCCTTTCAAAAACACCTTTCAGTTCAAAGGTGTTTGAACAGAAAAACGTGCAAGCCATTATTTCCTTTCTACTTTCTAGTCCTTGCTGCCTCCAACAAAACAAAACCAAACCTGTTTGTGAAAGAACTCAAGCCGCAGCCAGCCAAAATGCTGCACTCCATTCCATACAGCCACATCTTTCAGCACTGCAAGTAACAGCTGCAGCGCTGAGGAAGGCTGAACAGCACTCCTCAGCCACACCAGGCCCAGCCCGTGCTGGAGCTGTGCTGCAGGCTCCTGCTGCTCAGCCATCACAGCCTCTGTACACCTTCAGTTTGGCACATCTCAGACTCCAGGCTGGAGACAGACAGCTTCTCTCCATGCTTCAGCAATAAATCTTGAAGTCATGCCAGACGTACGAACGTCTTCCTAAAAAGGCTTGCATGAGTAGTTGACTTCATGGTAATACTAGCATTTCTTGCCATCTTGGCTTCTTTCCTAAATCTATCACCTAACAAATAAAAAATGTTTGCTGCATAAAGCTCATGTGTCTGCACTTCACATCACAAATGCATGCTGTTCCCTGCAGATGAACCTCTCGACAAAGGAAGGTTTTAGCAGGAGATGCCTGCAGGTTCACAACCCCCACAGCTCCAGATAGTTGTGGGTCTATGAAGTGGGACCTGCTCCTTGCAAGAATTTCTAATACCGGTTAGGCCAATATTGTGCTGTTCAGAGAAATCCACCTGAGTTCAGAATTGAGCAAAACCCATCCAGCCTGTTTACCTAGCTACATTACAGAACCATGGTATGCATGAAAGTCAGAAAAGCAATTCACACACCTCATCATAGAGTCAGTACTTCTCCAGTGCAAACATTTCATTGTTTCAAACTTAGGAGTTGGATCTCTTCTTCTCTTATTTTAAATATTTATAAATCCAAGGAATTAGACTAAGTATAGAAAGAACGGGTTACGTAGCAGCCTGCAGACAGTTCTGATACATCGCTTTGTAACAAACAAGGTGCCTAAGACACAGTGAGCTATAATGAATGACACACCCCATTTCAGAAATCTTATTCATCTAAAAGCTTATTTTCCTAGCACTGTAAAACAGAACTCTACATGTTGATGTGAGCCCATAAGGAATCCAACCGTATCGTAACACTTTTTAATTAAATTTCTTCTTAATCTGTCAATTTTGCAAAGCAATGTTTTAATTTAGTACACTGTGATCAAAGGTTACTACATAATGCCTTAGAAGAATATTTACACAAAGGCAAATCAGAAAATGTAATAATATTGGATAGATTGTGCCTTGTTAATTTACATTGACGTATATACAAATTAAGAAGTACATGATGAAGAAACAATTGACAATGCTAAAGTCCTTTTAAAATCAACACTCAAAAAAGACTCTTTCAGAATTCACTCATTAAAGATCAAAAAAGGTGGTCATGAAAATGATTACAGGACTCAGTGACTTCACAAATGCCAAATACTGCAAAATAAGAAGTGCAATAGAAACTAACACATTTATTCTCCAGATTTAATTAAAACTCAACATTTTCATATGATATGCACAATACATGAAGAGTAAGGCCTAAGATTTCCATGTGCATACATGACTCTCGGGACAATAACTTTTGAAGCCAGTAATCTCCCTTCTGTGCCTGCTGTATTACTAATTGAGAAATCTATGAAGTGTGATCTCACTGCAGACAGATGTGCCCTGGCCTCACAGAGCTGTACAGTAAATATTTAGCTTGTATCTCAGTGTTGCTAAACAATGAATTTTCTGTCTTAGCTATTGTACATACATTGAAAGAAAAATGACCTCTGGGTACACACAGTTACTATCCTTGTGCTGGAAGATCACTGACTGTTATTATTCTTAGTCATTGGAAAATTATCAAAAATACTACATAAGGAAAAGCTCAGCTCACAAGGCTAAAACTGTACTGTACTATGCTGCAGAAACAAGCTGCAGAGTTAAATGGCTTCAAAGAATTCTGCATTTAAATGTCACATACACAGACATGTATTTCTCTCCAAAATCATTTTACAGTCCAGAGGCTTTATTCAAACAAAATATCTTTGCTCAAAAGTAGCTCTAGTCACAAGTGGTAGGAATGGCTGACTACACCTCCAGCCAAACAAACACTAGACAGAATGGCAAAAACTTGGACGTCTCTCAGATAAAGCATCCAGCCAAAAGTAACTGTTCAGTTTCTTTGCAGGAGCTCTTCAACAGCAATCTGTTGTCGCTGCAGACTTTCCCATGGCACCCAGGCTAGCCCAGAGGTCTACAAAGGCGGGGATGAAGAAAAGCACACCAATCTCCTTTGGTGGGGCAGAAATACGCATGCAGCTAACAAGAGGAGGCAACAGAGAGCTGGTGTCTGAAGGTGGGAGCCAAGTAATCCCAAAGAGATATATGTAGGACCAAATTTTAAGTAGGGGAAGCATGAATAAGAGAGAGTAGGCATAGAAGAAAGTCAGTCGGAGGGGAAAAAAAAAAAAAAAAAAAAGAGGAAAAGCAGATAAAGGTGAGATGACAAGAAAGAAAAACGTGCAAGATGCAGACATGGTGGCAGAGGGGAGAAGACAGGAAATAATCTCTGGAATCAAGAAAATTCTCTGGGAAATAGGGCAGAGCAGCTGAAGACCTACTGCAAATCCACTGCCTGTGGCACTGTGCAGCCCCTAAAGGTACTGCAGGCAGCCTGTAGATCCTTCCAAGCAGTGGATACCCTACCTCTGCAATAGAGTTAGTAGAGACCATGCAGAAACAGACTGATGTTGCACATTTGCTCTAGCCACGGACAGCTTTGCTGACAACATAAGGAATCAAAAAGTTGGGACAGTGATACGTAAGCCAGAAAAAGGGTGCAAGAGCCCAAAATGAAGAAAAGATTTATATACATATGCTAGACTGACTTTCAGCATCTGCAAAACAGCTATTGTGGTACAGGAAACCCAGTGATATGATCAAACTGACCAACCTATCCTGACACACAACAGATATCTCAAATTGTAGCCAGGATCTCACAGACAAGTCTCCCAACACAATTCTTGTAAACATTTTAATTGGTCTAACAAAGGGGATGAGTCAGCTCAGGCAAGCCTGAACTGAAGCCCGCTGCCAACACAGCAGGGCTCAGGACCAGAGCTGTACATTCTGTTTGAAGCCACATAAGCAGGTTAAGATTTTGAGTTAGAGTTCATGCAGTGCAGGGAGAGAGACTGTACTTGCACAGCATGCAACAGAACGGGATGGCGGCTTACATCCAGGTTCTGAACAACTATTAGTGTATACATAAGGGTAAGTGACTGAGTATGGAATCCTGCAAGGTTATTTACATCTGACATGCCAAAGCACACCATGCTGCTAGAAAGTAGAAATCAGTTTTCTCTATCCTCCTTTCTCTTCTGTAGTGCTCCAGCAAGAGGCTTTTTTTTTAAAGCAACTGCTTCAGGGTCACCTAGGTCTCTTGTTCCCAGCTCATTTTGTCAGGATAGGTTCTACAGACATCAGCTTGGTTTGGAAAAATGTAGCACCAACTGCAACATAAAGACATATGAATAAATGAAGCAGACGGATAGAATCACTCTCTCAGCACATTTTCGCTGCTTTATTATACTGTGCTACAATAGAAATGCATTTGTGTCATTCACCTCCACCTACCTATCAAGCAATCAGGTCAGAAACACCCAAGCAGGGTAGTATCACGACAGGCTGTATACAACAGTAGCCCCTTCCAACAGAGCTGTGGAGACGAGTAATTCCCCATTTATGCAGTGCGGTAATATTATGGTACACAGATCTGCAGAATCAGGGAATAATTCAAGTAGAAAGAGGCCTTGGGAGGTGTCTAGTCCAACTTGATCAAGGCAGGGTCTACTGTGTGATCAGATCAGGTAATTCAGAACTTTATCCAGGATAAAAACATCTGAAGATGAAGATTGCGAAATCTTCTAAGGCAGTCAGCTCCAATGTTTGGCTGTCCTCAAAGAGGAAAAAAATTCTTCTGCATACTGTCAGAACATTGCCTTACTGAACTTATGCTTGTTATCACCAGTCTTCTCATCACACACCTGCTTATCTGTGAAGAGCCTCTCTCTCTTCTTGAAGACCTCCTCAGATACACTGAAAAGCTATTTATTTGAGCTTTCCAAAGTATTCTCTTCTGCAGGCTAAGAACAATTCTTAGCACCTCCTCACTGGTCACGTGCTGAAGTTTCCTTGCCATTCTGGTGGCTGTCTGTTGAAATCAACATTTATTAACATCTCTCTGGCTTCAGAATACTAGACACAGCATAGCTGACTGCCCACAGTTTGGATTGGCATACGCTCCCACTGGGTGAAACTCCGGCTGGATGGCTGGGCCCAAGGAGTTGTGGTCAATGCAGTTAAATCTAGCTGGTAGCTGGTCACGACTGGTGTCCCTTGGGTACTGGGGCTGCTTTGATTCAACATCTTTATTAATTATCTTGACCAGGGGATTGAGTGCACCTTCAATAAGTTTGCAGATGACACCAGGTTGGGAGGGAATGCTGGAGAGGAGAAAGGCACTACAGAGGGACCTGGATAGACTGGATCAATGGGCCAAGGTTAACTGTATGAGTTTTAATAGGGCCAAGTGTTGGGTCCTGCATTTTGGTCACAGCAACCCCAGGGAACCCTACAGGCTTGGGGAAGAGTGGCTGGAAAGCTGCCTGATGGAAAGGGACCTTGGTGTACTGATGGACAGTTGGCTGAATATGATCCAGCAGCGTGCCCAGGTGGCCAAGAAGGCCAGTGGCATCCTGGCTTGTATCAGGAATGGTGTGACGAGCAGGACTAGGGAAGTCATCCTGCCCCTGTACTCGGCATTGGTGAGGCCTCACCTTGAGTACTGTGTTCAGTTTTGGGCACCTCAGTACAGAAAGGACAGTGAGGTGCTGGAGCAGGTCCAAAGAAGGGCAACAAGGCTTGTGAAGGGCTTGGGAATGTGCCCTACGAGGACTGACTGAAGGAACTGGGGCTGTTTAGTCTGGGGAAAAGGAGGCTGAGGGGAGACCTTATTGCCCTCTTCAAATATCTGAAAGGTGCTTACAGTGAGAGCGGGGTTGGTCTCTTCTCACCGGTGACAGGTGACAGGATGAGGGGAAATGGCCTCAAGTTGCACCAGGGTAAGTTTAGGTTGGACATCAGGAAAAACTTCTTTACAGAAAGGGTTGTTAAGCACTGGAATGAATAGGCTCCCAGGGAGGTGATTGAGTCACCATCCCTGGATGTGTTTTAAAACCTCCTGGATGTGGTGCTCAAGAAATGATTCAGAGGAGGGTCGTTAGGGTAGTTTGGTTAGGTCGTGGTTGGACTCGATGATCTTTAAGGTCTTTTCCAACCTGAGCAATTTTATGGTTCTGTGATTTGAACATTCCATATATTGTCCATGAAATGTCAACTGAATGGCTACTGGCTAAACTCCTGTTTACACACCTGAGGATGCTTCTTTCCTTCATCACTACTGGGGAACACTGCTAACCATGTTTACTTCACTCTCCCCAGGATTCCCAGCCCATTTCCAGTACAGCTGTGAACTGTGCAGTCAGCCAGTCCTTACTCTGTATCACTGAAGGGGGTTAGTTTGCAAATTTTTAAGTTTTTTCTGATTGGATTTCACAAGCTTACTGTCAGTCCATTTCTCCAGACTGTTCTATTCCCTCTGAATGACTGCTCTGTAATCCCCTCATTTGATGTAGTTCTAAACTTGATGATGTGCATTCCCTCCCCCTCAACTAGATTACTGATAAAGATGTCAAACAGAGAGGGTTCCAGAATTGGTCCTCTGTAAAATCACATTTATGCAGAGTCCAGGAAGAGTATCAAGTCACTAAGCACTACCCTTTGGTAGTCAATGGCCTGGAATTATTTCCACTCATCTTGTAATCTACTGATCCAGGCAACAGGAATGCCACAGTAGAATGTATTGAACGCTAAACCCAAGGCAGACGACATCTACTGCTCTCCCTTCTTACTGCAAGCATAGGGATTCTACCAAGGAAAAAGCTTTTGGCCTTTAGAATCACAGTGAATTAAGCCCCTTCAGCTGTTTCTGCAAAGCAGCAGCAGGGAGAAAGGAGAACATACCCAACAACAAGCAGAGACATTTGCAGAGAGAGCAAGTCATTTTCTGCAAGATCTCTGTGACTGAGAAGTTCTGCAATTTAGAAGGATTAATCTGAAAACAAGTTCTACAAATTCATAGGATTGATGAGTGAATAGATTGAAAATGACGGCTACCAAAAAACATTGGTAAGGAGAAGCATGTCATTGCAGGCATATTACACGGCTTTTTGTCCTGCCCCTTTAAGAACTGGCCCACAATTTAAGGACCTTACAAAGCCACTCTCTCATCACAGATCCACACAACAATAAACACTATCTGCATGACATTCATTAAAGTAGGGGTGAGATTGAGAGGTGGGAGAAATGAGATGTTTTAACATTAACTAAGTGCTGAGATAGATAGTGTACAACAGCTGAAGCACCAAGCAGAAAAGTGCAATGTTGCACATTTCTGAAGATTTTGGACTGCAGACATTTGCTTTTCAGAGATTTCTCCCCTCCCTCTGACCCCAAAAGAACAAAAATATTCTAATTTTTCCAAAAGGAAGAACAAATGCTGTAAGAAAGAATTTTTTGGTCAGAATCAAAGAATCCTACCTGCCAGAGCTGGGATGGTAACTTTATTCCACTCCCACGGCTGATCATACTCATCTGCAGGCCTGTCATCATCCTGTGGCAATTTGCTTTCTCGTAAACGTTGACTCACCACACTTTCAGAATCGGATTCCACACCACTGCCTTCTGGTTCATAGGGCGTGTCATAGAGCTGCATGTTTTTCTGATGGGTCTTCATGCCTTCCTGCTTCTGAAACTCTGTTGTCAAGAAAGAAAATTGCATCAGTGTCACTACCCACAATGCCTTATCATCCCTGTTAATTTTAGAGCGTTCAACTTCCACGTACTCCTTAATTTCTACTTAATTACACAGATTGCAAGCTGCTACAAGACTTCTAAATTCCACCTCTGCGTTTGGTTAACTGTCTGGAAGCAAAAGCTTGCTCTAGCTAACAACCACAGTATGGACAGTCTTATGCCTCCATCAACACATCCCAGCTTGCACAGAACCAGATTACAGGAAACACAATACCTGTCAGTCTGTGCAAGGTACGTTTACAAGCAACTGAACACAAATCCTCAAGAACACTGACATTTGTGTATGTGGTTAAGTCTTCGAGAGGAGATAATTCAGATACAAAAGACCAATCAAAATGAATTCCATAGTGTAATTAAATGTGCTGATAAAAAATTATCTAGGGAATGCAGAATATCAGCAAAAAAAAAAAGAATGGGTACTACAGAAAGAAGACGCAATGGAAGCAGTGATCAGCAGACCTTAGTTTACATTGTATTATGGAACAAGCTGGACATGCAGAAATCTATGGGATGTGATACTTCAAGTGCTGGCTGATATCATGGTGAGACCAGTCCCTCAGTAGACAACAGGACTGCATGTCCAGTTTGTTTAAATGTATATGCTCTAATTCTGATTGTTCTCCACCAGGATGGTGTGTGATCCATCCTTTAACTCCATTCATTACTGGTAAGACATTGGAGAATTGTGTTCAGTTCTGGGCCATCTGGTGTAAGAAGGACAGACATACTGCAGAGTGTCCAGTATAGGGCCACAAAGATGATGATGGGACTGGAGCATGTCTCCAAAGAGAAAAGACTGAGAACTGAGACTGTTCAGCCTGCCAAGGTAAGAAAGGAGTTCTTAGAAAGGGTCTTTAGGTATATAAATACCTGAAGGCACAGAGTGAAGACAGAGCAAAACTCTTCTTGGCAGAGGCCCGTGACAAGGCAAGAGGCAGAAGGCATAATCAAAAATGCACGAAATTTCATCTACACAGAAGAAAATGTTTATTTTTTATTTTTTACTGTCAAATATGAAACAGGTGGCCTAGCACGGCTACAGAGATACCATCAATGGAGATACTAGAGACCTGACTAGACATAATTATAGGCAACCTGTTCTACTGAACAGAAAAAAATGACTCAGGGAAAAGGAGAAAGAACTTTTTAATGTATAAATGATGCAAAGACTTAGACCACTCTTCCTCACTTCATCAGTTCATCTATCAGTAAGAACACTGATAGAGTAATTGTTCCAAACTGTTTAAATAAAACCATGAAATGTCTGTAAGAGGACAACACCCTTTTTGCTTAAAAAAAAAAAAAAAAAAACAACAAAAAAACAAAAAACCAAACAGCTAAGCTTTGTGTATTATAAACATATTAAGTCTGATGAAATCTATACCACAGCCAATGATGTAAATACAAACAAGACAGGTCAGGATGATTCCTAGTTACAAATGAAAACCACAGTAACACATTCCAATACAGGGAAAATCTAGAAAAGGGTATTCTAAAGGGTAGATTATTTGAAAAGAAACATGCTTTCAACCTGCCTAAAGTAAAACACCTTTCTTGTTTCAACTATCTCTCTAAAATGCTGCACTAAAAAAAGAATGCTCCATTAGAAAGAACACAAGGCTGACACTCTACTGAATTCTCCTGGATCAAAGACAAACACTGTATTGCTTCTAAGTCACTAATGTTACATGTCTGTCTGTCTTCCAGTACTGTGGAGCCATCCACTGCTATCCCAGGAAGTTTGCATCGTGGAAACCAGAATTCCACCAAATCATATAATTTATATTCATTTTAAGTGCCAAAGACATCTACATCAATGGACACTAGCATATACGGTTACGTGAAAACAGGAATCCATGATCATTGTTTACTCACGGAATTAGAGCATTGGTCTGCCCAGAAAAGATAATCTCTTAATAGAAGGCCACAGACTACTATTTCATGCCTTGTGGTCAGAAACTACAATGAAAAAAAACATCAATTTTTTTTTTTTTTTTATCCTAAAGCAGAAAATCTTCCCTAGGAAAGATTGACACATACTTTTCACAGCTTCCTGTAAACTTGTCTGAAAGTCTATCTTTTACATAGTATACTGGAAGTATGCTTATGAAGTAATTCTGCTGAAAGTTAAATAAAAAAAAAATCATTCCTTTCAATAGCAAGCAGGAAAGTTGATACTATAACACAAGCAGTATTAGACACTGATAGCTCAGTGCAGACTTGACTATTCAAGAATTAACATCATCTCTATCAATGACAGCTCAAAGTACTAAAATAGTCACAGGAGTGACCAGGGAGTCCAAAACTGTGTTAGTGCACTGGTTTTGGACTTTCAGAAGGTCAAGCAGCAAGGGCAACAAAAAGTACATTGAAAAATACAGTGTAGATTTGTACAGGCTGTTCTCAGTTCACATTTTAGTAACTTGAAATTCTGATTATTTGAACTATTACTGCTGATATAGAAAAGTGCATTTTTATAGAATTATGTTCTTTATTAGTCAGTAGAAGAAAAATAACTGAAGTTTTGAAAGACCTAAATTTGGTAGCAGAGTGGAAGACATCCCAGTAACTCTTACTCTCTCTAATTAGCAGTTGTAACAGAACTAGGCCCCAGGAGTCTGGACTCCTTTGTAAACCAGAGAACCTGACCAGCAAAATACAGAAACAGAGACATCTAGATTCTGTGATACATGACTGAATTTGACATTCTTCTTTCTGGCTAGTGAGCAAATTCAGCAAAAATGCACATACAGAGTAGACCTTGAGCTCCGCTGGACACACACATAGCCCCATGGTAACCTTTCCAGCAGCCACTGTAGACCTTTACAAAATCTTAAATAAATCAAAAGCATTACTCATTGATGTGCTGTGTTCCTGAGGTGAATTTGGAGAGAATTGGGATATGCCATCAAGAAAATGTATACGCAGACAACAAAAGTAAATTCTGAAGGCAATAGTACTTGCTTACAGAATCCAGTAGGTGAGAATCAAAGGTCTCTGTCCAAGGGGATGCAACAAAACTGCCAGATTCTCCTACAGTATACAGAAGCCACTGGATATTTCTTGCATCTCAAACTGAAGTGTCCACTAATAAGAGGTGGAAGAATGTTGCTGCATTCTTAAAAAAAAATAATAATAATTCTGAAACAAAAGAATTATTTTCCCAAACAAAGTATGCCTGTGTCACTAGGCAGTAGTAAACTCAAAGCAGCCTGATATACCACTTCACCCCTTGCACTCCTTTATAACATTTATTTGGAGCAAAAGCAAAGCATAGGAGGCCTTCTGCAATGGTTGTCTAAGGAAAAGGTTCCATGAAATTAAGCACTTGAGAAAAAGTTTCTGCTTTCTTGTGTGGCAAAAGGCAATGAGCTAAAGACTCTGTTGGGCAAGCTAAAAGGAAATGGCAGAAAAACACCACGTTCCTGCAGTGAAGTAGAAACACCTTGCTTGCCTACATCCAATATGCCAAAAGGGAGGCTCCTGTTCAGTCAGATGTAGTAACTTTCCTGAAGGGCTATTTAATAAAGGATAGAAATGGCACCAGCACACAAAATTCTGGGCTTTGGCCAAAATCCTCCTAATGACTAAACCTAATTCTAGCCTGTAAGAGGCAAAGCAGTAAATCAGATGAATCTCCCAATTTTTTCAACCCTACATTTCCAATTGAGAGTCTTTTCAATTTTTTATATGCAAGGGCTTCACAGCATCTGTGATAACACAGATGTATGAGTTTCCTTATCATTCTGATAGCAAGAAGTAACTCCTGCAAGCTTTTTTAAGAAAGAGATAGTGTAATTAGATACAGACACATTAACTTGTGGAATGACCAAGTGCCGTAAAATAAGGCTGTTTTGACTCACTAGTATGTCAGATTCCGAAGTGTACAGATCCACATATATCAGCCATAACCACATCTTAACAATGTCAAAGCTAATGCAGCATTTAAAATAATAGTCCTAATGGCTCCCCAGCTGCTTTCTCTATAACTAAAGTCCTACCCTGGTAGCCAGATCTGACTTTGAAGGCAATATGCTGGAAATGGCAGTGGCAGCTTCTGAACGGGTAACACAGAAACTGATTTTTAAGGAGAGTACAACACTATCAACATCCTTTGTACTTGACAAACCTAGGAGCAGGACAAAAACAGAATGCTGTTGTTGGGAGTCTGCGCAGCACTTTAGTTACACCCATCTCCATTCAGCAGTAGAGATCGACGTAGATCAGACTGGTGGATAGAGCACTGTCCTATTCCTAAAGCACTACTGCAATCAATAGCTGTCAGCTGAATGAAAGCACAATGATTTTCCGAAGTCATTCGTGAATGAATGTCACTTTTATCAGATACATAGCCATCTGAAGTAAACACAGTAGTATATTAAGTTCATTTACTTAATATGCATAATTAAATATTTAAACACTGTGCTGAAGCAGAACTGTATGGAACAGGGCTGTTTACAGAAAAGATATTTAAAAATTTCTCTCTTCGTATCCATGAACATAGAATACAGGTCTCTTCTGAATAATTGCTCCACTCTTGCCAAATATCAGCATTTAAATAGCTTCAATCTTAGTGACCTAGATTTGGCTTCCTGCTTTAACAAATCAAAAACACAACTTGCCACCAGCTACACAACATAAACCACAACCAACCTGCAGCGAATACTGCAGTGATGCTTAATACATTTGCACCACTTAAATCTGGTAGGTAACTCCACTGGCAGGGCTCTCAGCATTGTAGAAGTTGTATCTGGAAGTTACAGATCTTTCTGGCACCCAGTTTTCAAGACAGGCAGAAAAAAATCCAAACATTTATTCACCAGAATAGTCTGAAAGCTTAATTAAAATAAGCTAACAACAATACTTAGTTACAGTCTCCTGTTTACATCTTTCAGTGTAGAAGTACAGTGACCTACAAAGCAAGGGGACATCACAGTAGTTGGGGAAAAGGCTAACCTGTCTTCAGCTAGGATAGTCAGAGAGGAGTTAGGAGCAGCACAAATTTCAAAATGCGTATTCAAACTTCTTATATTCAAGAGCTCTGCAAAAGCAACTTGTTAGGTGATTGGAGGACTTGGTGTAGCATGTTGGTTTCTATCAATAAGCCTGGAATAAGTAAAAGACCATCACACTTTAAAAAAAAAAAAAAAAAAAAGTGCCTGAGTACATAAGTCAAGAACATGCCTGTTTGTGTACAAGAGCCACCTGAATTCTCACCTGCCACAAAAAACCTGAAATTGTCAGGGGGAGCAGAAAGAAACTTGGGAAGCCTCAGGCTCACATGGAGGGTACTGATGAATACCTGATGCACTTAATCTGACATTATCCTGAAAGTATGACTGTCTCTAGCAGGTAAGGGTCACATCAGGGCCAGATCTGTACATAGAAAGCTGTGCCTGATCTGAAGTCCCTCTCTTTTTCTTCATCAGGGAACAGTTCTTACTGAATTAGCCTAAACTCCTGCTCTCTGCATGCACTGCTCTTGAGTTTTCCAATGAAGAGCTACTGATCTGGCACGTAACCCCACTGTAGGTTACAGAGCTGTTTGCATTGGGCATACATTCACACCAGGCAACAGATCAACCAATAACTTGCCAGTTTCCCAGAGGCATCAGATGCTAATACAAAGATCACCTTGACACGAGAAGGTTTGCTCTCACTGAATGTTTCCTTCTCCATAAGCAGGCCAGCCAGCTGCTTGCTTTTTTCAAGCCTCACAGTAAATGTTTATTTTCACACCTATCTCAGTAAGATCATCTGGAAACACTTCAGAACTCAGTCCATAGAGTTCTCATCATGTCAGCAAAAAGTCTATACACAACAGAAGCTAAAATTGACCTCTGGTCAAATTTCACCTCAGAACACTGGGATTCAAACTGCTTTCTGCTCTGCTTCCAGGTCCAGACAGATGCCTCCAGCTACTGAACAGAAGATAGCATCAGCAACATCCCAATACAGCAAGGGCAGTTTTGCTTGAGACTGTAGCAACTGCCTCCCAACTCTCACTATTTCAGAAAGCAGTGCAGGAAAAGTTGGATATTGCAACCTCTTTCCTCCTTTTCCCTTCTAAACACAAGCCAAATGACTCAGAAGTGAGCCCCTTTCCAGGAATGAACAACAGACCTTTACTATCCATCCTTGGTTTGAAAGTTTGGCATAACCTCCTGATGTGAAAAGCAATGGCTTGAAACAGCCATCACTGCATCGGAAATCCTACTGAACTCCAGGTATGACTCATTACCCCAGGAAACAAAGCAACTTTGCATTACAACAGTTGTGATAAAGAGCATAATTGCCAGCAGAGCAAGCAAGGGAGAAGAGGAGAAGTCCCTTTATGATTGAGTATAAACAAACCAGCAACAGAACAGATTCCTATCTTCCACAGAAGGTAGGCATTGAAATAAAATAGGGAAATACACCCTGCCAAAGATGGCACAAAAGACATGTTCTTCTTTTGGGGGTATCCAGGGTAGTACAGGGATACTGATTAAAAGAATACATAGGAAACTAATAACATAACATAGGAAACATAGGAAGACTAAATCCAGGTGGACTGGAAGAACAGTAGTGCTGTTTCCAAAGGACATGAAACTGCCTTTGGAGTCATATTTCTTTTATGGCAGATGCAGTGAAGCTTAATTTCTTCAGTTCTCTGAAAGCAGGAATTTATTCTATGAAGTCCTCCTCCCAAACATAAAAATTTATATTAAATGAGCAGTGATTTAACATTGTTACTGACATTTTAAAATTCAAAATTTCTGCGGACATTGCCCATATAAGAGATGCTTTGATGTTGCTTAGGCAGTTACTCATTACACTTTTCTCAGAGAGACCTTAAAGAGGAGAAAGGATGTTCTTATTATATTTTTTGGAAGGGGGAAGAATCCTCCTCAAAAAAAAAAAAACAAACGATAAGATTCTCCTCATTTACTGGTAGCTTGGTCAACAGTCAGCTCTGGATGTTGCTACAGCCAGCTGCATCATTGCGCTACATTTATTTTTTGTAGGATTTATTGACCTTTTCTGATCAGAAGCACTGAACTGCAGGAATCAAGGATCATTGTTCCATGAGCTAAATGGGACAATTCAAGTGGCAATAAAGCAAAACAGAAACTGCTTAATTCAAAGCTCAGATTGCCATTCCATACTCAGAAACTTCCAAGCCATACAAAAGAAGATGTATCTCCTGTGTCAAGTGGCAATGGAAGGCCTCTTGGGAACAGAGCACTGGTATTTTCATGTACACCCATTAGCACAAGGGTTCTCATTGTCTCATGAAATAAATGACACTATCCCCCACCAGAAAAGAAAACAAACTAATGTGCACAGACAGAATCAATTCATTGAATGACATTTTGATACCAATGCAGTGGCTATTTAAAAAAAATAACGCACTCCAGCATCAGGACAGAGAAGGTTTCAGCAAACACAGCTATAATTTCCTGAATTTAGATCAGCCCTGATAATCACGGCTACAACCAATGCTCACTTCCTCGCCTCTCTCTTCATGCAGACAATCTCACCCCCTGACACAAATCACCTTGAGAGGAATGGGGACTGGAAGGAGGATCCATTCATAATGTAAATGCAGCTCAGTGCTTTCATATAACTAAGATGTTTCCTTGAAACTCATAAATAATCAGAGACTTTGATGGGCAGATAGTTTACTCAAAACATGGAATGAGACTGAGCAATAAGCTTTTTAGTGGGCATAAATATGTATCTACATTTATACGTTCCACGAGATTTTGCAAGGGATCATGGAATCATAGAATGGCTTGGGTTGAGACTTAAAGATCATCCAGTGCCAACCTCCTGCTGAGGGCAGGGTTGCCACCCACTAGATTAGGCTGCCCAGGCCCCACCCCCCATTCAACCTGGCCTTGAATGCTTCCAGGGATGGGGTATCCACAGCTTCTCTGGGCAACCTATCACTGCACAACTTTGTAAAGTCCTTCTCTGGCTTTCTGGTTGGCACCCTTTAGATATACTCTCAGACCTCCCCAGAGCCTTCTCTTCTGAAGGCTGAGCAGGTAGCCCAGTTCACTCAGCATTTCTTCGTAGGAGAGATGCTCCAGCCCTCTAATCATCTTTGCTGCCTCTGGACCTGCACCAGCAGCTCCATGTCTTTCCTGTTCAGGGGGACACAGGCCTGGATGCAGTACTCCAGATGGGGCCCCTCAAAGGGACAACTCCCTCCCTCTCCCTGCTGCCATCCTTCTGTTGATGCAGCTCAGGATACCGTTGGCCTTCTGAGCTGCAAATGCACACTTGTGGTTCATGTCCAGCTATCCATCCACCAGAACCTCCAAGTCCTTCTCCACAGGGCTGCTCTTAATTCTGCACTCTGCCTGTATTTGTGCCTGGGATTGCCAGGACCCAGGTGCAGGACCTTGCACTTGGATATCCACACATGTGCAAAAATAAATTCATTAAAATCATGCTAGAAGCAAATAACTTTAAACTTAGTCTCATCAGGGAACACTGGGAAGTGGACAGAGACCTCCTTGCAAACCTGAATGCCCAGCGATACAGAGTAAGGACAAAGTTGTTCACAAGAATAAAACATATGGCAGACTGAGGCAGTAGATACACCTAACCAAAACAGTTGCCATCTTTGGTTTAACAAAAGCCAGACAAGGTTTGCTCTCAGACAGATGAGATCCACTCTCATTTTATTTTAGCCACCTGGAAAAATTCCCTGTTGAGAGTACAGTGTAGGGAGAAGGGTTTCTACTCAAAATCTCCTGGAGTTGATTATTTACAAAGACAGGTGGCTACATGGTCAAGAGCTACACTGAAATGTGAATTGCATATTGTTTTCAAACAAAATATCTAGCTTGTGAACAATTCTGCCAGTTACAATTAAAAAAACAACAAAACTGAAAGCTCAAACACACAGCCTGAAGCTTCTCAGATGACTAACATCCATTTAATTTTTTTTTTCTTTTTGTTAGTAATTTTTCTTAAAAGCACCATTAAAACAAAAAAGTCAAAGCTTTGGAAGTGATATCTGATGCAAGAGATCTCTCCTTCTGACCGGAATTCCAGCAATAGCAGGCACCATCAGTTCCCAAGTCATCCATATTCTCTTAAACCGTGGATTTTTTTCTTGTTCACTGCAAGGAAGAGCCACAGTGATTGTTTACCAGTTATTATTTACGGTCTTTAAAACTGCAAGACACGTGGATCAGGCACAGAAATTATTTACAGTTTTGCCCACTTGGTTTACTTTTCCAAGGAGAATGTCATCCTAGCTGCAGTCTTTGTCCTGTCACTTAAATTGAGCTACCAGTACAATCCAAGAGCTCTGATCTTATCTTATTATTAAAAAATCTTACTACAAGCCCCAGGGCTTGTAATAAACATAAGTCATCATCTGTTGGAAGTAAAAGTCGTCAGATACAACTCAAAGTGTTAAGATAGGAGTTTCAGTAAGCTCAGTGTCTAGCACAATCCTCCATGTGCATACAGCAATAGACATCAATGTGCACAGTGAAGGAAGGGCTAGATTTGCCATTCGGTACTAAAGATAAGGATAGTTTGACTTAGAATACTACTTCCACATGAGGTAGTATCCACCACCATGGATTTTTGTCTCTGACAATCCAAGGCCTTGCATGAAATGGAAGACAGCTGACTTCCTAGGATAGAAAAGTGAAAGGGATGTGAACACTGAAATTACTGAGAAAAGATATTTCAGCTCAACCTCCTTGGTCTATGGTTCTTTCACTTATTGAGTCAACTCCGCAAGAGATGGATGGGAAGTGCAACCAGTTCCCAGCATCTATAAGCCTCAAGTGTTTCACATGGAACTGTCCAGCTGCTCTTGTTCAATACCTTGCATTTGCTAGCAAATTTACTGTAGTCGTTAGGCTACTCAGACAAACCACGATTAGACGCTGATTTTTATTTGAAAGCCTTCTTACAAAAAAATCTGTTAGTAATGCAGCATTATTTTTTTTTTTTCCCTTGGGGTAACACTTGCATACAACAGAATAGAACCCGATGTATTCTGTATGAATGTTTGCAGCTATTGACAAAATGCTCTAAGGCATATAGTCTTTCACATTACCGTCCAAGAGCATTCGTGCTTGCACAAATATCTAACAACAGCAAATAAATCTGGCTAGCATTCAGCAAAGCATCATTAAGAACAGACCCTACCCTTAGGAAAACCAAACCACAGTCGTGCAAACACCATTAATCAGTTTTCTTCCCCTCCTTGCAACAGAAGCATCACAAATCATGAAGAGTAACATCTGGTATTTTCCACTGGGGTCAGGTCAGAAAACACCATATTTTAAAATTCATTCCAGCCATGATCCTGCTGCATATTACTGAGTCAACACTTTCTGATGACTTCTCCAGTTACACTTATTTTCCAGTATGTGCCTTTAAACCAACAGTGAAAGTGTATGCAAACATTTTTAAAGCCACATCCAAAGAGATGACTGTAGAAAGTTGTATTTGTTTCTGGGTGTTATGTTCTGCTTTTAAAGAAAGACACAGGAAGATCCTCAAAAAGAGAGTTTGGGACAAGCTGTACGTTGATCTGCTCTATATTCCACTATAACTCCAAGTTTTCTTAGGGGTGGTGCATCTTCTTGCAGCCCAAGGAAAGGAGCACATAATATACACAAATGAAACGATGTAATGATAGATGTGAAAGACACTTTTCTTCCGTTCTCTCCTTCTTCTCTTTTCATTTTAATTGAGACAGAAACACAGACATCATCTTGCCCACCAGAGGCTGCATCACAGCTGTAACATCTGCTTCAGGACTTCAGGAAAGCTGCCTTGCAGCCAGTTCTAGACAAGTGCAACAGCTTGACAAACTATAGGAGAGAGAACCACAGCACTAGAGCTACAAAATCCAGTGCTTTTTCACAGAGCTTTCAAAATTACCTGCTACACAGAAAATGAATGCAGAATTCAAAACAAGTCCATATTTCCTGCAGGCAAGCCTTATTTCCCTGTAGTTTGCCTGGTTTGTTCTTAATTACTAGTCTGGCCTACAAGAGCAAGAGTTTTGCATACCTACATCCTGCTTCATGATGCCAAGCTGTGCACAAACTCCTCAACTCCATTTCACCAACTCATGACATTGAGTAAGGCAGAACCAACAGAAACGTCAAAGCAAGTTTGAATTCTTCCATGTTCTTTTTGTATATTTTGACAGAGCTCACAACTTTCATAGCCAGAACCCAGAGAAGGTAAGAAGCTGTATATTGTGTTACCAGTCTACATAAAGCATACAGAGCACAAAAAACTGAGTTTCTGACCAGTTCCCATTGAAGTTTTTAGTTTATTTTGTGAAGTCATAGTAAAAGGCTGCCAAATTGATAAAGCAAGATGTTATGCCTCTGTAACAATCAGACAGAACTGTCTGAATCTTCAATCTTCCTTTACTTTTAAAGGTAAGAAAATCTCCTCTGGGGTGGACTACAAAACAGCCTAAAAAGATGCAGGAGAAACTGCAGCTATCAATTTATCGGCTGATTTCAGAATCAGACTCCATTTACTTAAGATTTCACTCATGTTTTTCCACTACAGACTTGCAGAGTTCAGTTGAAAAGTGAGCAGGCAGAGAAATTCTATCAATTTACCAGCAAGCTAGGCAAAATATTACAGTTGAAGAGGCATCTTATGCTTCCAAAAAGTATTGTGTTTGTTTCACCAAATGCTGTGCTAGTATTTAGTATAACAACTTGTACTTTGAGCTAGCTTACGATTTCAGTATAATACAGTGGAAAAGCAGTAATTGAAAAAAGAGAGAATAGGTAAGACTGATTGTAAAGTACTTCAGAGAACAGAAACCTTTACCAGTTAACAATAAATAAATAAGCAAATACAAAGAATTTTCAGTAGGACATTCTCCTTCAGCACTGTCAGCTAAGGATAGAAATTCCTACTTCAAAGGTCAAAAAAGTCATCCTGATGATAAGTGACAGCAAAAAAAAAAAAAAAAAAAAAAGCCTAGCAGTTAACATCTCTGAAGTAAGACTCATGATTCAAATTTTACCATTTACTCCATTTCCAGGTTGCATCTAGTCCTGTGAAGGAAAAAATGACGTACACAAACCAAAAAAAAAAAAAAAAAAAAAAAGAAAGAAAAAAAGAAAAGAAAAAAGAAAGACAACTTTTCAGCCATAGCTTAAACACATGTTGCATAGTATATTTTTGCACCAAAGATAAGGCAACAGAAAGAGATAAGGTGCATCACCTTAACATTCTCTGGTCTAAACTAGTAGCCAGAAATTACCACAGGAATTGGTCCCAGTTCTGGCTCCAGTGGTGAGCTCTTGCCTATGAAACAAACGTATGGTGTAGCAACAAGAAAGATCTGTCTTCCCAATTCCAATTCCAGACCAAGGCTGGAGGGGGAGAGTTACCCTTTTTAGGAAAAGGCCAAGCCCTGTATTTTACATTTACTCAGCTGCACATAGTAGAGAAGAAGGTTTGTTTCTTTTTGTTTTCACATATTTGTTAGCTGGTATGCACTACTCTAAGCAGCAAGCAACACCATGTTAAACATTCGGGAGAATGCTTTAAATTATTTTAGAGGAAGAGACAGAGTTAAATATAGACAAATGATATTCATTTTATGTACAGCTGATTTCCACCCCCAGTTATGCAGCCAATTATAGCAACCACAACACATCACATTCCCTCCCAAAATAAGAATTTCTTGCTTCATCTCCTCACAGTCACCATGGGGTGCAAAGTGTTTGTGGTGGCCACTGGGCATGAATCTAAAGTGATGCAGTTTCACAGCACATGTGAGATCAGCTGCTTTGGTTAGAAAGAAGATGAGGACTTAGATTGAAGCAACCCCAGCATAATTTCTGTTCTGCCTCAACTCATGCGCATCAGGCCTAGTAGAAAGGAAGGAGTCTTCTTCTGGATTGCTTTCCACTACACAATAACAATGGGATAGTTAGGATATTTCTAACAAAGCAAGAAACAACTTTAAATAGATTCCAAAGCACGGGAGGTATCTAACTTTAGTTCTCTTAATATTCCAGTGTGGTCCTTTACAGGGCTCCTAACATGTAAATAAATCTGTCTTGTTGCTAGTCAAAAGTTCTTGTCTGTGTGCTACTGAACTTCAAACTTCACCCAGTGCAACTGTAAACTAAGAGCTGAGAGAACATACACGTCAAATTTCAAGAGTGAAGTTACCTTGCACTTTTTCCCACCATGTATTTGAAGAAAAACAAATCTTGCTGTGACAGAATGACTAGCATGCAGCATGCCATTTGGAAACAGGACCATACATATGTAAATCATGGTGAGGAATCCACAATACTATATGAGATGGATTGATGATGGACTGAATTCCCATTTGGGGCCAGCTTCTAGCCATGACTAGTACAACGTTAAACTTTCAAGGAGAATCTATAACTGGAGCACACACAAATGTAGGTGCAAGAGAACAAACTTGAAGTCTTTTCAAAACTACATCAACTGTAAAGTTTAGTGGACAGGCACACTAACTTTTACACGTTGGCTAGAGCTGTTTGTAGTATTCAAGTACAAGCAAATGGCAAATCTCAAACTGCGGGGCCATTACAGTGCTGAAAGATCACAGGTTGGTTTACTCGGCTCAGCCACCTTGAAGAGGCCAGAAATTATCTTTCTAAACATTTCATGCTATACATGCTACTATATCCAGACTAATATTTGTCAAAGCAATTATCATTGTTCTTTTTTGCATTATTTGCTGCTGGAAACTTGGCGCCAGCAAACAACGTGCCAGAGGCAACCTGGTAAAGGAAGAAGGATTTTACAAGACCTGACTCACCACCAATGCACTGTAGTGACTATTCAGATGAAGCTACATGTCTGAACAAAAAACCAGCCTCTTTAGTTACAGGGGAAACTGACACTCAAGGCCTTCTGAAGTAGGTGCAGGTTCATGGGAATGCTGTTTTCTGTACACTCCCAGCATTTCTGTGATAGCCTGAAGTAAGACAATCCTATTGCTCCCAGGATGCCCATGGGGAATTCCCAGTTAAGACAGATGAGGTTGTTCTTCCTCGGTTGTCTGTCATGCACTGGAGATGCCGCCATGACTCAGGCATGGACTCTTACAGTACTACCTAGAGAAAAAAAAAGCAATTAAGTGTATGAAGGTGTTTGCTGTTCTAGCACTAGCTGCATGCTTTTTGCAGGTAGGGAAGGACCCAAAGCACAAAAAACCCTGAGTGTCAGAAAGTCAAACTTGCTCACTGCTCTTCTGCTGCATAGTCAGAATGATATGGATAGAAACAGGACAATAAATATACGGAAAAAATAGCAGTGAATTTTTACTTGAAATCCTCATTAGTATCCCCTCTATTCTTGTTTAACCCCAAAAGCATCTACTGTTGGTACAGTTCTCACTTTGGTATGGTAGTCTCTGTCCTTCCCTATCTAGCACTGGCCTTGGTTTATGTTCACCTGCGACACAGGCAAGACTGTAAGATGACAACAGACACCTGAAGCAAATGCTCTAAAGCATTCTTGGAAAGCCTTTCCAGCTCCTCAAGTCTAGCATACACAGCTTTCTCTTGTAGCTGTTGGCCATTCCTGGATTATATACAGAAGTTGATCTTCTCAAACTGTCTTGTACGTGTTGGACTTGCATGGGGAAGGACGCATTCCTTTCATATTACATGCAGAAGTCCTTCTGGGACTTACTTACATCTTCCTGTATTCAAGGGATATTGGCAGCATGCTGCTGTGCTGATTCAGGACCAACTCAGAAGCATGCACATTGGCTCTTCCACACATCTTGTGAGTCAGCATATCCTACCTACAAGATCTAACATGTCCAGTTCCAGGACAATGTGCAAGTAATCTCTTACAAGAAATACATTAAAAAACAAAATGAAATTCCTACATGAAAAAAAAAAAGAAAAAATTCATTTCCAAAATGAAACTCCACACTATCAAACCTCTGCCTTTAGTTTTCCTGAAGTAGCCTTGAGCTGCCTCTGAAGTTACCCATAACAGAATTGTAGAATGGCTTAGGTTGGAACAGACCTTAAACATTACCTAGTTCCAACTGCCTGCTGTGGGCAGGGTTGATAAGCACAAGATCAGGCTGCCCAGCACCCCATCCAACCCTGCCTGGAATGCCTCTGGAGAAGACAGGCTCAGTGTGTATTTTATCAGTTGCATTGTGATGGGCTTCTGAAGCCTGCACACAACATAGCATTTACTCTATGTGGAATACAAGGCAAGTTACATCTCAGAAAAGGTGACTATTTTCAGAAACGCCACCCACTCTAATCTGTAGCAGTCTGAAATACAAGAGGTGGGTTTTCTCCCTGTCTACTGTGTCTCCCTGAGGCAGATGCATGAAGGAGAGGCCAGAGCCCTAAGCAGAGACTCCAGCCTCTGGCCCAGTACTAAGTGATGTCTGAAAAAGCAAAAGAAAAACAAGGGGCTCGTTTAAATTGCTAGGCAATTTAAACCTAAGACCTAAGACCCTTTTAAGACCTCTAAGAAGTGAGAGCACTGATGTACTGTATGCTTACCTTAACTTCCTAACCAAGATCCAGGCTCAAAGGCCTTGCCCAGATCTTCCTTTGTTCCCCATTCAAGTGCAGAGAAAACACTGCTTCTGATCTGGAAAGTACAGTGGTTTTCTGCTGCCAGCACACTTCTCTGAGTGTTCTTTTACACAGCCTTACCCTCTGATAATATTACTTCTTCTCTACTAAAAAGAACCCCACACATTTTTGATAAATTGGTTCTAAATCAGTTTGAGAATAACTGTCCTTAGTTTTAGAATTGTTCAAATACGCTGTTTTAGAATTGTTCAAATACGCTGTTTTTTTGTATGACAGCATTTCTCATGTCAGGCACTGACACTGGCACAAGAATCATACTATGGAGGTAAGAAGCTCCCTCAAAGCCAAACAATAAGTTAAGCAGACTGCATCTGTTGCCCTTTTATCTCATTCTTGTTGCCATCATTCCTAACGATACCTTGAAAAGCTCACAGTACAAACATCATCTAAGCAATGATCTAAAATTGAATTTTCCATATAATGTGAGCTTTTTATGATCTCTGTGGTCCAACAAAAAGATAGCTATGTGCTGCCTTGATTTCACATTTGATCGGAAGTGTTGCGCGTGATCTGAAAAGCTGACTAACTCCTTCTGAGAAGCACAGATACCTGGAAGAGCTGAGTCACCACATGCGGTTGTCACAAGGCGGGGTAAAGGCACAGCCCCCTTTCGAGCTCCCCACAGGGAAGCTCACGTGGAGGTGATATAGTCGTATGGAATTTTGATAGAGAAAAAAATCACCCAGATTTCTCTCCACTTCGGCACCACAGAAAGTAAACAGAGCCCTCTGCATCATTTGACGTCCAGTGCAGGCTGATAGGAGTAAATACTCAGCTGAGACTTTTATTTTTTTAAACCTCCCCAACACTGCCTGAGAAGAATGGATGACATCCAGAAAGCCTGGATGTCTCTAGCATTACCACAATGGCCTGGCAGGGTCTCAGTCACTCACTTCTGTTGGAGAACAGCAGCTCCAGCCCCAGTTCCTCCCCTAAACACAATTCATTTCCCAGGTCTGATCCAAACAACGATGCTTGCTATGAAAGCACAGTTCCCATCACCCATTCCTACAATGGGTCTCTTAATTACAGCAGAAGGCAGCTCTAGAATGATGCTAAGGGAAAACTAAGCATTGAAAGCATGCATCGGAAAATTGTGGGAATATCATACAACACATGTGGAGAGACAGCCCAGCCATTGCAAAGGAACAGAAAGGTTTTAACTGCTGTTGTGGAGGGAACAGTTATTTCAGCTGTTAGCCTAGAAGCAAATTAGCATCTGGGTAGCAGCTTTACAAGGAACACCAATCACAGTGATGTTATCTTTGATTGTTTCTTCTTTCTTCTCTTATCTTCAGCTCTTCATTTATTTCTTGGATGAGGATGAGGTTATCCAGCTAGTACCAGTGATGTCACGTTTTTAGCAGGTAGCTTCTCTCTCTAGTCCAAATTCTACTCAGAATCCTTAGAAATCAGAACATCTTAGCTATCTGTACTTGTTTCCAGGCATGCATGAGAGTAGCCAGGATCTCAGTCCATTCAGGGTACAGTATGCCAGATATTTAGATTGTAGAACCTTCTTCATACATTTCTATTTACATTGGTACAGCAAATCCACAGACAGAACAGGGATATGGCAAATATGCAACCACACTTTAAGCACAAAGAAACTGGATTTCCAGGGATTTTCTCCCAACCTCTGTATGGGTGTGACAGACATCTGCAAGTATCAGCTCAGGCCACCAGATATGGATGGTTGCCATCAGATAACACCTTATTATGAACATAAATTGGTTCTCAGCATGCTCTGCCTAAGCCTCAGGTCAAGCCTTTCCTCAGAATCTTCACAAACCTTGTCACAGGAGTTGCTTTCCTCTAATCAACAAAACTGCAAATTTGAGAACACAATATTTTTGATAATACTGCAAGCAAAGGAAAATTCAAGCCTGATTAAATCCAATTCTACCACAGACAGCATGGAATCAAATAGATTATTAATGAGTTTATTGAAATCATCCACTTTAAGGCTTATTTTCTTTTTAACTGCCCATGGAGAATCAATTTCTTGGAGCCAAACAGTTCAGAGAATGCAATGTCAATGCTGATGAGCAAACAGGATTTTACCAGTATTCATAGGTTACGCATCTAGATACTGACTATTCTTTTCTGGACCTGGAGTGTCCACAATTGTGAATGTCCACAGCTTTCAGCAAGAAACAGAGAAAATTTCAAATGAACATATCATTTATTTAAGATGTTACAAATTTCTATCCAGCTGTAGCCTTATCTTTTCAAACTGGGGTAACAGGGTATTTCTTCACATGGAGACTTGCTTTTGCCAAATATTCTACTTTTTGAAGAAGCATACAGTATGCACAAAAAATTTTTAGGCCCTGATTTCAAAAATGCCCTTGCATCTGTCAAAATAACTGTCAAAGAAAAAAATGTCCATGTTAGCTGACAATGTGCTGTTCACAGAACTAAAGAATGGCCTGCTGATGACTTCATGGAAACATAAGCAGCAAAAGTTCTGAACCTGAATTTTGGCCAGAATCAGTAGACTGAATTGGAAGTTCTCTTCCAGAATAGTAGCAATCTCTATTTAACCTTCAAGAATAGTAAAAGGCATTGTAGTTAATCTTCTAAGTATAAACACTTGAGGCTTCTTTGGTAGTGTTGGTTCAGTCTCTAATATCTCCAAAGTCAAGATAGCCTGATCTTGAGCAGCTGGAGGAAACTTTTGCATAATCAAGCTATGACAGTGTCATTATCTTTAACATGACTGTAGCATAAACAGGAAACATACACGGAGCAACCAAGTTGCATTAAACACCCTTGCATACTACCTGTGTAACACAAAAGTGTAAAACGTGAACAGCAGACTTATAAAGCTGAAGATGGTGACAGCTGTGGTATCTTGTCTTATGAAGAATATACACAGTTCCACACTGTGCCATGCTATGCTGAACATCAGTAAGGTCAGAGAAACAGAAAACAAGTTGTGATTGACAAAATGAAGGATGTGAGCCTACACCAGCATTTCTGCTAAAAGCATCTCTGTTTATAGTCATATCTGAGAAGGCACTTTTTAACTAGCTCAGAGTGAAAGGCTAGCACATGTCAATTAGGACATATTCCTCTCTATCAAGACACAAGACAAGCTGTTTGCCTTATACTATGCTCTGCATGTTTAATATTGCATCTCAAGCACAATTTAAATCTTTTTGCTTAAAGCCCAGAAAGCATGGAGAGTAGTTTTTTTAGCTGGCTCTCCTTAATTGCATTTTGAAGCAGTAAGCAGATTGCCCCCATCTGGAATTAGCCCATGCTTAACACAGTCAAGAAGGACTTCACTGTAAGTTAAGCTAAATGGACAGCCATATAAACATCCTTTTGCTAACAAATACCACAAACAAAGCAGCAAACCAAACACCAAGGCCATACTACAATCCAAATGACTTCTTTACAAGAACTAAATACTAAAATTCACCTGGGAAAAAAACTGTTAAAAGTCCCCAAAAAGACACCTTTATTTTTTCACTTGTTAAGTAAAACAGAAATGTAAATTGTATCAAATAAAACAAATACAAAAACACATGCTTGAAAATGACAGAATATAACCCGATCTCAAGGAGACTTACGAGGAGACTTTATTTCTAGCCGCATCAGGACAAGATGACTGGAAACTGATCACCCAGATCTCAACACACTAAATGTTTTCAGTAAAGTTCTGTGCATCTTCTACAGGATCGACCAAACGCATATTCAGAACACTTGCTACATCAGTATACATGGTTAGAATAGTTTCAAATGTGCTTTTAGCATTTATAATGTTTGATTATAATAAACATTTGTTTTAGTACAAAGCAAATTTAGCAGTTTATGAGCTGCAACAAACACTATAGCTGGTCAAGGGGGTGGATGACAGCTTCTTGCAATTGCAATGGTACACACATCTACTATCCCTCGCTATAGCTATGCCATCCAGTATTGTACAATAAGCCATCCATTTATTATGGCTAATTCTGGAAAAAAAGGTGGCACGAGTTTCTGTTAGGAATACAGAAAGTGAGAAATCAAGGTGCTGTAAACTTCAAAGCTGAAATTACCAATGCTCATCACTGGTGTGCAAACAGCAAGAATTCATCTAAACCAATTTGTTTTTCTAAGATAATTCATCTAAAACAAATAAATATAAAACAACAAGAAGTAAGATCTCCCAGTCCCTCTATTGGAACTTTCAAACAATACAGTCAACAAGAAATTTCCTGAGCATCTCATCAGAAAATCTATTTCAGAAGGGAAAAACAGAAACATCTGCATGAAAAAAAGGATATCTGCATTTAACACCCTCATCTTTCCCTATGGATTCATCTTTCCTGATGGCCCAAAATAGGAGCTGTCCAACAGAAAAGGAAAGCATGCAATGAACTTATCTGGGCACAGGTGTGACTTTTACCTCACAAAGACAGTAAAAGGACCTGCTGTAGGTTGTGCTTTTCTTGTATTCCTATCTGCACAAAGTTATGTATTACATCAAATCATTGTAAGTTAAAAAATGTATCTCTGCAGACCTCAGAAATTTTTAGACTACACAGCCAACAAATAGGGAATGGATGCTGATCATACCAGAGAAACGCACAGACAAGACAGGCACGTGATGACAGGACAAAGGCATCACTCCAAATTCCTACAACACTGCAATTACAAACCACTTCCCTTCATAACACAATAGGAAGGCAACTACCAAGAAGATCAGTTACAGGCTCTCAAGCATCCTAAAGTGTCTCATTTGGTGCATGGTCACAGAAATTCATTAGAGAAGGAAGGTAGAAACATAAAGATGTAGATTCACAGCCCTCCAGCAACACAGTGAAAGCTGAGGAGACTGAATGTGAAGGAGGAAAAAAAGGCCATAAGCAAATTGATTAATTACTGCATTAATTTATCTTAAAACATTATGCTTTGGCCATTCTTGCTATGTACACAGATGATAACCTTGTCATCACCAAGCAGGTCAATGAAGACTCCAGCCCCCATGCTCACTTTTTAATTTCACTACATGACAGTACAAACCATCTATATTTGACAGCCAGCTCCAGAGCAGTATTTTTAAATATCAAGGCAGGTACAAGCACATGAAAAGCCTTCACAGCAGTTACTGTTACTGTCTGACATTTTCAGAAACAAAACATGGTTTTGCATGTCAGAAGACATTTTGGTTTCACAGTAGTTGTAATATTCAAGTGAACTGCCATGCAGTTGTATCCTGCATGTGCAATTTTCTTTTCTTACCTGTCATTATTCTCTGGGCTTCATATGGTTCCATATAGCCAGTGTTCTCCCCTTTTACCATTTTGTTCAACTCACTTTTGGCATCAAACGGATCTGAGTAGTCATCAGCTATCAAGACCTGAAAGACAGGAAAGTAACTGTTACTAGATCTCTAGTCAGACGTGCAAACCGGAATGCAGTAACACCCTAATAGCAAAAAAAAATCTGAAGTTTCATTCATTGCATCTTATGCCATCTTCAGAGTACAACCTTTGTTCAGAGGACAGATAGAACTGCTGTGGATCATTGAATAAATGGTGCTGAAATATGCTTGCTTCCATTCATCCCAGAGACTATACAAAAAAAAAACAAACAGGCTGTGTGTCAAAAGTTTTCCAGTTAGCAGAAGATACAAAATAATAGGGATGGGCAAACTAGAAGGATCTAACCACTCAGCATATCCAATCCAGTGTAATTCTTAACACAGATTTCTGCTAAAATTTGGTTAAAAAAGCCATAATTCACAGTATTGCTAAATGATTTAGCAGCTGATAGGAATCATTCCTCCCTATTATGGAAGGGGCTGAGACAATATTGGTTTCCAGAAGCTGACAAGGGAGCCAGAGCTATGAGATAAACCCTCATGTGAGAATTACTACAGAGCATGCAGGTGTAAAGCAGGAAAGGAAAAGGAGTCTGCAGCTGAGAAAGCAGCAGCAGGTTTCTGTCTCTTGCTGCCAGAAACCAAAGAACTGTGCAATGGTTCAGATAGGATTGAACCCACCCTGCCCAGTCTCCTGTTCAGGGCAGGGAAACTGTGAGGGATTCTGCCCTGAAGGCGACTCTCCTTCAGAGGGATTTTTCAACCATGACTCTTCCTGTCCCACCAGTTTTATATCTTTAAGACCAGTAACAGTAGGACAGAAAGCAGATTGCTATGCCAACAGCTCCAATTTTTTAAACAAAGAACCAGGGGTTCAGTGCCAGCTCTAAGACTGAAGCTGCATCTGCTCTAACTCCTCCTGCCAGAATATCCCACCAGATAGAGGAAAAACACCACTCTCAAGCATGTCCCAGTGGGAGATTTTTGAAGATGCATTTATTACCACTGACCACAAAGACATAAGTGTCAGAGCAAGGCTTAGCTGTCCTCCAGTTACAGGTTAACAGCTGGGTTACCAGACAGTCTTGGATTGACATTTTAATTAGAAATCAAGTGTGTTTTCCATCACTCAGAGCTGAAAGTGCTTGGAAATCTGTTTGATGAAAGCACCAGGCTGACAAGGTAATAGAGGGAGGAAAACACAGTTATCTCTCTGGTAGGAACCAAAATGATGGTCTCATTGTTGTGAAACCCCAAGGAGAAAAGCCCCCTCCCCCAGTCACAGGCGACATATGCCCAAGCAGCAAATCAGCTGCAAATCAGGGACGTGTCAGCTGCTGGGCAGACTTAAGACAAAGGCAACAACGTGCATCATGCAGCACTAATTTCTGCTCCTCAAAAGGCTAGGTTTATCTCTAAAAGCCCTGCAGCTGAAATGCCCATCCATTTATGCTTCTGATGCAATCCTGTCAAGAGCTGATTGTAGTACAGGCTCCCTGCTGCTCTCCTATTACAAACGTCAACATTTAATATCTGCCTATACTTAGCATAACTGTACCAAAATATGAAGCAGAAAACAGTCTTACAGACAGTTACTTGATATTTCTCCCACTATATTTTTTGGCAAATCAGGAAGAAAGAAAATTATACAGACAAAATGCTATGATATGAGGTAAAAATCAAGAATGAGAAATCTTTAACAGTCAAGAGCAGATGATATCTAATACGAACACAAAAACATCAGCAACTAACTTGATATTCAGATGAGACCTAATAAAATCTGCTTTCTAACAATCTAAACAAAGATTTGTTAAAAAAAAAAAAAGTCAAAATCCACATTATTTCATTATTATTTTTTTTTATAATTAACACAGTATCCATGAGTCTGTTTCAGTTCAGACTTTGGCTGGAAATACACCAGCTAACATATTCCTCAGTGTGAAAATCTCCCCTAGCTTGAATAGTGGTGCAATTCCCCCCCCACTGAGGAATAACAGTGTCAAAGCAAACAGCAATTGTGGGCAGCAAATTATAACCATGTTTTCAATCAGATCACCTGTAAGAGTTATCAGACTAAGCAAACTTCTCTCCAAAAAGCCCCTGAAAAAAAACATAAATAAATCTCCAACCCACTCTACAGCACAGAAATAGCAGTCTGCTTCCCCCTCCTCAAGCTGTACATCTGTACTTCTCTATTAAAAGCAGCTCTGCAGATAGGAGCTGTAAGAAAGCTTCCCAACTGACTGCTATGGTTTCTGTTTATATTCAAATGTATAAATTCTCAGCCTAGATATGCCAGCTGGCCAATAATAACATTTGGTTTCTTCTGTACTTGCTAACAGCTACCAATTTTACACTTAAAAAAAAGCTTTATTAAAAAAAATGCCATCAAGAACTCAAATTAATGTATTTGTTAGTCCCATTATAATACCAATCTCACCAAGAACTATCTTGTCAGCCGATTATGCACATTCTGTTTACCAGCTAACGTTCACCATGTACACCCCTTGCTGTGCAGTAAGGCTCTGCAGACTGAGATCTGAATAATCTCTATGCCACGTGGAAAAGATGCTGCCATCCTTCCTACCACAGGCACGTGGGAACAGGCCTTTCCATACGATAATGAAGTGCCTCCATATTCACTAAAGCTCATCAGTGTTTTTAATGGAGATGATGGTGTAACGTTTTCTCTCTCAACAACCTTTCATCTGCTGCCTAGAAAAGTGGCCTCAGTCCATCATTTGTTTTCTGTGGTTCAGGGGCCAAGGCCAGCATAGGTGATCTCAGCCGGTGGCCTGCACACACATTCACATCTTGGGGTAATCTCACTTCCAAGGCAAATGGTTAATCTTGTTTGACTGACTTCCAGATTGATCCTTCATGTTAGTGATGGACAAACAGTGATGGGTGAGAGAAGGGAATTGATGCCAGGTGACATCTACCAAGACACTTCTCGCAGAACTGGTCAGGATACTCACAAGCTGATGCTGCATCTGCTCTATCTGCCACAGACATGGAGTAACAACATACTGAGGTTCTGTTAGGAAAAGGCTAGACGTAGCATTTACACACAGGGTCTGACCTCACTGGGACACAGATAACTTGCCTCTTCCCTTTGCCAAATCCAGCTATATTTCATGCAGGTCTCAGCTGTCAAAATGAATCACAGCTATCAGGAAATCACCAGATGGCCACAAGCAGCCATGAGAATTCCAAATGTCTCAATTTGCTGCATTTACCAAGAATTGACCTACGGTGCATACTATTCATGGTGAAACCATGAACTACAGAAAAGTTTTGATGATTGCACTTTAGATACGCAATCCATGACAAGGAAAAGTAAAGACCTCTCCCTATTACAACCAGACTAGGGCACTTTGGTGCACAGCTTATCCCATCACCAAGCAGCAGAAGTTAGGCATTCCACCTCCCCACTGCTAAAGTGCAGTGATGGCGAACAAAAATATAAATAACAAACCATGAGAGCTTCAGTTTTCTATCTGACTCTTTTTGCCAGACACACAAATGATACAAGTTTTAAGTCAACCTTATTGTCAACAGTTAGTCATGTCACTGTCAAATTTCCAGCTCTTCTCAAATACAGCAAGTCTTAATTCCCATGCAGCTTACAAAATGTGGTTAAGTACTATTTGCATGTAACCAACCAACCAAAAAACAAAAAAAAACAAAAAAACAAAAAAAACAACCCCAAAAAACAAACAAAAAAAAGACCAACAAAAACTCACCAAGCCAAAAGCCCACCTTAAACATGGATTTAAATGGTTTATAAAAATGCATCTGTGCTGCCTGATGTCAATCAACCAGAATTTTATTTGCTTTTCTATTTTTTATTTTTAAAATATACTGTAATTACATACCTGTATTTGGAAATAGGATTTCTAATAGGATTCAGTAGCATTACTATTCATATTCAGGTCAGACCAGTATTAAAATACCCAGAAGTATGCATTCCATATTTCACTTGAGAGATCTGCAAGTACAAGATTCACCTATGGCCTATGATGGGGCTTAGCTCACAGCTGCCATTCTGAACAGAAGTTAGAACAACCTAAATTTGTATTTTCCCGTACAGTAAGGTCTGTTGTGGAAATCAAAGCACACCTGCTCCAGCATGTGACACAATGATGCTGTTGACACACATTACACCTTGCCATAAGTGCCCAGGCTATTCTGACAGTTGTCATACCTTCATCGATGGAAGTAGTGACATCATAAGCCAGAGCCATAAAATCTTCATTTGAGTCACAAAAACTACAAGACTTCTGAACAGCATCTGTTTTGCTACCCCATCACATTCTGCCCTGAAACACATCCACACCAACACTACTCCATCATAAGGATGGGCACCACTTCTCCCAGGGGTTTCAACTGTGGAAACAAGTCACGGGATGAGCAAACAAATACCAAAGGGAAAGGGGTGCCAAATCACAGCTGTTAGGACCCTGAGTGAACCCATTTGGGTGACCATTTTCCAAACCTGCTACATGTCAGCTCATCCAGCCCCAACTTGCACAGCCAGCACCATTCATCTTTTTCTTCCCTAGAGTTAAAGCAAAAACTTTCTGCTCCATCTTCAAGCCAAAGTACACAGAAAAAAAAAAAAAAAAAAATTACACTTATAAACCTCAATAAAACTATACTCTCGCCCTACAGAACAGGTAGAAGCATTTCAGGACACAGCAGACAGCAACAAGAGATCCTGAGGCATGCACCTTATTTTAAAGGTACTCAACTGTCTCAACATTTTCTGGTTTTCCCAAATCACCAACACCAGCAGAGTAATTAACTATATCAGCAGCTGAAAGTCTAACCAGGTTCTCCCAGTGCAAAGAAGCTGTAGGTGCTGTGAGCACTGCAAGTCCTCACCATTCCAGAGGCTCAGAGGCAGGTCCCTGTACAAGGAGGAGCCCTGGCAAGTATCACGTATACTCAGACCAAAGGCTGAGATCCCATGTTTTGAGTATAACAGCTTGGACCCTGATACACTAGGGACTGGCTTCTCCACCACAAAGACCGTGAATTTTAACAGTGTAAACACGGAGTAGGAAAATTGGGCTGAGTTGTGTTACTGCAGGAAGCCTGTCACTACAGGGTCTGTGAAGCCTGTATTCTAGATGCTATGCAGTGAACAAGCCTCAACACTGAGGCTGTTTAGACTGTAGTTTCAGAAACAAATTCAGAAAGGATTTGTCTAAGCATAACCCTATGGCCACTCTCCACCATCTACCAGCACTCCTGGTTATCTGGAGAGGTCCCAGAGGACTGGAGTCTTGCCAATGTGACTCCCTTCCACAAGAAGGGCCATAAGGAGGATCTGAGGAACTACAGGCCTCTCAGCCTGACCTTAGCACCAGGGAAAGTTATGGAACAAATCATCTTGGGTGAGACCACATGGAATGTGCGTGGCATCCAGGGATCAGGCCCAGCCAGCATGGGTTCATGAAGGGCAGGTCATGCTTGACCAATCTCATCTCCTTCTACAACTGGTTGGCCAGACTGGTAGATGGGGGAAAAGCTGTTGATGTAGTCTACCTAGACTTCAGCAAAGCCTTTGACACAGTCTCTCATGGTATTCTCCTGAGGAAACTGGCTGCCCGTGGCCTGGACAGGTATAACCTTCTTTGGGTAAGGAACTGGCTAGAGGGCCATGCCCAACAAGTAGTGGTTAATGGAGTTAAGTCCAGCTGGCAACCCGTTACAAGTGGTGTCCCCCAGGGGTTGGTACTGGGGGTCATCTTGTTTAATATCTTTATTGATGACCTAGATGAGGGGATTGAGCGTACCCTCAGTAAGTTTGCAGATGACACCAAGTTGGGAGGTGGTGTCGATCTGCCTGATGGTAGGAAGGCCCTTCAGAGGGATCTAGACAAGCTGGATCGCCGGGCTGAGGTGAATGGGATGAGGTTCAGCAAGGCCAAGTGACGGGTCCTGCACTTTGGCCAGAATAATCCCATGCAGCGCTATGGGTTGGGCTGAGTAGCTGGATGACTGTGAAGAGGAAAGGGACCTGGGGGTGTTGGTTGATGCTCAGCTGAACATGAGCTGGCAGTGTACACAGGTGACCAAGAAGGCCAATGCAATCCTGGCCTGCAGTAGAAATAGTGTGGCCACCAGGAGCAGGGAGGTAATCATCCCCCCATACTCAGCCCTGGTGAGGCCACACCTCAAGTACTGTATTCAGTTTTGGGCCCCTCACTACAAGACAGACATTGAGGCCCTGGAACGTGTCCAGAGAAGGGCAATGAAACTGGTGAGGAGTCGAACACAAGTCTTATGAGGAGCAGATGAGGGAGCTGGGATTGTTTAGTCTGGAGAAGAGGAGTCTCAGGGGAGACCTCACTGCACTCCACAACTTCCTGAAGGGAGGTTATGATGAGGAGGGGTTTGGCCTCTTCTCCCAGGCAACAAACAGGACCCGAGGAAATGGCCACAAGTTGTACCAGAGGACATTTAGATTAGACATAAGGAAAAACTTTTTCTCTCAGAGAGTGGTCAGGCACTGGAATAGCTGCCCAGGGAGGTGGTGGAGTTGCCATCCCTGACAGTGTTCAAGAGGTGTCTGGATGAGGAGCTACGAGATATGGGTTAGCGGCTTGTGGTAGCAATGGTAATAGGAGGACAGTTGGACTAGATGACCTTGTAGGTCCTTTCCAGCCTTGTGACTCTGTGATTCTATGATCCTATCACTTAACTGAACAGAGTGCAGGCAGATGAAAGAGTTACTGACAGATACATAACTCACTTTCTTACTGGCCTTTACAAAAAACAAACAAACAAGCAAACAACTTTCGCTTTCAATCTTTCAAATAAATTACTTTTCCACTAAATGTTCTTGCAGTGTAATCTGTTTACACATACATGCACTTATCTGGTGGCATTAATCTTTCTTTCCAATAAAAGTGAATCAGTGCTGCCTTTGGAAGAAAGGTATATAGAGGGGGGAAAAAAAAAGTCAATTGAAAGACAAAATCCAGAAGCAAAGCCAGTAACATCTTCAGAAACTAGAATAACCAAATATCAATAATATCAAGGAAATTCAAGACATGTTTAAGAATTCCTCAACAGAAAGAGAAGAAAAACAAACAATTTGGTTTTCTATTATGTAGATCTAGTAACACTCAAGGCATGGATAAATACAAGAGAAACTCTGAAATACAAATAAAAGTCCAATTATATAAAATTAAGTAAATCTTATATTTGATCTTACTAGATCAGAGACATCAACCAGGAATAGGGAACACTCCCAGAAGTTCTCCCAAGCAAGTAGTCTTTTAAAAGGCAAAAGAAAATGAGCATGCCTAAGTTAATAGGTAAGCAAATTCCAAGAAACAGCACCAGTTAAGAAGCCAATTAGAAAATGCATGATGTTTTCAAAAACAAAACTCAGAAAATTAAATACAACCTGAAATTCAGTTTTAATCCTACAGCATGTATTAACTAAGCTGCAAGCATCACTGTCTTTCTCACCCACAGTCTTACAACATTGTACAAGTCCTACGTATGTCATTACATTACATACAAGTTTAATTGTGTTTTTGTATATGGAAAAAGCATGACCTGCATACAAAATCAGTGAAAGAAAACAAAGAACAAACCTAATGCATGATTTTGCAGATATCCTTATCTCATTAAAAACACTAAAAACCTCTCCTGGCAGCCAAACCTTTGGGAGACTTACTATTAAAGATCCTTTTGGGGGGAGATTCACCATTATTTTGTAATTAAATCCCCCACTGCACAGTCTGCCTTTTCCAGCTTTTGTGACTGGCAATTAAGTCTACTAATATCACAGACAAGAACAAGCAGCTGGCAGCAGATACAGGAGGAGCTCTCATTTAAAATAAGCCCTCTCACATTGCATCAGAAAACACCACAGTTAATACTCTTAACAGAACGCATTTGAAATTCTTCATCTTCTCTGAGAATTTACAGTCAGAAAAGACCAGTCATTAAGTACAGTAGAAATCACTCTGCATTACATGCTGCTTTGCTTTTTGTTTGCTTCTTTTAACTACCATGTGATATTTTTAACATAACCAGATTTCTCTTTGTCCCAAAGGGATTTCCAGGTCTCACATCCCAAACATGCCCTGGACAGATGTTTCCTTAAAAATAATACTTTCATGTAATGCCCAGGCAGCTACACATTATAAAGGCCTCTGACAAGCTCTCAAAGGACTTCAGAAATTTAGGCTATAATACTAGGGAGCTGCCCCATGGATGGTTCTGAGTACATACAGGCTGATTTCTTCTACTCCTTATCTTTCATGTTGAAAAGACCTTTACCAGCTCTGCCCCAGAAGAAGTCAGAGGCCTTACTCATAGCTATGATCTCTAAAGGGAAACGCGTTTCTTGTCTAAAATGTAACTGGAGTATAAATTCAGCAAGGTAGCTCCTAAATTACTGAGACAGTAATTCAGACAGAAAGTAAATTTAGACAGATACCCTTAGATAGAAGGTAGATGGATGGTAAAGTGCTAAAAAAAAAAAAAAAAGTGTTTAGTATCACTTACCCATCCGTAAGGCTTCATTCTCACAGGAGACTGCTGTTTGCAGTTTCCACATCTCAAGCAAATGCATTAGTCTACACCTCACACTAAGAGAATCCAACTACTAACAATCTGAGATATTAACAACAGCTCTTGTCTTCTTGTCTGATCATATCCCTTGACCTAGGCCCTCGGTAACCTGCAGTGCCTGCAGTTCCCTGATACAGAATCACAGAATGGCTTGGGTTGGAAGGCACCTTTAAGATCACCTATTTCCAACCCTCTGCCATGGGCAGGGACACCTCCCACTTCATCAGGTTCCTCATACTCCATATGTCCCCCCTTCACACAGGGCAACACAGGCCCAAAAATTGCTGCTAAAAGCTTAGAAAGACTTCTGTTTCCCTTTCAGCAGGGAAAGGGTCCAACATTGAGCTATCCTCTACTATTTTAAATTTGAAAATACACCTTCCAGTATCTGCCAATAGATCCAAAAGTTACAGAAGGATGGGCAGATACAGCTTAATGTGTCATGTTTCCTTTGGGATACTAGGTTAAAAAAAAAAATCTAAAAAACCCAAACCAAAACAAAAAAACCCACACAAAAAAAATAAACTTATATCTCGTGCACCAGCGTTAAGAGAATTTTTATATAAGAATTTCCCACATTTCATGAACAATGCACAACTGTTCCAAAATCACGGCTTATATCCATTTCCATGTTAATGGGCTGTTCTGCTTTAACACCTATGGAAAGAGTGACATATCCAGGGAGATGTGGATTGCAGTCCCTTTCCTGTCTGTCACCAGAATCCATCACACACCTTTTCAGCTGTCAGGTCTGGTACTTCCTCCGCCACTGTGACTACAGCTCACACTCAGCCACAGGATACAATCACATTGACACAACGTAGCAAAGCGAAGAAAAAAGTCAAACCCTACTCTTCGTTACTGGCAATGCCAATGACAGCTTTGTATGAATGTCGGGGACCAGGAACCAAAGGCACTGCTGCTGGTCAAGACTTGTACAAAGATGTTTAGAGACACAAGTCTCCCTGAACAGTCTCAGTGAACCTGGGGAAAAAAGGAGCTTGCAAAGATACAGAACAGGCATTTTGTCAAGGACAAAAGCAAACACAACTGCAAACTGGCCATCACCACAAGGTCAGACTGCAAACCAGAAGTTTACTAGACAATGTGATGGTTAAAAAGAAACAGATTTACCTCTTTCTTTTCTAGACCTTCTTTCTCGTTAATCAGGTTAAAAGCCACTTAGCTAAGTTTCCACGCGTGTACTTACTGTGCCTGCCTTCTCATCGACAGGCCCTTTAAATCATGAGCAACTGCCTAACCTTATTCTGTTTGTAGAAAGCTTCCTTGTCCACATCCATGTTACAGTAGAACAGTCCTAACTCTGTGCAAGTCGCCCTAAAGCTGCATGTGTAAATAACTGTACTGCAGACCTCTTTCCTTATCTGAGCAGCTTAAGACTGAAGATAGTATCCGCGCTCCCAGACGACACTAACGATGCTGGATTTATGGTGGCCTAACAGTAGAAACAGTTGTGTAATGTTGTTGCTTCAGCGGATGTTGAGTGTCTCGGTATTTCAGCACTAACATGTACTTAACTCCTGCACACACCCACCTGGAAGTTCAGAGGACAATCTACAGAAGCAAGCACAATGCTTTCCTTCTTGCTGATCAGTATTCAGCCCTGCTTTGGTGTCCTCACAATACCATTCTCCCCCAGTGACTCACCCAGCCATGCCCAACTGTACACACTTGATCTGAACAAAGCCCTATTCATTCCTTTATATGCTGCAAAAGAAAGTAAGCTTGAACCAGAGAGACCAAAACTGGTGTAAGTCCACATTCACCTGCCACAAAGATTCAGCTGCAGAATAGTGAAAACATTCCAGCTTGACAGAGCCCTATCTTACATCCTAAACTACTCCTCTTACAGGAATGCACTACATCAATATGTTGGCAGCACTCAGACTGCAGGACAGGTTTTGAGCATCTGACTTAGACACAAAAACAAAGGTTTGGATTCCATGAGGTCTTCAAAAACAATTTAATCAATCTACTGCTCAAAGCGGGGGCTCACTGTTCAGGGTATTGCCCACGTAAGTTTTAAAATGTTAGAAAGATGGAAGTTCCATAACCACTTTTTAAGCAGAATGTACATTTATGTATATAAAATAGTGCATAATGATTATGGCTATATAATACATATGCCATGTTTAAGTGTATGTATCTATGACTGAATCATAGAATCATTATGGTTGATAAAGTTCTCAAAGATCAAGTCCAACTGTCAGTCCAACCCCACCATGCCCACTGACCACATTCCTCAGCGCCACATTCACATGGGTCTTCAACACCTCCAGGGGTGGTGACTCCACCACCTCCCCATGCAGCCTCTGCCAATACCTCATCACTCCTTCTGAGAAGCTTTTTCCTAATATCCAACCTGAACCACCGCTGGTGCAGCTTAAGGACACTCCCTGTCGCTGTTACATGTGAGAAGAGGCCAACCCCCATTTCACTACAATCTCCCTTCAGTGAGTTGTACAAAGCAGCAAGGTCTCCCCTGAGCCTCCTTTTAAATATGAAAACATTACACGTTATTTTACTGTGTAACAGGGAAACCTACATTTGAGATAAAACAAACGAAAAATACAAGTGTAATTGACAGACTGCAGGAACAGTTTTGGATCAGACAGAAGATGTATGCACCGGACAATGTTACTAAGTGTGTATTTGGATTCCATCCAGTTTCCTTGAAGATGGAAGGCATGCAAGCACTACCCTGATAGACTGTGCTGGACATTTGTCCCAGTTCCCACTCTGCTCTCATTCAGCTTAGATAAATCTTTTCACAAGCAATGCATGGCATCCATTACTTATTTTTCACTTGTATTTGAAGTTGGAACTTGTAGGACAGTAAACCTCCTTTCATCTGCCTTCTTTTGCTCTCCATGCAAACTCCAAGTACTGCCTTATCTTTTAGGAAGCTTTTCTTTCACTATCTGCTAGACACATTTAGCCTTATGCAAACTTACTGTGTTACTAACATTTGAGGTCAAACAGCATGCCTTCTCCACATAGCCTTGTCTGCTACATTTATTAGTTTGATCAGCTTCAATTAGAGTTGCTATCTCAACATGCAAGTGCAATGACAGAAGCACAACCACAGGGACAAGTCTTACTGCTACTATTTACATTATTTGTTCCTCTAAAACTTTCGGTAAACTAAGGCTTGTAACAGAAGCAAGGTGAACTTCAAGGGAATGCTTCAGGGCCCCCTGTCTGACACAAACAATCTACAGAGACTGGGAAAGCAAGCACTGCATTTGCAGCATACAGCTTTCTCTTCTGTCCCCATGCATTTGTCAGCTGCTGGAATGAGGTCAAAGTCATCACTATTGAATCAGCAAAGGCATCCAGCAGCAATAAGTTCACTCTCACCCCCAGCTGGCTTTTTCAGCACACACCATCACAGCAACCACCGGATAGAAAGATTAAGTGATGGCTTTATGCAGAAGTAAGATGCAAACCAACCATGAAATTCATAAGGCAAGCTCGTAAAGGGCACGCCAGCGCTGGGGCCTGGAAGACTCCTGGTGCAGTGATCTCCCTGCAGGGACACCTCTGCATCCTGCTGATTCTTCAGCTATATGGCAGCAACCTGCTGAGCCACAAAGGTGCTGCAGGGCTCCTCTTTCTGCAGCAGAGAGGGAGCTGGGCCCTCCCAACAGCTCACAGAAGCCCAAGTGTAGCTCCAGTCTAACACCTTGCCAAGGAAACACAGCCAGCGCCCCGCCATGCCATTCCACCCTGCATGCAAATAGCCACTTCCCAAACAGGGTATGTCACCTCATAGCTGTCTGCCATCACAGCAACTTGTGGCCCTCTGCACCCATCCTCCAGCATCAGGAGCACATGGACTTCTCCAGCACACGAGATCACACCACAACCTGAATACAGCAAGCCAGCAACAGCCCACTGCTTGAAAGTTCTCCAAACTTTTTGTCGAACAGTGGACAATAATGCCCCACATTCTGCTGCCCTCTCCTCCAATTTGCTCAGTAACACAATGATGGCAGCAAACTCTGGTGCCAGGTGTGCCCTCTTACATCCTAACATGTGCAGTCTTGTTCTTCTACATGGTTCACACTGTTCCACTCAAATTTGGTGCAGCAACCCGAAATGAGGCAGGCTCCCAAAGCAGCATGTCCATTCTCTTGGTAAAAACAGATTACAGAATTAACCTGTGAGCAAAAAGGTCTCCTAGCCTGAACACACAAAGAATATTTGGTTTGAGAGACCACTTGTTTTGGTGGTTGGACTGGAGAGGCCGCCCAGCAAAGGACATGTCCTGATGGAGGTGTGTGAGGCTGGTATGCCGGATGGATTTGGCTGTTAGTCTCCCTAGGTGAGAGATCTCATCAACATGAGCTTTAGCAATTGCTTAATGTTTTACTTTTCCTATTGGTTATCTGATTGTGCTCTTAGCTTATTGCAGGCAAAACTACAATAAATCACTGTAAATCCGGTTTCGCCTCATGCATCATTTCACTGTTCAGTATCCAAAGAACCCTTTTAGAACAGTATAGTGACAGTAAGTCTAACTTAACAGCACCTGTGTTTCCTCCAATGCTCTCCATCACCCTTTGAAAGCCAGCTGGAAACTTTTCAACAGCACCCGTGCGCTTGCACTTCAGCCAACCCAGACTATGAGATTCATCAATTTACCCTTCAATACACTTAGCGCCACAGTGATGAACAGGCCAAATCAGCCACCCATTCATTTTCAGAGCTGTATTATGCAGGAGGTGCAGCCTCCAGCCAGAGACCTCTCCAAGACCCCCTACTAGAACTTTCCATTGGAGCTTCATGACAAGAGTGTAGGTGGGAAAAATTAAAAGTGTTTGTCTAATGCCTTGGGGACAATATTGTCTTCCCAAGACAGAATGCAGTAAGTACTTTGGGTAGCTCTCAACCATTTATCCATGATCTTGGAGCATGTGGCAGCTCATAGCTTTTGATCCTTATCCACCTCTGAGTTATTTGTCTAATCCTCCCAATACAAATTTTTTTTTCCCCCACAATTTGGAGAATCATCCAGCTTGCCTTCTTCACTGCTGCTGCAGTCTCAGTAATTTTGCATGGCTTTTGCATGTCTGTTAGGCACAGCACAGCTTCTCAAATGAATTTCAAGTTTTGCACTGACTGCTAGACGACTGTGGCAAGCATTGTGGCAAGCATTGTGGCTAACCACATTATTTATTTAATGCAAAAATGTCAGAGGGTGGGAGATAAGAGAGGAGCAAGCTAGACCAACACTTTCTACCCACTGCAATGCAGCACTTACCAATCTCTACATTATTAGTACATAGGAACTACTCACAGAGCAGGTAACACAGCTCTAGGCCCTTCATATCTCATTCAGGCAATGCATGTTGGATCTTTAAATGTATGTTTGGCACACTGTTGTGACTTTTCTTTCAAGAGTAGTTCTATTTAAAAACAAAACAAAAATAACCTCAAAAAACCAAAAACCATGCAATATTAAAGTATGTCCTGAAACATGTCAGAAGACCAGAGATCTTAGTAATCTTTCAAAGATGCTCTCCTGTAGTACCTCAGCAGCATTTAGTGCACCGTCCTTAATAAACATCATATAATAAATTGTAAATGGCCGAAGTCCCTCAGTGGTCACCATCACTCCCCTCTCCTACACAAAGCCTGTGAAATGTTTCAACACTTTCAAGATTACTATAGTCACTGGTAATTCAATATCAGGTATTTCTGCAAAATCAGGCAGAGAAAATGCAAGCATTACTGTTTGACTTCAAAGCCTGGAATTCAGCTACAAAAAAAATAAAGCAGTTCAGCAGGTATTCTTCACTCATGCTAAACAGACCACAGCTATTTTTTAAAGAGTTAAAGATTAACAAGCTATTCACGTTATGCTGGCTTCCATCCCTCCAGAGAAAGCATCCCAAGTACTTGCAGGCCACAGCAGCTCTGAGTGGTTCTACTGTTTTTTCAGCTAGAAATAAAATACTATGACCAAGAAGTCAAAATGACTGGCCTAGTAAACAAGGAGAACAGTGAACGTTATCTGCCTAGACTTTAGTAAGACCATTGAACACTGCCTTCAGAAAGATTCTGATGAAGAAGCTGATGAAGAAATGGATGAGCCAACAGTGAAGTGAATGGTCAAGCCCAGAAATCAGTGATCAGTAGCACTACATCTAGCTATAGGTCACTAAGTCTGGCTTATGGCTGAGGTCAATGCTGGGTCCAGTTTTGTCTAACATCTCCATTAGTGGTATGCATGAGGGGGCAGTATATCCTCAGCAAGTCTGCAGATTCAACTGGGAGGAGTGGCTGGTATAATAGAGAGCTGTGCTGCCATCCAGAGGGACCTCAACAGGTTGAAGAAATAGGCTGACAGGAACAACATGAAGTTTAACAAGGAGATGCTCCAAGCTCTGCACCTAGGAAGGAACAGCCCCAGGTGCCAAGACCTGCCTGGGGGCCCCCAGATGAAAAAAGGTGTGGTAGAGAGGAACCTGGGGATCTTGGTGGACATAAAGTTGAACACCAACCACAACATGTCCTTGCCACAAAGAAGGCTGATATCAACCTGGGCTGCATGAAGCAAAGTATTACCAACAGGACAAGGGAGATGGGCCCTCCATTCCACTCAGCCCCAGTGAGGCCACTCCTGAAGCACTGCATTCAGTTCCAGGCTCCCCAGTAGAGAATAGTCATAGACATACTGGAGAGAGTCTAACAAAGGGACACCAAGAAGACTAAGGATCTGTTCAGCCTTGAAGAGAGGAGGCTCAGGGAAGATCTCATCACTGTATAGAAATACCTGAAGGGAAGGTGCAAAGAGGACAGAGCCACATCAGTAGTACTGTTTGACTGGATGTCCTTGAGATATTCCTTCCATTCTATTCTATAATTCTGTCTCCTGCAATAAAGGGTGAGGCCCTGGTGCCACCTTCATGTATTTTGGTAACCACTTGAAAATCTGACCACGAATACAGATGAAGAGACAAAAATTAAAGCACCAAACACAGACTAACAGCTCCAGCACACAAACCGGCCAGCTCTCAGTCCACAGGATGCTCAGAATACAGCCTGGAAAAACAGAAAAGTGCACATCCTGTTGTCTGGTAAGAGCACAGGCACGTAACATCAAGACTGAACTGTCTGTGATTAAAGATGCAATCAAAAAGCTTACACTGGATAATTCTAGGAAAGACAGACACAAGCAGTTTTAGCAAACAATTCTGTCTGAGTTTTTGCCTAGAACTTGCAGCCTCAACTTCACAATTAATGTTCCATTTCTTCCTCACAGTCCAAAAGGAATAAGAAGTTCACCTCATTTCACGAGTGAAGAAATTAAGCACAAGACAACTCAGAGCTACTATTTTCAGGAGCAGAATGGATGTACCGGACTTGGGATAACATCCCAGCATATACAAGAACCTTGCTTGCTTCTTTATGGAACAACAAAAGGAACACACAAAAGGGCACTGCAGGCACGCGTTTCTGCTTTTTGAGCACCAGGTGAGCATGGTTCATACATGTTAGATACTGAGGTTGCACAGTAGGGGGTGAAAACTGGACAGAGGTCCACTGCTGTAACATTAGACTTCTTCAGAATGAGGCCACATGGAACATGTACAGTCTTCCACTAAATGATTTGATAATGAGTTCAGAAAAAGGCCAAGTTAGTCATTTCATTTGAATCAAGTAACTGAGGAGCTTTCAGTGTTTTGGACCGGTTAACTGCAACGGTATACATAATACACCCTTTCAGAAGATCACCACACCCTTCTCCCATCTCCATATTTCCAACAGCTTCAAACTCCCTTCAGCTAGCCTTTTTCTGCTTCAATTCTCTTTGTCCAAGAGTAGAAAATCTGATCATTTCCAGATCTGAGATGGTTCCCAGCTGTGCCACACAATGGAGAAGCCAGGCCCACTTCTAATCAAACAGGTCTAGCACAACACTTGGAACAGACCTCAAATTTCTAGCACTCCACAGGTTCAGGTAACAACTAAGCATCTTACCATAAGACTTTGATAGCCCTTTATCATGATGCTCACATTTCTGGAAGAATGCATTTCTAGCAGAGTCTTACTGCCATAGCATCGTGAGATGAGTGGAAAGAAATACAGCTTGCATGGCCTTGCACACTCCTGAAGGTTCACAAGACCAGCAGCCACCAGTATCTTCTCCAGATCTGTGGCTTAAAGTCAGAGCCATATGGCAACAGTTACATCATGAAGAAAGAAGGTATGATTCAGAGTATGGTCAGTTGGAAAGAATGGCAGCCCAACAGCCTGCTGCAATGGATTAAACACAGGAACACAGCAGAGTCTTATCAGAAACTTAGAAGCTCTAAAAAGTATACACCTGGAAATAAATAACCCTAAGACTGCTTAGGTACCTTGAAATACCAGCTGTAAGATTCTGTTAAGTACACCTGACTTATTCCCACTTGCAAGACCAAATACAGCTTCAACCTTGTGGATACAAAAATAAGACAAATATCTTCTCAACATTTACTAAAAGGTTTTAATCATTCACAGATGTTAATATTGGAAAGCTCAAATAGCATTTCCATAGCCTATTGTAATGTAAGAAAGGCAGACATTTGACGCAAAATATGGCTTTAGCCCTCATGCTTAGCTAGTATTCAATCCCCGCACCACACAATTCTGAGGTGGATTCCATGGAAACTAAGTTTTCCCTTCCTACACAAATGCAGGATTCACATAAGCCTTCAGACCTCTGGAAATCAAGTCATCAGCTATACTGCCTTGAATGGTTTCCTGCTGCCACATGACATTTACAGGCTCCCTCACTGTCACTTCTGCAGAAATGAATCTTACAACTTGCAGTATCTTATGCACACACTAGCTAGATCTGTTGCACAGTTCTGTCTCCGTGGCACACAGAGAGGGAAAAATATTGCTCATTATTATGAAATAATCAGCTTTTACAAGACAAGTACACTACAGCTCTACCCCTTAAACACTAAGAACTTACTGCAATGGAGTGTAATGCAGTTGCTGTCTGAATAGTTCTTCAGCTCCAAAGCCAGACAGCTAAGTATTTAGGTAAGAAAATATAAAAAAAACCCACAACCTTTTACACCCTTAAGTGTTACTACTTTCATGGATTTACACCAGAAAAAAGAGTCACTTAGGAGGACTTCAGCTCACTCTTCACTAACAGGTTTGCCCACTGAGTTGATGGCAAGCTGAGTCTCACATCCATTCTTACACAGATGTGTGAACCTGGCAGCTGCTGTGTGTGAACACACCATTCCAACTCACATAAGCTCATTTTTCTGCTGCAGAAGAACTGAGCATTTGACTTCTCTCAGGCCTGCACTGAAGATAGAAGCCAGTCATTTCTTACCATCCATGCTGGAGGAACTGAGATGAATCTGCCACAAATTATAACCTTGCCTGGTCTCCTTTGCTTTCAGATACGTATCACTGCTAAAGCCCCCAAATCAGCCTGATTGTACTACCTAGGTAAAAAAGTCCACAAACCATTCTGAATTCAAAGATACCTGGCAGTGATGACGCCCTCCCTTGTGCATTTCTTGTGAAGGTTGCTCACCTCACTATTTTATGTGCAATGGCCTGCTACCAATCTGGCTTTGGTCAGCATTCTTACCTCTGCTTATCAAAGGCTCTTGAACCCCAAATGAGTTACACCTCCGTGGTTACTTTTACAACCCATGTCTGCAATCTTGCCAGAAACAGCCAGGCATCACTGCCTGGCTGCAATCACTTTTAGTGAATCACTGCAATCACTTTTAGTATATATCTCCTCTACTTCTCAGATTACCTGGATTATCATTTTCCTAGGAATTTATACTATCTAGTCTGCTGTTACTTACACTTTACCATTTGTCCTTTACATGTAACCACACTGAACAGGTATCTTTCTGGACCTACTACCCGTTCCAGAACCTCTTGCAAGTTTAACCCTCAGCAGTTCTACCCAGACATCAGAAACAAAGCTTGAAAAACCACTCATGGTATTCATGGGAAACCATAGTTCTCTGTAAAAGAAAGCAGAGCAATATCCTTGTATATTCAAAAAGAAGAAAAACAAAGATTAGAGGTGCTGGAACAGACCACAAGACTTTAATGAACACTCCTGGATTACTAAACACTAATATTTTCTGTGAGAAGAGACTTATACAGCAATTTTATTTTCTTTCATTCATAACATAAATACTTAAGTTATGCTACTCACTTTGGTCAAGGAGGATCTGGTCAGAGGTCATCTAGGCAAACTCAACACATGCAAATCCATGAACTCCAGCAGAATGCACTCCCGAGTGCTGAAGGAGCTGGTAGAAGTGACTTAAGCCACTTTCTATTATCTTTGGAAGGTCATGGAGAACATGAGATGTGCCCACGTACTGGAGAATAGCCACTGTCACTCCAGCCTTCAAAAAGGGCAAGAAGGAAGACCGAGGAAACTACACGCCAGTCAGCCTCACCTCTGTTCCTGGGAACGTGATGAAACAGCTTGTTCTGGATATCATCTCCACGCAAGAGGAAGAAAGGAAGGTTGTCAGGAGTAGTCAGAATGGATTCACCAGAGGGAAATCATGCCTGACCAAACTGGTAACCTTCTAGGAAGTCATGACTAACTAGGTAGATAAGGGGAGAGCAGCAGATGTTGTGCATCTTGACTTCAGCAAGGCTTTCAACAATGTCTCCCATAACACTCTTGTAAGGTAAGCTTAGGAAGTGTGAGATAGATGAGTGGACAGTAAGGTAGATTGAGAACTGGCTGACTGGTAGAACTCAGAAGGCTGTCATCTGTAGCACAGTCTGGCTGAAGGCCTGTAACTAATGGTGCTCCCCAGGGGTCAGTACTGTCTTGTTCAATATCTTCACCAGTGACCAGGGTGAAGGGAAAGAATGCTCTCTCAGCAAGTTTGCCAATTATACAAAGCAGGGAGAAGTGACTGACACTCAAGACAACTGTGTTGCCATTCAACCAGTCTTGGACAGGCTGGTGAGCTGGGTGGAGAGGAATCTTATATGGTTAAGGAAGGGCAAATACAGAGTCCCACAGCCAGGAAGAAATGACTCCACACATCAGTACAGATCAGGAACTCTGCAAAGAAGGACCTGGGCATCCTTGCAGACAAGAGAATGGCCACAAGCCAGCAGTGTGCCCCTGTGGCCAAGAAAGCCAATGGTGTCCTGGGGTGCCTTACAAAATGTGTGGCCAGTAGGTCAAGGGAGGTGATCCTCTCGCTCTACTCTGACCTGGTGAGGTCTCTCCTGGAGTACTGTGTTTAGTCCTGGGATCCTATGTTCCAGACAGGGAACTTACAGAGAGAGTCCAGTGGGGGGCTACAAAAATGATTAAGGGCCTGAAGCATGTCCCTTCTGAGGAAAGGCAAAGAGACCCAGAACAGTTCAGTCTGGAGAAGACTGAGAGAGGATCTTACCAATGTTTATCAATACCTAATGGGCAGGAGTCAAGCCAGAGGTGGGTGGGCACACTCTTTCAGACCAGTGATGGGACAATGGGTTATGACCACAAACGGGAACACAGGAAGTTCCATTTGAACATAAAAAAAAAACAAAGCCTTGGGGCAAGGTGAGGATGAGCACACCTGCCTCTTCAGAAAGCTAAGGCTTCCTGCTAGTCATGTATACTCTCTCTCAAAACCAGAAAGAATGTGGTTGTAGTATGAGTATTCTGTTTTCCCGGGGAATCATCCTATCTTACAAAAGTGCAGGCTGCTCATTCAAAGCGAATTTTAGAACCAGCAGCATACATTTATAATCACAGAAGTTAGCAAGGAGGGTTACTTGAAACAGATGTCATTTCCATTTTGCAAATTGTGTCAGTGGGCCTAAAATATAAAGATAATAGTAGTAAATCCTGTCCTATGTAAGGAGAACAGTGGTTGCACTTGGAATCGTTTTGCCCCAAGCAGTTATTTTCCCTACAGCATGAGGCTGTTGAAAGTATTTGCCTGAGAGCACTCAGTCTGAACTCAGGTAATTGACAGAAGAGTGAATATACTGAGACTGTAACTTTAACGATGATTCACTTCCGAGAAAGAAGTTGCTTCCAGTCAGGAGCTACATGTAAAATGACAGACTATGTAATAAATGCTAGTGTTTTAATCTCTTGTCATCGTCATGACAAGCTGGTACACTGGGAATTCCACCTGGACAGGATACAATTTATCAAGTTGTCACAGAAATGTGTTACCACTCAATTCAATCCTGTTACATACTTGCACCCACAGTCCTTTAAATTGTTAAGTTCAGCAGATACTTAAAATTCCTGCGATGGGACTATGACTCTGAAGTTTCACGGGCCAATTTACAAGCTGCAGAAAAACTGATTTTCAACACACACACACACACACACACACACACACACCCCAAGAACCCCAAAAACCTGTACTTACAGGAAGAGCAGAGGTGCTGTGCTTACAACATCAGAGCTGCTCTAGCCTCTGCTAAGCCTCTCTCTGTAACCCAAGTTCCTGAGCCTGGAACATTCCCAGTACTGTTTCTACAATGTTTTTTGTAAATATTTGTAGAGAACCACCACTGAAAGACAAGAGAACATTTGCAGCCAAACCAGCGGCTGCAGAGCTTGCTTAAGCTGTCAGCTGAAGGCATAGATGTGCAGGGAAGTGTTGTGCTGTTGTAACACAGGACTTTGATCAACCTCACCTTCAGCAGTGAACAAGGACATGAAGAATTTAGAGCATGACAATTTTTTTTTTTTTTTTCCAGTAAAAGCAAGGAGGACACTGTTGCTTTTATAGAAATTCTTCCCGTAAATGTATGTTAGATACAGACGTAAGAAGTCTGGCTGATAAGCAGATATTGCCCTGCAGAGCAGAACATGCCTCATCCAGCAGTTACAGCCAAAGCCTGTAGCAAGCACTAAAGTATACAGATTTGCAGAGGATTAGTAACACATAAAGAAAACCCCTTACAATGTTGAACACAGTTGCTTCTTATGTAGACTGTAGAACAGCCTCTACCCTGCTCTTGAGATCTGACCAACCAATTAGTTGTCCTCATTTGCCAAAACAAGCACAGTGCTGGTACACAGCCTGTCCTGTGCAAAACTGTCAAGGGGCTGTGAGTGACTGCAGGAGAGCAGAGATGAAGAAAAAAACCTCCACCACCACCACCACACTAGGCACTCTCCCTGACACTCATGCCACGGCACCTGCAGGCCAATCAGCCCTCAGGCACCCTTGGCCCAGGCCTGCTGTCACCCCAGAACCTGAGCTGATACAGTGTAATCACAGTACATTCTGGGAATGGGCAGCACCCATGTTCCTCCATAGCATATCTACTCTGAGACATACCAGAGTACCAGAAGAAGACAGGTTTCACATCAGATATTATGAAGAATTTCTTCTCAAGAGTGGTGAGCCAGTGGCATGGGCTGCCCAGGGAGGTGGTGGAGTCACCGTCCCTGGAGGTATTCAAGAACCGCATGGATGTGGCATTGAGGGATGTGATTAGTGGGCATGGGGAGGGTGGGCTAATGTCTGGACTCAGTTATCTTAGAGGTCTTTCCCAACCTTAGCGACTCTATGACTCTTTTCGCCGGGGTAGGCACCCCAGGGCACCGCCACGGAGGCGCCTGCCCCGCACACAACGATCTGCACCACGCACAAAGGCCTCCTCCATCCCAGCAACTCACCGAGACTAACGCCTCCCCGGCCCCATTCCCACAGCCGGCCCCGGAGGGCAGGGCTGGACCTGGCGCTCACCTTCTCTTTGGCGGGCGCGGAGGCCGCCAGCTGCTCACCGCCACGGCCGAACCTGCCGCAGTCGCCGATCTCCACGCGGATCAAGCGGTGCCGGGGAGAGATGTACCGCACCTCGGGCGGCGTGCCGGGCCGCCGCTCACTCTGGCTGCGGGCGAGCAGCGGGGAGCCGGCGGGCGCGGAAGCGGAGGCACCGCACGAGGCGGAGGAGAAGGCGCGGGGGGCGGCCGGGCCCGGCTCGTCGGGAGTGCAGGGCTCGGGCCGGCACAGGGCGCGTAGCTTGCGCAAGGACGAGCCGGGCCCGCTGTAGGGGTCCTCGAAGTCGCGGTCTTTCTGCGCGCGGTAGGCGCGGAGCAGCTCGCTGGTGTCGTCGCGCAGGTGGCGGTGCGGGAAGCCGGGCGAAGTGTGGTGCTGGTGGCGGTGGAGGTGCGGCGGCCCGTCGGGGCGGGGCGCGCCGCCGGCACCGTTGCGCTTCTCCCGATAGTCGGGCCGCGGAGGCTGCGGGGGGCTCTTGGTCTTGTTGTTGCCCAGGCTGAAGTACTTATTCAGCCATTTAGCCATCGTCCCCGCCGGCCGCGGCCCCTCAGCGCCTAGCGCTGCCCCCGCCGCCCTGCGCGCCGGTCCCGCTCGCCGCCGCCCGCATGGAGCAGCTGGGCGGCGGGGCGGGCGGGCCTGTCGCCCCGCTCCGCTCCGCGCACCGGCGGCTTCCCCGCCACCGAGACGCCCCGGTTCCCCGCGGGACGAAGCCGCTCCCGGCCGCGCCGCAGCTCCGCTCTCGCGAGCGCCGCCGCCGTGCCTGCACCACGGCCCGGCCTGACCTCAGCACGCAGCGGGGCGGGGGACGCGGCTGCGCGGGGCGGGGCAGCAGGGGACGGGCGAGGCGGGGCGGGGCGGGGCTGCCTGAGCCCTTGGGAGGAGCGCGGCCGCGGGACGGGGCTGACCCTGAGTGGGGTGGGACGAGTGTCACTTCCAGCGTGACCATCATCGGACAGTCGCATAATATTCCCATTTAGAAGAGACTCATAAGAGTCATAGAATCACAGAAATACTAAGGAAAAGACCTGTAAGTCACCGAGTCCAACCGTCAGTCTATCTCCACCATGCCCACTAACCACATCACTCAGCGCCACATCCACATGGTTCTTGAACACTTCCAGGGACGGTGACTCCACCACCAACCTGGGCAGCCTGTGCCACTGCCTCACCACTTCTTCTGAGGAGAAATGTTTCCTAATATCCAACCGGAACTTCCCGTGGTGCAACTTGAGGCCATTCCCTCTTGTCCTATTGCTCGGGGCCGTGCTCTTTGCCCTGTGCAGCCCGTTCCATGCCCACCACCCTCTGGTGCAGACCCTTTCCCTGACCCCCAGCTGCCCCTCCCCTGGCACAGCTCCATGCCGTTCCCTCGGGCCCTGTCGCTGTCACACACAGCAGAGCTCAGCGCTGCCCTCCGCTCCCTGTGAGGAGCTGCAGCTGTCATGAGGGCTCCCCTCAGCTCCTCTGCTCTGCGCTGAGCACACAAAAGCTTCTCCTTCACCATCTTTGTAACCACCCTCCCCGCCTTTGTATGCTCTGTCACAGTTTTATGTTATTCTTACATTATGCCACCGAAAGTGCACCCAGTGCTCAAGGTGAGGCCACACAGCACAGAGCAGAGTGAGACAATGCTTTCCCTTGCCAGACTGGCAGTGCTGGGCCTGATGCAGTGCAGGGGACAGCTGGCCCTTGTGGCCACCACCATTGTTGCCAGCAGCAGCAGCAGTGTCCCTCTGGGGTTCCTCATCCCCCACCATGAGGAGGCAGGATGCATGGGCCCTGTTCCTCTCCCAGATGGTCTGAGAGACTGGAGCCTCTGTCTGGAGAAGCCACAGGCCTGCAGCCAGGGCTGTGCCCTCCTGCCATTTTCCTCAGTTTGAGCCCTGATCTCACAACCCCACCGCCTGCGTGTGCTGTTCCCTTCCACAAGACAGGGGTCTTTGACCATACCCTCAGAGAAGGGCACCAGGCCCTGCTACTGGCTAGGAATGGTGCATCTAAGCAAAGAGGACATAGTGGCGTTTGTCAGTAGATGCCTTTCCCAGATGAGTTCCCTTATAGGTTCTATAGTGAGTTGGAGATGTTATCTGCATGAATCACACTGGTTTATTGTCAGGAGGGTTTATTATGTGGGCCACTGTTGCTGTGATCAGTTAATATTGCTTACTGTAACTTTCTCCTCTTGCCCAGACAATTAGCAGGTTCTCCCAAGTTTTCTTCTGAATTGCTGTGTTAGTCTGCATTGTTAGTACCTATCTGGTCTGGTCTTGAAGAAAGCTGGTGGCACTGAATGGATGTTCAAGTGGAGTATGAGCATCCTTAGGCTGATCCCCCTAGCCCATCTGTGGCCTCTGCAACAAAAAAGAAGTTAAGATCAAAGAACACTCCAAGTGGGACCTAGTCCAGGACAGGAGGCTACCACTGTTCATCTGTACTGCAGGATTCAGCTTACAAAATGGTGAAGAAGTCCCCACTAATTAAATGTCTGGGAGGCTTCCATCAGCCAGGATTCAGACCACCGACACAAACACTAAAAACTTGGTTCTTCTTTGCCTCTTTTTGGGACCACCATTATCACCTCTTCAACTCAAATCAAATTTATGACAGCATTTTCAGACCTATGCTTTCATGCAGAGAACCATCTCCCTGTTGCTTTACCAGGTCCATGAATGGACAGGTGATGGACAAGAGGGGGGTCTGCAGCTCAGGATTTCTGTTCTTTTGATAGAGAATAAAGCCCTGAGAAAGACCTTTCCAGACTGAAGGGGAGCCACGGACAAGTACTTGTGTTCTGCACAGAAGGGTGACTTGAAATTTGTGCCCCTCCCAAAGATGGGAAAGGCAATGTTATGCAGGGATAAGATGTCAGGCTAGTCATGTTCTTTGCTATTGCTTTAATCACTTGGGCCCTCTTTTTATCTCATACTTTATATCCATAAAGGGGGAGAGAAGAGAAAACCCTAACTGCATGAGATTATAAGCCAGATGTGTAGGGCCCTGCTTGCATTTTTGCATTGTTGAAGTCCAACCTCAGAGTCATACCTGTAATATATTTGGCACATTCACCTCCAGTCATGATTCCTGAAGGAAGAATAAAGTAAATTGTGTTCACTACTTCATTAGTGATAGATTAGACTTTCACACGAATTTTTCCTCAGGTTTTGTGGGCCATTTTAACCTTGTTCTTGGCACATTTACACAGTATGGGAAGCCCCATTCTCTTTTGAATGCCAGAAAATTTATTGGGTTTGGTCACCTTGCTCAGACAAGGTCTGAATGTTGTGTAGTGTCCTTCTGAGAGCAGAGCTCCTCCATTGCCAACACACAGTTAAAAAGACCATAATTTTTCATAGAACAGTCTTCCTGACTGAAATGAACCCTGAAAGGTGTCCAACATCTTACCTGGTGACAGCCAGGGTCCTTCAGAGGGCTGAAAACTCCCAGAACTGCTATTTCTAGGAATGGCCCTTATGCAAGTATGAATTTCTGTCCAGAAGGGAGATGAGCTTCAATTTCTTTAAAACTCCAAGGATTTCATTGCTCAGAAAACCAGCTCCCTAATTGCTCCCTAATTCCTGTTCTACCAGTCTTTCCACCAAGATTTTGGCTTCAGTATGGGGGCATGGGAAAGGCAGGAAGGCCCCAGGAGTACCACAAGCTCAGTCCCATAGCCATCTCTTATGAATGTATAAAGAACTACATTTTAAACACTGTTTTTGCAGACAGACAGCTGAGCAAAATGCTGCCAATGCGGGGCAGCTTATCTAATGCTGTAGCTGTTCTCTTAGTTTACCTACCTTGAAATCTCATCAGTGTGTGAAAAAAGGAAAGTTGGGGAGACTGGGTAAGCCCAGGAAAAGTCCAGCCTGGGTGCTAACTGGCATAAATGAAAGGAGAAGTATCTATAAGACAGCATAGCAGAAAAATGAGATTAATTTTCTACCACCTGTTGAATATACCAGCCTCAAGCTTGTGCCAACCTGAGCCTGTAAGGACCATAGCACTCCTGACTGCTTTCCAGGCCCATGCTCATGCAGGTGCACCTGCAGCACTACTCATCTCTGCTCTGTAACACATGGATCTGTGGAGGAACCAGGCTACATCTTTTCAGAGCCTGGAAAGGAATTATGAATTCTGGCTGGTTAGTTAATTGATTTATTTTATTTTATTTTTTTAAGCCAGATATGGGAAAGAAGGGTCAGTAGTTCTGCTCATGTTTAGCTTTCTGTCTCTTGAAGTAGAAGCACTAGGAGAGGTTTGTAATTTGCTCCAACTTAGCGAATGAGTAATACTGAAATTCTTGTTGCCAGCAAGACCAAAAGAAGAACTGGCATTTGATACATATATATTATTACATGCAAGCGTATATTATTTTGCATTTGTGCTGAGTGTGCACACTGCTAATTATATTTATTTAGTTAAATTATGAAGTTAAGGAGCAACTTCTTGGGAATTTACAAGACATTTATTTCCCCTCATGCGTCTCGTTTCCATATGTAATAAGTATTGCTGTATATTTTAATTGTGTTTTAAATTAAGATAAAGAGGAAAAAGAAGCAAGTGCCATACATAGCAAATAACTTTCTGGGTTAGTAAACATACAAGCAATGTTGCTATATATAATTCCACAGTTGTCTAAAAAAACAAGTACAACATTTTTCTGTATTTATTAGCTCTTCCAACTGGAATTCTCACAAGGATGGAAAGAAGGAATTACACTGTTTTTCACAGCTTTGGGCTAGGCAAAAAATCACAAGCATTCAACACATTAAGAAATGCCATCATAAAACCAAAAGTGCTCACTTTATTGATATGCTTCTTTCTTTGTGACTGATATTGGATGTTTCAGAAAGGGTGTATAACATCCATAATGGTTTTGGAGTTCTCTTAATTCTGCATATTGCATCACAGTCATGTAATGATTCCAGATCAGTTTGTGACCTATGGCTCATTAGGTTTCTAAATATTTTCCTTTCTGTGTATGTATGTGTCTAAATGTGAAAATCTGATTTTTCCGCTTTCCAAAGTGATCACCTACAGCAATTAGTTCACTTCTGAGTAGGTAGGAGTGCTCATTCTGGAATCAGTTTTGGTTATGGAAACCCAGCTGATTCTTTTCACACTGTCTTACTGCAGGAAAAGAAAGGGAGTTGCTTTTCCTCTCATATTTTTCCTTCCAGGTAATCTCTTTCCTCCCAAGGGCCAGTGTAGTTATGTCCAACAATCTTTTCTTTTATCTCATGAACAAGGTCAGATTTTGAAGTTTTTCTGTCACTTACAGATGCACCATAGAAAGAACTGCTCATAAAGCCAGCTAGCATTAGGGCATTGTTCATTTGCAAGCATTCTGAAGATTTCTAGTGCAGGAGACCAATATGGGATGCATCACAGGTTTGCTTTGGATGTGGGCAGTCTGGAATCATAGGATTTGAGCTTTCCAACACCAGCAACCCATCAGAAAATGATTAGGTCTGTAGCAGCAGACAGTTCTTCATGGATTGTAAAATCTGTCTGGGACCTTCATTCAGACTGTGAGGCTGAGCGTTTGCTGGCTCAGCTGGATAAACAGTCATTTTATTGCAAGGATTTTTTTTTCCTTGCTATGTGTTGCAATACGCAATAATCTCAGAATTTCTGGTTTCTGCTCTGAAGCTAAATGCAATATCTTCATATCAATAATGCTAGTGATGAAAAGTTGGGCACTGCCATAGAGGCCAGGAGTGGCACTGTGATCTTCATGGTGAGTAGCTCAGATTTCAGCTGGAGAAGACTCTGAACATGCAGATTTATACTGGCCTGGCTTTCACTGATAGATTGGACTTGAGTTCATGAGATTCCGTCCAACCAAAATTATTCTGTGCATCCATGAATCTGCTCTCCTTTCTATGTACTCTCTAGCTATTATGCTCTTGTGCTGCATAAGACAGAACATGTTCTGACCTGAAAGCCTCTGCTGGCAGAACAGGAGGATTTTCCTGATGGATATGTTTGATGGCTGCTCTACTGAAATGTCGTTATTCATCCTGAACTCAAAGCTGTTGTACTACTCCACAGTCTTCCCATTGTTTGCTGCTTTGCTGTTGTCTATATATGTTTTGTCGGTACTTCTCACTTAACTCTTTTGCTTAGAACCTCTTGGGAGATCCTCCAATTCTTCACGATCTGTAAAAAAAACTACATAAATTTAAGTCATCAGTGTGTTTTGCCAGCTCAGTGTTCAAACTCTATTCCTGCTTATTATTAGCAAACATCAGCAAAGTTAACATGGATCCCACAGGTATGCTCTTGTTAACCTTCTTCAGACACGATCATTGGCCATTTATTACTTAATTTCCAATCTCTTAACCAGTTTTTAGTCTCTCACAGGTTTTACTATTAGTCTTTCATTACTTCAATTCCCCGATAAGCTTCTTGTGAGAAACAGTACCAGAAGCCTTTTGAAAGCCTAACTACATCCCACACTCAAGTCATGCTTAATTGATCACTAACATTTTCAGTGAATTCTAACATTAATGAGGCATAGCTTCACTTTCCAAATTTTCTTTTTACACTGATCCAGGGACTCTGTGCATGTTCACATTAAAGTGATGCACTTCAGGTTTTGAAGATACTTTTCTGTTCCTTATTATTTTGTTTTCAAAAGGACTTACCAGAACTCTCAGCAGTCCAGTGAATTACAGAAGCCAATGTGTCATCCCCACTGAAGCAGTTCTGTGCTTGCAAATGGGACCATGTTTTGCCTTGGTATACTGGCTTTCCCATGCAGTATTCATTTAAACAGTCTTCTGTTCATATTACACTAGGAGCATCAACAACGGCCAGTCTTTCCTGAATCTGACAATGTACACTTTCAATGACAGAAACAAGAACTAAATAATAGTAGCTCAAAAATTGCCAACTATTTTTTCCAGACTTTAGTTCTAGGATAAAACAGACATGATATATTTGATCTTTTCCTCTATACACCTTTCATAATACTTATCAGTCTAGGCTAAGGCAAGAAAAGCATTGTCTCCAATCTTCCACATTGTTCTGCCATGATTTTCACTCTCTCCCTTACTATCCTTGGGCAGGGGGGGACATGAAGAGGCAGAAAATGGAGGCAAAGGAAACCAGATTTGTTGACATCTTCCATTCTGAACAAAGATATATGGCTTCTGCACAGATTGAACCCTGACACTGACAATCCATGTCATCAGCTGAGTCTCTGAACCAACAGAGATGAGTTTACTACTAAATTCTGACAACATTAGTTCTGACAACATCCAGCGCAGTATTGCACAGGCAGGAGACAGTGAAGAGTAATCACTGATGCCAAAATACAGATTTGCATTGTGACATATGAACTGTTTGCATTGGAACATTTTATTGATAGAAATAGATTTTCCCATTTGTAATTTATATTCATTATTTTTTTTAGTTAACTCTCTACTTTAACAGAAAATGTATGTAGTAATATGAGGTTGGTTAATTTTCTTGTTCATCTGCACAGTTTAGTGAATGAAGTGTAGTCATTAGCTTCCAGTGTTGTTGGAGGCAAATGTAGAAGGCAGGAGCTATTCCTTCGCAGTTTTACAGGGAGAGTGGAGCCACGGTACTCTGATGCAATGACACAGATGAGAAGCCATGGGAAGAAAAAAGGAAAAGAAAGAATTCAAAGTTCAAAATGAGCTCCTAAAATTAAAAGATAGAAACTCAGACTATTAAATGGTCAAGACTTTTTGCTACAGCACCATAGGAGGAAGGAAAATGTGACACTAAACCTGAAGAAATAGAGCAAAACATGTTACAGCAATAAATTCACTAGGCTAATCGGTGTTCTTCTTTTGAAAAAAGGCCACTGTGCAAGATGAGACCGCCCAGCTGATGGAGAAGTCATCCAAAAACCAAATGAAGAAGCAAGGCCTGATCCAGGAAAATCAGCAACTTGCTCATGTGCAGCCTGTACTGAACTAAGCTGGAATTGAAAAGAGAGAGGAAATCCAATTACTTGCATGTCAGAAAGGGAGGGAAACTGAAAGGATCAGGAAAACACATCTCATAAATGTGGCTAAGGGGCTAGTGCCATTGCACATAGTTTGGCTTTTTTGACATTTATTATTATATTATATTATTTTGATATTTATTATTATATTATTATTATAAACCCAATTGACATTGGGTTTACCCAGTGCCTGGCCTGATGGCTGCTGGTGAGGTCCTCCTGAGTCAAAGGGGAAAAATAATTCTGGTCTATGGCTCATTGACAGGGCTTTAAACCAGGTTTGAAGGGGGAAGAGGGTGATGGCAAGCCTGCCCACAACAAGGTGAGGGATAGAGTAGATAAGTAAGAGAGCAAGGTGCTAGCAGGGGCCCTCAACATGCTGCATCTTATGGTGATGAAGGCGACAGGGAGACTAGAGGTAAGTGCTTCAAAGGAACTAAGGAGTTATTCTTTGAGAAGGTAAAAAGACCATCTGTTCAGCTGAAGTACCTCTATACCAACGCATGCAGCTTGAGAAACAAACAGGAAAAGTTAGAAGGACTACGCTATTGGAAAACCATGATGTAATTGCTGTCACTGAGGCCTAGTGGGATGATTCCCATGAACGCAATGTACCTGTTGATGGCTACAAGCTGTTCAGAAGGGACAGGCAAGGAAGGAGGACAGGAGGCATTGCCTCCACCATCAAGAAAGGAATAAATTGTGAAGAGCTGTCCCTGGATGATGGCAATGAGCATTTCAAAAGACTGAGTGAGAATTAGACAGAGGCAGCAAAGGGAGCCTTGTGGCTGGGATCTACTACAGGCTGCCTGATCAAGTGGAGCCTGTTGATGAAGGCTTTTTCCTCCAGCTACAGGTGTCATATTTGCAGGCTCTGTTCCTGCTGGTGGACATCAATCACCTTGCATATGCTGGAAAAGTAGTACAGCGAGCTGTAGGTAATCCAGGAGGCTTCTGGAATATGTCAAGGATAATTTCCTGAGCCAGGTAATAGACAGCCCCACCAGGGGGGATGCAATACTGGACCTGTTTCTCACCAATGCAAGTGAACGGGTGGTGACATCAGGACTGGAAGATGCAGTGACTATGCAGTGATGGACTTCACACTCCTGAGGGACACTGGACAAGCAAAGCATAAAATCAGGAAGCTTAGTTTTAGGAAAGCCAAATTCCAGCTTTTCAGGGAGTTAGTCGACAAAACCCCCTGGGAATCTGTCCTCAAGGACAAGGGAGCAGGGAAGAGCTGGCAGATATTTAAGGAAGCTTTGTGTAGGATGCAAGAGTTCTCCATTCCCAGGTGTAGGAAGTCAGGTAAGGAAGGCAAGAGACTGCCTTGGCTGAACCAGGAACTGTCAAACAGAAGAGCAAGAATAAAATGCACAGGCAGTGGAAACAGGGACAGATAACCTGAGAGGAGCTTAGGGATGTTGCTAGGCTGTGTAGGGATGGGGTGAAGAATGCCAAGACCCAGCTGGAACTGGACTTGGCAAGGGTCTCAAAGAAGAACAAGTAAGGCTTTTACAGGTACATCAGCCAGAAACAGAAAGTTCAGGAGGGCGTATTTCCCCTAGTAAGCAATATAGGCAGGATAATAACAACAGACAAGGAGAAAGCTGAGGTACTCAACAACTTTTTTGCTCTACACACAAACCTCAAGTGGATAGTTCAGAAGATGGGCACTGGAGGAGCAATGCCCCAGTTGCTGTAAGTGAAGTTAGGTTTGTGACTGCCTGAGGAACCTGAATGTTCATAAGGCTATGGGTCCTGATGAGTTGCATCCCAGAATTCTGAGTGAATTAGCTGACGCAGTTGCTAAGCCACTCTGGATGGTATTTGAATAGTCATGGCAGTCAGGGGAAATCCCTAGTGACTAGAAAAAAGGCAGTGTTGCACCCGTTATTAAGAAGGGTAGAAATGATGACCCGGGGAACTACCAAACTGTCAGCCTCACCTCTGTGCCAGGGAAGATCATGGAGCAGATCCTCCAAGAAGCTATGCTAAGGCACATGGAAGAGAGTAAGGTGACATGGGATAACCAGCGTGGCTTCACCAAGGGCAGGTCCTGTCTGACCAACCTTGTCACTTTTTTGATGTTGTAATTGCATCAGTGGACAAGGGAAGAGCCACTAATGTCATCTATCTGGACTTTAGTAATGCCTTTAACATGGTTCCCCATAAGATCCTTCTCTCCAAATTGGAAAGATATGGATTGGACAGGATGGATGGGGAGCTGATTATGAGATATTACCCAGAGGGTTATGGTCAAAGGCTCAATGTCCAGGTGGAGATGACTGACAAGTGGTGTCCCTCAGACAAGCTATGTGGTGGTGCAGATGACACACCCAAGAGATGGAATGCCATCCAGAGACACTCAAACAGACTCAAGCAGAGGGCTCAGGTGAGCCTCATGAGGTTAAACAAATCCAAGTGCAAGGTCTACATCTGTGTCACAGCAACCCCCACTACGAGTACAAGCTGGTGGTTGTGAGAATAGAGCACAGCCCTGCCAAAAAGGACCTAAAGGTGCAGGTGGATGGAACCTGGATATAAGGCAGCAATGTGCCCTCGCAGCCCAGAAGGCCAACCATATCCTGGGCTGCACCAAAAGAAATCTAGCCGGCAGTGCAAGGAAGGTGATCCTGCCCCTCTGCTCTGCGCTGGTGAGACCTCACCTGGAGTACTGCATCCAGATGTGGAGTCCTCAGTGCAGAAAAGATATGAACCTGTTGGAGCACATCCAGAGGAGGGCCACAAAAATGATCCCAAGGATGGAACATCTCCACTGCAAGGACAGGCTGAGAGAGATCCTAAGGATGGAACATCTCCACTACAAGGACAGGCTGAGAGAGCTGGGGCTGCTGAACCCAGAGAAGAGAAGGCTCTGGGGAGACCTGATACTGGCCTTTCTGTACCTAAAGGGACACTATCAAAAGGAAGGGAACAGACTCTGTAGCAGGTCTGTTGAGAGAGAACAAAGATAAATGATTTCAAACAAAAGGAGGGAAGATTTAAACTGGATATAAGGAAGACGTTTTTTACAGTAAGTGTGATGAGGCACTGGGACAGGTTGCCCAGAGAAGTGGTGGGCGTCCCACCCCTGGACACATTCAAGGTCAGGCTGGAGGGGCTCTGAGAAATCTGATGTAGTTATAGGTGTCCCTACTCATTGCAGGGAATGTGGACTAGGTAACCTGTAAGAGTCCTTCCAAGCTCAAATGATTCTATCATTCTAAAATCTTTCATATTATATGGACATGTAGTCATACTTTAGGAAATAAAGACTATTAAACCAATGTCAGGCATTGATCTTATAGAAAAACCAATATTAATGAACTCAGATATCAACTCAGTGGGATTTTCTTGTCATCTAAAACAACTCCGACCGGTTATTAACCGCAGCATTTACCTCAAAAGACTAGTTATGGAATGCAAGAACATGGGACTCTGGCATTCACTGCCAGGAATTTCTGGTTCTTCAGGAAGAGCACTGAGCAAACCCAGAGTCTTTTGTTTACAGTTAACAATGCCTTCCTTAGTCAGGCAGCAAGGTAAGGACATGAACTAGAGAACACAGAAGTGCACAGGTACTGTTCCTCCTCAGGTTACAGAGCACTGTGTTGCCCACCTTTGGCGGGAGAGAACCTGTTTTCCCCAGATCACTGGTGAGCAAGTTTTGCTATCTTATGGTGAGTTCATTTGCTTTCAGTCAAATGTGAAGTAGATTTGCTGAAGGATCTCTGTAGTTGAAATGAGGACCTTAAGCTACCAGAAGGAGTGCGAAGTAATAGACTGTCACTGCTTATGAGTAGCTGAGAGTAATTTCAGGCCTTTATCCGCACTATAACTAAAAGAAGAGCTGTTGGTGTTTTTTCTCTTCACATCAAATTGTCAGATATGCTATGGGAGTTACAGAGTATAGAACTGTTGAATCCATCCTAAAAAGGCCTTTTCAGTCACAACTGCTGATATTACTTTGGAGATACACACTGCTTTTGATGGATATAAAAGAGTATTTCAAAGCAACAGGCATGAAATTTCACCCTCCTTGCCTTCACTGTGCTTCTTTTCAGCAAAATGTAAAAATAAGATTTGCTGACTTAATACCCTATATTTCTGCAGTGTTCTTGAAAGATTGATATAGAAAGCCCACTGTTCTCCCTTAGTGCTACACTGGATTAGCAAGGGATCTGAGTTCTGACTTTTCTGTCATTGTCAGAAGACAGTAGGATTGAGCACTAATACGGGGCTTAGAGTTAATCGCATTATATGAACTTCCATGTATGGTGACAAAAGTGGCCAAAAGAGGTTTTGTGTTTGCCGTGTGTAGAGCAAGTACAAAGAAAAATGCAACAAGCATTCTTTGTGCTATATCCTCACAAAGTCTTCCTTCTGCAAAACAGTGGCCAACACAGAAGTAGAAATGCAATGTAAGCTAGGAGCTCCGTGTTGTGAAAGTGGGGCAGCAGGCACAGTGCATGGTTCTTTCTGTATCTCAATAATGAAGGCAAACAGAAAATGGAGTAATAAAGCAGCAGTTTTAATAAGATGGCATAAAAAGAGAACAATAAATAGTGAGTCAATCTTAAGTCCCTTCAGATGCTGGGAGCCTTGCTTTCATGTGGCATTGGAGAGATCCCAAATGGATTTTCCCAAGGCATGCTGTGCAAGTTCTGTCCTGGAGATGTTCCTTCCCCCTCCCATTCCATGGTGTCTTTTATCTTGTGTAAATATACTAAACCACAGATCTTCCTCTGACAGGCTGGAATGTTATCTCTGTTACAACATTCACTAGCATGCAGCGCAGGCTGGCACAGGACCCTTCAGCAGATTCTCTTATGGTGACTACCTGTGTTAACACATAGGCTACACACTCTTAGGTGTAAGGGCTGTTAGAACAATCATGACATGATCGAGATGGTTGACTCTTAGAATACAATGTTTTCTAAAAGGGTCCCTGTACCTGTGTACCCTGACACAGGGTGATATCATGTGGAAATGAACATTAACAGAATAGAGTGAAGAGAGAGAAATTAAAAAAAAATAAGACTGTGTTTGACTTATTTATGACCTTGTAACCATACCGAAAGATGGTATATTACACATGAAGATAACTAACACAGTGGAAAGTACATACTTTCTGAAAAGATGCATTAGATAACACATTGGAACAAGATCCTATCAAGTGTTCAAAGCCCTGTGGAAGAGGTGGCTCCTTTCAGCAGAAATGGAAATCCTTAATAAAGTATTGGGAAAAATGCAAAAGTCCAGATGCTTTGCAGTTGACAGCATTAGGAAAGTTCCTGTCACATAGAAAACAAAGCTAGAGAAAGTTCCTCTGTACATCAGGAACAGTAAGAATTAAATGGCAGAAAACTCACTCCATGGCCACTGCGAAGTGGGAAGTCACAGTTTTAATTTGTTGATTGACCACAGAAGTTGAACAGCAATTTGGAAGAATCTGACACACTCTGTACTGGCACAAGGCTTTAAATTTGAATGAAATCTGCAGACTGTATCTGTTTATACATTTCAGAAGTTCTGCTTCATCAAACCACTTGGATTCTGTCAAGCACATGTAGCATCTGTGAATTAAGTAAATCCTTCATTTGAGCGTACTGGGCTATTTGGGCCCAGTGGGGAGGCTGGGGAGATGAGAAAGAAGAGTCTGGATCACTGTGGCAAATAGAAGTTGGTTCTAATATGTTGTGAGCAAATCAGTAAAGAGAGCAGAACTAGGGTCTGATTCACATATTAGACGACTTAGTTTGAAGACAGTTCCAGAAGATGTGAAATTCTCCCAATGATGCTTATTCTTCTTGAAAATCACAAATCTTGAGCCTGTCCTGCCTGTACCGTTAGAAGACAAGGTTTAAGTCACAGGTTACCTATGTCAATATTTTGATCTAAACTAGGAAAGGGAGTTCTCAGATGAGTCAGTTATGACTGGAAAGATCTGTAGAATCACAAAAAAGATCCAAGCAGACATGTGTTGATCTGAAACTGTGGGAAAACAGACATCCATGTAAGACTTTGGAAAGGAAAAGACAAGAACGGCAAATTAATTCCATCCAAGCACATCTTAGATCAACAGCAACCACTGACCTCCCCAGATAGGATGACACAATTTCATTAGCAACATGTTAATTAGGGACAAGCTACATTTTGTAACTTGGATTTAGGCAGTTCACTGAAGATCAGTCAGCTGCTCAGTATTCTTTCTGGTTATTTTTAAAGTGACATGCAACATAGGCAGAGGAGTCCTATTTCACTCTCTCTGTGAAATCTATTAACAATACATTTTCTACCAAAGCTGTCAATACTGCCTGTGCTGGCTATACCATGCCTACCTTGGCTATATCTAGCCTTAAGGTATGATGAACCGTAGTCAATCAGGGAAGAAATTATCATGTTTCACAGATTAAGATGGACAAAACAGACTTGGAAGAACTTAGCTATTTTTGAATATTCATAAAATCTCTGGATTTACATTTATATTTAGCAACTTGGTGGAGCTTCCTAACTTGACTTGGGATCATGTCTGCTAAAAAGTTCATTTCACTGTGAAGAAAAAGGAAAATTCTTCACACTGAAGTAGCTTTTCTCTCACCTGCAAAAATCCTGTTCTGTGGTTGCCCATTGCACATCCTACTGACAGTGGCACTGATGCATTGCTTTAGGTCAACTGTTCAGGTGGTGTAATTCTAAAAAAATCAAAGTGAATTTTCAAAGAATTCTGACAACAAATAAAGGAGTGAAAAATTTCCCTACTTCTTCCTATTTCTGAGATAGATTTCTTTGTTAAGGAGGAAACACATCTTCTTTAAAGAGTTCCACGCAATTTTTTTAGAATGTGTAGAAGTGACAATTTGACTTAATGGGAAAAAATAAATTAAAAAAAATCCTGCAGTGCTCTTGACCCTCTTTCACATTAAGCTCAGAATACCTAATTACTTTTTCAATACAATGATGATGAAGGAAAAACACTTCATAGGAGTCTCTATACTGTCCCATAAAAATCTCAGAAGAATTCTTTTCATAAGTTATTAATAACCCATTTTTACTGGGCATTTCTTCAATATAAGATTATCAGCAGAGAACTAGAACAGAAACATAGAATCATAGAATCACTCAGGTTGGAAAAGACCTTAAAGATCATCAAGTCCTACCGCAACATAACCATACTACCCTAACTCTCTGAACAAGAAGAAAAGTTTAACGTGCTCTGACCAATTGCTTTAGCAGGGGACCTGGAGTAGATGATCACCAGAGGTCCCTTCCAACTCTTATAATTCTGTGATTCTGTGTATGAATTACTTTAATAACACTGCAAGGAGCTAAAGAGCTGGAATTTAAATCCAGAGACTCCAGGAAATGAATGCATCTGCCCATAAACATTTACAATCCTCTAAAAAGCTGAAGTAGATAGCGTAGCATGCTGACCTCAGGCTCAGCAATTGTAGAAGTAATTATCTATAGCTGCTTCTGAAATGCACAAGCAACAACTACTTGGACAAAAATAAAATAAAATAAAATAAAATAAAATAAAATAAAATACACTCTATAATCTTGTTTTCAGAGATGGTCTGTACAGTAGGTGTGGGGTGAGGCCTTGTTCCATGTGAGAATCAAAAAAGGAAATTAATACTGAGCATGGGCTCTCAACATGCAATTCATTCAGCTGGTTCACTAATTGAGTTTGAGTTCTATGGAAACACAATACAATTCTACAATTAAAGGCTGAATTATAATACCTATAAGAGAGTTGTTAAATTAAGTTTCTGCTTGCAACTTTAATTCTAGCATTACTCAACTTTACAATGCAAGTGGCACATTCACTTATTGTACCTTATTTTAGCACTACCTTCCTTTAAGTAGAAGGGTGGATTAATGACTTCCAGAGGTCTTGTGCCACCTCACTTGCATGACCTTTCAGTAACCACAGAACGACAATTACAGATTCTCTAGCTTGATTTTTTAGGTTGATTATGCATTTGCCTTTAGGCCTGTCAGGAGACGGGCATGCAGATTTTGCAGTTGATTTCTTTCTCCTTGTGAATCTAAGGAAGAAGGATATTACTCCTGCTAATCTTGACCAAGTACTGCCTTTGCACTATCAGCAGTCATCTGCAGTGCATTTGTATGGCCAGGTGGACTTTGATGGGTAAAAAAGACCTGACTGGCAGTGGCCTGATACATTATAAGTTATTGTCTGTGTTTTTAGCCACCGACAGAAACATCCACTGATGTCAAAGACAATGCTGCTCTTTAAGACTTTCTTCAGTTCACGATTCGCAACTTCTCTGTTATCTTTTCCAAACTTGCAGGAACAGAAATTTGCACCAACTTGATGTTGCCTCTCAATGCCAAATTTTTCCTATGCTTATATTTAGCCAAGTATCTTTCTACTTCAGCTCATACAAAAGGGGAGAACTGTCAGACTGCACCAAGACATTCTGCAATATTTAAATTCCTACAAAGAAAACATAAACAGATCCACTGCAAACACCTGAAATCCCTATTCCAGAGAAGGAAACCATTCAGTGACTTGTACATATGCTGCGATACAACAAAAGAAACTCTGCTCCTTTAATAAATTACTCCTATAACTTAAGTCGGAACATTTACTCACTGGTCTCAGTGCAAGGTATTTAACCCATGTTTCCCACATGTTCTTACTGTTTATTTTAAACACAATACCACTACAACATATCCTTAAAATGCCATGGCTAACCTACAAATAATTTATTTCTGGCCTACTCTTTTCCCACTAACCATTAAGAGCATCCTGGTTGCTCTCTGTTTACCCTTTCAAACCAGAATTGGCCATAGATGACAGAAGCTGTAGAAGGCCATGCTGCAGCAGATGGGGCAGAAGGGATGAGGTGCTAGGAGGCAGATCTGGAAACATAGCATCATAGCCTTACTGTGTCAGTGGTCTCCAATGAGTCCCTCTGGCTGGGCAGTGTCACTCCTGTCAGTGATCCTACAAAGGAAGCAGATCCTGGATTAGGCCTGGTGGGTGCTGGGCAGAGGTGATCAACACTGCTGTCCCTGACCAAGGGAGAAGGACAGGAGAAAATACCAGAAAGTGAGCCATGGCCCATCTTTGGCCTGGTGTGGAAGGAACAAATGCATACAGAGGGCAGGGCAGCATCTTCCACCTGCCCCCAGCTGTGCTCTAGCCCCTGCTGCCCTGGTTGTGCCCGGAGCTGAGGCAGCTCTTTGGGGCTGACCACAGGGCAGCCTCTGCAGCACAGCACCTTGTCATCTCCAGCCTGCATTTCTGTGGCCTGGATGAAGGAGCACTGACTGTGTGGCTGCTCAGCTCCTCACAAAGCCAGGCAGCAAGCTCCATGTGATGGCTCATTGTCCAAGCTGTGCAGTGGCGCATCTCACTGTTTTCCATCAGATTTCCCCAGCATTGCTCCTCTGCTGCAAGTAAACCCCATGGAAAAGGCAGCACATCCCCTTCGTGCTCTCTAGGGGACCTTGACTTCTTTAGACGTATAGCTCCATTGCCAGTTCTCCAGACAAGACAGCCGTGCAGGGTCAATCATAAATGGAGTTGGAAGGGACAAATAAGGATCATCAGGTCCAACTACTGGCTCCACGCAAAATCTAAATCCTATGTCTAAGACAGGTGTCCAAACATAACCTGAACTCCAACACTGGGGCTGTGCCCACTACCCTATGCAGCCCGTTCCATGCCCACTGCCCTTTGATGCAGACCCTTTCCCTGACCCCCAGCTGCCCCTCCCCTGACACAGCTCCATGCCGTTCCCTCGGGCCCTGTCGCTGTCACACACAGCAGAGCTCAGCGCTGCCCTCCGCTCCCTGTGAGGAGCTGCAGCCACCATGAGGGCTCCCCTCAGCTCCTCTGCTCTGCTCTGAGCACAAAAAAGGTCCGCAGCTGCTCCTCACACATCTTCTCCTCTAGATATCATCTTCATAGCCTCCTTTTGGACACACTCTAATAGTTCTACATCCTCTGGCACCAGGTGGAGCAGCATTTCTGAAGGGGGCCATGGTATGTGTTCGGATTGAGCTTTTTTTCTCCAAGGCAAAAGACTTGTGCTCACAGGCCACTCCAAAGCTGACTGACTGCATACCCGAAAGGTTTAATAGCACAGCAGTAGTAGCTGAGCTTGTCTCTACTTAGCGTCAGGAACAAAGGAGATTTTTAGAGGATTATAGAATGGGGACAGATTCTGGTTTCCCACAGTGGTTCCTTACAGAGGCCTCCCGACTCTGACTCATGGAAAAAGCATCATGTTATGAGTGAGTCCCCAGTAACTGAGACCTGCTTTGAGGGACAACTCTTGCCGCCAAAATGAACAGGAAGTAATACAGGTATGTTTATCTTTCAAGATAGTAGCCTGGGAGAACCTTTAACATGATAACCAATTTGTTAATTACCCTTTTAGAACTCCTTTCATTATGAAATACCACTTTGCCTTTTACACTGACTCAGTATTATGTCATTAGTGAGAGCGTCAGAGGTTAATATTCTTTGAATTCCCAATTCTGACTTGTTATTTAAGATATCCAAGGATCTGTGTTCCATGAACCTGCTTATGTCAAAGTATGGAACAGGCATTATGATCCTTAATTGCCATTAATTCTCTGCTAATGATAACACAGACTTTTGTGTATTCAACAAGTTGCTTTTCCACATTGACCTATGTTGTCAGGAAGAGAGGATCATTCCATGTCACACCATCTTTCTCTAAATATGGAGAGTGTGGCAGAAGGACTACAGACACCCTGTTCACAAGTCCTGGAAATCCAGGATGGATCACCATGTGGTACATGCTGTCCTATCATGCATTTTTGACTCTAGATTTTATAATAATTTATAGTCACTAGTCCAAGCACTTCTTCCTCTTCTTGTTTCTTACCCCTTAATATAATTAGCATTGTTTTTCTTTGTCTCATGTCTCATTCCATCCTCTCTTATACCAGTTTGCTACAGGATAAAATCAACTGAACCAATATATAAATATGATCACCAAAGTTAATAGCCCCAACTAAGTACACTTCAGTGCTACCGTGTTTTTTTTAACTATCCTTCTATTTCTGGGGGTACTTCCCACCAACTAAAAAGCGTTTTTTGAAGGTATTCAATGCAGTATTTGAAGCTTACCTCAGATTTTAAGAATGTCCATTTCTATTCTCTGATCATGGTCTCCATATGTGTAGCAAACGCCATGAACTAATACACATATGCCTTGAGGTAATCTAAGGTTATCTTGTTTTGCAGGGTTTCTTGAGATGCTTGTTTTATTGCTAATGTAAGGCTGAAATAGTGTTAACCCACCTCCTCTAACTCTGATACTATTAACAGAGGGGAAAGTGCTTGTGAAAACTGGTGGAAGCCCATTCATCAAGTAGCAGATTTTGCACAGAGCGTTTTGTATTTCATTCATTACATTAGGTAAGTTGTGCAAATCATTCCAGAGAGTTCTGAATGTACTGAGGTGCCAGGGAAAAAAAATATCATAATGTATTAAGAGCCAAAGTAACAGGTTTAAGAGCCACATATCCTCATAATCCTTCATTCCTGAGATATGATCATATAACAATTCTGACAGGTAAGTTTATGACCAGTAACAATAAGAACACAATGCATAATCCTAGAGCAAACAAACCTACAGTTTCTATAAACAATCAACAGATTACAGTGATATCAATAGGGTCATCAAAGTCTGTTTGCAGAGTTGTAGGTTATATTGTTGTCAAGGTTTGATCAAAAGAAGTTTATACAGATCCTTCAGCTCTGCTGTCACAGGTGCTACACCCTGCGTTGTGTCTGAAGGTGATGTGATCCTTTTACTCCAGGAAGTACAGACCCAGCAGAACACACCCCTGCACTTTACTGCAGTATTAGTAATTACAAGTACCTAGTAAGCTTCCTTTCAGTGCAGCCAAAGTGTGTGTTTTCACTCATATACCTTCAAGCAGATCCAGTCTCCAGTTCTTGAGGAGTGACACACTTCAGCGATGTGTTCTGGAAAAGCTCCTTTCAGGTGTATGGAGCATCTTTGCATATTTCATTAACACATATTTTAGAAGACTGTTATCTGTCAGGTTTTGGTTTGAAAACCAAATGCCAGAGATTTTGAGAAGCATTTCTGAAGTGCCCAGGTATGTAGTGTTTCCCGTTCATTAAATATACAAGAAGCAGCTTGAATAGAGGTTCTGTGTTACCGCCACCCAAGATTTTAATAGGCAGATATATGCAAAAGTTAAGCACCTTTAACTTCCATGCAGTCAAATGTAAGTTTTTCCTCTTTACAGCCCCCCTAGATTGGCAGTGATGGGTATAATGATATTCTCATTTTGTTTGACAGCCTGTATAAATTTTTTGCATCAGTTTTCTGTAAAATGTGTCAGGGGAATGCTATGTAGTGTTACAGGAATATTACATACAGGAATTAGTTCTACTAGTTTTTTTTTTTGTTTTTTTTTCAACAGTTACACCTAACTATTTACAAAAATGGGCATCTAACCATCCTGAGAACATACCTGAAATGACACATGCAAAATGACAGCATTTAGATATCTGATTAAAATCAATTTGAAAGTTTACAAATGGCCACCATGGTTTTGGACATGCAGCTGTATTTTTACTGCTTTATATTAGTTTGCTGAAAAAGTGTCCTAATGACTTGAATGCCATCATAGACCCTTCTGTTATCTCGGCAGCCCTGCCAGGAGCCTGGCCCTCTTCCATCCCTGCACCACCTGAGGTATAAGGTGGAATGGTTGGTGTCTCTGAAGGGTCAGGGATAGGACATCATATATTAACACTAAGTACTAATCTTGATTGTGGCACCTTGATTTAGGTGCCGCAACTGAAGTTTTAAAAGGATTTTTATTCTGATTTTCACCTAGTTTCATCTTTCTAATATGTTTTTTTCATTTTTGCATTATTGCCCTGTATGCTAGCTATTGTAGATTTCTGCTGGTGGTTTTTTGCCTCTTCATACCACAACAGAACAAGGATTCCTTTGTCTGCATTTATGTTCTTTTGTGGTAATTGTGAAGCTTAAGTTACTTGATCAGGATCTCTCCAGAAACTGTAGTTCTTCAGGATGAGTACAACCACTCCACTGTTGGGAAGGTGGGATCCATCACTCGATCCCATTTCCTCCCAGTCCTATCTCATAATTGTGGCACATGGAGCCTAATGGGCATTTAGAATCCAGACAGGAGGAATCTCACATGTTTTCCTAATTGGTCTTTGACTTTTCTAGTTGGGGAATACAAGGCTGAGGCAAAGTACTATTTCTTAGTAAGGGAGAAAAAGCTTTTGTGATAAAGAAAGAGAGAAGTTTGAGCATTCCCAAGAAGACTTAGGTTAGACTTGGCACTTCAAAAGTGAAAAGCTTTCAGAGCATAATCCTTCAGGCATTGGAGCACTTACAAAACTATAGCAATCCAATTCCTAACTCCAAACTACTGGGGAATTTTTATTGTACCCCATTAAAGTGAATTAGATTTATTTGTGCTTTAGAATAAAGACATTCAATGAACAGTGCATTGGACAAAATCCAACAAAGAGCCAGCAAAGATGTACCATGAGCATATCCCTTACATACACTTGCCCCAGTACCAATCATGAGCATGAGCATGGGGAGCCTTCACCTGGCATTGAGTTAATCCCCCAGCACCAGCTCTGCTGCCCAGAGGTGCACAATCGCCATAGGACAGAGTTGTGTCTTTTTTCATCTCAGCAGCAAGGGAAACTTCACTCCCTGCATGGAGCTGTTCTGCTTTGTCATTGCTGCTCCCCATCAGTTCAACCCGTCTTGCAGACAGGTTTTCTTGTCCTCCATGCCAGATCATCCGCTGGTCACAATTTAACACTGCTGAACAATTACAGCTTGAATTTCCCCTTCACCAAATCACAAATCTGCCACAGCGGTCTGCCTATTTCATTATGAAATATCCTTCAGAAGGATGAAATTACTCCTGAAATCACTTTTGAACTTAATCTGAACCAAGACTAGGAACAACTCAACAATTAGCTATAAGAACTTGGTTTGTCCATGCAGTCACAGTCATCTGGAGTAGGCAGAACATGAGATTTCTGACTTGAGTGACAGGGTCCTGAAGGTTGCATTCCTATCTCTCAGAGTTGAAGATTACTGGATTTTGGAAGAAGACAAATAGAGCTCATGCCCCTTGTCCAAGCTGTTGTGATGGTGAACTGCTGTACTGTGTTACACAGTCACACAGTCACACGGTCACACAGTCATTCAGTCCTGAAGCAACTGTGAGGATGCAGAAAGAGGACCATTTTCTTCATCCTAACTATACAGACACCTTACCTTCATTTCCCATGGCTGTTCCTTCTGGTCCATAATCACAATGAAGTGTTACCAGTTATATGATTAATGCAGGTAAGACTTCAGTGGATCAGGTAAAAAGGTACTTCTTTAAGGCAGAGCAGTAGAAATGTCCAGGGTCACTACGGATCACTGCCATTATGCATAAAAGCAGGATGATTCACCTTCCTCAAAGGAAGCTGAAAACATTTGGTGGCAGATACGAGGTTGCCTCAACACCCAGTCTAATCTTTGTAATTTTTGCATGGGAGGAGAGCCTTAACAAGAATTTGGATGTCAAAGCAACAGAAAACTTGCTACGTGAACACATCTATATAGAGAGCAAAGTATTTATACATTTGCAGTGTACTCCTTCTCTCCAAGATGTGTGTGTCTTCAGATGGTTTTGCCATTTGCCCTTTGGTAGACATCAAAGCCAAATGACACACCTTGATTCCACTCTTGTCCAGAGTTCCCAGTGTGAGCCCTTTTACATGCACTGTGTAATTTGTATCATTCCTCAGGGTCTGTGGCAGCTGATCTCCGTGGTCCAGAAGTTTGGTTGCCCTGTGCATCTAAATTAGTATCTGAGATTAGCATATAGATTTCTTTAGAGACACAAATGTCTGCTTCACTCTATAGGTGCACAGACTGGCAGAACAATTCAGATTAGTTGAAACAGATGCTTTTTGGTTTTTTGTTTGTTTTGTTCTTACTTTTTTTTCCCCCCCCCCAGCCATACTAAGTGCTGGAAGAGCTGTGTGTACTGGAAAGGCTGGGTGGGAGGGACAAAACACAATAGAGAGGGAAAAAAGCAGTAATCCCCTGCTTTTTACACTTGTAAAAATAGTCAGTGCTACTTAAATATATCATTTCCATATCCTGTAGAGTATTACGGGGCCGCAGAAAGCAATGAATTGGACTCACTTCTGTTCAGATTTTCTCTTGCACATTGTTATTCATGAAGAGGGAAATTCCATTTTTGGACTAAAATAGTGGCCTCAGAGGGAAACAGAATCAAAGGAAAGTCTCTGAACATTTGAGCATTTGTCTCCTTATTTCTGTATGTTGGAGTGATGTTACACTTGATTATTTCCCCTCTCTAACCCCAAATCCAATATTTCCTATTTATTCTTAATCTTTTGATCTGTCAATTAGCAAAGCTGAATTTCAAGTATGTGCAACTGCAAGCTGGCTGCATGTACTTGCACTTCAGAACAACTGAAGGTAGCTCCACTTTGTCTACACAGATAAGAGCATAAACAGACTCAGATTGAGCAGGTAAACCTATCTCAGGCTTTCCTGCATTTGGTTTTCAAAAAAGCATTCTAATAATTTTATAGGCAAACAATATGTGACTTGTGGCTAAATCTCCTTCCCATCCTTTTTGTTTCTAGAGATTAAAAACTAATAAATTTATTGAACAACGCTGAATGTACTTTATTATTTCTGATGAAACTGAGCAGGCAGGTTTATCTGTGCAGGTGGATTGACTCACCATGGCATCAAGAAGAGAAATTGAGCAGGGACTGATGGTCCCCTACTTGCTACTGAGATATGGAGTACCACAACTCTGGGACCATACTTTTTAAAGAAAGATGCCTCTACTGGAGTACAGGACAAAGCTGCACTTCAGCACCAGAAACTAACGTTGAGTTAGATGCTGTTGGGCAGGTGGTTTAGTTTCTTGCAATGTGGGTCTCTAGGGAGATCCTTCCTCCAAAATTGGAGAGGTGTGGATTTGAAAGATGGACTGTTTGGTGGATTAAGAACCGGTTGGCTGGTCACAGCCAAAGGGTTGTTGTCAATGGTTCTATGTCAGGGTGGAGACTGGTCACAAGTGGTGTCCCTCAGGGTCAGCCTTGGAACCAGTGCTCTTCAACATCTTCATCAGCAAGACAGATGATGGCATTGAGTGCACCCTCAGCAAGTTTGCAGATGACACCAAGCTGAGCAGTGCAGCCAATACATTGGAGGGAAGGGAAGCTATCCAGAGGGACCTGGGCAGGCTGGAGAAGTGGACCCATGAGAACCTAATGAGGTTCAACAAGGCCAAGTTCAGGGTGCTGCACTTCAGTTGGGGCAATCCCAGGGGGATTACAAACTGGGGGAAGAACCCCTTAAGAGCAGCCCTGTGGAGAAGGACTTGGGCATCCTTGTGAATGAGAAGCTGGACATGAGCCAGCAGTGTGTGCTTGCAGCCCAGAAGGACACCCATGTTCTGGGCTGCATTAAAAAAGGGGTGGCTAGCAAGGAGAGGGAGGTGATTGTCCCCATCTACTCAGCTCTTGTGAGGCCCCATCTGGAGTACTGTATCCAGGCCTAGGGCCCCAGCATAGGAAGGATGTGGAGCTCGTGGAGTGGGTCCAGTGGAGGGCCACTAAGATGATCAGAGGGCTGCGGAAGTTTTGAGGGAACTGGGATTGTATATCCTGGAGAAGGTGCTGGGGAGGCCTCAATGCAGCTTCTCAATGTGTCATGGGAGCTTATAACAAAGATGGTGAGAGTTTTTACAAGACCCTGTAAAGACAGGACAAGGGATAATGATTTTAAATGGAAAGAAGATAGATTTACTTTAGATATTGAGAATATTTCTTTTACATTGACGGTAACAAGGCACTGAACAGATTGGAGAGAGAAGCCATGGATGTCCTATTACTGGAAGTGTTCAGGGTCTGGTGGGATGGGGCTTTAAATAACTTAATTTAGTGAAAGGTGTCCCTGCCCATGGCAGGAGGGTTGGACTGAATGATCTCCAGAGGTCACCTCCAACACAAACTGTTCTGTGATTCAGTGGATCTAGGAATCGGTTTGGCTGCAAAAAGTAAAGAAGATATCTGATATAGATCATGCAGAATTCCACTGCAACTTTTGATATGAATTATACTTCTCAAGCTGTGCAGGAGAAAGGGATTTTGTGCGCAAGGTTTAAACCATCAGGTTGTTTTATTATTAAAATGTACCCATCCAAGTTTAGCAAGGAAATTATTAAAATCCATTTGTCTGTGAGGCAGAGCAAAAGATCTTTTCATTTTTATTTAGAAGACCTTTGGCTCCTGTGGCTGCTTGGTAGAACAGTGAATTCTCATTGTTTCTGGCTAGAGAGCTTTGTTGTTATGAGTCACTTTGTTACACATTTGGGAGTCAACCAACTTTTTACATTAGTGTTTGTGCTTTTCCTTGATAACCATTGTCATAGGTTGGACTGAAAAGTTTGGGAGTGTCCCGGGGCTTGGAAGAGTCTGGCAGAGCCCTTTTTAATCTCCTTTTTCCTAAATCTGGGAAATTTTCTGCGTGATAAACCAAAGATATTGGTAATGTCCATAAGTATCCTTTCCTGAGCAGATATTTCCTGCAGCTAGAGATAATATTCTCTCAGCCGTTGGCTTCCCTCTTCCATGTCTCACTTTCATTAGAGGTACACCATTTACTTCTCTTCAGAACCAATCAGGAAGTACATAATTATTCTCTGTTGATCTCCTTCCCATGTGCACTTCTAGCTATGACTCTGATTTATATTTTATGAACAATCTTGAACCCAAGGAACTGTGCAATGTGTGCAAATGAAATTGCGTCATGTCCTGAGCTGCACATCTTTGTTCCCTCCTGCAACTATTGAGATGCTGAGCAGCTGATTTGCACTTTGAGGGGCTGTTTAAGACAAGAGAATATGCACCATTTGGTGTTGTTGCTGCTCAGCCATTTTGATTATTCATACTGATGTGTAAAAGAAACTCATGCAATGAGTTTTGCAGAAATGGCATGGAATTTAATACAGGAACTGTATGGTACTAGGAAATGACATGGTCAGAAAGAAAGGGATGTAAACATCTTGTAAACATCAAAGGGTGGTAAGGAGGATCCAGGAAACCATAGGCCTGTCAGCTTGACATCAGTCCCAGGTAAGTTTATAGAGCAGAGGGATCACACAGCATGTGCAGGACAACTGAGGGTCAGGCCCAGCCATCACAGATTCATGAAAGGCAGGTCCTGCCTGACCAACCTGATCTCCTTGTATAACCAAGTGACCCGCCTGGTGGGTGACGTATTCTGTTGACATAGTCTACCTAGACTTCAGCAAAGTCTTTGGCACTGTCTCTCACAGTATTCTCCTGCAGAAGTTGACAGCCTGTGGCTTAGACAGGTACACTCTGGTGAGGTACCAGACAGGTATTGAACTGGCTGGATGGCTGGGCCAGAGGGTGGTAGTGAATGGAGTTAAATCCAGCTGGTGACTGGTCAGGAGTGGTGTTCCTCAGGGTTCAAAACTCAGGCCTGTCCTGTTCAATATGTTTACTGATGACCTGGATGAAGTCACTCAGTGTACCCTCAGTAAGTTTGCAGATGACACCAAGTTGGCAAGAAGTGTCAATCTGCCTGGGTGAAGGAATGCCCTACAGAGCGGTATGGACAGGCTGGATAGCTGGGCTGAGGCCAGCAGCATGAAGTCCAACAAGACCAAGAGCTGGGTCTTGCACTTTGGTCACAACAGTGCACAGCAACTCTACAGGCTTGGGGCAGAGCGGCTGAAGACTGTGTAGAAGAAATGGACCTGGGGGTGTTGGTTGACACGTGTCTGACTTTGAGCCAGTAGTGTGCCTAGGTAGACAAGAAGGCTGATGGCTTTCTGGCTTGCATCAGAAATAGTAATCACCCCTCTGTAATCAGCCCTGGTGAGGCCACACATTAAATGCTGTGTTCAGTTTCAGGCTACTCACTATAAGAAAGGCACTGAGGCCCTGGAGCATGTTCAGAGAAGGGCAATGAAGCTGGTGAGAGGTCTGGAGCACGTCATATGAGGAGAGGCTGCAGGAACTTCTACTATTTAGACTGGAGAAGAAGAGGCTCAGGGGGACTTTATTGCCCTCTACAACTACCTGAAGGGAGGTTGTGGTGAGGTGGGGGTCAGCCTCTTCTCCCATGTAACTAGCAATAGGACAAAAGGGAATGGCCTCAAGCTGTGCCGGGGAAGATTCAGGTTGGGCATTAGGATAAAATTCTTCTCTGAGAGAGTAGTCAGGCACTGGAACAGACTGCCCATGGAGGTGATGGAGTCACCACCCCTGGAGGTGTTCAAGGAACATTTTGATGCTGTACTGAGGGACATGATTTAGTGACAAACATTGTTAATATGTGGATGGTTGGACTGGGTGATCTTGGAGGTCTTTTCCAACCTTAGTGATTCTATGAGTTTACGATCTTTTATCCATTCATTGTACTACTCCAGGTCATGTGAGATATCCATATGTACCTTTGTGAAAACCCAAAGACATTGCATCTCTGTGGCTCCACATAAACTTTTAAGTTCTCCTGTCTTTATTCCTTCTAACTCCTCCTATTATTTATTTCCCATAACACATGCCTTAATGTAGAGAAACTTCAGAAAGGCACACACTGATGCTGAATTCCCAGAAAATGTTGGAGAGTTTTATTCCTGAACTGCTGGTCTGCAAACACTTCCTTATTTATGTGTATATTGCCTCAAATGTGTCCCTTTCAACTTTGTTTTACTGACTTCAAAGTTTTACCTCTTCACATCACCCCACATTCTTTGCTCCATTGCTTGGTTATCTGGTCCATTGCTTCCTCTCTTGATTTCTGGTCATACTCTCCCTCCCGTGTCTTCCTATTTTAAAGCTAGCTTTTAGGTACTCTGGCTTTTTTGTTCTTCCTTCTTCCTTTTTATGACACTAGGACTAGAGAATCATCCTACAGAGTTCTGCATGTGCTTGCTGCATGCTGTGGGATGGATTTCAAGACATTAGGAAGAACAAATAGCAAATATGCTTTCACGACATTTCGTTGCTCTGATGCTTTTGGCCATCTCTGAGAAACAAACTGCGCATAAACCAAAGGTACCATCCCAACTGAAACAGCAGAGTTCACATTTATCTCTCAGATTGCATCCCAAGTATAATATGGGAAGAGGAAATTGTTGTTAAAACTGTAATGAAATAGCCTACACAGAATATACCAGAACCTAACTGAATGACGTGGTTTCTGACGTGATCGTGATGTTTCTCATCCTGAACTTAGGTGATAATGCTGTTTCTCTTCTCTTCAACACAAACACACACAATGATATCCATGATATTCAGTTCTTCTAAACAACAGAAGAATTCTGTGAAAGTTTTATTTATTTATATGCCAAAGACAATGCATGAACTTTGAGTGTTATTGCTTTGGAGAAGTACGTGTACTACTAATTCACCACTTAAATGCATTTCAGCCAGGCCTCAGACTTTTCTGCTGAAATGCATCTCAGAACAGGAAAAGTCAGCACCCTTGGTGAAAGCTTACAAGATCTTCTGTTAAAAAATGCTCAGTTCCCATTGAATTTGCCACAGCTGACTATGACAGAAGGTACTGAAATACTTCTTAAAAAAGGAGGACAATTTTTTGTCTTATTTTGAGAAGATTTATCAGGCAAGTAATTGTATATAAAATCTAATATCTGTCTCCAGTCTGTGTATTTTTATCACTGCTTTTTTTTCTCACTGCTAATTTTTTCTCACTGCTAATTTGATTTTAATGTACCTACAAACAATTGAGCTGTGGGAAAATAGGCCTTGTTACCCATTGTTCATTTCCAAGCAACCTGCAAACTTTTGTTATCCTACCTTCCAATGTGACATCAAACAGCAAACACCTCCCTCTTGTCATTCACTAACCAGGAATAAATGGTCCTCGTGCTCTCAGCTGTCTAGTTTTTTCACAGATATGGTCCTGGGCATCCTCATTCACATAAACCAAAAAATGATGTGAAAAGAAATTCCCAAGACACCTTTGCCATATAGTCTGAGTTCTCTCCTGAAGGTGGATCCTTACTGACAGGTGTTCATCAGAAATATCTGGGCTACTCCAGCCAAAGGAACTATTAATCAAATATCTACATACATGCCTTCATTTATTTTTGGTGCACATTGTAATTTTTGGTGCCCAAAGTGTTTTTTCCTCTGTCCCATCAGAATCCATCATGAGCTTTCATTATCATTGTTGTACATTGTCATGATCTGCATCTGAAGCACCAGTCAACAGCAGCTCCAAGGACTCATTCCATCAATGTGGAATAAGAAATTGCTGTCCTGGAGAAAGTCCACCTGCCAGCCTCACTGTGGACTATAGCAATTCTGAATTTGTTCTGTTGTACATCACCTGTACAAGCACGGGAAAGAGCAGCACTGCTCCTTCCCAACAGAAAATCACTTTACGTGGGTTAAGCAATCACATTTTTTTGATTGCATGGGGCTGGGTGTGTGGAGCAATGAGGTCTGGGTTTTCTCATTCCTCAGTCTTTGCTTGTCCTGTGAGTCATGTTGTATCAAATATTCTAGTAAATGAAAACAGATCCAGGTAGATGGAGAGAGCAAATATCTTGCAACTGCCAGTGTATCCTCATAAGAGTAGACTGTAATGAGGAATTCCATGAGTATATTGTCCAATCATCTTAGATGACAGAAGTTCTTTTCCTTCTCCTATGCTTTCCACTATCCCCACACAAGCACTTTTTTAGCAAAGACTTAGGTAGGTAAAAGTTACCTCTCCACTGCCCCAGCAGAGTTTTGCATCACAAGGTAATGGGAATGGGAATTTCTGGTTTTAGGTCCATCATGACAGAGAGTTATATTATGTCCCAGTTTTACTAAATACGTAAGCCAGTGAGATTACTGTCAGACTGAATCAGGAGTCTCCAGAGCTCAGTAACTAAGCCACTTTTTGAGTGCTGTAACTTTTCCCCATCTGCTTATGCAGTGCTAATATTTGAGTTGGAGAATACATCTGTCCTGGTGTAAGACACTCACCTCAAGTGGCTGCTCAGAATGAGAAATAACATTAACTGTACATGAGATGTACAATGAGAGAAAACCCAGCTATAACTTACAAAAGGTTGTTGTTGGGTTTCTCTCCTTCTTTCACTAAGATTCATTCTGGATTGGCCACTTTATCCCTCAAGTATTTTCTTTATTATCTTGTTTAAAGGTGACAGCTCTACTGATAGCTTAGGCTGAGACCTGCACAGCAACTTCAGGCTTCTTCAGAACTGTACATGACAGGTCCCAGTGCAGAACCAAAGCATCCTTTCCCAGCCTGCTGCCAGCTTCCTCAGAGAATATAACTCTGGGTTTCGCGTGGCTTAATGGATGGCTGCACTGCCTCGCCAAAACGGATATTCTAAGGCTGAGAGTCTCCTCTGTTGAACATCTGGACAGCAGGTTTCAGACAGCACAGTGAAAAGAATTCTGAGCTTGGATGGGATTGGACTCGCTTCATTTTTCCAGAAAGTCCAAGCACAATGATGGCGACAGAGCTATCAGTAAAGGCAAAGGATGACCTTGCTGTAGCTTATTTCAGAGTAACACAGTTACATATGTAACACGTGTCCCAAGTGTGGGACATGAAGTTAATCACATGGGTTTCATTTTAAAGCCCATTTGTAAGATTTAAGGGGAAAGCACAGCATTTTCCCTAGAAAGCAGTTCTGCTGTGGCTTGGCTTACCTGTAGGGCCTACAGGGTCTGGAAAGTCAAGACCAGGTGCAAGCCCAGGCTCTGTTCCTCTCTGAAGTCTGCTTTATCTTCCTCTAAACCAAGGCAGAGCGGAAACCAGATTGCCAATAGGAGGAACTGTGTGTCTCATATATGAGTAACAACCTGAGCTAAGATTGCATGGAGAAGTTGATGTCCGTGGAACACGTAATCTCTTCCTGCTTCTGCCTAAATGTTCCCTGTTCAGCTCTCAGCACTTTCCTCCTCTTTTCATAGTTTCCCCTCCATAGTATTATTAATCTGCAATAGCTAAAATGCAGCAAAGTCACATTTGATAATGTCTAAAGATATTTGCTTTCTGAAGTGACCTGAGATGCATACACTTAAGGTGAAAGGTGTTCTGCTGTCATAAATGTTTCAGTGTTTGTTTAGGAGCTTCATTTAATAACTTTATTAGATCAGTGAAAACAAATACATTATAAAACGTTTACTGGTAATTTTCAAAGAGTGCACAGCAGTGTTTAAGGGAAGTAATGATGTTTACTAGTAAGTCACAGTTAACAAATACCATTGCTACTGTTTCTATATATCATGTTATAAGAAACCTTGTGTTTGTTCTGGCACTTCCCTTATGCTTTTCACAGTAAATGAGGCATGTCGAGGATTATAATACTTGTCATATTGCAGTCACAAGATTAGAGCAGAAGAAATTAATACATTATGCTGTTCCCTTATACCTCTAGCACAGTAAAACTTGTTGTGTAGTTGGATTTAAGAACAAAAATATGGAAGAATATGAATAAATATTGCTACAGATAAGTTAATATTTTTAAAAATCTTTGAAATGTGTTTTCCCCTGTAACAAAGAAACAGGTTTTGATTTACTCACACTGATTTTTATTTTTCTACATATTCATCTTAATTTTTCTTCCACATTGATTCATACCAGTGGCCTGGATGACCCATGCACAAAGGACAATGGTATTAAAAGGCAGAATTGTACTTTATTAATCCCATTATTGTAGGTACAATCAAAAATTAAAGTAACAGATTTACATTCCCCTCACCTAAGTCACAAATGCAACCACTGCAAAATTCAGTTTGAACACTTAGTCAACTGATCTCCTCCAGACAATGGACAGCACATGGTACATGACTGACAAAAACTGGCCTGCCAAAAGTGTGTGGGTTCTTTGCTCATGCTGTGCAGGTACAAAGCAAAAAAGATTGGCTGGTATACTAGATACAGAGCTGCCACAAAATTAAACTTTCTGGGAGTTTCTTCTTAGCTGCTTCTTTCCTATCAGATGTGCCAAGAAAAAGAGTGATTTGACGTTGGAATTTTTTTTTTTTTTTTTAATCTTAGAGATAGTAAATTTGTGATTCTGTTGTGTCAGCGAAGTTTCCACTGGGAAAGAAAAGCATTGAGATAGAAAGAATACTAAAAGAAAATACCTCATCTTGATATTCAGAAACCTTAATTTTAAATAAAAATTACAACAAAGCAAAGAGAGCAGCAGCCACAGTAATCACATTTCAGTAAAATATGTAGCAGTTTCTTATGGACTAAAAACATCTAAACTAAAATAATATTTTTCTAGGCTTTTTCACAGTGTGATCAAAATTTAAACAATATGAGTTTGTTTGTTTGTTTGTTTTCTAATTTAAACTGTCTTGGAAAGGATCTTTTGTACCCTAATGAGAAATTCTGTCATATAAAAGCAAAAAAAAAAAAGATAATTAATAAGCCTAGAAAACTTAATTGGTCTTAGCTATAGGGCTCAGCTTGTCACTTATTTTGTTTTGCATGACTTGAGAAGAACTTGGAAGCAGATGTGAGCCAGAGCAACATCCAACTTATTTTGCTATTTTTTATTTATGCGTAAAATGGGTCTTTCTAGGGGAGCCAGAAATCACTTTCTCTACCACAAAGACATCTGTACTCTGCCATTATCCTAAAGACCAAACCAGAAGGAGTACAAGCATATGAAGGTTGAAACAGCAGAAATTTGAATGGCGTTGAGGACAAGCCATCTTAACTTTGAGAACATATAACTTACTAGAGCTACTGTTATTTCTGTGCTATCATCTTCCTACTTGCAGGTTAGTTAAGGCTGGTTTCTTTTTGCTTGCTTTCTTTTTAGATGTTGTTTCAAATGGAAATGAATTCATGGGGAAGCTCTGTGTGTAACATGAGAGTGCTCAGATCAGCGGCTCACAGTTTAGACTTCACAGCCTTCTAAACATGTAATCTAATGAAGTACTGGAATAGGTTGCCCAGAGAGACAGTGGGTGCTCCAACCCTGGAGACATTCAAGGTCAGACTGGACCAGGCTCTTAACAACATGACTGTGCTGCAGGTGTCCCTGTTCATTGCAGGGGAGACGAAACAGATGACCTCTAATGGCCCCTTCCAACTCAAACATTTTATGATTCTATGATCTACTTTTTTGCTGATGGCCACAAGAGCATTTAAATATACTAATATTCTCACCATGTTTCCACAGTACTTACTGTAGGTAAGCTCTCCACAGTACTTACTTTGTATACAGCAGTTCACTTTGAAAATGACAGGTCAGGAAGAAGATGTCCTGTACCGTGGATTCTCCAGAACCAAATCAGGCATAGCATAGGATCTCTGTGTGCTTTGCTGTGTCAGAAGAAAACAGCATTAAGGAGCTCTGTTGGTACTCTTGGTCATCACCCATCCCTCTTGCTGCTGTGAGTGGGAAGGAACTGTGAGTGATGGTGACAGCTTACAGGCCTTACTGGAAGACATCAAGACCTACTGATGCTCAGTATGGAGCTTGGAAGCCCCTCAGTTAAATAGGTCTAAGTGAAGAGGTAAGTGTAGGGGATTTAATTTCCTGCTAACTAGAGATGTTACCATGAATACCCACAAAGCACTGTTACTAAATCCTGAAATGTTGAAACTTAAAACAGCTTCAGGGTACTGCAGTCATGTTAAAAAAATAAACACTAAATTAAAAGAACTGAAATTTTAATTATCAACAGTAATTAAGAGCAAAGCTACACTACTTTACTATTTACCCTTTGTTTCTTTAAAAGTACATTCTCTACTGCTCTTGAGAAAATATTGCAGAAAGCATAAACAAAGTGGAATAAACTATGCTCAGTTTTGGGCCCCTCACTGTAAGACAGACTTTGAGGTCCTGGAGCGTGTCCGGAGAAGGGCATAGAAGCTGTGAAATGAGCCTTTGAGGAGCAGCTGAGAGAACTGGGATTGTTCAGTCTGGAGAAGAGGAGGCTCAGGGAGGGATCTTATTGATCTCTACAGCTACCTGAAGTGAGGCTGTGGGTGGTGAGGCGGGAGGTTGACCTGCACCAGGGGATGTTCAGGTGGCATATTAGGAAGAACTTCCTCTCAGAAAGAGTGGTTAGGTATTGGAACAGCCTGCCCAGGGCATTGGTAGAGTCACTGTCCCTGGAGATGTTTGAAGAAAGTGTAGATATAGTACTTAGGGATGTGGTTTAGTGGGCAATATTGGTGGTAGACGGATGGTTGGACTGGATGATCTTAGAGGTCTTTTCCAACCGTAATTATTCTGTGATTCTAAATCCAAATTCTAGTGTTTGTGCAGCTAAGACTAGAGGGGAGTCGTCAACTTCAGTCACTGCTCCTGTGACTGTTTCTGTTTTTCATATCCAACCATTTACAGGACAAGATGTCACATAGCTGAGGTCAGGAATGGATGCCTGTCACTACTGCATTTCCTCTAGAGGCTCACATGTGCTACTCATTCCTCTGAGAATTTGTCTGCAGCTGGCTGACCACAATATGTTAAATTTGTTTATGATGCTATTTCTGAAACTGAGGTTTTGTCCCTCCTCTGACACTGAAGGACGAGGTAGTTTTGTTCTTTAACAATCTGCAATTACCTTCTCAGGTGAGAAGTATGGAGAAAGAGAATGCCTTTCTTTCTAATGCTATGGATAATACGGGAAGTCACTTGCAGTGAAAGGAGTCAAATCTGTCTCCTGGGTTGTGTTGGTACCTTACAACAGAGAGGATTTTTTCTGCCTTAGGGGAAAGATAAAATAATAGCAGATAGGCAGTAAGGTTAGCAAGATATTTGCTTTGGCCACAGAATAAGACAGAATATGAATTAAGAGCCTGATGTTACAGATGTACCTGCAGTGCCAAACCTTTGCACACACCTGTCTGAGTTGATGTTAAAACTATTCTATGCAATGCTTGTGGTTAATTAAGAACTGCTAACAAAGTCATTTTTTTTTTTCCCAAGTATTTAAATTTCTTCTCGAGTTCACAAAATATTTGTCATAATTTTGTTAAACTTGAAAATTTATTTTAAAAACAAGTAAAATAAACTACTTGCTTTGTATTAGACATTCAAAATATAACATTGATTATCTGTAAATTTTTAAAAGAAACAACATTATTCCAACAGAGGAAACTGTGTGTAACTGCTATGGTAAACTGCCTTAAAAAAATTGGACCTATAGTTCCCTTAGTAGAACAACAGTTAGATAATATTTTCCTCAATTGTTAATTACCTGTGGCTTGAAATTAATAACATTGTTGCATTGTTCTTAGAAACAACAGTTTCTCCATTCTCCCCTTTTCTCTATCTGCATGTATGGGTATGTATGCATAGCTATACAGTTCCACTTTCATGTATATCTGTATAAATATCACACATCCATTTCTAGATCTGTTGGATTAACATGGGTAAAATGACGGAGACTATATTTCATTTCCCTACCATTCAGAATATCATGGTCTGAAACAGACATATCAAATGCTGTATTGACTTCAGGCTGCTCTTGCTGAAGAGAGATTTAACTGTCAGTGACATAAAAAGGAGGGAGCGCTTTCCAGTGCTGTTATCATAGAAATGTAGAATCATAGAATCGCAGAATGGCATGGGTTGGAAGGGTTCCTGAAGACAGGGCTGCCAGATCAGGCAGCCAAGGGCCCCATCCAACCTGGCCTTGAGCATCCCCAGGATGGGGCATCCACCGCTTCTCTGGACAGTCTGTGCCAGTGCCTCACCACCTTCTGAGGAAAAATTTTTTTCCTGACAGCTAATCTAAATCTCCCCTTTTTTAGTTTAAGACTATATCCCCTTGTCCTATCACTTTTTGCCCACGTAAAAAGTTGGTCTCCTTCCTGATTATAAGCTTCCTCTAAGTACCAGAAGGGTGCAGTGTAGTATCCCCGGGGCCTCTGTGCTGAACAACTCCAAATCTCTCAGCCTACCTTCCAGCCCTATGGTCATCTTCATGGCCCTCTTTTCCCTCAGTTTGACCAGCAGACCTTGCTCAATGATGCTGGTTTCTTCCCTTTTCTACTTGATTTCTTACACTGGAGGATGGAGAGATCTTGTGGTCTCAGAAAGGTGTCCTTAAAGAGCTTCTAGCTCTGCTCTGCTCCTTTGTCCTTAAGGAAAGTTTCCCAGGAGATCTCATTCAACAATTCCTTAAAGAGCTGGAATTTTTGGAATTCAGGATCTTGGCTCTGCTCTTTGCCAGGCCTGTATTCCTCAAGATCACGAACTCAACAGAAGCACAGTTGTCACAGCCCAGTGTGCCTCCAGTGTTAAACTCATTAATGTTATCATTAATGTGAGCAACAGGCCCACAAAAACTTTTCTTCAGGTCGATTTGTCTAATACGTAGGCCAGGAAGTTACATACATCCAGGAGTCTCCTGGATTGCTTGCAGCTTGACATGTTGTTTTCCCAACAGATAACCAGGTGGCTGAAATTCCGCATCAGGATAAGTGTGTGTGAGTGCGGTGCCTCTTGTAGCTGAAGCAGGGTGGCCCCATCAACAGACTTCCCTCAAGTAGCTGGCCAAGATCACCAGATGTCCACTCTCTAATTTTAACTCACTAGCTGTCAACCTAATCATGACTGTTTCTAAAAGGCCACTCCTTGCAATGTAGCCGGTTCTTAACATAGACAACAACTTCCCCACCACTCCTGCCATGCTTATCCCTTCTGAAAACCTTGTAGCCCTCTATCATATTGTTCCAGTCATGCAATTTGTCCTGCTGTGTATCTGTGTTAACAAATAGGTCATAGTTTTCTAACTGTACCATGGTTTCCATCTCCTCCTCCTTATTTCACATGCTGCATGCATTAGTGCAGAAGCACTTCAGCCAGCCTATCAGCTGTGTAACCCTCCTGGGGGAGCCATCCCAAATTCCTCTGAAACAAATCTGAGGTTTTCCCTTGCTGCTTCCTACAATGGCAGTGTCTCCTGGTTCTTCTCCATCACTTGGAAGTACAATCCATTCCCCCATTGCCTCTAGTCTAAAGCTGTGCTGATCAGGCCAGCCAGCTTGTTTCCCAGAACTTCCTTGCCCTTCCTGGTCAGTTGCATCCTATACGATGTCAACACACCTGGTCTCTGAAAAGTTAATAGCACCTGAAGCCCTGAGTACAATACCATCCATGCAGCCATTCATTCAGCTCTTTCATTCTCTGCCTTTTGAACATATCCCAGTTCCCAAAAGGGAGGACCAAGATGGTTTTTAGGCATTTTAGGGAAAAACTCGGAGAAAGTTTCAGTTTATTAACAGCTAGAAAGTGATATAACCTTCAACCTGTCATCACCTAGCTGAAACTGATAAATATGGTTAAAATGAAACCTTAAAATACTGTCTGAAGACATCTGTGGTATCCATTACTTCTAAACTACTTACAAAGATTGCGATATGCATTGTTGCCACCTATGAGAACACAATGCATGATGCAGCAGACACTGTTGAAATATATATGTATGTATATCAGAATATCTTTTCCAAAATCATCATGAAGTAAGCAGCCAAGTCCCTACTCAGTTGCTGACTCATTCTCCCCTGCACAATGTGAGTGAAAATCAGAACAGTGAAAGAAAGAAGGAAAGTCCTAAGGAGTCAAAATTCACACATTTTAATATGTGATAAGAATAAAATAATCAAAACCTGCAAAACAAATGATGCAAAAGCAACCATTTGCTACCTGCAGATCAATACCCCATGACTTGAAATGATGGCTACCTTGGAAATACTCCCCTCCAGTTTTATTACCAAACATGACATTATATGGTATGGAATATCTCTTTGGATGGCTTAGTTCTTCCATTGTTCCCTCTGAACATCTTGCTCATCCCTAGCCACTTACTGCAGTGAGCAGGCTGAGAAACAGAGAAGGCTGTGACACTGTGCAAACACCATTTGGCAACAGATAAAACACCAGTGTGTTATGAACACAGTTTTGGTCACAAATCTAAAGCAGTACCACATGGACTTCAATGAAGGAATTTAACTCCATCTCTACAGTCTCTCCAGAAGCTGGCTGGGACTTCCCTAGTCCATCCAGTAGCTAACTGCTGCTGTCGTCTCATCTGCAGACACATGTGGACGCACACACACACACAATAGAATCATCTATGTTGGAAAAGCCCTCCAAGATCACAAAGTCCAACCTTTCACAATGTACTTACACATACAAATCCTCATGCTGATGGACCCCTATCCTGAGCTGCTAGAGAGGGAAACAGGCTAAAGCTGCTGCTGCTTTTCATTTTTGCACATGCTCTGTGCTTTGTGGTGTTTTGTGTGGTGCTCTGGCTATGTATACAATGTGTAGTATAAGTATATAGGCATAGGTATGGGGGATACATGCTTGGCCTTGTTTCTGGTTGGATGTGGGGTCTAGAGCTGCTGCAGCCTCACCTGTCACCAGTCTGCCAGGTTGGCCCTGTTCCCCAACACTAGCAGACACCAACACTCAGTATCTGATGTTTCTCTTCTGATCTTGGCAAAACATGCCTCGGGTCAGCTAAACAACATACAGGGAGGCCACTCTGAGTTATCTGCAGCACTGAGTCTGCTCTGAAATGTCACTGAGTAGCAGTAACAAAAAGGCGAACAGGGGAATGGAAAGAAGAGCAGATTGCATAGAAAGCAACAGAGAGACTCTCCCAGAAATGGTTAATAGGAACATGCGGCAGAAAGCATCTAAAGAACAAAGAGCCCTGCTGAGTAGTGTCATTAGCATTTCCTCTCTTGATTACAGACTTGAATAATTACATTTGGCTAGCGCTGCACTTATGTGCCATTGCTTGCTTCCACCTGCTGGTCGAGCAGGGAACAAACTTGGGTCTCATTATCAAGAAAGCACTGATTTATGGACCTGTCATTTGAGCTTACACAAAAGTTGTCTGCTGCTATGGTCTTGGTGTTTCTTGGAACTATCTGTAGCATCAAGAAAATCCCCTTTGGCTCAGGATCAAGGGAAGAAGATGAAAACCTTTCAAAAATGCAAAAAGCCTCTGGATAAATCCAATGCAAATCAAACCCATCTCGGAACTCACTGCCATCAGAGGTAACAAGAGAATTTCAAGTTTTATTAGACAACTTGACTTTTTTTTTTTTTTTTTTTTTAAGCTTCAGAAGTAGACACACATGTCTGTTACAAACCTCCAGAAAGATGGGAAAAAACAACAACAAAAAAGTATTGTATAAAGAAGATAGTTACTATAACCCAACATGTATTTGCAGCCAGTTTCCCAGGCTACCAAGTTGAAAATAAAACGGTAACTTGAGTTCTGCAGACCTATAATCCCTATTTTCTGGAAACCAATCCTGTCAATTAAAAAATCACTCTGTATGTGCTCAGCTTGTTTTGCAGATTCCTTAATGCCTGTATATTGTTACATCTGGGAAGTCTAACCTGTAATTGGTCTTGCAAGTGGGAACAAGTCAGGTGTATTCTACAGAATCTTGCAGCTGGTATTTCAAGATGCAATGAGAAACGCTTACAAAAAAATCTAAGCAGTGTTAGAGTTATTTATTTCCAGATATATACTTTCTAGAGATTCTAAGTAACAGATGAAACTCTTCTGTACTCCTTTGATTAATCCATTGCAGTAGGCTGTCGGGCTGCCACTCTTCCCAACCGGCTGTACTCCAGTAAAATTGCAGTTGAAGACAGGAAACAGACAAAGTGGATCCAGGACAGTTTCCTGCACTGCAGGAACTTTATTCTGGTACTCTGGGGTCTCTCGGACCTCTTCATGAAGGGTTTACAGCCTTCTTTATAAGGGAAGAGTGAAGTCATATTCTAGTTGAGGAGGCTAAAGTGCTGCACACTTCACTCATAAGAGGAAGACAGAATACCTGTTGTTGGCCTGTAGTCCAGCCAGCATACAGTCCAATTTCATAAATTCGTGGGGACAGAGTTTTTTACTGTTTACAACAGTGGGATTACTGAGAGGAGATAATGTAGGCAGAGTGGTTGTTATTCTGTATTTGACAATGCTTATTTTAAATTTAAATGATGGTCCCACGCCATGGTGAGTCCAGCGGCAAACTACAAAAACAGGTCATAGTAAAGCAAAATCATACCAACAGACCAATCTTTTCAGTGACACATTTTATTTATTTATTTATTTATTTACTTGCTTACTTACTTACTTAAACTTAGTCACAGAGATTTGAGTTGCCTTCTCATGGGTGGACCCGCTGACCATCCAACACCCTACCTTTGTTTCTTGTCCTGCATCTCCTGGGAGTTGGGAGTGTTAGTATTATCCAAACTTCATCCTTTTTCTAAGTATACTTCAGTTCTGTGCATGGTAACAGTCGACAGGGTCAGGCCTTTGCTCTGTGCAGCAAAGTAAATTGCCTGTATGACCTAAGATCTGATGTAACCATTCTCCCAACCAATACCAGTCAGGATTTTCGTAATTTTAGTTATCTCAACCACCCTTTGATTCCATTTTGTGGCTGGCTGATTATTCTTATCATGGGCTTTTACCCCTCCCAATTTAAACCATGTTTTTCTGGCTATGCCCACTAAAAGTGGCCAATCCTTTTTCCTCTAAACTGGGGATCCATTTACTTCCCAATTCAGGACTTCCCTGAGTTGACAAAGCAACTGTGTGGTACCAGCCCGCACAGTTTAAGAATCCACATACATAATTTTTGCTCCATTTTGGGCTTCTAGGACAACTAATTTTGTTTCTCCTATTTGTTCACTGCCTTAACCTTCCTCTACTACTTGTTTGCCAGTGGTAATATCCAATGCAACAGCTATATATTGCCACTTGCCATTTTCTTTTTTGGATGAGGTACTGAATCACAGAATAGTCAACAAGGTTGGAAAAGACCTCTAGGATCATGCAGTTCAACCATCCACCTATCACAAATATCTCCCACCAAACTATGTTCCTCAGTACAACATCCAAATATTTCTTCAACACCTTCAGGGACGATGATGCCACCACCTCCCTGGGCAGCCGTTTCCAGCACCTGACCACTCACTCTTGAAGAAGTATTTGCTAATGTCTAACCTGAATCTTGTCTGGGGGCAACTTCAGGCCATTCCCTCTAGTTCTATCACTAGTTACATGGAAGAAGAGGCTAACTCCCACCTCACCACAACTCTCTCCCTGGGAGATTATGACTACCTGTAAAGTAGAGGACACAAGGGTCGAGGACTTTAAACTGAGGGTGGAGTTCCCAGACACTGTGGTTTCTTTTCCACCAGGAACAACAGAAATTACAGTCAGCAGGCAGGTCATGCTAGACACATGGTTTCCCTCCAGTGCTAGGTGGACAGCAGAATCTAGGGGTGGAAGACTGGGACCTGGTGAAATTTCCCCATAGGGGAGCTCCATTCACAAGACAAAGGGATGATCCCCAAGTACACATGGTCTAGAGTCCTGGAATGTGGCCTTGAACAGCATGATCACGTGTGGCAGTGGGGAAGCCTCCATTCTCTCCAGTATGTCTATGCACATGGCTGTCTCTGTGACTTCTAGCTGTGCCCTGGGTACTCTCAAGTGGAAAGAACGGTACTGGGGTCATAGGACAAGAGAATGTGAGACCAGGAGATCAAGGGTCTCTGGGCACAGACTGCCTATGCAGGAGCTCCATCCCTGCAGCAGTTTCCTTCACCGCTGTGGGCCTAGCCACCATCAGGCTGGGAAAGGCTGGCTTCTCACCAGCCCTTCTGCTGCCCAGTGGCCTGCACCAGCATTGCTGGGCAGATCATGTGGTCGAGCCACCTCCACCTCTACAGAAACCTAGAGGCTTTACCCAGCGAGCTGCACATCTGTTTGCCCCACCAAGGCCAGCAGACCTGGAGAAAGTGAAATAAATTCAAACCCAACATTCTCACTCCAGAGCAAAAAGCAAATTATTTGTCACTGAGATTTCATCTTTATCAAAATGCTGGGATTCATTACTGAGAAAACTCAGCTTGAAGGAAAAAAAGAGTATGATAAATATCAAGTTGACATTAACTTTAAATTAATAATAATAAAATCTCAGTATATATAACTCTTCTGGGCTTGGTTAATGTGTTGTTTTTCTAGAAGCAAGAAAGCTTTGGTTTGCACTTTCACCCCACTCTTCCTTCAGTTGCTGGGCAGCTGCACAGTGCACAGCTTGCCAGTGGCTCTGCACAACAGCTTCAGTGAGCTCAGAATAATTCCACAAAGTGCGTTTTCAGGAAAGGATCTGAGCTTTACGGAGTACTGAGCTGGGTATGAGTGGCATTTTGTCATGTATTACTATTTAGGCCAACACCATATAATGTCTTTATTAGCCACCTGGATGACAGGACATATTGCCCTTGCAGACATTTCACACACATATACGCACACAAACAAACAAACAAACAAACAAAAAAAAACACAAAGCAACACCATGTCGTGGGAGCAATAGATATGGAGATCAGAGGCCAGGGCGGCTATTCACATGGGACCGTGACAGACTGGAGGAATGGGTAAGTACAAACCTCTTAAAATTTCACAAAGACAGTTGTGAAGTCATGCACATGCAAGGGATTAAGAACATGTACTTCAGAACATTAGGATTGGCAACAAATGAAGAGCAAGTAGCTTTGCAGAAAAGACCTGGGAACCTTAAGGACAATGAATTCTACCCAAGTCAGCAATGCATTCTTGGCACCATTAGAGGCCAACTACATCTTGGTTGGTCTCTGTTAGCATGAGTGTAGCCAGCAGGCCAATTTCAGAACAATTTTCCAGAATTAAATGATTCTTTCTCTTTGTTCAGCCACTGTAACACCATATGTAAATACTGGTTTTGGGTTTTGGATCTGGGGCTCCTTGCTACAGGAAAGACATGGCCGTTCACAAAATTAGTCCAGACAAGGCCAAGGAGAGGGCCAAGGTGCTGGAGCATTAGATATAAAATTGGGTTTGTTTGACCTCATGAAGAAAGTTGAATGGGAAATCTAGTTGCTGTCTTCGGTTACCTGAGGGGAAGGCCTAGGAAAGGCATAGATAAGCCAGAGCCTTCATGCACAATGCTGTCATGAAACACAACAGACACGTGATATAGGAAATTTAATTAAAAAATGTTTTCTTAATGAGAGTGACCAAAGATAGCAATAGAACAAGAGAAGTTGTGCCTTGAACAAGCTGATCTACTCCTTGAAAAGAAGGCTGGACCAGAGTCCTTCAGAGGTCCTTCCTACCTGTATATTTCATGATTTCCCTTTCCAAGAAAGCATTTGACTTTGTCTATGAGGCTGATTGAGCCTTGTTAGCTCATTCCTTGGGTTATCCTACTTGCCATGACTTTGGGTAGTACTTGTTCTGCTTCTAAATAATTTGTCATCCTCTGAAGGACAGTACTGTGTAGCATTCTGTTCCCATAAGGATCCATAGAACTGTGTTATCAGCTTCTGACTGGAGTTTCCTTCTGAACAGACATAAATTGTCCATATCTGCTGCTGAACAGAGAAAGATCTACTCAGTTCTGGCAAGAAGCAAAGATGATACTTTATTAACTATTAGTTAACTGATTAACTATACTGAATTAACAAGGTAGGAAATATTCCATATGAATTATTATTCAATTCATCCTTGTAACTATCTGGCACGCTCTTTTGTGTGAATACAGCCTAACTACTGAGCATGAAATGAATAATTCTGACATGTCGAATCTTTGTGAAAGCCAATAACAGACATTCTTCTTTAGGTGAATTCTTCATTAAAAAAATACAAAAGTGTCTTGAATTTACTTGCACTGTTATTACCAGGCTCTCAGCATGTCAATATGCACGATGAGGAATTAAATGGAGGCTGTAAATAAGTTTGCTAAGTTTGTCCACCAGCAAATCATTCTGCTGCAGGGAAATAAAGCTGAGGTAAGACCATGAGAAATAAGTATACCACCAGCATACATTATAGTACTGAATGTGTTCCCACATGTAAGTAAGCAGTTTGAATATTTCTATGGTGTTTTTGGTGCTGAAGATTGATGGAACTTGGAATGGAAAGTGATCACTCAGGATTCAAGAGTTCAGAAACTCATTGTCCTCCCCACATTTGTTTTGCACGCTCCCATACCTTGCATCAATGTTGGCAATAAAAAGGTTGGAAACTCAGAGAGAAAAAAAGCACTAACTTTTCATTTTTGTGGTGCAACTACACATTCGCTAGCAATAACACAAAGAAACAAGTAGGATTGTGCAGTCTGAGATGTGAAACAGTCTCAACTAGTAAGGCGTAACCTTAGCATCACATAAGCCAGCAGTGAAACAATCACTAACTAATGAAAAAATACTACTTCTAGCTGGAGTTGTCATTTTATTCTAAATTCCAGAGAGAAAGTTTTTGAAATAAAAGCCTTTGCTACCTGGTCCATGAGATAAGTAAAGTCATTTTGATCTTACAGCATCAGCCTGATTGCTTAAAAACCTAAAATACTTTAGTATCTTGTAGGACAAAAATGGAAATTTTGGCTGTTCTTAATATTTTGGTCTGCTCCTATTTCAAACTGTTTGATTGGATACTTCATTTCCTCACATTTGCTCTGATCCTAATACTTATAATTAGACTATTAATTTTAATTTAATGTATCCATACTATAAATCTTTAATATTAAACAAATCATTCTCTTTGAACCTTTCATACTTTCAGAATGCATTAGAATTCATATTTTCACACAAGTCAGAAGCCTTATTTAATACAAGACTATACGTTTCACATAAGCACGCTTTAAATTGTTTGCTAGATTTGTGCAAAGTGACGTAAATTCCTTAAATCTATACTTTATTCCCAAGCCTTGTTTCTTTCACTTTCATTTCTATGTAAAATCTAGAAGGATTAAGGACTCTCTGGAAGACCAATCCACTTGGTTGTCTTAAAAGTCCTAAAGTAAGGATAAAGGTCGCAAAAATATTTTTTAATTCCAATACATAGATTTGACAGCTTTTTTTTTTTTTTTAACAAATTCACACAGAATTTTTTTTTCCTCAGTCAATGAGAACACTAAGTCCAGTGTGATTTTTAAGCAGAAAATATATAATAAATGAAGGAATAATCTCAGGCATAATTTTTATTATATGTTGGAATAGAAGTTACAGTCACTAGAGCCTAGTATGACGTTTGCTCTGTGTTACAAATGTGGGAACTAAACCTTGCTGCTTAGTGAAACTGAAATGGAGCTAGGTGATACACCGCCCTAAAACAGGGAAGCCTGTGTTCAGGTTTTACCTCGGATAACGTTGGGCAAAGTGCTTCATTCCAATAGCTCACCTAAAGCAAGGACAGATACAGGACAAGCCTGCAAATGGAATTATAAATATTAAAACCAGTGATATATGGCACCAGCATAATTAGAAATAAATCACCTACCTCTGGCAAATCATCTTTCTTCCAGAGAGCACAGCTTTCCTTTAATGTTGGAATTTCAGGAGTTCTTATGTAGTCTTTTCAGACTTGACAGCTATCACGCTGCAGAAACAATTACATCAACACATTAAGGAAAACTCTAGCTGATGTGAAATCAGCTTAAAATTTACAGTTTAGATAACAAAGAGAAGATTCAGATAATACAGTTAATTAGATAATTAACTGTAGATAGGAAGAACAAACAGCATGCTTTTAAGAACAAATGGTTCCTTTGTTGTAAATAGAATACAAAGCCTTTAAAACATATTCAGATAAATAACTACTTAAGACTTGATTTCCCTTGTCAAACCAGCCATGGTTGATTCTTGAGATTGCAACAGTACCTCCTGCAAGGTTCCCTGCAAAGTTTAATCTCGTGGAATTTATCATTTTTAGCATATAGGTGCACTAGACAGTCAAAGCAGTGGCTCAAAAGAAATCTGACTGCAGTCTGAACAGGTTTAGTTTGGCGTCAGTTGCATGAAGTCACTATTTAATGCACAGCAGAATCTCTCCTTCAACAGAAAATATGTTCTGCCAAACTGTTGTGTTTTGTGCAGAAGCCACCTTGGAAAAATGCGGATTCTGTTTTTCACCACACCAAGCATTTTGTTTTGAATAAGGAGGTATGTTAAAAAAATTGTCATCCTGAGAACATGCGTTTCCTCAGCACATTGGTAAGAACATGAGGGGAAAAAAAAACCACATACAAAAGCATAAAGGAGTGGCCTTAACTGTACCTGCTGAAAACAAACAATGACTTACATCTCATTTCTGAAGGCTAACGGGGATGCATGCAGAAGGTGACACCAAGGGTCATCATCTGCCAGCTTCACGCTGTGGATTGGAACCCAAAGTGACAAAAGATGTCTTAAGAAAATAAGACACAATTGAAGAAAATCATTTTATGATTCATTTCAAATTCTTGATTGAAGATTTTCTTGCATGTAGTTACATAGACGCTCCCTGTCTCTTACATCCTTCTTACAGGCACAGGTGTAACTGTACCTATGCAAGGATTCTCTGGTGTTTAGTTCAAGCTGGAATAATTTTTCTAACTGAGGTACTTAAAGTATATATCCTCCCCTAGTTTTATTTTAGTTTATCTGCTAGTAATTTTGCCACCTTTGAGACACTTTTCCTGTGATAGATGTGTTGTAGTCTACCAATGGGTTCAAAACTTTTGGAGGACACAAAGAGATAGGCAAGGTAACAGTGTTCATTTAACTACAACCTCTGCAAGAAGGAATGTAGATCTACAAAGAATTGTTGAGGAGTAGGTTCTATAAAAAAACATTGCAATAACTCCTCTGTGGAAGCAGCTGCTTATTTTAGGTACACCTACAGAAGTAAACAGATGGATAGATAGATAGACAGACAGACAAACATGATCTATTTTGAAATGAAACATTTTCAGCTTTAAATACAAAACCTCATGTGAAGGAGAAAACTAAAACCTTAGTCTGTGGAATTAATCACCTAGGTCAGGGAACATGGGGAACTGCCCTGCTTCTGCCCAGGCTTTAGGCACAAGTATTTATTAGGGCAATCTTTGTATTTCCTCCTGAGGTTGTTGGCCAAATGCTTCACCAATCCCACACCTGAGCTCTCTTCCACATATTCTACCAAGGCTGGTGAAGTAACTTCCATGCCCTCAGGTCTCTAGAATCCTGATAGCTCCACAGCTACATATCACCATGTTCTCCTGCAGTGCAGCAGATCTGACTGAACACAATTGGTGACTTCCCACTGCGTCAAAGGCACCCAACTGTCTGCCTGACACTTGTAATGCTCATAGATCTGGTCTCTGTTCTTCTCACCAGAAAAACAAATCAGAACAAAGAAGGTTTGAGTCATATTTCCTGCTGTTTAAAAGCTGAAATATCTCAAACATTGTTTAGGGAAAGCTGGTCTTCAAAGACGAGAAAGAGGAGAGCTTGCTAGAAAATCTATTTTACCCTGCTGAAAAGAGTCAGCTAAGATGTTGCTGAATGCAGGCCACCAAACAAATGCAAAATATGCCACTGCATATGCTGTAAGGATATACTCAAGGATTCAAGCATTTAAATAAATGTTCATTCTGTATTTTAAATAAAAAGATTGGGTGGCAACTGCTAGCTTAAGGACGAAAAAAAAGTTCTTAACCTTCTTCACTTTTATCAATCACTTGTCCCACTAGAACCATAACTGAAAACTGTATTTTGCAGTGAAAAGGTTCTGTAACTTTTGGACACAAATTTTTATAATACTGCAGAAATTTTAGCTTTCTAATTTTACCAGCTCCAGCAAAGCTGGAGCTTTAGTTATTACTCTGTTCTAAATGTTCTTCTGTCAATTATACCGAAGGTCTTATTCGCCCAATATCAGACAGACATGAATAAGCACTACCACGAAATTACCTCTGAACCTAACTTTATCCATATGAATATATCGTTTTGAAAATTGATTTTAACAGGAACATTCAGATATGGAAATTTCTGCTCATGAGCAGGACCTAATTCTGGCTCTTCAGCTTCATTGAGATGTGTTAGGCTAATTAAGTATTAGAAAATGAAGAATGGTGAAAGAGAGCGATGAGGAGCTCAAAAAAGTCACTCAGGCCTCTCTGCAGACCGTGTGTGGTGTTGTGCAGGATCCCAGCACCGCTGAGTCAGCTGTGTGGCTATTAATGCTTCTTTAATATATCTAAATATATGTCAGGCAGGGTTGGTGCTTAGAAAAGAAACGTCTTGGGATGTTTCAAGCTGTTAGAAGCTTTGCTGATTTAATAAGTTGATAACAAAAGTGTTTCTGACTAGGATAAGCAGTTGCTATGTCTTGGTTCAAGGAGTGTCGTTTAAGGAGGGCCCAGCATCATGGCCATTAAACTCCAATGTGAAATGTAAGTAAGATATAGGCCAACTGCTCCCTGGGGTGCACCAGGCACAGCACTGCCAGCTGAGTAAGGGAAGGCGTTGTCCTGATCTGCTCTGCATTGGTGCAGCCTCACCTCCAGCACTGGGTGTGGGTTTGGGTGCCACAATATAAGATTAAATGATTAGAGAGCGTTCAAGGGACAGCTATGAAGACAGTGAAGGGTCTGGAGGGCAAGATGTGTGAGGAGCAGCTGATGCCACTCCATGCACTCAGCGCAGAGGAGCCAAGAGGAAGCTGTATGGCAGCTGCAGCTCCTCAAAGGAAGCTTGGGCAGCGCTGAGTTCTGCTCTGTGTGACAGCGACAGGGCCCGAGGGAATGGCATGGAGCTGTGTCAGGGAAAGGGTCTGCACCAGAGCGTGGTGGGCATGGAATGGGATGCACAGGGCTGTGGGCACAACCCCAAGCTGCTTAAGGAGCTTAAGGAGCATCCAGACGCTGTACTCAGAGATAGGGCTTAAATTTTGTGTGGTGCTGATTGGAGCCAGGAGTTGGGCCTGATGATTCCTGTGGGCCGCTTCCAACTCAGGATATTCTATCATTGTATGATTCTAAGATGAAACATAACTAAGGTAAAATTCATGCTACCAGCAGGTCGATACAACTAAGTCATTTTGTGTGAAAAATGCAATTTACAGAGCAATGGCAACAGGTACAGCAGTGGGAACAAGGACTGAGCCGGTGTGTCTGTAGCCCTCCAAACATCAGGGGAAGCATAAGGTCAGACTTCAGCTTCTTCTTTTTTTGGAGGATAACAGACGGCTTTTAAATTTCGAATTCTCAGGGAGTAATCAGCTTCCTCCCCCCCACCCCCAAAGCTGACGGTCAAACACTTCCAGGACCAAAAAAAAACACAACCCAGATCATACTTTATCAGTAAAGAAGCGGCCTGAGCAGGGCAGCACGGATACTGCTAACAGTCGCCCCGAGACGCCGCCCAGCTCGGGGCCCGCCAACGAGCGCAGGCCCAGACACCTCCAAGCGCCCGCCAGCCCGCTCTGAGAGGTCCCGCGGCCGTCTGAGGTAGACCCCGGGCCCCGGCAGTTCCGCTTTTGCCGCGGCAGGGCGGTATCTGCCGTGGGCTCAGCGTCGTCCCTCGCACAGGCAGGGCCGCGGCCCGGGCGGGGCGGTCGAGGAGAGGCGCTGCGTGAGGGAGGAGCGGGCAGCGCGGCACGGCGCGGCCCGGGCAGGAAGCGCTCGGCGGCGGCTCGGTGCCTGGAGGGAGCTGCTCTGCGAGGAGCTGCTGCGGCCGGCCCAGCCCGTGCGGGGAGCATGCGGCGGCGGGAGGAGGACGAGTGAAGGGCCGCGCCTCTTCGCCTCCTCCCTCGCCGGGCTTTGCTGTCGGGGCTGCGGGAAGAGCCGGGAGGAAGATGGAGCCGTTCCCCAGCGGTGAGTGCGGCCGCCATCCCCGCGAGGGCGGGCAGCGGGCGCGCAGCGCTTCCCGGGGGAGAGCGGGCAGGCCTCGTGTCCGTGACCCCTGTGCAGAACTCGGAGACTTCTTCGGGCCTCGTTTGTGTTTGGGTTGACCACAGACGTTACGGGGGCGAAAGGGGCTCTCTCGCCTTCTCATCACTCGCTCTGAGGCGTGATGTTGCCTGGCCGTAACCCCGGGGAGGCGCTGCGCGAGGGACTACTGCCCGCTGTGCCCGGCTCTCAGCACCCGGTGCCCTCGGGCCCTCCCTATCCCCGGTACACTGCATGGTTTAAAATGCGCTTGTTCTGTTGTTTTAGCCAGCAACGTCGACCTTTATGTGTATGTATTAATGACACTTCAGTGGAGGATGTGTTTTGCTATGTTTGCACATTGTGCAAGCAGTTGATGTTTTTGTACTTAGCCTTAGCAGAAGGCCATTCAACTTCAGCTAACTGTTATCACAGAGTTGTAATATGTGCTGCTGTATTCGCTGTAAAGAGACTATGTCTCTAATTGCAGGGTTTGTTTAGGTCATCGTGGAGAGTCTTCTGTTAGGAGAGGCAGCCATCGTGCTGCTGTCATTTCAGCAGTGGTTTGAAATAACGCTGTGACTGCATTGTGCAATAAGACGTTGAAACTTTTGCTCCTTGTCTGCGAAACTGGAAGAAGTGGGGCTGAGGCCTCAGTACACAGTTCAGGGCACTTTCTGTTGCTGCTGACCCAGATCCCTACAGTGAAAATCAGCGCCTGGGGTGGTGGTGAGACTGCTGGGAGAAAAAAAGACTTCGTGAAGGAGGGGCTGCTTAAGAGTGTGCAGAAACCAAAGCAGAGTTGTTGCTCCTCTGTTGATCTTCAGGAGTCTGGTACCCAACTGCTAAAATCTGAAGTAAATTGCAGGATTGCAGGCTTCGTTTTTAAGTAGAACATTTCCTGGCTGGTGGTCTGGAAGGCAGATTTGTCAGCTTCATATCTCAAATAAACCATGTTCCACAGTAACTGGGAGGTTTTTGGTTTTCACTTTTATGGTGGTAATGACTTCTGTTTGTGAATCTGTAGGCTGGTTTCCTGTGCAGGGTGCTGTTTGAGCTCAGAAGATGGCTATCACAGGAAGCTCAGAATGAGCCCTCTGGGGCTTTCCCCCACATTAAACTGAGGGATCAGATGGAATCTTAAGGTTTGCAGAGAACACTTTAGTTGGATTCAGGACGCTGATGCCAAAGTGATGAGAATTCTGTTTCTGCTTTTACTTTACAGATGTTGAGCTGCTTTGAGAAGGTCTGCATATCTTAAAATAGTATTTTAAGGTCGCAGATGCATTGAAGTGGAAATGGCAGATCACCATTTTCTTAATCCATATGTTCTTTCTTTTTGTTTTTATTTTTCTGTAATCGTAAAGAAAAACACAGCCATAATTCATCTTAAAAGTAAAGGCAGACCCTGGTCCTTTTTTCTAAATGCTGCAGGATGTGCTGAATTTCTCCTGTATGGACAGTCTCACTTGTGGAAATACTCAGACAACTTAAAAATATATCAGGTGCCTTCTTTGGCTTCACTGTGCCTCAGCTCCTCACTGGAGACTTGGGTCCAGTGCTCTTCAGACTGGATGCTCCCTTCCTTCCCCATTTGTGGGAACTCTGCTGTGGGCATGTTGAGATCTGAAGCTCTGGAGGAGTAGTTCAGCATAGATCTGTTTGTGGGCCTGGAGTAGCTGAATTAGCAGCTGTTTCAGGAATTGCTGCTAAATGGAACTTTATTTTTGAGGCAAATTCTTCTGTTTTACACAACTGTTCTCAAGTCTTTTCCTGAAATATGAGTAATTGAGGTGTGATTAAAAGTGCACAGAAGACTTCTTGTGTCATGTAAATTTTTTTCTGTATGTGATCAAATCCCCTAAATTGGGAACTGTAAATTAATTACCAGAATTAATTAATTCTGACTTGTTATTTGTTACCTAGACCCTTTCGTTTTCTTTTTTTCTTCTTTCTTTCTTTCTTTCTTTTTTTTTTTTTTTCTGAGTGGAAAAATGAATGTTTGTATTGATAAAAAATGAAATACTGACTGACTGGAGTATGTTATGTAATTTGGGGTAGGTTCCGAACAATATTTCAAAATATTTTGCAAGTTTTTGTTTTTACTTTTAGATTGTATGTATTTCTGGAAGATCATTTCACCATTTCCTGTTTAATACACAGGGCATTAAACTTTTTTCTACCCATTTGATGGGGAAGGAAAATGCAGAAACGAGAGATCATAGTGTTTCACGCTCAAGGCAGGTGATGTGCAAAAACAAGGAAGTGCAGAAGGAATTTGTGGTGATACATGGAAAGGCAAATAACAATCCCTTTTGTTAACTTTTTAGAGTTATTTTAGGCCTTTTTTATGTAACACATGGATCTGAAATGAAATCTAGTTGCATAGCTGGACCGATAGTGGGGAAAAAAAAAAAAAAAAAGGTTTACACGGGAGGAAATGCTGTGCTTTTGTTGGTGATAAAAATAAGCCATGGTAGGTAGTTAGATAATTTGTGGAAGAACGTAATTTGCAAAATATGTTTCAGAATTTTTTTATTCCTTTCAGTTCTGAAATAGTTTTTTTTTTGTTTTTTTTTTTTTTGATTTAGTAGTGTAGGTCTAGAAGTGCACTGCAGGGGATTGCAGGAGCATCTTCTATGGGCGTAGCTTAAGTGTGGGGTGTGTGATGCTTCCCCTTAACTGTCAGTGTTGTATCCCCTTCTGTCATTGACACAAATGGTTCCTGTGTGTTTTCATCTGCATTATTTGGTCCTAAACAGCAGAGTGAGTAATTTGTGGTAGTAGGATGGTGGATGGTAGAAACGTAAGAGGTTTGCTTTCAGTGTTTTTTTTCCCCCTATGTTTTACATATCCCAACGTTTTGCTTTATTCAAATATTTCTGACAGAAAACATTGCTAATTCCTTCTGTTTGTTTCTAAATGTGAGTCTTACATTGTCAAAATGCATGTTGCTAGATCGTATTTTTCCACGAAGCTGTGTTGTAACATCTGTGGCTTTTGTTCCTGTGTCAGCTATGCTAAACAAGAACCTTTTCTCAATGGGATGTGTTTGTTTGCTTTTGCTGCGCTTCTGTGAACTCTGTCTAGCACTGAATGCTCTGAAACAGGTGTGGTCTGTGTAGCAGGGAGAAATCATAACTGCCTCCGTGTATGTACACAGAGACTTGCATGCTCTTTTCTGTGGGCACTGTACAGTACTAGCTTGGAACTGGGTGCATTGCATTAGCAACATAACCTGAACAGAGTGCTCCAGCACCTGTTACAGGTAGAAAGGTGAGACGATGGTCAGAGGAATACAGGGAAGAGAAAGAATCTGCTTGAAGTGTTTCTTTTGACAGGAGCAAACATTGCTGCTTGGAAAGGGGCTGTAAGTCTTGTGCCCTGTTAAAACAATGTCAGAAGATCAGAGTGTAAATGTTAGTCATGGGTCCTGCTAGTACTTTTCCACTGAGGAGATGCGTTCTACTTGCAGGATGAATAGAGCCTCTGAACATCTGTGGGATACACAGTGAGGCAGAAGCGTTGAGAACTTATTGACCTCAGTACCTGTCATCTGGAGGAGTGTTTCAGGACTTTCTTGTCTCTTTCGAGTGAGATGGTGCATCTGGTGAAACGGTGCATAGTGCAGTGGCTGTGTTTGGTACTTGAGAAGCTGTATGCACGTGCGCTAGATGAAGTCCTTTAACGACAGCTGCAGAAAGTGTTGAAACCTGATAAAAGCTAGAAAAAAGTCTGCTAATGAACTAAAGAAACAGCTTAAAATAAAATCCATTGATTAGCTAAACAAGCAGCTAATCAGCTTTTTCATATTAAATGCCATTATTATAACAATTGCCTACTAAGAAGCCAAATTTACCTCTATTTAGTGTATGTCCCTGTTTTTGGTAATGATGAGTTGGGCTGAATTCAGTGAACCAAAGTTTTCCTCCTTCACACAGTGATCTGAGTGAAGGAAGTTCGGTGAATTTCCAGTCTACTGGGCAGTATTTTTCTTCATTAAGTACAATAGAGAGATCATGTAAAACAAAAATGTTAAGACTTCTTTGAGTAAAAGCAGTATTATTCCACTGGCTGTGAGAGAAATTTCTAAGCAGCTTCTGCATGGACTTTTGTCCAGTAGTACTTCAAAATAAAATCAAATTAACTTTTAAAACAACAGCTTTTTTGTGAGCTGGGGCTTATATATCTCAGAGTGTTTCTTAAGATTTGTACGTACATGCTAATAGCTGCATTTTGAGTATTTTTGCTACTGCTTTAAATGGTGGAGGTGTGTTGACCTTTACCTATAAGAACTGCAGAACGATTTTCTTCCTTGTAACCAGGAAGAATGGAAGAAGGCAGTGGGTATGGAGCAGCCCAGGAGACCTGATCCATTTGGCCATGGAGGTAGGAATTTCAGAGTGCTGCTCTGCCTGCCTCCTGGGGTACCACTGGGGCTGCAGCCCCTCCTGAGTGTTGTCTCAGCCCAGAGGCTCAAATAAGATCCCACTGCTGCTGCTGGGCAGTTCAGGCTTTGTGGTCTTGTACAGCTGCCCTGTCCTTCACCACAGCTGGGCAGGCAGGAGCCTGAGTCCAACAGAGATCTGAGATGCCTTTAACTGTTTGGCTTGTTATTGAGGAGTTGGGGCGTTATATGGTTATTGAGTGGTTTTTTTCCCCCTAAAAGCCCCACTGTTTGGAGGATTTCACTCTTCTGCAGTGAGTGCGGTTGTGTGCAGTTGTTCCCTAGCTGTCATTGCTCTATGATGCTGTGGGAGTTGGTTCTGCAAACACTCCAGCCTGTGTGTGACATTTCCTCCAGTGCCACTGACTGTAAAGGGAACCACTTGTGCTAAACGCTAAGAAGGTGCCTCATTTAATGACTGCTCTGGGGCCTGATGCTGCGTTGTATTCGAGCCTTTCTTCTGTTTAAAATCTGACACTTGAAAACAATTTTTTTCTGCTGTAATAATGAATTGTTAATATATCAACAATCACTTGTGACTGTTTTTCATGTACGTGAAGCAGTCTTTCCAGATCAGGCAGGCTTGTATTTGTGGGAGTCTTAAAAGCTTCAGAATACTTGAAAGAGTCATTGCTTCTGAACTGTAAGCTTTGGCAGATAAAGGAAAGACAAAAAGTAGTTCCCTGGAAAATGGAACTGTGAATACAGAATGTGTGAGCTGTCAGTTTTATTACCCAGTTTTGTCACTGACAGGCATATTAATGAGGCCTTGGCACATGCTGGTCTCTTAAGTGTGCAGATGTGAGTGAGTGCTGTTCTACAGCACTACAAACAGCTGGAAAGTAATTGAAGGGAACACTACAAAATATGCACTGCAGCAATTAAAAATAGAAGCGGGAACAAGAATAGTAATGTTGTTCAGAGCTTGCAAACCTGCTAAACATTGGGAAAAGAAAAGAAACAATTTGAGGAAACAAATCTTCCTTCATATCTATCTCTTGTGGTTATGGTGCTATGATGCTGCTTGACAGTGATCTGCATTGCAGTGCTGGGAAAGCCGTTTTGTTCTGCATTATGTGCTCTGATGGAGCTAGCTCCATCACAGCATCTGACTTGTTGGCAACTGCTGGTGGATTTGGCAAAAGTTCAGTTATTGCTATGCTGTGGGATGGTGTCTGTAATGATGAAGGCTATCCTAAATATCAGTATGCAGTATTTTTAAGGATGTTTTACCCCATCCATGCTATTTTTATTTATTTATTCTCTACTCCCCCCCTTCCCCTCCACCCCCCCTCGTGTATGTGCAAAGCAGAAACAGTCATTAATGTACAGTATCTGGAAGATAAATATGTAGATTCTAGATTATGTCTTTACCAAACATGGACGCTTCTCGCAAAGAGAGTGGGCAATAGTCTGGTAACATTTCACATGCATAAGTAGTGGATGTGAGATTAAGGTCAATGAAAGGGAAACTTGTGGAGCAGAACTGAAATGTTCTAAGTGAATGCACCAGTGGCAGAGCTATGATTTACAGAAATTCTTCTAAATAAAAATGATGATAAAGTACGTTTTGTCCAGAGAGGATCTGAGGGTCATCTACTTTGCTTTCTTTTCCCTCCCCCTCCATTCCCTCCTGTTGTGTCTTCCGTCTTTCTCTTGGCAACAGTTCATGTGTTTTGAAATGCGTGTACATCCAGTAATAGTGATGCAGACAGGGATACTGGCAGTTCTGGCCAGAGTAATCCAGAGCAGTCACAAGAGCAATATGCCTTCTGTGGGCAGACTGTTGGTTGGAGCCCCAGCAGGGCTGGCTCTGGAGTGACCCTGCTGATATTTCTGCAGAGACCTTCCACAGACCTTGCAGGCACGCTCACCCAATGCACTGCGCAGTCAGCAGCTCTCCACCTGCTAGAGTGACAGAGGTGATCCCTGCATACCTTCAGGAAAGTGCCTGACACTGGGGCTGCCCCTTCCCAGCTGTCACGAGGCTGATGTCAACTGATGTGAGTATGTGACAGCTGTGTGAGGCTTTGGAGAGTTTTAGATTTTTTTTTTTTTTTTTTTTTTTTTGGTGTGTTGGGGTGCTTGGTTTTGTCTTAAAATGAGTCTGAAAGAAATTTACTTGTTTGTGACTTTATTATGCTTTTATATAGTGTATTTTAGGAGTTATCAAATGTGCACTAAGTACGTATTGTAAGGCACATACAGTTGTTTTTCTAGAACTTGCTCAAGATGATGGTTTGAATGTATTGCTTAAAGCATAAGAACACAAAACTCAACAAAAACAAACAAAAAAGAACCACACCTAGGCAGCATCAGATTGTATGCAGTCTTATAATATGCCTAACGATCCATAAGAAGGTTTGCAAAGTTCTCTAACTACTGTTCAACAGAATTGATGCTAGCAGGGGAATCTCCTGTATCTTTAGCTGTGACCAGCCTGGTGTTCATCAGCCATGGCTGTGCTGCTGCAGCCTGGGAAACAGTCAGCAGTCCTGGCTGTGGAAGCTTCAGTGGCTCAGGATATTTCAGACAACTTCCAGTGAGTCTCCAAGGGTTGTTTTTGTAGCACCCCATGGTTAAATCTTTTCATATCAATTTAATTTCAAAATGTGTTCTTGGTTACACTGGAAACAGGAAACTAAAATCTGCTCTTATAAAATTAACGTTTGATGCTCTCCCACTGTTTTCCTGTGCTATGTCCAGTCAGCGACTGAAACTAGTACGCTGACCTGATGCTGCTGGACTTGTGTAGGGTTTTTTCTCTCAGTAGTACCTAAAGAGCAGTGTCATTTAAAAACAACAGAAACATTCAACAAAGTGTGAATGAACGTGGTATGCCTATTTTGGATGTAAAAATTCAGACTAAGCTTGTACTGCGGAGCCTTAAATTCTCTATTAATTCCCACTGACCTCCAGGGAAAGTTATGAAAAAAGTAATGTAGGGTTCTCCCAGCTTATTAGTTAAAGGGTTCAGCGATAGCCACCCTGTATCGTTCATAATGCTTTATTTTTATGGATGGTTTCAAAGTAGTAATTTGAAATGACATGCCAGTAATAGTGTGTCAGTCCACTTAGAGCTTTATATTGGCAGATGTTGAAGTGTAATTGAACCATGTGATTCTTCAGCCCTTAAGCTTGCCAAAGACATCTGTGCTTTCCTTAAAAACCAGGAAAAGAGTTTGAGGAAACCTTTTAGAAGCACCCAAGACTAATAAACAGTGGCTTAAATAAGATTACGCTCTTAGCTCTTGTTTCTTATGGCAATTTAAGATAAGAGAGGTTTTAAAAATACATAACCATGTATTGTTTTAATTTCCATCATCCAGCTTTGTTGGCTGAATGCTGCTCTAAGTTACGTGCAGGAGCTTGCTGTTGCAATATTTGATCTCATATTCCTAAGTGGGATAATAGTAATAATAAAAAGCAGCAAAAGTAGTCCTTCCAATACAGGCAGGATGTCAAATAGAGAGAGACCTTGTATGGCTTGGATCTTACGTTCCCTTGCTTATTTTGGTTTGGAAGGCAGCGTTTGTCCTCCTTTACAATACAGGAAAAACAGTTAAAGTTAGTATGGGACAAAAATTATGACTTCAGTGTAGAGCTGCTTTTTTGTGGTTTTTTGGATTTTTTTGGTCCTTCTTTGTTCCTGGCCATGAACCAGCAGTGTGCCCCTTTGGCCAAGAAGGCCAGTGGTATCCTGCCTGGAGTGCATTAAAAAAAGCAGGTTGGCCGGCAGGTTGAGGAAGGTGATCCTCTGCTCTGCCCTGGTGAGGGCACATCGCAGTACAGTATTCAGTTCTGGGCTTCCCAGATGAAAAAACACAGGAATCTCCTAGGAGTCCAGCAGAGAGAGGGCCACAAAGATGTTAAATGGCCTGGAGCATCTCCCACGTATGGAAAGACCTGGGCCTCCTCAGCCTGGGGAGGACTGTGGGGATATCTGATTAACGTTTATAAATAACTAAAGGGAGGTGGGAGGCAAATGGGTGGCCAGACTCTTCTCAGTGCTGCATAGGGATAGGACAAGAAACAGTGGCCTAAAACATAAATATAGGAAGTTCCATACTGACATGCGGAAGAACTTCCTTATGATAGGGGTGATGCAGCACTGGGACAGGCTGCCCAGAGAGGTTGTGGAGTCTCCTTCTGTGGAGATATTGAAGGCCTGCCTGGATGCCTACCTGTGCGACCTGGTCTACAGAGCCTGCTTTGGCAGGGGGATTGGACTCTGTGTTCTCCAGAAGTCCCTTCCAACCCCTGCGATTCTGTGATTCCATCGTGACCTAATTGGGGAAACAGTGGCATATGTGTAACTATGCATAGTTTTGAAAATCTCTCCCAGTTTGGTTGTCCCCGTAGCCTTACTTGTCTACTGAAATCAGTCCCCTTCGCAGTGGCATTGCTGGGATGTACTGCCAGTGCTTTGGTCTTGGATAGATTTCCTGTAACGCATGTCTTTTGGTGAAAGTTTGCAGTAAAACTGTACAGAGGGTTGGTACTTCAGCAGTGGCACAGCAGAAAGCAACAGAGCCTGTCGTGGTTTTTATGACTTTGCAAAATAGAAACATCTTTATCTGTGTCAATGAAGAGTGATGAGCTCTTAGCTATGACAGAAAAATGCTCACTTGTCTTCAGAGAGGTTAATTTTATGTTCGTTTTTTAGAGTTGCTTCTGTGTGTGTCGGTGTGTGCCATTTCTGTACTCAGTAGTTTTAGAAGGACTGCTAAGTCTTGTTCTAGGCTCAAAACACAAGTGGCTTTGATTCTGGTTTTTAGATGACTGTGTTCTTTATGTAAAAGTGCATAAGCTTATGTTTTCAGGTGTTTTATTTTTTCAGGTATTAAAAATGTGTATATGTACTCTTGTAGCATCATGGGAGGTAAGGACATGCTGTTGGCCTGCATATTGCTTCTTTTCAGTCTCCAAAAAGCAGCCAAAGCATATGGGTGATATTGGAATTTCTGTTGTAATACGTTGTATTTCCAAATGCTTCTTGGCTGAGCTTCTTTTCTTGGATTATTCCCCTATGCCGTCTGAATTCATTAATCTAAGAGTGAAAATGGCCACATTGGCCTTGTACCAACCTATCTTGTTTCTGTTTTTTCATAAAGGTTTTTCTCCTGAAAATAAAAAGATCAACAAATGTAAAATAACTTCAAGTGTGAAAGTTTTTACTTGCAAGATGAAATACTTGTGGTTTTCCTCCTTCAGAGCCCAAGGATATTTGCCCTGTACGCTGATTTTACCAGCGGATAGAAATTCTGCTTAATGTCTTTCTGCTGCGGTCTGACCCGTCAGGCAGCTAGGCTGCATTAACCCCCTTGCAACAGCATGGGCAATTTGCTGGGTGAGGCAGAGCTGCTTGTGTGAGTGAAGCTAAAGAGGGAATTCATTTGCTGCTTCCTTTCAGCAGGCAGGATGGCAAGGTTCATCATGCAGCACAGCTCCTTGGGGAAACAAACTCCACTGCTCTGAATCATCCAATCATTGAATATCGGAAGGTGGAAGGGACTCATTAGGATAATCGAGTCCAACTCGGCTCCACACAGCACCACCCAAAAATCAGACCATGTATCTGAGAACATTGTGCTCTGGTAACATGCCCCCTTGCTTCTCCTTTACCCCAATTTTATTGCTGTGCAGAACATCACATGGTGAGGGACTTCCCGTTGTCCAGGTCAGCTGTTATCACTCCGCTTCCTCCTACCTCCTTGTGCCCCCCGGCTCCTCCTGCTGGCCGGACAGTACAAGGAGCTGAAATACTGAAACATCCTTGGCTCTGTGCAGCCCTGCTCAGCGACAACTAAAACATCGGTGTGCTGTCAGTGCGGTTGTGACCACAAATCCAAGCATGGCCATACTGGACATAATGAAGAAAACTAATTCAATTCTAGCCAAAACTAGCACATTTCCAAAGTGAAACTTGCTTCAGAGCAGAACAGTCTGAAACATTGGACTGTTAAGTGGAAACTGTTTCAAGTTTTCAGTGAACAGTAGTTGCTTTTCCAATGTGTGTTAAGATTTGAGATTGTTCAGAGTTATATGTATGCTGTAGCAGTCATCAGGGTTACTCCTTAAAGTACTTATTACATGTAACTCTAATCTCATGGCTTCTATATAGGTGTTTAGTAACATATGGGGAAGTAGAATCTCTTCTGGATATTGATTAAATCTCCTCTTCTGTAGGTTTTGTCAGCTATGCATATTCAAGAGAAAATTAAATGACGAACATAACACAGTGTGTATGTGAGCTCTTTATTAGGTTGTCCCTGCTCATTGCCAGTTGCTTCTGAGCTGTGCCTGCTGGAAACAAAGAACTTGCTATGCTATTTATGAAGGTTACGTTAGTGTCATGTTAAATGTGAGACTGGATTTCAAATGTCACGAAATTCAGATATGATCTGTTAGGAGTAGTAGTGTCATCACTTTTAACTCTGTTGATGTGTTCTCTTTCTTTTTTCTCCTTAAGTAAAAACATTTGATATATTTACATCATGTGCAGTGTGTGCACTGACATTATGTTGTTATGGTACACGCTTCCATCATTTTCACTGCTCCTTCATTTGTATTTGATTTCGTACTAGCTTGTGACTTCTTTTGTTATTGTCTCTGATGCTGAAAGCATCATGGAGCAAACTGGTGTGTGTCACAAACTGCTGCAGAGTGCTGTTGTGAGTCTGCTAACACAGTAAGGAATGCATAAAGTCCTTAAGTAGGAGTTTTGTGTGCAGCTCTCAGTAATCATCAGAAGAAAGTCCAGATCTGTGCATACCTTTAGTGGGGTCTAAAACTTGGCAGCAGTGAAATACATTGTGTTTCAGTTTTGTTTGCTTAACTTTCAGGGCTTTTTAGCAGACTGTGTGGGTGTGACTTTTTGATACTCACTGTCATTTTTCCAGACAGAGGAGATGTTCATTTAGGTAGTGGCTTTCAGGAAATTTCATCCTGTGTACTCAAAGCAGTAGGTACATTTGGACATCTGGACTGCTACTCTGATATGGGATTTCTGTAGGCCTGTCTTATTTTACTGTTTTCAGGAGGAACTTGTATTTCTGCTTTGCTGTTTGAATATTTCTCACTGTAACTGAACCAGCCAACTTTGGTTGGCTCAGCAACTGTTAATTGTAGGTGTTGGTTGCTTTGGAGCCAACTAAAATACTCACAGGAGTCTGGACGATCATGTAGGACCCTGTGAGTAAAACCCATAATCCATTTTTGAAGTGATTCAGGCTCACTTGCTGATGTCCAGTTCTGAATGCTTCCTGTGTCTGTTGCTTTGCTGTGCAGTGACAGAAAACAACATGGAGCTTGAAAATTCAGAACAGGGCACGTAATGTTTCCATAGATGTTTCCATCCAAAGCAAATGTTTACAGTCATGCCTTAGTTCTATTTATAATGAGAAAGCTGGCACGAACCTTTAATGAGCACATGCAATCTCATGCGCAGCACTGGTGCTGATCGTGTTTCTGACTGAGGATAGCCTGTCATTTCTGAAGGAGCTGTCAGTTCATGATTTTCCTCCCACAAGTGGAAGATAGGGATATAAACCTGCATTCAGGTGAAGAAGAGTTGCAGAGCTGGGATATCCAACAGGCCTTATCCCATTCTTTGTGAATGGGCTGTGGGTTTGGTTTTGGGAACCTCCATGTCTGGAGAAGGGTGCTTCAGCTGAACTCTAGTTGCACTGCAGCTGCTAAGCCCTCCAGTTGTACTTCTGGAGATCTCGTAGGTGCTGGGGACTTCAGCTGCTGTGTGCATGTGAGTCCATGGGGGGTATCTTATTCTTTTTGCACAAACAACTAGTAGTGCTGAGAACTGCAGTGTTTTGACAGACTGGGTTTTCTGATGTGAACTGTAAATTTTGGACTGGTTGATTCTGTTTGTGCAAGGTCATTCTCAGGTGTGCTGTGCTGCATGTGGTTTTTCTTTTTAAAAAGACTTCCATTGTCTTTGCTCAGTCTCCAGGCTGGTAGATGAAATAAATGATGGCGGAATGAAGGCAGAATGATTTCAAGTAGAATTTCTGATTTTTCCAAAATACCGTCAGCAGCTTGTCTTATTTCTAAGCTGTCTGACTGTTGTATGTTTTCACACTGTGGATAGATGCTGATTTTAATTTACATGAATGATATTGTGTGCTTTCCTGTTTTAGTAACAACAAATAATTGCACCATATAGCATAAAATTATAGTTTCTTGCTCAAGAGGAACATACATGCATGTAACAGTTACTTAGAAGAGAGGAAAACTTCAGTCAGAATCTGATGTTGATACCAGCTGTGATTGCTGAACAAGCTAGTTTGGAAAGATCAATTGAGTTTTCTTGTCTTTTTTTTTTCTTAAACAGCAAACACATAATAGATGTATTTAACAGGCCAGTTGGAGACGGCTCAAAGCATAGCGGTGGAGGAGATAGTTTACATTTTGGGAGGAAGAACTAAACAGATGTGATTGGAAGCAATGATCATAAACCGAGATGTGGCAGTTTGAAGCAAGTTTTGGAGGTTTTATTCCTGAGAGTAAAGGTGCATTCAGTACGCCACTGTTAAGGTCTCGTGTTACAAGCTTGAGGTTATTTTATTTTTATTTGTGATCAGTGGTATGAAATTCATTCATAGCTATCAAGGGAGAGATCTGTTTGAAACTGGAATTGTAGAAACAGCAAAGATGACATCTGCATTACGATCAAATAATACGGTGTATATGACTTCATTTTTCTTTTATAAAAAAAAAAAGTTGTGTAAGATAAAATTGTCTGCTGTGCTCCCTGGAAAACCTCCGTGTTTAAAATTGTTGCTTTGTTGAATTGTATCCCTTTTTATACCTGATTGATATTTATCCACTAGAAGACGTAATGTAATGCAGTATTCCAGTGATGACCTTAAGTACTGTCCCTTCAGTGTGCAACCCTGAAGCAAAAGAATGGAAAATAAGTGACTTAAATTTTTGCTCGTTCACCACTCCAGCGGTGAAGTTTATTGTGTGTTTTAAAGAGCGAATTTTATAACAAAGGTTTTGGTTTCTTTTGTGTGTCTGTGCTCTTGTTAATTACACACAGGGTTTTGTATGTCTTCAGTCTAGGAAGTCAGACTTGTCATCTATAGAATGTGTGCTGCTTATCACATAGAACAATTTATAAGTTTCAGGGCTAGAAGTCTCCTAAGATGAGGAATTCACTTTTATGCAGACTGTGAAGTTCCCCTTTCCTCTGTGGTTGGGGTGGAATCCAGAAATATTGTTGCTTGCTTGAGCTACTGAAGCAAGAGGTTTTCATTAGGTTTTTGCATAGGTTTCCCATACATTGTGATTGTTGCTTGAGAACTGCAGGAGTTGTGCCAGTGCCCTTCTACTGGTGAGCTGCTGTTTCCCAGGGTTGTGTCTGCCCAGCACTAGGAATAGCAGCAGGGATTCTTTGCTTGCTCTGCCGCAAATCAGTTGTCTGTGGGCAAAATTTAAGAATCTTGTGCAGCTTTTGTTGGGTGTTATTTTAGAAGCACAAGAAAGCACTTTTTAAAAAAAATGTGTGGTTAAAATATATATATTTTTTCAGTTGAAGGTTTTTTTTTGTTGTTCTTTTTTTAATCCTCTGGAGCCTTGAGGCCTTTACTTCCCCTGAATTGCTTCTAGTAGAGTTTACATTTCAATGCTGTCCTGAAGAAAGCATTCCGTTCTTGGTAATAACTTTTCCCTGTTTAACAACAACTTAAATACTGGCGTTCATGTATTTGTCAATACAGCATTTTCAAGGATCACCAGAGGCACCCCAGTGATGGTTGACCACACAACTTTTATTCGGTCTAGGAATTTTTATTTGGTTCTGAATGGGGAGAAAAAAAAAACACCCCAAAAGCCCAACCAACCAACCGAAACCTATAAAAAGGCTGGGGTTTTGTTTCACTTGTAAATACAGGTGCATTAATCATGTTAATGCAGCTGAGTTTTTGCTTCCCAGATACATTTGATTGACCAAGGTTATAACTACTTAGTGTACGCATTTTGGAATTGAATAGAAAACACTGAATGCCTGTTTGTGGGAAATTGATGGTGAATTGTATTTTTCATAATATTCACTGAACGCTCTGGCAGAGCTGGAGCTCCACTGTGTCAAACACATGTAAGAACCAGTACAGTCGCAGGGAGTAATTGGCTCAGTGCTTAGAAGTGCTTTGCCCTTTGCAAGGTGTGCCATAGGCTCAGGAGAGGGTAGGCAACAACCAGAGACACGGAGGAAAGAAACTGTATTTTGAACTAGCAGGTATGTATGTTGCTTTCCTCTGGAATAGAGTTAACTTTCTTGGTCGTGTTGGGAGTGCTGATGTGATTTGTGTTTAGGATGAGAGCAGTGGCGATGACAGTGATATTTTAGTTGTTGCAGAGAGCACTTTTCTCAAGGACATTTCAGCTTCTTGTGCTGCCCTGCCAGCAAGGAGTGTGGGAGGGCACTAGGAGCTCTGGGGGAGTGGAGCCAGAAGAGCTGGGCAAAGGGATGTTTTGTACTAAATGGTGTCGTGAAAAAGAAATGAATGCAAAACTGGGGGTAGTTGGGGTGGGGGGGGACAGGCATTGCCTGGAGCCAGAGTGGGTTGTTGATTGGTTGGTGGTAAGTGACTGCACTGTGCATCACGTGTTGCATAAATACATATATTTATATATATATACATCTATGTATTTATGTATATATATTGTGGCTATTATTTTGCTTCCCATTTGGTCTTACTAATCTTCAACTGAATTCACACATTTTACTTGTTTTGTTTTCTCAATTTTTCTGCCCTATCCTGCTGGGGAATCAGTGAGTGAGTGGACGTTTACTGCTCCCCTGTTGCTTGGTTAAACCACAGTGATGCAGAAGGGAGATCAGAGTCCTTCACTGGCATCCTTTCTATTGGGCCTTGCTGCCTTGTGCAAGCTGTTGGAATTCTTGGAAGCTCTGCAAATGTAGAGCTTGTGAGAGAGAGAAGGATGAAAAAAGTTTCTGGCTAAATTTATTAACTTTTTTATTTGCTGTGAGGCTGCAGTATCAGTTTTTATACTTGCTCAAACCTTTGCATTTGCAAGCATTTTAATTACTAGAAAGATCTCTGCACCAAGGAGTTCACTATTGTATGCATGTGCTGCATGTAGGTAGCTCCAAAAGTAATGCCTCCTATTTATTTCCATGGAAACTATGACATACAAAGAGCACAAAGTTTGATAGAGCAAATTCTCAACTGCAAAACACTATTCTTCAAAACAGGCACAACCATTAGCTAATCATTTCCACCAGCAGTGAGCAAGAGCCTCCGTGCTACTAACAATCAGCACCAGTGGGGATGACCCACTGTCACTGTCACCATTGCTGAAATGCACCACCCACTGCCTTACTGTGCTCACATACACTGTCTGGTCTCCAGAAATTTTCAGCAACTGTTGTTGAATGTCAGTGGGTGCCTTTTTTTCCTGCATGGGGGGGTTCGGTGACACTTTTGTTTCATCTACACGTCCACATCAGACGCTGTCACTCACATGGCAACAACATGTAATGGGATATTGATGGGAAGCTTCCACCTCTACTGACGTACCACCAACATCCACCTCTGATGGCGTGGGCCAACAACATGTAATAGGAGGAATTACTTTTGAAGCAGTCCTTGTGTGTTAAATATGTTACAAACAGCAGAATCTAAACCCTACAGAAGTCTGTTTAAGAAAAAAATAATAGCCTGCACCTAATCCAGGGACCCACTGTAGCCCTCTGGTTATTTCTAAAGGGCTTTGAAGTCTTTAGCCTCTACAGTGACAAGCTGAGGTGAGATAGCAGAGGCAGAGCTGAGAGCTAGAGGAGAAGATTTAGAAGTAAAGGGGACCTCTGCTTAGTAACTAGAGCTAGTTCAGAGTGCATGGCCAACCCAGGCTCTTAGGTGATGAAGGACTAGTTATTTCCTCTGTGTGCTGTTGTTGGAAATAGGTGCACAGTCCTTGCAGTGAATCTGCCAACCTCATTACCTGGAGTGGGGCAAACCTAGAATGGGATCACATTTTCAGTCATCTTATCTTCTGCTGGCTAGCAGAAAAGGAGGTGATTCAGTTTTGTTCGTGTTCAGTTTTGGGCACCTCTGTACAGAAAGCACGCTGAGGTGCTGGAGCAGTTCCAAAGAAGGGCAGTAAGGCTTGAGAAGGGCTTGGAGAATATGCCCTATGAGAAGCAACTAAAGGAACTGGAGCTGTTTAGTTTGGGGAAGAGGAGGCTGAGGGGAGACCTTACTGCTCTCTTCAGTATCTGAAAGGTGCTTACAGTGACAGCGGGGCTGGTCTGTTCTCACTGGTGACAGGTGACAGGATGAGGGGAAATGGCTTCCAGTTGCACCAGGGTAAGTTCAGGTTGGATATCAGGAAACACTTCTTTACAGAAAGGGTTGTTGAGCACTGGAATAGGCTCCCAGGGAGGTGGTTGAGTCACCATCCCTGAATGTGTTTAAAAAGCATTTGGATGTGGTGCTCAGGGACATGATTTAGTGGAGGGTTGTTAGAATTCGGGCGGTATGGTTAGATTGTGCTTGGACTTGATGATCTTTAAGGTCTTTACCAACCTGAATGATTCTGTGATTAAGTCCTCAGTGTGCAGGTGAATTGAAAAGCTCCAGCCCATTCCTTCTTTCTGGCCGTAGAACATCCTTAAGGGGGAAAGTCCTGTGTTTTGTTGATGAGGTTTGCTGTTTTGTCTGCTAAGAAAAGTTCAGTGCTTCAAAACTTGGATGTAAAAGTTAAGTATGTAAAAATTGTTTTGGCCCTGGATAAATAACCCCATTGTTGGATGCTGGTAGCTGATCCCGGGGTCATTCCTTGCACAGAATTATTATTTGATGTACTGTCAGTGTCAGCTTTGTAAGTACTGTATTTCAGTGTCTGTTATATAATTTGAGTTGTGATGGTGAAACTGCTATAAGGAGCACTGTCCTCTTCCTTGCTTCCCTTGAATCTCACGGAGAGGGAGGATTTTATTTGGGTTACATTGTTTTAATTGATAATGGACTAACTAGTTTGTGATCACAAATTTCTTGATTTTTCTTGGTACTAGCACAACTAAAAAAGCTGTTACTCCTTTTTTCTCCGTCAAAATATTGCAAGGAAAGTGAAAGAGACTGGATATTAGATGCATGATATATCAAATTTTTGAACCTATCTATCCAATTTTGATAATTCATGGAAGATTTCTCTGGCAAATACTTTTTTTTTTGGTGTCTCCTGCCCTGAGGATGGAGGTGTGTTTTTCCTTCTGTATGAAGTGCCTTACTTTCAGTCACAGAACAAGTCCTTTGAGTGCAATATTTCTTTGTTCCCTGGAGGAAACTGATGGGACATTTTGATAGAATCCTGTTTGCTGTTTCTGCATAGCACTGTCTCTGCACCCTCTCCTGTTTCTTAAAATGTATCTGAAATGGTTTAGGTTCTGTGGGTATCAACTTCTAGGTTGGATGGATGTTAGGTTGGATGTTAGGGGGAAGTTCTTTACTAGGAGAGTGGTGAGGTCCTGGAACAGGCTGCACGGGGAGGTTGTGGATGCCCCAGCCCAGAGGTGTTCAAGGCCAGGTTGGATGGGGCCCTGGGCAACCTGACCTATTAAATGCAGAAGTTTGGTGGCCCTGCCAGGCAGGGGGGTTGGAACTTCATGATCCTTGAAGTCCCTTCCAACCCGGGTCATTCTGTGATTCTACTCCAGCTGCTAAACATGCTTTGCACAGAGCCATTGCTTTGGCTGTGGGTTTTGCCACACCTGCTGGTCTGTGACAACATGGTACCCACTTGTTTGGCTGCCGGGTTCTTCAGGATGATGGGAAGTTTCCTGTGCTTATCTCTGTGGTAGGAGTTTGGTTTCTGCAAAGTGTTAGGTGTTACTGTGACTCTTTTAACATTTCTACTGTAAAAAATGCTGCATGACATCTGCTTGTTGATTGAAGATGATGATGAGCTGAACTTACAGTCTCAAAAAGCAGTGACAGTCATTCTGACTGTGCCATTGGGAATTCTTGGATTTAGGGATTGGTTTTTGTTTATTTGTTTTAAACATAACTACTTAATGAAGATACGGGAAGCTGAAAAAAGAGAAAAATGCTACGAAACGTTTTCTGCATATATTTTAAAAGGGAATTAATCTGGGGGAAAAACCACTTAAATTCACATAAGAATTTAGATTATTGGGGTTTCAGTTCTGAGCTAGACACGAGGCCTGATAATAAAGAAATTACTATTTTTGGATTCTTAAGGGGAAAATACACCCTTCTAGCATTATAAATACATATTGATAGTGTTGTATGAAGATTGTGACTTTTAAAATTACAGGAATAATGACTTTTTATTTTCCACCAAATATTTGTAATGGTTTACAAAACCAAAACTTCATGTATCACTGTCACTCTCTGTTGTTGTATGGGGCTTATATACTGCAGGGGAAAGCTTATGTTCTTCTCTTTAATAGCAGTGAGGATTTTCCAACAAAATAAATACTTGCAGCAACTGCTGGACAGTTTTACTGGTGCTCCTGATTATCTCCTCATGGTCAGGGAACTCAAAAGAGCTTTATAATGAGCTTGACTGTCGTGGTAAAGTTACCTTGTAAGTTGAAAGACTTGTTTATGAAAGGATGTAGAAGTAGACGGTGTGTATCTTGTGGGAACGGGATAAGGGACCTTCTGTTTGGTTTGTTCTGATAAGTACTCTTTGTGTCCTTCAGTCATGACACTTTTTCTCACCTAGACATGAATACATGATTCTTATTTGTGAAGGGTGTAGTAGTACATGCAGCAGGTTTATTTTATTGTTGGCTTGTTATAACTACAGTTATGTGTGCATACTCAAACACACAGACACACACACACACACATATATGTACAGGTTATGATCCTGTCAGTACTGTAGTGAGGAGGTAAGGTTGTAAAAGGTATTCAGGTACCTACAACTTTTAGTTCCGAAACTAAATAGACTTCTTCGAAAACAGTCATTTTAGAAAAAAAATACTTGCCTTCCTTTATCTCTGCTGTGTAAGAGGACTGGCCTTCTGGATTAATGTATCACATTTAATTTTTTATGTTGCATCTATTTGCAGGATTGCTTCTAAACCATAAATATTCGTCTTGTTTTCTCTTGCAAGTGGTACAGATCATGTATTGAGAAAGATGTTAACAACATCTACTTTGCATTTTACAAATTTGTGGAAGTCGTGTAAACTTAGTTTTTCCTGCCTATGTTTAGGCTTCCAGCTGTAATAAGGGTGACTTTATGAAACCAGTTTGAGTGTTGTATCATTAGTGCTAACTAGGGAGCAGCATTAGGCCCAGTCCCGTGACTTTTTTTAACATCCTTGTTTGCTCTCACACTAAGCTTATATTTGGTAAGCTTACCTGTAGCTTGCAAACCGCCATGTCTGAAGACAGAATTTTTATGGTGCATTTCAGCAACTCATATCAGTGTTTCCTTAGCTGTGAACTAAGAGTGATCACATTGCCCATGGTGCACCTGCATCCTCTGGCATGGCAGTAGTAGTTTGCTGGTACCATGCTGCTTCTGTATAAATTAGTCTTCCCTGGCCCTGCAATACTCTGGTATTTCCGCACCCCCCCCCCCCCCCACACACACACATTGTTACTAGAAACAGAATGAATCTTCTTGTGTCTCTGAATTTGTGCTTCTACTATGTTTTCCAGTTGGAATACTTACCTTTTGACCATACTTTCGTATAAGGCAGCAGTGAATGTTATGGTTGCAGTATTGTTTTTCAGTCTGCTTCTTACTCCTTATGCCTTGTGGATTTTGTGTTCTTCTGGTGGGCCTTTTAGCTGAGCATAGTAGCTCATGAGTTTAAAAGGAAAGATGATTGATAACTCACACTATTTTATTGTAAATCCAAGTGAACCAGAACTCAGTGTTTTACTGAGCAGAAGTGGCATGTTTGCCATGGTTCTTCTTCAGAAAAGTAGCCTGACTTGTATGCTTCTGTGAATGTGTATGTCAGCATAAGTAACTCTGGTAACCTTCTGATATTTTGATAGTTTGTTTGCATGCTTTCAAGTAGAGAACAGTAGTCTGCCTACTTCTTTACAGTTCTCATCCCATAGCCTGCGATCAAGCTGATAGTTCAGATGATATTTTTCATCACTGCAGAACATCCAGGCTTTGATTTGAATTTTTGCAAAAAACTCCATTGAAATTGGATTTACTGTTGTTTTCCCTAGAAATTATCTTAGATGTTGAAGCTGTGAATTGCCTTGCTTTTCTAGTTTTTTCTTAGTTTCTCTTTCAGATTTTTCATATTTTTGGCCTCGAGTCATTAGTGCTTGCATGCAACTTTCAAAATATTATTAAGATAGTTGGCCTTAGAGGGAACCTGTTGGAAAATAAGCTCTTTAAACAGCAGAGCTGATGAAGCCTACTCTCTGCCAGAAGTATGTTCTTTATCTTTTTCCTCCTTCCCTCTACAGTGCCTCCCCTGTCCTCTACTTCTCTTGCTGGCAATGCAGCAGCATATGCCATGGCTGAGGTTGGAGCAGTGCTCTGAGTGGCTGCTACCTTTGGGAGTGGTTAAGATGTGAGTCCTAATACTTGCCTTTCGTATATAGCGGATATTAATTTGGGCATCTTCTGATAACACCTGGTTGTTTTGGGATGGGGTTGGTTTGGGACTCGGAGGAATTTGGTTATCCTTCAGCCTGTTTTCAGATTTGATTGAAGATATCCAGCACATTTAAAAAGCAACAAGAAACTTTGCTAGAAGTAGATTATTGAAGAATTCTGAAAGAGCTTCCGTTGCACAATACTCTTCTGTCCACCTTTTCTTCTCCACAAATTTGTCTGCATGTTCTCTCTCACGGCCTAGCTTTCTGTCCTCTGTGCTCTGTGAGTACGCAGACTACAGCACAGAAACAGTAGTGTTGGACCACTGAAGTGAACTGAGATGTTGAAGGCTTGAACATGAGTGCTATAATGAGAAGTACCGTGACCTATTTTTCCTAGAGGTTAGAGCAGATGACCTCCTGAGGACCCTTCCAAACTATCCCATGTGCCCTTATGATCTTATTCATAGATAGGACAGCACTGGGACAAAGTTTGAACAGGTATATCTGAACTCTGGCAAATTCCCTGCTTTCAATACACCTTCCTCTTGTAGATTTATATGAGGTAGTATTTTCCCTCCAACAGCCTTAACCCCTCTCCAGTTTTTTTAGTCTTTGCAGTCCATTTCTGAAGCTGTTATTTATTTTGAATGTATCTGAATAGTTTGTCAGTTTAATTCTGAAAGAAGTGGCAGAAAACTATGGAGAGTCACGAAAAGAATCACCTCTCCAGTGAAGAAAGGCTGAAAGATTCGGGTTTGTTTGTCCTGCAAAGGAGGAGGCTCTGGGGAGACTTCATTGCAGCCTTCCAGTACTAGAAAAGTGTTACAAGAAAGTGAGAGACATTTTACCAGCACCTGCAGCGTCAGGACAAGGGATAATGATTTCAAGCTGAAAGAGGGCAGATTGAGATTGGATATTAAGAAATGTTTTACTCACTGTGTAGTGAAGCACTGACACAGGCTGCCCGGGGAAGCTGTGGGTGCCCCCATTCCTGGAGGCATTCAAGACAAAGCTGGATGGGGCCCTGGGTATCCTGAGCTGGTGGGTGACAGCTCTGCCCGTAGCAAAGTCGCTTCTAACCAAGCTATTCTATGGTTAACCACAAATACTGAACAGGACCTTAGCAATGTACGTCAAATCCATAATGTACTATAGGTACTCTGATATTTTGGCTATATATAGATCAGCAATTAGTATATTCTTGACAGAAAGCAGTAAAAGTTAACCTACTTCTTGATATGTTTGTAGGTTCAAAGATCTTTCTCATTCTGAAAGCAGTATGGAGGATAGAGATGTGATTATTGTTCAACTAGCAATAGACCTTCATGTCTGAAGCCTTACAGTTTGACAGTTTTGCTTTGTCTCTTTGAAGCTGTGGAAGGGGACTAATTCCTATTAGCTAGATTGCAAGGGCCTGAAAAGTTAATGCGATTTCTTGGTTATTCTGTATGAGAAATCTCTATGCAGATGTCTTTCCCAGTTGAATTGAGTTGTTCTCCAGACAGCTCTGCAGTACCCTGAGAAAAAGCAATCAACTTCCTTCTATGTTGCTTATGATGTTCCAGATGAAACACATTATGAAAAAACAACAACCTTGCTGATATAGCGATTTTTGTGTCTCTGTGTCCAATAACCTGTATACGCTTCTTCCCATCAGTGTTCACTCACTTTCACTGAGTGGGTTAGCTGAAAGAAAACTTCTTACATGAGATTACTTCTTACAGATATAATCAAAAGTTTGCTTAAAATAAAACTACATGTGGAATATGAGGGTATGTGATGCTAGCAAAACTTGAAATTAGTTTGATTTTTTGGTTTATATTCTGTGTTAAATCTTATGGAAAAAAATTATGGATGGTATCTGTCTTATTGGCTCTGACTTAACTTCTTACCTGCCCAGACTGTTTCAAGGGTTGTGTAAGTTAGATCTTAAATGATCAGTTTGAACAGTCATCTTCCCATAGCCATGTAAGAAACTCAAGGGTTTTTTTTTTTAATGTGTGTATAAAGAATTAATTCTGAAAATGTAAAATGGGTGGTTTTTTTGTAGCTGCTAATACATTAGCAGGTCTTCTCCTCTAGCAAGAACTCTGGAACTGGAATCTTAGAAACACCATTAGAACCGTTCTGGTTGCCTATTCTTCACCCTGCAACAGAGATACTTATTCCATTGTACCTAATTTAGTTGAATACGGGGAGAATTATTTGGGTAGAGGAAATGCAAATGAGGCAATGATATCAGTGAGCTGGAAGTACGATTCAGTGATGTTGCTGATTCCCAATTATGATACAAGGTACAACTGAGTATTCGCAACGGAAGCGTCTTCTTGAGGTTCAGAAAGGGGCAAGATACTGAAACAACAATTACAGTAGGCATAAAAACATGGCAATGTTTAGTGTAGGAAAGTAAAATGATAGTATATGTAGTGAAAGCTTTTCCCATTCTTTACCTCAGTGATCTGTCATTGAAGTATTATATCATGGCTTTTGTTTATGATGTAACACGTTCTGTTTTCTTTTTCAGATCAGATTCAGCTACCCAGAAACATGATTGAAAACAGTATGTTTGAGGAAGAACCTGATGTGGTTGACTTGGCAAAAGAGCCGTGTTTACACCCCCTGGAGCCTGATGAAGTTGAATATGAACCAAGGAGCTCACGGCTCTTGGTGCGTGGTCTTGGGGAGCATGAAATGGACGACGATGAAGAGGATTATGAGTCATCAGCAAAACTGCTGGGGATGTCCTTCATTAACAGAAGCTCGGGTCTCCGGAATAACATGTCTATCTATAGACAGGGTCCGGATGGTTCTTGCTCAGTGCCCTCTACAAGGACCATGCTGGTTTGCACTGGTGTTCTTGTGATTGCGGTTTCAGTGATAACGGTGATTTATCTTCTTCCTAAATGTACCTTTACCAAAGAAGGCTGCCATAAAAAAAATCGTACAATGGAACTAATATACCCTTTGGCAACCAATGGAAAGCTGTTTCCGTGGGCAAAAATAAGACTTCCTTCTGATGTAGTACCACTGCATTATGATCTTGACTTGCATCCAAACCTAACTACCCTGAAATTTACAGGCTCTGTGAAGATAGTAGTTAATGTCACCCAGGTAACTAAGAAGATTGTGCTTCACAGCTCAGGACTAAATATCACCAAGGCAACTATTACTTCAACAGCAGGAAATCAAGAAAAGGCAGTTGAATTGCTGGAATATCCATTGCATGATCAGATTGCAGTCATGGCTCCTGAGTCTCTCCTCGCAGGACAGAATTACACTGTCAACTTGGAATATTCATCTAATTTATCAGACACATACTATGGCTTTTACAGAATTTCTTACAAGGATGAGAATTCTAAGCAAAGGTAGGTGCACAAACGCTGCTTTTCTCATATGTTGCTTCTAGATTGTGCATTGACAGAAATAACAAAATTAACAACTTCTGTTGAATGTTTTGTGCAACTGGTTCCTACTGAATAAAATGAAAAGTTTTCTGATGTTTTAAATCTAGAGATTTTTAAAAAAGTATCAGATTTCTTCCTTATGTTGTTGACACTTTATGCAAAGCTGCTATGGAGGTAGATTGTAACAGTGATTAAAATCGGCACTGTCTGAAAACTCTTTCATGGGTGAGCTCATTAAATGAGGGCAGCTTCTACCTCAGGTCAGTGTGGTTTCCTTCGAGCTTCACATGGCACTCTAGCATGGCATTTTGTTTGATTTTTGATTTCTTTCTTTGAAAATGCACTTGGCTAGTTGATAGAACCACTGTTGCAGGGAATGAGTGCTTTTTACCAAGAAGATTAGAGAAAGTAGCTGTCCACTGCCACTCATTTCAAATGCTCCTTACACTTATTGTGTACTTAAGATCGTTCATGCCTTTGTTAGCGCAGAATAATCCATGCAGGTTTTCTGGAAACAGAGCAGTATAGGTCAGTTCACTCTGTTGACAGGAAAGTTGTTGTAAAGAACCCATAGAACAGCTGTTAGATAAAATAAAGTTATGAAATCCTTAGCAGCTTGTGCTAAAGAAATGCCAAGACCTAAAGTTTAAAAAAAAAAAAAAAAAAAGTAAATGACATGAGACTAAGGGGAAAAGCAAGAATAAGATGTCATCAGTGCTACGGATCTTTGCATCAGCATAGAATTTGTACAGAAGTGCCCCAAATACTTATGAATTAAGTTTTGTTTCTTGAAAGAAGACAAACTTCTTAATTAACACCACTGAGATTACCCTCTGGAGAAAAAAATCACATTTAGATTTTTATTTATTTTCACTGACTTTAAATAAGACCACTCATTGAGCTGTTACTATCTTTTTGAATGAGACTTCTTGAAGACTACAACAGATAAGCGTTGAAATTTGGTTATAATCTTTCCAGTGAGATATATGTTATATCTGCATGCTGCTAATGTTTGAATTACCCTCAAGGTATTGCTCATCCCTCAAGGGTTCTCTCAAGGCTTGCTCATCTTCATAAATAATAAAATGTCTCAATGTAAGGATGATTTCATTGGAACATAGGGAATATTTATTTCTTTTTATTCTTTAAATAAATAAAAACAGTATATTTTCTTTCAGATTCAGCAAGCATTTCTAAGCACTGACAAGATGTTTAAACCGAAGCTTATTTATTTGTTCTGAAGCTTCCTTACGATTAGCTGTTTAAACTCCCCTTAGCTAGGTCACAGTGGAGCTAAGATATACTGCTAAAATGTACAACTAAAATGTACAAGAAAATAGGTTGTCTGCAGCAGTTATTTTGAAATACATGCAAAACTGTTGCAGTCCGAGGAATTATGGAACATGTCTGGGTTCTTGAACTGGTTGGCATCTGAGGTGAGGCAGAAACTCTCCTCCTCCCTCCTATGTGTTCCTGCCGATCCTTGCTTGATGTTGTCTTGGAGACCTTGAAGAGATAAATAATTTGAAGGATGGAAATGCAGGCAAAAGGGTTACTGGTCGATTTTCAGTTTGTCCCTGTCTGATGAAGATGTTTTTTCTGAGGTACAAATGTTAGATCATGGAGCTAACATGCTGTCAGTAAGTGTCTTAGCAAAGCACTGCTCCTGAGCTTATTGCTAAAGTATAATAATCTATGTGTGGTGATTACAGAGAATAGAATCTGTTGCTTCCTGGGAAAGTTCTGCTATGCCTGGATCTTAGAGCATTATAAGGAAAATGCCAAAAATTGTCTTTCTGTGGTGGAATGCTTTAGGTAATAAGTAATCACAAAGGCTTTATTTGCGTCAGGAGAACATAACTGCAAGATGAAATGAAATAGTTCATCACAAACATTGAAATATATGCATTACCGTAAAATATGGAGTGAAGTTAAGGTATGGTAAGAGTCTTACAGTGAGGTGATACCCAAAATCACGTAAAGAGTTGTAATTAGCTTCTTTTTGAATTTCTGTATGTTTTACAGTCTGATTGAGTTGAAACTTCATTTTCTCCTTGTGTTTACAGTAGTAGAAAGAGAATTTATGAGTATTTGCAGAGAAAAAAAGATTCTGTGAGTGTGTTTTGGGGAGTATTTTCCCCTTCAGTCAAGTACTCCCGGCTTTTGTTCAGACACAGGATGCTATAATTTGTGCATTTTTCAGTAAGTCTTTTCCAGCTAACTTACTGATACAATCATTTCCCTTGTCTTGCATGTCTCTATTTCCATGTCTTCATATGTTTAATACCACTGGTTTTAGAGATACAGGCTATTTTGACAACATCTATTTTTCTTGCATTTTCAAAATAAAATTTAACCTATTGCAAGACAGTTTATTTTCTTATAAGTTAGTTTTATTTTCTTTTGAATATGAAAACGTTAAAATTATTAAATGCCAAAAACGTAACTGTAGGCAGTTGCAAATTAAGAAGCAAAAACCAAAAACCACCATAAACAGATTGCATCCCATTTGGGGTGAAGGGGAAAAGCTTACTGAACCAACATCAAGATGATGTTTGAAAGGAAAGATGGGAGTAAGAAGTTGAAAGCAGGTGTAGAGAGAAGTCTTACTGGCAACAACGTGCCTCTTCAGAAAAGGGTATGTCCACAGTGTTGGAGTTGTAGGGAAGAAGAAAATGTAACTCTCAAAATTTGTGGGAAGTTGGTAGAAAGCTTGTAGAGGAAACAAACAAACAAACAAACAAAAAGCAGTTGAAACACAGTCCTGTCCTCTGTTTATCTCTGGTAAATGGAAGACAAATTGTTGAGGTCTGTTTTATGCTCGTCTCATCTGCAGCGACAGAATTCAATCAGAGATGCTCTCTAATAAAAGTTTTAATTTCTGCAGCTAGTTAATATCAAAATGCTTGAGAAGGAACGCAGTCCACTGAGAGATTCCTGCGTGATAAGACACTTACTACCAGCAAGACAGTGCATGAATTTACACAGTATCCAGTAGCCAGGGAAGGGAGCAGGAAGACAGATGAGTTTTGGGAGTGTCTGAAGGCAGATGCTTAGCAGTTAGATGGAACAGCTTTGGTGCGATCCTGTCTGCTGCTGGGGTTTCAAAACTTTCATGTAGCGTGCATGATCACTAATTCAGTTTTTCAGGTTTTTTTTATGTTTAATTCACTTTTACTGGAAATTGACATATTGTGGTAATCATTCTGTAGTTATGTTATTCTAGATGTAGAATAAGAAAACAAAAAACAACCAAGGAGATTAGTCCTCCGGTAAATATATTTCTTTGATTTCAAAGAACCCTTTTCTTCATAATCTCAAGGAAACGTTTATTCTAGCTGAGCTAACCATGTCCTGTATAGATTGGAAAGCTACTTCAATGGCAAGCAGCTGCAAGGTTTGTGGAGGAAAAGTGACAGTGTTCTATCATTATTAAACAGCCTTACTCCTTTTCATAACTCTTGATTTGCTCTTCTTTACTCTTTTCACTAGGTGGTTTGCTGCAACTCAGTTTGAGCCTCTTGCTGCAAGGTCTGCTTTTCCATGCTTTGATGAACCAGCACTTAAAGCGACCTTTTCAATCAGGATCAAGAGAGATGAGAAACTTTCCACTCTGTCGAATATGCCAAAGGTACTTAGTTTTGTATGGGAATTCTAGTAGAGCAGTCCTCTAGGTAGTCTGCTTAAGTGCTTGCATTGTATTTGTTGCATTAAAGTCCAGGGGTTTAACTTAAAATTACAGGAACATACGTGTTGGAACGTGAAAGGTAAACTGCAAACTCCGTGACTTTATATAATAAAAATGTTTCTGTTTCTCAAGGACTTGAACTAAGTATCTTTATTAAGAAAAGTAGACCGTTTAACACACTGAATAATGTAGGAATGTGTAGGGACATGTAGAGTGTCATATTGTGTAGTGGGCAAATATATTGAGGTGGGCTGTGAACTGGCTGAAGGAAAAAAGCCAGACCGTTGTGATCAGTGAAGCAGTCTAGTTGGAGGCCTGTATCTACTGGAGTCCCTCAAGGGTCAGTACTAGGACCAGTACTATTCAGTGTATTCATCAGTGACTTGGATGAGGGAATAGAGCACACTGTCAGCAGGTTTGCTGATGATGCAAAGCTGGGAGGAGTGGCTGACACACCAGAAGGCTGTGCTGCCATCCAGCGTGACTTAGACAGGCTGGAGAGCTGGGGGCAGGAAGGGGGTGTGTGGAAATGTAATGAAATGTAACAGGGGCAAATGTAGAGTCTTGCATCTGGGCAAGAACAACTCCTGGTACCAGTGTAGGTTGGGAACTGACCTGTTGAAGAGCAGTGTAGGGGAAAGGGACGTGGGGGTCCTGGTGGACAGCAGGATGACCATGAGCCAGCACTGTGCTCTTGTGGCCAAGAAGGCCAGTGGCATCCGAGGGTGTATTAGGAGGGGTGTGGTTTGTAGGTCGAGAGAGGTTCTACTCCTCTGCTCTGCCCCTGTGAGACCGCATCTGGAGTATTGTGTCCAGTTCTGGGCCTCTCGATTCAAGGACAAGGAACTGCTTGAGAGAGTCCGGCGCAGAGCCACAAAGATGATTAAGTAAGTGGAGAATCTCTGTTAAGAGGAAAGGCTGAGGGAGCTGGGTCTTTTTAGCTTGGAGAAGAGGGGACTGAGGGGTGACCTCATGAATGTTTATAAAAATGTAATGGGTGAGTGTCAGGAGAATGGACCCACGCTCTTTTCACTCACATCCAGAGGTAGGACAAGGGGCAATGGGTGCAAGCTGGAATGTAGGAGGTTCCACATAAATATGAGAAAAAACTTCATAGTGAGGGTGACAGAACACTGGAAAGGGCTGCCCAGTGGGATTGTGGGATCTCCTGTGGAGGCATTCGAAACCTGCCTGGGCACGTTCATGCGTGACCTAATCTGTGCGTTCCTGCTCTGTCTCCTGAGAGGGATTGGACTAGATGATCCTTCAAGGTCCCTTCCAATCCCTGACATTCTGTGATTCTGTGACAGCTGAGTGGCTAAGGGAGCGATTAGTGGGCAATACTGATGGTAGGTGGGTTGGACTAAATGAACTTAAAGGTCTTTTCCAACCTTAGTGATTCTGTGATTCTTGTTCAGTGTAAAAAAGCCATTGCGGGAATTTTGTTGTTAACTAAAACAGTCTCAACAGCCCTTAAGATTCCCTTTGAGGTTTCTGTGTTTGCTGATATTGCACATTTGCAAAATATTGGAAGGTCTTCATCATAATTTGTGTAACTAGGAACAGTTCTTGTGAAAGATATGTGTAACATAGAAGGATGGACTTTTGTGCCTGAGCGAAGGGAAATAGGCTGTGAACAGAGCCTCAGCTCCAGAATTCAAATCAGGATCTGGAACTCCTCCAACTAGATCCTTTCAGTTAAAATTTTGTATGAGCATATCTGTATTTTATGGTGATGATTTATGCCATTAAGCATTTGAAGAAAGCTTTATAGAAGTGTGATTCATTTAGACAGCCCATCAGGTCTGACATTACCTAGTCTGTCTCTGAATGAAGTTGTCTCTCATCAAAAACATCATCATTTATCACTCAGTGGAAACTCATTAATATTGACATTAATCCAAGCAGTAATTAAAAAAAAAAAAAATTACACCCTTGATGTTGATGAAATCTACATGTACACTGTGCAGTTTAGTTTTCTGAAGGCTATCAAAGGCTCAGGTGCTGATTTAGCTACCCCTTCATTGAAAACCAAACTGGTATTTATGCCTCTGTGAAATATTATCTTGCTCATATTGGGTGAATGTTTATTTTCATGGGTATGTGGTGATTCTCAACCTTCTCTTTAAGGGGATTACAAGCACTTTGGTTTGTGCCAGGCCAAAGAATACTGGCTGTTCTCTTCTTCACTGGAAGATTCAATGTGCAGATGCTTTTGGACAATTTTCATGTTTGATGTAGACAAGAAAGGATGCTTGCTTGCTTTCCTCTGCAGGAATTGATCAAGTGGCTAAGGCAACTTTCATAAACAGCTTCTGTAATTTCTTATGTGGAAACAATAAACTATTGTTTGCTGTTGCTGCTTGTGTGTTGCAGATTTACCAAGCAAACTGCAAATGGTTTTTGAAAGTTTATCATATTCTTAAGTGTACCTTCCTCAGTTCATGAGTATTCTGAAAGACCCACTTGCGCCAAAATTGTTTGCAGCTTTTCTACTGCAGCACATTACTATAGAATGTTTACTGTTGCTCTCTTTCTGAGTATATTCTGCCTTGCTAATTTCTGACAGACATCATAATAAAGAAGATGAGAATGGATTCAGAACAGAGTAAAATATCTTGAGCTGGAAGAGACCCGCTAGTCCTTCTCATGGCCCCATACAGAATCACCAATAATTCAAACCCTGTGTCTGATCCATGGAAATGTGGAAAATGTGACATTCTTCCCTTTCTACTTGTAGTGACAAATAGGTTGATGTTGTGTACTCATATTATCGTAAACAATGATATTACAGATATTCCAGATTGGTCACCTGTATGGCAAAAGAAGGTGATGAAAGTGCCTTTGAGTGGGATACAGGCACTACAGAACAGTAATAGGTAATAAAGAGGGAAAACTGGCGAACCCCTTCCAATGACTGGCAGTGGCTCAAGGGTTGCAGTCTCCATCCAGAGAGATGCTGTGCCCTCCACTGCTAACCCTTAAATGAGGGTGAGGAGGGGGTAAATACAGGCTTCTGATCACTCAGGTGCATTGCTTGCATCTGAGCTCCCTGGGTTACACATGCCTTCTCACCTGGTGCTCAACCACTGGTTCAGGCTGTGTCCTGGCAATTCCACTGCAGTCGCCTTGACTATAGGCTTAGCTGTTCCTGTACTGCATAGAAAACATACACGTCTTTCCTTGTTTCTTTCACCATGGTCTGCACAGAATCATTCCTCAAGCGACTTGATGGCAATCCTGCCATTAAATTTCCTTTTAAATGACATGATGTCCCTCCATCATCTTCTTGGCGTTTTGATTCTTGCTTCTGTTTGTCATACCACTTGAATTGCCTTCTGCTGTCTTGTATACTGGTCTCTTCTTCTTAGCTACGTCTGTGTGCCATAGGCAAAAGATCCTGTCGCCCATGCTCATTTGCTGTTATATTACATCCAAGAATGCAGCTTTAAAATAGATTTGGAAGTAGTCCCTTTGGGTTTTGTAATTTGTCAAGAAAACCTGGTCTCCTGTGCTTGTGAATCAGAATAAGATCATGAAATCAGAAGCTATTTTTTTGACTGAACAAAATAAATTAGACTTGAGAGTTTAAATGGAAAAATATGTTACCTGAGGTATTCCCAGTATCAACAAGTTCTCATTAGCAGTATCAGCTTCTATATGCAAAACCTTTTATTGGAATGGTTTATTCCATATTTTTCTTGTCCAGAGTGTTCTAGCATGTGCCAAATTCTTGAATGTTAGATGTAGCTTCAGTTAGATATTCTGTTAGGTAGTATGGGCTCCCAGTGCAGTACTGTAGGCTAATGAGTTAGTTCTTGCAGACAGAACGAAATGTGGATAAAGGGATCATGTTGCATAAGTTGTATTGCAGTGATGAGATCATTACGAGGATAGGCTTATGTCTGAAAATAAGCATTTAAACATTTGTTAAGAAAAAAAAATACAGATTGTTGTAGAATAGCATGGATCTGGATTCTGAGCAGAAGAGCTCAGAAGCAGATCTCAACTAGCATGCACGCGGCTAGTGCGGCTGTATTCAGTGGCTGATGCATTGAAGCTAGAAGAAACTGTCTTTTGGGTTTGTGGCGTTTTGTGATTTGACTTTTTTTTCCTTTTTTGAAAGTTTACCTAGAGCCACATTAGATTCTTTGTCAGAGTATCACCTCTGTCACGTCTTTATGAAAATGAAGCTGTGGTAAAGACAGACATTTTTTAATTGGCTGAAGAGGTTCAGGATTAAACTTCTGCTCCTGTGTGGTGGTCAGGTGATTGTTTCTCTGTTCAGAATTAAGCTCCTATTCCTCTTTCAGTCTGGCAGTTAATTTTTTGTGTGCAGTTAAGTGTTAGGCCATTGTTCGGTTTGAAATAATCCTGTCTAAAGCTAGAGGGTTTTTGTTTGTTTGTTTGTTTTTGTTTTGTTTTGTTTGTTTTGTTTTTGTTTTTTAATGTTGATTGTTTCTGGAAACAAAAGTACTTAGAAAGTTTCTGAAGGCTCATCCTCAACCAAAAAGTTCTTCACTTTTTCAAACGCAGTCTCTTTCAGTTTGTAGGTGAGAAGGCAGAAGGAGAATCATTCTGTTTTACTTCTTTGTTTTTAATAATGAATACGTCTACTTACCTAATTTTGAGGAGATGTCTAGGAAGAGACAAATATTTAATTCATGCAGTGCCTGTATTTTTAGCAGGCTGTACTGAACTATGTCTCTACCCTAAAGCTCTTGCGGATTAATACTAATCTTTCTGTTGAATTAGGAGCTTAAACTAGGGGCTTTGTGTGAACTAAATGAGATACAGGATGTCTCCAACAAGGCAGTCTGGTAATACTTCATATTAAAAGCTTATTAAGTAATTTGGGGGTATATAGGCTTAAAATGTTCCAAGCTTCGCATGCTTTATAACACCATGAGAAGGTCATAGGCCTTAATCTGTTCCACTGAAACATAACTAAAATATAAATATATTCTGTAAGTTTGCTTATAAACTGTTTTTAGCTGCCTAAAAGTAATATTTTAATTTATTTTAGTGGTTTTTTTTGTTTGTGTTAATATTTTTCTTTTATTTGCAGAAATCCACTACTCCTGTGACAAAGGGAATTGTACAAGACGAATTTTTTGTGAGTTTGAAGATGAGCACCTACCTGGTAGCCTTTGTTGTTGCAGACTTGAAAAACATCAGTATGGAAACAAATGGGAGTCTGGTATGTTTATTCTGTTTTTACATCACCCTTCACCCTCTCCAATGTCCATCCAAGCAAATCTGTAACAGATGGAAAAATCAGTGAGCAAACACAAACTTTCCACAATACCGAGCGACTCTTTCCCTCCCGTTTATTTATTTATCTTGTTTCGTTGTGCGTATCACAGGTGGTAGACAATGATGATACGCTGCAGATTGAACTGATTTCTGGGCTAATGTCGGATTGAGAAGATTTCTGCAGCATGGATCTGAACATAATAGCAGCAGATACTCAGAAAATGTAAAATTCCTTGTAGCTTTCTTAATTGGAAGCTTTAATGTTTAGATTTAATGCTTGATCAATGAGAGATTCATGTCATACAACTACGAGTTGTTCAGAAGATGAACAGGAAGAGTACAGATCCTAAAGGAAGCCTGCTTGCATTGCTCTTTGTGGATATAGTCTGAGGTCACTAAGCAGTTTCTACAGTGTGTGCAATTTAAGCAACTAAATAAATAACATGATAGTTCTAGGAAATATTCTTTAGTTAGTCCAGGGGTTTCATGTAAGCAGTAATTTTCATGACTGCAGCAGGAACTGCCCATTTGTGGTGAAATGTTGGAAGTGTCAGCACCTACTTAGTGCCGAGAAGGAGCAGCATCATATAGGGAGCAGCAGCATGGTAGTAGGATAAGAAGCCCTTTTCAAAAGCTGTACTAAGAATTGTTGCCTTGTAGGCCAGTGGAGCAATGTCATGATGTATATTTCTCTGATATAAAGATGTAAAACATGCTGTTGGGTAGAATTTCATTCTGATTTGGACAAATGTTTCTAACTATATCTGCATAGGATAGACTCCATTTGATCTACCTTGAAAAGTTTTTTCTTCTTTTTTTTTTTTTTTCCCTTGTGACTTCTATTCAGCTCTGTGGTTGAAATTTGTTTTGGCAAGTATAGCCAGTTCTTTATTAGGGCGGAAGGAAGTTGGTCAACACTCAATGTTTCATGTTTGCAGAGAGCCTCAAACAACTGTATGTGGTATGCTTTTCTTTTTTCATTATAGATTTTAGCATAGATTATCAATATTTTAGAAGTATTTTATGGTAGGCCAGAGCATGTGGGAGAGGAGAAAGAATGAATGATGTATTCTGATAGAGGGAGGGTGATTCTTCTCTGTGTTTATTTTTGTTCTGACCAAGCAAGATTTAGCCAAGCTAAGGAAGTCCAGCAGAGCTTTAGAAGACACCGCACAGTGTCCAGTAATATATTGTACTTACCAGCTTGATGAGGGAGGTCATAAAAATGATAATACCAGGTCAGTCTAGAGTGCAGTTAGTTATTCTATAGGTTAGTTATTCTATTGGCAAGATTGGGGACTGTAAGAAGGAAAACTACTCTCAACACCTTTTGTGCTTCTGTATGCAAGGGCATCCTAAACCAGGATGAATCTGTATCCTAATGGAAGTTATTTTCTTGATAGAGCCACTTCGACATGAATGGGAGACTGTAACCAATTTTTATGAATGTTTTTTGCACTATATCAAAAGTAGCCATACCTGAGATATGGCATTGGATGAATTTTGTGCCAATTATTATCCACTGAGAAAATCTCTTGCAGATTATTCTAGTGTTTTCATACTGATAGCCTAACTTACAGATTATTGAAGAATGCAAGGAGAATCAATTAATATAAGAGAATAAAAGGGGAAAATTAATCAATTTCTGTTTGTACAGACTCTTCCTGAATATATTCCCTAAAGGTGTCAGCCTTGAATAATTCTTTGAATAATTCTTGTGTACACATCAGTCAGTTGGATGGTCTGTGTATATTTTGACTAGTAAATAAACTCTAGCAAAGAAATTTGATCTTCAAGTACAGCTTTATAATCACTTATTGTAACTTGCATCTGTACTGTCCAAACTGTGTTGTATTTATTTCAGAAAGATCTGACCACTTGAATTTATGTAAGATTCTTTATAACTGTAAGTTTCAAAATCTTTGCTCTTGTCTGTTTGGTCTAGGTATCTGTCCATGCCATACCACAGCATATAAACCAAGCAGAGTATGCTCTGAACACAACAGTGAAACTTCTAGAATTTTATGAAAAGTACTTTTTAATAAATTACCCTCTTGAAAAATTAGGTAAGTTCTTTTGAGCTTTTTTAAGCGTAAAAAGAAGCCCTAATCTGTTCTGAAAAAAATGAAGGGGAGCATTAATTCCTCTCAAATGTCTTTATTCTTCCTTTTTAAAAAATATTATAAAATATCTCTGAAATAAGGTTCCTTAAAATTATTTTTAAAAATTCACAGTAGAGTTTATAGAGTGCAAACATTAATGGAATTGCAAGCCGGAAATTATTTGTAGTCTCTTGACACTGAGTTACAGTTTTGTGTAACAAGAAAGAAGTAATTCATTGTACTGAGCTTTGATAGGATGGAAAATTCTCAGTTTTTGAATCATGTTGCCTTCAGTAGTGTTAGCTGTCTTTCCTGTTTCCTTGTATCTATAGGCAGTGTCTGTGTAGTGCTTTAAGTTGTTTGTATAAAATACTGCTGAAGAAACATGGCTATTAATCCATGCGGCCTCTGGTTTTGAAATGCCTGTGCATGCTCACACCACAGAGTTTAAATAATGAGGTTTTTTTATGGATAATGAAGTAGAATAGACAGACTTGAAATAGAGAGCTGCTTTAGCTCTATCTGTTTTCAACAGTTTCTTTGAAATCTTTTCCAGATCTCGTAGCAATTCCTGATTTTCAGTCTGGTGCAATGGAAAACTGGGGCTTGATCACCTTCCGAGAAACAACACTCTTGTTTGACAATAATGCTTCTTCTGCAAGGGATAAAAAGCTAATAACTGCAGTGATAGCTCATGAGCTTGCCCATCAGGTAGATTTCAGTGGTCATTATTTAGGTGTGGTGGGGTTTTCTAGTGGTGTACAGTGGAGGTATACTTAGGGGATTGTTCATGCAAAAGCAGTACTGATATTTTGAAGAAACTTATTTTTGCCACAAAATAAAGTTGAGGATGGGTGGAGTGTCACTATACTCAGTGGATTTTATTTCAGAAGAATAATTATGCTTTTTGATCTTTCATAGTGGTTTGGCAATCTAGTAACTATGGAGTGGTGGAATGATCTCTGGCTGAATGAAGGATTTGCCACTTTCATGGAGTACTTTGCAATGGAGGAGATTTTTCCAGAATTACATTCGGTAAGTACTTTCTGTAACTAAGCTTACTACACCTTTACTAAGATCTATTTTTTCCATGCTGACCATAAAGGACTGATAATTTGAAGTTTACTTTGAGCACCACTTGCATCTCCAGTTTCACACTGTATTTTATGATATTAGAAGGTTTTTTTGTATTTGTCTTTCTTTTTGTTATGTGGGCCTTTTTTATTTTGGTACTAGTGTACTTGTGCTACATGTAGGTTAAAAATGTTCTGCAAAATATCAGCTGTTAGAGGGAGTAGATGTGTATATCAAATACTAATTTATGGTCTGTATACTGAAGGTACATTGTTGGCTGGTATTGTCTTTCTCCATGGGCTTTGGCAGCACCAGAGCTTTTGGTTACTAAATATGCCTAGCATCACTCCTGTCTTATTATCATTATGGTAACCGCTTGTGTCTGAGCTAGTTTGGGATTCACGAATCAGAGAATCTGGTTTAAAAGTATGTTGTGGCCCCATCCAGTGGATTCAGGTAGCATTGCATTGCACCAATAGTACGAAGCGCTACTCCCAAAGGCACATGGCCGAAGGAGAAAGTGTCTTTTTGGTGTAATAACCTGCTGGTGATTTAGCAGCTTGCTCAGGAGCCAAGCGACACAATTTCTGAGGCTCTTGAAAATGAGGGATTTAATCTTTGCTCACTATGGAGAGGATAGAAACTACATCAGTAGAGCATCCCTGTCACTGAATGCAGGCAGAGAAATAAAGACTGGTGGAACTACATGGAGGGGCCATTGGAGAGACTCTTCATCCTTGCAAGGACATTTCAGAGGAGAGAAGATATTAGAGCTCCAGATTCCACTTCCAGGAGTGCTTTTCTAATTTGCATTAGTTACAGGATTAAAAATCTGACTGGTACAGATTGTTTCCTGCTTTGCTGGGTTGTGTCCTAGTCAGTGTTCTGTAACTAAGCATGAGTTCTGTGTACTTAATTCACCATTGTTAGTGCATTAAGAAGCTTGGGTTCGTAACTTGGTTCAGTAGATTTATGTCTTGGGACTGAGTGTTTAATTTTTTTTTTTTTTGTACTTGGCCTAGCTTGGTTGTTGTGTTTGATGACCACTAAAAGTGTGTTTACAAAGCCGTTCTGCTTTTGGGGCATGTAAGTGTTGAAAGGAGGGCAAAAAAAAACAACCCACCTAGGCTGCCTTTTTAACTAGATTGCATTTACTGCTGGTGTAGTTTTTTTTCTGAGAGGTGCCTGACAAGGTGCCATCGTCCACATTGTTCCACCACTTGGTGGTGCCAAAAAGCGTTTTGTTGAACACAAAAAATCACTCCAAATTCTCCACTCAAAGAGAATAGCTTTAAGTGTTCAACCATAAAGGATATCTTGACATCATACAGGTCTTCTCTGTTTTTCCAGTAAGCACGTAAGATCCATTCCTACTATACAGAAACTGTACAGAATTGTTTGGTGAAGTCACAAAGAAATGAAATGGACAAATATGAATGCAGTCAGCTTCTTTAAAAGTGGTTTAAATGTTAGCGTTTGGGGTTGTTCCATTATGCTAACAATGTATTAAATTCAAATGTCCTTCATCTAGAAGGAAAGAAGGAAGAGACTTTGGTACTAGGATCCTGTGGTAGGATGTTTACATTACATCATCATTGTTGTTCATAATTTTGTTAGACTTCAGACTTCTAACATTAAAATATTCTACAGACATCATGTTTTTCTATTCTCCATTTCCTGTAAATGAACTGAAAACTTTGTTGAGCTAAATCTGAAATTGAACACATAATTATTTGTTTGTTAGTTATGTTTGTTTTCAGTAGTGCTGTATATACATTACAGAGATGAGTGTTTAAGGGTCTGGAGAATGATTAAATTGTGGAGGTAGATTTTACTGCTGAAATATGGCAGGAAAAGAGCAGATTTCATGGATGCAGGTTGTAACAACTCTTTTATTTCCTCCACTGACAGAAAGGCAAGCAGTGCTGTATCAGACTAATGGAAGACTGAGGCAAAGATGAGTTTTACTATTCTGCTTGTGTATGTTCCAGCTTCTCAGATGCTAAAAAAAAATTATCTTCTAGGATGAAGATTTCTTAAATCTAATATTCAAGGCTATGATGAAGGATTCCTTGAATTCTTCACATCCGGTCTCTTCTGCTGTCCAGTCATCAGAGCAAATTGAAGAAATGTTTGATTCACTCTCTTACATAAAGGTAACATCAAAAATACGTAGAAATAATTAGAAAGGGATGTATTAGCTATTGTAAGCATGAATATAGGATTATGTGTAAGTAGGCATGTACAGGCAGTCATTCTGGGCTACCTCTAGTATCTTTCTGTAGTGTTTATAAGCAACTATGTCATTTTTATAATTAGGAAGAAAATTGAATGTTTGTGCTTACTTAACATGCTTCTGTATGGTGCTTGTTTCAGTACACAGTTAAGTTATAAAGATGTAAGAAGGGATCTAGTGGGTAAGACAAGTGACCACCTGCACATACATCCTGTTTCTGATAGCAGATTTTAACCAGCGTTACAGAAAAGAGTGAGAAAAAGGCACCTATGTTTCCTTTTCTTTTACAGTTTGCTTTGTAAAATCAGTGTTTTAGGGACTTCCTGAACTGGAGACATGATGTTATGTCATATCCTGTTTTTCTTTGGCTAGATTATACCCATTTCTAATCTGTAGTGAAACATGTGAGAAGTTTCTTCCCTCCGTTTCTTCCCTCCGTTTCTTCCCTCCGTTTCTTCCCTCCGTTTCTTCCCTCCGTTTCTTCCCTCCGTTTCTTCCCTCCGTTTCTTCCCTCCGTTTCTTCCCTCCGTTTCTTCCCTCCTTTTCTTCCCTCCTTTTCTTCCCTCCTTTTCTTCCCTCCTTTTCTTCCCTCCTTTTCTTCCCTCCTTTGTCTGTCTTTCTGTCTTCTAACCTTCACAGTGCCTTACTTGGAGAGATCAAATACCTTTGTTTGCAGATTTTTTACTTACTATGCCTTAGATATCTTAGGTTTTATGTATCGTGTCCCTTATACCAGTATTTCAGGTGGAAAGCTTTTTATTTCTTTCGAATTAACTGTCAATTTTTCAGCACCGTGTATCTATCTGTGCTTGTTCTTTTTTGTCTAATAAGAAACCAGGGGACACTATTGCTTACTGGAAGATAGTCTTTGTATATTTGTATATATACAGTGCTCTTGGCCCTGTGCCTTACTTAGCTAATGCTTTTGGCTCTTGGAACAGGAAGACATTTGAAGTGTTATAGTTTGCAACCTTATGGGTGTGGCTGTTACTGTGTTACACAACTTGCTTTGTTTACTGTCTTTCTGTCCTACAATCTGACACAGATGAATTTCATTGTTTGAAGTAGAAATCGATGTGCAAAATTATTTCAGACTGCTTGTTTTACAGACTATCAGTAATGTGTGAGGGTGGGACAGCAGTCCACCTACAACAACAGAGTGCTTGGAACTGCTTGACAGTAAGATAAAGAAAGTAGTAGAACTGAAATATGTATTTTTGCAAGAGGCAAAATTATGACAGTGTTTTCAAAACCTGTAGTGAGGGGTATTCCGGCAGTTCAGTGACTAATTAGATCAACAGTGTTCAGACAACCTTCACTTTCAGGAAAGATGTTACTTAAATTCTAGACTAAATTCAGACTAGAATTTAGAGTGTGTGAGAACTATACATGTTCTCACGAAAATCTGCCTTTAAAAGTTTGTTGATCCTTATTCTAAAATAGTACCAATAGTGCACTGTTACCTTTTCATGATGTATGGCTGCAAATCTACATTTAGCAGTCCATTATGCAGGTCCTCATTTTTACTAGTGGCTGTGATGTGCCTAAACTAACAAAAAGTACCTTTCCATCCAACATTCCTGTTTACCTGGAAACTGGAACTGCTCAGCTCTCAGGGAGCTTTTGATACAGATGAAAATCATACAAATGTCAATCACTGTCTGACAAGTACAGTTCACTGCCATGCAGAAGAATATTGCTAATGAAGTATGTCAGGCTGCAGAGGCTTGTCAGTTAGAAAATGATGTTTTGTAGATGTAGTAAATTGAGGAGAAAAAAATAGTATTACTGTCCTGCTTTGTAACTGTATGTGGAGCCTTTAAGATACACAAAATGCTTCTTTTTCCAAAGTAACTGGGAAAGAAATTCAAATGATATTAGACATTTTTGTGACTGTATTTGAAGTTTATGAAATATTCGAAAATATTTTTCCAAAGCAGCTGTGTGTTGAGATAATTACTTTGATGATAAAATAAATTTTGGGATTAAATGAAAAGTAAAATTTGGGATGAAACTTGCCATGTTCTGGTTTTTTTATGTGTGCTGTGGCTGAGCTATTATGTGCATATTCTTCAATGAGTTTTCTAACTGTAACTTACCTTTTTTTTTCCCTTCCGAAGGGAGCTTCACTTCTGATGATGCTGAAGCATTATCTCACTAAAGATGTTTTTCAAGCTGGCACTGAGATATATTTGCATAATCACAAGTATGGATCTGCCCAGAGTGATGACTTGTGGGACAGCATGAATGAGGTACTCATCTTTATTACTCTGCTTTTCTGTTTTGTTTTTCACTTCTCAGATGGTGTTGTGCATTTTGGTTTATTTATTTGTTTATGAAAGAAATAAGACAATATGCTGCAAATAAATACTCTTGCTTATCATAGTTCTGTCTTGCAGTGCTTCTGGATGAGGTTTTGTCCAAGGGCACTCCACTGCTCATGGCTGGGCTGGGATGCTGGGTCCAGCAATGAGCTGCGTGTGACACATGGGGAATTGCCCCTGCGAGTTTTGCTTGTGCTTACACAGTTCGACTCCTTCCTGCTTCACAGTACTTTGTGGGTTAGAGCTGCTGTCCGCAGAGGCCTTTCTTGTCCTCTTCCCAGAAGCACAGAGGGGGCCTGTGCTCACACACAGTCTAAAACCAGATCAAGAGATGCAGCACACTCTGGTCATATATATACAAAAAACGATGTAGCTTTTAGGACTCTATTTACTTGTATCCCAGAAGGGTGCTGTGAGTGGTTATGCACTGCCATGTCTACCCGATAGAAAACTCAGCATCGTGTATATATATGCTCTCTCTAGATTTACATTGTTAGTGTGTTACAGCCACACTAAAATTAGTCATCTTAAATGCAGGACGAAACTTTTCTGTCATCAAGGAGCTGAGTCCTAAGTCTGTATATAAATATTTGCATCTTGGTCTATCCTTGTGTAACTTTGTGTCGGTGGCAATGTCTGTTTCTGCAAGCAGAGCTGGGGCTGCAGGAGAGCAGGGTTGTTGGATAGCCTAGTCCTGCTGCTCTGGACCTGGAAGGCAGGAAGGTGGCTATGCTTGATGGGGGAGAGAGGGCCTGGTGAGGAAGAGAGCGGGGGTTCGTAGCAGCAAAAAGAGGGATCCCAACCAGTGCAAGCTGCTGGATATTTTGGCTTCAAGATGCTCTGACACAGGGAGGGAACAGAGCTCTCTAGGAGTTTCTGTTACACATGGTGGAAAATGCAGCCTCTGACCAACACTCCTCAGTCATGCATTTGCAGAGGGTTCCCTGTGAGGTGGACAGTAGTACCCACAGCATGGGGTGACCCCAGCAGATGCTTTGCATCTGATCTGCATGAGGCAGGGCTTCACTGCTTTTCCAGCATGCAAGAAAGGGCCTTTCTCAAGATGTTCGATTTCTTTCTTAGTCTGTATCTGTGCTTTCAAAAATAACCCAGTTTTAGTCTTTGTTTTGTTATAGCTCTGCTGTTTGTCTTTGGGGCAACTTTAGCTTTTCTGTGAACTCAGCAGGCCTCCAGTCTGTTGGAACTCAGTCATCATCTTTAAGAGTCAAAACTAATTATTAACAGTGCTAGGATTTCTTTATCTGCCTCTATTAATATTGTTAAGGAAATTGTCTCCAACCAACTTAGTAACATCTAACCTCAGAACTTAATAGTGTCTGTCTTATTTAAATGACAAACAAACCTTTGTATCTGGGACTTATTTAATAGTTAGCAAATTCCTACTGACAGTTTTATCTGCCAGAAGGTGCCTTCCTGTGATTCTCTTGCAGTGGGGTTTTTTTTACTTTTTTTTTTTTTGTAAGTGTGTATTAATACTGTTAATTTTGTGTTTTGACTTAGCCTGCATTTCATGTACACTCACTTATGTGTCTCTTTTTGGAAGGCTCAATGTTTAGCTTGACTTGTCTGGTATTGCAGTGAGTTTGTTTACATCTGGGCCTTGCATCTGTTGCTTCCCTGGGAAGTACCAACTTTCTTACTTTCTTTCCAGTGCTTTTTACCTGTTGCCTCTTTGAATTTACTGAAATGTACTACCTCTGTATTCATTTTCCATTGTTATGATGTTCTGTTTGTCTTCTTATTTTTCTTTTTGCACCTTGAATTGTGATTTTCTCTTACTTTTTTAGATAGTCTTTCACTTTCAGATTCTCTGCCTGTTGTACTCAGATAGTTGGATAACAGTAAAATCTAGACATTCTAGATATGTCATTGCTTTCACAGATGGGCTGAGGTTGAAAGGGAGCTCTGGGTCCGTCTACTTCTTCCCGTTTGCTAGCACGGACACCCAGAGCAGGTTACCCAGGACCATGTCTAGGTGGCTCTTAAAGATCTCCAAGTAGAAGACTCAGCCACCTCTCTGGACAGCCTCTGCCAGTGCTGTGCCACCTGCGTAGCACAGAAGTGCTGCTTGGTATTCAGGGAAAACCTCCCGTGTGCCAGTTTATGCCCACTGCCATCTGTCCTGGCTCTGGGCCCCACAGAAAAGAGCCTGGCTTTGTCCTCTTTACACTCTCCCTTAAAGTATTTATAGACATTGAGGTTCCTCTTCAGCCTCCTCTTTTCCAGCTTATAACAAGAAAATGCTGAATGTTGGCTTGAATAGTCAACTTGAATCCATGAGGTGAGCAGTAAGATGCTGATGAGGGTACCCACACAAAGAAACAACAGGAGTTGATGAAAGGTATATGATGCTTCCATAGTGATACATTAATTTTCTTACCTTCCTCTTAGTTCCACCTAAAATGTAATGTTGTAAGTTAGAGATCATGTTGTCTTTTTCAGGTTGCACGGTCATCTCTGCCAGTAGAGAGGCAGCAATATGTAGACATTATAAAGTATTTGTCCTGCAGTGGTGATATTACAGTACAGACAGATGTTGAAAATTTAGAACAGGTTAGGGGTTAGGCTATACAAGGGCTGGTTAAGTGGGATGCTAGTTAAAAAAAAAAAAAAAAAGAGAATTCCTACAAGATGATGCTTAATATAAAGGATAACTTTATTGTTTCGTAATTTGAACATCATCACATTAATTCAATTTCTAATATTCATGTCAGAATTTTGAAAAGGTCGTTAGTCTGAAACATGCATAAAACACTGCAATATCAGTAGTGTCAGGGAAAGTGGGGACAGCAAGTTAGATCTGGGGAGCTTCCAAAAGTTCCTTTTCTGTAATATTCTTGTCTCTATTTTCTCAGCATACTGGTTTCTCCCATCTGAAGCTTCCAGTTTCTCTTTTCACTGCTTGCCTAGGATTTACTCTACTTCAGAAAATAAAATACATTTTCTGCCCTAGATTGTTGCTTGTGAAATTTATACACTCAGTGTCAAAGCGCTATAGAGTAGTGAAACTACTTACTTGGGAAGTTAAGCAGAGAGGTTTGAAAAGCTTGTATTCCTGTTTTGCCATATTCTTGTTATGGTTGGTTTTTTGCAGATCACCAATGGAACACTGGATGTAAAAAAGTTAATGAAAACTTGGATTCTGCAGAAAGGATTTCCTCTAGTGACTGTTAACCGTAAAGGAAAGATCATCTCATTACATCAGGAAAAATTTTTATATCGTGTGGAACCAGATAATTGGACATCAGACATGAGGTAATTACCTTCTTACTACTTTCTACCCATTAAAATCTACTTACAGATATCTTTTGTCTTGTACCTTTCTTATTTGTGTTTTTGTGCTCTGTGTTTTTACTACTTGCATTCAGAGAAAATAGAATCATAGAATGGTTTGGGTTGGAAGGGACCTTTAAGATCACTTAGTTCCAACCTCCTGCCATAGGCAGGGACATCTCCCTGCTCAAAGCCCCAACCTCCTGCCATAGGCAGGGACATCTCCCTGCTCAAAGCCCCACCCAGCCTGGCTTTGAGCACCTCCATGGGGAGAGCGTCCACAGCCTCTCTGGGCAACCTGTTCCAGTGTCTCACTACCCTCACAGTAAGTAATTTCTTCCTAATATCTAGTCTAAATCTACCCTCTTCCAGTTAAAGCTGTTCCCTCTTGCCCTATCGCTACATAGTCTTACAAAAAGTCCCTCCCCAGCTTTCCTGCAGGCTCCCTTCAGGTACTGAAGGGCCACTCTAAGGTCCCCTTGGAGCCTTCTCTTCTCCAGGCTGAAGAGCTTCAACTCTCTCAGCCTGTGCTCATAGAGGAGATGCTCCAGCCCTTTAATCATCTTGGGGGTGCTCCTCTGGACTTTCTCCAACAGTTTGAGTCCTTTTTGTGTTCAGGGCCTGTCAGTGTTTTATGGGCTGGTTTGGCCCAGTTCCGTGACTAGCGGAGTGGAGGGATAAGGGAAAAAGGGTAGAGAGAGAGGCCCCAAAACAGAGCAGTGGCAACAATCTGAGGAGAAACAAACTAATTCACTAAGATAGATATCGGAATGCAAGATGACACACTATAATACAATATAATACAATGTAATTAAAATTAAAATTGAATCAAATTAAATGAGACAAAGAGCATCCAAAAACTGAAAGGCCTTGCACTAATGCTGAGATGAGGCATGCGGTCAGGATGAGCAGCAGGGAGGGAGAGCCTGAATGATCAGAAAAGGGTGACCTTGCCAGGCGTTACATCTGCTCTGAACACAAAGTCCTCTGGGGAATGTAGTTCTTCTTCTCTTCTGGGGCAAATACCTGGAACTGGAGCATTAACTCTTTAACTCCCAGTGCACTACTTGGTGTTATGGTGTGGAATACCGATAATGGTTACCTGTTCCTGCTTCCACTCCCTGTAGACTTTCTTTTTGCACTGAAGTCCAGGAGCTCCTTGTTGATCCACGGAGGCCTCCTGGCATTCTTACGTACAATAATGATAGTAATATAATTAATAATAAGATACTTCAGCATAGAATGTACACGTCTAATATCTGCATTGGAAAAATAATTGGTGATCCATGCCTATTTTCACCTAAACAACTGTCAGTATTCTGAGGCCTTGCTTTGTAAGCTGCTTCTTGTTTTCTGAAGTTTTTAAGCATAACTTGATGATTTGTGGCAAATGGTAGAATGCGCTGATCAGTTTATTTGATACCCAAAGCCTAACCTCACAGGTAAAGATATCTTTTAATTTCAGGAGGTTGTGTGTGCTTAATGAGAAGTTGAAAAAGGCTGCATTGCAGAAGTCTATACAAGTTGCTGATCTCCCTTTCTTTAGAAATGTAGAGCTGCTTCTCCTTTCTGTCACTGTTCAGTGAGCATCTTGTGCCTCTTTGCAGCAAAGTAGGCTCTTTACAGCTCTTTACAGCTGAATACATTACAGGCAATATTAATTGTACCAAAAGATAATGGGAAGTGCATACATAAATTCTGAAGAAGCAAAGGTGAGGCAGCTAATAGTAAAAGTGAATTTATTGCAAATATGTCTTCTATTATGAAACTTAACTGTACCTTGTAGCAAAATGAAGTATTGTAAGCTTAAATCCTTTTCGAGATTTTGGTGATTCTATGCAGTTACATGAAGTCTTAACAAGAACTAAATCCTTTGCGTCTTCTTCCACAATCACACCCATGGAAGGAATTTGTCTCTTGAAATGCTGTAAGTTACAGGGCCATGTTTTGATTTTTTGGAGAGGAAGAAGGAAAACAGTTTATGGTTGGAAGGGAAGGATTGTTAGGCTTAACTATTATTCTGCGTCTGACAGATATCAGTTTGGGAAGTGCATGGAAAGTTTTTGAAGAGTGGTCCATGTGAGTCATTCACAGAAGGGCCCCCTGTCAAACTAGAACGTATATCTACAGTTTGTTTTGTGTCACTTAAAGTTATAAACTAAATAAACAAGTCCTTATCATCATTATGAAGCAAGTTAGCACTAGTTTGTCCAGTTTGCGGTTCACTTGAGTCAGTACTGGTGATGTGCAGTCAGTTATGGTTTCTATTACCATAATTTGAAATCTGAGTCGTGTACTTGAATCAACCTAAATTGTTTTATTGTTTTTTTTGTTGTTTGTTTTTAATGAAACAGGAAGAGAGAAAACCCTAGGCTGAACTGAAAATAGTACTGGCTGAATTTCTGATACAGCTAAAGGTTTTCTGTCCACATTATTTTGGACAAGGTACTTAGCATGCTGGAACTAAGAAATAAGTTCTAGGAAATGTTCTCAACATGATAGGAATAGTAGTTTAAAAAGCTGGATGTGTTTTCTTCTATCATGTTCAGATTATATGACTGTTTTTTATTCTTTATTATGCAGTATGCAGTGTAATTTTAATGTGTTAAATGTTTAAATTAAAAAACAAAACACAGCAACCTTCAAGGCAAATAATAAGTTGTGCATAATATATGCTTCTCTTTGTAGTTATCTCTGGGATATTCCTCTCACCTACACGACTAACAGGTGCAACTTTACCCATTGCATCAATGCATATTTACTGGACCAGAAATCAGGTATGTGACTCAAAACTTTGGAAGCCATTTTAATTTAAGTATTACAGATTACTGACCTTTCTGAGCACAGGATGTGAAGGTGAAGATACGTAGAGTACAGAATAATTGCAGAGACCCAGATTAAAGCACAGTGAGTTCTGTCATCAAACCATGTTGTTAAAGAGTTGACAACAACATGGACAGAAACACAGGTCTGGAATTTGTTAAATCCTCTTCTCTTCTTATCCTAATGCATACCCAAACTGTCTTGAGTTGCATATCCTTCAGGGAGTGAGTGCAATTAGAGTTGCTCTGCCAGTGTACTGAAATCTGAAGAAGCTACTTTCAGATCAGATATTATTTACTTTGTTTCTTGTTACAAGGGTGCATTCCATCTAGAACAGATCAAGTTTTTGAGAAAACTGTTGTAAAACTTGAAACTCTATGATCTTCTCAGATAAATACTCTGCTTTTGCTGCATTAGCTAGTTTGAATCTTAAATTGCAAGTCTGTGTGTTGTTTTTTTATGTTTTTTTGTTTGTTTGTTTTAAATTCTGTCCTGTTTTTCTCCATGCCACATGAATAATTGCTTTACAGTGTTATGTAGTATTGTGCTAAGATCACTTCAGATATCTCCCTTTTTGTTCCACTGACATGAATATTTTTTTGCATTTTTAAGTGACTCTTCTTCACTGTCTTACACCATCTGAATGAAGAAATGTTTTTTCTTCATTAAATTTCCCATACATTGTATTTAACTTGCAATTACATTTAATTCATAAATCTATCTCCTGCCTCTACTATTTGAAATAAAACTGTAGAAAATAAAAATCAGATGTGTAGAGCTGATCTTGACGTGTTTGCTATTCACTGTATTTTACAAATTCCCAGCCCTCAGAAGTTACTTTAAAAATGGTATAAGTGCTGTAAATAAGTATATTGTTCGTGTCATTCTGTTGTTGCCTTTACAAAGTTCTCAATTATTCCTAAACTTTTTAATTTGACCTGGATGTTTAGAAAGAGTCCTTGTGAATGTCAGAATGGAAAAACAAAGTTGTTTAATTGAATGTGTGTTTGATCTTGTTATAATTAATAGGTAAGTAGCCTGATTTCAAATGTCCCTGTTGGTGATCTTGTGTTCATGATACTATTCATTCATTCACTGTAGAAATTTGGATGTGTAGGATATAAGAGAGGGATACAAAAGAGTTCTGAGTAGAATGTTTACTGAATTTCAAGGACATTGGATTTGCTCTGCAGATTGAAAACTTGGACAATAATTACAGTATTAACTGAACTAAAGATCTTTTTTTCCTGCTCCCCAAAGTTTTCCCTTTTTGAATCTAGTTGACTGTGAAACTAGATTATGTCCTTTCACCCACTTTAATGTCATGCCTAATTGTCAGTTTATTTGTGTAATGTGTGTGTAAAAATACTGGTAATTACGTATGTGAGAGTGGGACAGGGCTTGTAAAAATACTGGTAATTATGTATGTGAGAGTGGGACAGGGCTGTTGGAAAGGAGCACTGACAGCAAATCTCAGTTAACTTGTAAGGGCTGCAGATGCCAATGGAGACTTAACGGGTTTGGTTGCACAGTGTTAAAAGGTGTAAGAGTGGAGATGGATTCAGTATGAAAGCATCTTATACATTTGCTGTTATTCTTTTACTTTGCTGTGAGTAGTTTACTTCCATCGAATTAACTGTAATAGTATAGTACATAATAATTCACAAGCCCTGACTATAAAATAATAATGTTAATTTTACTTACCATCCTATCAAGCCTGAGGCTTGATTTAGCATATTGAAATACTTGTCCTGATCTTGGGTGTGCCCTGTTACCTATTGCACACAGTCGTCACGAGTGAAAAGTGTTCCTATCTGTTTCTGGATAGGAGAGCATCGCTTATAATATTGTTCACAGTGCATTGGCAACAGTGCTGTGGCACTGTTATGTGCAATGTTGTTTTCCCTTTGTTGTATTTTAGCATGCAGCAGCAGATGCAGTGGGGGGCAGATTATTATATTGTTCATTCAGTCAGATGTTGCTTGGAAAGATGAAGATGTACGGTCCAGTATTTTGGAGCCTTCACTTGGAATATTTTTGCTAGCTATCCCCCCTCATAGTAGGAGGTACTAGTGAGTGGAAAATGAATTATTAACTCTCTAGAAATACTACTTCAGACATTTAGATTTGAAAGAACAGATGCTGTGTCTTTGCGTCTGCTGCTAACTGTCTGTCTGTCCATTAGCTGTCATTGAACTTCCAGAAGAGGTGGAATGGATAAAATTCAATGTGGACATGAATGGTTACTACATAGTAAATTATGATGAAGACTGGGAAACACTGATTGATCTGTTGAAAAAAAACCACACTGCTTTAAGTGCTAAAGACAGAGCCAATTTGATCAACAATATTTTCAGCCTTGCAAGGTAAGACTTTCGTATTGGGAAACAAAATGAATATGAATTTCAGGTTCTTCCAGGTTGAAGAATCAGATCTGGGTTATGGTGATGGCTGCTTTAAAGAAGTTTTTATTCAGTCTTCATTAGCGTCTTAAAACTGCACACCGTTCACTAATTTTTATTTTTTATTTTTTGTTATTTCGTTGATGCCTCCATATTGGTTTGAGATGTAATCTCCCTGTTTGTTTTTTTTTTTAATTGTTTTTAATTTTCTTAGAGCAGCATCTGTTTTTTTGCTTCCCAGAGGAACACGATAGCTTCCATTGCTGGAAGACATTATTATCTTTAGTTTCTGCTAGTCTACCATTTTTTTTTTCTGTATTCTGTCAATAAATACTCATCCTCAGACAAGCAAGGGGTTTGTCTTCCAAGTTTTTACTGGCTTCTCCCCTGCTCTTTCACTGTTGGTACTACTTGTATTGAGGCTGAATGATCTAGAAGACCTCTTGGATAGCATCTTCCTTTAGCTGAGTACCCTCATTTATGATAAGTATTTTAGGATGCCATTTTTACACCTTCCTACCTATTTCAGTTTATGTTAGTTGAAGACATGTTCGTGTCACTATCTTCTTGCTGGTGTTATTGTACAAAGACATCTACATCTAAAGCATTTCTTATTACTCTCTCTATTCATCTATTACTCTGTTAGTGTAATGGAGATTATTGTAACTTGGGCAAGACAGATGTTATCACTTAAACCATTTCAATGTTCCTGTTCATTGGCCTGCAGTCTAGGAAAAGAGCCTCTGAAAAAGGCCTTTGAGCTGATCGATTACCTTAAGGAGGAGAGCAGCACTGCACCTCTCGCTCAAGCTTTGTTTCAGCTGGGTCTTATTTTCAGCCTTCTAGAGAAAAGGGGTGAACAACAACTGGCAGCCCGTGTCATGGTATGTTCTAGTTTTCTGTTAATTGTGGTTCGAAATAGTAGTTTTTTGTAGTGTTTAGAGTTAAATTAGAGTTGACTATTGAATTTGTCATTCAGTAACCTCATCATGTTAAACTGGGACTCTAGATCATTGTCAGTCTTAGCAACTTCTGTGAGGTAGCAGTGATATACTGCAGTGCTAAATTTTCTCTTGTGACTTTTCCCCCAATTTTTTGTAGGACTGGTAAGGTAGTGGAATCTGGGAAATTACTGCAGGGGTTGTAAAGGTCGAGATAGTGCAGAGTGTGACATTTTCTAGTACAGAAAGGCTCTTTCCAAAATTGTTGTAGCTGGAGATCACAGATCAAATCAATTGATACAGAAGCTGCAGGGGGAAAAAAGGTAATGCTATTTTCTATATAAATACAAACATGCAAATGGTCATCATTCCCCCATTCCAGTTGAGAGGTAGGTTAACATGATGCAGTGCTACAGACATAGCAATAAAATGTAGATGGTAGGTTCAGTTCTTGTGGCAGAAACTAGAAATTAGTCTTAGATTTGCCTGCTCTTCCCTGTTATTTAGAAGTTTCCTTTTTGTACTCATGCATAAATTTAAAATGATCCTTGGAAACTTGACAGAAATAAAAAAAAGCAACTGCTATAGTAATTTTTCCCATTGAGTATTTGTTCAAAGATTTTGCTATCATTATCTGCTCTGAAAAACAGCCTACAGAGTCTATTAGATGATAATAGTTTACATTTGGATATCTCAGCTAATGAGTATTTGCTGGGGCACCTAGCTAATACTACAAAAATAGAAACGGAAAAAGTTCATGCTGTAGATAAAGCTTTGTTGTTTGTGCTAAACTGAGGAGCGCTGCTGTCACTTGATGGAATTAAAAGCAGCTAAACATATAGAAGCTGTAATTAGTTGAGATCATAATGTGGCTATGAGTTTGACCTGTATTAGCTTGAGGAATAGTCTTCAATTTGCATATGTAACATTAGGTGCAGATCTGGACTGCCTATGACATCTATGTCATATTTAATGTATTTGAGAAAAACTACTATGCTTAACTTCCACAGTTAAGTTCTTTTTTTTTTTTTTTTCCTTTCTTTTTTTTTTTTTTAACTGATTTTGTTTGTGGAAAATCCTTTGGTAAGAATTAGTAATTTTTCCTCCTTTAGTACAGAATAGAACACCTACTTGGAAATAAAATTGATCAACAGCACTGGACGGATGATGGCACATTATCTGAACGAGAACTCCGATCAATGCTGCTAACTTTTGCATGTACCCATGATATAAGAAACTGTAGAACAGCTGCGTCTGAGATATTTGATAAATGGATGAAATCTAATGGAACAGCAAGGTACTAAAACCACTGGGCTTTCACTGCTGTACTTACCTCTTCCTGTTACCCTGCCATCTGAGGGCACTTCATTCTGTCATTCACTGTTGCTTATCTAAAAGTAGCTGCAGTTTTAAGATGAGAGGGGAAACTGTGCTAGATTTTAAAATTTTGTCCTCAGTCTTACTGAGGATAACTGCAAACCCATATGCAGATTGCATCCATGTATGTTTCCTAAGCTGCATAGTCAAAGAGAACTACTTACTTAGCAGTGTTGAAGTGTACCTTTTTATCTTGCAGAACTTATTCTACTCTGGGTTTTTGGGCATTTTGTGCCATAGAAAATGACTATGTGTTTTGTACCATTTGCTGTGGCTTATGGCTTATTCCAAGTGAGTTAAAGTACTAGGATGGCGTGAATTCTTGTGTCCAGCAAGCAAACGAGTGCTGTGGAAATAAACTGCAGAAATTAGAGGAATCTCTTTCAAGCTAATCTTTTCGTTTTGTAACTTTTCTTCCTTCTTTTCTCAGATGAGCATTTTTTGTCCTCCCTTTTTTTTTTTTTTTTTGGTTTTGTTTTTTTTTGTTTGCTTGTTTTTTTGTTTGTTTTTTTTTTCCCTGTAGTCTTCCTAGTGATCTTATGAAAGCCATATTTATAACTGGAGCCAAAACTAACGATGGCTGGGAATTCCTCCTAAAGATGTACACCTCTTCAGTTCCTGAAGCAGAGAAAAGCAAAATGATAGAAGCTTTGGCCAGCACAGAAGATGTCAGAAAGATGATGTGGTATGAAGTGGACAATAAGTTCTGTGTTGCGTAAATTAAGTGTTAAAATCTCTCTCTCTTTTTTTTTTTTTTAATAAATATGATTTTCTTTGTGCTATCATTGAAAAAAATTCTATGTATTAAATAAAATCTAGCTAGATGTTTTCTACAGCATTCCATAAATAGAAGAACATATTATTATTCACATCAAAATAATGCGTATGATGGACTAGGTCAAGGTGAAATACACACAAAGAAAACAGTTGAACTTAAAGCTTTGTAGCAGTAGTAATGAAAATTCAAGTTTTTGTGGAAAAGGTAACACAAATGGCAGATTGTTCTATTTATGTCTTCTTAACCAAGACAATAACTCTTGGCTTTTTTCATTCTGTCTTTGGTCTTACACCATGTTCCCCTACCTCTTTAAAGTTTAAATCTCATTATTAAATGAGGGACACATTAATCATGTCCTGGCAGGTGACTCCAGTTAAACTTTCCTCTCTTAACTTAGCAGTGAATTATGTTTTATTTTACAAGTTGTGAGAATTTACTTGATCTCAACACCGCTGAAAACTCAGGTACTTGGATTAGAGCTGAGGTCATTCTGTTCATGAAAGCTCAATTGAAATGAATACAGTGCATATTATAATGTAGCATCCATATGCTCCAGATGTCCGAAATCGCTTGTTATTTTTTCTGTTACATAGTCTTGTCCATCTAATTCACAAGTATCTGGAGGTGCCTGTGAAAATACAAGTAAGATTTCTTTTCCTGCCCCTTTTCATGTACTTTGTCTTTCAGGTTAATGCAGAACAGCCTTGAGGGGGAAGTCATCAGGACACAGGAGCTTTCACATATCATAGCAACTATTAGCCACAGTTTGCCTGGACATTTGCTGGCCTGGGACTTTGTCAAAGAGAACTGGGAAAAACTTACACGAAAGTAAGGCTTTTGATGTAGCTGAAATGCACACTCCCATTGGCAAAAGGATCACTCTTATCATGTCCCAGTGAATAAGTAGTTTGCTTCATATAAGCATATTTGTATTGAAATTTTAATTCCTGTTTTAAAATCTGATTTTACAAAAATGCTTGGATAACTTACCTTTTTTTCTCACTAGTTGATGGGACTTTGGAGACACCTAGAGCTTATTAGTTATTCTAGAAAATCTTGATTTGAATTTCTGTTAAAAGCATACCCTCTGTGATGCTTATGTAGGATATTTATGTGGTGAAAGATATTCAGAAGTAGACCCAGGGAATTAATTCATCCTTTATTTATTCCGTCTTTCTATAGTAACCTCAAAACCAAAAAATACCAGTTGTTATAGAAATGTATGTTCTCCATCACTGATGTTCAAGGGTACCCAGCTGGGAAGCTGGTCTGCAAATCTTCCATAAGCTGACAGTTACATGGAAAATTGTACTTCTGTGTTCTGGTTGTGATCTGAAACATTTTCATATTACTAAAAGGGCTTCTCTCAGGTGAAAATTCATGCTTTAGCAAGCAGGATTAATTAATAATCAGTGTTACGAAACTGCTTGGTTCAGAGTTAGTTCTGGAGGCAAACTTGATTGTTTTTGAACATGTACCACAAATACAGACATTGTTGTTCAGTGTGTGGTGTCTTCAGCTTTTACTGTTTGTTAAAGTTTGAAAAATTTCCATGGCTCTGAAGTTCAATTTTCAGAGGTTTTAAATGTCCTGAGGATTAGATTTCTAAGACCTTGTATCTGTTTTCAAAAAATAGGTATGTAAACTTGAATTTAATTGCTTCTAGAGATTTCTAGTGAAACAGACGAAAAAGAATAAGAACATGTGCATACACAGAAACTGTATGTTGAAGTGGCTTCTGATTTTTTTTCTTCTTTGTATTTCAGGTTTCATCTGGGCTCATATACTATCCAGAATATCATTAGCTCATCAACTTCCCAGTTTGCAACAAAGGTGCATCTACTTGAGGTTGGTAACTTAAAGAAACAAAAAGTAGTATTTTCTAGCACCAGTGCTGTTTTTTCTTATTGGGAGGATGAGGAAAAGGTGTTATTTACAGTGATTAAGGCCCTTTCCAAGGATATACAGCTATTCCTATCCCCACGTCACACGTAAGAAACATATAAAGAAACCTGCTGAAGACTACATTTTGAATCTGTGGCAGAGTTGGCATATAGTCAAGTACAGCTGTCTGTTTATATTGCTTTGGTTTCCTGATTGTTTGAAATCTCTGTCTCCCAAAGTAGTGATAGGAAAAATTATCATAGAATTATTTGGGTTACAAGGTATCTCTGAGGGCTGTCTAGTTCAGCTCTCCTGCAGTGAACAGGGACGCCACAGCTGGATCAGGCTGCCCAGGGCTTTATCCGGCCTCCCCTTGAAAGTCTCCAGGGACGGGGCACCCACCACAACACTGGGTAACCTGTGCCAGTGCCTCACTGCTCTCACTGCAAGAGATTTTTTCCTCATATCTAACCTAAATCCATCCTCCCTGAGCTTGAAGTCATTTTCTCTTGTTCTGTTGCCACAGACTCTTTCTGTCCCCTTCTTTCCTTTAGCTTCCCTTTAGACACTGAAAGGCAGCTGTTAGGTCACCTCGCTGCCTTCTCTTCTCCAAGCTGAACAGTCCCAGTTCTCTCAGCCTGTCCTCAAAGGAGAGGCTTTGGTCTAGACTTCGTGAATAATCTGTGCTTTTCTTTTCTGTGGAATGTGTTCAGGGCCATAAAGATTGCTTTACATTATTTTAGCTGTCAGTAATCCCAAAATGCTGTTTTGGGTGTTCGGTATCCAGTTAATGTTCATTAGAAATCTCCGAGTCTTCACTAACAGGGCCCTGAACTTCATGTGTTAAGAGTGGCTTAAGGTTTAGTCTAATGTTTTCATTCAGAAAATTAGACAGGGATAGCTGCTTGTGATTTGAGTGGTAGTATTTCAGGTGTAACCATTGATAGGTATAATACTGAGTGGGAGTGGGGGGCCATTCCAGAGGACCGAAGTGAGTCTCTAAAAACAAATAGTTCTTTTTTAGAAAACAAAACATTTTTCCAGAACTTTGAGTGTTTTGTATTTGCCCAGCATTTAATGTGATGAGTGAATATCTGTTTATTGGGAAACTTACTTACTGAAACCAGATAGCAGCCCTGCCGTGGCGGGGGGTTGGATTTAGATGATCTTTAGGGACCCTGCCAACTCAATCCATTCTATGAGTCTGTGATTGCTGCAGATCCCATAAAATATGTTATACATTCATTTTGGGAAGCCAGCTCTGAGAATTTGGCTTGATACAAACTCTGATGTGTATGTAGCCTTTGCTTCCGGACCTATTTGTTTGGCCAGTGTTGATTTTAATTAAGACTTTCTTTCTTTTTTTATGCAGGTGAAAACATTTTTTGAGTCAAAATCAGAAGAGAGCTCTAAACTGCGTTGTGTAAAAGAGGCAATTGACACAATTCAGCTTAATATCCAGTGGATGGAGACAAACTTAGCAAAGCTACAAGAATGGCTGTAGTGCACATAATGTTACAGTGTGCCAGCCATTAGGAAATCTGTGGACATTTGCTCCATTTCTTTTTCAAAAGCCAGGATGAAACCAGGCATCGCTGCAACATTGTTTGCACTATTAGAGAGTCTAGATAGCTCAGGGCATGTCTCACATAAAATTTGATTTCCCTTGAAGCATTTGTGTGCAGGATTAAGTATTTATTCTGAAGCTGTTTTCATCTGTAGACCAAACATCTCCATGAGTGCTGATACATAATTTTTATATTTGAAACTTACACCCTTAATTTGGAATCGTGTTCCAGTTTCTCATCAGTGGAATTAATAATTTTTTTAAATGTAAAAATACAGATAGTTTCCACAGAAATTACAGAAGCTGGTGTGCAACAAAATCATACTTAAGATACCCGTTAGTGGACTGAACCATTAACTGATGTTGCTGTGTTATCTGTGAGCAACTGCACAAAACTACCATTGGAAGTGGCTACAGGCTAGTTCATCTGTTAAAGTAACTGCTGATTTCTCCACTTTCAACTGTTTAATTTTAATTTCATCACTTGTTTCAGAGGTTCTGCAATTAGTCAGCCACTTCATTTGGATAAGTTTGTACTTTTTTTCCCTTGCTTGTTACTTCCTACATTACAGGACAAATAGTGTACGCTGTTTCTTGTTCAAGCATAGTTCTAGAAATCTTCTTATTTGGAGTTTAATGGTTTCTTCTTACACTGTTGTGAAAAACCTTGTGAGACAAATCTGCAAATTCTTTAAAAGAAGGGGATCTAAAAGCAGAGATGTACCACATCGGAAAAGCAAAATACCAATTGTGCATTCTGTCTGCCTTTCAAAAGCAGTGAAAAAGGCCATTTTTGAGGTGTCGCATGTCCGTACAACACATAGAAGATTAAGCGTACTTGTTTATGTGGAGATGTGATGATGTTTTCAAATGTTCATTTCACTACTAATGCACCTTCTGTGGATTCTTGCAAACAGATTCACCTTTTGTCTTATTATAAGCCAATTACATGATCCGTTGTAAACTGCTGTGAAAGTGTTAACTGAAGTTGAATTTTTTGAAGTAAACAGATTTGATTTACCAGTAAATTCTGAAGAAGGTAACACTTAGAATTTGTTACAGGTAATTCAAACCGAAGGCTTTAATTTATGAAATTGCAGCATTGGCTGTACAGTTAATTCGCGGAAACGGGAAGCTATGATAGCTTAAACCATGCTGTATTTTTCCCATCCTTTCAGAATGGAAAGTGCTTTCCTAGAAAAGAAATTTCTCATTTTTTCATCAGCTCACATTAAAAATAACATTTGCAGTTCTAATCTTGAAGTTATCAGAAAGAATGTTAGCTTTGAGAGTATACAAACACATGTTTGCCCAAAAGGCCCAGAAATGAACAGATTTCACAGGTACTTCAGAAGGAATTGGTGGTGTAAGCACTGAAAGTAGGTCATACCATCCTACTTCCTTACAAGTCATCCAATTAGAATTGTAATTAACTGCGTTCTTTCTTTATTTGTATTAGCCAGCTGTCATGTCTTCTGGTTTTACTTCTTCATCTAATTTAAACCTCTGTGCTCTTTGCATCAATATTATCTCCATATTTGTATATTTGTGTGTACATAGTTATCAGTTTTGTTTTGCAGTCCCTTCTCAATGTTAAATGCTTTCACTTTTCTGTCCTCTCAAACTTGTTTTTCTTCAGCTCTGACTGGTACTGAGGCATATAAAATTTCAGATGGAAACTGTGGAGGAAGATCCCCTCTTCTTCCTGATTTCTGCTGTGGGATTTTTTAACATTTTATTCAGATGCTTTACTGATAATTAGCTCTTTGCAAGGAGATCGCATGCAGCTCATCTTCAGAATGTGAACTGTACCAAGAAAGTCTGGAAGATCAGAGAGATTTTGGAGGGATTTCTGAATATTTTTTCATTTTTCTATTTTTTGGGGGGTTTTTTGTTTGTTTGTTTTTGGTTTTTTTTTTTTTTTGGTTTTTTTTTTTTTAATTAAACAATACTTTCAGTATGTCAGTTTTAGAGAATTTGATATTATGTCATGTAGTCTGTAACTTCATTAAAAGTTGTACTGGAGTCTTTCTTTCAAGCGAAGTTCTTAAATATACTCCTCTGTTTTTGAGATTATTGGGAACTAATGAGGGTTAGAATGGCAAAGGCATGAGCAATGAATTGCCCTTAAAGAGTCACATCTGTCATGCCTTACTGCAGATAATGAAATCTTAGTAGTTCTTTGAGTTTTCTTTGGCTTTTGGTCAAATGAAAAACATGTTGTAGCCAGCAGCAACACTTTACTTAATTTCCATAGTATTTTCCAGTTAAAATTGCAGAGTGAATGTTTTCTGTACATCTTAGGACGCTCTTGCTTTGCTGTAGAAAAGCTTTACAGTGCATAGCAATGTGAAATGATGGTATTTAATTGGAATTGGAATTGCATTGGAATTGCAGAGTTTATATTTGGATGGACTGCATCAATTACTGTCCCCGAAGCCATTATGCACTGGTTGTTTTGTTAGTTCCCAGTGTCCTCAGTACATAATGAGTGGCCTCTTAGAACTAATTGTGGTGAAAATCAAGTACGCATGTAAATATTTTTTTTCTGATGTCAAATTTGCCTACCAGGAAAAGTGCAAGCAAGCAGTTGAGCCCTGGAGAAAGGTTTAATCCCTCTGCCAGCTCACCTCCTTTTTTTCTTTTTAAATTTAGAGATGGAAAAAGTGCAAATAATGTAGGACAAAGCCTAAGACTTCTAATGTATGAAAACGATGGTAACATATGGAATGAAGAAGTTTGGAATAGGTATAGGGGGTTTTTTTTCTGTGTAACTGATCGTAGAAATGATCGTTGTGCCTTACGGCTGGCAATTGAAGCAATATGCCAGACAGCATAAACACCCTGTTCTCCTTCAGGAACCAGCTGAGGTCTTGCAGGCTGATGAGGTTTGTTTCTCTGAGCACAATTCAATTCAATCCTGAGCTGATGGGGAAACAGAATACCATTGCTGAGTGTGCTTTCTTGTCGTACAGATCGTTTCATGGGTAAGTGAGGCATGCTGGGGGGAGAACAACTGAGCAGTGTTGGCTTTTGTTGTGTCCTGTAAGTACGATAAAAACTGTACTTCAGCGTACAGATTTTCCAGTTTTGGAACTGCCACATATATAAACATTTCGAAAATAACATCGCAGCAACTTCCAGTTACTGTGTTGCTGTCAAGCTCATTTGGTTTCAGATTAATCCTGAAACATCCTTCTTATCCACTCATCTATGGAAATCCCTTACTTGGTAGAGAGCCAGCTTGCTTGGGCTGTAAAATCTGTATTAGCTGTTGGGCTTGGCACTGAGAAGGTGTGGAAAGATACTGTCTGCCACAGGGAGGAGAAATTTTAGATCTTCTGAGGCAGATTGTACGTACATTGTAAGAGTGAGCTGTGAGGAAACAAGTGGTGCGAGTAATTACTTCATCTTGGTGGCCAGCAGATACAGGAAGTGTAACTTCTAAAATTCTTTATAAGCAAACATTTTGAGTCCATCTTTCACCTGTTCTCCCTTTGGTAGAACATTCCATTGTCTGACACAGACTGTACCATCCTTCCTTTGCTTTCCTGGAAGATGGTGTCTTTCTTTGCACTCTGAAATTCTATTAGTGCTGCCTCAGTGACCATTCTCACCTGAACGCGCTTGCTGGGTTTGGTCACGTACATTTTAGCTCCTCGCAAAACTCTGATCTTTGAGTCATGTAGTGCACTCGGTTTGCCACACGCTGAACATTTATTGTTTGACATTTACAATAAAGTGCATACATAAAATGATTTAAAATAGTAATATTGTTTATGCTTATCGCTTTCATCAGGATGCTACTAAATGTTCAGAGATTTTTTGTTACTTTTTTTACGGCATGGAGTCACGTGGTTTCTAGAAAAGAAATATATTTACCATATTAAACTCAGGTCATATTGCTAAAGAATTTAAGTCTTTAATTTTGCTGTGCTGTTTAAACCTGCTGTTGTAATAGAGATACTGATTTTTATATGTGATAATTTAACTTTGATCCAGAATAGGAGACAGGCATCTTTTCTGAATTATAACGCAATCTTAAAGACACCGCTTTTAAAAAACGTACTAGCTTGAATGAGTTTAAAGTCTAATTTGAATGGAGTTCTTAAAAATGAAGCATAAGTTTTTCTGTTCCAAGATTTGGGGACTGGAAGAGTTTGAATATACGGCATAAGACAGCTTTCTACAATGAGAACTGAGTCCTGTCTTCGTTAAGTCAAGGTTAAGTTAGGTATCCCTGAAAAATACCTGATGAGTTCATTTGAAATGCTGTGTAGTGTAGGTACTTGTAAAGGGTTGCTCTTTGTATTTTGAACACTGTAGTAATATACAAGACAATGTCAATTCACAGGTGTCTGAACTGTGAGTGGTAAAACTGCAGGTTATAAAATACCTGCCTTCAAATGGGGATTCAAATATTGTATGTGTGCGTGTGTACGTATAGATATATATAAAATATGCAAAGCCGTCTGTTTCATTTGTAAAGGGAGAAAAAGCTTATTTTCTTCATATTTCAGAGAACTGTTTTTGCATATTACCAGCACTGATTTGAAAGGCATGTGTACTGCAAACACTATTGCTTTTTGTGAGATAGAAATAAAGTATTTCAGTATAATCTTTGTGATGTTTTTTTCTTCGTGGTACCTTCTGTGAGGGCTGCAGCCTGACCAGAACCTTGCCCCGTGTGCCCAGTGCACGCGGATTGTGTCAGCTTGTGCAGATTCTGAGTCAGTACAAAGTAGGCTGAGAGCTTCCAAGGCCAAGTACCTGTCTGCAGCAGAGGAAAATCCCCATGACCCAGAGTCACAGGGGAACATAGGCCTGGCCTGTGTTGTTGTAAAGGCGTGTCTACTCTTTAGAGGTTAGAGAGAAATCAGCAGCAGGTAGTTTAATTTCCAGGCTTTATGACTAAGCTAGAGGGCAAAAACTTTGAGTTATAATGAAGTGCATCTCCTTTACTCTCAAAAAAAAAAAAAAAAAAAAAGGATGTTACTTTTTTGGGGAAGCTTACAAAGCCCTTCAAGCCAATACAAGCAAAGCGTGTTTCTGCTCTTGGGCTCTCCCACACTTCCTACTAGCCAAACTGCCAGTTAATGTGATGTAAAATCCTCGGCTTCTGTGCTGGCCTTCAGAGGTGCTGGTAACATTTAGGGTCAGTGTGGAGACATCTGAATACCAAATCCAGAATCCAGAATGCCATACCAAAATCCAGAATCAGACACTATGGCATCATCAGGACAACAGAGATGGGAGGAGGAGCCCCATTAGCGGGCATGCTCAAGTATATACTTTGCTTGTGTATGCTTTTGTGAAAACCCAGTGGTCAGATGTTGCATTCTGATGTTCCTTTGAAAACAAACAAACAAAAATAAATAATGGAATTTTGTTCTTGCTCTGCTAGCAACCTCTAATTGCTCCCTCAGCTACTCATGGATGCATCCCATCATGACCTGTGGACTTTTTTGCTTTCAGGTTGCTTAAGTATTCCTGACCCGATCATCTTCCACCACGGGTATACCTTCCCTGTCCTGGCCTTTCTCCATGGCCTCTGGGAGCTGGGATTCCTGAGGACCAGTCTTCCTAGTAAAGGATTAGGCAAGGGAGATGTTCCATACCTTGGTCTTTTCCGTATGCTGTGTAAAGCAGATCTCCCATTTGGTTCAGTAGAGGGCACACACTTGGTCTAGTCTTATGATACCAGCATCGTTATAGAAGGCCGCCTTGTTGCTCTTGACATCTCTGGCCAAATTCAATTCCATTTGGGCTTTTGCTTTCCTAACTTTGTTTGTGGATGCTGTATTCCTGTAAGGTTTCGTGTCTGTGCTTCTTCTCTCTGTATTTTAATATTTGAGTGTGCCCAGAGATCCTTGTTCATTCACTCAGACCTCTTAGCATTATTGCCTGGTTCTCTTCAATGATGCTGGTGTCTCTGAAGCTTGGAGGAGATGATCCTTGGCCAGTTAGGACTGCCTCCATAGCTGCAAGTTTAGCAAGCTGATACATTAATAGATAATTTGCTAGTTCTTCAGCCTGAGCTATAATGGATTACAGGTAGAAATGAGGACATTACTGAACATCAATGGCTGTACCTTTAGCAAAATTGTACCTAACTTGCCCTCAGTGTCATAACAGTACCAAATTGACATGAATGTGAGGGGTCTATCCTTTCCACTCTGTACTTCTAGCTTCATGTCATCTGTTTTATGTAGACCTAGTTAGGCGTAGCTTGCTCTGGAGGCTAGGAACAGGTATAAGGGTTGTGCGATTCTCAGTTACGGAGCCAAAATGTGCATCACTTCTATCTTAATCAGGCAAAACTATGGCAGAGAGAAGCTGGTGGATTCCTGCTTCAGACTAGTGGTGTTAGGTTTACGAGCAAATCCTCATATGGCTCAGGCAGAAACAGGTGCTAGAATAAGGGAAATAACTGATGGGATGTGGAAAAATTTGCTGTGGGAAATGGTCAGAAATATATTTGGGAACTTGCACCTAAAGGGAAGGTCAATCTCCTTGCTTAACTACAGTGTATTGTCTGCGAAAACCTAGTTATTATTTCAACAGGATAATAAGGTGCTCCAGTGCTCCATATTCTAAGAAACAATCACGATGCTACCAAACTACATCGGTTATTCTTACTATTAAACAAAAACCTTTCTCCAAATGTTAGCATCCCATCTCAGATCCTACAGAACTTAAGGTACCATGGTGATCTATTTTTGTCATTGCAATTTCAAACAGTTCTAGCAGCTTAAAATATCTTGCAGGGTCTGAGGCAGATAAAATTCACCGTTCATTGTAAAAGCAAGACTGCATGAATTCTGTTGGTGGCATGAATTATTTTCACCAACTACATAGGGGCTGCAGGAAGTTTGAGCCATAAAGTGAGTTCTTTCTGTCTCCATGCTTTCACCTGTTCTCCATTAGATGGAACATTCCTTCCTCTGATGGACTGGATTTTTCCAGTGCTGGAAGATGTTATCTTTCCTTGCACTCTGAGATTTCAAACAGTGCTGTCCCACTAACCATACATTTTGTATGCATTTTGTGCATCCGGACTTGTAAGCTGGATTTCAGGGTTCCTGTATCCTGTTTCACACAGTTACTTGGTTCCACCACATGGTAAAAGTTACAGTCCCACATCTGGCTCCATTATACAGAGAGGTACCTGTATGTGTAACTACTCCTAGGTGACACTGTTGTTTGTATTTGCTAATTCTTACGGATATGCTACTTGGAAGGAGTGGGAAACACAACAGCAATCTTGAGACCTTGAATACTGGGGCCACGATGGTGGGGGGAAACATGTAAATGGTTGCAGCTTAGCATTGCTTTTATCTATGGATGGAGCAGAAATCCAGGCAGTTGTATGCCCCCTCAGTTCTGTAAGAAGAATGTGGTAATTTGTTCAGCTTGTGGTGGGAGTGATTAAATTGTTCCACAACAACAAATAACTTTGCCAGTATGATACTCTGCACTGACTTTTTTTTTTTTTTTTTTTTTTTTTGTCATACAGTAACTTTCCTTAATAGCATAATGCCATGGTTATCTTGGCTCTGGATTTGTGTTAAACTCTGCTGTCTTCAGAGTATGCTTTCCTTCCTTTTTCTCAGTCCACGTGCTTTTCCATACAAAAGAGGTGGAAAAGAGCAACCCATAGTAAAGCAGGATTCAGCGCGGTAGTTGTATGAACCTCCTCACAGTCAGGAAACGTGTGTGCCGTCACTGCTCAATGTGACACTTGAGCATATGTTAAATTCCACAGGCTGTTTTCTCAGAGTTGGAAAACCCTTGCTGCGAAAGTTCTCACACATCATGATGCAGTGGACAAAACTGTGTAGCAAAATTCAGAATTTTGTTCTCTATCTGTTTTCTATTGTGAGAGCTATTATTGTTACAATAGTGATGCTGTTGGTGATAGTCAACTAATAATTATACCGTTTCTTAAAGGTGAAAAATAACAGGTAAATTGATAATGCTGAGTGAGCGATGAGTGACTCAGATCCCTTTTCCTACTTAAGTGGTTTTGCTGACATCTGCAGGGTCATTAAAAATGGTGTTTTGGTAATGTGAGCCATGACTGTAGAGTCTCAGAGCAAAGCCACTTGTGATCGTACTCACAGTTACAAGTGAACATTGTTGTCCAGTGAGTCACAGCTCCGCGTTAAACAAGCTATTTCTTCCTATTTACTTTTGTGTTACAAGGCTTCTACCTTGTAACAGCTGGAACAAATGGAGCTCCTGTTCATAGCATCAAAGGCAAACTAGCAGTGACACAGCACAGCCTGAAACAACACCTATTTGTAAGCATAAATGATTCTAGTGAAATAATGTAACTTCTTGCCACTCAGCTGACCTCCTGTTAGACTTCACAGGGCACTCACATTTTAAAATTTGTTCTGTGGTCTGATGTGGAGGACCAGGATGGTGTTAATTTGCCTGCTTAAGTAAGGTTCAGGAGGAGGAGGTAGGAAGCAGAAAGGGAGTGAAGAAATAGCAGATGCCAACCTGGACTCTCCCTCATCAGTACCGTGAGGGCTGGGCCCAGTGCTGCTCACTGTGGTGTGAACTGCGTGGTCACAGTGTTTGCCGCATGCAGGGAGGCTTCTTCTGTCATAGGTTTGTGTACAGAGCATCTTTTAAAGACAACCCAGCACCAACTCCTCCAGGCTTACTGGGACCCTCCAAGTGTTGATTATTGCTGGGCTTCTTCGTTATGAAGCGGTAATAAGTTGCATAGCTAATCCCATCTCAGTGACTGTATGAGGTCTGAGTTCTGATATGTATTTTATGCAAAATTTGTAAGATTCTGATACTGAGGAGGAATTGTGTTCAGATCAGACACTGCCCTGCCAGAGCAGAAGAAGGCACTTAAATCTTGCAGCAGAGCTTGCTCATAAACAAAATGTGGGCAGGAAAACAATCCAATGAGGAGCTCAGAGCCACCTCCCAGTTAAGAATGTCAAACCTATAAGACCTCCGTAACTGCATAATGGACTCTTGATTCACATTCATGCAGATCCACCACTAATGAGCAAAGAAGTGTGGTTTTGCGAAACAAGACAATGCTGGTGTGTGTCCATTTGGGGATCAGTCCTCTGCTGGCTGCAGGGCTACAAGCTCAGATGGGTGTTGTGCTGCTCGTCTGTCTGTGCCTTCTACTGTTCCAACTGGTTCCATGGTTTGAATGATAACCAGAGGGAAGGTTGATAATGAGGGGTTACTACAGCATACCATAATGAGTAAAAATTAAACAAAAATGGGAGTAGAATAGGGAGGGGCTATGTCACAGATTTATCTCTAGTCCTATCTGTGTCCATGATGGGGTCAGCAAGCCCACAGGCCCACTGACATGAAAAAATTAAAAAAAAAAGAAGGTGGTGTTGGGGGGATGTCAATATTTTTACGGGCCAGTTCAGCCCAACTCCGTGACTAAGGGCAGGGGATCCACAGATCAACACATTGGGAAAGGGGAAAGGGCAAAAGGGGGAAGGGCAGGGAGATGGGAGCTGGGCCTGAAAATAGAACAGCAGCAGCGATCTGAGGAGGAAAGGCAATTTAGTAAATATGATATCTGAATGCAAGATAAGGCAATGTAAGACAAAATAATTGGAATTGAGGCTAATAAATCAAATAGAAGAGAGTGTCCAAAACTGAAGGCCTTATACTAAAACTGAAAGCAAAATGGAGAGCATGCAATTTGAGATGAGCAGCAAAAAATGAGAGCAGTCTTGTGAATCTTAACTTTCCCTCTGAATGCAAAGTCCTCCAGGGTATGTAGTTCTTCTGCTCTTCTGACAGACAGGTACCCATAAAATAAGCAGTCCATGGTATTGGAGCACTAACTCCTTAAATCATTGTGCTTGAAAAACTTGTATGATGTGGAATACCAACAACAAAACCATAAATCCATGACAGGTAAACCAAGCAGAAAACAGGGAAGGAACATCTGCTAAGGGAATTAAAGGTATCAGATAAGGCAATAAAATGGGGAGTCCTTGACCGATAAGGATTGGAGAGGGATTTCACTCCGGCAAGCAGGTGCCATAAACTGTCATGTTTCTCCACTCCTTGCCAACTTGTTTTCCTTAAGGTTGCCTGCAATTGCAAAAGTGTGAATAAACTGTGGATTCTAGTGAATTCCACCTGAGCCTTGACTATTCGACACGAGCATGTCTCATGAGATCCATACAGCATAGGGCTACCTTCCACAAAAGCATGTCTTCCTCTGAGGCAGCAGGATGTGGGCCTACAGACTCCCCCCACAAGCCAGCACTGCTGCCCTGCCCTCTGCATGCACTGGTTCCTTCCACCCTGTAACCTTGTACACATCAATCAAATGCATATGTGAAAGGTGGGTGTGACTTATATGCTAGGTAGGTGTAGCGGAAATGCTAAGTCACAGCTTAAAACAGTGACTGGACACCTGGTGGGAAGGCAGGGCCAACCCAAGGGAGTTCAGGTGCATGCAATGTGCCTGAGTGTCTGGAAGGGGCAAAGCCAGGATCCACCCCTTCCCAGACCTCAAATATTTAACGGTGGGCAGTGGAGGTTAGGGGATCTTGCTGGAGATCCCTGCCCTACCTGAGGCCTTCCGAAGGAAAGCAGATTTTTTTTTCCTTTGTTCCTCAGCCTATGGCTGCTGCATTCGAGCATATCCCCACCTGCTGTAGCCTAGGATTTTGCTACTCCAATATCATTCCTTCATTGTCCATCGCATTACTGCACAACAGTAGGAGTGGAGTGAAAGCTTTTGGGTTGTAAGTAGAGGACAGCGTAAAGACACGGGTGCGCTTGATTGGTGGAGATGACCCACCTTGTGCCCTGCGTAGAAGTAAAGCAGTGCCTCCTCTCTCAACACTTGCCTTTGCAGTGTGTTGTGGGAGGTTCTAAAGAAACGAGAGCAACAGCATGCGAGACCTCCAGGCCCAGCAGGGGTCAGACCTCCCCCGTGCGCAGCGTGGACAAAGGCACGGGTAGCAACGCGGAGACTTTTCTGTAATTTTATTGGGGAGTCGACTCTTTGAAAGGGTAGACAACAGCAGGACAAGGGGAAATGGTTGTAAGCTGAAGGAGGGAAGATTTAGGTTGGATGTCAGGGGGAAGTTCTTTACTAGGAGAGTGGTGAGGCGCTGGAACAGGCTGCCCAGAGAGGTTGTGGATGCCCCGCCCCAGAGGTGTTCAAGGCCAGGTTGGGTGGGGCCCTGGGCAGCCTGGTCTAGTATTTAATATGGAGGTGGGTGGCCCTGCCTGTGGTGGGGGGGTTGGAGATTCGTGATCCTTGATGTCCCTTCCAACCTGGGCCATTCTGTGATTCTGTGGTCTGACGCAGTCCGAGCCCCGGAGGGCTGGTTGTGGCCCAGCTGCAGGCCCGGCCGTGTTCTCGCCAGCTGCTGGGGCGGTGTCCTAGTGCTGCCGGCGGGGTGGCCTCTTGGCAGGAGGCGCAGAGGCCTCAGAGGTGTGGGCCCTCCTCTTCGGGGCTCGCCGAGACGCCCTGCGTGAGTGCTCCCTGACCGTGCTGGAGCCTGAGGGACCTGGCACTGCCTCCCCCGGCTCCTCCTGGGCTGCGTCTTGGACCGTCCGCACCGGAGCCCGGATGGATGGAGGCTGGCTGGGACCCTCACGAAGGGCGGCGGTTGAAGGGCCGGGAAGCTCCTCCACGTTGGCTTCCCTGGTGCTGCTGGTGGAGGGCTGTGGGTCGGGAATCGGTGCTGGGGAGGCAGCTGCACCAGGGGCAGCTGTGGGGCTGCTCTCCTGGCGTGTGGCAGCATGGGAGGCCTGCAGGCCACGTCCGTGTTGCACCTCCCCGCCGAACAATTGCGCAGCTTGGACAACGAGCCGTTGCACAAAGCTGGCGGCCAGGCTTTGCAGGGAGCTGAGCAGCTGCACAGTCAGCGCTCCCTCGTCCAGGCCAAACAAGCACAGGCTGGAGATGACAAGGCGCTGTGCTGCAGAGGCCGCTCTGTGGTCAGCCCCAAAGATCTGCCTCAGCTCCTGGCGCAGCCAGGGCAGCAGGGGCCGGAACACAGCTGGGGACAGGAGGAACGGGGACGCCCCGGTGGGCCTCGCCCCTCTTCGGCGCCGGCGTGTTCTTCGGGCCCTCCCACGTTGTCTGATGACAAGCTCTTCAAAGCTGTTATCTGCACTTACCGAGTGCAAGATGGAACTCACCCTGCATTTGCAGAGGGGGCATTCGAGCCTGCTCTGGGCCCACCGACGGATGCAGCCAAAGCAAAACTGGTGCAGGCATGGCATGACATAGCTGGCATCATCCATGGTGTCCAGGCAAATGGGGCAGCGACGGTCCAGCTCAGTGGCCATGCTGTCCAGCTGCGATGGTGGGCAGGAGAGCGCAGGGGATGAGGGGCTGCTCCTCACCCCACTGCGGCAGCAGCAGGGGTCACGCTAGGAAAGGAAGAGAGGCCACGGTCACTCGCTGACCCCGGCAGGGGAGGAACAAGTGCCCAGGTCCCTCAGGAAGGAAACCCTCCCAGCCGCCCAGGGTGAGGCGTCCCCTTACCGGTTCCCTTTGCTGCTGCGGCCTCCTGGGTGCCCCGGCTGCCTGAGCCAGGCAGGGCGGGGAAGAAGGTCCAGTGGCTCTGGGGACGAGCACTGAGAGCGGCTGTCAGCAGCTCCCAGAGCACGAGACCAGCACCAAGGCTATCCTTGCTGCTCGCTCCAAACCTCACAGACACGCTCGGCTGGAGTGCGGGCACAAGCCAGAGTGAGAGACTCTGTGCCCGGCTACGAGCAGTGAGGGCCGAGAGGTCACAATCCACAATAGTGACATGCTGCGTATGTCACTGTTCCTCACGTAGGGGTATCGGAACCAGTGACATCACAATGGGCAATCATCATCTGCAGCACTCCAACCCAAGCAATGGCGCCTGGGTTTTCCACAGTGCCTCTGTCTGTTTCATTCCCTATATTATGTCTGCTCACTGTTGGCATTTCACAGCAGTGTCTGAGGCTTTGATTGAGTCTTCCCACTTTGCCCCAGCCGTGACAAATCTCCAGGTCTATACAGCACTGGGGTGCCTTCACCAAAACCACGTCTTCCTCTGAGGCAGCAGGACATGGGCCTGCTGACTCTCCCCACAAGCCAGCACTGCTGCCCTGCCCTCTGCATGCACTGTTTCCTTCTACACCAGGTCAAAGACAGCCCATGGCTCGCTCTTGGCGATTTTCTCCTATCCTTCTCCCCTAGCTGGGGGCAGCAGGGGTGATGCCCCCTGCCCAGCACGCAGCAGGCCTAATCCAGGCTCTGCCTGCTTTCTAGGATCGCAGGCAGGAGTGACGCTGCCCATCCAGAGGGGCTCACTGGAGACTGCTGAGGCAGTGAGGCTGCAGGAAAAGCTTGTGTGGCCGGGACCAGTTCAGCACGGGGCAGAAAAGGGGACAGGGCAGTTGACATGAACTGTAATTGGGAGGATCAGGATGGAGACAGAAAAATCACACCAGCAGGACATCAGAATCCATAAGCCTGGAGGTTTTGAAGAGCTGACAGTCACATCCGTCACAAGCGTGTGGATATACAATCAAATCCAGAAAGAAAAAACGTAGCAATGACATCCTCATTTGCAACAATGTCTAGGCACTGCAATGTGAGAAATCTGCCTTCTCCAATTAGTTCATCAGCCTCTGAGAGAACGTTTCAAAATCTAGGAGGATGGGTGGGAGGATATGTGATTGGCTTGTTCCACCTTGTGCTAGCTGTTGGAGAATTTCGAAGCTTGGTGTTCAGGGAATAGACTTCATTTAAAGAACCCACCCAGAAGTTAAGAATTAATGTTCTGGGTATGGTGGAGTTGGTTCGGAATTATCACCGCTGGAAGGAGCTTAAATTAGTGCTTATGCCTGTTCACTTAAGCAATCAAAATCACTTTGAGATAGAGAAGTTCTTGTGGGTCATTTATGTTGACCCTAACCATGAAGCTTCACATAACCGAGGAACATCCGCAGAATTTGCTGAAGGTATGATGCTCTTAGAAAACAAAATAGGCCACACCAGTGAACTTCTGGTGGTTAAGCTTGGTCATGAAGCAGTGAGAATACTAGAAATGTTTCTGCATCCCGATGAGAGAAAACTTTGGACTGCAGTCAACTTAACAGCTCTGCTGCTGCAAGTCCTGACATTGTAGAAAGGCAACCCCATTCCTATTCTCAGGAAGTCGGACAGAAGATCAATTTGCTTTTTATTCTTACTACTATAATTTTGTTTTATTAGGAAGGGGGGCACGTATTTTTAAAAGCTGAGTGTTTCTGATTGGAAGATGTTCTGCTTCTTTCAGATCATGTTGGTATTGCTTACTTTCCTCCTGCGATCCGTCTAATTGCAATGTATTAATTTTGTGCGGAAATTTACTCTTCCGGAGAAACTTAAATTGTGATATTTTGATAGGTCATGCAGCTTGGTTTTTAACATTCAGATTTCCTGTGACAGGATCAGGGAAATATAGATTATGTTTGTTTGCTTTCGTCCTACACAAATGCAAAAACATTCCAGAAATCTCAAGAGGTTCAAGAAAGGAAAAGACTGTCATCGCTGTGGCAAGAGAATGGTTTAGAAAACTGATAGGAATGGGGAAAAGGAACAGTTTTCCCCTTAAAAACAAATTGGTGGATAAAGTTTGCTGTCTCCAAGGGCCTGAATATCTGTGTCATAGTCCTGTGTTTTTGTACGCTTCCTAAAGACATCCTAAAGGGATTGAGCCACCTCTCCTGAGTCCGTGCCTCAAACTGGCCATACAGAGGCGCCAGAGGAACAATTGCAGCCTCAGTGTTTGGACCAGGGCCGCCTCTGAGACTGTTTTACTCCGAAAGCATCCTGTAGCAGACGTTCAGACACACTGGCCCACACTGTGGGCCTCTCTGCGAAGTTCTAACGGGCCCCAAAATTTAAATGGCGTTTATTATGGTTTTGTGGTACATGTGCTTTTCGCAGGGTGAACCTGAATGGGATTTCCAAGACCTTTCCTACACACGTATTAGCACCACCTACCGCCCTCTGCCCCACTGCAAATGTAATAGTGCATTGCCTTCTCGAGGACTTGCATGGTGACGCAAGCCGTAGCGCAGGCTGATGAATTTTAAGGCTGTGAAAATTAACCAGCCATTCATTAAGCCGCCTCACACTCATTACTGGCTGTACAAAACAACTCGTGAGCACAGCGTTAGCACAGAATGTGTATGCAAGCGGAGATTAACAGTGTTCCCCCCAAAAACTAGTTGATTGAAGACGCAGTTCATTAAGAAGCATTTCTTAAAGCAAACCTCTAAAATACTAGTTCTCGTGGAATTTTCATTTTCCCTAGAACACTTGCTTATGAGCAAGCATTACTGTAACTAAACAGCGTGTCTTGTGGTATAAAGCCCCCGTTTTCTCCTCAAAGCTCAGTAGGTGTTCTGAGTTCTCCTTACAGAAATAATCAGCGTCAGCTCCGCAGAACAGATACACCTCTGCTCTTTGTTGCTGTCGCCACTGCTGAAACATACCACCCACCGCCTCACTGTGCTCACATCCACTTTGTGACCTCCGCAGGTGTTCAGCAAATGTTGACTGAATGTCAGCGGACGCCATCTCTTCCACACGGAAGAATTCAGTGGCACACCTTTGCTTCATCTGCATCAGATGCCACTCTGTCCAACTGCCGCTCAAATTGCATTGTAAGCCATTGTTCTCAGCTCCTGGGACTGTATGCTGTGCAATGCTGGTGGTCATAACTCCCCCGGGACACATAAGGTGCCTTGTGTGTTTGACTGCTTCTTGCTCCCGTTTGTTATGACTAAAGCAGCTTTGCCAGCTGTTATGGTGGTACCTCTTCAGTAACCAGAAGCTGAACAAGGTGCTGTTTTGTCTTGTAGCTTATGTTTTCAGCCTGTGCGTGTATTTTCAAGGTCTTTGGTATTATTCCACATTTAAGCTACGTATCACAACAAAAAACACCTGGTATTGACTTCCAGTTTGCACTAAAAATTTGCACAAGATGGTAACAACCCTTATAGCCCACCAGCTCCTACAAAGCTAACATTAGGTTTCTAACAAACAATGCCAGTATCACTTTACTGGGAGAGCAGGCAATAGTCACAGGCTGTATACCTGCTTGTGGTGACAGCAAGAATGTTTTTCTGCAGATATTTTTTTATTTCAGCAGAGCATCTGAACTTCAGACCACAGAATCACATAATGGCTCAAGGATCACGAATCTTCAGCCCCCCCCCTCCCCCCCTCGCCACAGGCAGGGCCACCAACCTCCACTTTAATACTAGACCAGGCTGCCCATTCAACTTGGCCTTGAACTCCTCCATGGACGGGGCATCCGGGCATCCACAGCCTCTCCGGGCAGCCTGTTCCAGCGCCTCACCACTCTCCTAGTAAAGAACTTCCCCCTGACATCCAACCCAAATCTTCCCTCCTTCACCTTACAACCAGTTCCCCTTGTCCTGCTGTTATCCACCCTTTCAAGGCGTCAACTCCCCTCCTGTTTGTAGGTTCCCTTTTAGGTACTGAAAGGCTGCAATTAGGTCATCCCGCAGCCTTCTCTTCTCCATGCTAAACGAGCTTAGCCCCCTCATCCTGCCTTCGTACGTACCCCACGCAGACTCCACATAGACCCTGACTACTCAAGATTACCGGCATTTCCCTTCTGCTCTGGGCACCTTTCTCTTGACAATTTGAAAGCAAGCCTCCATATTTTGAATGACTCTAGGCTTGCTAGCCACTCAGTAAACTGTGGGAATGGATGGATATACCCTGTCACAATATTCTGCAAATGTTAAATTACGGTGAGCCAGGGAAGAAGAGGAAGACTGAGACTGGATAAAGATTTGGAAGGGTTGGCTGGGGTGGTGTGTAGAAGACAACTCTGTGACTAGAAACCAATGAGTAAGGGTAACAGAAGTGCATGGGAACAGATCAAAGGAGAAACCAGGGAAAAATGAGAATAAAGAGTGAAACTGGCTGATATTGGATCACTGGACTAGGGAGAGCAGGGAAGAGACCAAGAGCCGAGAAGCCCAAGAAGCTGAACCGAAGGGTGTGGGACAGGGGAACTAGTGGGAGCTGGAGGCTAAATGAAAGGTCCGTGAGAAAGGCTGCTGGAAACTGCAGCTGAGGAGACTGTCAAGAATACCACAGTGCTCTTCTGTAATGGGATGGCTAAAGTGAGACAAATGGGATTGGAAGTGAGGAGTCCGCATCAGAAAAAGGCAGGAGGGAGATGAAGGATACAGAACTGATGATGCTAAGTGTTTTTTTATTTTTTATTTTTTCTAATTTTCTCCATTTTCATTTTTTTCCTTCTTCTACCTCCCTTTTTCTTTTTTTTTTTCCCCCTAAAAAGTCATGGAAAGCTTATGACCCGCTAGAACGCATGTCAAGCCGATCTTGAGTCTAGCCAGAGATGTGCCATCAGCACGTTTTCTCCTTCCTTCAGCACAACTGTCTGCTCCTCCTTCAGTTCTTTCCCGTGCTGATGGAGCAGAGGTCTGGAAGTTCCATCCCTATGCATATCACGGGGAGACACCGCTTTCTGATTTGACAGTGCGCATGGCTAGGGCTGTGACACAAAGCACATGATTAGGGCTATAAAAAACTCTGAAGATAAGGGGTGCTAATTTTAAGATTGCATTTTTTCAGTTCTTATTTTTACCTCTTTCACCATACTTGCTGTAGAATGACTGGTCAGCAAAATATACCTATACTAGCCTCCCTGAAAGGAATCTTTGCCCTGGTCAGACCAGATGTAGTAGAGATGACTGTCCTTGGGTGTCTATCTCAGAATGTTTTAAAAGGTGAGAGGCTGAGTGATCAAGGCCTTGTGGAAAAGAAAAAACGGTCCATTTGAAAGTGTGTCAGTGTTGATTTCGCCAGCCTTTGCCGCAGATTTGCTGGCTGATGTTGGGCAAACTACAAAAATAGGCTTTCGTCCTATTTTTAATCGGGATTACCGATTTGGATTCCTCATTTTATGTCTGTGTACTATAAGATATTACAATTTAGTTTATAGAAGTGCGGAATTCATGCAGCTACAAATCAACAGGAGAGGTGTGCTGAGTTAACACAACGATCACAAAAAACACGTGTTCTTTGACATTTCTGAACAGACTTTGGGAATAAATGAGACACTTTTATCTCATACCTCACCATACCTCAGTTCTACCTTGCAAAACAGAGCAGGGAGGAATACACAGTCTGTAAACTGAGGGCAGAGAGGGGAGGAATAATTCTCATTTTGGCAAGAGGCTTGTGAAAGTAAACTATTACTTTAAAAACCCTCCATGCTCCTGTGCAAAGCACATGCAAGAGCCGTATGAGAGAAATGAAAGTATCTCTTGTCAGAGAGGTGTTTGAAAAGTATATGGTGCAGAAGGCCCGGCATGACACAAAAAACAGTAGGAAGAAACCTAGAAATACTGAGTGCCAGGGCCCAGAAGCCCCATTTCAGAGCCCCAGTGGCACAGTAGGAGTGCTGAGACTCTTACACAAAGGCTGAAGTCTCAGCTGGATCTCAGGCCTGCCTCATCACTGCAACCTGCGGGCTGTTAGAACTCAACCCTGGATCCCTCCCAGTCCGTTTGTATGTTTTAGCCATCACTTCTCGCCAATTTGCCTTCCGCTCCACTGTGAGAGTCACGCCTGGAATCTGGATCCAGGTACTTTTCTCCAAGAGATCACAAGGCACAGTGGACAACAGCTTCAGGTCCTCTCGTTCTGTCACAGAATTCAGGCCTCCAGGACCTTGGGCAGAAATTCTTGTGCACCATTGCTCTTGAGGGAGAAAGTCATTTAGCCTGTTCTTCGTGGAACCTTGGTGTTAAAATGAGCATGGAGAATAGAGGCTGAGATCAAAGTCACCTGTCTCAGAAAGGTACCTGGCATACTGGAGCCAGATGGAATCCATGTGATGGCTCAGAAGGTGAGAGAGTCTGCGAAACTTAACCTAGTCATATTTCTGTTCACCACTCAAACGTAAGTGTAAGTAGCAAGAGGCAGTACAAAGCATTCTAGCAGATACTACTCTCTTGGTCTGCATCGTTGAGTTCCTCTCTCTTGGCCTCTAGTTTGGTTTCCTCCTGTGTGCCCTTAAAATATCCCAGTATTTCCTGTGGAAAATAACTCAGGCAGGTAGATGCCTTAGTAAACGCAGGATGTATTTTCTTCTAGAATATACTTAATAGATTTATTTCCCTGGGATGTCACCACGCACAATCACAGAATCATTTGAGTTGGAAGGGACACTTAAAGGTCATCTAGCCAACTCTCCTGCAATGAACAGGGACTTCTATAGATAGACCGGGTTGCCCAGAGCCTGTTCCAGCATGACCTTGAATGCATCCACAGCTTTTGTGTGGCATCCGCCTCCTCTGTGGGCACCCTTATTCCAGTGCCTCACCACTCTTACTGTAAAAAACTTCTTCCTTATAACCAAAGTAAATCTCCCCTCTTTTAGTTTGAAACCATGTCCCCTTGTCCTATCACAACAAACCCTGATAAAGAGTCTGTCCCCTCCTTTCTTATAGCTCCCGTTTAGATACTGACAGGCTCCGTTCTCCCTGGAGCCTTCTCTTCTCCAGGCTGAACAGCCCCAGCTCTCTCAGCCTCTCCTCGAAGGAAAGGTGTTCCATCCCTTGGATCATGTTTGCAGCCCTCCACTGGACACACTCCAACAGGTCCACGTCTCTTCTGTACCGAGAACTCCACGCCTGGATGCAGTACTCCAGGTCGGAGCTCACCAGCAGGAGGGCAGGATCACCTCCCTCTCCCAGCTGACCACACTTCTTTTGATGCAGCCCAGGATATGGTTGGCTTTCTGCACGTTGCTTGCTCATGTCCAGCCATCCATCAATAGCCCCAGGTCCTTTTCAGCAGGGTTGTGCTCTATCGTTTCATCCCCCAGCTCGTGCTGATAGTGGGGGTTGCCTTGACCCAGGTGCAAGACCTCGCATTTGGATTTGTTGAACCTCACGAGGTTCACCTAGGCCCACTTCTCAAGGCTGTCTAGGTCCCTCTGGATGGCACTTTGTCAAAGCAGTTCTCAGGGTACATTTTTAACAGTGCGGCAAGGAGCTGCCATCTAATAAGAATATGGAGGAGTTGCTGAAGGTGACATTGTATTTCAGGTGCAAGCCCCTGAAAGTTCATAGCTGTGTCTTTCTTCTCAGGTCCCTCACGGCGAGAAGCTGCCTGTTCTATTTGCTCCAAGCCAGCACCTGTGAGCTAAAAGAGATGGCCAACAGCGCATATTCAGGGATTTATAACAGCTTCTATACTGGTGAAGCCCTACAGATATTTCAGAGCTCATCCCCAGCCCCTGTCAGATGTACGGCGGGCTCCTTAAGAAGGATGATCTCCATGTACGGAACGAGAACCAGACTTTTCTGACCCTCTGTTAGCAGGCGAAATTCAGGAAAGAAGGAAAAATAGTCCAGTAAGATATTAGAATGTCATTTTACCTGGGGTGACAGCCAACAAACACGCTGGTGGCTATCAGCATTGACAGGGTAATGATCAACGGTAATCCTGGCCCTCCAGCTCAGATAGAAATAATTTTGAGCAAGAGAAAAAAAGAACGTGCTCAAAGTTTACTTTTTTTTTTTTTTTTTAACTCTTCCGGAGGAAGTGGCCCGTTAATGATCCTACAAATCTACAAACCAAAGAAAGAAAAGGCAGCTATTTTATCGCTGTACTGTAAGGAAGTCAACAGGAAATTATTCCATGAAGGGAGCATTATATTCTTTGTCAATGTTTCAGTTAGATGTATTACATTTGGATTTGCAGAACTTCCACCATTGCTGATAGTGAAGGACTGGGAAAATTATGAAGAAGTGTGTAGGAGAAAAATTTCTTGTCTGAAAGAGTGACGAGGCACCAGAACAGGCTGCACAGGGAAGTGATGGAATCCCTGTCCCTGAAGATCAAGAAACACGTAGGTTGGCACTTGTAGATGTGGTTCAGTGGGCATGGTGAGGATGAGCTGGCAGCTGGATTTGATTAGCATTGAGTTCTTCTCCAACCTTAATTTTGTTGTGATCCTGTTAAGCCGATAGAGAGGCCCTCATCTACACTGTTCCATACTGCAGGAGGGCTCTAGGCCACAGGCAGGAGTTCCTGGTGGGAAGGCAGCTGGGCCAGGGGCGGCTGTGGGGCTGCCCTCCAGCCCTGGGGCAGCGATGCGTTAGAGCTCGTTGTTTGCCGTTTTTACTTGCAGTCATCATTCTGCTTATAACTTGCAGGTGTACTGCTTAACAAGAGCAGTGCCCTTGAATAGCTGCCATTTTGCCTAATTAAGGTGCTTGCTCATAGTTACTTCCAGATGTATGGCTCATCTGTGATAAATATCCCTCCTGACCACAAGACTTCTATCACAAGAGCAACATCCTCCAAACAGGGGTGCGATTCCAGCACAGTAACCAAGCAGTAGAAGCTACGTGGACGCTAGGTGTCCTCATGCATGGGAACTGTTAGGTTATGGCTTGAACTGGTGACTGAGCACCTGGTGAAGGGGTGAGGCTGGCCTAGCGAGTGCAAGCAAGTTGTTGGCACCTGTGCGCCCTACGTGACCAGAAGGGATGGACCCACCCTGGGCTCACGTAAGGGCCGGCCACTGCAGGGAGAGCATGTCTGGGACCCAGGCTGCTTCCTGTGAAGGAGTGCTGCGTGGCCAGAGAGCGCCTTCAACACTGGAGCAAGTACCATTCTTCCTCCTGTATACAACTATAGGCATACTTGCAAATCCTTTGCTGGCTGTGGTCAAGAACCTGTCACAAGCAATTTGGCTTCTTCATGAGCAGAGCACCTCAGAAAACCTGTGCCCAAACGTGGTCAAAGTGTGGGGGGGGACACATTCCCAAACCATCAAAGACCCAGATACTTCAGTGCAGGTGCAGAAGACTCAGTTATGCTTGTGTAACCTTGTAAACTCCTACATGAATCAATGGGATCGATATGTAATAGGCAGGAGTGGAGTGAAACCTCCTGGAATGTAGAGGACAGTGTAAAGACATGGGTGAGCTTGATTGGTGGAGATGACCCACCTTGTGCCTTGCGTAGAAGTGAAGCAGTGCCTCCCTCTCCACATTTGCCTTTGCAGTGTGTTGTGGGAGGTTCTAAAGAAACGAGAGCAGCAGCATGCGAGGCCTCCAGGCCCAGCAGAGGTCAGACCTCCCCCGTGCGCAGCGCGGACAAAGGCACGGGTAGCAACGCGGAGACTTTTCTGTAATTTTATTGGGGAGTCGACTCTTTGAAAGGGTAGACAACAGCAGGACAAGGGGAAATGGTTGTAAGCTGAAGGAGGGAAGATTTAGGTTGGATGTCAGGGGGAAGTTCTTTACTAGGAGAGTGGTGAGGCGCTGGAACAGGCTGCCCAGAGAGGTTGTGGATGCCCCGCCCCAGAGGTGTTCAAGGCCAGGTTGGGTGGGGCCCTGGGCAGCCTGGTCTAGTATTTAATATGGAGGTGGGTGGCCCTGCCTGTGGTGGGGGGGTTGGAGATTCGTGATCCTTGATGTCCCTTCCAACCTGGGCCATTCTGTGATTCTGTGGTCTGGGGCAGTCCGAGCCCCGGAGGGCTGGTTGTGGCCCAGCTGCAGGCCCGGCCGTGTTCTCGCCAGCTGCTGGGGCGGTGTCCTAGTGCTGCCGGCGGGGTGGCCTCTTGGCAGGAGGCGCAGAGGCCTCAGAGGTGTGGGCCCTCCTCTTTGGGGCTCGCCGAGATGCCCTGCGTGAGTGCTCCCTGACCGTGCTGGCGCCTGATGGACCTGGCACTGCCTCCCCCGGCTCCTCCTGGGCTGCATCTTGGACTGTCCGCACCGGAGCCAGGATGGATGGAGGCTGGCCAGGATTCCAATGAAGGGCAGCAGGTGAGGCCACAGGAAGCTCCCCCACATTGGCTTCCCTGGTGCTGCTGGAGGGCTGTGGACCAGGGTCAGGAGTCTCTGCTAGGGAGGCAGCTACACCAGGGGCAGCTGTGGGGCTGCCCTCCTGCCCTGTGGCAGCATGGGAGGCCTCCAGGGCCAGCAGACGTTGTACTTCTGCGTTGCACAACTGCGCAGCTCGGACAATGAGCTGTCGCACGAAGCTGGTAGCCTGGCTTTGCAGGGAGCTGAGCAGCCGCAGGGCCAGGGCTCCCTCGTCCAGGCCAAAGATGCGCAGTCCAGAGATGACAAGATGGAGCACTGCAGAGGCTGCCCTGTGGTCAGCCCCAAAGAGCTGCCTCAGCTCCTGGTGCAGCCAGGGCAGCAGGGGCCGCAGCACTGCTGGCTGCTGGCGGAATATGGATGCCCAGATGGGCAATATAGGCACATGCCCCACAGCCCCTGGTTGGTGCTGGAAAGCTCTCCTTTCCTGTGCAGGCCATCTGACAGCAAGTTCTTCAAAGCTGTCATCCGCACGCACTGAGTGCAAGATGGAACTCACCCTGCATTTGCACAGGGGGCATGTGGGCCTGCTTTCAGCCCACCGACGGATGCAGCCAAAGCAAAACTGGTGCAGGCATGGCATGACATAGCTGGCATCATCCATGGTGTCCAGGCAAATGGGGCAGCGACGGTCCAGCTCAGTGGCCATGCTGTCCAGCTGCGATGGTGGGCAGGAGAGCGCAGGGGATGAGGGGCTGCTCCTCACCCCACTGCGGCAGCAGCAGGGGTCACGCTAGGAAAGGAAGAGAGGCCACGGTCACTCGCTGACCCCGGCAGGGGAGGAACAAGTGCCCAGGTCCCTCAGGAAGGAAACCCTCCCAGCTGCCCAGGGTGAGGCGTCCCCTTACCGGTTCCCTTTGCTGCTGCGGCCTCCTGGGTGCCCCGGCTGCCTGAGCCAGGCAGGGCGGGGAAGAAGGTCCAGTGGCTCTGGGGACGAGCACTGAGAGCGGCTGTCAGCAGCTCCCAGAGCACGAGACCAGCACCAAGGCTATCCTTGCTGCTCGCTCCAAACCTCACAGACACGCTCGGCTGGAGTGCGGGCACAAGCCAGAGTGAGAGACTCTGTGCCCGGCTACGAGCAGTGAGGGCCGAGAGGTCACAATCCACAATAGTGACATGCTGCGTATGTCACTGTTCCTCACGTAGGGGTATCGGAACCAGTGACATCACAATGGGCGATCATCGTCTGCAGCACTCCAACCCAAGCAATGGCGCCTGGGTTTTCCACAGTGCCTCTGTCTGTTTCATTCCCTATATTATGTCTGCTCACTGTTGGCATTTCACAGCAGTGTCTGAGGCTTTGATTGAGTCTTCCCACTTTGCCCCAGCCGTGACAAATCTCCAGGTCTATACAGCACTGGGGTGCCTTCACCAAAACCACGTCTTCCTCTGAGGCAGCAGGACATGGGCCTGCTGACTCTCCCCACAAGCCAGCACTGCTGCCCTGCCCTCTGCATGCACTGTTTCCTTCTACACCAGGTCAAAGACAGCCCATGGCTCGCTCTTGGCGATTTTCTCCTATCCTTCTCCCCTAGCTGGGGGCATGCAGCAGGCCTAATCCAGGCTCTGCCTGCTTTCTAGGATCGCAGGCAGGAGTGACGCTGCCCATCCAGAGGGGCTCACTGGAGACTGCTGAGGCAGTGAGGCTGCAGGAAAAGCTTGTGTGGCCGGGACCAGTTCAGCACGGGGCAGAAAAGGGGACGGGGCAGTTGACATGAACTGTAATTGGGAGGATCAGGATGGAGACAGAAAAATCACACCAGCAGGACATCAGAATCCATAAGCCTGGAGGTTCTGAAGAGCTGAGTAGGCACAACCTAGTCACAACTGTCCCAAGCCACACATTCACACAGTCAAATCCAGAAAGAAAAAACGTAGCAATGACATCCTCATTTGCAACAATGTCTAGGCACTGCAATATGAGAAATCTGCCTTCTCCATTTAGTTCATCAGCTACCAAGAGAATCTTTCAAAATCTAGGAGGATGGGTGGGAGGTTAACTGCTGGCTTGTTCTGTTTTGCTTTCAAAATAAATTCCTGCCACTGAATGTTTGGTGGACTATTTTGATGTGGTAGAGGAACAGTGGTAGAAGTAAGAAAATGTAATTCAGGTTGAATTTTGGCATCATTTGCAAAAATTATGTGAAGAATGTTAAAAAGGATTTGAGAAGCAAATGGTGCTTGCTGGAAACTCAACACAGCAGAGTCTAGGAGGTTCCTTGAGTGTGTGGATGATAGTTTCCTGACACAGCTGGTAAGAGAGCCTACCGGGGGAAGTGCCCCACTAATCTACTGTTTACAGTCAGAGAAGCAGAGGACTGGCAAGAAGCACAGTGGTCATAAGCCGTCTTGGGCAGAGTGGCCCCAGAGTGACCCCGGAGTCCTCGACTCATGAGGATCAGGGGAGGGATTTCACTCCGGCAAGCAGGTGGTGTAAACTGTCATGTCTCTCCACTCCTTGCAAGAAGCTGCATGGCCAGGGCTCCCTCATCCAGTTTAAAGATGCGCAGTCTGGATATGACAAGGTGGAGTGCTGCAGAGGTTGCCCTGTGGTCAGCCCCAAATAGTTGCCTCAGCTCTGGGCACATCCAGGGCAGCAGGGGCCGGGGCACAGCTGAGTGCAAGCAAAAGATGGGCAGCCTGCAGGACAATGTTTGCCACAGCCTCTTGTCAGCATTGTGGTGCCCTCCTGGCCCATGCAGTCTGTCTGATAAAGAACTCTTCAATAAATTTGTCTGCACACACCAGTTTCACGATGGACCTTCCCCTCTGTTTGCAGAGGGGTCCCTTGGGCCTGCTCTTGGCCCACCACCAGATGCAGACAAAGCAGAAATAATTGTGCAGAAATGGGCATCATATATCTGTCATCATCCAAGGTATCCAGGGCAAGTGGGCAGTGACAGTCCAGCTGAGTTGCCATGGTCTCCAGCTGCTGTCCCAGCCCTGGTCTCACCAGCTGCTGGGGAGGTGTTGCATTGCCACTGGCATGGAGCCATCCTTGCACACGGTGCAGAGGCCCCAGATGTGTGGGCCCTCCTCTTCGGGGTTCACTGAGGTGCCCTGCTTGAACTTTCCCTTACCCAGCTGGGAGTTGAGGGACATGGCATTGCCTCCTCTGCCTCCTCTTGGGCTGTTTTTCAACTACTGGCACCAGAGCCAGGATGGACAGCAGCTAGCCAGGATTCTCACAAAGTGCCAAGCTGGAGGTGGCAGGAAGCTCCTCCATGTCAGCTCTTCGTCCTGCTCTTGGCCCACTGTCAGATGCAGCCAAAGCAGAAATAGCGCAGGCACAGCATCATGTAGCTGACAGTATCCCAGGTATCCAAGCAAATGGGGCAGCGATGCCACAACTCAGTGGCCGTGCGCTCCAGCTGCAGGCCTGGCCCTGTTCTTGCCAGTGGCTGGGGTGGTGTTCTATTGCCAGTGGTGGGGTAGCCTCTTGGCAAGAGGTGCAGAGACCTCAGAATTGCAGGCCCTCCTCTTCAGGGTTTGCTGAGGTGCCCTGCCTGAGCACTCCCTAACCCAAATGGTAGTTGAAACACCTGCTGCAGCCTCTGCCAGCTCCTTGTGAGCTTCTAGGAATGTTGGCACTGGAGCTGGGATTGATGGAGACTGGCCAAGTTTCCTGTCAAGGGTAGTGGTTGGGGTGACATGGAGCTCCTCTACGTTGGTTTCCTCAGTGCTGTTGGAGGGCTGTGGGCCAGGGTCAGGAGTCCGTGCTGGGAAGGCAGCTGCACGGCAGCCCTCCTGCCTTGTGGCAGCATGGGAGGCCTCCAGGCCCAGCAGAGGTCAGATCCCCTTTTCTGTGTGCAGCACAGACAAGTGCATTCTTGGCAAGATGGAGACTTTGCTGTAATTGTATTGCTTTCCTCAGTCTGACCCCCCAGAGGCCTGTCAGAGCCCTTGGGGTCTGGCTGTTTTCCACCTGCAGGCCCAGCCACAGTCTTGCTAGCTGCTGCTGAGGTGTGCTAGTGCTGCTGGCAGGGTGACCTCTTGGCAGGAGGTGCAGGACGTTGTACCTCCCTGCTGCACCACTGCACAACTTGGACCGAGCCGTCGCACAAAGCTGGTGGTCTGGCTTTGCAGGGAGCTGAGCAGCCACAGGGTCAGGGCTCCCTCATCAAGGCCAAAGACGTGCAGGCAGGAGATGACAAGGTGGAGCACTGCAGAGGTTGCCATGTCATCAGCCCCAAAGAGCTGCCTCAGCTCCTGGCACAGCCATGGCAGCAGGGGCTGGAGCACAGCTGGGTGCATTCAGAAAATGGACACTGAACTTGTTGCCGTGGGCACATGCTCTGCAGCCTCTGGGTATGATTGGGGTGCTCTCCTGGCCATAGGTCACTGTCTGATGATGAAATCAACAAAGTTGTAGTCCATGTGCACTATGTGGAAAATGGACCTCATGCTCCTTTTGCAGAGGGGGCTCTTGGGCCTTGGTTTTCAACAAGGGCAGAACTGGTGCAGGCATATTGTCATGTAGCTGGCATCATCCCAGGTGTGCAGGCAAATGGGGCTGTGATGGTCAACCTCATTGGTCATGCTCTCTAGCTGCAGGCCCAGCCCTGGTCTCACTGGCTGCAGAGATGTTGTCCTAGTGCTGCTGGCTGATTGGCCTCTTGGCAGGTGGTGCAGAGGCCTCAGATGTGCAGGCCCTCCTCTTCTGGCCTCAATGAAGCACCCTGTGTGCATGCTTCCTGACTGTGCTGGCAGTTGAAGGACCTGCTGCAGAGTTGCTTGGCTCCTCGTGGGCTGATTTTTGACTGTTGACACTGGAGCTGGTGTAGATGTATTCTGGCTGGGCGTAGTGGACTTTCTAGGTCATTGCCTGAACCTGTAAGTGAGCACTTGATCGACCAGAGTGAGGCAGCCAAGATCCACCTTTCCTGTCGCCCTCTAGGTGGTGCTTCTGGCAGTGCTTCCAGAAGCACATATGATCTCAGAGCCTGCACTGTTTGCCCCCTCCCCCCTTTTCTGGGGCACCAGAGTTCAAACTGGAGAATGCTTCATTCTTGAGCTCACCCCTTTTCCAAAACGTTGCTGGGAGGAATGAATTAATTCCTCTTCGCAGTGGAATTCCCAGGTTACAGCCTGAGCCAGTACGTGAACACAGGTGCCTGGAGCAGTTGGAGCCTTCCTCTCTCTCTGTCCCAGTGGTGCTTCCAGAAGCATGTATGCAGTCAGTCTGCACAGGTCTCCTCCACCCCCTCTCCCTTCTCCTTCTAGCACACCATAGTTAGATCTGCACAAGGCTGCATTCCTCAGCCTACCCCTTTCTTCCAAACTGTTGCTAGGAGGGGTAAGTTGAATCCTCTTTCTTTGCTATCCTGTTCTATGGCACCTATATCTCAAATAAAGCCTCTGTCATAGCCTTTGTTTTCTTCACACTCTTTCTTTGTTATCTTGTCCAATAGCATCTGTATCTGACAGAAAAGGTCTGTGATCGCCTTTGTTTGCTTTACATTTTTGTGAGGAAGGCAGCCAAATACCTTTGAAGACATTCCATTATGCCTCCTAAAATATTTACCATGGCATTTCTGAGCAGAACTGTGGAGTGGTTTGGACTGTAAAAGACGATCGCTTTGAATGAACTTTTGTCAGGGCACATCCCAGGGTTGCTTCTGTCAATAAAAATGGGACCCCTTGCAGGATGGAGGAAGTGTCCATGAGTCCCCAGCACGCCTGGCTGAGTATTTCCACAGTCTTACCAAAGATATACTAATTACTTGAGAGCAACATTTAGCCGCATCTATGGTTGTGTGGCCACAGTTGATGGCCTTGAATGGGCTGAACAGAACTGAAGAGGCTCTGTCTGATGAAAATCAACTATTCTGTGACTGTGTTAGATAACTGGAAAGACAGGTCGCAATTTGGATGGGGAAAAAACCTAATCCAATAATTTGGCAGTGTGCACAGGTGGTCAAGAAGGCCAATGGCATCCTGGCTTTTATCAGGAAGGTGTGGTGAGCTGGGCTAGGGCAGTAATCCTACCGTGGTACTGGGCATTGGTGAGGCCTCACTTTGAGTACTGCGTTCAGTTTTGGGCACCTCGGTACAGAAAGGACAGTGAGGTGCTGGAGCAGGTCCAAAGAAGGGCAACAAGGCTTGTGAAGGGCTTGGAGAATATGCCCTGTGAGGAGTAACTGAAGGAACTGGGGCTGTTTAGTCTGGGCAAAAGGAGGTTGAGGGGAGACATTATTGCTCCCTTCCAATACCTGAAAGGTGCTTACAGAGAGAGTGGGGCTGGTCTCTTCTCACTGGTGACAGGTGACAGGACAAGGGGAAATGGCCTCAAGTTTTGCCAAGGTAAGTTTAGGTTGGATATCAGGAAAAACTAAATTGGAGAAGTACGGATTTGATGGATGGACTGTTTGGTGGATTAAGAACTGGTTGGCTGGTCACAGCCAAAGTGTTATGAACAGTGGTTCTGTGTCAGGGTGGAGGCCGGTCACAAGCGGTGTCCCTTAGGGGTTGGTCTTGGGATCGGTGTTCTTCAACATCTTAATCAGTAACACAGACGATGACACCGAGTGCAGCCTCAGTAAGTTTGCAGATGACACCAAGCTGAGCAGTGCAGTCGATACACTAGAGGGAAGGGAAGCTGTTGCGAGTTAGCATCACGATACAGGGCTCTCGTGCCATGAAGGTTTCTTTATTGCTGTGATGATCACAATCATGATGTGTATCTGCATCATCTTGTGCATCCCTATCATCTTGTGTATTTGTGCTTATTCTTCTAAGCAAGCCTTTTATATTCTAACACGCACATTCACTACATTTCCACAAATAATCCACTGGCTAGAAAGTTAGCAAGTTCCATAACAAGCAGCGAGCTTATCTTATGCCTAGGTACAAAACACCCCGGTTTATTCAGACCTTCTGTCTCCTTTCCAAAGCCTCATTATCAGCGATTCAGCATTTGACGAGGCCGAGCTGACCTCTCCATCTCCCACATCTCCCCCTTCTTTACTAATGAAAAAAGCATGATTTAAAGAACCTTGTATCACTTCTGAACACACTGTAATAAGCAAGGAATGCAAACTAAACTAAAACACAGAGAAAAGCAAGAACTAACCCTATTTTTAACACATTCTGTATCCACACTCCCAGGCTTAATTACACCAAGCAGAGTGATTTCTATAAGCTGCTAAACTGGAATTAACGCACTGAACTAATGATTGATTCTTTCCACTATAGTTAAAATACAAACAATAATCCATTTTAACTAAACCCAACAGTTCTACAAAAGTTACTGGCTCATCTTCAAGATGGCAATATTCAGTGGTGTTGTTGCTGCTAGTGTCAAATGTCGTGGCGATGATAAGTCTGGATCTCCTTCCAGTATTCTGCAGAGGAGGGGTTGGTGTACAGGAGATAAAACACCGGCAACAAATTGTTGACAAATGGTCGGGCTGTTCTTCATGCCCTGAGGTAACACAGTTGAATGGTATCGACTACGGGGTTCCCCATTATTAATAGAGGGAATCAAAAATGCAAAATTTGGTGCATCATCAGAGTACAGTGGGATGTTAAAAAAACTGTCTTTTAAATCAATTACTATAAGCAGCCACGACTGTGGAAGCATAGTGGGGGAAGACAGCCCTGGTTGCAAAGAGCCCATATCTTCAATAATGGCATTAATCTTTCTGAGATCATGTAACAGTCTCCATTTCCCTGATTGTTTTTTTTTGGTTTTTTTTTATAACAAACACAGGGGAATTCCACGGGCTTGTAGTTGGCACTATATGTCCCGCCGCGAGTTGCTGTTGAACAAGGATATTTAACTGCAGCATTTTTTCTCAGGATAGAGGCCACAGGTCCACCCCCCAGGATCAAAGGGATTGTTGAGACCCTCAGGAGGGGAGGCGGCAAGCTCCCCACACAGAGATGGTAGCAAAGGAGTTGCTGGCACAGCAGGTGAATCTGAGGAGGAGCCTGCAGCTCCTTCATTCTCGGGCAGACTGGGGATAACTGACAACAAGCCCGCATGACTTTTTAAAGCTTTAAATATGTTTCTCCAGGTTTCATGCAACCCAGACATCATCTTATCACCTTCAGTGGATTCGTCCCACAATTTCACCCCGATCCCTTCCCAAGTCTCTGGATCGTAAACCGACTGGTGATGGAGAGATCCTTCCTGGTGGCCCTTATAAGAATGTGCTATAGATCAGGGGAGGATACTGACGCTCCCCTTTGTTTAAGGATAGACTGAAAGGTAAATAGAACATTTTTCTGTTCCGTGGTCACTTTGTTCCCCATAGTGCACACGCTTACCTTCGTCCAGTGAGAGGCAATCGAAGCAGTTAGGCATGATGAATCCTCGGTCTGCTGCATTTATCTCAACACTCTCCTGTACAGGATTTCCATGTTTTTCTCAGTGTCTGCTGTGTTTTTCCCAATGCATTTAGCGCGCTCCGTGTTTTTTTCAACACCTGCTGTGTTTATCTCAATGCGTTCCATGTTTTTTTCAACGTCTGCCACGTTTATCTCAGTGTGTTCCATGTTTTTTTCAATACCTGCCATGTTTATCTCAAAGCGTTCTGTACTGGTCAGTCTTCAAGTTAGGCCAAGTCTCTGGTCGAGTCCCTGTTCGTAGTCCCTGTTCATGGTCCTTGTGCAGGGTTCCTGTTCAGGTGCCAGTTGTCGTGAGCTAGCATCAAGACACAGGGTTCTCGTGCCATGAAGATTTCTTTATTGCTGTGATGATCATGATCATGATGTGTATCTGCATCATCTTGTGTATCCCTATCATCTTGTGTATTTGTGCTTATTCTTCTAAGCAAGCCTTTTATATTCTAACACACACATTCAGTACATTTCCACGAATAATCCACTGGCTAGAAAGCAAGCAAGTTCCATAACAAGCAGCGAGCTTATCTTATGCCTAGGTACAAAACACCCCGGTTTATTCAGACCTTCTGTCTCCTTTCCAAAGCCTCATTATCAGCAATTCAGCATTTGACGAGGCCGAGCTGAACTCTCCATCTCCCACAGGAAGCCATCCAGAGGGACCCAGGCAGGCTGGAGAAATGGGCCCATGAAAACCTAATGAGGTTCAATAAGGCCAATTTCAGGGTGCTGCACGTGGGTTGGGGCAATCCCAGGTATTTATACCAGCTGGGGGAAGATCTCCTTGAGAGCAGCCCTGCAGAGCAGGACCTGGGGGTCCTGGTGGACGAGAAACTGGACATGAGGCAAAAGTGTGTACTTGCAGCCTGGAAGGCCAACTGTGTTCTGGGCTGCATTAAAAGAGGGGTGGCCAGCAGGGAGAGGGAGGTGATTGTCCCCCTCTACTCAGCTCTTGTGGGGCCCCATCTGGAGTACTGCGTCCAGGCCTGGGTCCCCCAGTACAGGAAGGACGTGGAGCTCTTGGAACGGGTCTAGAGGAGGGCCATTAAGATGATCAGAGGGGTGGAGCACCTCTCCTATGAGGAAAGGTTGAGGGAACTGGGCTTGTTTAGCTTGGAGAAGAGAAGGCTTCAGAAAGACGTAATTGTGGCCTTCCAGGACTTGAACGGAGTGTATAAACAGGAGGTGGAATGACTACTTAGATGGGTTGACAGTGATAAGACAAGGGGGAATGGTTTTAAACTGAGACAAGGGAGATTTAAGTTAGATATTAGGAGGAAGTTTTTCACCTAGAGGGTGGTGATGCTACACCATGATGGAACAGGTTGCCCAAGGAGGTTGTGAATGCCCCATCCCTGGAGGTATTCAAGGCCAGGCTGGATGTGTCTCTGGGCAGCCTGGTCTGGTGTTTGGCAACCCTGCACATGGCAGAGGGACTGAAACTAGGTGATCATTGAGGTCCTTTTCAACCCAGGCTGTTCTATGATTCTATGATATATATACAAAATGTATAAGATATATATTATTAAATATGTCTTAGGGCCGGATATGCCCTAACCTGTGTTGATACAGTGAGCGGGTTGATGCAAGCCTATCCTGCACCAAAGGCAAACCAAAGCCTATACCATTAAAACACTAACTAGGTTCATGGTGTCATACAGGACTCCAGAGGTCATTGAGAATGACCAAGGTACACATTTCATGGGTGCAACTGTGCAGAAGTGGGCTGAAGACAACACTAAATGTTTCTGAGAAAACAGTTTCACTTGCCCTATAATCTAGTGGGAGTAGGCCTAATAGAATGATGGAATGGGATCCTGAAGGCTGCTCTGAAGGTAGATACACAGTCCTTTCAGGGGTGGACCAAGAGGTTTTATGAAATCCTGCAGGACTTGAATGAGAGACCAGGGATGGCAGAACCAGAGCTTTAAGAATGTTGCAGACAATTTGGGCCTCACCTCTTAGAGAAGCAAGCACTTCTTGGTCAAGCCACAAGTTGGCACCATGGATAATCTTCTGCTTCCTGCTCCTGAGGACCCGAAGCCCAGAAAACACGCTGTAAAATGGCCTTGGAAGGTGCAAGAAGGACCAAAATGCTGCAGTCTCTTTGCATCTGGGGGATCAGTAAACCCTCTGGTAGTCAATGCATGGCCAGCAGAGATAGTAGTTAACACTCTGATTTTCATTGCTAAGGGGACACTGGTCACATCCATGTGGCAGATTAGAGCCTCCCGTTTGGGACCTAATATAGTGATCCAGACACAGGTTTCAAGCCAAAGTGTGTAGTTCTGGATGTTCTCAAGGCCAGCTCACTCATGCTGTGAAGGGGTGGAGTGCAGTGGAATTTCCAGGTCACAGCCAGAATCAGTAGGTGTGTACCTGAGTGATCGGGGGAGCCAAGATCCACCTTTCCTTTGTCTCCCTCTCAGTGGAGCTTCTGGCCGTGCTTCCATGAGAGCATATGAACTCAGAGCCTGCATGGTTTGCCCCCTCCCCCATTTTCTGATGCACCAGAGTTCAAACCAGAGAATACTGCATTCCTGAGCTCACCCTTTTTCCAAACTGTTGCTGTAAAAGGATGAGTTAATTACTCTTTCTTTGTTATCTTGCTCAGTAGTGCTTATATCTCAAAGAAATGCCCTGTGATTGCCTTCAGTTGCTTTACAGGATTCTCATCAAGAGCATAGAATCATTTCTATCATTCTATCATTTCATCATAGAATCACAGAATCATAGATTCATTTGGGATAGAAGGGACTTCTGAGGGCCATCTCATCCAAACCCCCTGCGATGAACAGTGACATCACAGCTAGATCAAGTTGCCCAGGGCCTTATCTGGCCTCCCCTTGAAAGTCTCCAAGGACGAGGCATCCACTACCACACCAGGTAACCTGTTCCAGTGCCTCATCACTCTCACTGTAAAAGACTTTTTCCTTATATCTAACCAAAATCTATCTTCCCTGAGCTTGAAGCCATTTCCTCTCGTTCTGTCGCCACAGACCCTGCTAAAGAGTCTGTCCCCTTCTTTCCTATAGCTTCCCTTTAAATACTGAAAGGCCACTATTAGGTCACCGCACAGCCTCATCTTCTCCAGGCCAAACAGCCCCAGCTCTCTCAGCCTGTCCTCATAGGAGAGGTGTTCCACACCATGGATTATTTCTGTGGCCCTTCTCTGGATGTGCTCCAACAAGTCCGTGTCTCTTCTGTACTGAGGACTCCACATCTGGATGCAGTACTCCAAGTGAGTCCTCACCAGCACAGAGCAGAGGGGCAGGATCACCTCCCTCAGCATGCTGGTCATGCATCTTTTGATGCAGCCCAGGATACAGTTGACTTTCTGGGCTACAAGGACACATTGACAGCTCTTGTCCAGCTTGCTATCCATCATTACCCCCAGGGCTTTTCCAGCAAGGCTGCTCTCAATCCTTTCATCCCCCAGTTTGTATGGTAATGGAGGTTGCCTTGAGTCAGGTGCAAGACCTTGCATTTGGATTTGTTGAAGCTCATGAGGTTCACCTGGGCTCACTGCTCAAGCCTGTCTAGATACCTCTGAATTTCATCCCTTCCCTTTGGTGTGTCAGCTGCATCCCACAGCTTGGCGTCATCAGCAAACTTGCTGAGGGTGCACTCAATCCTGCTGTCCATGTTACTGATGAAGATATTAAAGAGTATCAGTTCCAGAGCTGACCCCTGTGTGACACCACTCATCACCAATCTCCATCCAGACATTGAGCTATTGACCACCACTCTCGACTTGATCCTACAACCAGTTCTTCATCCACCAAACAGTCCACCCATCAAATCCACATCTTTCCAATTCAGAGAGAAAGTTGTTGTGGGGTATCATGTCAAAGGCCATACTGAAGTTGAGATAGATTGCATCAGTGGCTATTCCCTTGTCCATTCATGCAGTGACACCATTATTAAGGGCCATCAAGTTGGGCAAACAGGATTTGCCCCTTATGAAGCCATGCTGGTTCTCCCATATCAGCTCCCTGCCTTCAAGGGATGACTGGAATAATGTTTACAATGGATCAGCTTGAAAGAATGTTACTAACAATTTCCTGCTACATACTGGTTATTTTTCTTGCACATTGTTTCTAAGAATTTGCTCTGCTCACTTTGCAGTAAGCTAAGACAATATTAGGTGTATTTAGATTGTACAGGCTTCCTTCTATTGGAACTCAGACCAATCCACAACAGACAGCTGTCTGAGAAGTCCATATTTTGAGTTGTGTTTAGGGAATGAGGGCTATTCTGAAACTTTTAGCTACATGTTCCAAAGTAGAATCATGTAATATCTTGAGTTGGATGGGACCAACAAAAATTATTGAGTCCAACTCCACATAGCACCATGCAAAATCCAAACCCCATGTCTGAGAGTGGTGTCCAAACACTCCCTGAACTCTGGCAGTGTGGGGCCATGCCCACTGCCCTGTGCATCGCGTTCCATGCCCACCACCCTCCAGTGCAGACCCATTCCCTGACCCCCAGCTGCCCCTCCCCTGGCACAGCTCCATGCCATTCTCTCAGGCCCTGTCGCTGTCACACAGAGCAGAGCTCAGCGCTGCCCTCCACTCCCTGTGAGGAGCTGCAGCAGCCATGAGGGCTCCCCTCAGCTCCTCTGCTCTGTGCTGGGCAAACCAAGGGACCTCAACCACTGCTCATGCAGTAGAGCATCATCTGGTATATTGATTCAGTTGCAGTGTGCCCAAGGTGAATCATATTCAAACCAGGTTACAGTAAGACTGTTTTTACAACAAATTGGATCATAGAATCATAGAATGGTTTGGATTGGAAGGGACCTCAAATCCCACCCAATTCCAACCTGCTCCCATGGGCAGGGCTGCCCCCCACCAGCTCAGCTGCCCAGGGCCCCATCCAACCTGTCCTTGAGCACCTCCAGGGATGGGGTACCACAGCTTCTCTGGGCGGCTGTGCCATGGCCTCATTGCTCTCTAAGTAAAACATTTCCTCCTAATATCTAACCTAAATCCCCCCTCTTGTAGTTTAAAACCATTTCCCCTTGTCCTATCACTTTCTGCCTGTGTAGAATTTCTCTCTCCCTCCTGCTTGTAAACTCCACTCATATACTGGAAGGCTGCAATGAGGTCTCCCTGGAGCCTTCTCTGGGCTAAACAAGCCCAACTCCCTCAGCCTTTCTTCACAGAAGTGCTCCAGCCCTCTGATCCTCTTTGTGGCCTCCTCTGGACACTCTCCAGCAGCTCCATGTCATTCCTATGCTGGGGGCCTCAGGCCTGGACACAGTGCCGCAGGTGGGGCCTCACTGGGGCAGAGCAGAGGAAGTATCATATAGGAACTCTAAGCTTTGAATTGTGAATGAAAGCAAAACATACATTTTAAGGGCTAAGGTAAAATTGCATGTGTGATATCTTGCATCTTGTGCATGTCTTGCACTTTGACACAAGTGTTGTAGTAGGGGACAGCGAGGATTCGGGATGTGACATGGTAGGACTCTCCCCTTGCTTGGTATCAAAGGGTTAATGTATGCATAAGGGGCGTAGACGAAGTAGGATAGGTATATAGGTAAATCGCACGACGCAATAAACGCCATTTTTCTGCTCACCATATTGGTATTCACGTGCAGTTCTTTGGCCTGGGTAGGTTTTACCCGATAGTCCAGCACAGGCACAGAGCTAAAAGAGCATGGGTTGCCAGGTGTACGGCAACAAGTGGTGCCCCGTGTGAGGACTCTGTGTGTTATTCCTGTGCACAGCAACACACAAGGGAGAAGAATTTGGCTTAATGTGTAATTGTAAAGCTCAGCTACAATTGAAAGATTAATACACTAAGTATATATAAAGAGAGTACAAATAATTGTGAGATACCTTTCTCCACCTATTTGTTTATTTACATCAGGAGATATCTGGTGCTCCGGTGCTTGGAGTTCAATGACTGTGCATGTGCATTTTCACATTTGCCCAGAATTATGGTTTCACTGAGGTGTGATCATCAGTTTTTAGCAGTGTTTTCCTTAGAAAAAGGAAGCAGCTGTAGATGACACGGATGAACATCCTTCTGAATAGAGGCAGCAAAAGCCTGCTAGCTGTTTTTTGGAACCTCTGTTGTCAAATTCTGACAGTCTTATGTTCAATGAGTTTGTTTTACTGCAGTTATGCTTTAGTGCACTAATTGAGATGCATACAAAAGATAAAGCTAATTTTTAAGACACAGTAAACTGCTGGCATTTTATTATGAGCAATACGATTTATACCAGTTTTCTTTATCCTTTCTCAGGCCACTTGTTTTGGGTCCTGAAAATCCAGTTTTTAATGCATATGAGAACAGCAATACCTAGGATGAAGCTGCTCATATCAAAACAGAGCTTCAGTGTGAAGGCAAAAATACACTGGATATTTTCACAAAGATACAGTGTAACAACCTACTTGGAGAGCCTTCTCTGCTAATTTTACTCTCAGGTAAACAATGCAATCCTCCTGACGGGAGGGCGCATCTGGGGTCAAGGGGCTCTTGTTTTCCCAGTCTGCCAGATTATTTATCAAACAACTATTATCATTGCTTCCGAATTACCTGGACACAATCCACTCTGTTCAGAGCGTTAAGTCTCCCAGTACAAATTCAATCCACTGTGGTGGAAATAGCTGAAATATTATCTCCTCAGCCTGGTAAGTTCAGGCTAAAGGGCAAGACAGGCAGCATTTCAGAAGTTTCTTCTTATAAACAGCAGTTGCCTTTGCTTTCCAGCTCACTTGAAAAGGTATTGCTTTCTATGAAACTTTAAAGGTCCATTTATCAAGTGTTCCTCTGAAAGAATGCATGGTAAAAAGACTACACATTTTCCCAACATCTGGGGATTTGGTGTATTGTGTTACATAAATGCAGTCTGATAGATTCTGTCCACACATAGTTACTTGCAGAAATTAGGGGCACCTATGTATCTCTTGTGTCCAACATCAAAGTGATGTTTGAAATATAAGGAGGAGATAAACGACGATGTCAGACTCTGCCCATGCTGTGGGTAGGCAATAACAAATTTCAACAGTTAACAGGAGACATAAACAGTACAGGAATCCAAGGTAGGCTGATAAGGCTACAACACAAAGTTCCTATGTGAAAGTGATTAGGTATTTTGTTGCAGTGGCAACATTGGTGCAGTCCCTTTCACAATGGGAGGAACAGCATAGAAGGCATGTAACTGACAGAAGCATGTATCTGACAGCAAGGAGGCTTGTAAGGTTAAAATATGATGAGGAGGGACGTGAGTGGGGTAAGAAGGGGTAAGTGGGCAGTGGTTGTTAATGCTAAGTGAAATGTGTCCTTTCAAAGCTGATCTCTCTTTTGTGTCTTCCCATTAGCTCAAAGAATGCAGAGATCTGGGATGGGATCTCTAGTTTTCTTTGTGCTTTGAAGAGCTGATGTCTGCATAAATCCTTGGAGCTGAAGTAGCTAACAGAAATAAACGAAGCTTGATTGCTGAAATCAGTCCACAGGAGTGTGATTGTTTATTTCTTTATCTGATCAACAAACAAAAATCAAAGCAATCCAAGCTTTTCCAGCACTTTTTCTATAACAGACCGTTTTAAAGAGTTTACATACTACATTGATGGGAGGCAAACCATTGCCTAAATTACACAACCTAAATGCACAAGGGAGTATGTACAATCCATTGATGCAGTGTGAAAATTACTTTCACTTTATTGTTATACATTTGAAATGCCCTGAAAGAAAACAAAACTTTAAAAGCTAGGAAAAATTTACTCTTTCAGTTAAGAAAACACATTTTTGAGTAATAGAGCCATACAGCTTTGCACATTTTTTAAATGAGCTACTGAAAGGAGATGTTCTCCAACCCTGTATATCACTCAGGATCCCACTTTTGTCCCATCCATTTTCCATCCCACATAATCATAATTTTTTGAGACAGATTTTTTCTTGTGGGATTTGTTGATTCCTTACAGTGAACTGAAATACTTCCTTTCTTAGTGGGCTTAAAGAGAGAATTCTAGACTTGTAAAGTCCATGCCATTATTATTTCAGCCTGAGATCTCAGAATGCTGAAGAGGGAGGCTGCATTCTTTTCTTTCCCTTGGAAATTTCACATTCAGGAGACTATAATAATAATAATTAAAAAAAAAAAAAAAAAGAAAAAGAAAAAAAAAAAAAGATGAAAAACCTGCAACTGTTGTTCTTCATTTACAAACTCACCACAGCTTTCCAAAATTCTGTGCTACTCATTTTTCTTTTCAAGCTGCTGACTGGAAGAAATCGATGTGTAGAAACTTAACAGCAAAGCTTTGCTATGGTTAAGCAAGGTGTTCTTTATTGGCAGCACTGTGGTAGCATCAGGTACCTCTCCAGGAATGTTCCACTAGTTGATCATTTGTGAATAGGTCATATTTTCATATGTATAACATATCCATTACATTCCCAAATTCATTATCCTATCCACTCCCAACAACTAATAGACACGGCCTTATTTGGCAATCTTCAGTGTCACTGTCTGTCCTTGGGTGTGCTGTTTACTTCCTCCAAATATTCCTTTTGTCCCAAAGATTACTCTGGAATGCAAAGACAATCGGAAAAGTCTCTGCACACACAGATAAGATGACAAAGAGGAATGTCTTGATGCAGTCTGTCTCATTTTAGGCAATTTCTGCCTGGTATGTGTCGATCCTGTCTTATCAGGTCTCCACTAAACAGGTGCAGTTTTTTTTCCATGGTTGTTTCTTCTGTGTTGTTAAAGCAGAACAGACTTGCAACATCTCCCCTTCTACAATGCTAAATCCTACTTATCATCATCCACAACATCTAAAGGCTACTGTGGTGTTGCAAGCAAGCATTAATAGAATACCTTGTGTAATTTCTTCTTCAGACTACTGTGCTTGTTGCAGCTAAGCTCTAATGGCAGCTTGGATCTCCCTGTACTGGGCATCTATACTGTACAGCCATCCCACACCTCTCCTTATACAGTGCAAGAATCTTTACAGGTCCCAGCTGTCTGTCTCTGCAGTAAGGCTTTGTCCCACACCAGGGAACTGCCTCTAGCAGTGGTGTGCATGGTTTTGCGACACAATTATTACTGCTGACCTATTCTCCTGTCTTTTTTATATGAGATGTGACATTGTCGGGTATCCACTTTTGCAAGGGATGAAAATGAATTCTCCCGAGCCTGCTTCTCCTCCAACTGAACTGTATGTCTCTTTTACGTAGAAATACATTATGTTTAAAGCAAATCGTAACTGATGCTAAGAGATACTACTGAGGTTACTGAGTTGATTTAAACTACAGCTATGGTAGGTGTCCATTCTTCTGGCAGAAACTACCAGGAAACAGAACTATGGAGAAGTGTGTTCAAGTTCATTGACCAGCATCTTAACACCTTCCTGCTGTCATCATCAGCAAAATGGCATGCTGGTTATTATGAGTGTGTGCCCCATGCAGGCTTATGCTGCTGACTTTGCTCTAGGGACAGTAGCTTCTAGTAGTGGAATTGTGCTGACACAACATGGGGAAAGAAAAGATCTTGAACATCTGTAGGCATTTGTTGAAGTGCAAGCATGAAAAGGTACATAAAGTCTAACTAGAAGACTTTTCTTACACAGAATCTGTTAGCCACACCAGACAGAGCATGGCCAGTGAATAACTTCTGCTCATCTTTATGTTTGCATAGATTTGTGAAATCTTGTTGGCTGTAACAGAAGTAAAGCACTTTTAATCTGGAGTACTAGTTTATTGCTGCAGGTTTTTTGTTTTTTTTTGTTTGTTTGTTTGTTTGTTTTGTTTTTTGTTTTGTTTTTGTTTTTTTGCTTGAAAGGTTCTTTATACCCTTTGAAAAACAGAATAAACTTCAGCAACAGCACCTGATAGAAAGAAACACGTGCTGTGAAGAAGTCTGGGAGTAACCAGGCACCGGTGCAGCTTAGAACTACCCTTTTTGCCTTTTCCTGCAGGCAGTCTGTAGGTTTGTGTTGACAATTTTTATGTCTTCAGCAAAGAAGATGGATAGTGTTCATGTGGAAATCAAAATCCAGGTTACCACATCAAAGTCAATCTTCAGAGTACCATAAAAACTTTCTCTGCTTTGTCTCCATTTAGGTTTACACATAACTTAGTACCAGTGCTACATCAAATGTTTCATGGCAACTTTAGCTTGCACTGAAGAATATTTCTAGTCACTGAAATAAAAATTATTAAAAAAAAAAAAAAAAGACATCTGCGCTTTTAGATACAGAAATTAATGCATCTATGGAAAAGAATGCTAAAAACTTATACGGACAGTATTTTTAACCTAGACTGTCATGTTAAAATTCCTTCTTCAAAGTTAGCGGTAGCCATGTAGGGCCAAGCTCATTTGATTGTCCCATGAGGAAGGGGTAACTTTATCACTGTAGATCTGACTCAGTGCTAAGCTCAGTATTTCTTTCTTTTCTTTGTAGAACCTCAGTTCATGCCCAGCTTTCCTGACTTCTTCCAGTTCCCTCAGTGCCACTTGCAGCTCTTGGGAAATAATTCCTGGAGATTCTTGCTCCTTCATAATCCAGTCCAGGGCCATGTGACTTCTCATCTTTTCATCTAAGGAACACTGGGAGTAGTAGGAAATTACTTCCTAAGATTCAGGGAAATAACAACAGACACAGAACTTAGTAACAAATCTACTTTAAATAGACAGATAAACAACACTGAGAATCATTCAGCTTTCTGCAAAAATTACGCAGCAATCCTCTGTAAAGTTCTAACTTTCACAAGCTGATCACTAAAAGATAGAGGTAAATCTACCTATGTTTATTTCTCTTGAAGAGAGGTAACGTTCTAAATAACGAAAGTTATTTTCCTCCCTTTAGAAAGCTCAGAATGTACAGTTCTTCCGTAGATTGTAACATAGTACACAACTTAACTTCACAAGTTAAAAATATTTTGAAATTTTTCAAGCTACTGCATTTCTAAGTGTTGTCCCAAAATGGAAGACAACACCTGCTAGGGTCCCAATTTTTCTCAAATGAATTTTCTGCCTGTTGATAGATAAAAGTGAGAAATAGTCCAGGGTTTTCTTGCAGTGATATCAAGGGACAAATACAGAAAATACCGAAGTATTTTAAAATTTGTCTTTTCTAAGTTCTGTACAAATCAAAATTAAGGACATTTGCTCAGAAATTAAAAATTCTACTACTAATAATAATTTGCATATTTTAACCTCAGGCTGTTAACCACCCAGTCAACTTTTTAATGGCTTGTCCTACCTGCCGGGAGCACTTTGTTTCCCGTAGGGCTTTAAGGCTTCCATTCCAATGCAGAAGCTGAAAGACAATCATCAGCTCCTGCAAAATGTGATTGCACATCATTGAAATATTCAAAAAAACCCACCTCTTCACTTAAGATAGAAAAAAAAAAAAAAAAAAAAAAAAGGAACAGATTTGGTGTTCAAAGTTGATGACATAAAGGAAAATTAATCCAAATTGTATCAGGAATTACAATGAAAGGCTTACAGCCAGGTAGCTAAAAACTAGTATTTCATCTTTTGAAGCAAATAGAGTAGTGTAAAATACTGGTATTCTAAGTCCCTCAGTTAGGAGCTTTTACTTACTTCTAGGTGACCACTACAACCTTCTTTATAATCATAGTAGCTGGCATATTTAGAGCTTTTTAGCTACCAGGCACCAGCATTACAAATGAGGCAAACTCTTGATCACCAGGTTGAGTATTTTGTTTTCCATTTTCTGCACACTGAAGTAAGGCAGTTTAAATTACTTTCTAACTTTCATTGTGTCACATCCCACTATTCATTCCAAAATAACATTTAATTTGGTCGAGTAACAAAGATACTTAAAATTAACCTTAGATCCTTGCCCCAAATCATTGTTCTGTTTAGTTTTGGAAATTTCCAACCTTTGAATTGAGATGGATGACTATCACAGACAGAATAGTATCAATAAATTTTTGCGCACACACACACAAAGGATGAGAATATGATTTGCTATCTAACTGATCACTTTTCTAATGGGATTTTTATTTCAGGGCAGACATTCAGTGGCCTTAAACAAAACTGTTATCAATGTATTCATTTTTCTTTAAATGATGTGAGGCATTTTGATCTTTTCGTGAAACAAAATGGATATTTCACAGTAAACAGTAAATACACAAAACAAACGTTTCACCTGAAACGCAGTTGATGCAATTTAATGGATCAGCTGGTGCTATTAAACAAGGCTCTGCACAGAAGAACGGAGCTAGATCCCCAAGAGGGCTGTAATTATATCTGCTGTATTGAATAGAGCTGGGTTAGATGGAACTGGATTTCTCATTGTAAAGATTTAATATTTCTAAAATTACTTGTTCCAAAACAAACATATTGCGAGTATTGCCCCATTTTGATAATATCAAGACCCCGTGGAGGTTTACAGTGGGTGCTAATGGAAAGTAGGGGAATGGGAGAGAAAAGTGAACCTTAAGGAAGAGTATATAAATATGTGTCAATCCAGACCACTGCTCATGGCCTAGTAAATCAGTACCTACCCAGATACTGAATCACTGCCTCAGTGTTACCGAGAGTGCCTAACACATTACAATTTAAATTAGAGATGGAAGGGAGAAAGATAAACTCAGTAGCATACAAGGATTATTTTCATCACCAGTGATTCTCTTTCAAATGCTAACCACAAACAGGGCAGAATAAAGAGTGAATCTTTTTTTTTTTTTTTTTTTTTTTTCCCTCATGTTCATTTACTGCTTTTGATGTGACCAAAAGCATTGGCTTGCAACTGGATTTTTCTAACTTGATGATTGGTAGACTTCTGACAAAACAGAGGACAGGACAAAAGGGCTCAGTGATAAAACTGATAAAATTATCTTATCTTACACTAGATAGATAGAAAACATAGAACTTTACTTGGGCTGTACAAATTATTTTTTATTCCTGCATTTCAGTCTTTTTCCTGAATCTTTTATAAACTTGGCTACATTGATATTTTTTTGGTTATGCAGGAGTGAATTTTGAATTCATGCAGAATGAATTTTATATACATTTTAGATGGACATATTTGGTAGATGGAGGAAGTGGTCTGGTAAAGAAAGTGAGAGTGCACAGATTAACTCCGCACAGTCTCGCGTTTCAGACCAAGACACCAGGAGTAGCATACCTGGTGGTGCTGACCTAAGATGTCTTGAATACAGACGTACTCCATTCATAATAAGGATCATAATTTGATGGTGTGGGAAATGACGCATGGTTTTTGCATAAGTAATAGAATGTTGTACCAAAGGGACATACCTCAGAACCTGTGATACAAGATAAGTTTCTGTCTGTGGTTAAAGAATAGGGTATGCACATCCTGGACAGATAAAAGGAGAGTTTGGCTGGTGTGTTAATTTGTGTATGCTCCTCCCGTGGGGAGATCGTGGGGGGCGGCTGAGGGGTGACCAAATGTAAGGACTGTAAGACATACATCTGCACCCAGAACTCTGCAAGAAGAGACAAACTTATCTGGCAAGACATATGGTGGAAGACACTGGCCTGGTCATTATTTCGTGAATTCTGCTTACTTGGAGAAACAAAGACAGATAGACTTTGTCAACTACCTAGAGGATGTGTGCGTGAAGAACGTGGACCTGCCAGCAGGGGAGGAACTCAGTGTTGAGATCTAGGAGATGTAAGAGCTTGTTTTTCTTACAGCAGGCCCTCTGTCTTGCAGGATGCTCGCTACTGCAATCGCGAATTAAAACTTTTTCACAAGAGATACCGTCTACAAAAAATTATTTGAGCTATTTCTCACAATGGATGAGAAGAACCTCCTTTTTATTACATGTAAAGATTTTGTCCAAGAAAACTCATTATGTCCCAGGTACTGTTTAACCCAAGATCTGACCTAAATATTCATCCCTTTATGTGTATCTCTTTACTTATTCCCTTTTCTTTACCTCAGGAAACAAACACAAAATAAATCAAGATACAAGCATGAAATTCAAAGTCCTCAAAGCATGCGAAGACTGATCTTTAAAGGTGGAAGAAAGCCCAAAGTTTATGCTACATGTCTGGAGTCCTTTCAAACTAAAAAGTTAGTGGTGGGGTTTGCTTGTCTTTTTGAAGCTGTGGTCTTATTTTGACTTGCCGTGCAATTGGCTCTTGAATTTAAAATATCTATAGAAGAAGCTATTAAGCATTTTGTTTATTTTAAAATTATGTGCCCTATATTTCAAAAGACAGAAGATGATAGCAGCCTGTAACTAACCATGGGGAAATTTGTAATGTCTTTTGTATGAATAGTTCACACACAATCATCCTTCGATGCCTCTTCACTTATTGGAGATGAACCCTGCAATGCAACACTGTGCTTTTTGGCATTTAGAATGGAAATTGCCTTGCTTCTTTTGATTTTCAGTATTTCCTTTCATCCTGCAACAGCACATGAGCTAAGCTCTGAAACAGCTGAATATTATCTTGGAATTAGTGTGAGCTCCTTCACTCTCCATTCTGATTTGCTTGCATGTGTAAACCTGCTGTATTAGTTCTCATTTACCACTGGATTTTTAACTTGTCCATATAAGATATTAATCTTTGCCTTAGGGTGGCTTGTCATCTATCTGTAGATAACATGGGTTATTTGATAAGTAATCTTGGCTTACTCATCTTCCTCAAGTGCATAGAGAAGGTCTTTAAATTTCAACTGGCATATATTGGGATTTGGATTCAAGAACATGTTATATTTTACAAATCTCCACTCACAGGACATATAGAATCTTATTCTATCAAATTTTTTTTGCAGTTTCGGTGCTCTCTCTCAAGGCCTGACTTTTTTAGAGTCACTTCTGAAATTCCATCCCTGGATGAATTGCATCTTGAGGAGAGGAGAAGTCATAAAATCAGAGTTCAGAATGATGTAGCTTTGGGCCCAGCAAGTCTTCTGAAAGTTTATCATCTTGAGTGCAGTATCATTACCTACGACATTAAGTAAATAGGGCAACTTCTCCCTGATGACACTTTTGTCACTCTTTGTTAGGCATGTCACTGTGAGGTGCTACTTACAACTCAGCCAAAACATGTAGGCTTCTGGTGCAGTTCAAAACAGGCATGCTCTAGGAATATTCAGACTATTTTCTTTAATTTGTTCCTTCCTTCACATATTTGAAACTTACACACAGCTGCGTCTTGATTGCACTCAGAAGGTGAAGCAGAATGGTGCCCATAACACACAGCACTTATGCCCAGTTAACTTGTGCTATTGATCAATAAAAATCAAAGCCCCGCAGCATATTGTAGGCAGTTGAAGTCTATATAACGTCACATCAATCAGTTCACACTTAATCAAATGTAAGAAAAGTAAACTCAGAAATATGTGGATCTAGTTTGGTGCCTAGATTTGCATGAAGGTTCTACATACAATTTGGTAATTTAGAAAGCTGTAATAAAGCATCTACTTGGAGATTTTCTTAGTGGTTCAGAATATGTGTTCTGAAGTGTTGAATCAAACTTCTTTCAACTGGAATTAATTTTAGAAAGGCTCTGACAGAAGGCCAGAAGTGGTCACCACGCCTTTGAAATGGCCAGCATTACAAGAATATTTGCCCTTCAACATATTCCATTAGACAGTGCATGGCAACTCATTCACCCATGTTCAGTACAGTACTTTCAGATTTTATTTCAAATAACACTGTGGGAAGTCAAGTGCTCCCTTGTGAGGATGTATCAACCCAGTATAAGACCAGTGCTCATAGTATTTTCTCTAGTAATGCAGATTAAGCACAATACTTTTTATTAGGATTTGGAATCAAAAAGGCCATTTCATCACATGTAAATTTTAGGCACAGCACTGTGCAGGTGATATTTCAGGGCATGTAATCAGCTGGAAGGGACGCTATTCTTTGCTAATATTGCAGACATATGTTGTTGGCACTTCACTTATTGTAGGACAGTTTTGAAGTTAACCTTTAGACGTTCAGACTTGATCTAAATCCAAATTTCTGTCTTTCTGTATGGCCGCAGCATGTCTCAGATGCAATGAATTCTATCTGAAATTAGTCATTAAGTTGTTTCACTCAGATGCGAATGATGTAGAAGCTGCGCTGTTATCCTTATACCTGAAATTCCAGCATTGTCTTTCCAATGTTTGACTCTAGCATGTAACGATAAGCTCCAATACTAGTACTGGGGTCATCAGCATCCTTTAGGCTGCCCTTTGGGAAGAAACAAGAGAATATGATTAGAATGGAAGTAGTTGATTTACGGTTGTCCACTTTATAGTTAATAACAAGTCTTAATACTGCTAATCCAAGACATTTTTAATGCCCCTCCATTTCTTTCCCCAGCAAACAATTCTGGAGCCTGTTTCTGCAAATCACAATTACTACGGAAATTAATCATTTTATCAATATTTTGTGTACCAGTTGAATGTGAAATGACTGGCAAGTGGTCAACATGGTTTCTCTCTCCTTGAACACTGGCCAGACTAGGTTTAGAGACTTCAATGCCTTTATTTTTTCCTGTCTTCCTAGAGAGACAACAAATGAGAGTGCTGAAGTGCTTAGTGACACACTGTTGAAAGGAGGAAACAGGTGAGATTAACTAGAAGTGATTTAGTATTTGCTTTGCAGTAAGCAGTTAGCACTGGAAAGGCTTCCTTAGCTAACACCCCCATGCACCTCCTACTGACACTTCTCAAATCACTCTCCAGCTTATATATTTGTAGCCAGTTTATGTGATGTACTTCCTTGTAGGTGTGATTTTTCACATGTATTTTCTTAAGAGTTCCTTCCTTTCTATCTGTCCACACAGCCACTGATTATTTTTATTCACTGGAGAAGCCAATGAATTGTGAGAGGTTTTTCTTTCTTGGTGCTTGCTACAGCTCAGATACTTTGCAAAATATCTCAACACTGTAATGCGGAGGAAATAAGACCCTTGCCTGTGCCCAGCAGAAAAGGAGAAGTAGAAGGAGTGAGATCCCAACAATGGTTTATGGAGCAGGAGAAGGCTCCAGGAAAACAATATTAAAAAGCTCATTAAATGCTTTGAGGTACTTTCTAATACCCCTTCCCTCCCCCTCCCCTCAAAAAAGAAAATGTCATTATTGTAAGGAAGACAGAGAAAAATGCAATCTGGAATTATCAATTTCTTTATAGAAAGGAAAATTATGTAGGCAAAGATATCTGATCATTCTGGAGGTCTAAAGAAATCTTCTCTCAGGTGTAAGGATGGAAACAAATATGACCTGAGGAAGGAGGAGACGCAGACAAGAAGGGGAAACAATTTGTTATTGTTCTGCCCAGACCTGTTTATTTCTTAGTGAAAAAGATACAATACTCTCCTGCTTTGGCAGCTTCAATATAATTGACTGTAATGGGACTATAATGACTGACTAGAGTTTTGAAGCAGGTCTTGGCTTTTCTTGTGAACTGGAGCAGCATCCCCCTGAGCACTTCTAAAATAAACTGACAGTAGTTAGTGGCTCAGCAGTACACAATAATTTTATGTCAAGCCCTGCTTCTCTAGCTAATCTTTGCTGTCCCAATGCACTACTAATGGGAGAGTCTACTTTCTGATCTCTGTGTGGTGCCCATCCATCTAAAGTCATAATTGCTGAGATGAATCAACAAAATGCCCATTCAGTTAAATCAGTTCTGTCTAGTTCCAGGTATTTAAGAATTATTTACTCCCAGTGCAACAAATGCTGACTGTGCAGGTTTGCACCTCATAAAGTGTACCTAAAGTAATGAATACACTCAATAAAGTGTATCTATGGGCATGCTGATAACACAGTCCATAGTTCTGCATTCACTTTTTCAGCAGAATTCAAAAGCTACATTAATTATCCAGCAACAGGAAGGGGCTGAATTTTGTCTCTTTCATAGAATCACAGAATCACAGAATGGCCTGGGTTGAAAAGAACCGCAACGATTACCCAGTTTCAACCCCTCTGCTATGTTCAGGGTCTCCAACCACCAGACCAGGGGGCCCAGAGCCACATCCAGCCTGGCCTTGAATGCCTCCAGGGATGGGGCATCCACAACCTCTCTGGGCAACCTGTAAGCTCCTTTGAAGGGGGAAACCCAGAAAAAGGAACGTGAGATAATTTTGGTCAGATTCCTTTGCATAACACCAGGTATTCAAAGGCAACTTCAGAAAGATTTCTACCCAATATGTTTCCACTGAACTGAAAGAAAATTTATGGCTTTTGAATGCTGTAGCGTTAACACACTGCTGTTGAAATATTTATGCTAGCTTTTAAATATCCCTAAGGAAATCCAGGCAGAACTCTGTGAAGCATATAATCTTTTAGCTCAAAAATTTCCATAAAAAATGATAAATTACTTAAGTCAAAAACTCCCTTTAAATTTCATATACAAATAAATCATGTTCTATTTTTCCTAACTTTTGTGGATTTTTGTCCCTCTATAATGTATAAAATTCTCAGTACTGAAAAAGAAAACCATTCTTTCATCTATAAAACAGATACAGACCAGGCCCCCTTTTACTCATCTGTTTCTACATCCTTTCCCCAATACATCCCATGAGGCAGTACACTCAGAAGGGGAGCACTACAGATTATCTCAAAAAATAGAAGAAAATAGGGTTATTTCCAAATTTTTAAAAATCTCTTACACACTTATTATCAGAAATGTCTTCTGCACGCAGAAAAGAAATTAAATTAAACCTTCCTTAACTCACAATACATGTCTTTTAGCAAATCAGCACTTTCATTCCTAAGGATTTAGAGCACTCTGAAATATTTGCTACGTAGCAGCATTCTGAACTATAAATATTTTATCCAGGTTTAAACTCCATCAATCAATCAATCAATCAGTCGATCTGAGTGACCTTTAAGGACTAATACAGCTTTAAAAAACTGACACTTTAATCCCAGTGTTTTAAACATAAAATTGATAATTGCATAGGTGAAAAAACAGTAAGACCTTGATTTTGTCAGCTGGTGGAAAATCTACTATTGGAGAATCATAATCATGTATGTTCTATTCATTAATACCATTCACATGTGCTCTTTTTGCTTGCTGACAGAGATAGTAGGCAGACTGGAGCTTTGATTTTACCTACAAGATCATACGATTCCCCCCTGATTTTTTGCACTTACACTTGTTGAGAAAACAGCCTCCTGAACACTCTTCATGATGAATTCCTTTGTGATTCTGCGACAGGGCAATTCATTGAAGAGAGAGTTGATCAGAGCCACTTTTGCAGCATCTCGCCTTGCCTCTGCTCTGCTTAAACAGCTCTGTAAAAGCACATTAGAAATTTTACAGGTCTCGGATGAAACCTGTATTTCCCACTGCATTTCTTATGTGTGGGTTTTTTTTTTTGTTTTGTTTTTTTGCCTCTCAAAGTAAATTAGAGTTAAAATATATGATTTGTATTATTAATAATTGCTTTTATCATAAAATCTGACTTCTGAGAACCAACATTTTAATTGGGAAGTAGCTTTGCCAGAAATCTTCATAAAAATAATTGGTTTAAGTAAACTTTAATTTATTTTATCGAAATTCTTTAGTTTTTGTAACCCACAATTTGATTTTTTAATAGTTACTGCAAACATTAATTTGTTGCTTACCCTACTTCCTAGCAACAGCCAAGTTGGGAGTGAATTAAGTTTACAAAATTTTTTTGCAGTGAAAATGCATCCTAAATGTTTTCTTTCTTTTTTCTTCTTTGAAATCAGCCAAAATTTAACATCCGTGTAGTAGAATGACACCTCTGATTTCTCAGTGATGCCGTCCTTTGCCTCTTTCAAACCAAACATTTCATGAACTTTGTGGAGGCTCTGGATGGTGGAAAGGGGGAACTTGAAAGAAGAGTTGTCACCCCTCGTTGTTCACCCTGCCTTGCTGTGTAGCTGCATGAGCTGCCAGTGCTGACATATGCTGTCCTCAAACAGCTTACAGAGGGACAACTCAGTGTTTAGTTTGGCCTTTAGAAGTTTCAGTTCAAGACTGCTTTCTCTGGTTTTGTAATAGAGCATGAAAATTTCTTAGCTCTCAACAGGCAAACAATGCACTCATATTTTTAATAAACTCAGGATTTTACCCTCTTCAGAGGTAATGGAGATTCCTAAACATGAGCTCCATGGGGTGACCTGGACAAAATGTTACGCTCCCAGTTTTGTCTAAACTCAGGAAACTTCCTCACCTCATAGAATCATAGAATCATAGAATCACTCAGGTTGGAAGGGACCTCAAAGATCTTGCCTCCTGTGTTACATATGTCATCAGGGCTCACCCACATTCCCCACATCAAGCTCAAGATTTTAATTTTATCACAGCTTTTACAGGACAAAGTTGTATGCCGCAGGCATTGAAAAGTAGAGACAAAAGCACCAGCCATGCCTGAGCTTCAGCAACTACAGGGAATGGATTATGTGAATTGAATCCACATGAACTTAGAAGACAAACCGCACCCCAAGCTTTCAGACGGGCTTAAAAATGCCTCGAAAGATTTATGCCAACCTGACTGAAGGGTGAAACTGTTTTCGAATCTCAAATCTGGCTAACAGCATGGCAATCAAGATAGAGAGCAGAGTGCAGACGGTCTGTGCACTCACTGCTCAATCAGGTATGCCCCTTCTCTGATGCTGCAATGAAAGGCAATCATCTTCAAACTTTGATTTGTCCATTCTTCCAGCTGCTGCCTCTGAACCCCACGGTAATTTATTGGGAGTGGGATAATAATAATATTAGATTTTACTGTAATAATAATTATAACAAAAAATCCTAGTCTTTTCAAACAACTAATTGACATTTGATTTCTGCTCTCTTAATACAGAGATGAACTGCTATGAATACAATCATGCATCATGCATCACTGTGTTCCTCTCCTACATTTTGAACAGAGTGAAATAACGGCAAGTGAGAACCTGCCATGGTTTATCAAGAACAAAGCCATCTTAGTAGAGACTCGCTGAATAAAGTTTTACTAGACATGAAGGAAGACCAGCTTTTAAAATTGCCTGAGTACTTTTCAGATAGCAAGAAATATTAACACCTTTAGAATTTCAACATTTAATTTTCTTCATGGTGAGTAAGGTGTGCTGTACTTGAGGACTTCATCTAACCTTAACAGGTACATTAGCTTGTCATCCATCTTAATTTGCAATGTCTGATATGACAAAATGATCTCTTGAGGTCCCTTCCAAACCCTGTCATTCTGTGATTCTGTGAAATGCATACCTTTTGTGTTCATTTACAGCAGCATCCACAGATTCTTCCAAGGTCTTTTTTATTTCCTCCAAGGTCTTTTTTATTTCCTTCTCCAGCCCTAAAGGTATTTAGTATCTGGTACAATTGGTTTAATTCCACCAGGTTGTTTCTATGCATTTTGATAATAAGAAGCGTGAGTATGCTGAATTATGTTCTACTGGGAGACTTCTAAATAATGTAGTAACTGGTTGTGATTAAAAAAACCTGTTGATCTTTGACATGCAATGAAAATGGAAGCATAGTTCTCTGAAACAAGTAATGACTTCATTAAAATAAGTAAATAAATCAGTAAATGCTTATCTTTTACTCAGGTAGAATATTTTTTCACTATAAGGACCAATTTACCCTACCTTTTAAGAAGTCATTTTAAACAATTTTTTAAACAATTTTTTTTTCTTTTTCACAAAAATGTGATTTTTAGGACGAAATTAAGTTAGTATTTTATTTCAGTTTTTCCTGTCGTGCTCTGTCAGAAGCTGGGGTCTTCATGAACATGTAAAATATCTAATCCTTTTAATATCCTTTTAAAGCTGCTCAGGCCAAATGTTTCAACACTGTGTATTTTTTTTTCATTACATTTAAAGACTCTTTTGCAAGTTGCATGTGATTTTGTTTTGTAAAATTTCTTAGGAACTTGGACTTCTATGTGCTTTCAATAATAAATGTTATAATCTAAACCAAGCCAAATAATTTGGATTTAAACCGTCTTTGTGCAGATGAAATCCAGTTAAAATGACAGATAAAAGAAAACTATTCATTTTTTAAGTAATACCAGCAAAGCAGCAGATCAAAGAGTCTTTATATATTTATAAGCAAACGGCTAGTTTTGAAAGATCAAGAGATTTACAGATCTGGAAGAAGGGAAAGATCCTTAACATTTAACTAAATATAATGGAAGATATGAAAACTTGAACAAAAATGGAGATTTTATTTTAAAGTGATGACATATGACTTTTCTCTGTTTTTTTTTCCCGTTAATTTTTTCCTCTCAATCCTGAAAGAATGACTAAAATGACACAATCTTAATGTAGTTTCTCAGAAGGCAAAGGTATTAGCATAGGATCTTTGTCTCTAGTTTACAGAGAAGTCTGATACTATCTGAAACTGAATTTGTGTTGGGAATCATAGAAGAGGTCTCTGACAGTTGTTGGATGGGATTGGTACAGAGGGCAATGTCTGCTGCATTGTAGTGGTGTAATACACAGTGGAATACTGCCATGTCCACTCTTCAACATGCTGGGTTATAGCACTTTTGATGTTTGTATCTGCAAAAGGATAACAAAGCTGTACTCTTGGTCCCCAGAGGAAAGAGGATATGTTGAACCAAGACACAATGAAGCAGGTTCCTCCTGGTTTTTCAGACATGTTGGAAACAGGGAAAGTAGCCTTTAGTCTGTAGCTTAAAGATGACAGTTCTTTGTTCTCAGTAGGTGAAACTACCAGAAACGCACGGATGTTTCATTATAACCTGTTTCTACTTGCAGACAATGGCTTGAAAGCAGTCCTGAGGAGAAGGATTTGAGGGTGTCAGTTGTTGAGATTCAACCAGCAAAGTGTGCTTGTAGCCCAGAAGGCTGACTGTATTCTGGATTGCATCAAGAGAAGTGTGGGTGATTCTGTCCCTCAGCTCTGCTCTCTGAGACCCCACCTGGAGTACTGCGTCCAGCAACCTGGTTGAGAGGGAGGTGTTCCTGCCTATAGCAGGGGGTTGGAACTGGATGATCTTAAAAGTCCCCTCCAACTCAAACCATGCTATGATTCTTTGGTAGCGAATGCTACATTTTTTAGACCATCTAACTGCTTCCTCTTGCTCCATATTCACTGTCTTATACACAGCTATATAAAATCTAGAAACATCTACTGAATTATTCAATGCTGTAAGATCAGGGAGACAGTACTTGTTGATTTTAAACAGTTGATTTCTGGCCCTTGTGAAGATGCTTAACAATGACCGAACTGAGTCTTTAAGCCAGTGACATCACACAGACTGAAGAAAAAAGAGGAAATATTTATAATTAAATATTCACTTTTATAAATGTATATTTTAGAGAAGGCTGTAACCTGGAGCTAGGGTGGGAAGCTGGTGCTTTATGCAATTACCAAACCTCTTTGTTACCCAGCTTTATTTTGTCTTCTATCATTACACTAAGAAGCAATGTTCCTATTGTTCACCCTGCCTCATGACAGCGAGTCAGACAGAATTTGTGTTGGGTATTGAGAGCTGGATACTGAAGTAAATAACCTTTCTTTGATGAAAGAAGTATTTCTTTGGGGTGATGTTGTTTGTTTGCTTGCTTAGTTTTTGGGGGGTTATTTTGTGTGTTGGTGTGCACTTCTAAAGTGTTAATTAGGGTATATGCTATTAGAAATCCTATTAGTGTATGAGTGTCATTTTTTTTCAGATTATTTTAGTGCAGGGAGTTCACAGAATACACCAAGCGAGGTTTAAAAAAATATATATCTACGCTCCTCCTTTTCTCATATCTCCAAATGGAAACAACAAGCATTAAAGTAATTTTGCTAAAAGCAGACAGAAATTTAAATACACCCCTTATCAAAGATAAGTAAAACCTAAGATATGCTTAGGTTTTACAAGACAGGTGTTAAGGATGTTTAAAATAAGTATTAGTTCATAACTTATTTTAAATATATTTATTTAATAATATTCAGGCCAGATCATGAACCATGTACTAATTCATACAGTAATGTCTTTACTTACTTACTTATAACTCCCTTGTGAATAATTTTATAAATTCAGTTTATTGAAACTTTAATTCATTGGCTATGGAGAATCACCACCGGATGTATATAAGCATACCATTTTCATCTCAGCTTCACTGTAGCCTTCCTTCACAAAAACAACATTCTAAATGTTAGATGCACGGAATTTCTGCAGAAAACTCTGCCTTTTCTGAAATACTGTGCATTGTTTTGTTTTATTCCTAGATTCTGCCATTTAGCAGAAGAGAAGACTTCTTAATTTAAGACCATTAATGTCAGTACTTCAATAGAAACTGGACTCCACTATTTCTTTTAGTCCTTGTTGCATCTGGAGTTCGAGTCTGTCTTCGTAACCAATACATGCAAAGTTTTCTAGTTTAAATTCTTGATACCAACCATTTTCACCTACTATTGGGTAGACTACTAGTATTTCAGTGAGACCGTGGAAAGATACCCTTTCCTTTATTTTGCAAAACATAGTATTTTCAAACCAAAGATAAAATCTGATTCATAAGACATAAACTTTCACCAATATTCTATCCCAACAATCTTCCAAATATCTCAATTTAGCAATTCTTTCATTTTCAAGTTATGTCTCCATCCCTCTTGACTCCCTTAGAAGTGCTCACCACTTTGCTGATGGTGATTTAGATCATTTCTGCATTAACTGAAAGGTAGCAGAACACTTGTCATGTAGTCTTTCTGAGACTGAAATACACAGTATCATCTCGTGTGTAGTCATTTGTGGAATAAGCCTACTTTGATAGTTGGGTAGTCAGATCTCAGGTGCAGCACATAAGCACTGTACCAAGCATAGGGGATCCAGGAAAGGCAGAAGACACTCTTTATACATTGTAGAGTCTAGGCAAAAGAAAAGGTCTTCTTTGAAGAATATGGGGATCGCAGGAAAGGCAGGTTTTTTATATTTGCTGAAGGCACAGAAAGCCATGTTCCAAACTCTCAATCAACTTCCTATACAAACTCTTCATATTGTGGCAGAGACAGACAAGAAAGTTTAAAATACCGCAGAGGTGTCCGTATCAGATATTGTTTAAGACATAGCATTTAAGAATATGATACAGCCTCAGATTTTCTTTATAAGATAAATAAATGAAATGTGATTTTCTCAATCTCCTGGTAGTGAAGCTGAAAACTGTGATCCCTAGTGTGACCTTATCACAGAGACTTTTGTTCTACTCTGTGAAAAGCCCAAAACAATGAAGTAGAAGAAGGTTATGTTGTCCTGGGTATCTGTCTGCAATGACTATTTCCATTAAGCATGCTTTGATGCTTGTGTTCTTTTTACTTCTAGCAAAATTGGTACCAGTAGTACAATTTAAAACTGATAGCAGTTTTGGTGGTATTAATACTGTTGTGACCACAGTAATTTATGGTGTAATTAAGAGAATATTCACTAGGTAGTGACTATTCACTAGGCAGTTTAGTTTAATCAATTAAACTTTCATTGGAGTGAGGAAAAAAAAAAGAGTTTTTAGTTCATATACATGTGTATGTTGTAGTCCTGCAGAGTCAAAAAATTGTAGTGCACACAAAATACTTGTTTTTGCTCCCAGGGATATTTCATTATCTAATAAGAGATACTACCTTTTCTTCTAAAGCATACTTTGGTTAATAGTAGCACGGAAATGCCAGCAAGTACATAAGCAAATAACAATTTGATATTTGAATTGTCAGTTCAGGGATTTTTCAGTGCTTCTATCCTTGGTTAGCTACAAACCAATTGTTCATGAGATTTCATTGCCGTAGATGATCTCACTTGGAAAGATAAAAGCTAGGCTTGACTTGCAAGCACTTCTCACTGCATTTATAAAATCAAAGTATTTGACATATTTCCTTTTTGGTATTAAAAGCAAAAACATCTGCTAAAGCCATGAGAAGTTTGATGCCTGAGTTCAGCAAGAGGGGAGACAGAAGCCAATCAGATGGGCCTTATGTTGGTCTCTGTAGCATAACTGAAAATTATTGCAGTTTACAGGGTCAGCCATGGCATGTGATTCCCGGTATTATGTGCCCAGAACAAAAATGGAAAAGAAAGTATTTAAAATGCTTAAGTAAGTTAATAGATTTCTTGGACTGTGAAGTGCCATGAGGTATATCACGTAACTCATACCTGCCTGTCTTTAGGCAAGATAAAGGATTATATACGGGAAGACTTGAGCAGGGACATTTGTAGTTTTTTACTGTGCTGTGTTACTTACCGTTATTTAATGGCGTTGTAAACACAACTACAGTAAGTTTTAAGCAATGTGGACATTGTGAGCCTTTATGACTATAAATAAAGGCATTGGCAATTCATTAATATACTCTTGTAATGCTATTTTCATGAAAGCATGAACAGTCTCTTAATGTCTGTCTGCACGTTGGCATGGGAAGTGTGCTGCCAACCTGGCTTGGCTCTGCTTCTGTGTCAGTGAGAGGATCCTGAACTATGTTACCAGCTGAAAGCAACAGTGCAGCTATGCGTGTAAGAGAAACATATGACTCAGCACTTTATAATGCAAAGGAAATATGCACAATTATTTGTAAGTCATCGTTAAAAGAAAAAAAAAAAGGAGGGATTGTGTGGATAAAGTGTTGGTAAAACGTCATGTGAAACCACTGGCAGGCAAGCAGTGTAAGAATTTAGGAAACAAAAATCTGTAAAATAATTGAGTTTTTTTTTCTTTTATCATATTTTCAAAGACAACACCATCAAAATTATCTTGCTTTGATGTAATCACAAGCTTTTGAAACATTTCAGATTCCAGGAATTCTAGGATGTTTTAAAACAACTCTATGAACAACGCTCCCAACAGTTTTATACTAAGGACTGAAACACTAACAAAAATAGACCCAGAACGTTCAAAAGAGACCACAAAGAGCCTCATCCTACCCCTCTTCAAAAATAAATAAATAAATAGATAAATAAATAAATAAATAAAAGAAATAAAGGGGAAAAAAAAAAAAGAAAAACCTTCTAAAAATAAACTAACTCTGTACAGTTTTTAAATGAACAGGCATATTAATTAAGCTTTCTTCAAAGTCTTTCCCTGCCATTGCACGTCGAAATTAGGTTCTATATGTATTGCTGAAAGTGTTATTTGTGATCTTGAGATACACCACATATGAAAGATGAAGCACTGAAGTCACTGAAGAGCAATGTGCTTCCTTAAATATCTTTAGTCCATCTCCATAAGATTTCAGAAGCTTTAGAAAGTTATCCAGAAAAAACATCATTATGCCCTCAAACTCCTGATGAGGAGGAACCTGCTACAGAAATACAGGAAAATGAAAAACGTGAATCTCAGTCTACAGTTATGAAAGAAAGATTCCTAACCTGAATTCACTACAAATTCAGAGACTGCAAAATTAGATTGTTTTATGGGGTGGGGGATGAGAGCAACACTGAACTAAATTGCCTTATTTTTTTTTTTAAAGTTAAGAAAGTAAATCATTCTGTCGGGTAGAGCACTTTTGCTACCCTCTGTACCCAATGTCAAAGCTGCTGTAAATCATAGCATCTCGCTCATCTCCTTTCCTAGCTGAGGTCCTAACTCTCCCGTTGTAAATTGAAAGAACATTAAATGGCACATGGCTTGTTTTGTTGAGAATTCATTCCCAAAAGTACATCATGCAACATTCAGTTTCCAAACTGTTATTTGGTTCTGTTCAGCAGAGAGGCTAAAGTACCATAATCCGAAAGACACGTGCATGTCATTCAAATTGGATAAAATACTTCAATTAACAGCAGCTATGTCTGGTTCTAGATCCTAATGGATTACATCTGCACATTATGCACCAGTGAACAAGCATGTGGTGATAGTTAGGTGCTTTTGTCCTGGCCGTTAAAGAGAGGACAGATTGGTGTGAAGGCATCAGAAGGTTATCAGGGATCTGTGCACAGGCTGGCCATAGAGTAACAGCATTGTCTTTGCAATTAGTTTTTAGTGACTTCTTCCTTGCCTTTTCTAAAAAAAAGGAAGGAGGAAGACGGCTATATTTAGAGATTTATTCTGGATGCATCTAGTAAAAAAAGAGGGAATTTGGAAGAAGTCAACTAAAATTGCAATTGATATTCTGGAAAGAATTCTGGTTTTGTCCCAGTTATTTGGTTGTTAAAGATCTCAAGGTTAATCTTGAGATTTATAAATACAAAACTATTTCTCCTTCACATCAGATTTTATTGTTTTCTGAGGGAAAGAAACAATGCAATTTTTGGTCTTAGATTTAACTGACAAGTGTTTGAATTACTCCTAATGTTCTGGGTTTTTTTGTTTGTTTGTTTTTGTTGTTTTTTTTTTTTTTTGTAATAATGCTGGAAAACAGAAATGAGATTGGTAAAATCATTCCATGGTCTATTAATTCCCAGAATTGTGTTATTTTCTTTCAGGCAGTTTGTCTCTCTGAAATCACTGAAATATGGGACAGTGCTAGGCTGCAGAAGTCAAGTACGGAACTGCAATGCAATGTTATAGAAGTAGTTGCACTGTATATTCTATAGCAAAACTCTTTTCAGAAAAAAAATGTCCCCTGACAAAGATTGGAAGTTGACACTTACCTGAAAGTTACCGAAACAACTTCCTCCAGGCAAGGTAACAAAACTCACAAATGGTGGGCCCAGACTGCTCAGGGACTCATACACAATGATGCCTTCACTTGGAAGTACAGCCTTCTTCTTCTGTTTGCTTTCCCAGAACTCTTGCAATATTGCTACAACATTCACTGCCAAAGACAAAATAATCTGAATGTAAGATGCAGCACAAGTCCTTGATTCTTAGTGTTTTCTATTCTACACAAGAAATGCAGATATATGAACTTGAAGTTTTATAAATCGTTTTTAACATAAAAGCTTTTACAGTTGTTTCTGCTGGCATGACAATGTGACTGTTTCAGAGTCACAGGCTGAGGGCCTTCAGGGATTACAGTCTGCTGTAGGTCATTCATTCCAGGTCAGCAGCATTGGTTTTTGGGGACTGTGTGTTGGGACTCTGATTCCACAGCAGGAATGGAGCTGATCATTTTCAAACAAGAGAAAATGCTGTACTCTAATTTCTTTTTACCCATTCTCAGAAAGATCTCGCGTGGTTACCCAGAGCAAGCAGCTGGTTTAGTATCATAATTGTTACCATAACATCAGATGTTAACAGTTCATACAGGAATCAGCGGCATTCAGAATATAAGCAAATAGAGAGAATTCTCCTTCTTAGCTTTCCCCTTTCTTCACCCAGTCTGAGCTTGCTGGTGGTGTAAGAATGGAAGAGGAAACCATTTTTGAGACAGGATCACCCTGTCGGCAGTTCCTATGCAACCTACAGATGGAGCATTGCTCTTTCCTGCAAGATGAGCTGTGTGATCTCCAATTTTGTCATCACTTGTTTCTGTGCTTGGCAGCAGTGCTGTTCTGATGTGCAGTAGCTGTTCTGGGCTTGTTTCTATACTCATGAAGGGCAGCTACAAACCTGAGAGAAAAACAGCCAGTAGCACAGACTGCAGGAGGGGACGCACCTATTCAAGGAATGCTTCAGGTACTAGTGGCAGTGAGTATCTCACTGATGTCAACGTCTGCTATGAGACCTCCTGCTCCACAGAGCATTGCACACAGATAACAATCTAACTTAAACCCCACTAAGTTCAAGCTGATATTTGAACATAAATTTTGTGAATTTCCAAGCTTTAAAACTGACAATTTAGTAGAAGCTGCCACTACAATAAGGAATGTGTTTTGATACATTCAGTCCTGTTTTGGTTTTGAAATATATAGCAATAGATAGCACCAACTTCAAGAACACCTCTGGTTTAGAAAGTTGCCTTAAAGGTGCTCTGCTCTTTCAAACAATTGTCCAAGTGTGCAGTCATTACAAACAATAATCCAAAGATCACAGGAATAACAAGTACAGTGGTGTAGGTAACCTGTGGTACTTCTACTTGCCTCATCGCTGAGCCTGTATGCTGTTGTTAAAAATAAAAAAATAATTGATTTCAGCCACATAATCATCAGATTGAATGTTACGCAGCTGATAAATAAATGGATGTCAGTTTCCTTTTAAGCTGAAACTGCTGAGTCTTTTAAGAACATGTATGCTGCAATAGGCAAAGCCATATAAGGAAGTTCCAGGCGTTACTGATCCATTTTCATCCAGTCCAAGTCCCAAGATTTTAATGTGCTAGCCATCCTTGATAGGAACAACCCATAAATGCCACGCTTCTGCTTCCTATGGAGAAAACAACTGTGGTAAAAGTGGTCCACACTGGAAACAGAAGGCATTTAGGCACTTTCGCGCCAGCAGTAGCAACAGACAGCCTCCTGATCTGTAGTGTGCATATGATACTTCTTTCTCTTCTGTTGTCAATTCTACAGCAATTTTGAAAGTTCAGAGTAAAAGCTTTGTTTTAATTTCAATTCTTCACGAGACTTTGAGTGTAGCTCAGCACGTGGACAGCCTGCATTTCTTGTTTGACAGAAAGTTTTCACTCCTCTGCAAAATTAAGATTCAAAAAACTTTCCAAGCACTACAGAGAGGTGCATCTTTTTACTGCAGTACACAAACAGAAATGAGGGACTCTCCCTCCTTTTTGCTGAAGCCTTTTTGCAATGCTTTCTGCTGTTGCAACCTGTACAGATAAAGCAGTATTTTACCAGAGGGCTGCTAAGAAATGAGTAGCTTATTACAGGTTACACTGATAAAATTAACACTGAAACAGGAGCTGAGAAGTAATACTTCTAATTAGAATTAATGTCCATCAAACAAAGTTTGTATACTTAGCTACACCGATATCCAGCGCTAGATAGCATGGATTGTAATGAAGAGGGTAAGGACAAAACCTAGCTTAGCTGTGAGACTGGTAATGGGAATACCTGGAGATGTATAGCTAGTGGCAGCATCTCAAACTACCACTTTTTGCTGTTTTTTTTCAGCCCCAGTCAAAGCCAGCACCTCAAAACACTGATGAGGGTGAAGCTGTATCAGGTTAAACTGCAGAATGTGGCCACAATTCCAAAGTCTCATCACACAGGGCTTTTTTTTTTTTTTTTTTGCCAGAATTCTTTATGTTTTGATTTAGTTCAGCTTATTTAAATCAGCTGTGTAGCTTTAACCAGCACATTTACTGTCATGAGGCTAAACCAGCATATCCATTTCAAATGTATAATTAAAACAATTTCAGAAATTTGTTTAATATGTATAAGCCTAAATATACTGTCCTCGAGTGTTCATACATGATAAATGTTACGAGTTTCTAATACCGTTCTACTAAAAATACATTTGTTTTTATTTATGTCTAACAAGCACTAATTTGTGTATTTTCATTTTATATCATATAGATTTGTTGTAATTTAAGGTGAGAAAAAAGTATACATGCATTCAAGTGTGCAACTAACTGTACTCTGTTGCTCTTCTAAGGTAATACCATGATTACTAATGCTGGATTAAGATTTCCCAGGACCCATTTTTCCTGTAAGAGCATGTCTTCTTTTGCTTCATTTTTAAAGATTCCGGGCAGAATGTTGTTTGATCATTGTGTTTTGCATCCAGAGGGCTTTGAGTCTAATAAGGCATTGTAGAAAACAGTGAGAATTTTCAAAGGCAGTAGCAGTATAGAAATGAAACAGCAAAATTTGTTTTTACTTGGGAGGCTTAATGAAACACTACACAGTGATTTCATAATTTACTATCAAAGATCGTTCTCATTCCTGTAATTGGCTCTTGAATTTTGAAAGACAATTATGAAATGGCTGAGTTTTTAAGATAATGAATATAGTATTTATATGCACTGACAACCAACTTTGTTCATGATTAAATCCTTTGTGCTTTAAAAGCTCTTACTTTGTACACTGTCAGTTGCTGTAATTAGTTAGCAATTCGAACTGAAGGCAAAGCCATGTCCCCCATACAAACAGATAATGTTTTATCCATTTTATCCCTAACCACCTGATCTTTCTTAATTAGAGGCTTACAGTAGTACATGTATCACTGGGTTCAAGGACAAAAATTTCACATATCCTCCTTCAGTTCTGTCCTATCTGTGGATTTATTAAGAGTTTCATAGCGGTCTGTTTGATGCTGACTATAATGTCTAGTAACGAAGTGAGAAGATTATTCTTTTCCTCTTCTGTGCTTTCTAAACAGCTGGAAAACTTCTTGTCCAGGGGCTGAGTATTGTGGCAGGTGACACTGTCCTACAGTGCAAACCGTGGTAGCTTGCTTGAAGCTTTCATAGACTACAAGGGTAGGGTGGTTTGTTGTTTTCTTTTGATTTTGTTTTTTGAAACAGGCTACTTGGAAGCTCTGGTTCTGCAGAAATACATGGGTTGTTCTGTTGCATTTACCCTAAATGAACTTTGAGCTTTTTTCACTTTTTAGAAATGCTGTTTTATGTGAGCCAGATTTGGAAGAGGATTAAATGATAACACGTACCTTACAACATGACAGTATTTTGCAGTCAATTTCTCACTGAGTAGGAAATGTCTTACTTCTGCTCATGGAATTTTTTGGGTCAAATTCCCAATTAAGTAGGAAACAGAACTCTTGGACTTGAATTACATAAGTTTGCATAAAACCAATGCCAGAATGAGAAAGGGAAAGGAAAAGAAAGGAAAGAGAAAGGGAAAGGGAAAGGGAAAGGGAAGGGAAAAAAGAAGATTCTGATCTTCTATGAATTGCTGCTAAAAATATTAGCTAGGCACTTCCCTCAGCCAAGGCAAACAAACACACAATAAACAGCATACTGACACGACTAGGAGGGCAGGAGCCAAACACCTCTGCCACTAATGCAGAATAGAGTCATAGACTCGACAACATTTTGCTGCTGAGAGAGTGGAATATAAAGAACGCACACAAGATAACCACCTACTTTGTCATTTTAAAACCTAAACCAGCTGTTTCTGAGAGTCCTTTTAACTGCCTTGGTGGATTTAATTTAATATGTGAATGCAAAGGAAAAATACAAGCTTTATGAATAAGAGAAATACATAATATGAAATCTATTAAAGAAGATTCTTCAGTGAGAGGCTAGTAAAGTTGTCTTACATGTCTTAAATCAAGCTATGGCACATAATCAGTGAAACCATATCATTTAAACAAAGTTCATAAGTTACAAGTGCACCCTTCTGCAGCTGCAGCCTATTATGGCTTGTAACTTAATGCACACATCTTAGGGAAGCTGTTAAATTGAGCTCAGGCTAGCAAACAGTACTGTTTAAATCTATAAAAAAAGGTCAGCAACTGAAGCAGGAGCCAGCTGTTTTTTGATGGAAGGTTTTGTTGATTCTCTTTTGATTCATTTTGCACATTTTCATACTAATAATTAGATAGCCTTGGGGAAAAAAAAAAATGTTGCAAATGTGATTAGGCAACATCAGTTAGATTTTCCATTATGTTGCTGTGCATTTATCAGCTGTTATGCATTACCAAGTTAGCAGTGATTTCATTAGGATATACTGATTCCCATGCCATAATTTCTATTCTCTATTTCTATTTCATCCTATGTTGATGTAGTATGAAAAGAATAAGCCCCAAATCCGTACTAAAACAGAATGAAACCAGTCATACTGTTAAAAAAAATATCATCATGTGACAAGTACTGGGGCACTAACAATATGCCGAGGACCTTTCAGGGAACTTTTCCCTTGTCCATGAGGGACTTGTGTGCTAGATGAGTGGACTGACCTAGCTGTGGATAGCTAAATAGAAAAATAGCAAGAAATTGTTTCAGGAAAAGAAGATCTTATTGCGTCCACTGATAATGAATCCTTTAAATCCACCACTCACTGGCAGTTCCTAGAAGACTTCAGGGATTTGGGAAAAGAACAAAATTAAATAAATCATACGGACAGGTGCCTCAAAAGAGTCATTTTTAAGGTGATGTCAAATAGGGGAAGAGAGCATTGGAGGTAAGATGGTCAGAGAATGGTGTAGATTTACTAGCTGCTTCAGAGCTGGCTAGCTTAGCCCCTCGGCACAGCCAAAAAAGATGCAACCAGAGCAAAGGAAGGGTGGCAGCTGGGAGGGTTTTACTGATGCCTCTTTTGTGATGAGGCAAAGTGTCAGTCCCTGAAGTGTTATGATCTGAGTAAACGGTTATCATCTGGGACAGAATAAGTAGATTTGCTAAAATTAGACATTTTCAACATGACAGTGTGAAGACAACTGTTAATTATTGCCAAGCAGCTTCGTATAAGGTCTACATTTTTATTTTGCATTACATGGGAAAAATGAAAAGAATTCTGGTAGAATTTCAGTATCTGAAAATAGCTATAAACAACTGTTAAACTGTTAACCTGTTATCAGAAGTATAACTGGTTCCCACAGGAATAATGTAATAATAAGGATAATCTAGAAAGGAAAAGATGGTTTGTTTGATAAAACTTAATCTTGTAATACTGCCCAAGGCAGCTGACTTACTCTGGCTACACTGCACTCGAATTCAAAAGCTTACTTCACAGAGAGCTAGTATAGTACTCATTGACAAATCTTGTTCGGTGTTTAATGAAGAGATAAGTGAGCTGGTCTGATTCTACTGAGATTCCACAGGGATCTGATCACAATCCTCAACATATTTTTTCTCTTAAAACATCCACAGTCTATTGATGACCCAAGAACTTTGCTGATAAAATGTGCAAATGAAACATAGCTTGTCACTGCCAGTAAAAACAGGACACACTGATGTTCAACCGATCTGAAATCACTTGGCTGTTTCACAAAACAACTATCCAGCAATTCAGCCAGGAGCCATGAATTCAAGCCAAATGATTAGAAAATCTCAGTGGAAGTACCTAGCTTTTTCCAAGCTATATTACAACCTCTAGCTGTAGAGGTTGTACCTCTAGTTTTGTTGTTGAAACAAAGACATAAAAAAACACAGTCGTTATAACTGACATTCAACACATTTAGGCTTGAAACAAGGTGATAAACTTGGAAATGCTTTATGAAATGGACGAACTGATTCATGGCTGCCTGAAGTGTTTATAGGCATATTGCCTTACTTTTGAGGCTTAGCTTGTGATGCAAAGGCATTGCTCTTTCTGACTCCTCTCCCATCTTTTGCATGCTGATGACTCATCCGGAAAGCGTGGTAAGGCTGATGGCTCCCACACAGACCATGCCAGTGAGTGAAAGGCACGAGTGGCATCCAGAAGAGAACTCCTTTCCCCCATCCTACACAGCCAAGAAATCACGTTGCAAGTCTAACACCAGGCAAACAACAAGCTGGTGTCTTTTAGTTTGCTTCCTGGAAGGATCAAAAAGAAGGTCTTCCAGCTGTATAACACATGAAACGCTTTCAGCTGTTCTTGCTAGCCTGTGTTTGGAGGGGATACAAGCTAGAACTATTGACGGGAGAGAGAGCAGACCAGGACCTAGATGTAGCACCACAAGTACTGCAGTAAGCTAGATGTAGCTGCTTGGTGTCACCATAAAGCTGCAGGGAAAGCCTGCTGCTGCTGCAGTGCCCCAGCCATCAGATGCTGAGCAATTCAGCAGGGCAATTGCCACGTGAAGCCACCTAGATACTCCCCATGCAGTTATCTCAGCAAATCTTGGAACAAAGAATAACATGGTACTTTATTTATACTGAGCATTCTTAGGCAGAGAATCTACTTTGCACAGTATTCTACAGAAGTGGATTCTAACGTATATTTGGGCCTTCCACAAATTATTTCAATATCAAACTGTCCCTAATTCTGGAAACTTTTTCTGTAATATATTCCTCAGTGGCTGTGCTCAACAATTCCACATCTGGTAAAGGGCTTTTCCCATTTCTTTGATCTATAAAACTTATTTACATGCTGGTGATGCAAAGGAAGTATACATTTTACTTAAGGAAACTATTAGGAGATAGATAGAAAAGCCTTGCCATTGGCAGGGTTACCTGTCACCAGGTCAGTCTGCCCAGGGCTTCATCCTGCCTGGCCTTTGATGCCTCCTGGTATGGGGACATCCACAGCTTCTTTGTGCAGGGGTTTGGAACTAGGTGATTTTTAAGATACCCTCCAACCTAAACCATTCTATGATTCTATGACAAAAACGTGTACTTCATTCTCTGAGACCTAGCAGACATTAAAATAAAAGCAACCTTTTTGTATTGCAGCTGGACTCTACTTGCCAGAATTTGTGAGTCCACCAGCTTTCTTTCTTGCTTAGGCATCCAAGAATCTGGATGCATGTCAAAGAATCTGCACATTTTTAAAGGTATGGCAATGAAGCGACATTTCTTTCTGGCTCAGGCTCTGTGACAACACCATACGGAACTGGAGCACTGTGAATTCTCTCTCTGATTGGCTAAGAGGTGGACTTGCAGCTAACTGGTGACTAGAGACAAAACCGTAACAATCTTGTTAAGGCCTCGGAACAAACACTGTACTGTACCACTCTTGTGAAAGGTGCAGAACAAACACATGCAGGGCCTAAGCACAACAGAGAAGCCAGGAGGTAGAGGTCTTGCTTAAGGTGGTCTCAGGTCCCCACCCCCCACATCCATGAGCCTCCATGACCACCATGTGAAGGGAGAAACGTGGCTGGCATGGCATATACATGATGCCTGAGGCCAGACACTCTAATCCCAGGAATAGCTCCTAGCGCAATTGGAGGGGATCATTCTATGGCATAATATGGCATTGCCAACCTCACAGCCAGCTGTGCTCGTCCCACCACATCCTTGACCACCCAAGAAGGAGAAGGAGGAGGATGGACTGCTGTGGTGACTCCTTCCCATTCCCTTTCCCTTTCCCTCTCCCTTCCCCTCCCTGCTCCTCTCCCCTTCCTTCTCTCCTTTTTCTTCTCTCTTGTTTTTCCTCTCTTGCTTGCCTGTCTTTTAATAAATAAAAGTACTTCCTTGCTCAATCAACACCTTGAATCCATTCTGCGTCTTAATTCAGAGGGACCGGGATCAACATAATGAACTGCAAGATGCTTTTGCTTGCAACAAAAGGAAAACTGAAGTTAGATTAAACAAGTGAATTCTAATACATCCATAGTATGTATGGAGAAGGACTATGAACATGAGAGTGAATTTAATTACACAGTAATTTATTACATACTAAGAGTTCCTCATTCCTCCCCAGCAGCCAGGGCCAGCACCTTTTCAGATACACACACACCTCTCTGGTTTATATACCAACAGGACAAAGTAGGAAGGAGAACTCACCTTTCTCATCTCTTAGGTTTTTTGCAGGACTGCCTGTGGTGATACAGGTAAGGTAAGTACAGGCTGTCCGGCTGCCAGTGCACCCAGACCCGGTCATGCATCTCCCTTAAATCTCATCCCTGCTGCCAGTGGGAGACGCTGCCCCAGAAGGAGCCCTGCTGCACTGTGCTCACTCCTACCAACAGCACCCAGCAGTGCATACTCTGCACCTCCGCCTGCTGCTGCTGGGGCAAGCTTTCTGCAGGGCATCCCTCATACTCTACCCTTTGGCCAGCATAAGCAAAGTTTCTGGGCTGCATGAGCAGGCAGCAGCAGACTTGCTCTGGGATGCACACTGTTCCTCTCCCAGCAAAACTCAGTCCTCTCTACGTACTGAGTTAGCCCACGTTCTGAAAAAGGCAGGTGCTGCTGTAGCAAAGTGGATGCTGGATTGCTCATTCTTACCTGGTCCAGTGAAAGTTGAAAGCAACATGTTTGTAAGAGCATGCTTTCATGGGGAAGCATCAGACATTACCTTGCTTTAAATCCCATTTAAAGTCAGAGATGGACACTACTTAATTTTTTCCATTGACAAGATGTAAATTCTCATCCAACTTACATGCAAAGCACTGTGAGTGTCTGTCACCAGTTAGAACTGGCAGCATGTACTCAAAGCAACTTTAAACCTATCTAAGACAGGTGTTCTGAAAGTAATGCCTCCTTTTTATTTCCACAGAAAATACAACAGGTACAAACGGCACAACGACAGTCTGATGGAGCAAATAATCAGTTACAAAACGTATTTTTCAACATAGGTGCCACCGTTAACTCTGCATTTCCATCAGCAATGAACAAGAGCCTGCATGCTGAACTTGCTTGTAACGATCCGCACAAGCAGAGGTGACCCACTGGCACTACTGAAATTCACTACCCATTGCCTCTCTGTGCTCACACCCACTGTTTGGTCTTCAGAAACGTTCAGCAAGTGTTGATGTGTTGACGAATGTCAGTGAGTGTCATTTTTTCCACATGGAGGAGGAATTCACTGATGCAGTTTTGCTCCATGCATGCTTCCATGTCAGACACCATTGTGTCAGACTGCACCTCTGCTACCATCAGTCACACAGCAACAACATGTAATGAGATATTGGTGATAAGGTTCAACCTCTACTGCTGTACCACCAACACCTCTGATGTTGGGGGCCAACACAGTAAAATAGGAGGCATTACTTTTGGAGCAGCTCTCACAGATTAAGCCTATATTTGAATGCCCTCAGAATTCTTTTCATACCTCAGAAAATCTAAAGAAAAATAGTACTCAGAACTGCTTGCACTTTTGTTTTGCTTTAATCATCTCCCCCTGCCTCCGATCTGTGGGTGGTCACAGCGCGTTGTCCAAGCAGCTACTACACGCACTTTGAATAAAAGCCGTGTGGGTAGATCTGCTGGAACTGGTTACCCGCGGTAACTTGTGAAAGGGAATGCCCTTTTTCCTGCAGCTCCCCCCCCCATGCCACACCGAATTCTTTGTTCCTGTGACGTGTGTACTCTCACAGACTGTACTGTGAGGTCCTGAAACTGCAGCCGTAATGCAGTCCTACCCAGCAGCACATAAACCATAAACTTTGAGGGGGCCTGAGATGGTGAATGTTCGGGTTTGGGAATGGATCCTCACGCCGAAGTTGTAGGAGAGCAGTGCGCTTACTTATACCACTCTTTCCAGGGAGCTACAGTGCTACAGAACAGCTTCACTTTTCTGAGCATCTGAGCATGGAGTCTGGCAAGCAGAGACATTTAGTGCAGAAGTACACCGGCTTTTTTCCCAGGTCCATTGCTAGCCATGTGCTTGAGGTCTTCAACCCTTACACAGCAAGGGAGAAGATAACAGCCAATTGCATGAGGCTGACTTTAATAACCCTAACACAGTTGTTCAAGAATGGAGATTAAATCAATACTTCTGCAGTGTATCTTAGGTCAGAGCAAATGACACTTAGATGTGAATGTTAAGAAAAAACACTCTTGAAAATCAAACATTATCCCAGCATTGGCTGCGCACTGCATGATTGACTGATGTAGATCATAGAATCACAGAATCATAGAATGGAAGGGACTCCAAGGATCATCAGGTTCCACCCCTGATGCCAAAGGCAGGGCCACCAACCTCCAGATCTGGCACTAGACCAGGCTGCCAGGGCCCCATCCAACCTCGCCTCAAACACCTCCAGGGATGGAGCATCCACAGCCTCTCTGGGCAGCCTGTTGCAGCACCTCACCACCCTCTGTGAAGAACTTCCTCTTGATATCCAATCTAAACCTTCCCTCCTTGAGCTTAAAACCATTCCCCTTTGTCCTGTTACTATCTACCTAAGCAAAAAGTTGATTCCCCAACTTGGCTGAAACTGCCAATTAAACAGCACTTCATCCTATGTATAGCCCTGTGTTAATCATAGTGCACAACTTAAATAGTCACATTTCCACGATGTGAGCCACATTCAGCCCCATTTGTTTCAAAGGATGCCAAGAGAGTAGTTTCCTGTGCAGCACTCACTGCAAAGCACTTCAGAACCCAGTTACACAGTGTGTAAACCAAGAGGGGCAGAAAGCACAGCGAGGTGAGCACAGTTGTGGCATGCTTTGGAAAGGTGCAGCAAGTTGGAAACTGGTAAAAAGAATGCAAACTCCAAACACAACCAGCAACACTGCCTGTGATAGGCAGAGTTAAAACAACTATAGCTTGTGATTCACACACAGATACAAACATTAATTATTACTTCTCTCTCTTACAATCTCAGCTATAAGGAACACGCTGTGAGTGAAGCCAGACAGTTTCATAGTACTTACAGTCCTTAAACACCAGGGCAGGGTCTCTGTGAGGCAGAACTCGGGCAATCACCAGCTGCAAAGACTCCAGGGTTCTGTCCATCTCCGTCCTGCTTCGCCAGACAGCAGCCACCAGCTGTCCTCATGCCCGAGTGAGCCGAGCCCTGCACTGCCTTCCTGCAGCAGTTCATTGATGCACCGGGCTCCTAAGGAATCTCCTCTTCATCTCCCAATCAGGCACTGCCTCAAATTCCAAGGCACTCCAAGGGCCCACCTCCCCGTGCGCTGCGCTGAGGAGCTGCAAAGCAGGCTGGCACGCTCAGTGCGCGGCTTTCTGCTGCGAAGCACACCCACCGGCGGGCAGGGGAAGGAGAGACCTGTGTTTCGCCAGGACGAGGACCGTGCGCTGGACCTGAGACCGGTCTGGTTGATGTCAAATGAACGAGGAAACCCCTTCATTTTCCAAGACTCTCAAACTGCAGGATGAGATCGAAAATATGATGCTTCATTAAGCCGTAAAGCTGCTCCACATGCAGTATCGTGGAAGCAGCGTGCAGACTTTTGCTGAGGAATAAAAGCAGCACACAGTAACTGTGATCTTCTTCCTTTAGTCCTGTAGCAGGAGCGGGACTTTGATATTAATGGCAAGAGGAAGATAAATTGAAACAGCGGAATTTCAGAAACAGCGGTGTTTCAGGTTAACTGAATTTGAATCTGTTTTCCTCACTCCACACACAGTGTGTATTAAAACGCCAGCGAGTTAAACTACGAACGTGTGAGAGAAAAGTGCAGTGGCCTCAATAAACACTCCAGTCAGGACAGGCACAGATGCAATGGCAAAAGCTTGAAGTACGCACAGTGCTGCCACACACATCTGTGTAACAGTCACGAGCTGCACCAATCAGGGCTGCACTGCCGGTACAGAACACTTTCATTTCAGTTCCTGTGAAGTCTTTCTGGTTTGGAAAAAAAAACCATAAGAAAGCGTAGTTTAATTACTATAGTCCTTCCTTCCATGTTCCCCAATTTTTTTTTTAAATCTTTTTTTAGGTTGGAAAACTGCGACACAAACTTGTACCTCCACTGACACATACCATTGCATGTAACAAGTGCACTGTACGGTGTAGATCCACTCCTCATTTTCAAATTTTGCTTACAAGATAACAAACCAGCATTATGACTACTAAAATACGCTGAACAGATTTGGTTATAACCCAAACACACGTTCCTTGCTGCTGAACAGCGAACTTGCAGACAGTCAATAACGCTATTGTCCTAACCACTGCATTTCCTTAAGCCTGCTCTAATAGCACTCTGAAGTTCACTCTGAGTGTAAACGTTGCTGTGACCTTTGATGACTTCAGATATTTCAGGAATTCTGCGGCTTTAAAAAAAAAAAAAGAAAAAGAAAGTAAAAAAAAAAGAAAAAAAAAGAAAAAAACGTGATGTATAAAGCAGTAACCACAAGGCTGTTCCTCCCTCACTAACTCCAGTAAATGGAAATGATAACTTACAGCCATCCATTAGAGCACCATTAAAACGGTTAATGGATGTTTTAAAGGAACGCATTGAAAATAAACAGCAAAGATTTCCATCATCCCTTCTCTTCCGTGGAACTGAATCAAACGGGACAGCCTTTGTGTATTTTTGGAACCCATTACCAAGACAGACTTCAGGTCGTGCACCAGGAAGAACTCATTTGCTGTGAAAAGTTCAAACTGAGAAGACAAAAAACGCTTGCACATCTTAGGCAAAGAGCTGCAACTGAAATACTGTTGTGACTGAAACAACATCTTAATAGGCAACAGCCTGGAAACATAAAGAGGATGTTTTTTCCTCTTGATGCTTGAAACGGAAATGTAATTAAATTAACTTAGGTCACTCTGCTGCTCCAGAAAAAAATGAGCTCTGCATCAGGAAACAAGCTTGCATATCTTGATTGCTATCACATCAAAGATTTAATTGGACTTCCTTCTGTCACCAGGCTTTCCCGCAGCTGTGATGCTACAGGTAGCATCTATCTCTTGCATCTCACCACTGGCCTGCCATGGTTTCATGTACAGATGCTGGCAATACTAGTTTTTGTATTGTAACAGCAAGACCAAAGCTAGAAGCTTTCAAATCAAGAGCGTGATTCAAGACAGAACAGATTGTGTAGTTCTTCAACTAACTACAGCCTGAGTTATCAGGTAGAAGGGGTGAAGTAGAACAGATAGCATCAGATGTACACACATAACATCTAAAGTATTGTGAGAAATGCTCAAAGTCAAAATGTTCGGGTGAGGCGAGGATCTTAGTGATAGCAGCAAAGTTTATTCGTTATTGCAATAACGGGCGCACACCCCCTGCTGGCAAGGGAGAAATTGCGCACCCATCAGTGAAATCCATCTCGTTATATACCCTAAACCTGACGCAGGTAATGCTCTCCTGGCATTCACTCACTGATCGAGCTTCTCAGGCTCACAATGTCCCCGACGCTACCGCTTTGATTATTTTCCATACACAGTGGTTACCAGCCTGTTGTTTTTGATGTACCGTACCGAGAAACAGGTGGGCAATTTTTCTTAAGGCACATTCACTTTGTTCTGTACTAGGCTCTCCCTCCTCCCTGCACACCTGCCTTATCTTGTTCCTGTTCTCGGTCCTACCTACGTGAAAATGCCCCACTAGCGGAAGAAAAACAATCTACCCCTGTCAGTGCTCACTGAACTAGTGGAAGAAAAATGACTCACCTAACTGCTTCACTGTTTCACAGGAGGGTTCAGTAAAGGCCTACACTACATACAGAAAATGTTGGTCCCACAACAAGGGCCTATTCTGCATACCAGAGGCACTCGCTTCACTGCAAAAACACAATCTATCTCCCTCAGTATCGTTCAAGTTCCTGATTTCCCCCAGGCAAACAGATGTACAATGTTGGAAACTACAGACTGATAACTTAAACTTCACCATGTAATCCTTCTGCAGGAAGGCACCACCTCACATCTCAAGTGCAGATACATCAAAGCATTTGATCTTCTAGGTCTTCAGAGCCCTAGGATGTAACATAATAGAAGACATGGCAGTAGTATTTTTGAAAAGAGAAGTTCACCGTTCTCACTGCTATATGTAAGTTACTAAAGGAACTAAATTTATTGGTAACTGCACAGGTACATCCAAAACCCAAGTGGAAGATTTTTAACCTATATAAACACAGAAAAATCAATTTGAAACAAGATACTGTTGGAAATTTCTATAGTTAAAAGATCACACCTAGATTTAGTTTACATTACAGTCAGTGGTTTTAACTAGAAACACAAAAGAAAATTCTCCAAACAAAACCACAGGAACAAGAATGATATTTATTAGCTTCCAGAAAAACACAGTGTTGTACAGAAGAGCTGTTGCTCCATTGTATAAAAGGAATATTTCTTATTAATAACATTCTTTCAACTGTATGTACTATTTGTTTCCTGATGCTTACAGTAGTTTCAATAAATCACTCCCAGAAATTAGCTGCATCCAAGCTTGACTTAATGTTGTACATATTTTCCCGACGCTGTTTGGTATAAATATTTGCCTCTCCTTTCTGTAGTCGTTGTCTCAGAGCGGACTTTTGTTGTTTTGTCAGCTGACGTTTTATCTTCTTTTTCACCAGTTCCTAAAAAGAAACAATTCTGTATCAGAATTGGTTTTTTTCAAAAATTCTTTTCAAAAATAATTTGATACTAAGACACAGCACAGTGACCCTGTATTTTCACTGCTAACAAGGACATGCAGAAGGGATCCTGACTGGAAACCACTGTCTGAGAACAAGCTGGTGATCCATGCCAGGGTTAACCCCAGTGTATCCAAGCCCGCCCCTTGCAGCCCTCAGCCTTGTGCTGCTCTGCACAAATCCCTGGGCTTCAGGGCAGTCTCGGCCAGCTCCTTGTAACTGGTTGGTACCAGCGATTATGACTGCTGTGTAATTTCACCTTTACCTAATAGAGTGGCAAGAAGTTCTCATGAAAACATCAAAGAGAATGACAGCAGAAGTGATGAACAGAGGTGTTTCCACGTAAGACAGTCAGACTATGGTTTGATTGACTGAAAGGGGAGAACTTCTGCTACAGAAAAGGTCCACACGGTGGGTGTGTGGCTTGGACTCCAGTTTCATGCTACGCTGTTCAGGGCTCCAGCATCTAAAGGGGTATAAGATTATCTGTGCTATTATTTTCTTTTAGTGTTAGCTCTCGTTAGTAGCATTTTAAATGGTATCTTGCACAGCATTAAGTGCCCGAATTACAATGGGCCAGTTTAAAAAAAAAAAACCAACAAAAAAAACAACTACAGTATTTTAAGAAATGTCATGCTATTTACCCCTTTGTTTTCATTCTGAGTTCTACTACGTATTGTAATGGCAAAAGGTATCCATAATAAAAATCAATCCATAATAGTTACAGCTGTAAATTTGTCGCTGGAATGTGAAAGCACAGAGCTGTGTCAGAGTGGTGCTGGGAGAGCTGCAGCCTGTGGGACTGCTCAGGGGGACCCATGTGAGGCAGGGGCACACAGGGACCAGGGGACATGAAGTGTCATGGGCTGACTGCAGCACCCACTGCATCTTCACATGTTCTGTCTAAGGGGAGAACATGGAGGAGGATGAGTGGGGAAATGGTTTTAGTTTGCTTTCAGTAATTTGCTGCTCTCTACTGTTATCAACAAGCAATACATTACATTAATCTTGTTTACGTTGTGTCTGTTTCACCTCAGAATTTAACAACGAGCTCTTTGGAAATTAACTGTGTATTCCCCTTAAAAACATTCCTTAAAAATTCCTGAAGAAAACCTAACAGAATTAGCTAAAACTGGTCCACTAACGGTCTCCTCCTGCCAGCAAAAGAGATGTCATTCTCCGCTTTTTATAGGTAGAGCCCTTAAAGGCAGCTTCTCTACTTATCCCGCTGTAGCAAGCAGACACTTTTATTCATAGTTCAAGCACAAAATCTTGCAATGCAAATACCAGGTGCTTCTGATATACAACCATAATGTAAATTTGCAAAATTCTACTGCTCAACCACAACATGCAAGCCTCGTTTGTCTTTCCATCATCTTAAACTTAACTATAAGCAAAACCAGAAAAATTTCAGAGTAAACAAATTTACATTTTGCTACTTACGTTTTTTGATAGTTCACATTTTTTTCCTTTAATTAAATGAGAAAAGTCCCTAAAAGAACTCTATAAGGACAGCCAGACACTTTATTTTGTCTGAAATATTTGATTTTCTTTAACTCACACTGCTTTTGCTTTGGCATACTCCAAATTATGACCGTACCTACTGCTATTACCACTATTGCTTATGCATGTCCATAAAAATTCCTTCTCGGTGTTCAATCTGAAAATCTGCTTTAGTATGTTTCTCCATGGAGAAAGATGTATAAACAACAGAGAAGTACTAGCAGCAATCACAATGGGCCCTACTGCAGCGCCTTTGTTCATTTTAGTTTTGTAATCATGTCCTTATGCTACAAACAGCTCATATACATATCCTCCCTTTAGTTTTACTATTTACTTCTAGCATTCAAATTTTCAAATAAGACTTATCAATGGGCAGAAACATCATTTTACTCAGCGTATGAACATGTAAATGGGATGGTTATGTAAGGCAAATTGGATAAACAGGATGTTTATGTGGATGCATCTCTTGAAAGCCCCTTCTGCCAAAGTGCTTTTATGTTTCTTTTTGAAGAAAATATTAGGTACTTACATGCCATTTGAATATTTTCTAACAAGTTTTATATGCCTGTGTACAGAATAAACATACACCCTCTAAACACTGTAAGGTTTCTAGAATTACATCATGACCACTGCTACCACCTAATGGTGAACAGAAGTATAATTTCAAGTAACCCCTACAGAGATTTAAAGCAATTCTGCATACTTCAGTTAGGAAACTGAGGGAAAAGAAAAACCAAATACACACAAAAATCCAACAACTGAAAAAACACACCAGACTGCACACACCAGAGATTAAAGAACTTCTGGTAGGTCATCCTGGCTCTTCTTCACCCAATTCCATCAATCAAATCCAAAATGACTAACAAATGTGAAGTCCTGTACAAATGTCTTGAGACAACTTCCGAGCTTGTATCAAGAAATGTATCAAGATGTATCAGAAATGTATTTCTTGATACATTTATTTGCACATATAACTGTCCTTTTTTCCCTTCAAAAGTAAAATGTACTTCTTAAAATGTAATAGAGGTAGCCGTACTGACTGATGAACAGATTGCCGTCGAAGAAAAGACATTAAATTCTTCTGCAAAACCTCCTGATTTATATAATGCTGAAAGTTAAATCCAGATTATTGAAGAAACCATTACTAAAATGAGTCAATATAAATGTTTCAGAAAAACAGGAAGAAATTTCTGAACAGAGCAGGTTAAATCTTTACTCCTAAAATACAAAAACATTAATTGTGGAAGAGCTTATTTCTAGTAAAAGAAATGAAAGAACAGATCGTATGACCTATACCTGCTACTGTCAAATTAAAGTTGCTTACACAAGTGTAGAGATTTTGTAACAGAACAAAGAGCAATAAATGGAGTAAAGTGCTGGATATAATCCACATGTCAGCAATTAGAAAATTAACAGTACCATTTGTCTACAACCATGTAACTGCAAACCAGACAGGTACATGGTATAGTAATCACTGAAAACCAAATAATTCTAGTAGGTATTTTTACTAACATCCACGTAAAATTTAAGATGGTGTCAGAGTTAACTAGACGACAGTAACATAATCATAACAGTAATAATTACCGGTGGAATGGTTGAGCAGCTCCCAAGACTGCTGACTGATGTGGTACTTGTTCTTGCCTTGTTGTCAGCAATATGAGGTATATTATCTTCATTTCTAAAATATGCAAGGTAATACTTTATTCCACCTAGCAAAATTAACACCCTTTGTGTTCATGATCATCGCATTTTAGTCATAATATTTTTGAGATATAATTTGGAAACTGCTAGCAGAACATCTAAGTACTACAGAACATTTCAATTTAAAACATTAACACTAACAGTTCAACACAGGCATTTACGACACATGAAGAACTACTGCCCAATAAGCACTTGTATATTGCACATACGAACAGCAGCCTGTTACTACTACTACAGGACAGGACAAATGTTGCATCATACACATGAAGCCTTACATGTACAACACCAATCATCAGAAAATATATCAATGCACTTCTTTAAGAATAAATTAAATTTTTAGTTTGCGCTTTGAGCTATGGTGGCTGAAGAGCAGTCATTTCGTAACTACTTGAAAGATTTTCATTTACTGGGATGCAGTGCAGGAAGCATACAGTTACACAGTAAAGATCAATATTTACCTGTAAGGTTTCAACTTCTTGTTTAAAGTTGACAAGTCAACCAGATCAGGGCATTTATCATCTTCGCTGTCCTTATCAATGCAGCGCTCTCCTTGAGTTGCCTGATTTTCTGAGGTACCTTCAAGCATCCTTTCATGCTCAGAAAACACAGTTACACAACTCTCTGCATCTTCACTGGATTTACAGTGGACAGGTTGCCCTTCAACCTTATCTAAGGCAGGACTCAACTCTGACAAACTCAGTTTTTGTAGCTTTTCACTAGTTTCAGTGGTATCAGCCTCTTCGTTATGATACACTGCATCTTCAGAGGTTCTGCTTTCAGAATCCTCTTCATGTATTAATTCTGCATTACCTTCCTGATTACTTCTGAAGAATCTGAGGTTACTCTCAGAAAATTCTTCAAATTCTGATACCTCTGCTGTAGGATCATCCTCATCAGAGACCGATGGGTGAAGTAGTTCATCATCCTCCTGCATTTCTTTTGTATATCCACTGGCAGCAATCTCTATGTCAAGAGAACTCTCTCTTCTGAAAGTGAGCAGTAAAAGTAGGTTTTCTTTCAATATGTTAAATCATCCTGCTATGGATGTGCCATAAAATAAATTGTAATTACCATATATTAAAAAAGAGTGTGCTTTGTTGAAACATACAAGACAATGTAGGGCTTTGAATACTGAGTAGAATGTGGCCTATCAGGAGCAACCTGCCACAGAAGATCAGTATTTACTTACTTAAATAATTTCATTTTAACACAAATATTATTTGGTTTTAAATTATACGTGTGTAGATAGAAAAATAAAGGGTGCACTGACACACGCTGATGTAAGTACAATTGTCCCTCAAGAGCTCAGAATGACATAAAAACCTCCTACTCACTGCAACAACTTCACTCTCAAAGTACAAGAAAAATTAGTTTACTTTTCAAAAAACCAAACAGTATTATGAATAAAACTTCACAGAATCCTTTGAGTCAGAAGGGACCTCTGAGGGCTGTCTAATTCTGATCCCCTGCAGTGAACAGGGTAACCACAGCTGGATCAGGCTGCCCAGGGCCTTAACCAGCCTCCCATTGAAAGCCCCCAGGGACAGGGCATCCACCACATCACTGGGTAACCTGTGCCAGTGCCTCACCACCCTCACTGTAGATTTTTTCATTATGTCTAAACTTTGAAGATAATATTTGAGAAGGTAGTCACCATGTCTGCTACCATTCTGAAAATTAAAAATAAAATTGAAACCTACATTAATACTCAACATGTCAGAAATCTTAAGGCTTTTAAGAGTGGGAGAAGCTGATTTCGCATCACTGTAAAATTTTCTATGTATTTACCATTTGGATTAAGGTTTTGCATTGATTTTTTTCCCCTCAGCTGCAAGCAGAAAGGCAGAGGAAAAAGCAGACCATTTTAAGCCATGCGTTAGCTTCTGGATACCATTTTAGTAACTGAAAGTGAAGAAAACAGGGAACCTTCTTACTGGGAGAATAACAAAAACATTACAAATTGCTTAATTTGGCTTTTCTCCCCTCAATAGTTTCTCCTGTAAACATCTCAAATAGGCATCAGCTCTTTTCATAAAGCCAACGCAAACACCAAAGATGGGGGAACCCAGATTTAGCTGCCATCTTCTACCTGATGTCTTTGAATTCTGGGAAGAGCTCACTCTCATAGTTGAAGCGCTTCTTAAAGAACTCCTTAATACAGTTAACATCTCTGTCAAAATACCTGTAAAAAAAGACAGAAACACACAAAGACAAGAATCAAAGTACTTAAATCTATTGCAATGACAACATCTTATTGTGTACTTGTTTTAATTCATTTTATTTATTTATATTTATTAGGGACCTAGAGAAAAAACTAATTAGCTAAACAGTACGGTTTATTTCTAAGTATTCCTTAACCAAAATAAATCATTCTATTTGAGGAGCAATTAATAATAAATTTATCCTAGATATTTCCACTCATTCTTAAATCAAACTGCACTTGTGTCCCAAATAACATTACATGATAAAAATGGTAGAAGGAGAGGCAGGTTATGAACATAAAGCACAGTTGACTGCTTTTATCAGAACTTGCCCCTTTTTGAAAAAACCATAAACTTTTTACCTACCATTCAGCATTTGGATGAGATGTTGATATCATCTGTGGAAAATCAATCATAGTGACATGGTCATCATTATCCAGTATCAGATTGAATTCATTGAAATCCCCATGAATCAAACCGTGATTGGCAAGTTTCACAATTAGATCCATTAATTCACTGTAGACAGAGGCAGGATCTTCCATTTGGCGCACCTGGCACCTGGAAAGTTCAAATAAAATATTCTGAATCCTGAAGGACTTAATTAATAGATATAGATAAGGTATACCACTTAAATCTCACAGGACAGAGCAATTCAAGTTAGAAGGAAGCTCCGGAGCTATTATTCTGATACCCTCCTCAAACCTGTCTCAGCTCTGAGAAAAGACACAAAGTCATCAGGAGTTTCCCAGAAGGGGGTGAAAAGCTTCCAGGGATGGAGAAAGACAGTGCAGCCTCCCTAAATACCCTGTGCCACACTGTTGCAATGTCCTCAAAGGGAGAAAGTTTCTCCTTATAAGCTTTTCAACTTACAGCAATTGTCTCTTGTCTTCCTAGCAGTTCTTTTGTCATTCTGCAGTATTTAAATAATGGATCAGCAAATTTTTATGTCTGGGTTTTTTTAGACAAGCCTAATTTCACAACAGGAATTCCTGCATTGAAATAGGAGATAATCCTGTATTCAAATGCCTCATATTTTCATTCACAAAAATATATTTTCAAGACTAAGTTGGAAGGTAAGGTGAAGATACAAAACATAAAAAGCTTAGGACACTCTAGAATACACACCAGTGAAAACAAAGTACTGGAAATGGGCAAAATACACGTCACCTTCTCTTTATGAAGAGCATGAAGAGGCAGTTGCTTTATTATACCAAAAATTGTTAAGGAGAGGCCAGAACTTAAAACTTTCTTGTGATACATTTTGGCCTGAATGCACTACTACAGTGTTATGAGAGCAGATCAGCTGCACAACACTGAAAGAAAGCACAACGAAGTCCAGCAGCTTTCAAACATGCTGCTGCTGAACATTTTTGTGCAGGTAGAAAAATGAACTGGTGATATTTCTCATAGGGACAGGTCTTATAAAATATACCCCTTGTTCTCTGAATTTGGAAGTCACATTAACTGGTATCTTTTGAGACTGTTGCTCATTTGAAATAATTTCCATCCGGTATCTCCTTCAGATTAAAACTGCAGAACAGGGCGAGCATGGTAAAACTCCACTGCAGATGCCCACATGAAACCATTCTGTCTAAAGGATGGATGTGGAATTATTTAACAAACAAAGGGGATTCAGAACACATGGAAGGCACTTACTTAAAAGGCACTTATTCCACGTTTCTCTTCAACTGCTATACTTTGAGACAATCACTTTTTGATTAAACTACTTATTTTAGATATTCATTACCATATCAAAACATAGACTGTTTCGTTCTAGCACGTGATATTTTAAATCTCTGGATAAGCACTTACGCTACTCTACATTTTATACAGTATCAAATACATTCAGCTATGCAACCAAACCAAACCACTCATTCACACACAATTTTTTAAAAATCACTGAAAAATTTTGAACAACTCAAGAGAAGTATTCCTTCTTATTTTTAAAAAAAAAAAAAAAGAGTATACACTATACAGTAAAGAGTATGCATGTAAACAGAGCAACTCTCCTCACTTACCCCCCACCTTTATTTTTAAACACAAGCTTTGGATTGGAAAGCTGTAATCTTAACTAGACTGCCACAGCATGCATCATGAACTTGATCTCAGCATGCGGAGGATATACAACTCTGTACTGAACATAAAAGAATATACAATTTCTGCATAGAGATCAGTTGTACTGCTAATATTTGCATCACACTGCTCTTTCAGTGTAATGCATACTTTAAGTCTACTTCACTAGTTTCTTTGAACAAAGAATACATTTTTGTTTAGATAAATTGGTCAGAGAAGTAAGACTGTAACTAAACAGGACCGTAGCCATTGCAGGCCAAGCAGCTTTACTATGGTCAAAATTCAATCACATGATAAGGAAAAATGCAATCCCTGCTGCCTTACTGAACTTATAATCATTAGGGCTTCTGTGAAACAGAGAATTCAAGCTTCAGTACTTACAAAGGATAACCATCAAGGAGCTCCATAATAACTGCATGTCTATTGTAGTCTACAGGTTTTGGAACAGGAAATTTTCTGTCATACAAAGCCTGGAAAGAGTCAACACATTGAAAAAATAAAACATTACATGTACGATGAACTCCAAGATAAGCACAAAATGTTAGGGTGGAAGCAGTATACTGCAGATTACTCAAATGCCTTCATTAAGATTCAGATTACTGGACAGCTTCATGTTATCTGTCCAAAAATAACAACATTCAACTGAAATCCTCTAGGAAAACTTGCTTCAGTTTCATATGTCTTTTGTTGCAAGGCTTCATTTTATCACTGGATACTATATAAGAAGTACAACATTGATGTTCTTTGAAATGCATAATTTAAGTCCAGTAGGAAAATAAGCAAAAGTTCTATCAGTACTGCAAATACAAAGTGATGAAAAAATACTATGAGAAGTATCTTTCAGTCTATTACACCAATTGTTGATACGGTGCAAATGGCCACCTACCTTCATGTAGGCAAACTCCTTCATTGCTGCTAGCCGGGATAAATACAGCCATGACATTTTATGCCTATGCTTATGGTAGTCACGCTTATTTTTCAGACTGCGAAAAGAAGTTCTTCCAAGCCTATGCAGTTTCATTGCAAACTGTTGCTCATCTTCATTTGCAACAATATAAATATCTAGAAGAGAAACAGCAACACAGATCTATGAAATAAATGGTATCTGACAAGTCCATAATGAAAAAGTATTTCCAGCATAGCAAGGTCTACCACATTTAGCCCAACAGTAAAGAGAACTATATTTATGTATTGTCTATTAGTGATCTGAGATGGAAGAAGTTTTTGTTGAAGAGATTATGGGTCTCCATTAATAAAAATACTGATGTTATCTGAAACATCTTTCAGACCAGGAGGTAAATGTAACTGGAATGAGGAACTGAGACAATTCATGCACTCTGTTTTCAGGTTCCTGCAACCAGGATAGACTGGTATTTCTCCAGGCCACCTGTACAGCGTGGAACTACAAGCTTCCCTAACTGGGATCTGACCTGTATTTCCCTAACTTCAGTGTTCCTGATAACATGCTGGAAAAGCTGCCTTCTCTCTACTGACTGGAGGCAAATACCAAGGGATCAACCTCTTAATTTTAACAACTAGTTCATATTTCATTTCTACCATTTGTTTACAACAACTCTCTTTAATGATAAGAGACATGCTGTGCCAAATTACAGTCTACATGCAAGAGAAACTAAGACAGCACTCCAGTAGTTCTGATTGTATTTTACATTATTTTACTTTATAGGAGGAACAGAAAAGTTGAAGTTATCCTTTTAACAAAATAGTTCAAAATTCTTCACAAAGCATGAGACATTTAGCATCTGTCAGCAAATAACCTTTTAAGTGATGAATCGAAATTTGGACAAAATGAGCAAAATCAAACACTCTTAAAAAAAAATAAAAATCAAATGCAGTCAAAAGCCTCATGAAGTGAGCCACAGATCTTGGTGTTTGACAGTTTAACTGAGATGACTATCCAGAGACATATTTACCAAGTTTCTATCAAAATACTGACATGTTTCCTTCAAAAAAAAAAAAAAAAAGTTTTTTTAATTACCTGATTCTTTGCCAACACCCATCTGGTTTCCAACAGAACTGATGACTTGCCGGGAAGACAGAGTTTTCAAGGCAAGGTAATCATATCCCGCATTAGTTAACCGATAGCCCTGGACCGCTAAACAAAAATAAATTATAAAACATTTCATTCTTTGTTATGGACACATTACCTTAAAAAAAAAAAAAAAAAAAAAAAAAAAAGCCTAGTTTTAGTCTAGTCTCTTGTTCTAGCTTATGGTACAAAACACTCAAGTACTATATCTCCTCTTGGCAAGTATCAGCCAAATTTGATGAAACGTTTAAATTCCTGCAACTCTTAGAAAAGTTAACTGGATAAAAGATAGCCATATTATCAGCTCCTCAATAGCACAAGCAGCTATGATACTCTAAATAGTATGGAAATGGCACTACTTCTGAAGATAATTACCTAGGAGATATAGCAGGGATTTAGGATTGTTGCGAGGCTCTATATCAATCCTTAAAACTCTGAACAATGGAAGGAATTTCATGTAGACTCAAAAATGAGATGCAACTACAAAGTTGAAGGAAATGGGCAGTGGCCTGCTACACTACTACTTGACACGTGGAAAGGAATAAAAACTACTTTAGTAACTGTTTCTGCTGAGGTGCAGGTCAAATGATTTTTGCAGTCTTTCCTAGTTTGTGCACTATGATAAAACCATAACACATTTGGGTTGACTTCTGTATGCACCTGAATATTACCTTAACCAATAGTTATTTCATATTCCCATCAATTTTGTAATGGAGCGAAGGAGATTTAGCAGCTCTCCTTTTCTCTCTTTCCTGCCTGTGAGGTTTGCTGGAATCAGCAGTTGAGCAGACAGCATTATCATTTGTTGCTGAACAAAATCGCATTCCCAGGCTAGATCCCAGAGAAAATGAGGTTAGCAAGTGCTCCAAATGTCTATGTGTGCCAAGCTATGGTACTGCAGCATGAGGAGGGTGAGACAAGGAGCCCAACACATAAACCAAACTCACTTTTGGTTCGTTCATAAGCCAGGAGCCTGTGTTTCCCCAGCTCTCTCAAAATTTTGTTACAGCCACCATGCTTCAGGCTTGCAATAGAAGCAATCAAGCTGGCAGGAACTATTTCATGGTTCTTCATGCCCATTTCCACCTAAAACGGCAAATGAAAAACAGATCTGTTAGCCGGTGTTCAGCAGCTGAATAGCACCAGATTCTCCTCGAGTCTAAACCACTTCTCTCAGATGAATAATTTATTTAACCGTTCATGTGTATACATACTATCATCTTCACAGAATGGCCCAGAAGGGACCTCAAAGATCACAAATCTCCAACTGCCCCGCCACAGGCAGAGTCACCAACCTCCATATTTAATACTGGATCGGGCTGCCCAGGGCCCCACCAACCTGGCCTTGAACACCTCCAGGGGCGGGGCATCCACAACCTCTCTGGGCAGCCTGTTCCAGCACCTCACCACTCTCCTAGTAAAGAACTTCCCCCTGACATCCAAACTAAATCTTCCCCCCTTCAATTTAAAACCATTTCCCCTTGTCCTGCTATTATCTACCCTTTCACAGAGTTGACTCCCCTCCTGTTTATAGGCTCCCTTTAGGTACAGAAAGGCTACAATTAGGTCACTCCACAGCTTTCTTTTCTCCAGGCCGAACAAGCCCAGCTCCCTCAGCGTGTCCTCGCAGGGGAGGTGCTGAAGCCCTCTGATCATCTTCGTGGCCCTGCTCTAGACCCTCTCCAACAGCTGTTTGTCTTTCTCGTACTGGGGGCTCCAAATTCGTGCAGTGCCAACCACAAAGCGGCAGCCTTCTGGTTGCGGGTGGAGGAGCAGTTCTGCCCGCTCGGAGCGCTCTGTCCCACACCCCTCGGGTAGTCAAAGCGCCAGGAGGGCAGCTCGCGCAGCCATGCCGGAGCGACAAGACCTCCCCGTCTGCCGCCCGCCTACCCCGCTCACCGCTGTTAGGACTCGGAAGTGCTCCTTGGAGAGGTACCGCAGCATGACCACGTTCAGCTTCCCCATGGCGGCAGCTGCTCAACCCCCGTCCACACAGCAGAGCGCCTCAGACACTCCTGCGCATGCGCAGAGCACGGAGCACCGCCTGCTCGGGGATCCGGCTTGTCTGGGTCCTGGCAGCTGCATAGACGCTCGTGTCCTCAGCCGACTCTTTGTGTGCTTAGCTGGCCACTGAGTCGTGACCGGCTCAAAATCAAAACAGAGAAAGTCTCCTCGCCGATACCGGCTTGACCACTTTCTCATGCTGTAAATGAGTTAATCCGATCGTACGTGTATCTGCCCAGACCGACTCCACAGCGGAAACATGGTCCAGGCTACATCTACACCTGCGCACATGCCGCCCTGAGGTTGTGAGTCCGGGGACTGCCCGTGAACCGGAAGTCAAGGGACGCTCCTCCAGTGCGCCTGCGTTTGAGAGGCGCGCTCAGGGCCTAGGGTTCGAATCCCGGCCGCGGCCGCTGTGGTGATGAAGGGCAGCTTTTTCCGTGGGCTGCTTTTATTTCCCTAAGCAGGACGTGGGCTAAAAGAGATGGAAGCGCAGGGGAGAACACGATTCCGCGTGATGTAAGGAGGCACCTGCACTTCCACAAGCAGCGTTTCAGCCCGTTTCATCTTTTCAGGGTGATTCTGCAGCTGCTGGCACTGGGCCACTGCTGCCCGGCCTCCTGGGGTCAGGTGGAGGGCGTCCTCCTGCCCCTTCCTCAAAGCACTTGTGGCCTCCATGCTTAGTAAAGGGCGATTTGACCTGAATTCTTACAGTTCAAAATGTTACATCTGTTTTCAAGTAATAGAATCATAGAATCATAGAATCACTCAGGTTGGAAGGGACCTCAAAGATCATCAAGTCCAACCGCAGCCTAACCATAGTACCCTAATTCTAACGACCCTCTGCTAAATCATATCTCCGAGCGCCACATCCAAACAGCTCTTAAACACATCCAGGGACGGTGATTCAACCACCTCCCTGGGGAGCCTATTCCAATGTTTAACCACCCTTTCTGTAAAGAAGTGTTTCGCAATTTCCAACCTAAACTTACCTTGGCGCAACTTGAGGCCATTTCCCCTCGTCTTGTCACCTGTCACCAGGGAGAAGAGACCAGCCCCGCTCTCTCTGTAAGCACCTTTCAGGTACTGGAAGAGAGTAATAAGGTCTCCCCTCAGCCGCCTCTTCCCCAGACTAAACAGCTGTAGCTCCCTCAGCCTCTCCTCACAGGGCTGATTTTCCAAGCCCTTCACTAGCCTTGTTGCCCTTCTCTGGACCTGCTCCAGTTACCTCCACATCCTTTCTGTACTGAGGTGCCCAGAACTGAACACAGAACTCGAGGTGAGGCCTCACCAATGCCGAGTACAGGGGCAGGACGACTTCCCTAGTCCTGCTCACCACACCATTCCTGATACAAGCCAGGATGCCATTGGCCTTCTTAGCTGCCAGGGCACACTGCTGGCTCATATTCAGCTGACTGTCCATCTGTACACCAAGGTCCCTTTCCATCAGGCTGCTTTCCGGTCACACCTCCCCAGGCTTGTAGGGTCTGTCATTGTGCTGCCTTGCTGCAAGTCTTGACTAGCATGAAGATGGACAGAACGTCCAACTAGAAGGTTCTTTGTGCCTGATAGCGCTCAGATAGTCAAAACTAATTGGTAACTGGTATATGTGGGTAACAGTCCATATGCTATGTGTACTGGTGGTTGTAGAGCGTGAACTGCTGCCTTTGTGGGGGGCAGTTGTGTTTTGGAAAGTTGTAGACTAAATTAAAGTTGTTGTTTGTTTGTTTGTTTGACTTCCCTCCCACCCCTTCTCCACTCCTGCAAGATGGCATGGCGAAGAGATGATCTTCTGATTGTTCATATATGTTCTCCTGCTATAAGGATTCTTTGGAGGAATAAAGAGGAGTAATATATGTGTGTGGAACATCTAATCATTCTAAACAATTCCAGTGCTCTGAGCTATTGCTTTGTGAAAAACAAAATGTAATCAGGAGTCATTTAACTCCTCAGTATTTGCAGCACATTTTCAAGAAAGCATTAAAAGAGGTGCAAAAGAGGTGAAATGTTGTTTGCCAGTTGACATGAGCAATGCTCTTGACTTAAATGCATAAATTTGATATGTTTATTTTAGCTAGATTTTATTTTTAGTTTCTCCGTGTTCTCACATCACGTGATGAAGAATGGTGCACCCTTAATTGCTCTCTGGTGTATCTTGAGCAAGCAGCCTCAAAAGATGAGGTAGTTAAATAAAATCTGCTTGAAACACTGGAAACACATGACCATGTGAGTATCCAAGCGAGGTATCTCTTAGTGAAAAAAAGAGGGCTTTAACCTACTGTACAAATAGCTAATTAGGAGAGTGGCTGTTTGAATATGCTCTTACAGTAGGTCTGAAAATGAAATTATCGACTTTTAGTAGGAGTATGAGTCTGTCTCTGATATGAGCTGCTGCAGCCTTGCATAGGATTCTAACTGCAGCGGATCTTCAGTTATACTCTTAATGAAGTATAATTTTGTGTACCATACAACTGTATTAGGATCTTGCATGCATGCACCTTGAAAATTGAGCTTGTAAACTAGGATGTTAATTTTTCAGCAGAACAGTTAAAAAATGAATCTGTCATTATGTTCATAAAACTCCTTCTGATCATAAAGTCGGAAGATTAACCATGACATTTCTCTGGAAGGAGTTTAAAAGTGAACTTCAACACTTAAATAACTTAAAAAGGGCTGTAAAAATTAAAACAAATTTTTAAAAAATAGGATTACATTTCACTGGAAAGTATACTTCTAAGGTCCTGGTTGACATTAAAAAGAATATACACAGGAACATTACATTTTTTTTTATATTTTTAAGCACTGCAGCTTTCACCTATTTTATATATGTGTGTGTGTGTATGTATGTGAATGATCAATGTGGGAACAGAAAGAGCTTGGTGTTTGTAAAACTTTTCTAATGACTTAGTAGAGTATATGCCCAGTGTACAAATGCTGCACCTTCCCTTCTAAGGATAGTCTTATAAATCCCCCAAAGCTTTAGTTGAATGTAAGGTTTGAGCAGTGCAGTTCATACAGTGGGCTCTTTCATGGCAGTTTTAGGAAACTACTGTTCTCAAGATAAATATGAATGCTTAGTGATTTTGTTGCTGCAGATATCTTATTTCAAATAAAAATTAGTAAGGGCTCCTTAGGGAGTAGGCTGTGGTAATGTTACAGTTTCTAGTTTAGGATACTGCTAAGGTGTCTGAATTTGTAGAAGAAAAATGATTTCTGTGTGCAGAAGGAGCCCACAGTGGTGGCTGTATGCTACCTACATGTTTATACCTGGAATGTCAGACCAACATTTGGCACTTCTCAAGGAAATGTTTGGTTACTTCATGAACCTTGGTTGGTGGTCAAACAACTCGCTTTCCATTGGAGTTGTAGCCTGTCCAATATGTGTGAGGTCTGCCTGGGGTCCGTTCCCTAATTTGACTGAACACAACCTCCTGAAAGGCTGTTGAATCAGGATAGTGGATACTTTCAGAGTTGATAATATGGGAACTTTTCCATTCTAATTCAGTATTGTAGAATGTATTGTGTAAGAGAAACCTCTTACTTGTTTTTCTCTACTGAGTACAAGGACAGTCTTGACGTTGCTTTACAATAATAGCATGTTGTATTCAGAGGCCAAAGCTTTGTTAGTGTTACTGTTTCTCCAACTTTGAGGCAAAAAGGATTCTGATTGTGGTTACAGAATAATTTGTTTTGTGGAACTGTGATCCCAACTTTAACCTTGTTGATGTTCTACATCTTCTTGTTTATCTTAGTTTTTTGCTGACAGTATTTTTTCGTTTGTTTGTTTTGCCTTTGTTTTTTAAAAAGAACCTGCCATTCTCATTTTCATCCCTTTCTACAATGTACAGAATGTTCAGAATGCTAGAAGGCCTTATATTAAAAGATGAAGTGAAAAGCAAATATTTCAAGCTAGCCTTAATGACTCAGACATATTTAGTTTTCCCCATAATTGTTCTCATTAGCTCAACTGATTTTTATTTTTTATTTTTTTATTTTTTTACTATTTTCTCTCAAAATACTGTCTGTGGAAGTTCTTATTCTATGAATATTTTCAATGATTCCTTAGTAAGACATTCCCAAACTGTGTGCATCCATCAGAGTTACTATACAAATTATTTCAAAGTGAGAAGTGTTTGTACAGCTGAACATTATGGTGCATCAAGGTACAAGGCCGCAAGCTATAACTTCTAATCGTAGTATTCATATGAGCTGATGCTTGGTTAAGAAATTTAAACCCTGGTTTGGAGTACAATTCTGTTCTAATGCATCTCAAAAACCTTTTGAGATTGCTTGCACTGAGGGATTCTGTACAGGAATAAGGGCATTGCTTGCTTGCTTGCAGCCCTAAAGTCACGAGCGGCTAGAATAGTTTGTACTTCTTCCCCTTTGTCTTAACACGATTTTAGGAGTTTCCAGTTTGTATGAAGGTACTTGGATGTTTTTTATTCCTTTTAATTACCTGTTTCATTTCACATTATTTCTACTGTATACTCATCTCCCTTTGACTTGTAATGAATGAATGGCGTGGGCCTTCAGTTGTTTCTCATTTCTGTTCTTTCGTATCAATGTTCTTGAAATACTGTATTACACTATGTGTAAGACTGTGAAATCACAGTTTTCAAAATGTGAGTTATTGTGCTTAGCTCTGTCTTTTTTCTTCCTTTCCTGAGTTCCTGTCACTTTCTCATATTTAGAATAGAACTTTCACTGAAGTTTGATGTAGTAGTGAATACGTACCATCACAACTGGTTGGAAACAAGAAGTTTTTCGGACCTTGAAAATAAATAAGAATCCACAGTCTCCTGGAAACACTGAGTTTATGCTACTGCTGCAAAGCTGTGAACTGTGTCAGAACCAGGCTAACGATATCGAAATCATTATATTTGCTCTTGTTTTGCTTTTCCTGCACACCTGGCTTCTCTATCAATGAGATATATTGCAGCTTGGTTAAGGTACAGACCCAGAGGGTTGCATCTCCACATATTGTCTTGACCACTGTGAGAAGTAAAGTGAGGTCAGGTAAAAAAGCTGTTGTGATAAAAATACACACACAGGCTGAATTCAGGTTGCTAAAGCAGCCCAAATTTATGTCAGTTTTTAGCCTTGCATTATTTACTGCAGCGTGATTTTACTACTACTACTACTACTACTACTACTACTACTACTAATAATAATAATAATAAAATTGGGGGATTTTATTCATAATGGGGTCCAGGGATTCTTATAGAATTAAGAAGTAGAGTGGCACAGGGACAAACAGGTTGCAGGCAGGTCTCAGTTCCATTTGGTGAACAAGGAAAGTATGCCAGAAGTGGGCAGTATCTGTCCAGGCCTGGTAGGGACTGACATTTATCCTTTGTGGACAATCCATCTATGTATGTATCTTCCTCCTCCCATTAGTGTCTCCCTCAGTCCAATATGTATTTCATCCTATTCTGCTTGTATCCTTCTCTCCCCCAGACTTAAACCTTGGTTCTTTCTTTTGTTATCTTCATCCCAAATGCTATTAGCTTGTCTGTCTCTGATACTGACTGATGAGCAACTCAGCCATACAGAAGTCTTTCTAAATGGAGATAAAGGAGAGTACTTACAGAATCTGACTTTGTAAGGAGCTTCTGCTAAAACTGTAGAAATAGCCATTTTTAAAAACTAGTTGGTACCACTCTGCCCTGATTGATTTGAATGTATCCAGACATAAAATTTACATGTTTTAGAGTTTCCATGCAATCCATTTTTCCTTCCCATTCTCCCAATTTATAAGCTGTTTTCAAAACATGGAGGTGGCTGTAGGTTGTTGAATTGCTGTTAATAGTGTTTAAAGACTAGCAAGACTGTATTTTCTGCTAATCACATTCATGCAAATATCTGAGTTACGTTAGCTGAAAAACAGAAATTAATTTGAGAAGATTCTGGCATGGAAGATTTCAATGATCTGGAGTCTCTGTTGATATCACAAGGAAGCAGAACAACTGACAGCACAGAGGCAAACCCATGTTGGCAGTTGCATTATGGAAAGACTTTGCTGCCTGGGTGGAAAGATACAGTTGTACAAATATATCTTGAAGATGCCCATATACACAAGAGTCGAGCCACTAAAAAACATCAAAACAATCAGCAGGCGGATCGGGACACTAGGATTAGAGTAGTTCAGGGAGATTTGGATAAATTACTAGATAAGGGTGAATTATTTTTAGTTTGGTGGGTTCGTGACAGCTCTGGATATCAAGGAAACAATATTCCAGTGTTGCCACCAGTCTTCAACACACAGGTACAGAATCACCAAGGTTGGAAAAGACCTCCAAGGTCACCTAGTCCAACCATATCAACAAGAAGGAGACCAAAATTTTACATGGGCATACTGATAAGACAAGGGGGAAACTTGGTTTTAAATCAAAAGAGGGGAGATGCAGATTAGATATTAGAAGGAAATTTTGGTCAGCCTGATCCAGTGGGTGGCAGCAATGCCCATGGCAGGTGGATTGGAACTAGGTGGCATTTAAGATGACTTCCAAACCAAGTCATTCTATGATGCCAGAAAATCACCCAAATATGACTATAGGCTGTCATATCCATTTCTTTTTAGCTAATGTCCTACAAAGTCAATTGTGGACTGTTTTAGATAGCTGAGTGGTCAGGTGCTTGAATGGGCTGCCCAGGGAGGTGGTGGAATCACCGACCCTGGAGGTGTTTGAGAAATGTTTAGATGTGGTACTAAGGCACCTGGGTTAGGGGGAGGATATTGGTGGTAGGTGAATGGTTGGACTGGATGACTTTGGAAGTCTTTTCCAACCTTGGTGATTCTATGATTCCTTCACTTACACCTATAAGATTTCTTATGAGAGGTATTTCAGTTGGTACATGTTTCATATACTGCAGGACAGCTCACATATTTACTTTATTTAAACTGATTGAAAAGAAAGAAATTAACTAATTAAATAATAATAAATAGAAAAAAAAAGTATTGAAGTGATTGTACACTCTATAATAGAGAGCTTCTGGTTTGTTCTGAATTTTGTACATGTTAGGTTTTGATTTTATAGCCCCATAGGAGCATGTATACACAAGGAAGAATTAATACTGGAATTCAGACCTTTTGAAAGTAGTTTGCTTTCCTATTCAAAACGGAAGGCTGGATTCAGTTTCTTATTTGAGGATACATAAGCTCAAAGAAAGCTTAACATCACAAGTACACTGTATGTTCTTTAAAAAGATCAGATTAAAAATAAGAGAAGTGATCTTGCTACAGGAATTCTAAATTAGACATTTTCATAGAATCATAGAATCACTTGAGTTGGAAAAGGCCCTGAAAGGCCATCTAGTCCAACTCCCCTGCAATGAACAGGGACACCTGCAGCTGCATCAGGTGTTCAGAGCCCTGTCTTGACCTTGAGTGTCTCCAGGGATGGGGCATCCACCACCTCTATGGGCAATTTATTCCAGTGTTTCACCAACCTTAGTGTAAAAAACTTCTTCCTTATGTCCAGTCTAAATCTCCCTTTCCCTTAGTTTGAAACCATTTCCATTTATCCTATCACAGAAGACCCTGCTAAAGGCTCTGTCCTTTTCCTTCTTCTAAGATCAACAGTGAAAGGCCGCTATAAGGTCACCCAGGTGCCTTCTCTTCTCCAGGCTGAAAAGGTCTGGCTCTCAGCCTGTCCTTACAGTAAAGGTGTTCCATCCTTTGGACCATTTTTGTGGCCCTCCTCTGAACACATTCCAACAGATCTGTGACTCTCCTGTGCTGAGAACTCCACACCTGGACTTCCAGCATGGAGCAGTGGGATAACCTCCCTCAACCTGCTGGCCACGCTGCTTTTGATGCAGCCCAGGGTATGGTTAGCCTTCTGGGCTCTGTGGGCACACTGCTGGTTTGTGTTCAGCTGCCACCCACCAGTGCCCCCAGGTCCTTTTCAGCAGCACTATTCTTTATCCTTGTATCCTCCAGCTTGTACTGATAGCAGAGGTTGCCATGACCCTGGTGGAAACTATGCACTTGGCTTTACTGAATGTTATGAGGTTCTCCTGGGCCCACAAATATTGCAACTTTCGAGGTAAATACTACATAACTATATATCTTTTTAAAATCAATTTCAGAAATCTATTGAAATATGAGTCCTAAGCACCTAATTTTTTACTGTACCTCAATTTGTCCAACTGTTGCAAATTAAGAATGTAAGGTCTTGCTTGTTAGACAAAAGAGGAAGCATTTTTATAGTTAGGCATATGATTTTTGTACAATTTACAAACTATACATTTATTCAGTTAATGTCTTCACATTTTACTGTCCTTTACATCTGCTTCATTAAAACCAGGAGCAGATAATTTTTGGCCTAGGTTTTCTATCTTTTTGAATCAGAAGTTAAGTATCCTTGCAGTCTGAGGGAATTTGAACCGTGTAACTATCTAAAAGACAGGTTCATGATAACCGAATGAAGAACAGATACAAATGAAGTAGAAATGTAGTCTTCACTGGGAGAGACTGGAAATTTATTTAATAAATTTTGTGAATCTGGGCACAATACAAATGAGACCTTCTGGTAGTGCAGTACATAAACACAGGAATATTTTCTCTGGCTCTGGTGTATTCTGTGTTCTGGCCAGCTTCTGGCCAGCTAGTCGTGTATTAATCCTTTCACTGGAAGGAATTTACTGAGCACAGTCCTCCGATTTAATAAAAGAATAGTTAGCAACTATTATACAAAAGGCACGTTAGCAGCAAGCAGGTTACTGGAACAGCAGTATTAGTTATACATAAACTTGTAGCCAGAATACTAAGGTATATTTTGGAGATACTAGAGGATAGTGTTCTTATTGTGTTTATTTGCAATCTTATCACATACACTTTGTCAAAGTGCTATGGTAAAATATACAGGTTTTCAAATGTAACTTGATAATTCCAGGCATACATTTCAGTCTCCTGTAAATCACCTAAGTATTACTTCTCAGTCCTAGTTTGTTGTGTGTGCCTAATGGATATTTTGCTTTTGTGGGATTTTTTCCCCCTTTTGTGTTTTGCCCTTAGTTGAGAAAGTGTAAAGAACAGTATGCTTAATGGGAGACAGCCAGAACCTTACAGCCCTTAAATATCCAGATATCAAGGGTGATATCTTTCCATAAATTGGAAAAGTAAAGGTCAAATATTACGTCTGGAAGTGTATGCCACTACTAATCTCCAAATTACGAGTTTGCTCCTTAGATTTTCAGACCTTGCCTTTGCTTTACTTCTGTTCTTCAGGTAGTTTTTGAACTTCTTACCCATGGTGTGCCATTTCACTCTTTCTGTTTTTTAAACTCCATTTTCTTCACTACTTGTTATCTGCTCTGCTTGTTTTAGGATAGCAATAGCAGCTGCAGAGCAGGGGGCAACTCTTTCTGCTAGGTGCGCAGAGGTGCTGGAAGAAATCACCTTTGTTTCAGAGTTCTTCTTACATCTCTTCCTGCTTGAATAGTGTTGTTTTGGGGACTGAAAATAATATGGTTTATTTCTTTCACCTGGTTTTTAAACTGCTGCACTTTTGTCTTAGGTAGGTTAGTGGGGAAGGCAGCAAATTGAAGGCTTTTTGCTAGCTAGCAGTAAAGCAAATGCTAAAACTTCGCACTCTTGCAAAGTTTACCTTGGTCATGCCTTTGTGGCTTTGTGAATTCAGGACTGCTGACTGTACTGGGGCAGCAGCCCAAGACCTTGTCCTTGAACATAATCTGTTAGGTTTGTTAGTTTGTTTGTTTGTTTTATCAGTGAGATAGAAGTTTCCATCAGCAGGTGAATCAGAACAACTGATTCAGAGCTCTCCCCTACTGAAGGCCAAGGATGAATTTATTTGATTTCCCTCTAACAGTTTACAGTGAAAAATTTCATTATACTAACCAAATATGAGTTTGTGTTTTCATTCTTGCAGAGCTAGGACACTTGACAAAGTTTATATTTTGGGGGTAATTCCTATTCAAAGTATGCATTTACCTTATCTTCTCCAGATCTAGTCTCTGCCCTTCCAGCTCAGTTCTGCCCTGATAACAAAGACAGTAGCAGTTTGGAGCTTTGCTTGTTTCCCCAGGTACTTGGAGCAAGCTGGGGACAAGTTAATTTTGTGAGGAGTTAAGAAAGAAATTAGCTGCTTCTGTTGGAGCCTATGACAATGCTTACTTCAGATGCAATTGATTAGATTTACTGTTTAAGATCCCTGAATATAATTTGTGACGACACCATTTGGTTCTAAATTTCAGCCAGTAGCATTGTTCCTCTGCTGTGCGATCTTCTTTGCTTAGATGGAGATAGTGGTCATTGTTGACTAATCTTTTGTGTGGCAGCAGGTGGTTAAGTGATTCATTACCTTCTTAAACAATATTGTTAATTAAAACTACTCCGGTTTATGATGCAAATAATTTGGAAACAATTTGCCTTGCCTTTGATTTTTTAACAAAATTGGAAGACTATTTTTTTTTTTTTAAATTCTATGTGGATGGCTTTCCTGACTCAGTCTGTTCGAAATTCTGTTATGTCTTTAACAACTTACACATATTTAAGTCACTATGCATGAAGCTGCTTTTTTGTTTTGATTAGCTGTCTGTACAGGTTGTTATGTTTAGATGGATAGAATGGCTTTCCATATTGGTTTGTAAATTCAGTTGATCAGCTACCACTGCGATCATGTATTTTTTAACCAGAAGGTTGTTCTGAAAGGATTTTTGAATGCTTTACAGAAAGTTCTTCATCCATCCTGGCCACTGGTTCAAAGAACTCTTCAGAGACTGACCTCTCTCACTAATCAAAATGACCTTAGTTTATTTGAAGAAAAAAAGAGAATTAAGACTGTGCCCTAGTTTGCATTACTGGGTGATTGAATTCTGATTAGTGCTGTTGACTGACCATAATCCTTTTTATTTTGAAATGGCCAAAAAACTAGAATAAGTTGCAGGTGGAAGCTAGGGAAATTAATTTGCGTGCAAATGATTCCTTTAAGTGCCTTCTGATTTATTCACAGTTACTCCCCTAATTTGGAATTGACAATTTTCTGTGACCTTCAGAAAAATAAGTTCATGTAGAGAAAGGAATTGCGTAACTAGTTCAACAGAGAAAGGTGCAATATTCTTCTGATCGTTGACGACTTACTAATACTAGCTGTATTTTACACGGATCAGTAGAGGGCAGTATGTTTTCCAGAACAGCAAGTTTTGTTATGAATTTTGTCCATAAAGGTCATGACTGCACAGTTTGAACACTGGTTTTGTTGTTGTTGTTGTTGTTGTTTGTTTGTTTGTTTAAACTGTAGTGCAATCAGCAAGAACTTTTGTTTAAAATAACAAACATTTTATTTCAAGCTACTAGTTGCTCTTGATTTCAAGGTTTTTTTTAGCAAACAAATATGGGAGCATTTTAACACATTTAATTTGAGTTTGATTGCTTGCATATAGGGCTTTCTTTAACCGCATCAGGAGCAGCATGGTAAATAAATGCCACACTTTGATTTACCAGATACTGATGGTTCTGTCAGAAGGGTACAGCCATATGCTGATGATTAAACTGACAATAGTAGTGAGCTTATATGCAGAATGATTTTCATATAAAAAAAAAAAAAATTGGCTGAATTTTCAAGGTTGAAAACTTTTCACTTCTGATAACATGATTATTTTTATATCAATATAATTTTTAATTATTTTGCCATTTTAAAAAATTTATTGTGACCCTTTCTAAGCAGATTCCTGAGTATGATTTGCAGCACAAGTTAGTAGCTGACTGTCTTCTTTAAACAGGGAAGTGGTATTCTTCACTTCTTAACTGGAGAAGAGATCAGGTTACAACTTGTGCCTATATAATTTCCCTCTTCTCATTTTCTTGGAAGAGAAATAAAAAAGTTGTTCAACAAACTGCAAATCTCATACTGTTTACCTACTGAACTGCTAAGTTTGAGTAGAAAATGCAAATGTACTTTACAGACACATCTATGATTGGAATCATGGGTTAACGTGCTTTTTCCCCCCCTCGTATATGTTAAACCTGTATGTCAGAGGTCTTATGTGAGGCAGAAATAGTCTAATGGGAAGCAGTTCTAGAACAGTCCTGTAATACTTGCTATCAAGCTGAGAAAAGCTGCGTTGAATTTTGTGTTAGTAAATTGTTTAGATTTATGTTACTTTTTATGTTGTTCTTCTCTGAAAACAAAACTGAATTTGGAACAGATTTGTATTTCTTCCTTTAGGGAGACGTGTGGCTGTTAATTTGTTTGTTTTTAATTTATATTTGAATAAGATAATTGGGTTTGTTGACCTGATCTTTTTCTGACACATCTTGTACCATTGTGTTGATGCTTGGTTTCATATGCACTTTTGTTCTTTGTATATATAGGAGGTCAGAATAGCTTTTACCAGTGACAGTATGATACAGAGGTTCCTGAAGACTACTTTGTGTCTGTGTACAATTACTCATGCAGCATGTTACAAAAACATTTACAACTTTGTGCCTTAGTATAACAGGGCCTTGAGGTCCTTGGGTCAAAAAGATTATAATGAAAAAATATGTTCCATGTTCTATTCAGAAGAGCCCTGTTAGAAACATGGAGGCACTGAAGCAGAAAGATGCAGAGCATCAGAGCACTAATTGCAGCTGCTGGTTTTAATCATCCAAGCTATCTAACATGATTTCTCTTTATCTGGACTAAGTTTGAGCCTTTTTAATATTGTTGGTTTTTGTTTTTTTTTTTTAGAAACCATGTTGTTTCCTTTCATTTCTGACTGTCTGCTGGCTGGACAGGTGATTTTTTTTATCTTAGTTTATGACCTGGATTTGTTCTGTAACAGCATTACTGTGGTGAAGCACTGCAGTGCTGCATACTTCCCCTTTGTCCATCTAAATAACTTCTCAGATTTTATGCAGAAAGAAATTGTTACCTCTATCCAGTTCTCAGGAACCTTTCAACTTTATTATGGGTAATACACTAAGTATGTTAAAGCCTGTCAAAACAACCTGTAAAGGAAATCAATAAAACAACACGTTGTACTTGAACAGTTAGCATTTTTTGATAGAATAACCTTTCATTTGTATGTTCCACTTCTTTTTGTGTGACAGCGAGAAGTGTGGAAATGGGAAGGTCTTGAATGGAAATTTTTGTATTTCTTCTGATAATTAACTGAAGAAGAAATGGAGAAAAATCTCAAAACCCGATTTTGCTGTAATGCAGTTCCAGAAAATAAGAAATTTCCTCTAGAGGGCAGTGCTTCTCTTTCCTCTTGAAAGAAGATAGGAAAATAAGATTTTTCAGAGTTAAATAATTGTTTTTAGTGGTGTGTTTCTTCAGTAGTGCTTTTGTGGTACCTGCACTTATGTGAGAGAGCTTTTTAGAAGCCAGATACCTATGAACTTCCTAAAGCCAACATTTGTAGTCATTAGACATTATTTTAAGTCTATGTCATCTTGGGCTAATTTACTAATTTAGATGCCTTCTGCTCACAGCTGTAAATAAACAGAATCAGAGAATCATCTAGATTGGAAAGAATTCAAGACCACCAAGTCCAACTGTCAGCCTAACCTACTAAGTTCCACCACTAAACCATGTTCCTTAGTGCCATGTCTACACATCTATTCTATACTTTCAAGGATAGGGACTCTACCATTTTATTGAGCAGCCTGTTTCAATGAACAGCCACCCTTTCTGTGAAGAAATTCTTTCTAATACTCCATATAAGCTTCTCTAGAAATAGTTCAAGGAGAAACTGTAACTCTGTGTTGGTCACGGCCTTTATCTGATCACTCCTTCTTGCTCCAGTCTCTTGGTCTTGAAGAGATGGGTACGTGTAGAGATCTGTACGCTTGGGATCACTTGGAGGCTGGAGGTAGTTATGGCACTTTTCTGTTGCTGTTTAAATCAGGAGCACAAGTTTTCTACAAACGTTTATCCAATCTTCTCTGTTGGTTGTGTTTCTAAATTGGGCCTCTTTTGAGGTGCAACAGGAAATATTTTATACCCTCTTAGTTTTTATTGTCGTTGAACTTAATCTGGTATGATTGTGTTACAGGAGCTTGTGTCATGGCCAAAAACATGTCAGTATTGCTAAAGAGACATAAGTAATTCTTTAAGATTCTGCTATATCCTTTGGATACTGGAGTTGCAAGTTATCAGAAATATTCATGTTCCAGATTATTACTGATACTTCACGTTGTACTTTAAAACTCTACTTTTCTTCCTTTTCCTCCTGATATTTAGCACTTTAAAAAATAGTTATTGACGAAAGCAAGTGGCAATCAGGTGGAAGAAAATGAACCAATGAAATGTTCCTTTGTAGGGGATTACAGCCCTCTGTATTTTTACTTCTGAAATTTTACTTCATAAATTTTTTACTACCGAAGTGTCTATCCTTGTCAAAGGACAGATTTTTGCAAATAGTGCTAGACTATGAATTAGTGTTACGTTTCACTGGACTGGAAAAGATGGGACATCCTGAAAGTGCTGTCTTTTGTTTTCCACGTTTTATTACCTGTAAACTAGCATAGTCATAGTCATACTACATTTTGTAATTCATATTTAGGAAAACAGCAGCCAGGAAGGAGAGTTAAGGCCATGCAGCCTAGCAGGGAATGTGGGAGGGAGTGTTTTCTGCTTAAGAGAGATAAGAGTGGGAAGGTGGATGTGGTCATTTGTTTCATGAAATCTCTCCATAAGTGAGCACTGGATCTCTATTCCTTATCACAATACCTTTCCTATGGAGTACGTTTTAGCTTCCTTGGCCAGACCAAGTGTGCATTTAACAAAAATACTGAGGTTTGCTGAACTTGCAGTTGGATCAAGTGAAGTAGCCAACACATGTCTAGATGGTAGTATTTGAATTGATTACTTACTTGTTCTTTTAAAAATAGGATTAGTAAAAATCCCTCATTTGCAGCTATGATTACTTGATTCAGGATCAGTTATCATTTTTTCTTGACACTGTAGACTTCTAAAACATACAAACTTCTTTATGTACTTAATGTGATTATAAGTCAAGTATTTTTAAATGAGCCAATGTTTTCAGTAGAGTCTGCTTTTGCATTTAAACCCTGGTTTTGAATATTGTGGTTGCCAGAATTCAAAAGTATCAATGTGATAAAAGAATGTAAAAGCTATGTAAGACAACTTGTATAAAAATATCTAGATATCTTGCATGTATGTATAAGTGCTTTTGCCTGCTTAGAGTTTTTGCACTGTAATTCTAGTAATCTCTATTAAATTAATGGACTTTCCATTTTCACTTATCTTTTGGATAGATTTCCTTTAGAAATTAACGTGACTTTCTTGATTACTGTTTCAAAATATCAAAATTACACATGGTGCCTATTTTTCAGTCTGTTACCACTGGTGAGTTTTTTTTATCATTATTCTGCAAGATAGAATTCAGTATTGTATATTGTCACCAGGCTCTGTCTTTTGTACAAAAACAATCAGTAAAGCTTGAAGATACTCAAAACAAATGCTATTGTAAAAAATCTTTTGCTTTCTTTTAAATAACTGCACTGTCCAATACGATCTTTAGAATTCTTTTAGTAATTCAGGCACAGAGGAGGAACCAAGGACCGGATGATGCTTGTGTATAGTAGACGTTTGGCTGTTCATCGCCAAGTGCACAGTTCAGTGTTCGGTCACCTGTGTCTGTCAGTTTAGTGCATTTAACACAGTTCTTTGCACCCTCCCTGTTCTCCAAAGCTTACTTTGGGGCTTTAGACATTGCCTGGCTCATTATTCCCCAAGGAAGGTTAAGGCCTTTACTGCCCAACCGGAACGATCACTAATTAGAGCTCTTGCTTTGGCACAGAATGTGTCAGGCCTGCAAGCCTTCCTGCTGGGATCAATGGCATTCATGTTTGCTTTCATGAATGCACAATGGACAGGGATCCTGGCAAAGAACTGCCGATTTAGCTTGTGCTGAGAAGTAGATTTGAGTCTTCGGAAAATGTTAAAGTAATTGTATAGGTAAAAAGGAAGCTATACGAATACACACTGATTATTCTGCTCAAAAAAAAACCAGCAGACCTGTTCTCCCTAACAAGAGTTCAAACCCGTGACATGTTTTTTTAATCATGTAATGCTCATAAAGAATTTAGAGTAGTTACTCTTCTGGGCTGGCAATTTTTTTCAGCATTTAGAATATATTTTTATTTCAGTGATCCATAAAAATGTAACTTTACTATAAATGCAAACTGTGATCAATATGATTAATTCGGGGTATGTGTGAGGTGCTTCCATTTATAAATAATGACTATTGGTTTAGTCACTTAATTCTTTTTTTTCCTCCTTCCCTTTAGAGACAGGTGTGTTTCTACATACGAGGTAAGATTGTTAAAAATAGCTTGTTTTGTCGTATGGTTTTCATGGAATTAGACTTGGGTCTGTATACTGAAGTGACTTCAGGGGTTACCCAAATTGTAGAATCATAAAATGGCTTAGGCTGGAGGGAATCTCAAATATACTATCAATACTTTTTACCAATAAAGCAATTGAAATAATTGCTCCTTTTTCAACCATTTTCTTTCTTCATTTCTCTCTCTCTCTTTTAATGTGCTTGGTCAATAGTGTGAATGTACTTATCTGGGGCATTCTAAAGCTGAATGGATTTGGTGGGCGTACCATGGCAATTACTGAGTGCCCACCCAGCTACTCTCTTACTCCCTCTCCTTAGCTGTCCTGGTGGTGCAGAACACAGAATGGAAAATCTGCTGGGCTAGTATAAGGATATAGAGATCCTACCAATCTCCAGCATGGGCAAAACAGACTCAACTACAGGAAAATTAGTTTAGCTTATTGCCTATTAAAAATAAAGTAGGCTGGTTAGTGGCAAAACCAGAACTAAAACCAGTTTCCCCTTGCCCTGTTCTTTCTTCCCTGCTCAACTTCACTCCCACACAATCTGTACTTGAGAAGTGTAAGAGGAAGGCAATGGAGGCAGTAGTTTCCACAACAGTTTGTCTCTGCAACTCCTTTCTCTTCACATTTTCCACCTGCTCCAGCATGGTACTTTCCCACCCTTTCAATGGGGTGCAGTCTTTCACGAACAGCGTGGGTCCCCCATGGGCTGCAGTTCCTGCCAAAAAAAAAAACCCTGCTCCTGTGTGGACAGCAGCAGCTCTCTTTAGTTCATATCCACTTTCTTCAGGGTTCTCTGTGAGCTACAGTAGGATTACTTCACTAATATTCTCCGCAGTATGCAGGAAACCTCTGCTCTGGTGCCTGGAGTTCCTCCTTCTATTCCTTCCTCACTGTGGTCTCAGCTTTGACAGGGTTGTTTCTCACATGTATCTTCCCCTCCCTCTAATCTCTCACACTCCTTTGCACAGTGTTTTTACACTTTTGAAATGACATTTTTATGGTGCTGCCTCCATCTTAACCCATGAGCTCAGTTTCGGCCAGCGGTGGCACCAGTTGTGTCCAGCATGGGGCAGCCCCGGACCTGTCACACCTCTGGGAATCCCCACTGCCAAGGCCTTCCCTCATAAGCCCAGCACAGTGTGTTAGACCTTCTGTTTTACAGTAAACAACGCCATACTGGATGAAAATCCTGATTTCCTTCTACTGTGGATTTTCGTGCAGTATAATACTGCATTTGCATGTTACAAAAAGAGCTTTAAATATATATATGAACTCTGAAAATGCACTTACAAGAATCTAAATGATTTCCTCTCAATTCTCTAACAAGACTAAGTGCTTTAGATGTTATTACTAAGCATGATTTCATCTTGTAATTCAGTATTTCAATATGAGGTTCATAACATTTATGTTTTTCAATTTATTCATAAGAACAACAAGTAATGTCAATGAGAATCACCTTGACTAATTTTAAATTAATGAAATTCCATTATTAAACTGAAAGCAGTTTGCAAGGTACGTTTGAAAAAGCAAACACAAAACACAACCTCCTCTCAAGGAAAGATGACTCTTGAGGTAAATAGTAATCATATAAGACAGAAATGAGTGTCCTGAAAGACTTCAAAGTAAAAAGTTTCCTTGTCTAGAAGGAAATTATCCTTTTATTTAAAAAGAGCATCTTGTATTTGGGTGTGTGAAGGATAACGGTAAGGTGGTAACTATGGCAGTACTCATGCATCTGTTTTTCACTTAGACTGGTGCTTGGAACAAATGACAATTACCTGCTCTAATGAGATTAGGATTTCCCAGGATTAGGAAGGATGCTTAATGTAGTAAGGATTCAAGGGGGAATTGTTTTAACATAGAAACATTTCAAGATGTATTTAGGATGTTTGACTACTAAGTAACATTCAAGGAAAAAAAGTTCTTGATAAGTAGATTCCACTACAAATATTGCAATCTTAGCATTCAGAGTGAAGAGACTGTAAATGAGAAAGTTACAAAAAATTGGAGTTTGGAAGAAGTCATGACTTCTTTTAACCCAAGTACTTAAGAAGAGAAAAACAAAAGAAATGAGAAAATGGTAAATAATAACCTAACAAAAGAATAATAGGACAAAGAGCCACAGAAAAGGAAGAAAGATATAGTGGTAATAGTGATAACCAGATAAATAATTCCACTGAATTCCACTGATTTGATTATTAATTAGTTGTGGTCTGAAATCACCACTATTGAAGTTTTTATGTGGTAATGTGGAAAGTCTGATAACAAGATGGAGGAAGTTGAACTGCTGGAACTCCAGCTCCATGGGTTAAGTAACACAAATAATTACAGGAATTAAGATGATATTCACAGAAAATACAAATAAAGCTAGGGTGTGTGGTCAGAATACTGAGTCCTGGGTTCAGTCCAGTGTGAAATAGATAGTAGGTTAGTTCTGTTAAGGCAGTTTTTGGAAACTGTGGATCTCTGTAACAGCAGTTAAGGAAAAAAAAAAAAAAAAAAGAATAATCAGTGTTCACTTTAGACATATGTAACATTTCAGCTTTCTAGATGGGGGTTATGCAAAAAAATGCTAGCTTAGGTATTGACATTTGAACAATGTCTTTATTAATTGATTTCTTTTCTTTGAGTAACTTGATTTGCAGGACAAAGAGAGAGATTACAAAAAAGCAAAATAAATTTAGATCCTATAGTTTGGTATTGATTTGTTTTGACTTAAATGGATAAGCAGGAGTAGATGCAGGAATTAATGCTCTTAATTTCAAAAGGGCAGATGCAGAAAAATGAAAGATTCAGAATTACAGTGACAACTTAGAGCCCAAATACTCAAGTAAAGATAAGACTTAAATTTCCACATGGAAATTTGTTTTTGTTCCCAGAAAGATTACCTGGAAGACTGCATCTGACTGTAAGGATACTGACTTACAAAATCGTATTAGGAAAGAAGGAAGGAAAAGGCCCAACAACAATGAAAGAATTCAGTGCTGGGATCAAATGATAATTGCCAAATGTAGTGCAGTGAAAATTAAGGCAAATAGTAAAGTTTTTTAGCCATACAGTTTTAAAAAGAGTAAGGAAAAATGTTGGACTGCAATCAAAGAATATCAAATGGAGATAAGGGATAATCATGATGTTACTCAAGAATTAAGTAGGTTGTCTCAGTTTCAAGGAAGGGGCTTGTGATGGTTTAAAAATGAAAATAACAACCAGATATTATAACTCAAAACAAAACTTTAACTCGTGCTATTATTAGTGATGTATTGTTCCAGTTTTCTGAAGAAATTGAGTTTGGAGATTTATTAAAATCTGAATGGATACTCACATTTAATTGAGAAGTAGTATCATACGATTGCAGGATAACATCTGTACATGTTATAGATGCAGAAATAAAATAAATGATTAGAAAGAAGTTTATTAATATGAATTTGGTTGTATGGAAGCTTTTGTCTTTTTTGTCTGAACAGATTTTTTAAGAAAAATTCCCATCTTCTTCTCCTTACATAGCATTTGAAATAATGTGCATTATCTACCTTGAAACAACCAACCAGACAACATGTTACATTCTTCATTCAGACTCCTTATTTCTCACCCATGGGGTTGCACCCAGTTGTGATGCGTCTGTTCATGAAGAATACAGGTGATGCAATGCCTAAGAGTTGTTCAGTCCTTTAACAGGAAAAGATCTTTTGCAAGAATAATTAATATATTGGTAAAGATATTGCAAAATGGGAAATAAAAAGGGAGAGCTAGAGAATGATAATCAGTGTCTGCGTTGCAAAGAGGCTGGTCTTGGGTTCACTGTGCTTTCTTTAGGGGATGGCAGGAAATGCTAATTGTTGTAAATTATGATATAAAACTGCAGGATTAAGGCTTCATATGAGAATATAATGAATTTAAAATTGCAGTAAACTTAAGCTTTGCCTTCTTGCCTTCTGATGAAAAGCATATGTGGTAAATTGTCTCTTTCATCTATAGCTGTTTCTGAGCAATTGTTGGAAATAGGTGGAGAAATCATTCAAAGCTGTAGAGAGTTGTCCTGATTTGTTGGTTCTGGAGATGAATGATGAATAGATGTTTTATAACAGACAATGTCAGAGACAACTTGGTGAGAACTGCATTGTCAATTTTATAATAGAGAAGTTATGTAATAGTTACCTCTTCATGGATTTTATAGGATATTTCAGGTTGCAAATTGATCATATCCTTGGTAAACATGATTTTGTGTGGCTTTTAGCTGTTGCCAGTACTTCTTGAAGTCTGATGATTTGCTGTATGCTCAGGTGTAGGTTAAACTTAGCTATTGTTTGAAGATAGTAATAAACAGGAAAATAAATTACTTTTCATGCCCTTGTTACCTGTGTTGGGAAAGGGGCGTGGGCCAGTAACAGTTGTTCTGAACAGCTGAAGTGTTAGTACTTGAGGATTTTGTTAAAAAATGACTAAAAGTAAGTCTTGGCAACACTTTGGAGCTGCTTTTATGAAAACAGCAGTATACAATGAGAATTAAGCCTTGGAACAAAAAGCCTACGCATTTTTTTCTTTATTATATAATGTTCAATTATACGTGCCCCATAGCCATAGTGTGCAAAGCACAAATAAGGAGTTTTTAAGAAAATCTGATTATAGATATATTCAAAGCTATTAGAATTGATTTCAGAAATGCTCTCCCTAACATTTGCAGACCCATTTGGAATTCTGGCTGCAGCAGGAGAGGTAAAGTGATTGTGGTCTCCTAGGGTATACAAAGTGCTACAGGCTCTTTTTTTTTTTTTTTTTATTCACTCTGCTTCTGTGGATATGTGTAGCTGATAATTTTGAAAACATCTTTTGCTAACATTATATGGCCAGTTTTTTAAATTCTCTAAGACACACTTGTCTAAGTGAAGTCTTAAGCCAAGTGTAATTCCCTCTAATTCTATTAGAGGGAGGACTCCCATTTGTCTGTAAAATGGCAATTAGACCTGCTCTATCCTTGTTGCATATTGCATTCTCCTGAGGTTTTAAAAAAGATAAAAGTTGCAAGCAGTTCATCTGGATTTCCTTATCTGTGTGGACATATAGCAGGTTAGATGTTTGGTGATTCCTTGTTGTAACTCAACTATGCATATGAGAGAAACCAAGAAACACAAACACACAATGAAGCTAAATTCAAACCCACTCATTTGGAATAAATTTATTGTTAAGAATTGTACAGATGCATCTAGAGTTTCATGTCACCTTTTTTTTTTTTTTTTTTTTTTTTTTTTTAATGTAGCCAGTGGACACTAAGTTAATTTATGTCAGATGCTAATATTCAAATGTTAAAATTGCAATGTGGCCATCATCATTAGTAAAGTTTTATGTTTGGCATGATTAACTGCTTCCAGTAAGTCTGGTACAATTGTTGTCAATCTTATTTCCTACAGAAAATATCCAGTACCAATCCTTTTCATAAAAAAAATAAATAAATGAAGACTCATTTCTATATATATTCAATACTGGTATTCTAATTTTCAACTTTAATTATCTTTTTGTCCAACACGTATTTTAAGGCTGTAAAGTTATTCCTGTTCTTTTTAGCCAACTCTAATTAGAAAATAGAAAGATCTGACAGCATGTTAATACAAGCATATCCTCAGTAGTGCTAATTTATCTTCCGTCTACTCCTGCGATTCTTTTTAGTTTTATTGTACGCCTCTCATCCCACAGTTAGAAAGAGTCTGGATATGAAAAACTGAAAAGAAGTTGGCTGGAAATGAAAGGTTTTGGTTGCATTAATCATGGCAACTTTTACAATAATTCAAAATCTTATTATTTTGAGATGTTCCAGAAAACTGTTAACTTCAAAATTCAAATTTTCCATGGTTTGTCAGCTACAGTGTGCATTCAGAACAAATAAGCATACTGTCTTTATGTAGGATAAGCCAGTATTATCCTGGTTTACCCTGAGTAGGTAGATAGCATGGTACAAAGACACAACTGATACAAATATCTTGGCAAGAAGAGAAAAAACTAAGGAACTGGCAAAGTTAAAAGCTGAGAAGAGTAATATTGCAGTGCTGCTCTGCCTGACCATCCCATGCAAACTGGTTTAATGGAAACTGAAGCAAGATACAGACAGTCCTGTGCTGGAAGGAACAGATTGTTCAAAGTAATTCTTTTTAGTATCTCAAAATCTCAGGGATTATTGAACTCAAACGTTTACAGAAATAGAGAAGATTTTAGATCTGTGAATCAGGCTGATAAATAGTAAGGTAATACAAGTACTTATTAATTAATTCTTACTAATCAAGTATAAGATCTGAATTATTCAGAACAAGAATCTTTCCAGAAGATGGTGATGTCACAGTACTGAGTACACGTATTCGAAGTTCTAGAATGTCCGTGTGATTTATAATTACAGAAAATGCATTTATTGGGTGTTACACTAAAAAAAAAAAAAAAAAAATTGTCTCATTTCTGAACTCCGATCTTTCATTAATTTCTGAAATACTCACTAGATGACAGCATAGACAGTCTAAAAAGAGTGCAAGATATGAGATGCCAACATGTAAAAGAAAAGGGTGTTTCTAAACTTTCTTTGTCTGTCGAAAATGTTTTTGAATGTAAACTGAAATAAACTCTGAATGACAACTCTTCCCTGGTTTCTATGGCAAATTGTATTTCAGTCAATCTGCTTTTTCATGATTAATTATTTATGAAAGTCACTTCATGAGACAAAGCACCTGCTGAGCTTTTGCATTATACAGATAAATGTGTAGGCAACAAGTCTTGCAATCCAATTTTCAATATCAATTTCTTTTCTTAATGCAGTAACTGCAGTAAAGCCAGGGAGAAACACACATTTGCATTTTAGAGGTATTTTAATGTATTAATTAACACTGGCAAAGGTCAAGCAGTGGAACTGTACAGAGTTGTGGTCTACTTGCTGAGATCCAGCTAGTGATGATCTTCTGCGTTACCTTGATCAGTACGTACTGGGGTTTTAATGTGAATCTTGTTACATTTTAGACATCACAATTCTCCTCATAAAGCTGTGTGTTAAAAAATAATAAAAAAAAAAGGAGTAAGTAGACCTGCCAAATAATATTTTGCCTGACAACACTGTTAGTCTGATTTACTGGTTTGGTCCTCTTAATTCTTTCATGCAAGCAAGCATAGCTAAAATTCTCCCAAAATTTTTTGTCTTCCAAAAAGACAAAGATTTTATATGAAAGCTTTTTTTTTTTTTTTTTTTCTGAACACTCTATTTTTTCTTATAGTTGCGGTCGATTTCAACTACAAGTTGTATGCTCATCCTTTTTGTAATTAATAAATAATTCTAATTCTTAAGAAAAAAAACAACAAAACAATGCTACTGTTTGGAAAAAACAGCTATCCTTGTACTTTCTGTTTTTGTTATTCACTGTTCATCCTTATAGAATATTTGTACTACACTAAGGCACAGAAAGAATAGTAAGACACTCAGTGATCTTCTCTTGTAATGTAGTCTTCCTCGGTCACTTATAATAGTAAGAAATCTCTGTAGGAAATAGCCACTAATTATAGCATTAGTGTCATTTTTCCTGCAATCCCAACAGACATTTTTTTTTTCAGCCATTTTTCATTTTTTTCATCTTTCACTGTTGAAGAAAATGTACTGTGAACCTATGTCCTATTCATGTTCAGCCACTGTAGAGAGTTATGCTGTAGCTCTGCCCATGTGAGGCCCCATCTGGAGTACTGTGTCCAGCTCTGGAGCCCCCAGTACAAGAAAGACAGAGAGCTGTTGGAGAGGCCCAGAGGAGGGCCGCAAAGATGATCAGAGGGTTGGAGCACCTCCCCTACAAAGACAGGCTGAGGGATTTTGGCTTGTTCAGCCTGGAGAAAAGAAGGCTGTGGGGTGACCTCACTGCAGCCTTTCAGTACCTTGAGGGAGCCTACAAACAGAAGGGGAATCAGCTCTTTGAAAGGGTAGGCAATGGCAGGATGAGAGGAAATGGTTTTAAAGTTGAAGGAGGGAAGATTTAGTTGGATGTCAGGGGGAAATTCTTTACTATGAGAGTGGTGAGGTGCTGGAACAGGCTGCCCAGAGAGGTTGTGGATGCCCTGTCCCTGGAGGTGTTCAAGGCCAGGTTGGATGGGGCCCTGGGCAGCCTGATCTAGTATTAAATGTGGAGGTTGGTGGCCCTGCCTGTGGTGGTGGGGCTGGGTTAGAGATCTATGATCCCTGAGATTCCTTCCAACCTGGGTCATTCTGTGATTCTGTAAGTCTGTGATCTTCATACCTTGTGTAGAGTACAACCCTGCCTATATGTGAATGGCCTTTTGCTAGTGAGTTATGCTGAGTAATGCTTTGTTATTTAAGTAAGTGCATAATTACTAGTACATAAATAACTAACACAGGTTGGCAGAGCAAAATTTTTTTATATTGCATTGTTTAGGCTGAAGATACATAGGCAATGTCAAATCAAATGCAGTTTTGGAAAAACGGCTAAAGTTAATGTGAGTAGTTTAATTGGTCATGAGCAGTAGTGTAATTATAATAATGCATTAATCATCAGTTATGAGATATTAAATATTTATTTAGCCAAACATTTACTTCAGTTATACAACAAAATGGTTCCCTGCAGCTTCAGTAAGCGTTAATAATATAAGGCAGTACCATTCATGATGTGGTATTGGCTTACATCTATTGAAGGGCAGCATGTGAATAGCTGCTTCGTTGTTTTTTTTTGCCAAAGGCATTTACCTCAGCCTGCAACACACCAGGACAGAAAGGCCTGTAAACTATATCTTCCATTTAGAAAATTTGATTAATGATACACTGAGAGTTAAACCTCAGTGTCTGCTCAGGAAATCTATGTTTTTTGGGTTGGTTTTTGTTTTAAATGTAAGTTGTACAAAATCTGTGTCTAACAAAAGCACTTGAACGTTTGCAGGAAAGCAGGTTCCCAAAAGACTGAAAACTCTGTCTCTTAGTTAAAGCAGTCATCCACATGTTCACCTGGCATGCTATCTTACATATAATTGTGAGTGCTTAAAACTGAGAACAGTAAGTTCTTAAGTTCTTTTAAGTGCTTAAAACTTCTTTTAGGTGCTTAAAATGAAGAACAGTAAGCTTCCATGACAACACAATTTTAACTGTCAGCTTTAAATGCAGGCTACTTGCATTCCAGCAGGAAATACAAGACTTTACATCAAAGTGCATCTTTAATATGTAAGCTGTAATAAAAAGAGTTTCTGGTCAGGAATAATAATAATAAAAAAAAAGAAGAAGAAGAAGAATTGGATGCTCTTTCTTTGATTTGTGATGTGGTGTCTGGGTGGATACATACTTACACACCCATCTGCCTCATTTCATATCTATTTCCTGATTTAGTGCTTAGCAGCCGTGGAACTACATGATCCAGCCTAAACCATTCAGTGATTCTATGTACACATCATGCTCTCTCCATATGTGTTACATCTAAACATATTTCCAGTCATGTTCTTAGTAAATGAAGACGTGCTTTCAATAAACTGAATATCCAGCTGGCCAAAGGTTTATACATAGAAAAAGGACATGAAAAGATTTTGTGATAAGTTAAGAGATAAACATATTCTTGTTTAGCCTTTTTGATACTGATTGTTTAGAATTTTGAATACTACTTATGAGAACTCTGAGCTGTTCTTCAGAAGAACCAACAATCAGCGCAGTCTACATAGTGACTTTGATCTTTCTTTTCGTATTTGTTGTAAGAGGCGAAAAGAAAAGAAATTTGTTATTGCATGCTTTGCCAGATTGTTCCCCCTTCACACATGCTCACAGATGGCTTAAGTAAGGAAAACACATGCTGCCTGCCTAAAGTTTTGACATCTAAACAAATTTCCAGGAGGCTAGTTTATAAACATCATCATACTTGCAGTTGTCTTGCAGGTGCTTAAACAAGACTCTTGGCTGTTCACCCAGCACTATCAGCTTCCTTTTATTGCACAATGTTTACCATTTCTTTGCCTAGCCTTACTGTTTTAACAGAGTGCTCTTGAAGGAAAACTTAAGGAATTGTTCAAACACCTGCTTGCCACAAGGCAAACAAACACTGAACTTCGTGTTTGTTCCAGGAGAGCCTCCCAGAGGCACTTTTGTCATGCAACTAGATGTCATCAGTCTCTGGGGGAATGCGACAGTGACTTACTTTGGCATGGCACATGTCATCTGCACTGTGGGTGAGTTACAAGGCTAAACACTCTATTATGAAGTTCAGTGAATAATAAAACTGAATTTCACACAGCTTTGGAAGGACATTTCTAAGGTCTAAAACCTATTTTAAATCACTTAAATTATGCTTGCTAAATTTGTTTGTTTCTGGTTATGTTTTTCAGTGCTGTGGATAAGTCAACCAACGTTTCTTTGCAATTTAAAGTCTTTATCGTTACGAAGTATGGTGCATTTGTTTTGTTTTGTTTCGTTGTTTTTGGTTATTTTTCCCAGATGTGCCAATGTATATAAAATAATTGTACTGATCATGAGGGTTAGCGAATATGTTCAGTGGAGGAAGATAAATGACAAGATGCTAATTCTAGAATCGCTTCTAATTAAGAATTAATCAAAGACTCATGAAACTTCCTGTCTTCCTAGTGACTGATTCAAAGGCAGCCGCATACTAAAATGGCTAGGTCTTACCATCTCATGGATGTTTTTGTTAGCTGTGTAGATGATGAGCTGATGTGGTTTCAAGGCAGTTGTCTCCATCAGAATGTGCAGTGACTCAATTCTCTTTGTAAAGACTCACTTGGGAAGACAAAATTTAAAATAGAAATAGTCAAACAAGAGATCAGGTGTGATATCACACCAGGACTGTGGTCTCTTTGTTTGATGGCAGTGGTAAAATTAAACACTTAGTTAGCCTGAAATTTCAAGCCACTTACCCAACAGAATCAGGTGATCCTCATAAGAGAGGCATCCTGGAAAATCCGGATTATGGTGCTGCCCTCCCAGATTTCAGGCTAAGTGGTTAAGTGGGCTTCTCTAACTAGTTGCCTGTGAGCATGTGTATTTTAATACTTGGCTTATTGCAATCAATTGTACCTATTTATGAGAGTCATCAGAAGTGACTTCAAGGAACTCAGAAGCATGCTCTGTGAGAACCATGACAGAGTAAAAATTCTGCTCAGTGAAAAATGGAGGGCAGAAGTTTTAGAAGTCAATCCCTGACTATGAAGTGCAAAATAAAAGATTTAGATACTGCAGAGTGCAGGTAAACTTTTTTGTGACAAGAAACATATAGTTTGAAAAATTCATTTTTAGATACACGCCAATCTACGTATGTTGGTCACATATATACTACATATACTACAACATCTACAGAGAAAACAACTACATTAATTGATAGAGAAAATTCTCAGCTGCAAAACACTATTTTTCAGCATAGGCAGTACCATTAGCTATGCATTTTTGCCAGCAAATAACAACGTCCTGCATACCCTCGTCATGACAATCTGCATGAGTGGAGGTGATCCACTGTTTCACAGCTGCTATGACGGCATTGTTACTGAGATGTACAACCCACTGCCTCACTGTGCTCACAGACGCTGTTTGGTCTCCATACACATTAAGCAAGTGTTGATGAATGTCAGCGGATGCCATTTTTTTCCACATGGAGGAATTCAGTGACACACCTTTGCTTCATCCTGCCACCATTGTGTCAGCGTGCTCCTTTGCTGCCATCAGTCACACGGCAACAACGTGTAATGGGATATTGGTGGGAAGGTCCAACCTCTACTGCCGTACCACCAACATCCACCTCTGATGTGGCCAATATCATAAAATAAGAAACATTACTTTCAGAGCAGCCCTTATAGATGTGGAAGTATTTAGCACCGAATTCTTGTCCGATTCTCCTGATGATCAATGGCAGAGCAGTGCATTTGTTTATGATTTGCTGAATCGTGTTTTAGTTTTCAGTTCTGTCCTGATGCAGCAGTACATTGGGGCTAGTGTTCTCCACAGCTGCTGCTGGGCAGGCCTGGAACATGTGGAAATTCTGTGGCACGCTAGTGCGTTTGATTGATGTGCAGGATCTCTTCCCTTTCACTGCTCATTTCAAGTAAGTATGAAAATCTGTTCTTTCCATGAAGCTACATCATTCCTCCCTTTCCATTTCTCTTCAGTGATTTCTGAAAAGAAACTTAGTTCTCTGCAGTAAAGTAATTATGGACTTTTACTATCACCCTGATGACTTCTGGTAATTCTTTGGCTTCTCCCTTTCAGATCTTCATAGTAATAAATTTTTTGTTTGTTGTTTGTTATTGTGTGTATACGTGTATGATGCTGTAATATTTTATTAAATCTAAGAAAAATATATGCATTATAGTCATTTTCCTGTTTTGGCCTTTTGTGTTTTATAAGGTTATATTGAAATTCTGGTAAGGTAGAATACATTTGGATTTAGGAGATATTTTGGTTCTACAAAACGTGTGTTGTCTGTTTATTAAAAGCTGGAGTATATGCATTTATGACACCGCTGGCTATCTTCTAATGAGGCTGACTTCAAAACAATAGTGATTTGCTGGCTGAACTGGCAGGGAACATAAACATGAATAATTATTAATGAATAATTAATAAAGATAAATGCACACATAATTGTCTGTAATCTACTCTTTGAACATCGATCCTACTTATAACTGAAAACAAACACCCACCTTCCCTAGAGTGCCATAGTTGGTTATTTATGGTGTTAGTAGATAAGGACATATGTTGCCTTGGGTTATAGTTACACTGATAGTGGGTGGCTGTGATGAAATATTTATTACTACCTTGTGACTGCCACCATGACAGAGAGGAAATTCAAAGACATCTCCTACTACTTTTTGAATAACCCTATGTTCTAGGGCTGAAAGGGGGAGGTGTTGGAAAGCATTGTGGATATCCTTGTCCAGATCCCTCAACAAGCCCTGTTTTTAACCTTTTCTTAACTACTGTGGCCTCACAAATAAATGTTCATGTTGAAGTACTGGTTGCATGTATTAACTTCTCTGAATTTTTCTTTTCAGCTTTTATTTTTTGTCAGTGCTCCTTGTATTTGTGCCAAGGTGCTACTGATATAGGCATCAGATAGCATACTGCAGTTGCTTCCTATTCACTCACGAGTGAAGGTAGTTGAAAAGGAATCGTATCCATGAAGCAAGTCAGTAAATGTCCATATCAAAACTTTGCTCTTTTGATAAACAGTCTGAAGTCTGTGATGGTGATGTTAAAGGACATGTATAAATTGTGTGTGCAGATTTTGGTTTATTTATTTATAGTTTAGCTGAGTATTTGTATCATAAAAGCTACCTGTTAATTCTTCTCCATACACGTATTCAGTATAAAAGCTAAATTTAATGCTTGGCCTGCATTAATATATGCAGTCTGCAATTGCTAAATAGATAAATAAGAAGAATATGATTTTCCCCCACTGGGAATGATTTCAGAAATGAGAATCCTTGGTATTCAGACTTAGCCTGCAAATTCAGTCAAGCTCATTTACCTGTACCTATGCAAGTTAAAAGATGTTTAGAGCTGATCAAAGCGAAAGCTGATGTACGGATCTGCAAGTTTACTCATTAGTAACATCTATATGTTTGTAATTAAGATGTAATTATGCCTTTCATTTTGTATATTATACTAGTAATATTACAAATTGTGGAGTGGTTTTTTTGTGTGGGTTTTTTTTTTTGGTTTGTTTGTTTTTTGTTTGTTTGTTTGTTTTCTTTTGTTTTGTCACTCAACCACAGGTGTTCTAAATATCTGGAATTTTCAGATGAAACTTTCTGATTAACGTCAGTTGCTGGCAAAGGTTCCAACCACGTATGAGCAACATATAGTATTCCTAATCTCTTCAGAATAAAGGGGCATGTTCCTTTCTAAATGTAGTGGTTCACAGGGGAATGACATCCATTATCTTAGTCAACATTTCATATCCAACAGAATTATTACCAAAGGAAATTGATTTTATTTAGAGACATGCCTGAATATTTAATGTCAATACTTTCCTTCTGATTCTCTACTGTTTGTATAAAATATATGGAGTTAAGAAAACAACAAGCAAAGATGTTTTGTGGGATAAATGAAATAATAAATGCATATTTTCCCAGTATACCATAAGGTCCTTTATTTTATTAGATGTCAGATACCACATATGTTTTGAATTCCAGTAGCTGAAATGAGAAATCATAAAGCAACTTCACAAACCCACATTTTCAGTTTCCATCTGTTTTACTGAGGTACCCCAAGACTTCTTTTAACTAAATGAGAAATCTATTTTGCAAAATGCTTATGCTGTTTGAAGGACAGCTTACATAAATAATAACAGTATTTGAGAGGTAGAATTTTTTTTTATGTTAGCCTAAGCTATTTAAATTGTTTTGAACTCACAATTGCATAACCTAAGCCATAACTTGAACCAGTATGTGCTAAGGCAAAATCATAGCTTTAAAACTCTGTAGCACAGTTTCAGCAGATATTATTCTCTGGAAAACTGGGGTCAGTCCTTCATGAATTATAAATGGAGGCAGCTTTAAGTTCATACAAGACTTACAGCAGCGGTGAAGGGAAATTAAATCACTCCCACTGCTCTGAAGGAACAGTGCAGACAGCTTACACAATTCCATTATAAATATAATCTTGGATTTTATCCAAAAGGAAAAAAAAAAAAAAAAAAAAAAAGTAAAGGTCTCGAGAACAGATGGGACCAGTTTGGTAAGGTTGGAAGCAACATGCAGCTCAGTTTCACCTCTGCAACAGCAAACTGGAAAAGAAAGGAATTTGGAGTCTATGCTTCTCAACAGACAGACATCTACTTAGACTTTTTGTTTTAAAAAATCTGTTAAATTTGGGAGAAACATTGTTTATTAGTTTCTTATCTGGAGAAATTCAAAATCTTCTGTGACTGGTATAGGTGTGGATAATGTGGTTAGAACCATTTAGGCTTATGTACAGGTGACACATAATTAATTCTAACAGTGCAAAATAAACCCTGTATAAAGGGTACTAACCTTTTGGAATGCCCTTTTTTTTTTTTTTTTTTTTTTGAGACTGAAACAGATGCTGCTTTAAAACTATGAGCAACATCACAGGTGCATGCTCATCTGTAGGACTGAAATTAGTATGAACAGCCAGGCCTTTTGTTAGTAGGATTTCAGAGCACTTTGTGCTACTTAAAAATGAGAACCATCTGTCATTTAGTTCCTGTGTCTATAACCTTAGCAAATTGTTATTGGTTTCTTTCTTAATGACAAAACTGCAAAAAAAAAACCCCAAACAAACAAAAAAAACCACCTCATTTTTCTGATGGTCATAAAAATGATGATTCTTGTCATAGATAGTGATGGGAGAAGGCTTCAAAAACACATACAAAGCCAGTCTTTATATTGTCCACTTCCCAAGTTGAAAAATCAGTGCAGAGCTGATAACTTAGGGTAAATAATTGTTTTGGTCTTTTTGACAAGTAGAAAGTTATCCAAAATTCCTACCAAATTGGACTTATTCTCCTTAGTTTATCTCACATCTCATAGAGTCACAGAGTATTTTAGGATGGCAGAGGCTTCTGAGTCTTTCTGTTCCAGTCCCTGCTCCAGCAGGAACACCCAGAGCAGGCTGCCCAGTACCTGGCAGCTTCTAAAGATCTCCAAGGAGGAGACTCCACCACTTCTCTGGGAAATCTGCGCCAGTGCTCCATCACTCACAGAGCACAGAAGTGCTTCCTGGTGTTCAGAGGGAATCTCCTGTGTGCCAGTTTGTGCCTATTGTTTCTTTTCCTGGCACCTCTGGAAAGAGCCTGGCCCTTCTCTTTGCACCCACCGTTCATGTATTTATAGATCTTGATGAGATCCTCCTGAGATTCCTCTACTCCAGTCCAGCTTTTTCAATCTCTCCATATAGAAGAGACGCTGCACTCCCTTCACCATCTTGGTGGCTCTTTACTTGTTTCTTTCCACATGTCCATGTCTTTCCTGTACTGAGAAGCCCAGAACTGGACTTAGCAGTCAAGGTGTGTCCTAAACAGTGCTGAGTAAAGAGGAAGGCTCACCTCATTGCTGAATGACTGTGGAGACTACGCAGTGGATGTGAGCACAGTGAGGTGGTGGATGGTGTATTTCAGAAATACAGGTGACAGTGATGTGAAAGACAAGCCATGTTTGGGATGGACATGCGTAATCATACTTTGAAATGCAGAGCGTCTCAGTCAGCACATCTGTGTGAATCAGTGAATTATGAACAGAGAACTGTTTTTGGAGCTGAATAGTGGCTTCAGTTTGTTGGAAATAATGGTAACAAAATTGGAATTTTGCAAAATTTGCACCAGGTGAATCCCACAAATGCTCATGCAGGAACAGAAGGAACACCATATACCATTTGTCAGGACCTATTGAACCAATGCGAGGCTGAAGGTGAGTGTTTCCTGGATCACATCATTACCAGAGACAAAATATGGTGTCACCACTAAAAATGGAGTCAAAACAGCAGTCCTTAGAGTGATGAGATGTAAATTCCTCATCAGAGAAAAACTTCAAGACAGTACTCAGTGAGTACAGTGATGTGCACTGTCCTTTGGAATATGAAAGGATTGATCCTTCTGGATTTCCTGGAATCTGGACAGACCACTGCTACATCATGACACTGCCTAAGCTGAAGGCTCAAACATCCAGAGTCAGGCCAGAGAAAAAGACAACCTTTCTCTTGCAACACAATAACACCAGGCCCCATAGGATACTGAAGACCATGCAGTACAGACAATCTTGGCTAGACTGTCCTAGTATGCCCACCATGTAGTCAGGATTTGGTGCCTTCTGATGTCCATGTATTCAGGCTGATGAATGACGAAATGTATGGGCAATATTTTTCCTAGCAATGACATTGCCACAGCAGCTGTGAAACAGTGGGGTCACCTCCACTGGTGTGGATTTTTAGGAACACGGCATGCAGGCTCTTGTTCATTGCTTGCAAAAATGCACAGCTAATGGTGGGGACTAGGCTGAAAAAGAGTGTGCTGCAGCTGAGAATTTGCTCTATCAAATAGTGTTATTGTGCTCTTTGTAACTGTTGCAGTTTCCAAGGAAAAAAACAGGAGGCATTATTCTTGGAGCAATCATCTTCTTATATGCTGTGTGATTTTCATACTATTTACGAAGATTTGAAAGCCTACAGTAAAATAGCTATCTTGACTGGATTTTTTTATAGTCTGAGCACAGACTCAGGTGGAGCTGAGAAAGGGAGAAAAGACAGGATGGGTTTTACATCCATCCTGAAGTGGAGTGTTAGCCTTTGCTGAGGAAGATTTGTGGAATGGGGAGGGAGATCAGTGGCATAAACCCAGCCAAACCCCCTTTTAAGCCAGGTGAATAATTCATGATATTTGCAGGGATACTGAGTCAGGACATCGCCTTTCTGTTTCAGAAAAATTTGCACGTGCTTTCTGTAGTATTTTGATATGACTTTGTGGGTGAATCCAGCTGTGGAGAAACTTCCTCTTCTTCACCCAGACTACAGCAGGAATTGGAAGCTCACAGTCCAGATGCTAGATACCAGTGTGTCTTGTAGATGCAAGAAAGAAAAGAATCAGCTCTGCTTGTCGCTTTTCCTTTCTAACAGCATCACTGTTCTTTTATATATATATATATATATATATATATATATATATCAGTATTTGATTTTATTTTGCTTTATTGTGATGACTTCTCTGCAATGTACTGTAACTGGCTGCAGATGTATTTTGTGCCACTGAAAGATCAGGCTCAGTCACATCTTCAGCAGATTCAGTTAGTTTTCTCTTGTCAGAGCAGAAGGGATTGAGGACCACAGTGCTAGTATCTCCCTACATATTGGGAACTGCAAGTGCTTCAACTTTTACTGTGAGTTAAATTCAAGAGGCATCACTGCAATTGGTAGACATTTTTCAACAGATGTTGTTGTGCTCACATTGTATGAATTAGGCTTCTCAGTGTGCTGAGCTGAGAGTAGTACCAAAGCCAGTGATCATCTGATGGAGTCAGGGGGACTAAGCTGACTCAGGAAAGTGAGCATGGGGATTGTCAAATGGGGAGGGGGAGAAGTGTGATTTACTATGGGCTAGAGATGGGCCTAATAAGAGAGAGGAGGTGAAGATGGCTTTGTGAACTATGGCTTATAACATTTTGAACACGATGAGCAGAAGCTGAAAGTATTTTTGTATCCCTTCCTGACTCGTAACCCAGATGTCATCACTCCACAGAGGTTATGTAAACATTTTTGAGAACGGAAAATAGATGCTGTGATACACCTGAGGCTGAGGTCATTGATGATAAAATGATGCCCTCTGAAGAAAAATTCCCATTCCATATTTTGAAAGAATGGACGGTACAGGGCAAAGTCAAGTGCTTTAAGGCAGCATCAGCACTTTTTCTTCATCCATGGAATAGAATAAATGCATTTATATTTTGGATATAGCAAATAGAGTCCTTTAAAATCAAACTTTTATCAATGGAGTAGAGAAAAATAATGTATTTTAAAAAAATGAAAAGTTGGAATAATATCTACCGAAACATCATGTTTTTCTATGACAATTCTGTGCAATAAAATACGTCTTATGATCTGCATAGGCCTGTAGAAACCTGGTGTTGTAGGACTGTGCATTTACCGTTTGCTATTCCTATCCTGCTGGGGAGCTCAAGAGTAGATGTTGGCTCCAAAGCACTTATTGGCATAGATTACCAGAAGACAATCTGCAGCATATCACTGCCATTGTTTACATGTTTATGAGATTGAACTTTTTCTTTTACATAATAATAGTTGATCACTAATCATTCACGAATTGGACGGCCAGGTGAGTTATTTTTTGAAGGCTTTGCACAGTCAAGGTGACTTCAGTGCCTTGATGCATATTGTATGTTTTGTCCCTTTGAAACTCTAGGTACCATCTTGTTTGAATGAAGCAAACACTGACAAACAGGAAAGCCTCTTAAATTCTGCACAGGTGTAAGGGAAGATGCTGCCAAGGAGCCTCATTTAAAATGATTTTTAAAAATAATCAAGCAAAGTTGAAACCCACCCTTTTCACACTTTTGCATTTAACTTGTACACTTAATTTGAATTTTCCATTGGACTAGATTAGAATTATCACTTTAAATCAGAACACTCTGCAAGTATGTAAATAAAATCTGTATGGGCAGATACAACACATGCATTGATAAGGTATTTTCACACAAAACTTCTGAAGCTTGTAAAATCTGTTGGTTTTGTTGTTGGGTGCCCAGACTTGTCTGATGTGGGAGATGGGAAATCATAGAATCATAGAATTACTCAGGTTGGAAAAGACCTCAAAGATCATCAAGTCCAACCGCAGCCTAGCCATAGTACCCTAACTCTAACAACCCTCTGCTAAATCATATCTCTGAGCACCACATCCAAACGGCTCTTCTCTGTCCATTCTTTAACTACTAAGAGAAAGAGAAGAAAAATGTGATATGAGGCAATTGTGAATGGTATAATACTACATTATAGTCAAATAAAATTGTGTCTGCACAGGACTAAACGACTATTCCTGTGAAATGATTCCAAATGGCAATGCCTTTTCAGTGTTTCACTTCCATGATGGATTATATGCTTCATGTACATTATATGTGTAACACTTCACCAATTTCACGAAACTTTCTGCCTAAAGGGGCCAAGCACTGAAGAAGCAGGTGGAATCATCTCCCTTTTAGATATTTCTCAGCTTTAAACAGCTGTTTAAAACTGAGATTCTGTAAACAGTGTGTGCACGAAGAAGGAAAGGGTTTAAAGGAAACCCTTAAAGGTGGGGAGGAAGAGAATAAAGGTTCTGGTGATGATTCCTTGTATGCAACTGCAGTGTTAGTCATTGGATTCAATGTGATAAAACCTTGATAGTAAATATGGAAAAATAAGGATTACATCATTGCTTTTGCTGGGACAGAAGAAAAAAGAACCCTAGCCTAGCTGAAAGGAGCGGGAACAATTTCTAGCTTTTCTACTATTGGAAGCAAAAAACAATCTCGCAATTAGATGAGAAAGAAGAATTCTGGAGGTGAAAAGCCCTGCTATGCTTTAAAATAATACCGAAATTAGGAACATTTCAACAGCATAGCAGTAGCAGTTCTAGATCCAGATCAGAGAAAGACCAAAGAAACATCTTGTTACCAAAGAGGGGAGGTGTCCTGATGCACCCAACAGACTGCTCTTCTGAAAGCTCTTCTGACTTACTTCACAATCAGCAGTTTTCCAAGGCTCTAAGAAAAGAATTTTGGTTTTGAAATGGCCCAAATCCACTTAATTGGATTAATTTACACCGAAAATGGAATACTAGCCACAAAATGAAACAAAAGGTATAGTGAAAAAAAAAGTAATAACAATAATCTTGTATTTTCTGCCTTGGAATGTGGGAACTGTAGAAGAACAGTGAATGCTGGTAATGGTGATGCTGTGATTTGTCACTGATTCCTTTTAAATCTAATTTTGACAAGATGCAGAAATGAGATTCATTAGGAGATTGGAAATGAATTTTTCTATTCCTTCTGAATGGAGAAATTCAATCACTCTACCAACAGACCTCATTTAATTTCTAAAAATATTTGGTCCCTTAAATTTTGCTGGTTAGCTGTGAATAATTTATGAGCTTAATTTACTCTGTGCTTTCTCATGTAAATAGCCATCCGCCTGCAGTTTCCTCTGAATTGCATTTTAACTAGGTTATTCTTGTTCTTTCTAATTTATTGAACTAGCATGTAATATATTTATATAAAATTAGTAATTTAACCACTTCCTTGATGAAAAACATAGCTGCTGTAATTTCATTATGAGTTTTAATCAGAGGAAAAAAGAATGACCTTTCTAAATGCTAAGGAGCTAGTTTTACCCCTTTGTGTCTCTGTAAGATTACAAATAATTTTGATTTAATTAAGCCATATGCTGGAAACGTGTGTTTGATCACTAAGTATTTGTTTTATGAAACCTTAAAAGCACAATTAATAAATTGACTTTCAAAACACGGAAATTATTTTCTTTGAAGAAATTCTTTTGCAAAGCTTACAATTCGTTCAACAGGGGAAAAAACAACAACAACAACAAAAAATGACTGTACTTTTCTTTTGAAACACTTTTTATTTTGTTTGTTTGCTTTGAATATTTTTGAATATTTTTTTAAGGCACCAGAGGAACAATCTTTACTTTTTCAGTCATGTTCATCATCACACGCCTTTTGGACATATGGAAGCTTGCTGCAATAACATAACAGCCACCTTTCTTTTAGTGTGAAGATTACTCTTTGACAAGATCAGAATCAATTTCAAGGGTAAATGTCGTATTGATAACACTTATATTGCTCCTAACTCTTTCAGTATGTGCACTTAAGGTGAAATATCAAAAAGAAAGACTTTGTTCCAAGAAGTTCTTCATTCCCATATTCTCCTTGTGCCATCAGGACACAGCCTCAGCAGTTTAGAATATTAGCTAGGGGGTTAAATTCTCCACCTGCCTTATAAAAATGCAGCACCAATTCTTCTTTTGTGTCTGGGGCAGAATGAGGACACAGCTCAGTTGTAGTTCTATGATCAAGGCTATATGTTCACGGTGTTTTGTAATTAAGGTACTAGAGAGAATTTTATAATTAACATAGCACAGGATTTTATAACCAGCTTGGTACAGAATTTTCTAATCAGTGTAACTTGTGGCTATTTTGTTGTAATCATCTGGACACTCTGCAGATCATGTCAAATCTTAACACTTGCTGTGTCATACAATGATCATAATCTAGAAATACCGGTGAAGGAAAATGAGTCACTTAGCCCTCAGTGGACAGCAGCAGAGGTGTCCCTGTTTGTCATTCAGCAGCAGTTCCAATCTGAGTCCCACAGAGCCTTGCAGCTGCTTGACGTTATAGGCAATGTCTCATGTGCTGTTACACCTCTCCTTTCCCACGGTTGGTGTTACGGCATGCTGGCTCTTACAACTCTTGGGGTTCTCACAGTGCTGGTGGGGGGACAGAGGGGTTGAGATTGACCAGCTCACTTACAGATGATACCCACTGTCTTTAGAAAGTGGCACTGCTTACGCTCTCTGTATTGCCAGGGATTGGGATGGGAGGTAACCGTCACATACTTCTAAACTGTCACTGTGGCATTCTGTGGAAAAAAAAGTCTCACCAATTTGTCCCAAGCCCATGAAACAAACTGGAAAACAGTTTTGAAGGAGAGATTGCTCTCTTGTAGGTTGTTATTGATTCAGTTGATTAAATTCAAATTTTACAATTAGATTTATTCATGCAGAAGCCCGGCATGGAAAGTTTCAGCCTTGAAGGGCACTAAGAGAGTTATGGGTGTGGGAAAATTGTGATTAGAAATGCTAATAATCTTAATAACAGTGCTCACTTGCAACTGTAGAATAAATGCTCATCATGACTCTTCTGGTCAAGAGTGTTTATCAGAGATGGACTGATGTGTTCACAAAATAACATATTTCATTCTGTTTTCCTTTAATAATAATTAAGAATTATGATGTTAGTAACTGAATTAGTATTTGCCAAGGAACTTCTTTTGTAACTGTGGAAAAAAAGCAATCTTCCCTCTATTTATTTTCTGCATTTTGGCAGATCTCTCCTCTAGCTTCTGTCTTATTTTTTCTTGTAGTTTGTCTGGCAGTAGAACATTGTCACATTCTCTGAAATGCTCACGTGAGCACCTCAAAGGGCTGTACCTGCTGCAGAGCACTGGTGGTTCATTTTCCTTTTTGTTGCTATTGCTAGGCAACATCCTAATCACAATATATTTTGTTAGTAATGAATGAAAAAAACACGACAAATGTAATAAATGAAGAAACCAATATTTCCTCTTTTTAATTTTTATCAGGGTGACTGGATGAGGATGGGTCAAAAACCTTGCCCCCACAAATAGGAAGGGCATGAGCTATTCGTTTCTCTGGTGCCTTCCTTAATCATGTCTATGAAATTTGTAGAATATGTACTTCTAGAAAGACATGGACGTCAATGGCTAATACACAAACTCATGGCTCAGTAGAGTGGTAGGCAGCGTTCAACTCATGTTGATCTGGTCCGTTTACTTTTTTTTTTTTTTTTAATATCTGCAACTATGCAAAAGTAAGGGGCTGTTCAAATTCTGACTGTTCGCTGTCTTTAACTGTGCTCACACATCTAACAGACAGCAGTTGCTGGTTCTTATCATCTTATTTATTTCTCTGTAGAAATTATTTTCTTAGCGCAGCAATTCTGCTGTCAAAAGCATTAGTTGCAAGGTGTAAAATATGAGATTATGCTAACCTGGTTAATGGGAGGGAAGTTCAGAGACTTATGTGCTGAATTCCGTACTGAGGAAGATTTACTCCATCACAAAAATATCAGAAAGGGGTGTTATCACACATAGATTTACAGATCACCAGAGAATATTAATGTAGCTTTTTCAAGTTTCTTTCAATGCTTGTTAGCTGGCAGCAGAAGAGTATCCTGATGGACATTCAAGCGTCACTGTTGTACAACATGGTAGATCTTCCAGGCCATAGAAAAGTCCTGTTGTTGTTTCACTCTTTTCTAAACGTCTTCACATGAATTTCATTGCAATTCTGCCTAGAAAAAGACATCAGAGATTAAATGTATGTATCCTGTTTCCCATGTCCAGGCTGAGAATAATGACAGTCCCCATTCACTGAAAGAAAGCCTCATCAAAGTGAACCTTGGTGAGAGACAAACACATAGTAGCAATGAGGGAATTTAGAACAAATACTTAAAAAGTAAAGCTTGCTACTAAGAACCTGAAGAATTATCAGTGGTACAAAGCAATTTCATATAGGAAAGCCTCATTGTTACCCCTCCCCAAAAGCAGGATGATTAAAGGACTGGTACAAGTCTTCAGGTGTTGTTTTGGTGCTGGAGGCAGATTCCTGACTGCTGTGACTCACAGCCTTCCCTCCTCTCACCTTGCAGACTGTGACACTGACCAGATTGGTGTGGCCTGACTTAAGCAAAAAAGGACTCATATGCCTGTTCCTTCCTCCTTTCCCACAAGCAAATGGCATCAGAAAAATGGCTGTTCAGCTTCTCCAGGAAAGAAGAGACTATCTTTTAAATGAAAAATTAGGAAATCAGAATTTTAAAACTCTTAATAGGAGTGTTAATGTCCTTATGTTTCTGTTGTTAGTGCACTTGCAAGATAAAAATCATTTAGAATGTGGATGATGAATAGAGGGAGAACTCAACAGGGAACCCTGGAAGCTGTGTATGAGGAGAGGTCGTTGAGAGGAATGGATTCCTTTGCTCTACAGGAACATGACTCTGACAGTTTTGACCAAAAATGTGGTGAAGCTGGAAGAAATTGAATGCTTGAAGCCACTTCCATATTTTTATGTTCTGAGCAGAAGTTACTGGTGAAATTAAATTCTGCTCAAAGAACTAGGAAAAAAAAAACCTGAACAATTAAAACCATATTAATAACATTTTCTTATAATAGCGTAATAGTTGAAGCCAAACAGCAAATAGCTTCTAGACAATGAGGATGCTGTAAGGGAAGTGTTATCTTGACAGCTACTCTTGTGCTTAAGAAAGTCCAGTAAAAATAGTGTTTTGTGTGTGGCTTTCATCAACTCAGTAGGAGTTAGTTGAGGAACCTGTTAGTTGAGGAAATTTACTGATAGAAGGACGTTCTTTGTTTCATTCAAGTCTCTGGCTGGCATCCACAATCCTGTTAAGCCACAAGTTCCTTCCATGGTGGGAGACAGAACTGAAAAATTCCAAGAAATCTTCCCTCTTCCTATTTAAAATTACCCTGTATGTTAATCTTGCCAAACAAGAATTCTCATCAGCTCAACAGGTAGTCTCACCATCTGAAAAATAAAGCTAAGGCATCAAACAATGATACTGGCACAGAAATCAATATCAAACAAGTCATCACTGCTGTACCCATAATCCATGTGAATTACAGGCCAAATCCAGGCTGCTGTCCTCTGGCTTACTGCCCTTTTCTCTGCAGAATATGGCAAATGACTCTCAGACAGCAGTACTGACCAAATGTTGGGATATGCCTTTCTCTGTCTGCAACCTGGACAGCCCTTAGGTCCAAACAATGGCTGCTGTTCCACTTAAGAAAGAGAAGATATGGGTGTACTGGCCTGGAGCTGGAAGTTCCAACACAGGAAGTCAGACCTTACTGATAAGGGACTGAGTTCATCTCTCCCAGAATGCAGAATCCACTCCACATTTTCAATCTTTCCTATTTACATAATCATTTGCTTAAAAAAAAAAAAAGAAAAAAAAAGTGATCACCAACACTTTTCTCACAGAGAAAGGCCTAGTCATCTAGTACTTTTAATTTTAAAATAGATACACTCCCAAATTAGTATTCAGCTAGTAGAGACCTCACTTTTCTAGTAGTAGAGATTTCACTTGCCTTTCTGTAAACTCCTCTTTCTTAAAGCTTTTCCCCACTCCCTTCTCCCACCATTGTTGTAGAACAAAATTGATGAGAAACTTCCAAGTCTTCCACTTGGCTTGAGTGCTGTGGCTCGGAGAGCTTGACAGGAATTCATTGCCTTAGATGTTATACTAAAACTGTATCTTCATTTATGTGAATGACAGTCTTGAGATGGAGGTTTTCAGGATCCTTCTTCAGTATGTTATTTGCAGCTTGGAGAAACTTGGGAATGTGTGGAGGCCGATGGGAAAAGCTGGGGCTGACTGCTTCTCAGGACAGAATAGGGCAGTGGAATGAAGGATTGATGACATGCTAAGAAGATGAACTTGGCAATAATTCAATGGCAGGAAAGAGGAATGGGGAAGGAGCACTGGAGCCAAGCCAGCTGCTCGCAGCTGACTTTAGCAGACTCTTACTGAGCCCAGCGCAGAACAAAGGAAGTTCATGTCACTGTTAGCTTATGTATGGTGTCTGTGCGTTGGGAGCAGAGTTCCACAGCAGCAGGAGGACCCATACTTAATATGGTTGTGCTCAAGACTTTAAAATGCAACATTTTTAAGTTAAAATACTTTCAGATCTGAGCCTTCATAAGGAGATTTCCAAAAACTTTTTGCAATCTTATCTCATGTTTTTCCTCTCAGAATAGCTAGCACCTTCCCAGCTTGGATTTATGAAACCATGTCCTTAATTAGGTGCACCTAGGTTACAGAGCACACTGAACAGGCTTCTTACAATTTCTCAGTGTTTGTCCTTCAAAGCAGCAAAACTGACAAGATATTTGCGACAGCAGGCAAAGTATTATTAGGAATACCAGTAGTCACATACAGGACTGACTCAGCTGATGATGAGGGTCTCCGGTTGTGGAAAACTCCTTCTCAGGAAGTGGTCTTCATCCAGGCCACTTCATTCCCCCTTTGGAGGGTAGCCCAGTAATGGGGAGCACAGGTAAGTTGTTGGCACCTGTGCTTCCCGAGCCAGCCATACCCCTTCATTAGGTGCTCAATCATCATTTCAGGCCTTGACCTTAAGCCCAGCAAGAAAGGAATAAAATGCAATCATGTTTTAAAAGCTCCTGTTTCTTAGGCTTTGTCATTAGAGAGCTGAGCGCAGATTTTTTGGGGGTCCTTCTGACAGCTTCTTTGCTGTGGCTGTGCCTGTGTTCTCCTGAATGACTTGCTACAGAACCAGATATTTGGAGGAACCTCGTGATAATGTCTGAATTTCTAAATAACGGCTAAGTACCAAACTACTCCTTAAAATATGGTCAACTTCTTAAAGGTAGTAATGCTAATGATCACTCTGGGATCATCCATGATTGTATGTATAAAAATGTTGAAAATGAAGCTGGTAACTCACTGTTCAGGTGGGCAGTGTTTCCTTACAATTTAGGTGCTGAAATTCGGGTATCCTGTTGTTCATGTATTAGTCTCATGACCTTGGTTTATTGGTTTGCATAAACACAGGGTGATCTTCATCTGCACTCGCTGTGCTCAGCTCACAGTGCTGCATGTGGTTTCTACAATTTCCTCTGCACTTCAGTTCAACTGTAAGTGCTTCAGCCATCCACAGAATTCTGCTGCTCACCTAAGCTGCTGAAAGGCAGTCATGTGCTGCCCATGAACCCTGGAGATGCACAGAAAGCAGAACAGCATTACTGTCAGCTAATAACCTCCTCCTCGCATGCTATTTTCCCTGCTGTTTTTTTTTCCCACTCCAATCTAAGGGATGTAAATGCACAAGGGCAAAAGGACAGACAGAATAAGGAAGACCTGCAGATTTGCAGCAGAAAGTAATTCCAATTACAGATACAATGTGAGATGTCATTTTCCTTCAGGCTTTCTTCATAAGTCATCCTCTTCTATCAAGTAACAAATATGTTGGTCAGAACAGCAATGAGAGAAGAAGACAGCAGTAGAGATGGGATTACAAGAAAGCAGCATGTAGGGTACAGTCCAAGGGCAACAACTTTGTTTTACATTACTTGTTAGATCTGAATTAGTGAGCCCTTTGAATTGGGCTAATGTCTGCAGTACTAATTCTAGTTCCTGCTGTAACAACACATCAACACATCTACAATGTGTCATCTGGCTGCCTCACTAATTTTATAGATGCCTATTGTTATAACGGTTATTGTTATGCCATATTGCTTATTTTCAAATGATGACAGACATTAAAGAAGTATGGTTAGTATGTGTTCATTTGAGATCAAGGAGGTTGTTATACCTTCTGTCCATTGTAGATGAAAATTAAGACTGTTCTTACAGTAGCCTTGTAGTATGTACAGTTAGTGACAGTGTTCATAACTCCTTAGAAGTATTTCTTGCAGGTCCACCACCTTAGAAGCATTTTTCACCCAAACTAGCCCCTTAATTTCATGCAATTTAATTCAAAACAGGAGATGTTCTCCTATTGTTTCTCTCTTAGCCAGTATTTTTTCAATTATGTACTCTTTTAAAGTTGCATTCATGAAGTTTAGTTACGTAGGTGAACTGCTGTTTTTAGCTTTCTGTTTTCATTCTTCTCTAAAATTTAATGAGAGATCATTTAACTGACACATGCTATGCTATCACTGATAAAACACAAAAGGATTTGTTCAAATTAAGATTTACAACTCTGCATATTAAAGACTCCATGTTATTTGTATTAAATATTTCTAAAATACAATTCTGCAACTTAATGAGGAATTGACATTGTATGATTTCAATACACCCTGTCTTTTCTGTTTGCTAGAGCATGTACAATACCTATTTTTTATCAGACTATAGAGAAAACTTTTGGAGATTTGTGCAAAGAAATATTGCATTCGAAGATTACAGAGTAATACCTGGCACTATCACTTTTTTCATATCCTCAAGGTTACATAAGGTTATTCTCTGTTTGGCAGACATAGATTGAGATGACAGGCTTGTTTAAAGATTGACACCAAAAAATGTTCTTTAGTCATTATTTTCTAAGGCAGATGCTGACCATATGTTACCAGAAAGCAGACTGTAATCAGCCTCCCATAAACTAGGGTGTGGTTTTCATTAAAAGAATGAGAACTTTGATTTGCAAGAGAAATAAACTGGAAATGTAACTGTGCAGAGCTCCTTTTTGTTATTAGGAATGATGTTTCCTTGTTTGCTTTCAGGATTATTTCTGCTTTCTCAGAGTAGTTTTATAAAAACATTACCATCTTGATGGTAAGCTACTTTCCAGGCAGGGAAGTAAAAAAGTGCAGTCAAGGGAAACATAAATCCACAAGTTTTTACTAGAGGCAGTATTAGAGCTCACATATGTTAATGTAACCTGTTCAGGCTTACCACGTACCTAAGGTCTGTCTTCTTTCATACCTTCAATTGTCAGTTGAGTTTCAAGCTGTTTTTTCTTGAAATTCCCCCAAATCCATGACCTGGAAAAGATTCCATAGTTTTAATTTTGCCTTTTTTTTTTTTTTTTCCTCATGGCGAGGTCAATTCTTATTGGATATCCGAGAAGATAATCTGCATGTGTGTGTATTGGCTTTCATTTGTGATGTGATGTAGCAGCCTCATCAATACTGAATGGGCTTAAATACTTTTATAACAGAAGTGAAAAAATTTGAAACAAATGGCCATTTTAGTAATGTTATCTTCCATCAGGGGCTGCTTTTGTGAATATTTCCAATATAAGTTTTTCTAACATGAGTAAAAAGGCAAAATTTTCATCACATACTCTCAGACATCAGGACCAGCTATCACTAATAAAATTGGAGAGATTACTTTTGAAACTGCCTCAAAATTTGATATTTTTTCTTTTTCTGTTATTAAAAAGTGTGCCAAAATCTAAGATTTCACCAATAAAAATCAAAAACAAATGTCCTTCTTTGCTATATCAAGACTACGCGGACATTTATCCCCAGTTATGAAAAGCAAAGAGAGACATTCACAGTCAACACACTGGGTCAGTTAAGATCATTGCAACTTCTTGTTTACTTTTGTTCTCAGAGAAACTCGTGAGCAGACAAGTGTGGTCTAGCAGACTGCATGGAACTAAGAAGTACATGGGAAATATCCACAGAGATTCTGTAAAGTAGGTTTCAAAGCCAAACCACAAGCAAACTACTCTAGAAAAGGTGCAGAATTTCCAGACTAGAATAAAATATTGCAAGTATGGCTCCCTAAAACTCAAGCATTGTTTCATTCACCAGAGATGAAGCAAAACAGTAGCTTTATTTTATGGGTTTAGTCAGGAAAAGATAGCTGTAATGGTCCTGGGATTTTTTTAGGTATTGAGGTAGTTAATAGTGGTCCCAATAGATTGCTCTGTGGTTGGATTATACTCAGCTGTCTCTGACTGGCTACCAAAGCATCCTAACCAATGTTTCCCTCTCTTTAGAGCTGTGACATGCCTCCAACTATTTACTCCACAGCTGAGGAGTAACTGTGTCAATGCTCTATTTCATAACGGCACTAGCGAAACTTACCCCTGAGTATTCTGGTTTATTGTGTATGTAAGGGTTTCACGGAGATCATTGGATACTACTTATATATATATATATATAAAAAAAAAAATAATATATATATATATATATGTATATAATATATTTATATATATATATTATCTATGTATTATATATATAATATATAATATATAATATGATATATTATATTAATAATAATATAATATAATATATATTATATTATATTAATAATATATATAAATAAATAAATAAATAAAAATATATACTAGCAGTATATATATATATACATGCAAAAAATGTATACAAGATTTATGAACGAAGACTAAGCAAATACCATTTGTAAAAAAAAGGGAAAAAAAATTGTTTAGCATGGGTTTTGTGGCTCCAGAATTATAGTATATAGAGATGAAGAATCACTCTTTTTCTCCCATAAGGCCTCTGGAAGCACTACAGTACTGTCCTCATGTTTCCATGCAGACATGAGAGCACAGGAATACTTTCCTGAGAGAGCATCTCCACAGATAATGTAGATCTTGCTCAAGAATATGTGACATTGTCCATGTAAAACGTCACAAGCACAAACAACTTCTTTTCTGTAGTATTTTCCATGATGTGTCAATTTGTTTCTGAAAACTAGCACAGACTGTTAGAGAGGAACATGAGGCACTTTATTACATGCAGTGTTCACTCCTGAGCACAAGCTTTTCTTGGCCCACAGATTTCAAGCCCTGAGCTATGGCTTTTGTTGTTGTGTGGTGTACTAACATTGCTCTGCTGCTAGCGTGGAATGAAATATGCTGAACTTGTCAAGGATTTATGTGGCAAAGCTCAGGGTTACTCTGCTTTGGATAGATTTCTAGCATACAGACAGACAGGAATCTTAAAAATAGTTTGCATAATCGTCAGTGGATTTCTGGATAAACCAACCAAATTCGACAGATTAACACAAAGTATGAAAGTTGGGAATGGAGAATTTAGAGGTTTGTATCAAAGCATGTCAGAAAGACTTTTATTTTCCCTTTCTCAGTTTGATCACTCATTAACACGTACTGAATATAAATGAACTGTTATATAAGTGTTACAGGAATGACTGTGTGTGCAAAAATGAATGAGAGAGATGAGTGCTGCTTGACTTGATGTAAGCAGTCCATGTGGTGTAACACCACCTTCAGAAGACCTGAAAGATAACAAGATATTAGGAATTCTGCTGGCAGCTTGGAAAAATATTTCAGAGACTGTTTTTGTTCTGAAAATTCAAGATGAATACTAACAATGTATGAATGAAACAAACTGTATGTAGTGGTGACATATTTCAGTTGGTTACTATCAGCCTGCGCTTCAGTGAGATGCACATATGACAGCATCTGAAACAGAACAACTAAATCTGTCATCTGCTGATGATTGAGGTTATCAGTGGGTCATCCCACTTCATGTTCCCCTCTCAGAAATGCTGGTGTATGCTGTCAATTAGTTTGGTATATCCTCAAATTTTCAGCAAAAAGATATGTACAGGTGACTTTTTCTTTCCACTTCTACAAATACTGCTGTGTCAGTGTGAACAGAACAGATGTGTTTGGAGGCACTGCGAGGTCAACAGATTGAATCCAAGAATGGAAAAAGGCTGAAAGTTAATATGGTGGAAAAAAAAATGCAATTATGTCAGGATTCTCACTGATATTTTCCAATTTGTTAATGTTACCTATGATACATTTTATCAATGAGGGCTCTTTATTTTTGCTTTTTTCTTTGTTTGTTTTAGAAAGTTCAAATTTTGAACAGATATCTGAAAAAATAAGTCGATCAGAGGAACACTTTTCACTGTTCTGTCATAAAAACAACTCATTTACAGCAGCTGAAGAGCAGTGATTTAAGTTCAGTATGTGAAACCACAATGTAGCTTCATTATTTGGTTTTTCAAGTCCAGCCCCTTCCAGTTTGGGACCATTGTATTTGCTTCTGGGAAGCAGGGAAAGCACTTAAGAAGCTGTCAGCTTAGCTGTCAGCAATATTTGCACACTGATTAAGTAGGCAGATTTTTTTATCATGGTAGTACTTTTGTAGCTGAAGAGCTAAAATTAAAAGTTGTCCTTCCACTTTTTAGATGTACCCAGTCCAACTTCTGAATAACTGAACAACCTGACTGTTTGATATTCTCATAAAGCTAAAAACACAAACAGAAGAACTGCCTCCAAACAGGAACAGTTCATAAAAGTGATTTTTTTTTTTCTATAAAAATATTGTATTAATTCCCAGCAAAAGGTTCAATGTAATGATCTTTTTCCCTTTTTTATTCTTGTATCAAAGAAATAAAATTCATGTATAAATCAAAATGAACCAAAGCTGAAATTCTGCTGCTAACTAACTAACTAACTCTTCAGCGAAAGAAACCATAATTGAAATTAAAATAAACAAATGAAAATAAGGAGTCCATGAGAGTCTCGTGGTTTTCTGTCCTTCCAGGCAATATTATCAGAGTCCTCAAAGATCTATAAAAAGTGGGGACTGGCTCATTATTTAAGAACTAAAATAATGAGGTTAATGAAGTAAACAAGGCCTCAGAAATACAACAGCATAGTATTTATCACTAAACTTTTTCTTTGATTCTGCAAGTACTCAGGCAGTTTTCTTAGAGAAAGACCAGTAAGACTGGACACCTATAAAGTCGAAATAGAGGATGAACAATATAAACTCATATAGAGTTCTTAATCTTATCATAACTCCTCCGAGGACCTAGTATTACCAGTAGTGTTGTCCAAGTTTCTTAGTCCCACATGCAACTTCACTGCCAGTCAGTCTTTCATATACCCAGACTAGGGGGAAAAACATATTTTATTGCAAACCCAGCACATACAAATGAAGATGTAAATTGGATTCTTTAGAAGATGTACTTCCTGCCCTCGGAAAAGACTGCTATAAATTGTAATAAATAATTAAGAGTAAATGAGCTAATGCTCCACACTGAAAGTTGGTGGAAATTTCAAAGGAACAGTCTACAGCATTTGACTGAAGAAAACTCCACATGTTAATGAGTAAAATATAATAAGATAAAAATCATGGATGTTCTCCAAAATTCTTGGTATAGGTGTTCATATTTGCATACTCTTACAGTTTTCCCCATCAACTCTGTAACTTACTGCATTACTGACAGGAACAGCTTCTACTAGAGCTGGACTTAATTTTTATAATTCAGGAGTGTACTCAGGATACACTGTACATGCGAGAACCGATCGAAATCAGTGCAAAAATAATGACGGTAAAACCCAGCTAAGGAGATGAAAATGGACACAGTGGAATAAAAGGAACAAAGCTACATACAAATTTGTCTTTCTTGACTTATACAGATATTATTAGAAATGTCAGTAGGCATATGTTCTGCTTTTGTTTTAAGAAGCTTATAAAACCAGGAAATGTTCTGGTAGTTATCACACTCTGCAGCAGCAACAGAGTATAATTTAATTTCTCAGACAAATAATGAATTTGTCTTTGGAATTGCCACGTATTTTATACCTGTTAAGATCTGCTATGTAAATATTAAGAGCCTGTGGTTCCTTGAGGGTGATGTGTAAAGTAATCAAGGCTTAATCTATCATTTTTCTCGGTCTGCTGAATGTGTCCTTCTGCGGCTTCCTCAACCCTGACTGTGCAAGAAACAATTTCCAAATGCTCTGTCTGTTCCTGTTGTCCTTACTTGTTATCAAGAACAAACAAACAAGCAAACCAACAAAAATGAGTAAAAACAGAATTAGTGAAGGATTCGTGTCTCACTGAAGTCTGATGGCTGGAGTCTCATACTTCCAGACCAAGCTGTTTGGAAGCAGTACCTACCTAAACAGAACTTAGAGCTGTACACCTCTCAAAGGCACTGCTGGAGGATCACGGCAGCTCCCTCATTTCTGTCACTGAAATTTTGATTGTAACCTCTGAGGGACCAGGAAGGAGCATCTGTTTGCTGGAATATCTTCATTACAGCCTGCTATTTGGTTTGTGGCTTACCGTACAGAAGGATAGAGAACTGAGTAATCAGAAAAGATAGTTTTCTGTGTTGCCACATTAAATTGGCTCTGCATACAAGACAGCACTTTGGGAAAAAAAAAAAAAAAATATATATATATATTTATTTTTATATATATATATATAAATATAAATATATATATATATATATATTATATATATATAATATATATATATATATAGCATATATATATAAAATATATATTATATATATATATATATATAATATAATATATATATATATATATCTTTCTTTTTCTGCAGTAACTAATCTGATTTCACTGCTGTGCAGGAGAGCATATGGTTTATCCTTGGATACAAAAGCAATTAATTTTGACAGTTATTTCACTGCACATTTCTAAGTAGATTTTTCCTAAATAACACAGCAAGTTTCTTTATGACTGCTTTGAGTACATTTTCCCATCTCCTCTAAATAAGAAGTGTGGTGAGACCCACAGTTTCAACATTCAGAACTGCAATTTGATGTGAATTTCTCAAACACTACACATATAATATATCACATAAAATATCTTATTCATCACTTTTAAAGTTAGTGCTGCAAATCTCAAAGCATCTGCTGAGTTTTTCTTGCATATTTATAGACTTGTGGTGGGGTTATTTATACATTTATTTGATAAATAGTCTTCAAAATGGTGTTGCTTATCAGATTGAAGTCTGAATTTTGAAATAAATCCTCTTGCCTTCATAATGTTATTTTTGGATATATATATGTATTTTATTATTATTATATTTATTATATAATTGTAATATATTATATTATATTATCATATTTATTACATTATTTTCTGTCAACACCTATAGCAGTAGAACAGTCCTTGAAGCAAGTCTCATATGGGTACTATGTATGAACCTGCTTTAATGTATACTTACAGGAAAGTTTAAATTAGATGCTTGTGAGTTTCTAACTGTTCTCATCCAGACCCACATCTAAGCATGTCATCCCGAATGATCAATAATTATAAGGAAAAAGTGTATGTTCAATCCTTTCATAAGTAAATCAGACATTATGCTTATATATCTGTAGTAGTAAACTGTTAAAATTTGCTGCACTGTTTTGGAGTGACACGTGGGAGCATGCATGTAATATACCTCTTATGCTCCAAGATCAAAGTTTTAAAAATATTTTTTACACCAAAGGATGCAGATATTACCACATTGATTAATTTAAATGTAGAGTCACTCATTTTGTAGGTCAGCCTATAAAATCAAATTTCTTTTTTTCAAGTGGAATTCATTTAGTATTTAACTTTGTCAGTATTATACACCTCCTTGGATTTTCAAAATTATACCTCATCTAAATGTCACTGTTTCTTCACTGGTGATACTAGTTAGAGGCTTATTAGGTGAGCAGACATACTAGATCTGAGAGCAGAATGAAGACTCACTAGTCTATAGGAAAAGGACATTTTAAAGAAGCAGCCTCATATCTGAGATGTAGTGTGGCAAGTGGAGAGAGTGCCACTGTGTTTAATAGCGTGGTTCCTCATTTGCAGTACATACCTACAAAGCAGAGTGTAAGACTGCAAGATGTGCCTGCTAATGGGATCTCCTAATTAAATATAAACACTTCTGGCCTTTAAGAATTAACTCCACTGACATTATTGCAGTGCTTGACCTTTTCTTTTTGAAATTGCCTTTGGTAAAACACCAGCTCCCAAGATTTTTTTCTCCTTTAGAGAAGAAAGAAGTGTTATGTAGCAGGAATTTTAATTACTTGTCATGTTTGCTTTGAAGTTTAAGAAATAAAGTGATTGATTTTCTAGGCTGACAGACATAGTAGTGTGTTGTGCTCTTTTTTTTTTTTACACCTGTTTTATTTGCTTGTGTCTTTGGGTATTCTATATTTTACTTGACTTCTGACAAGTGGTGTCCTTGAACTAAATTTACAACTTGTAAATTTAATGTTATCAGAGCTGGGACACGGGTTTCTAGTTGTAACATTTTACATGATAGCTGTGCAGGTCAGTGCCCCATTAAATAAAAATGCTAGATAAGAAAAACTACCATAATACTTAATGGGAGCCTGAGAAAATTCCATTAGAGCTGAAAGCCAATATGACCTTCTGGAACACTCATTACAGAAATACAAAGCCTCCCGTGAAACTTAATTTCTATCAGAGGAAAGCTGATGGAGTTATGAAATACTTTTTCAGAAATTTACACCACAGCAAAATGCTTTCATGTTCAAAGCTTAAGAGTAACTGTTCGAGGTACTGCATCTGAGACAGTAAAGGAAAATGCATTCGCAAGGTCAGAGGGCTGCTGAATGTCTGTACGGTGCAAATCATAGTGAGCTTACACGTGTGTTTATAATTTTGTAGAGAGAAAAACACTACCATCAGTTCTGAGACTACCAGGACTGCTTTTTGGAGTCCTGAGGACTGAAGTTTGGTAGTGGTTATGGAAAATTCCATCTGTCTGATCTTTGATCTTTTCTTCTTTAGCTGTCTTTAATTGATGAAAAAAGGAAACGAAAGTCCAGTGAGAAAATGAAGGCAAATCAGCAACAAAAACAAACTTCATTGTTTTAAAAACGTAATTACTTCAAGGATGAAGAACTGTGAATTGGAATAAGCTGTAGTCATACTCCATTTCTCAGTGTCTGGGTCTACAAATAACTGATGTCCTTTTCTGGAATTGTGGAAACATATAATAGCTTTAACACACGTCATAGGAATTTCACAACAAGCCTGTAGATTTCCAATCACATACAGTTTGCACCGTGAGCATCACCTAGAGATTTCTTTTTACTCCAGATCGGCAGATTTCACTGACCTTTTCATATCACTGACATTTTTCCTCACTAAATTCTTTCTTCGGAGAAAAAGCAGTAGCAAAACAAGTCACTGATTCCAGGTTTGGGTTTGTTTTTCAACATGCCTTCTTGCTTCCTTTTCTTTTCTTTTTTTTTTTTTCTTTTTTTAAGCCCCTCAATGTTTTTTGGTGCGTTCCTCACTCCACATCTAATATTAAAGAATACCACAATATATTTCAGCCCTGTGTATTTCAATATAGAGTGGTATATTTTATTTATTAGAAATGGCTACACAAATGAAAAGAATTTCCAAGTACTACACTGTGTTTCAAATTACACTTTTGTTATTAATGAACTTAGACACGCTGTATCTGGCACTGAAATTATTTAATTGTAATCTAAATCAGTTAATATATTCAAGATCTGCGTTTTCCTTCTGGATATAAGATTTTGTATCTGTGAGTAGTAAAATATGTGCTTGTGTATTCAGGTATTTAGATTACTTGCAAAAATGTCTCCTTCGTGAGAGTTTATAAGTTAGCTCATGTTGAAAAAGAGAAGAAAAGACGAATTTGCTCTTACCTTCACAAAGGTTAGCAGCCCAATTCAGGCCTGGAGGAAGTGAGTTAGAACTGGTACAGCAAGCCACTTCAGAAAAGCTACATCTACATCTAAAAAAATCTGTGAGAAAAATGTGATTTATCTTAATGTATGTAAATCATGCTAAGCATTTTTCCAAGTACCCTTTCTTTTTCCATACCTATCTTACTTTTTAAAATTATTTTGACTTCTACCACAGAATTCAGAAGAAAATTATGAACAGTTGTGAAAGTTTGCATTTGAAATGGTTTCACCTGCTTTGATAAAATTATGATAATTAGAAAGCAAAGAAAAAGCAACCTAAAATTTTTACAGCGATTATCACATGCAATGTCAATTGAACAAAAGTTCAAAGAGAGAAAGTTCTTTAAAATACCTAATTCCAACATTTGATCAGTTTAGTAATTTGCAGTGAATCCACTCATATTAAAACCAATGATCTAAAGCTCTATAAGCAGAACAGGAAGCAGTTAAAGCAGTATAAGATTTCATGTGAATGTAGGTTTTCCTGCAAATGACACAACAGTATAGTAATAAACAAATAGAGTTACCTTTCAAGTTTGTTGATCCTAAACCAAAGAAAGTAAAACATCTGTGAACCACTGCTATCGCTCCATCTGCTATTTTTATATTTTGCTAAAAACTACACTGTAATCTAAAAATCCATAATTTTGCTGGATTCATTTCATTTCCATTCTGAGAACTGCCTCTTCTATGGTGATACTCTAGGAAATACTCAACATTTTTTTTAAGAATACTAGCATGACAAAGTATATTGTAAGCAACATTAAACATGAGTAATACAGAAGGGGAAAAAAAAATTATCATTTTAATGATTGTTTCTACTAAAAATCTAATCAACTTTAGCCAATTTGTGCACCATAAATACCTTCTTTCCTTGCTGGGTTTCTTCACTGTCTGCAAACTGTTCACTGATAGAAATTGCTTTCAACTTTTGCATTAGTTTGCATATCAATGGCCAGTGAACATTTCTGCCTGCAGTTGTAAACTATTTTCATGGCTTTGAGACACAAAACACAACATAGCAAATCACAAAGTTTCATACAGCTTTTTTTCCAAACAGATAATTTTTACTTCTTTTGCAATTTATTTATTGTTGTGTCATGAGGCTAGTTATTTATTAAAGCTGGGTGATAAACAAATTAGTGCTTGTGCTCTAGTAGAACGTGTGCAGACTCAGCAAACTTTGTAGACCTAGTGCACCCTTCAATGGAAAAGACAAAGCTTATATTTACACCTTGCTCGGCAATCAAAAAGGAGAATGAACAAAGACGGGAATGATGCAACCATCCTCTAAATATTTGCTTAGACTATTTGGTATTTTGGAAACAATTCTGTATGTCTGCCTCAGTCAGCACTCAGCTGGTCCAAAATCACCTCGCTGAAGATATCTAGAGGCAGCACACCACATGCTCTAGAAGATGGAAAACATGCTATCTGGCAAAGCAGCTGATGAGTGTTGGTGATGTTGGTGATGCTGAACAGCACTCTGTAATCATCTGTACTTTTAAATTCTTAAGGTAGTTAAGTATTAATCTAAGGTGTTCAAGTGTTCTTTCCAATAGCATCTGATGATTTCTTTCTAGCATACATCAAGAGCAGACAATGCTTGCTTCTCAGCGTGAGATCTTGAGCAACTTGAGTGTTCACTGACAGTCTGATAGACTGCAGTGTTAGTTTGCTAAGCCAAATTGACTGCTTTTAGTTTCCAGATTTTACAGCTCACAAAGCCCATATCTCCCCTTGCTCTCCCTAAATTCACCCAAGTGAAACTGTTGACTCAGTGAGATAGCTCTTTGCCATTAGGCATAAAAGAGGAGAGGAAAGTACTTTTCTCCCATGACCAGTGCTGTCTATGCTGGCTTTTGGCTTCTGTTCTGTGAAAACTTGTCAACAATAAACTGACATGCAGACAGTAGGTATAGGATATGAAGACCAGATAAATATTATCCTCGATATTTTTTTTCTGTCAAATAATTTATGGAGGTGTTTGTGTATTGCTCTCCTAATCTATCTTAAGCCAGTCACGTTATCATAAAGATGTCTTTGCTGATGCAGTCACCATCCAATTAACATAATGTATTGTCAGTGAGCTTGAAAATGTGTTGCAAATGAAACAAACGCTACGACATTCTGGTTGGTTTTAAAACAGAACAGTTTGCTCTTTTCAGACAAATCTTTTCAGGCTGATGATCTAACAATTTCACTGCTGTTCTTTACGTCAGAGGTGTCATTTTTCATCTCACAACATGTCTCAGAAGGACCAGCTAGGCTGCCAACTGAATCTTTATTGGAAAAGACTCTGCAGAAATGATGCATCAGGTCTAAAGTGCCAAAAAATTAATCCTAGGGCCAAGCTGAATGCATCATGATCTTCAAAGTCAGTTTATGAGCAAATTGGAAAGGATTATTCTTTAGAGACTGATGTGCAAACAGTTCAGTACAACAGATGCAAAATTGCAGAGGACTGCCAATTTTTTTTTTTGTTTTGTTTGCTTACTCTTTGCTCTTTTCTTTGAAATGTTTTGAGGTTTGAAAGAGTGAAGACTACTTTAAATCATCAATGCATTTTAAACAAAAAGATTAAGCAAGTAGAATATAAGACTTTGTGAATCTCTTTTGCAGTTGTGGTAATTGTTCTACATGGTTCAAGTACTAGGAAAAGCAGGGAAAAGGGAGGCTCACAAAATGAGAAGAGTTCTTGCCTGCATGGTCTCTCATAGCTCTGACATAGAGCTGACACTTGCATCTTGCTCTGTTTCTTGAGGATATGCTCTCATAAAGCAACTACAAATGAAGTATGTATGAAGAGGAAGAAGCAGGAAAAAGAGATATTTTCATTATTGAGACATTTAACATTAAGAAAAATTTAAAAGTATTCTAGAGAAAGACTATGTGAATTAGTGGGCACTATAAGACAGATCCCTCAAGTAAATTCAGGTAAAGGCCTATGGAGTATAAACAGAAACAAATTGATTTGAATCACCTGAACCTTGCTGATATAATGTGGTTACAATAATCAAATTGCACTGTGGGAAGATGTTTTAAAAATTAAATTTATAAGCATAACATACTAGGAACTTTTTCTTCTTATCAGTTTTGCTCTTTGATTAATCAGAAATTATTTTTACTTTGGTTTTGACCATGACTCCCTTTCAGTTTACATTTTTTAAGATCACTTCTTCACTGAAGTTTGAAAGAGTGAGTCTTCAGCTCATTGCCACGTACCCTGAAATCTCCTTCTTTGGTATATACATGAAGAGAAGCAGCTGCTCAGGATAAGCCATCTACCTCTAGATTTGATGTGAGAGTAAATGTACAACAGGAAGGACATAAGAATTCTACTTTCCTAAAAGGATGGATGCATTTAAATTCTCCAAAGACTTGGCTTCCATTGGCTTAGAAAACAGTAAAGTTGCAAATGCTTGGCAGACAGTCTTTACCAAAAAATAGTGTTAGAGTTTTATATGCTAAGTTGCTGTCACGATACAGGAAGGTCTAAATGAATACGAAAGAAAATATACAGCAGTGTCTCTGTGATTATGCCAGACACCATTAAGCAATTTTGAAAACTGCCAAAATAAATTATTACATTTATTCTTTTTTTGTCTGATGCTTTTTATATATTATCTTCTCATTGGACTTTCTGAATATTTAGGATACACCATATAAATCCTGCCAAAAACACAAATCCAAAATTGATCTATTTCTACTTGTTCATTGCCTCTCACATATTTCTATCATCCAAATATTGTTTATTGTTTCTTATTGCTATATTTATAGACTAAATCTTCCTGTTTCACAGCAAACATGACTTTTTTTTTATATTTATTTGCTGCTATAAATGGATAGACTGGTGAGCTGGGTCGAAGCCAATGGGATGAGGTTCAACAGGACCAAATGCCGGGTCCTGCACTTTGGCCACAACAACCCCAGGCAGCGCTATAGGCTTGGGGCGGAGTGGCTGGAGGACTGTGTTGAGGAAACAGACCTGGGGGTACTGATTGATGCTCGGCTGAACATGAGCCGACAGTGTGCCCGGGTGGCCAAGAAGGCCAACGGCATTCTGGCTTGCATCAAAAACAGTGTTACTAGCAGGAACAGGGAGGTAATTGTCCCCCTGTACTCGGCATTGGTGCGGCCGCACCTCGAGTACTGTGTTCAGTTTTGGGCCCCTCACTGCAAGAAAGACATTGAGGCCCTGGAACGTGTTCAGAGGAGGGCTACGAAACTGGTGAGGGGTCTGGAGCACAGGCCTTATGAGGAGCGGTTGAGGGAGCTGGGATTGTTCAGCCTGGAGAAGAGGAGGCTCAGGGGAGACCTTATAGCTCTCTATAACTTCCTGAAAGGAGGTTGTGGTGAGCTGGGGTTCGGCCTCTTCTCTCATGTAATCAGTGATAGAACTAGAGGGAATGGTTTCAAGCTGCGCCAGGGGAGGTTCAGGCTGGACATTAGGAAGTATTACTACTCGGAAAGGGTAGTCAGGCATTGGAATGCACCGCCCAGGGAGGTGGTGGAGTCACCGACCATGGGAGTGTTCAAGAAACGTTTGGATGTTGTGTTGAGGGGTATGATTTAGCTGGGAGGTATTGGTAATGGTTGGACTGGATGATCTTCTAGGTCTTTTCCAACCTTGATAATTCTGTGATTCTGTGATTCTGTGATTCTATGTACCCACAGTAAGCCTCTTCCCTCTAGCCAGTCACTGGTAAACAACATTTACAATGTCTAAAGACATAGTGATACTCCAATGTCACAGGAAGTTTTACCAAAAAAACAAAACAAAACAAAACAAAAAACAAAAAAAAAAAACAAACAAAAAAAACAACTTGAGAAAATGTCTTACCCATTTCTACTATTTCCCAAAGTCATCCAACTAGAAAGCTTAAAGAAGTAAAAATAAGGCCAGTTGCATAAATTAGCAGCAAAATATAATATTTTCAGATCAACTTTTCATAGAACTGTAGAATCACAGGATGACTGTGATCACTCTGTTCCAACCCCCCACTGTGGGCTGTTTAGGGCTCCATCCAACCTGGCCTTGAATGCCCCCAGGGATGGGGCACCAGTATTTTCTCTGGGCAGCTGTGCCAGGGCCTCACTGCTCTCTGAGCAAATAATTTCTGTCTAACATCTAACCTAAATATCCTCTCTTTTAGTTTAAAGCTATTCCCTCTTGTCCTATCACTATCTGCTTGTGTAAAAAATAGTGGAAGGCTGCAATGAGGTCTCACAAGAGCCTACTTTTCTCAAGGCTGAAAAAGCCCAGCTCCCTCAGTGTGCCTTCATAGGAGAAAGCTCTCCGATCATCTTTGTGGCCTCCTCTTGACCCATTCCAACAGCTCCACATTTTGTTCTTGGGGCCTTAGGCCTGAACATAATGCTCCAGATGGGGCCTCACAAGAGCAGAGGAGGAAAACTACCTCCCTCTCCCTGCTGGCCACCCCTCTTTTGAGGAAGCCCAATATACGGTTGTCCTTCTGGGCTGAAAAGTGCTCAGTGCTGACCCATGCCCAGTCTTCCATCCACAAGAACCCCAAAGTCCTTCTCCACAGGACTGCTCTCAAGGAGTTCTGCTCCTATGCGGACTTATCAAGGATTGCCATGACCCAAGTGCAACACTTTGCACTTTGCCTTGAACCTCATTAAGTTCATGTGGACCCACTTTTCAAGGCTGTTCAGGCTCCTCTGGATGACATCCCTTCCTTCCGTTATATCAACTCTACCACTCAGCTTGGTGTCATCAGCAAACTTGCTGAGTGTGCACTTGATCCCATCGTCTCTGTCATTGATAAAGACGTCGAAGAGCACCGGTCCCAAGATGGACACCTGAAGAATATCACTCATGACTGGCCTCCATCTAGGTAGAGTCTTTGACCACAACAATATGGCTGCGACCATCCAAGTAATTTCTTATGGACTGACTACTCCAGGGATTAAATCAATATCTCTTCTATTTAGAGATAAGGATGCAGTATGGAGCCATGTCCAAGGCCCTGCAGAAAACCACGTAGATGATGTCAGTTGCTCTTATGTTATCCACTGATGCTGTCACTCCATCACAAAAGGCCACAAGATTGGTCAAGCATAACTAACCCTTGAAGAAGCCTTACTGACTGTCTTGAATTATCTCCTCTTCTCACATGTGCCCTAACACAGCCTTCAGGAGGATCTGCTCCACAGTCTTCTCAGGCACTCATCTTCCTTTCTCCCTTTCTTAAAAATGGGAGTAGTATTTCCCTTTTTCCAGTCACCTGGGACTTCACATGACTGTCCTCTGTTTTTAAATATGATGGATAGTGTCTTGATGACCACATCAGCCTGTTCCTTCAGGATACTGGGCTGCATATAACACATGTATGCCTTCAGTTTCATGCAGCTGTCTTGGACTTCCTTCTCTCTTACAGTGTGAGGGATTTTGTCCCTTGATTCCTACCAGAGGTTCAGGAACATTAGAGGTATAAGAAGCCTGACTGCCAGTGAACACTTAAGGAAATAACTTGTTGGAATTGGAAATAACTTCAGTCTTCTCCATGCCTTTTGTAGCCAGTTCTTTTTACCCTCAGAAGAAAGAGATCAAGTAAGCTAAGCACAGGCTGCCCAGAAAGGTTGTGTGGTCTCCTTCTGTGTAGTTACTGAAAACCTGTCTGGACCTTTTCCAGTGTGACTTACTGTAAGGAACCTGCTTCAGCAGGTGGATCTGCATGATCTCCAGAGGTCCCTTCCAGCCCCTAGGATGCTGTGATTCTATGAACATAAAGAAGAGTGGATTCAGCACAATTTCATTAGTACCAGCAGTCTATGAATGTAATTTAGCAGGATCTGCTAACATACAGAATTGTACTGATCTGCTGACATTGCTCAGTGAAGCACTGACTACAAAGCTTATAAAGAATAACACAGTATTGGAGAGTAGACTGCAAACTCATACACATACAGTATTCTTGCTGTAACTCAGTTTCTGTTAGTGAAAAATTAAGCAGCCTAAATTTCTTTCCCAAGGTTCAGCAGCATAAAACAGGATTTCCCACTCACATCCAGAATCAACGAATCCTGTTTCAATTATGGTTCTTTTTTTTTTTATTTTTTAAAATGTGTTCATATGTATTGAGTCCACACAAATGTATACCAGCATCCAGCTTGATCCTCACTAGCTTAAATGCACTCATCTACACACTCACACTCACTGCAGTGGCTGGGACCATGGGCTTGCAGGCCCCTTGTAAGGTGAAGTCCCACTGCGGTTGCACACTCCTCAGTTTATTCATGCTCATCTGTCCAGATGCCAGTGCTCTAATTCCAGTTGCTGGCAGTCAGACCCTTGTCCACACATGTATGCTGAGAATAGGACCCTCACACCCAGGGAGAAGTTAGAAAGGAATTTAATAAGACAGGACAGTCTGCAGTGATCAGGTGGATGGCATGGCCAGGAAAAGGTACCAACTAGCAGGTTATTCACATGCAGTCAGCCCTTTTTATCTACTTATTTCTCTATTTTCCCAACCACCCTGAACCACCAAGATCCCTCCCTGCTCTCGCCTTTGATTATTCCCTTAAACATCTCATAAAAAATATTGTAGAACCCCACAGTTCTCTTTCCCAGTATCCCGTAATGTAACCCATACCCTTAGGCCATCAGAACAGATTCTACACTCTTGGTGTGTTTTTTTGCTCGGACACTGGCATGACACTGTAATGCAACCCTGAGACAGCCTGGGAGGGGCTTGATGAGGTATTGCTTGTTGGTGATTTAGGTCTCACCTGCCTGCCCTTTTTTGTCTTTTTGCCTCCGGCTTCCTCTGGGCTTGTGTAGATGGACTTAGGATGGGTTGATGGCTCTTTTGAAGGACCTGGGAATAGATCTGCAGTAGGTATTATTTGGGCTCTGCTTCCTGCCATTGTGACTCCTTGATCATTTGTGGGTATGCTAAAGAACTTTCATCAGGTAACAGAACAGGCAGAATGATGGTCTCTTGATTTTTTAGCTGGCAATAACATTACAGTATTACTTTTTGCTTATTATGTGTTTTGTTCTCAACATTCCAAATGAAGTAAAATAAATGTGATCTGCACATTTTAAACATCATTGAATTCTGAGGTTATTCTATCAGAAAAATATTCAGAGCATGATTCTGATGATAAAGAATTAGTTATTGGCCAAAGTGAAAAAAGTAAGACTTTGTACCTTCATAATTAAGGAAGACTTGATTTTTGGATTACGTGAGAACCAGCCTGAAAATCAGTCATAACTTAATTATCTCCACCTTACTTATTTCTTCACTCTCCACATTCTAGAGTCAAACTGAGGACAGTATATTATAGTCTTCAAGGCCTGGAGGACACCCAACCAAGCAGATGTGAGACAGTCAGTGCAGCAGCAGTTCAAGAATCATTAATACCTCACTAATACCCTTTTTTTAATCACTCACTAATACCCTTGTGGTATTATTCTGACATAAGCAGTTGTTTAGTGAGTGTTGTATCTGCCTCATCACTGCGAAATCATCTGTGGTGTCAGTGATGTGTTTTGAGTCTCGCTACGTGTACAGAGAGAGCCGAGGGTTTGTTTTTAAGGACCGTTTAAAGTTTCTTATTTGAACAAGAAAAATGAAAGAAATGATAATGATTATATAATTCACGGAAAGAACAGATTTCATTACAAAGCAGATAATAGTAATCACTAATTTCTATATTATTATTCCAAAAGTTGGGAATTTCCAGTCAGTAAGACTCTCAAGAACTTCAGTTAGCTAGCTTCCTGTTGTATCCCAGGATAAAACCAAAAATTTATGTGAGAGTACTTGTGTGAGCACAAGTGAAACCCTGGCTTTGGTCCCTCTGTTGGCAGATCTTAAACAGAGCGTTATACAAGACTTGGTAGTTACCAACAGTATTGCTTGTGTCTTTCTATCTCACTAATTTGTCCAGAAATCTCACCTTGGATGAGATTTTCAACATAATTTTGATGTTCATCTTTGGACAAATTACCATTTTCTAGTGAAAGCAATGGAGCCAGTAATTCCAGCCAGTTCTGCCCATTCCTTTTAGGCAAACTTTCACTCAGGTTAAAAGAAACACAAAAGAAAAGAAAACTGTTGTGCTTTGATAAGTGTATTCACATTATAAGCTTGAAGGAGAGAAAAGCAGAGTAAAGGGTTAAGGTGAAGAAGAAATAACAGATCCCAGGAAGGGATGCTGATGTGCAGGCACCACGTTAATGTTCCCCTGCTTCTCAGCTTCCCTGCATGTCCCTGGAATACCAATCCAACCTAATGTCGGGTGAAAAATGAGGAGGAAGGGAACTTTCAGTCAGAGAGAGGCAGAAAAAAGAAAGAACATACAGGAAAGCTCCATTGTGATTTGTCTTCTTTTTTTACTGACATGGAAAATAACAAAATGTAGCTTATTAATTTGATATTTTTAGTACTAGGCATATGAAAATCCATTTAAGTAAGAAATAAATATGATATTTTCCCTGCCTTCGTTCAATTGTTATTATTTTTAATCTTAAAGGTTACATTTTGCTCAAAACCTAATCATACTTTAGCATGCACATGTCCAGGGTAATTTATTCATTCCTTGAGGATTTTCTTGACTTTAGAGTTGTTCTGTAGAAGATCTGCACAAAAATAAGGCAGCTGTTTCATTCCTTTTCTTTCTTTCTTAATTTCTTTTTTTTTTTTTTTCCTTCCCCCTGAAGGAGGCTTTGGGCCATGTTTCTCCTCGTTGTGGGCCATCTGTGTTGAAAATGTGTCCAGAATTGAAGGTTACCTCATTGTCACCAGGAAACAGGAAATAAGTTTGAGAAACATCTGGTTTTCACCTTGGATGATTTTATTGACTTGGATGCAACATTTTGCAGCTGTTTTTCATTCTATGAACTATGGTAAGTTTTGTTTTCTCCTTTATTTTCCTGAAAAATGGTAATAGATAGTTACAAAATTGAAACACATCATTTCACATCTTCTAGAATCAGCGTTTTCTGAACTGGGGAGTGCAAGGAACATATATACTGAATAACACAACAGTTTAGCATGGGTCTTTTTTTCATACATATATATAGAGAGAGAGAGGGAGAGAATTTTAAATATATTTACTACAATTCTGTCTCCATATAATATCAGTCACTCACCTAAAATATTCACGGGGAAGAATAGGGAGCATATCATTTCGTATCTTCTGCTTGTTTTGAAACAACTCTAACCCATATACAGCATAAGAAAATCTGTAGTTATGAAACTCTGTGAGAAAGACATGATGAGAAGAATTTCCAATAAAGCAAGTAGGATAATTAATGTAAATTTTCTGTGTAAAAGTTGAATATATATGAATGTGAGATGGAAAAATGTGAATGTACTTCTGTATTTGTAATTGCTTATGGAGGTGGAAAGTTCATTTATATTCTGTCCTCATTATTGCATCCATAGGGAAGCATATGAATTGTGATTGGAAAACCACGATGCACATCTGTGTGTACATTCACATCCACTGGAATTGTGTACTACGCTGTTTTTGTTCCTACATTCCATATACAGAGATGACCACTGATCATCTACTTTTGGGTAATGTAATAGATTGAAAGACCTTGCACACCAACAATTGTTTAGCTGTTCCCATGATTTGCCTTGCAAACTCAAAACAATAGTACAGATTTTCTAGAGGTGCATCGTATGGTGTTGCAGCACTAGCACTGCATAATAAGATCATGTCATGCATGAATGAGAAAAAAAAAAGTAAAAAAGAAAGAAAAAGGAAAGAAGATCTCTATCTCTAGCTGGGATGGATGAAACCTCAGAGTAGGACAGATCAAAACTTAGTAAATAGTTTTTACATCAACACACAAGTTTTACTTCCTTTTGTTCCCATTCTATCCCCTATCCCACAGCTGTGTAGAGCTGAGCTGCCTGCTGGGTTAAACCACAACAGTCTGTGTTCTTCCAAAAGGAAAAAGCATCATGCTTCTGCTGCACATTAATACAGTGAATCTGTCTAATAGCTGCAAGGCATAGATTAAGTGAAAATACATCTTGGTTTTGAACTTCTATTTTTCTCAATAAACCATGTGTCTTTCTCTGATTGCATTGTATATGCATTCCAGACTGAGCTTAATACATAAGGGGCTTACCAGTATAAATATTTTCATACAATTTTTTTTCATGTATCTACTGAATCATATACAAAACAGACACAATATTAATTAATTCGTTTATTTATTTCTATGGGTAAGTTATTCTCCATGTGCAAATGGTGTTATTTAAACTTTTCTAAATATGGGAAAACAATTCTGAAGAGTGTTCACTCTCTAAAGAGGGCACCAGTCAGCTTTTTGCAAAATGTAAAACAAACTGAAGAAGGCAAGTTTTTTTCTACAAAGGAAAATCCTAATGTGCATTCAATTCAGGATGACAGCTGAGCAGAGCTGCATTGGCACAGTGGCACAACAGATTATTATAGTGCCCAGAATCTGCACTGCACAGCATTGGCACTGGGTAAGGGCTGTCCTTCCCTGCTCTGTGCTATGTGGCCTCACTTCCCACCCTGGGAGCAGACCCGGGTGTCACAACATAAGAAGAACATCAAACTAATAGTAAGCGATCTAAGGACAGCTACGAAGATGGTGAAGGGTCTATAGGAGCAGATGTGTGAGGAGCAGCTGTGGTCCCTTGGTGTGCTCAGTGCAGAGCAGAGGAGCTGAGGGGAGCCTTCATGTCAGCTGCAGCTCCTCAAAGGGAGCAGAGGGCAGCTCTGAGCTCTGCTCTGTGTGACAGCAACAGGGCCCGAGGGAACGGCATGGAGCTGTGCCAGGGGAGGGGCAGCTGGGGGTCAGGGAAAGGGTCTGTGCCAGAGGGCGGTGGGCATGGAACGGGCTGCACAGGGTTGTGGGAACAGTCTCGAGTGCCAGAGCTCAGGGAGCATTTGGACACGGCTCTCAGACACGGTTTGTATCTCAGGTCGTGCTGTGCGGAGCAAGCTGTTGGGCATAATGGTCCTTGTGGGTCCCTTCTATGGTTCTGTGAAATCATAAGGGTTGTATTTAAGTTCACTTAGGATTAACTGTTTTGTTAAACTAGTTATTTAAACTCAAGGTTTGAAAGCACGTTGTCAAGAAGAAAGAAATCACCAGCCTCCACAGTGTTCTGCAGGCAGCGATCTTCATTAGTATTACAGAGGACTGTCAGTGTTTTCTTCCCAGACTGTGGGAAGCAAAGGAAACCTGCAGGCATATGTGAGCTACATGGAAAGTACACAAACTCTTCAAAAGCCTAGTACCCACCAACAAGTGCTCCATCTTTTGACTGAACCGTTCTGTCAGTACTGATTCAGGCAGTTTCTCTTGAAAAGTGAAGGTTACTGAAGGTTCAGGTTGCCCAGACTCAGCAGCATGGCACTTCACAATTTTGTGTTTTGTGTCACTTCACTGAAAGTGTTATTGCAGACCAAAGTTTTGGATTCATAGAGTAGATGTATGTGGACCTAGACTTGTCACTGGTACCTGGTATGTGTGTTTTTACCGTGAGTTGCTTCAAAATATAGGTAAATTGTGCTGAGTTACAGGCAAGCTTGGTGATTTATCAGAGTAGACAGAATAGTGTTTAGAACAACTGCTGTTTTTCTGGAAATTACAGTTTGTTTGTTTTTTTTACTTGCAGATGGAGCTTGTCCAAATACTGCAAACATCTTTGTATCAAGCAGAACTGAACTTTCAGTTTATTTCTTCATGTCCAGTTTCCATTTTTTCTTGGCAAATTTGTGATAGCCTATGTGACCTTCTAAATCACTAAATCTGGCTGTGATTTTAAACAAACATCCTTTGTAAAAAAAAAAAAAAAAAAAAAAAAAAAGTCTAGGAACATTTCACTGTGACTGATACACATCTGTGACTGCACAATTCATTTCAATGTATCTAGTCCTATCCAGCACATACACTAATATTGCCTTGCACTTTAACTAAATTGTATGGTAAAGTACCTTTTTCATTTAAAAGACCGTCTGAGTTCTTTCTCACAAACCTACTGAGGATCATCTGTCTTATTTCATTGTAGCTGTGGATTTAAGGAAGGGAAGATTTCCCAGGATTTACTGGGAAAAAAAATTCACAAACACGGTCTCGGACTCTGTTACACAAATGACAACTGTCATTCTAAATTTATCTTGCTAGTGAAATGCTAAAAAAGGAAAAAAAAAAAAAAAAAAAGTGTTAAAAGCCCATGTAAAAATACTTACATGCAGTCGTATATCTTTTCTATGCATGGTGTTGCCTTCATTCTCTCAGAAGTTAAGTTATTTCAAAGTATATGATTATAATTAGAACTGCTGCTGGTTTACTGTGTTCACTAAACTCTTAACTTTATATTTATGGAGAATCTTTGCATCTTGGTGTCACTGTGGCAGCTTGCACTGTAATTGCTAACATGAAAAAAATTATTTTGGGGTAATACTGGTGTAGAAAATATTTGTATTTTAAATGACTGGCATTTAATAATGCTGTTAATATTTTTTGCTACATGCATCAAACTTGCCCTGCTGCATTTGAGAAAAAAACAACAACAGCAAAAACTTGTAGATAAAGGACATGTTTCGCTTTCTACTTGACCAAATGAGGAGATCTGAGGGTTGGTGTTACCTGGACTTGTGCTATATTAAATGTTCATGAAGCCCTAACGTCTTCCTTCTTAAAGTTCTGATTGAGGTTTTATTCATGTTTTTACTGTTATACACCCTAGGTAATGTACTACTCAGATCTGTGAATCTATTGCAGCATCGAGTCCTGAGATTTGTTAAGGCTGTCTCTGTACTGTTTAACAGTAATACAGATATGCTAGAAAAAAATCTCAGCTTCTCTCTAAAAAATGGGTAGTGTGACTCCGTGTGCATGAGTGCAAGGAGTTATCACGTTTTCTTTTTTTTTTTTTTTTTTTGGTTTGGTACTCTAATGATTTAAGAATACAAGAGCAATATATGTAAAATGTGGATATATTAAAAATATGCATGTATTGTAATATGTTCAGGGTGTATTTGCTAGGAGTTGCCACTAAAATGTGAAATTTGGCAGAAATAATTTAGCGATCACATAGATCACCTTAGCGTAACATAAATATTAAGAGAAAATGGCTGTTTAAAAACAAGCGTGATAATATATTGATAGGAGTGGTGGCTCAGTAATGAAGTCCTCATACGGCAGAGTGTAAAATGTTCTGCTGAATTGGATCTTGAAAGCTGAGATGAACTCAGTGCTATTTGCTGAACTGCAACACGAACTTCCATGTTGGAAATAAAACTCTTAGTTACTAAATCCAGGGATTACAGCAGTGGTTATGGATTGAACTAACATGCATTTCCAGCAGAATTAGCTGTAGTCTGAGCTGGATTGAGAAGACGTGAAAATAACAATATGGCTCTCAGTGTGTTAATTAGCCAGTGAATAAACAGCACTACAGCTATAGAGAGAGAAATGCTGTCTTCACATTCATACTCATTTAATATTTGTGACAAGTGTGCACTGAAGAGAAGAAATTAGTGTCAATATTCACAGTAGTGGATATTAAGCAAAATCACTCTACAAGAGTTCAATCTTATGCAATATTATTGCAACTATAAATTATTACCTTTGTTGTATAATGCTACTGCACTGTACTTTGTGTTGTAAGTTACAACAACAAAAAACAACGGCAAACTTGAATGTGTAATTTAAGAATAATCGTGCTACATTTTGCATGTATTTCAACTGAAATATAGACTGATATCAATGAATTCAACTAAAAGTTTTTTTATTTAATCATAATGAAGGGATGCTTGCTCCTGTTTGCAAGCAGGTTGTACATATATCAATATGCTGGAACACAGGTAAGAAGAGCTGCATAACAGAAAAATTCTGAAATTGGCTAGAGGAAGAGAGAAAGACTAAAATGACCTCATTTGAAAGTTAGTGTAGAACTTCTGTGTCATCAGAAATAGAAGACTCAGAAATCAGAAATGGTACAGCTGGCGAAAGATGAACTCATCCAGCTTCACTGTGTATTGGCTATTGACCAAGACAGACTTCTGTTTGGTATCAGTGGGCATCTAGATCAATACAATCTTTTTCATCTGAAAGCAGGGGATTGATTTACTAATTCCTTACTATTTTCACTTCGTTATTTTATCCTGGATTATATTTAAAAAATGCAGATTTTGATTTGCATTTAAATTATTTTCTGTTCAACTTAGTTCGCAGGTTTCTTATATCTTTATTCTAAAAAAGTATCATGTTTTTGAGAAACAACCACTGTCAGATGAAAGTGGAATCTGCTTTTCCCTCTAAAACCCAATTATATTTATCTTCTGTAACTGGAGGATGAGACTGTTTGTTTCTAAAAATGGCAAGGCGCCTGGAATTACAGATTTTCATTGAATATTTTGGCTAAAATGCAACGAGCTCTGTAGTTCACATTTAGACCAAATAACAAATATCATTTTATAACCACAGTAGGTTCTCATTATTTTTATTTATTTATTTATTTATTTATTTTGGTGTGTGTTTAACTTCAACATGCTCAATTCATAATGTTACAGTAACTTTTTTTTCGGTAGGCTGATAACCTAAACAAATTTTGCTCACTTTCGGATCAGCAGTGCCTATGAAAAATATACTATGTAAACACGTAGTGAATTACTACTTCCAGATGAGGACAACGGGAAATATCTAAAAATTATGTTTACAAGTGTGTTTTGCCTTGTATAAGTTGAATGTAACCAGCAGTGTATCCAAAACTATTTAAATGTGTATTTTATATTGATTTTCGAAACAAGACTCTCTGTCTTCTGATTTCAAAATATGGTGAGCACTACTTACGTACAGAGTTCCACTGTAATTCATCACAATTTAAATGTGTTTAAATAATGGCAGGATTTACATAAATGGACTTTCTAATGTAAAAGCTTTTGAAGCAATCAAGGTCTCTCTGAGGTTCAGAGAGAATATAAACTTTGGTCTAGTAAATAGAAAATACTCCCCAAGTTCATTTTTTGGATTAGAATTTCTAAACAGATGGATATTTTATATTTGTTTGATATTTGATTTACAAAACAAATTATGTTTTTTATTATGGAAAAAAAAATTAGAAATGTTAATGTTATCATTATTTTTAAATAGTATGCCATAGCATATATTGCACATACTGTACAACTTGAATTTTGCAGGGATGCTTCTTCAATTTCATGTCGAGACACCCAGCTGATGTAAATGCGTAGCAAAAACTGAGAAGCTGTTGAAGTAAACAGCTGGAAATCTTTTGAAACACTATGGGAATAAATATGTTGACTTAAATTAGTTATCAGCACAGATTTTTCAAACAACTGTCCTTAAAAACAAGCAATAATGCTTGCTGCAAATATTTTTTTTTATAATGAGCGAGCCAAAAACAAAGAAGTGGGAATTAAGAAACATTTGCATTTTGTTAATGTCTTTTTTCCTTGTTTATCTCCTAATCAAATCATTTTCAAAAAAATCCCTGTAAAACTAACAAGAATAATAACTGGAAAAGGAGAAACCTCAAAAATTATCCCTAACTTTTCAATACATGAACTACATTGGCTCCAAAAAAACAAACAACCACCAATCACCTGTGCCTGTGAATACAGAAGATGGATGCACTGTTTATATAGATCTTTAAGAACCATTAAAAACCAGTAATGCGTTTCATTCAGGCATCTCCTAACTGGGTTAGTGATGCTTTGGAAATGACAAATGATGTTTTCAAATGGTAAGTCTAGAGGATTATATTGATTCCAGAGCAGACCTAGCGTCCATAGAGCCAGGTCTTTTGACTTTGCAACAGTCCCACACCACCTATTCACAAGACAGGAGGTGGAGGAGGACATTTAGTACTTCACATGCCATTTCATGACTAAAGGGATAAATTATGCTTCTCAACCAGGAGAAAAAAAAAAGATCAAATACATATACCTAAAAAAAAAGACTCACTTTTTTTTTCTCTCTGGGGCACTGAAGTATGTTCTTAAAAGGAGACATTGCATTTAGACTTCAAAGAATGATAACATAATCCATAACATAGAATGAAATTAGCATAGAAAGTATACATTATGCATGTCTGTTTAACCTTGCTAGAAGGTGCTAATACATGAGGGCTGCTCTAAAAGTAATGCCTCCTATTTTATTATGTTGGCCCGCAGCTTCAGAGGCAGATGTTGGTGATACGGCAGTAGAGGCTGAACCTTACCACCAATATTCTGTTACATTTTGTTGCCATGGGACAGATGGCAGCAGAGGCACACACTGATAGAAGAGCGTCAGACATGGAAATGCAGATAAATCAAAGGTGTGTCACTGAATTCCTCCATGTGGAAAAAATGGCATCCACTAACATTCATTAACACTTGCTCAACAGTCATGGAGACCAGTCAGTGGCTGTGAGCCCAGTGAAGTGGTGGGTGGTGCATTTCAACCGAGGTGACAGTGACAGTAGGTCACCTCTGCTGGTACAGATTCTTATGAGCATGGTATGCAGGCTCTCTTTTATTGCTGGTGAAAATGTATAGCTAATTGTGGTGAGTGTGTTGAAAAATAGTGTTTTGTAGCTGAGGATTTTCTCTTATCAAATAGTGTTGTTGTGTTCTTTGTGTCTTGTAGATTCCATGGAAATAAACAGGAGACATTACTTTTGGAGCATGTGTACCATAAAGGCAGATGAGAGGTATGGCTGGTGTTTGATAAATATGAAAGCCACAAACCTCAGGATTACCTCATTAAAAGTTCTCCATACATTTCTTTAGGAGCAAATGCTTTAGAACTAAGTCAGAAATGCATGAATCAGAATGCAGAAGCAGTAGCTGATAATATGTAAATTTTTCTGATTATGGTGAAAACACAATAGTCTGGAGTATTTCAAATGAGAATCACGTAGCTTAGCCTGGGAAATAGACTTTGTGTTGACCTCCAGGTCTGCAGCGAAAATGAAAGAGGACCTGCTTTCCAGAGAGGACTGAGAGAGGGGAAGTTAGGGAGAACAATGTAATCAGCTAATGCTAAATCACAGAATTACTGAAGTACGATGTATGATTATGAGGAATAAAGGTACAAAAATCTAATCGTGCGTTTCTCAGAAAACTGAAAATCAGATTGTGCTAAAGGGACTCAGGAAATTTGCTGATAGACCACTAGGGCTAGCTATCAGCCTTGGGAATGCTGCCAGGAATAAATGAGTTAAGCATGGTTTTCAAACTGTATTTGCCAACCAAACTGAAGTGGCTTTTCCAGAGGATGTTGTGAAGAAAACCTTCTCACAGATTTTCCTGTCAAATTTATATTTGACCAAATCAAGAAAGTGGAAATCAAGTGTCCATTCCGGGATAACTTAAGTCAAATCTCTTCTATGGAAGTTAAAGTGAGACTTACTGTTCTTATAATCAAGAGAAGTCTTGGTTGGTTTCCACATGAGTTACTTTAGTTAAGGATTTGTTACTGAGAAAAGAATCTGGAAAAGAAAATTGTTTTCATTGCTCAAGCTGTACGGGTAATTCTGGATCCAAGTTTTTGTTTTCTTCAACATTTTCTTCCTCACTCTTGCAATAACATCAGTAATACCTAACTGTTATACCAGAATCTCTGAGAAAGAAGCAGCTCTCAAAAAGATTAGAGCTCCAAGAAAGATACATCAGAAAGTTTAAAGGAATTTAACTAAAAAGCTGAGATTCTGGTCCTAAGCAGCTTACCAGCTGATGGTTATTTGCTGGCTTATTTCAAGAGCAAATCAAGTATTGGTTGATTTTTTTTCATAATGCAATCTGTAAAATGTTTTTAAAAGAAAAAAAAAAAAGGAACTTTAGTTATGAAAAAAAATAGCGATAAATGGAGAAAAAGTTATAGAAGTTCATCATATCATCAGATATTGATGAGCAAGGAAAAGAAACGGGATGGAAATAAGTATATTGAAAATGCATCGTTCTCCACAAATGATTTACAAGATGCCACACTCATTTCCTTAATTCAGGTAGAAATTTATGTTTGCTTTAGAGGAGAATAAGCAGAGAATTACACAGATCAACTATGCAGAAGCTCAGTTATTCAGATGTTGAACTATGCAGTGACTTAACTACTCAGAATGTTAGAATAGATAACCAAAATAATAGGTGTAGATTCAAACCTGCAATATCTGTCTCCTGATTTAGGACCACCAGGATTCCATCCATATTGCCTGGAGGTGGGACAGTTTTTTGAATCACACAAAGGAGCACTGCAAGCAGAATGATTAGCCCTGATATCAGGGAAGTATACATAAAATAACCAATGGCTGTTCTTCTATTAGTTAGTATTTTATTGCTCAATTTTCTGTGACAGCCTATGTGAAGTTGTGAAAAAGAGGATAAAGAATAAATTCCCTTGTTCAAATGTTTGCCATCCATTTGTTGGGTACTTATACCCTGGGAGGTCCTCAGAAAACAAACAAAACAGAAACAAACAAACAAACAAACAAACAAAAAACCTGCATAGTATCATGGAATATCCTGAGTTGGAGAGAATCTGTAGGGACCATCAAGCCCAACTGCTGGCTCCACACAGTACCACCCAAAATCTAAACCCTATGTCTGAGAGTGAAGTCCAAATGCTCCTTGAACTCCCTGAGCTCAGGGCCGTGCCCACAGCCCTGTGCAGCCCGTTCCATGCCCACCGCCCTCTGGTGCAGACCCTTTCCCTGACCCCCAGCTGCCCCTCCCCTGGCACAGCTCCATGCCGTTCCCTCGGGCCCTGTCGCTGTCACACAGAGCAGAGCTCAGCGCTGCCCTCTGCTCCCTGTGAGGAGCTGCAGCTGACATGAGGGCTCCCCTCAGCTCCTCTGCGCTGGGCACACCAAGGGACAGCGGCTTCTCCTCGTGCATCTTGACCGCTAAAGTCTTCACCCTCTGCATCTCCTTCCTTCTTTAATAGGTTTGTGTCCTTCTTGTACTGTGGCACTCACCCTGCATGCAGTGCTGGAGGTGAGGCTGCAGAGCGCAGAGCAGAGAGGGCAGCTCCTCCTCCTGCCTGGTGGCAGCGCTGGGCCTGCCTCACCACAGGGCGTGGTTGGCCCTTTGGGATCCAGGACACACTGCTGCCTCGTGTTCAGCTCGCTGTCAGACAGAATCCCCAGATCACTTTCTGTGGGGCTGCTCTTCAGCCTCTCATCCCCCTTTGTGTGCATACACTCAAGTTAGTCTCATCTGAGGTGCAGAATCTGACGTCTGTCACATTAAACTTCACATAGTTGGTTATTACCTAATTGCCTAACCCTCCTATAGTCCAGGTCTCTCTGGGAAGCTTCACTGCCTTTGAGAGAGTGAACAGATCTTAGCAATTTAGTGTCATCTGCAAACTTGCTTACTTATACCTTTGAATGCTGAACACATATAATGTGTGAAAGCACTGAAGAGAACTGGCTCTAAAATGGAGACCTGCAGAATCCAACTAGTTACTGGTCCCAAATGCTCACTCATTGTATTGCGTACTTGCCTAACTGTATTCTGATGTTTTGTCCAGAAGGATGCTATGAGAAGCAGTAACAAAACTTCTGATAAAATCCAAAAAGATTACATCAACTGGTTTCTCTTGGTAAACTAAGTGGGTAAGGAAAAAAAAAACAAAAACACAGAAAAACCAACCAAACAAAAAACCCAACACTTTTTGTCTAAAAAAAATAATTAAATTAGTTAAACAGATCTTTCCTCTTGTAAATCCATGATGATCATGACCGATAGTTTTATTTTTCAATATCTCTCAGAATAACCTGCTCCATAATTTTACAGGGCACTGAAGTGAGACCGATAGACTTGTGACTGGCAGTGACATATTGAATTAATTCTTTTTCAGCCAAGTCGTTGAACGTGATCAAAAACTATAGGGATGTGAGTGTGCTTATAGGTATACTGTATAGTAATGAACTGCTGTCTTGCTGTGATTTTATTTGCTTTTCAAGTCTAGTTTTTATATTGATTCTTTTACGATGAAATTAAAGTGAATAAATGACAAAGCAGAAGTATGTAAATCCAGCACTGACAGCTCTGAAGAACCAGTAGCACGAGCCTGTTTATCTCAGAGTCGACAATTTGTCCAGAAGAATGATGTAAAGAACAGTATCTTATCCTCTCAATTTGAATTTTATCTTAGATTTTAGAAGTTTTCATTCCACTTATTCTAAAATTGAAACATAAAACAGATAGGTGAAATTCTGTTATCTCTTCTCCAAGTATTTATCAATTCAGTCAGATATATTAGTGCCAGTGCCTTTTATTAGCAATCATCAGGATGTTATGCAATAATGCTATAATAGCAAGATAATGCCTTCCACATAATTAAATTTATTTTGGAAAGGCATATCACACACTATCATTTCCTGTAAGAACAGATTCCTACGATGCTCTTTCAACTGTTTGTTTTGTTTTGTTTTGTTTTGTTTTAAATGCATGCATTTAATGTAAGCAGCATTTCTTGCCTAATCTCCCATGTAGAAGATACTGTTATGCCATTTCAAAGGTGCAGCATCTACATCTTTCCAGCCCTGTTGATCTGGAGATTTATTTTTCCCTTTCCTATTTTTTTTTTTTTTTTTAATTTAAAGAAGTTGAAAACACTGATAGATTTAATGTGGATGGTACGGTTACAACTGATTAGTACACATTCCTAACATAAAATGAATAAGGTTGTTGTCTTCTTTCTAACTATACAAGTAAAGATTACTCCTTCCCTCTCCTTTGAAACTTCTCTGCTAAGAGAAGTTAGGAGTCAGTTAGGCATAAATTTAGTTTGATTTGATTTGATTTTATATTTAGAAACACTCCAACTATCTAAGAGAATGTAGCTACAATCTTTTAAAATCAGCTTATTGGTTTTGCCACTGTTTACTAAGTAAAATTAAGATTTTAAATAATTAGCAAGAGAACCCGCATGGAAGTTCTGTGATGTTAGAGTATGCTGCATATTCAAATAAAAATAAAAATAAAATCAGTAGCAAGAAAAATAAAATAAAATTAAAAGTAAAATAAAAATAAAAAATATGAAAAACAACCTTCATCTAATAGAGCTTGAAATGTTGGATGTTTAAGATGGAAAGTTCCAGGACAAATGTGTAGGCTATCGGGTAGCTTTTGGGTCAGGATTTTATATGAATTCTAACATATGAAAGTTCCCAGAGACCAGTTCAGGCTTTTGTTATGAGCTTCTGTAAACAGAAAGTAGGTAGCATTTTATTTTTTCCCTCCACTAATGTCAGAGGTTTGGTAAGCTCTTTCTCAGAGACTTATAACCCTTTGGTCAACATCAGTAATGTAAAGACTCACAGAGAGCAGTTAGAATGCAGTCGGGGATAATAAAACAATCTCTCAATTTTAACAAATAAAATTTCCCATAAATAGACTTGAACAAAATGTCTTAGCTAACCGTAAAGACTTTGAAATCATCACACTGAGGGACCTTTGTTTAGTCTTTAGTTCCACCGGGTATGTAATTACTCAGGTGCTCTGTCCATCCATTTTGCTGAAGCACCTGTTTTTTGTATAGAAACCGGATGACATACAACATTTGAAATGAAAATGACAAGTGGAAAATGAACAGGCAGTGAGATGTTTGTTGCAGCTGCTTGTTTGTTGTCTATACAAATTAAATTTGCCAAGTTCTGTTCATCTCTATATAAAATTGCATTTGTAATCCTCCTAAGAGATTACAAAGATTTTCAGTTTTTGCTCATATAAATACAGTAATGCCTTATTATTACTTGTAGTAATAAAATAAAATAAAATAAAATAAAATAAAATAAAATAAAATAAAATAAAAGATGAGTTCACAGATTCCAGTAACTTTTCCAAGACACTGTGACACACTGCTGTTCATTCCCTAATGTTCAAGTATAGGTCAATCACTTTGTGTTGTCTATGCGTATTTTCCCTTGCTCATGATAATGAGGAATGTTTTTGAGTAGTGCAGACCATAAAACTAAAGAACTAATGACTTGCAAATTATCTTCTGAAAGACAACTCAAAAACTGTTCTATACCTAGTTGCTACAGAGACATCATAAGTATTAGATATTAGGCAAGTTCTGTTGTAATCAAGAAACTCGTAGTGTGTCAGATGGCTTGAGTAACCATGACATTGTGGACTATCCTAGCTCAAGATTTTCTTTAAATTACTAGCCTGACATGCTGTTGAGGACTGATAGGATTAAAAAGTAAATATTGTCTTTCTTTATGCACAATTTCTGTGTGTGAACTATTTAATTTACATTTAAAGACCTTCCTCATAACTGTTTTTATAAAATGTTAACATGCTGGGCTCTAGTTCTTTCCTGGATGACTAGCAGTACCATGGAGGACATGCTTAATAATAGTTAACTGAAAACAAGTCAGATTGGCTTGAGATCTGTTTGAGAACTGAAAGGGTATAATATCATAAAATTATGAAGTTTATACGTGACACACTCTACCCCTGAAAGGAACAGAATGTTCCTCTTCACCCTTATATGTTCTTTCTGTTGCATCTGTCAGCCAATCCAAAATCTCTACTTGAATTCTTCATTCCTCCTTATCACCTCTTCCTACCTCCTGCTCAGGATATCTTTGTATGTATGGAGTGTTTTGAAAACTTATGCTATTTAACCTAGGTTCTTAAATGTACATACACAATGAATGTTTGAGCATGCTGTGAAATAGCCAATGGAAGACAAATAATGAGCAATACACATACTGGTTTACAATTGGATAAGAATTTAGTTACAGTCATCACTGACTATTCACTGTGTCTGGTGTATTCCAATACACATAAGACAATCTTGTACTAAGTTCAGCTGAGTGGAAATGTCAGATAATAAGATTCTCTGGTTTATTTTCAACCTTTGACTACATAAGAAACACGCAAATAGCAACTGGCCTTGATGCCATTCTTAAAACCCAGTGACATCTCAGGGAGTCTTTGAATAGAGCGCTGAATACACAAAACATCTGTGACTTGTATTAATGACAACTATTCACTTTCCATAAAGCAACAGTCATTTTTCAAGTCTTCTTGAGGCTTGTTATCTTCAGTGGTTTTTTTCTGTAAGAAGTTGCCTGCTCCACATCACACCATGAGAAATTTATCCCTCTTGACATCCAGGAACTTAGCCACTGAATATTTAATCAAAAAGATTTTCTGATTGCTGTGTCTGTCCTTTTAGAGAAGCTGTGATCTGCCCTATGGTGCACTGATATGAGGTATTACTACATAAGCATGGCTTTGTGTACTTCTCGCTTGACAATGAAATGTGCCTTCGTGTTCCTAGTGAGACAAAAATGTTGCTAGCTAAATGCAAAAGCAAAATGGAGAATTTCTATGGGATGAATGAAGGACAAGGGCTGCTCTGAAAATAATGCCTCATATTTTATTATTATGTTGGCAGATGACTTCAGAGATAGATGTTGATTATATGACCTTGAACACCTCCAAGGACGGAGCATCCACAACTTCTCTAGGCAACATATTCCAGTGCCTCAGCACTCTCTGAGTGAAAAAATTCTGTTTATCCTCTAACCTAAATCTCACCTCTTTTAATTTAAAGCCATTCTTCCTTGTCCTGTTGCCTGTCTTGCCTTGTAGCTGTAGTGTGACATAACTGTGCTGCTCAGATACAGAAGTCATAGGAAGTCATTTCTACGGTTTCTGTATGGAAAGTGACTTCTAAATTTTCTGTCACTTGCAGTTGCTGGTTACTCATTCTTACGCTGGACTTTACTGTCTTAAGTTATGTCACTACGTCTGCTGGTAAGCCATGTGGTAAACCAGTTCCTGAAATGATGCAATGGTTAAAAATAACCTTCCTATCTGTGTCAAGAGTGGGTACCGCTGAGGAATGTTGGGAAGAAACCAACGTGAGCAGCAAGATTAATAGACTTTTATCTCTAAGTTAAATGCTCATAGAGTGGTTGATTGCGGTATATAATTTGTTGTTTTATTTTCTTCTGGCAGAAGCTGTTTTAGAAACCTGCTTCCACTCCTCATTAACAAAACGCTGTTTGCAACTCAGCCTTGGTATTCTATACCCACCACCACGATTGGGATTTCTTGTCCAGGTTTGCTGCCAGGTGTGTGTGCTGAGAATGTGATTTTCAGCAGAGATCCTTTCACTTAGATGAAAACCTATTGAATTAAAGAATTACGACCTTGATTCCTTGAAATTCTTATAGCTGGGGAAATTAAATACTGGAATAATTAAACTGGAGCCGATTCCTATTATATTAATTTAGACATTTGTCATACGGACTTGAGGTCTAGAGTTTAATTTTCTTTGAATGAATGCTAAAAGTTTTATTTCTTCTATAATTCAATATTTTTTATGTAATTTAAATAGATTTTCCCCATTTTAGTTTCACATAGTTAAGGAAGAGACATATTCATCTTCCTTAAGGGAAAGGAAAAAATAAGAAAATGCCCTTCCCTCCATGTTGAATGGTTCAGTCATCACATTTCAGCATAAAGAGCTGACTATCACTGTTTTTGTTTTTTTGTTTTGGGGAGCACATTTTGAAATAAACTGCTTTGATCAATTTTTGAATGGCATTTCAAGAATAGCCTCAAGAAACACCAGTGGGAATGAAATATTTTCCTGTAGAATTGTGCTTGATGCCAAAACATCAAAGGAAGGGAAGTGGTTTCCTGTTCCTGATGCTTTTCTCCTGGCGCAGTTAGGTAGCTAAGGGTATTATTCTTTGTTGTTGCTGTTTCTTCATGGTTTGGTGGGCTTTCATTTTTATTTTTTTTCTGACAGTTCCATTTTGAAGAACACTATTGCTCCTGCGTTTGTTGGCAGAGCCAAGATACTTGGCCTGTGGCATTGGATTCTTTTATGGCAACTGAGCACATGAAGGTTTCCATTCTTCATATTGTAGCACAGATCTGAATTAATGCAGAGTTCGACGGAGCAAAAATAATCACAGTTCTTTTGTGGATATCTCAATATCTAGATTCCCCACTTTTATGTTATTTGTGTAATCTCAGGCTGAGACAAGTTCTCAGTTATGCAGCTTCCTAGTTGTTCTCTCTGGCTGATATAGGTCCTGGAAAGAAATGTAGACATCCTGCCTTCAAAACTAAAACGTGATTGAAATTTAAGAGTAATAAGATATGAAAAACATATATGTGTGTGTTTGAGGTGAGGGCAGAGTTCCTTCAGCAACCGCAGCTACAAGAAATATAAAAAATTATTTATGTTTAGGCACTATCATGCACAGATTAATGTTGATTTGGGGCAAGATCAAAGTACACGAAGAGGTACTGAAGTGATTAATATGAAGGGAAATATACCATTAAAAAAAAAAAAAAGTGCATTTTTTAAATTTTGTGAATGAAATAATGAAGGTCGTTGGACGTTTTAACTGATTTTTTTCTTTTTTTTTTCTCCAGGAAGAGTAACAACAGCTGTTACTGACTAATTACAACTATGGCAATCATGTAGAATTGTAAAAATGTACAATATCACATAGCTGTTGTTATAGTTTGCTTTCTTTCCAAGGACTACAGCAGTTTTTTTAACAATAAATAGGGAGGTTTTTAAACATAAGGATGCTTTGTTTTGTTTCAGAGATGGAATTCTTAACTAATGTCTGCTGATGCCTTGCAGGTTGTTCTTTTTTACTAGAACCATCTCAGATTTAAGTAAAATGGATGCCTGATACAAAAATCTGTGACCGGTTTTAGCATTCTTTTCCAGTTAGATAAAAACATATCTCATATCCACTTACATATCCACCACATAATTATATAGTCATCATCAATCTCCCAGACCTGTCTTCTCAGGCTGTCTTCACCTTGATGTGTACGCTGGCCAAGCACACTACTGAAATTTCAGCACCTTAGGTAAATAGGTATGTGTTAGGGAAAATCCTGTAAAGAAAGATTGTCTTTCTCCATGTAGGTTTTTTCCCCTCAGTTAATTTAAGAGCATGCTTTGCACTGCAAAAAATGTGAAAAATTAAGATTTTCAAATCCTTGAAATATATCCTGACAAGATTATTTGCTTTCAAGCCCCAAGATTTATTTATTTATTTTCCTAGAAAGGAACTTCTATATATTCTGAGATGAAAAGTCAGCTTTTACTAACTTTCTGCTTCTCTAATTTAACAATATGTTCAAAGTCAAATTCTCTGGTTTTTAAGAAGCACATTAATAAATTCATGCCAAGTCCTGGGATGTATCTGACTGGATTTGAAATTTGGAATACTCCTCCCCCTGATGTTTTCCATAAGATTTTTTTCCTTAAAGAAAGATTTCCTAGGGAATTCTTAATTAAGAATATAAACCTGGCAAAAGTTTAAAGAAAAGCTGGTTTGTTTTGTTGGGTGAAGGTGACTCCAAAAGCCATGGGAAATCCTTCTCCCTTTGAACTCATTTTTCTGTCACTGAATTTACAACTTCAGGATTATGGTTCCTTATTTTATGTTTGCCAGTATAAAGTTTGCTATGGTTAGTTAGTTATTGATCCTATATAAAGTTAGACATCCAGCACCTGAGCCATTTATGCAAGGTACTGAATCTTTTTCTGCGCAGCAAGAGTGAATTGTGGTAATCGTTTTAGGTCATGACACTTTGACGTTAATTTTCACATATCAGAAGCATCTTCCTGAAGTATTTCCTCCCCAAAGATAAAGGTGGTTTTTTTTTGTGTTTTTTTTTTTTTTTTTTTTAATATAGTGTTCTACTGCATTCTGTAGTCTTCTCGCTGCTCAAAATTTCCTTGTGGAATTATTAGAAACAACGCATGAACATCATACCAGTTATTTTACCTACTCTGTATTTTGTCTAGTACCTAGGGAAGCAGTAAAAAAATGAATGTTTTTTCAATTACTTGAGCCTTGTTTAACTCAATGTCTTTCTCTCCCAAAGTGCTTATAGATGATAAAATGCAAGTAAAACAAGAAAGAACGTCTGATGAGGGAACAGATGCGGTCATGGTGAAGCATATAATTATGGTTAGAATGTGTATAAGTAAGTCCACTGTAATTATTCCATTTCACCAATGGGGAAAAAATAGGTGTGTAAGTGGAACAAGACAGCTAAATACAAACATGGAGCTACCTGATTTCCTCCACTGTGAAATCCACATGTTTTGTGCACTTAATTCTGGACCCCTGTGGTTCCTGTGTTAGCAGTGGAATCGGTAAAAAACATATTTTCAGTAAAATATAGCAGTTTGTGATTTCAGACACAGCTTTTTTGGTCTTCCAATACTTTGCAGAGTGAATCTGTCTTCTTTTCTGTGCCAGGATGCTGTCTGATGGGCAGTGGTAAAAGTTTTATGTGAGATCACAGAGGGCATTGTCTGATGAAGAAGCATGAGTTTACTTCTGTCCAGAGAACCCTTTTATACATGAGCAACCATACAACTGCCACTGTACTCATTATTATGACAAAGATAGGCCAAGATATTATCTCTCTACAGTGACATTATGTTTTATATTTATGGATAGAGGATTTGCTTCATCTTCTAGAAAGAGATTTGTATAGAAATGTATTTAATCTGTGCTTTTAATAAGGATTTTGTTCCTTTGTAATCTTTGTAGTATGGAATTAATGTAATTCAGGATATACAAAAGTCCCTGTTGGCTGTTGTCACAATAAGTTGAATGTCAGCAGAAATTCAGCTGATTCATGTAATAGTCAGTTTAGACTAACAGTAGTGCACACATCTCTGGTAGTTTAGCAATTCAGACTTCAACCAGAGGTTTTTTTTTCCCCACAATCATGAAAAATGCCCCATCTGTGGAGGCGTTCAAAGCCAGGTTGAATGGGGCCCTGGGCAGCCTAATCCAGTGGATGGCAGCCCTGCCCATGGCAGGGGGTTGGAACTGGATAGGCTCTGAGGTCTCTTCCAACCCAAGCCATTCTATAATTCTGTGATTCAAAGGAATAACTTTCTCCAGACACTGGATGTCTTCTATAAGATGTAGAAGGCTTAATAAAGACACTGATAACTGTACAAGTCCTAGTGATTTTGTCTAGCATTTTATAAATTTTAATGATCCTCATATCGTCGTGATTTTCTGATTAAAACATGACTAGGGTTATTCCTCAAGGATCTTTCTTGTAATTTTGTTGTGTTTTTTCCACTCATGTGCTCCATTGAGTATGGAGGGTTTTCTGTTTCTTACTTGCAGTTTCTGAGGTAAAAAAAAAAAAAAAAAGAGGACGAAACACTGAACAAAGAAAAAGCTTTCAGATAGTTGAAGGATATCAGCCTACCTTCCGAAGTTTTTATTGCTAAAAAATTGTGCAGCTTAATGAAAGCAGGAAAATAAATGGCTGATAGAGACATGGAAAGGCTGGAAATAAAATCAGAGGTTATTTTAAAATAAATTTTCAGAACATTGAACTGTCAAAGACACGAGATACAAGAAAATATGTACCGAAACCAAACAAAATGGCTACGAATTAAAACAGACAATTATCAATGCCTTGACCGACTTTTTCCAGAGTGTTTGAAAGCGAAATACTCAGAAGGTCTCTTGAATGTCTCTCAAACTACTAACACCAGGAACTTGAAGATGTAACACAATGGACACACTTGGATCTTTTTTTCTTTTTGTCTTCTCTCCTAAAGGATCTGTTAATATGTTAACTCATAGCACTTGTCCTGTTTCTTATCCTGGCTGTTCCTATTAAATGAAGACATCTGAGCAGTTACTGCCGCAGCCCATGCATGTATGTATGCACAAGTTTCCTTATTGCCAAGTATGCTAGAGTGCTGACGAAATTCTGACTGAACTTTACTTCACAGGAAATGGTCTTGAATTTTATATATTTTGCAGCATGCTATTATGGAAATATGGTGGATTTAATTAGCTTTTTTATTTTAGAAAATGAACATTTACAATTTATATTTTTTTCGACATAAATTGTAAAAATAAAGTCTGTTAACAGAAAGAAATAAAATAATGAGACATGTTTCTGAAATTACCTCAAACAGATCATTTGAATCTTAAAACAAAGGACTTTAAAAGCTGCAACATGTCAGAATTCCTTGCGACAGCTGGATGCTGATGGAAGCTTCTCCTCCACACTGCCTTCCAAGTGTGTGAGACTGGTTGTTGTTCATTCTTCACAAATATAATGCTGAATGCATGCTTTCTCAATCATTTCTGACATATTTAGTTATAAAAACAAGAACAAAATTTCATGTATCCCACTTATCAATGAGTTTTTTTCTATTCTTTCTATTTAAGTTGGTTTTGATGCGTAAAAGTTTGTTTTTTGGAAGAATATTTGTGAAATTTCTGGGAGACTGAGAATGAATAGATGAGAAATACAGCAGCTATACTGTATGACATGTCTGACAGTGGCGTATAGGCTGCTGGCTGTGTTTCATAAGGTGTAGCAATGTGTTGGACAACGGATAGTGGTTTTCACCCCAGTCAAGTAAGAGCTGAAGTCTTCTTTATTTTATAGAGCAGACACCAAATAATTTTCACTAAAAGTAATTCTTATACAGAGGATTTGCCTACTTAGCAGGAATTTACATAAAAGAGAGTGGACTGGAATATATATATTTGTTTAAATATATATATACATATATGGTGGATTTTTCTGGAGCAAGGTTTAAGTCATTATTTATGTAGTTGTAGCATTGTCATATTTCTAAATTTTTGCTTCCTTTATTTGTATGCTTCTAAGAGCACACAACAAATAACCAGGGTGCAGAGGTCAGAATAGTTTATTCCTACAGAAAGAACACAGCGAAGCAGAGGGACAGACTCTGAAGATGCAAACTGCCCAAATGATGTTGGCACAACATTCACAGACTTCTAGGTTTTATGGCCAGTTCTTTGCTCAATCTGTGTCGCAAAGCAGGATGTGGTAAACAATGACAGTGATTGAGATTTCTCATACAAAGAGGCTCTAAACAGTACATATTCTTATGAATAATTCAGTCTTGTATTAATTTACTTGTGCTGGGTGGCAAAATCTTTAGCTGTGAATGCTTCTTCACTACTGACTCCTGCAATGGTCTACAATAAGTTAACTGGTTTGCTTTAACAACCACCACTTCTTGTTTATTTATATTGCAGTAGTGTGTTTAAGGACAGTGTTTTACTAATCACCATATTGAGTCTCACAGTGCTTCAGATACACTTCAGGTAAAAATCAGAGGATAGCTTTCTTTCGGGGTCATTATTCAGTTTGCTTGGAGTGTGGGAGATCTCTGAAATTCAACACACCTTTACATGGGCCTTCAACCTTGACATTTAGCATGAATAAATCATGTACAAAAACCTCCTTGATGCCAAGAGGTTTAATGTCTCTATGTGACTGGCTGTGTATCCCACATAACCTGTTCATACTTCATTTTGGATATAAATGGAAGTATCTGTGAATTTACGTTCAAGTAAATTTAGCAGTTGCAGTAGGCTACTTTTAAGACCCACATTCAACTCACCCAGCATGCACTAGTGACACTGGAAAATACTGCTGTGAATGTTCAAGAGAAATTAAATGATGTTTTGGAGATTCAGTGACTGTTAGGCAGAAAAAAAAAACAACAAACCACCAACTTTTTTAGATGGTTCATTATAAATGCATAAGTTTCTAAGCCTGAGAGTCTATGTAATGTGCCTCAGCTTAAATAATGTCTTTCTATTGATTCTTTTTTGAGTAGCCATCATGTTTTGGGGAAAAAGAAAGGAATTCAGTACCAGCCCGTGAATTCACCTTCCATCCCAGGCACAAAACGTAATACAAAAAAAGGTTGCTAAAAATGTGTTTTTCTGTTTCTGAACACTTGCTAATCAGATAGCTCTAGCTGCTAATTTAGCTTGCAGAATGGACATACTGCAGTGCTGTTAATAGGAGTTCAACACTGTCTAGCCAAAAGGGAGAGATTTCTTTTAATACTGGGAAAAAAAAAAAAAAACAGGGTTTGCTTGCATCCTGGAAACATCTTTCACTGAAGCAGAAATTTCTTTACTGGGCTGTAACCTTTTTCAGGCTTATCTTTTGAGAAAATGCTTTGACCTTTCCTACACATAAATCCCTGGAAAATCTTACATAGTAAAAAGCAATATGCTAAAAGCATAATTAACTACTACTTCCTATCATTAAAGGCAGAGTCAGCACAAGGGCAGTGTAGTCATTCCCTTTTGACATTTCATTATTTTTGTTCCCCTGATACCTATTTGATTTATAATAGTTCTGTTCACCACTCTCACAGTAGTGACCTCTGCTTAGGAATAAAATTCTATAGGAATGCTGACAGAATGATTGCATTGATTTTACATTTGGCAGAGTCTCTGAGACTAGTAAAAAGGGCTCTGCCTGTGCAGCCCTCTCTTCTGCGCTGCAGGAAGCCAGAGCATCCTGTGCATCCTCTGATGTGCTCTCCTTCATCTCTTTATTGCAAATCCCAGATCTGGGTCACTTTTCCAACAGGGATGCAAAGAAAACATTTGAATTGAAGCTGAAGGCACTTGGGCACCAGGTTTCTGAGTTAATTAAACACAATGGAGGTAGTCCCTTTGTGCCCCTTCTTTTTCTGTCACCTGCTTTGTGAAAAGTTATGGAGAGAGGATTTCATTCTTCGTCCAGAAGTGCTCCATTGGTGTTCACAGCAGTTCATATAGAGCAGAAGCTGCTCTGAATTTGCCAGATGGAGGTAGCGAGTAGGGTACACTGGTAGCAGGGAGGCTGTGGTTTCTGAAGGAACTTGTGACTGCAGTTAGCAAAACAGTTTGTCATCCACAGCTGATGGGCTGGCACACTGAAAGGGGAACTTGCCTCTTTCACATTTTGCCAACAAATATCTAATGATAACATCAAGTACAGATGAAGAATGTCCCTTTTCTTTGATCAATCTATGATACTTCAGAATTTAAAACATATTTTAAATTGAAGTATTTTAATAATCTGTCCAGTGCTGGAGAAAACAGTGGTATATGTCTCTGGAAAAAATAAAAATAAAAAATAGGCAAAGTGAAGGAAAGGAACATAAAATAATGTCACAATTAAACATTATGGGCAGTCTTTCCCATTAGATGGCAATTTTTCTTTCCAGGAGAGGAGCAGAAATTTCTTTTTACTTTATCTACTGTCTCCTGGGAATTCTATAGGAGGATGGAATTTTAAGGAGCAACTTATCGATTGGAGCTTAAGATCCTGTATATGTCCTGTATTTCCTGGCATCTCTTACATCTCCTAAAGCTTCTATAGATTTTTCATGGAGCCTGCAAAAATTTGGCTCCAAAAACACCTTGCCAAGCTGCACTGCTTATGGTCAAGGATGCACTTTGTGATGTCCTCCGGGCTTCTAGAAATCCAGTGTGAACCCGAGGGCTATTTTTATGATCTCTGCACATTTTACATCATCAGAATTGCTCACATTGCAATCTTTTGGTGTTTGGGGAAACTGAGATAAAAGGCCTTTTAAGTTATGTTCTTGTGGCCTTTTAATAGTCAAAACGTTGCCTTGAAGACATCAGAGGGAAGCACAGATACTGCAGTGCTGAACAGTGCATGTAGATGCTGACGAGAAAAAAAATCAAAACTATTACAGTGATGCAGTATTGGTAATTTGGTATATATAACATGCATCAGCACTTCTGTCCATGGAAAAAAAAAAAAAAAAAGAAGCCTTGCAGATTGATTCCTTTGCATTTGGGGGACATTTGTGGTAACCTTGGGACAAGGTGCAAACTTCTGTAGGGGTGGAAGAACTGAATGCCAGATAAGCTGCACTTCTGCATCAATGCCAGAATGTTTCTGTGTACCTTAAAATGACTGCATTAATTTCCCTAATAGAATGGTATTTGTAATATAATGTTCTAAATACTTGTAATTTCATTCCCCCCCTCCCCCCCATTTTCTCACGCTTAGAAACACCCCATAGCTGTAGCTTCATTTATTTGTTTTTAACTAAGAATTCAGTTCATATTTGACAGTACAACAGTTAAAAAAAAACTCCTTGAAAATTCCCTATGCTATACTTATATTGTAAATGATATGGAAATTTGATGTATTCTCGCAAATTATGCTTAATATTTTCTTCAAAAGCCCACTAAGATTTCTGGGGATCTAGAGGCACTTCTGGGCCTGGGGACTACTTGTGGGGGCTCTGGGAGGGACTGATTCTTCCTTATGGGTCAGTTATTGGTGCCTCATTTTCTAATCTTTGCTTGTGCATTTGCTTTCAACTGCTTTAATCACTTTTTTTTTTTTCCTTTTTTATTTTTTAAGAACAAAAACAGCTTGTGAATGGGAGCTCCACCAAAATTAATTTGTGACCGAAAAATTTCTTGTTAAATTTATTGTGCTCTAACTTCATCATTACCGAGCTGTTTCTCTGGTCTTATATTAAAAGTGAAAAGTGAGGGAAATGTTTGTGAAATTTAGGAAAATTTAAAACTATTATGCATACGTGCTCAGTGTGTCAGAAGGAGCTGTGTGTTGTTCTGCTTTTAATTTAAATGGATCAGTTCCCTCAGGGTGTGTTGTTGATGCGCGATGTTTCTGAGGCTCCTGATCCAGAACAAGGCAGCGTCAAAACGTAAGGAGCACTGTGTGAGAAACTGCCTAGTAAAGGAAACAAATAAGGTTCTTTCGATCAGAGGGCTGGAGCACCTCTCCTAAGGGGACAAGCTGAAAGAGCTGGGGCTCTGTAGCCTGGAGAAGGCTACAAGGAGACCTTATAGTGGCCTTCCAGTACCTGAATGGGGCCTACAGGAAAGCTGGGGAAAGACTTTTTATCAGGGCAGATAGTGACAGGATGAGGGGAAATGGTTTTAAACTGGAAGAGGGCAGATTTAGACTAGATATGAAGAAGAAATCCTTTACTGTGAGGGTGGTGAGAACTGGAACAGGTTGCCCAGTGATGCTGTGGATGCCCTCTCCCTGGAAGCCTTCAAGGCCAGGCTGGGTGGGGCTTTGAGCAACCTGGTCTAGTGGGAGGTGTCCCTGCCTGTAGCAGGGGGTTGGAATTAGGTGAACTTAACAGTCCCTTCTAACAAACAATTCTGATTCTTTTCCTTAGCAGAAAATGGTGCTGTTCTGTGTCTAGCTCATAAATTAATTAGAACTAAACATAAATGAGTCATGGCAAGCAATATGTTCATGCTTTTGCAGAAAAGAGTCCTCAGCAGATTTAGGCATTATAAATTATAAATTAACAGAGGTGTGTTAAACAACAGATAATCCACTTTAAAGAAACTTAGATCTGAACTGACTTAGCAACCCATTTGATCACTGTGTGTGCCTTTCCTAATGGCAGCTTTGGCAGAAATGCTGCTGAAAAATTTGAAAGCTTCATAAAAGAGCCCCATTTATGCTGTTATATTCTGCTGAATATTTCAGGCTTTGAGTATGATTATCTTCACTTGGAGAGCCTTAAAGAAAAGCATTATTCTTGCTTTGTTGTACAACTGTGTTAGAGTGTCTGGTGAGATGCAGAAAGTAAAAGAAATCAGGTACTAGTTTGATTAGCCCTTGATTTTCATTCATGCTAGATTTCTTTTTTGGAGATTTCTCTATTTCTAAGAAACAATATTCTTCTTTCTTATTGGAATACATACATACATACATACATACATACATACATATATATAGTCCACATTTTCATGCTAACTTTCTACCAAGGTATTTTCCTTCACTTATTTCCCAAAGACAAACAAAAAGCTGCCTATTCCCTTAAGCTGCCTTCAACCACGGTACACTTTATGGAAGTCAGTGGCTGTGTTGTGGTGTTGTGCATACTGTGCTGCACATGGTGCTGCCATTTCAGTCATGGGCATCTCTGCCACATAGTGTTCATGTGAACTGTAAGAGTCCTGGCCCAGCCATGAAGCAGGCGCATGGACGCAGCTCAGTGAGGGCCTTCTGGTGAGATATCAAACAAGGCAACTATGAGTCATGTATGTATCTTAGGTGTAAAGGCCATTTTCAATCATAATTAAACAGTGAGTTTTCAGCCCTTTCCCTACATTAGAATCGTCAATACATATAACGTATACAAATATTTTAATCCCTATTGGGTAAAGTAAGCAAGTGACGTAAAAAGCTAAAGCAACGGTTAATTCAGGCATGGAAATCTTTAAACAGGATGTTGTTGTTGAATTGGTTTATTTAATTTTCTCTGCTACCATATTTGGACGCTGTCTTTTGGCAAAGCTGGTCAAGGGTCCTTCCAGAAAGCAAACAGATTTGTTAGCTTAGAAATAAGGAGAACAACATCAAGGCATTCCCATCCAGGTACATGTACGTAGGTAACAGACCATGCTGCTTCAGACAAAATGTCCAGAAACCCCAGATGAAGCTACTCCAGCTGCAAGAAGAAATAAATCAGCCAAAAGTCTTGTGGAAGAAGAAATTGACTGTCATCCCTGTAAACCAGGGTTTGCAGTACTGGCTGCAGGTTTTTTTTCAACTCAGAGACAAAGATGCATAAATTTTCCTGGCCGTGAATATTTTGAAACTCTCTAATCCATATGTGGCCAGTCTTTTGGCTTACTTAAGTTGCACTGATTGAAGAGGTATTGGCCACATATAAATGTATATAAAATGTTGTTAATATATGTAATTAACAAAACTTATTTCACTTTTTTTTTTTTTTAATAATTAAAACATAAAGAAAAAGAGGACAACAAAAAACATAAAACTATCAGGAGGGATACTTATGGGTTGGAGGGATGAGTTTCATGTGGTGTAAAGAAATAGAGGGAGATAATACAATACTTCCTGATGTGTCTTTCTGGATGAAAAGAAAAGCTGACTTTTAATGTCAGCCTTGTCATGGTAACTCTTGTTTCACTGTGTCTGAGCATTCTTTTTGTACAGCCATCTTGTATGCTATATAATGGAATGGCAAAGTGAATTGCTGTTTATAAATACACGCTAATATTTTTTTCAGTGTTCAGTGAAAACAGATCACCTGTCTCTGCACCTACCATCCATACATAACAATGTGATTGTCAGTTGCTGAACCTCTTTTTTGTGTCATGACAGCTAAAAGGCAATTAAATACTCTTGAATGACATTTGACCAGTGGTTGGGCTGCTCTGTGGTAATCATTTGTCTATTGAAGACCTTTTGAATCACAGCTCTCCTCAATGTTTTGCAGGAATTCAGGTTACTTAGGTTCAAGATATGACAAAAAAGTAATGTCTCTGCCTTCTTGATATTGATTCAGTGATTGGGGTTGCTTCAAACATGGGGTGTGTGAAGCTTTTCTGGTAATACTGAAGAAAAAGTCTTCTTTAGTTAACACAGCAGATGGCTGAGGTATATGTGCCAAATTTCATTTTTCTAGGCTCACGTTATTTCATTTAGAGAAATGCTGTTGACATACTGGAAGCAGAAGAGCAGTTTAAGAAGATAGCTTTGGCAAGATGTTCCAGAGGCTAAAAGGAAGAAAAAGTGGTTTGTGTATCCTTTATGATATGAACAACAGTAAAATTAGGAAATAGCAAGTATATATTGTAAAGTCTGTGTCAATTCAGTAAGTAATACTTGACATGGAACTCCAAAATTTATCTTGTGTACACCGAAACATTGTGCATTTGAAAGCTTGCACGTTAAACTCTGAGCAAAAAATACTTACTTCAGAAGATGCAGTTTAATTAAACCACTGATTTTTTCTTTTTTCCTACACATCACAGAAAAAAATCCTGTTACATGCTTGTTTAGAGATGATTACATTCAGAGTGTGCTCGACATTCACTGTACTCTACTGAATTTTGATTTCCAAGTCTCCGCTTTATCAAAATCATTTACCCACATCTGACTTTCACAATTGTATGAATTTACAGATCTAGTTTCTAGTTGTATTATCTAGCATTTCTTCAACTAATCTAGAGATCTCAACATACACACCCATAGCTAGTGATAACATTCCAGTCAGAAGTAAGCCTCCTTGCTATCCTGTCTGTAGCTTCTCTGATATGACAAAAGGCATTGCTTATATTGTTACACCAGGTGCATTTCCAGCAGGTTGTATTACTGTAATTGGTCACATACATACAAAAGTGGATCATCTGTTGGAATAACAGAATAAATTGCTCTGCTGTCTGACTTTATACAGGAATTGATCTCTGAACTTTACTTCCCAGGCTGGATGACAGTTCTAACTGTTGTGACCTGATGTGTTCATATTTTACTTCATTTTGCCAAGCTGATGAAGAAGAGAAATTCTTTTACCAGTGACTTGGAATGCACTAGCCTTGTTGTACTCCATTCTAAAAGCATGGATTCCAAGGAATATGCCTGACTTAAGTGTGTTTCATTAAATTGGCTTTGCTAGACTTTGACAGAGTGTGATTTGTGGAAGCTTAAATTCATTTCTTCTTTGAAAGGATAGTTGATGCAAACTTTAATTAGAAGATATGATTTTGTGCCATTAATGTGAACAACCTGAATATGCCACCTGAATGAATTTGCAGCATTACATAAAATATTAACAAGAGATTTTTTTTGTCTTTCACTTATCTGCAGAGAACACAATCTTATGTCCCAAATTTTGATGTTCAGCTATGTTTTTACTTAATTCTCTTCATAATGCAAAATATGATGCAAATAAGTAAGAAAAAGAATCTTGTGATAAATGAAAAAAATGTTGAAATGCCTAAAAAGAAACTATTTATTAATACACACTTGAATGTGGAAAGCATATGACTGATGGATGTGTATGAACTGCCTATACAGCAAGCATCTTCAGCACAGCATTCCTCTTTGCACTGTAGGGTAATGTATTTCTATCCCACAGAGGAGCCCAAAATTATGCACTGAAAAACAGAAAGTAAAATAATTCCTGGAATTACTACTTTTCAGACAGTGAAAATAAAATAGCTACTGAAAACTAAATACCTACAAAATATATGCTTTTCCTCTTCACTTTCTTCATCAAGTTATCAAAGATTATCTTTTTGGTATTATTAGGTGAGGAACAAATCTTAGTTCACAGCTGGAAATTTAAGACACTTCAATAGCATGTTAATCAGAAAAAAACACACTGAGAGTGGAATGACAAACTGTTCCATTACCACCTCAAAAACAAACAAACAAAAAACCAAAGAAAACTAGAAGTCAGGTGCTAAAATGCAGTGTTATCTTATTTCTTTCCTGTGTTTATTGTTTTGATGGCCTCAGGCAGCTTTCCTCACACTGCTCAGTGCCAATCATTGTTCAGTAACAGCTGTTTGTGAGTAAATGTGTTAAGTATGCATCTGCAGTGGAGATGTGTGGAACTGATAGGAGAACAAATTGACTTGAAATTGCTTTTTTGGCTATGACAGGGAATCAAGAAGACTGTATCTTTCTCATGTTATAAATGCTTTTCAGTGGATATCATTAATATGTCTTCATATTCCATTTGCTGTACTGGACGAATGCAATTTGGGAGATAACTGTTTCTTTTACCATGGAAACATACTGAGCAGATTTTTTGCTTGAGCAATATGGCTGGGATTTCACCAAGTCTCTGGGACAAAGATACAGGTGCTTAGTTATTATTGACAACATCATTTTTAACTCATGTTAAACTAGTTAACAGTAGCCATTATAAAAATTTGCATTTTACATAGCTCAGTAGTTCAATTTTTTTCAGGTTTCTGTGAGAAATATTCAATCATAGAACTATGGAATATTCTGAGCCAGAAGTGATCCACAAGGATCATCAAATGTAGCTCTTGGCACTACACAGGCTATTCATTCTGATTTTGTATGCAAACTTCATAAGAATTTTTAGCAACATTGAGCTAATGGGAAAAACTAAAATGGTCTGAATGCAACATTCGAAACTCTTTCAGGTCTATGGAAATACTATAGATAGTTTAATGGATTCCATTCAAAATATTACTAAAAAAAGAGTCAATTATATCATTCTTACATGCTGTTTGAATCAATTTTACAGTCATTTATAAAAATATTCAAGGTGGGGATCATTATTTATTTTCTTCATTACAGCTGAGGATGAAACTGATTTTATTTAAATAATAGATAATGGAAATATTCAGCAAACTTCAAAATTCTGATCACTTGCACAAGATAAATATCTGCCTACAAACTGTGGCATTATTTTATAAAGAAAGGCATTTCAGCAGGACACTCAGTATGAAGACGGATAAAAAGGTGAGACATCATTGAATTAGAAAACTTGGTTATTTGTTAAATTACTAATGTGATTCCAAGGCCAGGTGTGTTACTGGCATCGGAGGATATTACTGTTTTGAATAACATGGTGCAATGCTGGGTTACACATGCAGATGTACTCATATAAACCACTAAACTCGTAAATGCCTGGGGCCTGATCCAACAGTTTGTAATGTGGCAAGAAGTCATCACAGGTTTGGAGAGTTGTAGCCCCTTCCTATTTATCCAAATAATGAATACGTGAGAATTCTGCACATCTAGAAATTCTGCACATCAGTATTTGCAAGTCATAATGAAATGCACTCAAGCTTGTAATTCTGAAAGAATCAACTGTTTTGGCATGTTTTTGCAGTAGCTCTGCGGGAGGAAATATTGGTTATTTATTTGTTTGTTTGTTTTTGTTTTCACTTAACCACAGAGGCACCTCAGAGCGGGAAGTAAATGAATTAGGAAGAAGAAAGAAAGCAGTGAAATTTTATTTTGGAAAACTGTTTTAAAGGTGTTCAGAATTATGTGGTTCTGGAATAAAGATCTATATGTTATCTGTGTTTTAATTATTTTACTCATTGCGGTAATCAGGCACTAGACAGTGCTCATCAGTTTGTTTACATTATACAACAGTAGAGCTCTTGTTAAGGCCTATTTTTGGTTGTGTGTATGTAGCAATGTTGATGTTCTTCCTACTAAAGAAAAAGGAATAAATGCAAATTCTTGTTATTCTCTACCAAATTCCTTTTCAGGAGAAAGTTACGATTTTTTAAATTACTTTTCTTCTTATGATTACTTTTTAGTGTTTTCTTATTATTTTTTATTAGTATTAATAATTTTCTTGTGAAAGTAGTCTTATTTGTGGCAGGAATGCATTTTAATTTGGAAAAGTGTACTTCCTCTTATCTTTTGTTTGTTTCCATACTCCCGTACATAGTAGTAAATCTCTCCTAGTGCACAGTCCTTAATTGTGAGTACCGTAATTCAGTAGTTCCAGTCTGACAGATTTGTGAGAATAGATACAGGGAGTACTTGAAATATCATATTTATGAAGCATCACACCACACATTCTGAAATGTGTTAGTTGTTAATTTGGGGTAGCAGAAACATTTATTTATGTATTTACCTTAGTCAAATTTCCCATGAGGTTTTTGTCTGATTGTTTTTATACACAAATGAAAAGAGTAAAACAATTTTGATCTCTCGTAGGTTCTCATGGGCTATGATTTTTGTTGTATCAAGAGAGTGGGAATCAGAAATCCATTTGTATGGAAGGGAAACCTTTGGTCTTTATTATAGGTTGTGCAAAATGTGCTACTGTGTTTGTCCTGGCAGTGATCCTGTCACACAGGATGTAAAAGACATAACTCTATAGATACCAGTGATATAAAATGCAGTAAAAAATATTCTGAAATCTGCTGGAAAATTGTCATGGAAGGAAGTGGCTTGCTTGCATGAAGATCCATTCTGCACTGTCTTCCTATGAAGTCAAGAGTATGTATGATTAAGTAATGAGCCAGACACTTAAAGTATTTTTTTCCTGCTTTTTAAGCATTTCTTTCTTCCTCCTTTCACTTTGAATTTGTCAAAATGAAAAGATTCAGCCCTATAATAAGTAATAACAAACAGATCTGGATTGGAAAACCAAACTTTTGCTCTCAACTTCCAGTTATCACTTACAAAACAGAAATAAAAATCATCGTCATTGAGTCATGAAAACAGAATCATAGGATCATGGAATCACTGCATCATAGAATGGATTTGGTTGGAAGGGACCTAAAAGATGATCTAGTTCCAAACCCTTGCTGTTTCTACTTTTTGTGAGATCATTTTATTTTATCCCATGATGGTATGTGGTATTGGATAATAACAAGGTAGAAATTTTAATAGATCTTACTGATGTAGAAGCACAGAAGTGCAAAAAACTGCCTATGAAGAAAGAAGACAGAAGAAGAGATCAACAGATGGAATACCATAGTGAAGTGAAAGCAACTATTCTCACTTTTTTTTTTTTTTTTAATGAGCCTCAAATGAATTGTAGAACATTTAATTCCAATAATCCAGTACAATATTGTGTTTTTTAATGATCTTAGTGAGTTAATTAATTCTTAGCTGAAATATACCATAACCGTGGTTCTTGATGACCTTTTCTCAGATTTCCTCAGGCACCTTCCATCACACCTTCCAAAGAGTACTCATAATATTTTCTCAGGCAGGATTATGACAAAATATACATGAAGCCTAAATTTCAACCCACTTTAAGAGAAATGATCCAGGAGCAATATGGGCCCTTCTGGCAGTGCCAGTAGATGTTTACATCTGTGGTCAAAGAATAGAATCGGTTGCAAGCCTCAAGATATTAAAATATTTCTAAACATTTGTTTCTCACTTGTAAATTGCTGTGGAATATTTCTTCCGTGGTAAAGACTACCACAGATGTGGTTCTTTAATGTACCATTAGGAGAAACACTTACCCAAGCACTCAGCTGTTCAAAATATGGCTGGCAAATTCCTGTGATGGAAGCATATTAGGCAGGATGAGCATGGCATTCATTTCAAAAAAGATAAACTTTCTCAATGTCCAGCTGCCTATGTATGTGCATGCATGACAGAGGAACAGGTTCAGAAGGTAGATCAGTGTGATTTGAGGTCAAATGGTAATTGTTTTCTGTGAATGGAAGTGCTTAAAAGGCAAAACGCAGTGTAACATTTTCCATTATAGATAAGAATGTTAATATGGTTTATAAATCCAACACATGAATGAAACTAGAAGTTTAAGTACAATAGTTTGTTCATCCGTTGCATTGGTTGGGGGAAAATGATACAACTGAAGGCTGCTTCTGCTGAAAGAGGTATGTCAAAGAACTTTACAGGTGATGGCAAATACTGAACATTGAATGTTTATTCTCCCAGCTAATTTATTTTGTGCACACTCCTAATATCTGTGCAGAATGAAATAGTTTGCTTAAGCCATCATGGAAGATTTACATGTCATCTTCTGCTTTACTCTACTATGAAAGAACAAGAATCTGATCAATTTCTGTATCTGACCTCAGGCATAGCAGCCCATTATGCTAACAGAAATAAATAAACAATTGAGCTTAAATGATCACACCCAGTACAAAATCTTTTTTAAGAATAGTTCGTCTTGTCATAGAACTTTCAAAATCAGTGCATTTCAAAGAAAGCACTTGTTAGCCTCGCCCATTAGACTTCGTGAATTGTAAAACTGAAATCATGGGATTGTTTCGGTATTTTACACAAGGGAAAAATAATTTGATTATTAATTTCTTTCTGTAAATGCAGATTAATAGCCAATGTCACTGTTACAATAACGCTGCAATGGCAATAGATTTAATGTAGAATTTTAAAAATTAGTATTTCATTTTGGCTTTTCCTTCCAAGTACTTTCAAGAATCTTTTCCTAATTTAGTCTCTTTGTGCTGAGTCTCAGATGATGATCCGTTGTGATATAATTCATTCTGCAGTGATTAGACATTGTGTTTAAACTGAAGCTACACAGGTACTTTCTTTTCCACCATTAAAACAATATCACTGATGAAATTTACTCAATTATCCCAAAAATATTAGAAATAAAAATTCTTCATAGAGCACATTGTTCTACACATTTTCATTTCAGAAAGCTCCAAAAACTAGAAAACAAGCAAACAAACAAACAAAAATCCACAAAACATAGAACAGTTTGTTTTATTTTAAGATGAACTGAAATATCTTGTGTGGGTTTGATTTGACATCTGTGTCCTTGAGCTGTTGTTAGTGCTTTATGGCCCTTACAGCATGGCTATTTTATAGCCTTCTTTACTCTTCTTAATGAGAAGGCACCCAATCTACTTAGATGCATTTTCTAACACTCTGATAATGGGATAAGCCTGATTACAGGCAACACTATCTCATTTTTCATTGTGTGTGAGAGCAGCGCTGTGAGAGAGGAAGGGAAAGGAACAGGAATATTTCAAGCAATTCTGCCATGAATTCTGGTTCATACAAGAGAAGGGAGTCATAAAGTTTTTCTCTTACAGCTCCCATGAGATATTCTTGCAGAGCAGGAAAGTTTCAAGTCAATCTGAAACTTACATTTTCAGCATGGTTTAACAAATGGAAAAATCTCTGGCTGTAAACTATGAATTTTGACATTTCCATGGAAAAATTCTACTTTGAGCTGAACACGTATTTCACGTGATTAAAAAAATAATCCTAGTGATACTAAAGTAAGACTTCAAGGGATTGAATTGAATTGAACTCAGTTGAATCGAATTGAAAGCTGGTATTTTATAGGATTGCCTTATCTCCTTTGGAGACATTCAGGATTTAAATACATATCTGAACTTTTATCTAACCTACACGTATGAAATCTGTGACGTTATTCTGTCACAGCTGTTGTGGTGGTCCCTGGTCTTCCTTGCTAGCTGGCACTTCAGCAGCCTCTATGTTATTGTTGTTATTCAGTCAGCCGCTGGATTTGCAAAAACATCAGATTTCAGAATTAGGAGTCTCTGGGGTATACTTAGAGATTTATTACTGCAGTCAAATTCAGTGATACAGGATCATTGCCGTTCAGCAGAGAAATGTTTTGCCCTTTTTCTTTTCCCCTGAAATTACTCTGCAGTTTTTTCTCTGCAGTTCCGTATCCAAGAATAAGACATGGATATGAAAACATAGTCCACATTTTTTGACCTTTGCATAGCATTAAGTGTTTGTGTTATCTGTAAAAACACCTTCTGGCAATGTTTAATCTCCTTTTATTACAGTAGAGAATATTACTCCCTATGGACTTGCTAAGAGAGACAGTGAATCATGCTGAATTTTTATCATACCACATCCTCAGCTTAGGTAAATGGCAAATTGTCCCTGCAGGAACAAATGAGACATTGTGTCCAGTGACATGCACTGTTTTAAGGACCGATGATTCTTCTTTTTATAAACCTTGTAATTTCTATTATCTTTGACAGTAAATATCTAACACTGTATTTGATTTGTCTTTCCATAGCAGTGAATAAACAAAATAATGACAGTCCAAGAATTACTTAAGCTACACTCAGAAACTAAGAGTGAAAATAAAGGCAGATTCATCCACCTTTTAAAAAATGACAAGAATAACTCTGTACAGGTACTCCATCATGTCTATACCCAGAGGTCTCCAAAATATAATTTGGCTGTTCCTTGTCCTTCCACATAGGGCCAAATAGGTGTCTTTATGGATTTGAAGGAGGCAATATTTATAAACTTAACACATGTAACTAGTAGATGATGACTCTTTTTAGGAATCCACTGCAATGTGTCTGAAGCAATCAGTCCTGATAAGAAATATTAAGAATATAGCTAAGTACATTTCTTTCTGAGAACTGACAAGATGGCAATAAATCTCTCATGATTGTTCGTTCTCCAGCACCTACTCAGAGATAGGTATTCAAAATAAAAAGTAACTGATTCCTAATGAAGTCATTAATTATGAAAGCTGCAGAACTTGGAACAGGTGTCTGTTCCTTCTCTTTCCCTCCAATGGACTTATGGAGTAGACAAACCTGACTTATAGACAATGGACAAGTTGCTGCTGACCTGAAGCGCCAAGACTTTCGTCAGAACATAGATAGCTGAGGATGAGTGTGTACAGGCAGAAGGTAGTGGTCTGTGAAGGACTTTTTCCTTTCCCTCATTTCATGTATGTGAGGAAGCAAAAGAGATGCTAATTTTAAGCATTTACTGTACTTACTGTCTCTGGTGTTGTTTCTCGAGGTAACTCCAAGCCTACATCTGTATGAATACACTAAGCAAGTGCTTGGTACAGTCATGAGCACTGCTGTGAAGGCATATATAGTGTTAAATTTTTAGCACAGTCTTTCTCTTGGCCAACAAACTTTTTCATGGATATATTTATGCAAGATAAAGAGTTTAATATGTCCAGTTCCCAATGAACAGCCTGCATGTGGATACACTTTCTTAGGGCATGGAGTAGTTCAGCTGCATGAAAACAAGTCGTATCATGCCATATTGGCCTCAGGCCTGACAGCAGTATTAAAGTATTTTTTTAAAAAATAGTGTTTTAAAAAATGTTTTAAAATAAAATGTACTTGTAAGTACATTTCAATATAAGCAACCCATAAGAGCCTAATTTTTAAAGAAGCAAAGTTCTGCCCCTGTCTCGCTTTAGGTTTAAAATGAAATAAAACAAAGTGCTAACATGCTGCAAAGACACTTGATCAAACAATTATCTTTGTATTTCCACATATTCTGTTTACACTGCTTTAGGAAGATATTAAATTATCATATAAGAATACTCTGTACTCTGTAACAAATGAACAAAAGGCTTCTGGAATGCATCACTGCAAATTTCCATTTACTTTGACACTGAAGTGCCCAAGGTCTTTTTCAGTTATAAGACGATATGAAGGTGGTAGTAGGCATGTGTTGTTTTAGTTATGTGTTGGTTTTTTTTACAATTGTCTCTTTATACAGTTGTCATTAATCTTATGGGGAAAAAAAAGTTTCCAGTTGAAACTGAAAAGACAGCTTCTTCTGAGGCTGGTACCTGACATTTCAGTGCCTACTGACTTCTGGTTGACAATTAATGTAAATAATGCTAATTATATGAAAGGGTTAGAAAAGAGGAAATATAATTGTTATGCATATAATTTACAGTCATTTACCAGATACTATTCATTTAATACATTTTCACACACATTAGTGAAATATAATTACCATGGTGTTATCCGAAATTCAAAACTTTTATACAATCTGCTAAAAACTATGGATTGTGAGTGCTTAATGATTAAAATATGCCATGCAGATGAATGTTTCATTACCATGCAGCAAACCTAATAGAATGGAAACTACAACAGATACAAAGAGCACAATGGCACTATTTGATAGAAAAAATTCTTACCTACAAAACACAATTTTTAAACATAACCACTGCCATTAGCTATGTGTTTTTACCAGCAATGAACAAAAGCCTGCAAGTCATGTTCATAACCATACATGTGGTTGACTGGAGCATGGCTTGACTTTCACATTGGAGTTGCCACTGCTGAAACACACCAATCACAGCCCTGTTGTGCTCACATTCACTGTCTGGTCTCCATAAACATTCACCAAGCATCAATGAATGGCACTGGGTGCCATTTTTCTGCGTGGATGAATTCTATAACTCACTTCTGCTTTATCTGCACTTCCATGTCTGATGGCATTATGTCAGACTGCCCCTTCACTGCCATCTGCCGCCTGGCAACTACATGTAATGGGATATTGTTTGGAAGGTTCACCCTCTACTGCCTTACCACCAGCATCCACATTTGACATCATGGGCCAACATAATTAAATAGGAGGCATTACTTTTGGAGCAGCCCTTGTATTTTCATTGCTATTAGAACTACATGAAAACAAATATTTGAAAATCTGTTGTCAAATATGCTACTGAACTTTCTTTTCTGTTTTATATGAGAGGTGACAGGTCGCCTTAATGTTTATTCAAAGACATCACTGGTCTTCCATTTCAAGAAGGAAAACAGTTCAATGTGTCAGCCTGGGTCTAAGGAACAGATATGGACTTTATGTAAAGCTCTCCTTCATTAGATGTGATGAGTAAATAAAAAATGGCTGAACTCAGGTACTATATTCGGGATCTGTTTAGATATTTATCTGAAACAAAATATTTGCAAAGCCAAGAAATGTACACTATCTGTACTTTTTTTCCATTTCTTTCTTTCCCTTCCACTCTACTTCTACTGCTGAGAAAAAAGAGACAAAAATCTCCTAAGTGAATGAGTATATCTATATGCTTTCATCCTCAGTGAGGTTTCAGATTGTTCTTAAACTCTTCTCTAGCAGGAAAGTTCTCAGCATTATTTTTATATAATGGTAAAAATTTTTATTATTATATAAAAATGATGTGTATCTTTCTGCAATGATACAGGTATGTTTAAAAGTGAAGATACTTGCTTTTCTGTCAAAATACATCTTTATGATGACGATTAATGCTAAATATTTGTTGCTACTTTAGATGCAGAACAAACTTTTTTAACAAATTCTTTGAACAACTGGGTACAGAGTGCATCCTCAACAAGTTTTCAGATTGTGTAGAACTGTTAGAAGTGGCCAGTAGACCAAATGATTGTGTTGGTGTTCAGAGGGACCTTTACAGGCTGGAGAAATAGCCAAACAGAACCTCATGAAATTTAGGAAATGTAAATGTCAAATTTTGCTCTTAGGAAGAAACAATCTCATGTATTAGCATAGGCTGGGGGCTCACCGGCTGGAAAGTAGGCTTGCAACAATTTCTCAGATGTTCTAATGGACAGCGTGGTGGAAACACATCCTTGGGGCAAAGATGACCTACCATTGGGCTCCTGGACTGTATAAGGAACAGCATGTGGTCTGTGACCATGTATCAATGATGTATTTGATCAGAGTGGTTAAATTAAATTTGTCTGCAAAGCGTCCTATGCTGTCGTATTTAAAACTTTTCATACATTCTGATCTTCTGTTCTTCTCTTAAGAAACAAAAAAAACCCAGTACAGTGTAAGAGTGGGAAAGCATTAACATCATCTCCATTTCTGTACCTTAGTAGATCAGAAAAGAAATGGAGGAAAAAACAGGGAGAAGAGGATCTGACATTAACAAATTAAGAATTAAGAAAAAAATTTAAAAATACTCATGAAAACATCTATCATTTCTGCATATAACTGCTCTGGATTGAGTTAATAATAATTCTTGTTTCATTCTTTCGGCTTGCTGGCATAAGCATTGCTCCATTTGATGGGCATTAAACCAGAGTGCGTGGTTTAAGGACTAATAGATGCTGCATAAACTCTTCAAAATAATGTACAATATAATGATATTATTATTGGTATCTCAAATCCTTTCACCTCTTGAGGTTCAGTGCAGAAAATCTTGTAAGGTATCTACTCTGATTCCTGACAATTCTGAAGTGTTCTGATGTCAAGAAAGCCACATTTGGGTCCCAGAATATGCTCCTGTAGAAAGAAACATTACTGTAAACATGAGCTGTGGTGAAGAGTCTGGAAAACAAGGTGCAGTGCAGATTGCATATCAATTTAGGGTTAAATTTATACACTAAAAAATATATATGAACAGGAAAAAAACACTTCAATAAACCACCTATAGATAAGCAGGCTTACTGGGGATGGTAGCTGCCAGAGAACCTACTTGCAAAATCTGTTAAACATAACCACATACTGACATTAGCTGCATATCTGAGAACACACTATTGCCTTCCTTGGGGACCTTATGATTTGTGATGAGTAGGAGCTTGTGTCAACTCCCTCGGAAAGAAACAATTCAGATTAATATTTTATGTTTTACTTCCATTATACCAGTTCCAGCAACACTGACTAGTTCCAGGTATGATGGAGACACCTCATAAGCACACAAGAAAGAACATGACCTTTTTTTTTGAGGAGGCCCTTCCTCTTAACTTGATTAACGCTAGCTATTGTTGGTTAAGTAATTCCTAAAGTAAATGCTGATTGAAAACAAGAAGCTTAAAATCTTCAGGAAGTGAGTGATAGATGTAGCAAGATTTAAAACTCGGTAACTATCAACCTGATGAAAAGTGAAAATAAGACAGTTTGGAAGAGATTAAGAAACATGCAATCCCAACTTTTTTCTATTTATATTAGCAGAATTACTTTTGGTGTGTTAGGTCTTCAGACCCATTTCCAATATTTCAAGCTCTGGTTTAAGATGCTTCAAAAGTCAGCAAAAATAAAAAGATTTTTTTTTTTTTAACCTTACAGATACTTTTTTTTTTTTTTCCTGAATGTGCTAAGCTTTTCAGCTTGATGTAGATATTTTTTTCTGTACATCTGTCCAAATACTATTTTTTTCAGATATTTCAAAAAGGTACATATATATATAATATATATATATATATGTATATTTTTCTCTCTTTCATCCTTTTACTTTATGTTATGTCTGTTTACCTCTACGTTCTTTCCAAACGTTTTCACCCTGCTTACTATGCACTTCTACTGTGTTATTTCAGATATACTCCACCACCACTTACAGGAGCTGGCCATCTAACTAGTCGCTAGTTTTCAATGTTTCACTTAAATAAATACAATTATTCCCAGAAATTATCATTATTTCTCTTTTTGAGACTGTGCTAATCTGTATGCCTTTCAGGGAGCTGTAAAGCTACACCTAGGAGATTTTCAACAGTACTGTGTACAGAAGAGATAACTCCCTGATTCACGGAGCAAATAAAGTGAAAAAGCCTTATTTTTTCCAAGTTAAAGATTTATAACAAAATGCTCAGAAAATTTTTAACACCACAGAGTTGAGCAATACGTGTCAGGTTTCAGAAAAAGAAGTAACCCGTACTTGTTTTTCAATCTTTGACAATGTTATTCTTTAATTTGCCTCGTCTGCTAGGACTTGAAATGCTAGCATGCTCTGCAATTACAATGAAATATCTCCACCTAAACATTAGTGCTTAAAATAATTTCCACTCCTCCTCCCACTTGAAGACTGAATTGAGCAGGTGGATTTGATTTTGTGGTTCATGTGGTGATACAAAAGAAGGTTCTGAAGCAGTAGGTGTTCATTATGAGACGCCTTCCGCACAACAGTGCAATGAAAGAAGCAGTATAATGGCTTGAGAATGGCCCGTTCTTGTCTCTGTTCAGCAGCCCTTATTGTGAGCTGATTTCCCACCTTATCCATTAGAATAAATTTTCAAAACATTTTTATGTTTTGTTACTGTCGTTACTGTCCACCACAGCTGAGTACAGATCGAAAAGCAAAACCTTGACACAGATGAATTACCCACTGCTTGAACAATAATCTGTTCTGTGCAGTGTCAGGGAAAATAAAAAGCAGGATATGAATCTGAAATTTGGCATGCATGTTTTGACTGCTAATTAAAATACGCAGAGGAAGATTTTTATAATGTGCGTTCTTGAATTATTCCTGCCCTGACTGTGCTACCAAATAAAGTAGGTTGTACCAGCTGGAAGCACAGAAACCTGTATAGTTTCATCTAGCAATGTTTTGAAGTGCCTATCAACTTTTATTCAATCAATTAGTTCTTCCTTTGTACAGCAGCTTCAGAAGAAGCCAAAAGACAATGGTTTGCCCTATCCTATGTGAAAAGAAATATTTCTTATTCTCAGACAGTATGGCAAGAACAATCAAGATATTGATCCTCTCACTCTTGTTTTAAGGTTTATTTTAACATTAATGCAGCTCTTTGTGACTCATGACAGGCAGTATTTTAGTGATGTTCCCTTTGGTTATGGAGCTCAGTCACAAGGAAAGAGGTTTTGTAGAAAAATGCTGTTCAGCAAGAATGATTTGATTTGAAAATCCATGTAACTGTGATAAAGAAAGTCAAAGGGTTCGGCTCCCACATAGTAGTGTGGATGCCTATAAATAGAGCTCCATATACCACCGATTCCTTACACTGCAGAAGAATTTGCACTTGAATAAGCATTTAATGCTCCTTACCTCACTTGAAGGAGCAATACCTCAAGAGCCTCCAGTGCAGGCTACTGGTGAAAAGCAGCACATCTCTCCTTCCTCCTTTGGGTCTTTTAGGTGTAAGTGTATTTGGATGCCTCAGTCTGAGACAGCTACAGGTTATGAATGTCTGATGCTGCTCTAAAATACCCTCTTGTCAGTATTCCTGGTATATCTGTACAGATTTTGTATGTATGTAGGCTGAAGCTTGAAGCTAGGCCCTGCCACTGCCTCAGGTATAAAGGTGCCTATATACCTTTATATAAAGGTATAATGCTTTAATATAAAACTGCATCAAATGGATAGCATAGGAATCCTTCCTCTTTGATTCCAGGAATATCCTCAGGTGGAGCTCTGCACTGTATGATCTTTCACTGTTGTCTTGATGTGAAAGGAGCCACATCATGGGGAACAGTCATGAGATATTTTACATGGTAGTCAGACGGTACACCTTAACCTCATTCTGCAGCTTCTTCATTTTACACTTACAATCTGAGGTACAAATATGTTTTTACTGACTTGGGATGCCCAGGAACCAAGTCTATAAGGCAAAAACAGAGCAGTTGATGTTCAGAAAATGTGTTAACCTCATGACAGTTTTACATCATGTGATGCAAAGACGTTAGCCTAGGAATGCAATAATTTGTCTAAAGACTTGAGCTACTCCTGTTCATGTTCCAAGATACTAAGATGTGCATAATCACAATCATCTTTGACAACACCTTGAGAAAACCAGAAATGTGAGGTCAAATGTTTTTCTTGAAAGAAGCACACCTGAAACATAAGAAGGCTTTGAGTTTCTAAGGTAGGTTTGACATGAAACTAAAACAAGAACACTTAAAATGGAAAGAACTTGTGTTTTTGGGAGGCACTCAATAAAAATAAAGAGGGTTATAAACACCCTTTCCTCCTTTCCAGTGTCTTGGCACCACAAATCCTTTCTTTCAGAATTCTCATAGAATCATAGAGTCATAGAATCATTATGGTTGGAAAAAACCAATAAGATTGTCTAGTTCAAGCATTAGTTCATCACCACTCTAGACCATGTCACCCAGTGCCACAACTACAGGTTTCTTGAACACCTCCAAGAATGATGACTTCACCACCTCCCTGGGCAACCTGTTCCAATATCTCACCACTCTTTCTGAGAAGAAATGTTTCCAAATACCCAACCTGAACCTTTCCTTCCTGCAACTTAAGGCCATTACCTGTCTTCCTACAACTTCCTTTCAGGTAGTTGTAGAAAGCTATAATATCCCCCCTGAGCCTTCTCTTCTCCAGACTGAACAATCCCAGTTCCCTCAGTCAATCCCTGCAAGACTTGTACTCCAGATCCTTCACAGCTTCATTGCCTTTCTCTGGATACACTCCGGGGCCTCAATATCTTTCTTGTACTCAACACAGTACTTGAAGTGCGGCCTCGCCAGTGACAAGTACAGAGGGTTGAGCACCTTCCTGCTCCTGCTGGCTACCCTATTTCTGATATGAGCCAGGATGCCATTGGCCATCATGGCCTACTGGGCATGCTGCTGCCTCATGTTCAGTCAGCTGTTGACAGCACCCCCAGATCCTTTTCATCCATGCAGCTTTTTAGAAATTCAGCAGCAAGCCTGTAGCATTTCCTGGGTTCTTGTGACCAAAATACAGAATTCGGCACTTGGTTTTATTGAATTTAATCCCACTGGCCTCAGCCCTTCAATCCAGTCTGTCCAGATCCATCTACAGTGGCCTTTCTACCCTCTGGCACATCGACAGTTCCTCCTAACTTGATGTCACCTGCACACTTACTGAGGGTGCACCCAAGCCCGTTGTCCAAGACGAGCCCCATTTCTAACCCTTAGAGAACACAACTCGTGACCAGACACCAGCTGGATTTAAATCCATTTTCCACCACTGTCTGGGCCTGGACCTCCAGACTGTTCTTTACTCAGTGAAGAGTGTACCTGTCCAAGCCATGGGTTACCACCTTCTCCAGGAGGATTTTGTGGGAGACAGTGTCAAAGGTTTTGCTCAAGTCTAGGCAGGCTATGTCAACAGCCTTTCATTCCTCTGATAGGCAGGTTACATGGCAGTAGAGTTGGTCAGGCAAGACCTGCCTTTCACGAACCCAGGTCTGATTCTCTGATTGTCCCGCACATCCACATGATAGCAGTCAAAACGATCTTCTCCATTACTTTCCTTGATACTGAGATCAGGCTGATGTCTATCAACCTTCAATACCTTCCTGGCTGCCACAGACAATCCAAGTAGCACGTCCAACTTCAAACACCAGATATATGCCTGACTCTGTCACCTGCGCAGGACAAACTTCTCAGATGGGAAAAATTTACAAAAAGTCTTATTTCTCTATATGCATAGGGAACCAGTGAGGATTGCATCCTCCAGCTTGGTTCCAAACTGCAGTTTCATAGTGGCTATTTGTTGTCAAGGAGATGACAAACTTCTCTTAGTGTCAGACACACATACCCCAATTTTACTCTTCATGGAAGCTAATGTGCCAGGAACCTAGATAACCTGTTTTCTCTTCAGGTTGTGACTGAAGACAAATTTAAATTGAAAATAAATATTTCAAGGTGTGTACATTGGCGTGTATGATACATTGTATTGCTTAAGTGGAAAAACTGAAGACTACATGTTCCATTGCCAGTATCCAACGCTACATCACACAAGAAAGGAACTATTCTGAACAAGATGATTCATAACAGCTAGTAATACAGGTAGTGCACTGATTAAATAACAACTTCCATTTGTATTCAAAAATTAATATTATCTCAAAACAAATTAGGAAAATGAACCATCTATCTTTTATCCTCATCCTCACCTATCTGTGCAAAAACGTCACCAATCCATACAAATAATACCTTCCTGGAGTGGGACAATACACTAGTTATTTTGAGAAGGAATGCTGTATTGCTCTCTTTGTTCAGAGTCCTGTGGCTTTCTGTGATTCCTTTGCAATTTTCTTCACCAAGCACTGGGAATTACCTTAGTCCAACCACCAGAAAGAGCACGAAGCAGAGGGAATCAGTAGGAATGGAAATACATTAAGAGTTATCGGTTAAGAGCCCTTCCTATAGCCTTGAAATGGTACCTGATACTCATACATTATAAAAGTGCAGTTTTAGGACCCACAGGTGATCAGCAACAGTGTCCCAGGTTGCACTAGAACACAGCAAAAACAATCTTTTTAAATGTATGCTTTTAATGTGAAAAAGATACATGAAGGCTCTATTGAGTATCTTGCAGCATTACACCTTGCAGATATCAACAAAAGAGAACACATACACACCTATCACATGAGGAACTGCAAACTTGATTGTTTTCAACTTTTTTCCTTTTAGCCACATTTGGAAACAATGCTATGAAATAATTTGGTATATTCTGTTTGTTCCACCGTACCAATGAAACACTGAATATCACTGCACAATAATGATAGTCATAAACTGCCATAACTGAGTAAGTTTAGGGAAATAAAAACCACACTCCAACCAGGACAAACAGCAATGGCATGACTTAGCCAAGCTCCCACGCACATGTGTTGATGGATGTTTACATATTCAATCAGATGTAGAAACACAGATCGGGAAATTTTGGAGCTGTGTCAAGTTTTTTTTGGATATTCATAAAAAACAGATAAAACGACTCTGCAAGTCAAAGGGGCTCTTGTAATCCAAAAAGCAGTTCGAGAAAATTAGGTCTTAACCCCTTTAGAAACGCTATGATGAAAGAACAGAGGATGATTGGACAATCCACTGAGTACTGTGTTTCTCCTTCTTGTACAATTGTTCACCCTTAATTTACCACGTGCTATACGTGGATGGCTAGCAAGAGCTGTGATCTGAGAATTTGTCTTAGGGCGCTTAAAAGATAAAGCTTGCTATACACTCCTGTCAAAAAGGCAGAGATGGAGGAAAATTTTTCTGGAGGCCAGAAAACAAGGAAAAATTTAAATTTGACTTAGAAGGTGACAAAGAAACAGGGAGATAATGAACTATAGCTAAGGGTATGATTACATTTAAAAACAAAAATGTAATTATGAAGTACTTGCACTTTGTTCAGCCTCTGTTATATGGTTATGGCAGACTGGATGGAATAAACAGAAAAACCACCAACTAATAGATCAGAATGCCTAGTTGAGTTTTGTCTTAGGAGATTTTGCCATGTCTCCATTGCTGTTGACGTCAGTGCTTTGAAGTTTAAAGTTGTTCCTGGGTGTGGGTCCAGACACACTGTTGTCACTTATGTATATTGCTGTATATGAGAAGAAGAGAAAATGAAAAATGTGATAAGGTAAATATATATAATCAAGAGAAAAAAATTGTGCTCAGTGTCTCAACTTGATGGAAGGCAATTATTACCAGACAATGCACAGTAGCTGAGGATCCGCTCCCGGGAAGGAGGAAGCTGGAAAATGAGGGCATACCTAAAAGATTTATAAAATTATTGTGCATTTCAGATCGAATCAAGTGAAAAGGAAAAGGTATATAATGAGTTAAGATTGAAAGCTGTCTAGAAAGTTTTCAGACTCACTTTCACTGCATTTCACCCATGTTTCATGATTTCTCTTTTTACAGCATGGAGTTGCTTCAGGGTAGTGTGAGATTTATATTCTGCCTTTTATCATTACAAAGAATAGGGAGCAATAACCTTGATACTTTTATTTCAACATGGTGTCTTCCCCAGTAATAGACAATGTGGTTTCATTTTCTTCTGGCTGCTGAAAAGAGCCCCGTACTTTGGCTCCAAAACCAGATTTAATACCACGGCTATCAGAGGACACATGAAGATGATAATGTTTTCATCTAGACCCTTTTGTGAATGAGGAAAGCAGATAGCTCTTAACACACTGGATAGTGGGAGAAGACCCTGAAGCCTCTGAAAGCTAAAATAATCTAAGGAATCATAGAATCATAGAATCACCACAGTTGGAAAAGACCTCTAAGATCATCCAGTTTAACCGTCCACCTATCACCAGTATAATTACTGGATTGCTCTATGGGTACTCCTGAAGGGTTTGCCACTGTAGACTTGTCTAAATTGGCTCAGGTTAAAGAGGAAGAAATGGTTGCTTGAGGACAGTCAGGATGGAAAAAAAAACATGATGGAGTATATCCATAATGCAGAGTGAGACTGACATCTAGAAAAAGACCTCTGCATGGAAGCTGGGGAAGATCACTGCTACACAGATATTTTCAATCTAATTAGCTTACAGAGTGCTTTTCAAATATTAACGTTTGTATCTCAGAAGCAGCCAGAAGAAGAAACTCGTCGTGTGCTGAAACACAGATATGATCTCTACAGGATTAGAGCCTTAAATGATAATATATTGAGATGTGGGGAAAGAAACAACTCTACACAAGAAAGTACAGAACTACTGTTCTTTTGTGTTGATTTTTTGGTTTGTTTGTTTGTTTTTAAATCAGAACAACATAACAAGGTACTGCTGTGTCATTCATCAATACATCTCAAAGAAGGAACTTTGTGGTATGAATAAAATGTACCTTGCGCTTTTGTTATTTTTCCCAACTCTGTGTATTTAGGACTCTACTTCAAGAAAATGCTAGAAGCAAAGGCAAATTTTCTCTCATATTAAGCCCTGTCTCTGGCCAGCTGTCTCCCCTGACTGACACTAAGATTTGCTATGAACAGTTCCCTTTAAATCAAAGGAACTGTATGCTTATTATTTTCAGGAAGCACTTTTCTTGTAGCAATTCTTAGTCTCACAGACGTTCCACTTCCATTTTAACTTCTTCCTTTGCCTGCCACCCTTTAATTACTTTTCTTACACTTTTTAAAACATATTTTTGACCTCTAGGTACTTCTTGTCTCATTTTCTTGTTGGTGGTAGTTTTATTACTATCCCTATAACATACCCTCACTTAGAGGACAGATTTGTTTTGTTGAATTTCTAGCATCCTGGCCTCTAGACAAAGAGCCTCTGATAACTAGTCCGAAAAGTGGAAACTTGCCTCATCTGGAAGCTATTCTTTTAAAACATGGAAGAGAAGGGAAGCACAGAAAAGGAATAAGAGAACATGAGATCAGAGTGTAAGCCAGTGTAAATTCTGTCTATTGCAACCAGCATGGTACTTCTCTAGAAGACAAAATGGCACTGAATCTACATGTAAAATAGACAATCTTTCTGGTGGTTACTATTGTCACTGACCCCCCAAAAACTGTGCTGCCTTTTTTGGATTTTTTAGCTTGCTGAAAATGAATCAATGTGGTTAGCTATGACGCATTCTGCTCACCATTCTGCTACCACTGAGAAGGAAGACTTGTAGAATGGAGAAGCCAAAAATTTTGCTTGTGAATGAAAGCCTGTAGGCACTTTGATTTCTATCAGATTATGCAATTGTTTTTTAAGTATCATGTAGAAGTGCCAGGGATGTAAACAGCCACTCAGAAAAGAACAAAAAGCAAACTGCTTTCTTTAAAAACTGTATTTCTAAGGTAGCTGCTTGCATTTGGATGCATAAAGAATGGCATATGTTGTACAGTGAAGAAATTTATTTAATGCACCACTTTACTTAGTAACTGTTGCTATCAATATAATCCTACTTTCCTATCAATGTAAAATTCATAACGAGGGATTATTAGTCAAATATAAGTCCCTATCAATACAATCTTACTTTATTAACAATGTAATTTCTTTTTTAGTTTTATTTTATTTTTTTAAATTAGTTACACTGATGTCTGGTCCAACAAGCAATGCTATAAACATTTGTTGTCATGTTCAGAGTATGTCTCACGCACAATTAACAGGAAATATCAGACGCATGACATTATGGGAGGATTTTGTTGCCATGTTGACTGCAGTCTAAAAACGTTTGTTCCCAAAAACAGAAATGCGATTTTTTTTTTTCTAGGTGATGTTTTAGTCTATCATCATTGAAAATGTGAAGAAGTACATAGGGTTTAACATGTCCATTTTGGCACATCTGATACTCCTAGTGATATTTTGCTTTGTCTTCTTTTCTGCCTTCCACTGACAAATTAAAGCTTGCTCCTAGAAACATCAATCCAAAGTATATACTGGGGCTCTGTGTATTTTCAGTTTGGTGCTAAAAATGTGTTTGTACTAAATCAACATTCAGTGTAAAAATGTATGTGTTTCCTTCTCAGTATATCTCTTGAAGTTGTCATGTTAAATCTTTCAGTGCAATGCTATTTAGCAATACTTGCTATATGCCTAGAATCAGGTCTCACAGAAGGGTAATATTCTTACTCTCACGTTCAAGAAAATGAAAATAGAACAGCAACAAGATACAATGACAAGTATTGTTTTGAAAAGCCTTGTGATACAAATAAAACTGCAAAAAACATTTACATCACCTTTTTCAAGCATTTTGTCCAAACAAATTTCAAAAAAATATTTAGGACAAATAGTAAGGACTCACTTGTGAAATATATTCTATACTGTTTATAAGTTGAACTACACCAGACTCATGGAAAGATGGATAAATAAGGAGGCAGTAAATATTCCTTTTATTTTTCTATTGTGATGTTCAATGTTACTCTGAAATTTCCCCGAGAATTCACTCTTCCCCTCTACTAGAAGTTTCTAGAAACAGTCAGATTTATCTGAGTTTCCATAATAAACCTATATCTGACAAATACGTCCATAACATCTAAACCTATCAGCATGTCATTTTTAGTGCCCTTTTTTAACAAGATGATTTATTTGAACTCAGATCTCAAAAAATGCTGTCTCATACCGATGTAATTAATTATGCTGAATCTAGTTCTGCCAAAGACAAAATTCCCTCTGATTTCACTGGAGATGGATTTGCAGTGGTCATCTCTTTTTGGCTTTGTCTTCTCTTTCTGAATGCCTGTAGCTATTGATCCTCGCTGCCATGGCAAAACAAATGATCGTTGCCTTTAGTGAAGATTTATTGGTGCTTCCTAATTGTTTCTACCTCAATGATGACACGGGAAAACTGAAAAAAAAAAAAAAAACACCAAAAACCCCTAGCTGGACATTTCTATGTGCAATACAAGCATACTGCATCCAAGATGGGGTGTTCTGAAGTTTCTGCATCCTTTCACTGAGGATAGCTTCCTGCTACTTTTTGCTTTGCTATGAAACCCAATTGTTTTGTGGAGGAAAATGATCGTATTCTGCTCACTTTTTCCTGGTCTGTCAGTTCTCCGTGCCTAAATATTTGAGGAATGGTCAAAGGTCACCCTGCATGGATATGTTTCTCAAACTAAAGCTTATATCCTGCTTATTTTATTACAGATAAAATTGCACATTTTATGAATGAAAAATATGATAAGAATACTGTCATAATAATAATTTTTTCTATTAATGATGATTATGATAATGATAAATATTCTATGCTGATACTTTTAGCTATGCTGCTTTCTGTTTGTTTGGTTTTTTTTTGTCACAAGTTTTAAAAATGCAGGTTGAGTCCCCATTAAATAATACATCAAGATGCGTTTTTGAAACATTAGTGGTTTGGTATTGTTTTGTTTGATTGTGTAAGTCTTCTCTTTGCACTAAGCTGTAACTTATAGTGTTTTGTCAACAATCTAATGCAATAAGGAGCCTACATATAGGGAAATGCTGCACTAAATAATAGTGGAGATGTAAGTGAATATAAGAGTGCAACCCACAGCAAGAGAATCTCATAAATCACTGCTTAAGAACTTTAATGAAGCTGTGGTGATCTTTCCAAGTGAAAGGTGGAATAAAAGATAGTAATAAAACTATAAAACTTGAGCAATTGGTAGAAATATTTCAAGTGTCTCAGAGTCCGGTGTATGAAGGACTGACCCTGTGGCTGTGATTTTGCTCAGGTGTTTTGGTTGACGTTTATATAATTACCTATTAGGCAATCTGAATCTGAAAAAGGCGAGGAATTACACAGCACACAAAAGCACTTTCTGTCCTTCTCATGTATTATTTATATCTAATCAACCAGAATGTTCATCCTTTTTTACTTCCTCACAACTCAGTAGTACTAACAGGCCTAATGAAGTCCTTTTAATTCCACAGTATCTCAGATTCCTAATGAGTTTCTCATTGAAGTGCAAACCAGGTTAGGGACTGCTTATTAGCATACCAGATAAAATTGGTTTTGTTCATTTTGCCTGCAGACAGAGATTATATTATCTAGAAATATGGGCCATAGAATTCAGTGGCCACAGAGGGAAGACTATTCCATCTACAGAGAAATTACATTTAAGTGTAATTATGAAGATTATTTCTTAAAAAAAAAATGATTTATATTTTAGTCTCTATCTATGCTCTTTGCTTATCTTCTGATACTAGCTTACTTACTGACTGTCATGGCTTAACAAATACAGGGATTGAGAACTGACGTATTGATTTAAGGTAGGAAAGCAGTGACAGGATTCTGTGACAGAGCTTGCACAACAGCTGCCCGTACTGTCTTTGCAAGCATATGCAAGCATTTACCATAATTACAGGTATTGGAACTCATTAATCAAGTAGTATTTCATCAAGGCAATGGTGCCTTCTATTTACCTCCCTTTACATGCAAGGCAATTTCTTAGCTCATTTGTTTTATATAAGCTAGAACATGTTTAGTGCACTGACAGCAACATGCAGTGCCAAAGGGGGGCTGCAGATGCAAAGATGCAAGCAGAGATGTTATTTTTCTGCTCAGAGTGCAGAATAAGGTATGGGATTCTTCTGTAGCCATAGCAGAGACTGATTGCCATTCTCCCCATGTCTTTCTTTTCAGCTAAGGTCTTTTGTATTCATTATCATGAGACAACATAATGATGGATAAAACCAAATCAATGAACATTTCAGTGACTACAAGAGAAGGAAAGATGTTTTACATTTTTGGGTGCTAGTGAGGCATTTAAGGAGATCTTCTTAACATAACCTTTTTTTTTTTTTTCTTGTGTTTCTTGATTAACTGCTCAATATGGGAAAAGGACAAATAGCTCCTTCTTTTCATATATATTTCAATATCAGAAAGAAATGTAGTCGTGATTCTGAGATTATTTCCATCCATGTTGTAATGGTTTTTTTTGTACACCAAAGTAGATTTTTCAGTCTTAGTTGTAAGTGTTACAAGACTTAAACCTCAAAATACTCATATTTTTTCACAAAAAAAAAAAAAAAAAAAAAGTGAAAGAAAAATCGTAAAAATCACAGAGTTTAAAAAGTAAATCAAAAAGCTTGATTTAATAACAGAACAGATCTGTAAAGGTATCTCTCTAAATCCGCCAGAGAAGAAAATCAGAGGTTTCAGTGTCTGGGATCTGACTGCAGAGTCCAAAACATGTATACTGTGAGTTTTCCTGTACATGCACAGCCTTACTATATACCATGTGTAAACAGATGTTACAGAAATACATAAAAACAAATGCCGCTTATTAAGCCAATTTCCTTTACATATATATAAAGGCTTGAATTAGAGTCCATTACGTATATCATGGGAAACAGAATCTTATCTCTATGGTAAATAATATATATTTTTACACAGAAGCCTTCAAAGAGTGCATTTCAAAATAGGGCAGCTGATAAGGAAGCCAGCTTTATGTCAAAATAATAATCTGATTTGCTGTTCATGTGAGTGAATAGAGTGAGTATTTTTACTCATAAGTGTTCGGATGACTGGGCCTGTGCCTTGTTACAAGAATTATATCGGACACTTTTGCGCTACTGTTAAACAAAGCAGAAGGGATTACATTTTTTGTTCCTTATGTGCAGTTTGTGAAATGAATTTCCCACATCTCAAAACTGAGACTCCCCTATTCTGTTACAGGATCATAGAGCCACAGAGAGATAACTGAAAGGTTATCTAACCTAAATCCCCTGCAATGAACAGGGACTCCTATACCAGATCAGGTGTTCAGAGCCCCTCCAGCATGACCTTGAGCATCTCCAGGGATGGGGCATCAGTACCCTTCAAGTAACATTCAAATGTGATTAACTTTTCTATACACTGCTTCTTAGGCTTTATCATTCAGTTGCTGTTTTCTACTTCTTTTTTTTTAACTAAACTGGTTTTGTTTCATTTTGTTTTAAAATTATATCATTTCTCATGTGCAACCCTCCAAATATTCCACTGATGTACACCTGGATGAAACCCATTAAAATCTTTTGTCGAGAAAGTCAGTGATCTCATCCTAAAAATATGATGTTTTGGTTTAGCACAGTATATTTTTATTAAAGTCTATCATTTTTTCTCTCCTTTCTTTATTACTTTCATTCATATTTACTTTAAAGTTGATTTTTGTCAAAGAGTAGTTCTTAAGAAGGGAACAAATAATACTCATTTACATTTATATTTTAGCAGCTTTTTTAGGTATGTTAGGAATGTTTCTGAAGGAACTGCTTCAGTTAGTTACTGAAGCAATAAGGTCTAGAATGGTGCACTGGTGAAGGAAAGACTGCACAATCATTTATTGATGTACAATATTAGTTATATTCTGATACTGATGCATGAATCTTTGAGTGGAAATTCAGATTTTTAAGAAGCAGTCAGCTTGCTATTATAACACCTATCCTGCTATTATTTAAAAGTAGATGTTTTGTTATCTTTCAGCCATATCCACTGGCTAATACTGTCACCATAAATAACTGACTTTTTACCATAATTATACTAGGATATAGTAAACATAAGAGTAATTATAAAATATATGTATATATTCCAATGAGATCACTGAGAAAAAAAATATATGTGTGATAGCGCATACCGCCAGAGCCTTCAGGACTCCCTGGAAAGGGTCGACAGTGACATGAATTCTTCTATTTGCTTTATGAAGTATTTTCTTTTTCTCTGTATTCTCTTCCCTGATGTGTTCCTGGATTTTGTCTCACCACTGGGGATTCTTAATATTTGATTCCCTACTGTATGCATTTTCCCACCAAGCTAAGCCTTCAAGCAACATAATTAAGGGATAGCAGAAGTGTAAGAAGTAAAGTATCATCAACATACAAAAATTTATCATACAACAAATGAGAGAATTTCTGACAGAGCTGAGGAACGCAGCCTGTGAGAACCACCTAAGATTTGCTTATAACAGAAAGATCTAATTACCTCAGAAAAAGCTCATTGTCAGTTCTGAATTTATTTATTATTGAAGAGCATCTCCTGAGGCCAGCCGCTGTGACTCATCTTTTGACCAGCTGCAGCTCATGCTGTTTTTCATGCATTATACATTAAACACATATGGTAGCATAAGGTGGAGAGTATCTGGGGAGAAGCTCCATACTGCTTTTTTCACTCCAGGAGGAAGAAAACGTAAGAAAAACAAGAAAAGGATGGTTAGAATAGATGAACACAGGAAGGCATATCACCACATTATTCATCACTTTAAAACTGACTTAATTGCAGAATTATGAAAAGAGATGGACTCCTGGACTCTTCCTGGAAATGACCGTAATTTCCTTGCCATTTAAGTTATTGTGGTTTTTTTGTTTGTTTAAAACATGCTTAAAATTGTTATGCTATTGTATTCTGTGCCAATTGTATTAAGCACTTCTGCTCGGTCTGGTGCCAAGATGAAACAGATTGAAATAGCTACTGTGTGGCACTAGCTTATTGAGAAAAGGTTTCAAGTGCTATTAGCTTGACATGTGTTAGCTATTTAAAAAATCATCTATGCAAAGAAACTTGGGCTTAATTTTTTGCTCTGATCCTTTTATGGAAAACTAGAAGCTGCACTAGCTTCCTTACATATTGCTGACATGAGTGGGGGTTTTGCACAAAAATAGATATATCCTGTATCCACATTTGAGTAAAAGGCTGTGGGTTATTAATGTGGGTGGAGAAAAATTCCAAAATGCTTCAAGAGAACAATTAAATACCTTTTAAATCTTAGTAGAGTAAACAAACTGAAAAACTAGTTTTCTTGACTAACCTCAGAAACATAAGGTATACTACATGGTGATTAAGAATTTAAACCTTTAAAGCAGCATCTCACATTGTTTCAAAAGCATGAATTTTAATAGTGAGGAGTTTGATACAATCATGACTCATTTGTCCTTCCAATTCTGGGGTTAGAAATATACAAATGTGGAATTTTTATAAGCTGTTCATAGAATTTGCATAGAAGGGATTTTTTTGATGGTTTAATTATGGGCTAATTTTTCATGAGCTGATAACCTTGTTCAGTCACCTTGTCATAGCATCACATATATATACATTGAAAACTCTATGCAAAATAATATATCAAGACACAGAACCTTCTATTATTTCCTTATCTCTATTACCCACTTTTTTTTTTTTTTTAATGTTGTTGTTTGTTTTGATTTTGGACTGTTTTTCAAAGGAAGCTTAAAATACTGATGACATTTTGTCCCGTGTGAATTATCCAGATCTCTTGTGTCATACTAATTCTAATTTTCTAATTCTTTCTTCTCCTGTGTCATACATTTTTCCATTTTCTTAATATGGAAAAGATGCTAATCTTTCCCAGTGCATACAATCAGAGGAAGGCCTGCCTTGGTAAATGATGGTTAAATGCATCACATAGAGTAACAGGATGGCAACTGCAAAAGGTAAATTTGATACCATGGGAATTTTGGTGAGAAATTAGAAGAGCATCAAGATTTCGCCTTGTTCTCTTACAGTGAGAAATCTTTCATTAAAAGACCACTGTGGGTAACAGTATTATGTTTTATTATCTTGAAGGCTTTTAGGACTCATCAGAAAACAGCTGCCCAGCAGTGGCATAGTAGCAGGGAAAAATGACCGAATAGGAGTATTCTGAGTGTCTTCTCTCTTTTAATGTTGATATAAACTCTAATTTCCTATCATAGGTTCTTCTGGTAATTGAATAAATTGCATGGGGAAAAGAATGAATGAGTAACTGAAAAACCGAGAATGGTTTGGCCTGAAAGAAACAGGAGCACTAATATCAAGAGTTATAGCTGTACCAGGAGAATGGTTGTTGGGTTTTTTTATTTGTTTGGTTTGGCTTTTTTTTAATTTTTATTTATTTATTTATTTATTTATTTGCTATGGACTATTGGAACTTTGGACTTACGGAATTGCATGAATCTGAAAATCTGGTCCACATATTGCATTTCTAAAACAACCGGAGTGAAACAATTATATTCTCTGGGATGATGAGACATATAGAATTAAACTTCATCTGCTTTCTTGCTTTCTGAAGAAAATTTGACCAAAAGTATTTCAGAGTAGCCTGAGTTTCTCTCTTTCCCCCACAGCAAGACATGACGTTTTGCTGAAGCAAGAAATGCCAGACATACCCATTCTTGTGATTAACGTAGCTATGTGTTGAAAAAATTCCCAGTTTGAGGTTAAATTCTTCATTGTTTGCCAAAGTCACATAATTATTCAAATGTGCGTTCATACTAAAAGACTTTTTGATTCCTCCTTCCATTATGGTTATTCAAGTGAGGAAATTCTAATTACTGAGAAATATATTAGAAATTCATGTGGGTGTTATGTGCATTTCCATGTGCAGCTTATTGTAGTTAAGCAGTATTTCAGGAAAAGGCTGTATTTTAGTACCTGTTAGTTAATGAATGTTGAACTAAAGTGGACATTATGGAGAGAGGCATGAGAGTCGTTTGAATAAAAAATAAATGTGCTACTATCATGTTTAATGATAGAAGTTCAAAGCAAATGGATAAAACCAAGCATTTACTAAGCTGTTTAAAAGAATGTTAGAAAGGCTTGTGAACTTACTAGAATTTTATTTTTTTTTTTCTATCTATCTCTAAAGGATTTATCTTCCATTTATTTCCATCAGACCTAGGTGCTTTAAAGAGCGAAAGGATTCAAAGCTTGCTGCAGATCCACATTCATTTGTAAGACTTCAGAAGTGTCTGCAGATTAAGTTTCCTCACTAAGGGCTTCATCCTGCTTTGCAGAAGGAAAAGAATAAATCTCACTATAGGGTGCCATGGGCTTAGCATTATTACTCAAGAAATGCCCTATCTTCAGCTGCATACACTTATTTTGTGTAGTAACCACCCATGCAGAAAGCAAGGCCAGCACCAGCCTCCTGTGACATGTACTGATCTCTGTCCTGCAGACATTTCATGTGTGTGAGATTTGCTTCTCATTCAGTGCCTCCACACTTTCAGTGCTGCAGGCCTATGCCCAGGGCATCCATTTGCCAGGGGGCAGGAAGTCTGACAAGGCAGAAGTAAACCACTTCTAATTTAAAAGTGGTAGAGAACTCCCCAAAATCACTGCTCTGACCCCAGTTGAGTCAGATTTTTTGAACTGAAAACAGGGCTGTATTGGATTCCATCTTCTGGCAACCTGACAGTAACTTCACAAGCAAGCACTATTTCATTAAAAAGTAGAGAGCTACATCCAGTTTAGATCATATTATACTTTGTGATTCATATAGGAAGTGGAAATTTAACTGCTCATCTGTTTCTCCCAAGTTCTTGTCACAATTGACTTCAGCATTTATTACGCTACAGCTAATGTTTCAAGAAGCATAACTTGATGCTCTTGTCTGTCACCAAGGACTGGTTTAAATAGGAACTCTTTGTATGTCAAGGAACTAAACTGTCAGGCAAGTGGACTGTTAATTTTTCTATCAGAATCCAAGAAAAGGGTGAGCCCTAGCATGGATATGTACCTAATCCTAGTGCTATTGAAGCTGGGACAACTTCCCTCCACAGGGAGGTTCACAGCCCCAAGCTGCTTGAGTTCAAGAGTCTGGACAACACTCTCAGATGCATGATCTGATTTTTGGGTGGTACTGTGTGGATCCAGGAGTTGGACTCGACAATCCTTATGGGTCCCCTCCAACTCAGAATAGTGTATTATTCAGAACTCCAGGAGAAATATTTTTTCCTGATGGTTTACAGTCTCATTTTGTTTTCACTTGGTGGCTGGATATCTTTCAACCTAAAGGGATGCAACAGATACAGCAGGAACTAGAGTTCTGAATGTGGTCACAGAAACTCCACTCTGTGGGAATTAAATTTGGGATGGACAACTTCAGGGCTATTGGAATAACTGAGCCTGAGTGAGCTTGCTGTAGTTCTGTGATGCTGTGGTGGATGTGCAAAAACTCTGCAATGAGCAGAGAGGATGTGGAGGGTGGGTTGCTCTTTGTGTGAAGGAGCAGCTCAAATGTACAGAGCTCTTCTATGGAAACGCTGTCAGGCTGGCTGAGAATTCATGGTTCAGAGCTGGAGAAGAGGCTTCTGACAGCGATGTTGTGGAGGTCTGTTATAAATCATGCCAACAGCATGAGCAAGCAGAATACTTCTTCTCTAAATAACACAAGGATGTCTCTGTAACATGGTTAGTGTGAAAAATTTTAATGTCCCTAACAATGTCAGGAAGGGAGATTATGACAGGATGCAAGGAATACATGAGATTTGTGTTTGGTATCAGGGACAAATTCCTGATAAAATTACCAGATGGGCCAGCCAGAGGTGATCTGGATCTACAACTGGATCTACTACTTATAAATAACAGATAAATAGTAGGTATTCTAGGCTGTAGTGATCATGAAATAATGTAAATCAAAATAGCAAGGGAACAGAGGGAGCAGAGTGAAGATCCTGGCCTTCAGACTTGTTTCTTCAGAAGAGAAAGTTTTCGGTACCTAATGGCAGCTACTCATCCCCACCACCCACACTACCTGGTAGGAGGATACCAAGTAGAGAGAATGAAACCCTTCAATGCAGTGTGCAGAGAGAGGATGAGAAAGAAAGGGCATCGGCAGAAACAAGAGAGATACTGGCCAGATATAAGGTAAAATCTTTTCTCCACTGGGGGAGAAAAGTGGTAGCACAAGTTTCCCAGCGAAGTTGTGCATCCCTGTTGATCCCTGGAAGTTTTCAAGATCTGTCTGGCTAACACTGAATAACCATGGCTGAGCACAGAGCAGGCCCTGCATTGAGGAGGGAGCTGGACAGAAAACCTCCTAAGGTCCCTTCTGGCCTGAAATATTCTATGATTTTATATCCCTTAGTGCAACGTGTTGTATCCTCTACGTCTTACTTTGTCTCTGTCTGCACCCTCTTACAAGAGAAATAAACTTGTGAGAAAAAAAGTACACATCTGGAGGAAGTGAGGAGAGAACCTTTCTTATTTATAATTTCTTGCTTCCCTTTAAACTATAGGACCATTTAATTCCACATTATTCTCCTTCCACCTTATTGTGAGCCTGCTCTGCATGGGCTTATATGCAATAAGAACTGCTCTTGCTAAGTCTTTACCTGTTTGAATCAAATCTAGCGGTCCTTTTGCAATCTACTTGTTGTTAAAGGCACTGCCAGTCTATTAAACAAAGTGGCTTTCTCCCTTTATTGAATGTTTTTTCCTCTTTTTTTTTCCATTTTTTTTCTCTTGGTTTCTCCTTCCCCCTTCCTCAATATACCACTTTTTACAGCAGTGTTTTTTCGAGGTTTCCCCTCAACTTTTTGTTTCCAAGAACTCGTCCTTTGTTACATTCTCTATGTGAGCAGATTCTTAATATCATTTCATGAGAAGTGACTCCCCAAACCTGTCTGAATAATTTCTGGAAAAACAGTTTGAAAACCAAGTTACTTGAAATACTGCCACCTGTATTACACCCTACTTCTCTATTTGCAGACATTAGCTTGCAGAAATTAATCTCCATTATGAAAACAGCTCTTCTTCACCTCAGATTTTTCTATTTGTTTTCCAAGATAATATTTCAGTCTGTCCTTCTCGTGTATCGTGTGAATTTCTAGCTGTTCATTCAGGTTCAGCATGATTTTAAAAGTACTTTTAATTGTTACTTCTGTCATCATTCCTGCTGTATCATTTCCTATCCTTGTGGACTGAGCAAGCAAAATGGATATCACTCAAGCCTGTGATAACAATGTTGCCTTGACTTGCTCTTCTCTCTGGATCCTTTCATCCAAAGGAAAATTACATTTTTAGAGATATTGTTCAGTTTGTTCTATGCTCATATGTGACCTTGTCTCACCAGAAACCCTTGTCACATACATTTGGGGTATATTCTTTGTCTGTGGTCTCTTGGAGTCCTATTGCCTTAGTCTCAACAGAAAAAAAACCCAAAACACTGTTGGGTGATTCTTTCCAAATAGACCTTACATCTTTCCTCAAATGTTTCTCCTGAGGCAGAAGATTTAAGTTGGAAACTGGTATGTTATATTCAGTAAAGCACGTGCAATGAATGTGCAGTGATAAACTCAAAAATCTGTGGGGACAGTGGTAACCTTTTGACCATGGTTAATCTCACATTACTTTACAAGTGGGTTTTGCCAGCATTTCAACTTCAGCTTTGAACACAGAAGTTCAGCTTTCCTGGTTTCCTTAACAACTGACAAGTTTTGTTTGCTCTATTCCAGGGTTACGCCCAACTACATATGTTCCACTTATGTTAAAATAGACAAAGTCTTACAAAGGTACATAGAAATGAAGGACATGAAGGACATTAGAAATGAAGGACATGAGGATGGGAAGATATGAGGGAAGGAGGGAAGGAGAAAAGGAATAAAGGAAGGAAAGGAAGGAATGGAAGAAAGATAAATAGATTGATAGATAGACAGACAGACGGACAGACTGCAAGAACTTGACTGTGGAAACACCTTGAACAAAATTATTGCCAGATGTTCTAGTGTATTTCAGCATGTGGTAGTGAACTGGAGAATGCTGAAGCCATTCTCTATCTGCCATATGTCTAAGACAGAGACAGATGAGCTATTTCTGTGAATTTCAGCAACAGAGGCAGCTGAAAACATCTATCAAAAGTAATGTGTTGAAGCTGTCTCTAAATCAAAGTTCTGGTTTTGGTCTAACTTCAAATTGCAAGATATGAATAAAATGACTAATAATTTTGGAAAATACAATTTCTTTTAGCACTCAACATATGTGAAGACTTTGAATGTAGAAAAATAAATTTTTTACTTTTTTCTTTTGTTTACATTTATTCTATTATTATATTTAATCCGTTATTATTCTATTATTGTTATTATTCAAATTGTTTACATTTATTCTAGCAGAATGTACATAGGTCACAATGAAAATAATGCCTCCTATTTATTTCCATAGAAACTAAACAGATAAAAGAGCACATTAACACTGTTTGATAGAGCAAATTCTCAGCTACCAAACACTCTTTTTCAACATAGCCACCACGACTGGCTATATATTTTTGACAGCAGTACACAAGAGCCTGCATGCTCCACTCATAAGTATCTGTACCAGTGGAGGTGACCCACTTTCACAGCCTCTATGAGTGTGACGGTGCTGTTGCCAGGAAAACATTGCCCATACAGACCATCTTTAATAAGCCTGAGCAGAATTAAAAAAAAAAAAAAAAAAAAAAAGCTTTTAATTTAAAAAAAAAAAAAAAAAAGCTTTTCAGAGGGAGAAAATGATTTAAACATATATATGTATGTATAGTTATCTGTTTTTCTTTTCTTTGGAATTACATGAAGATTTGGTCTGTGTCTTAAAAGGAGTGGCAGTGGTGCTGCGAGGCTCAGTCCTGATCTGTGATTTAAAAAGCTCACAGACACTATGGATTATCTGATCTTTCCAGCATGTTAATTTGATCTCAGTTCAACCCTTATAAGCTGCTAGCAGCTAGTGACATAAAAATGGACCAATAAAAATAATCAGTAAGGCCTATAAAAAAAATTAGCTTTCCAAATATGGAAGCAGTCACAGAAGTACTTGTTTTATTACTTGCTCCTATGCTAAAGCAGAAAACCCTCCCAGCAGAACAGCTTAGACCTTAAAATTTCATTTATTTCTTTGCATGATCTCAGAAACCAGCTGACTTGGTACAATTGTAACCTGGTCCAAACAGGTACCTTGGGTGAGATGTAATGCGCTTTCAAATTCCTCACACTCATTTCGCATGTTGGGCAGGAAAGTCCTCCGATTTTTTTAAATTATTTTTATTTTTTTTCCAGGTAAGACTTTAAGAGAGCAATATAAAAAGTTTTCAGAAATAATGATGCCAGCTGCGCAGAAGACAGGAACGTGATTTACATGCTTTAGTCCTAATGTTTTTTGGTGAGTAAGAACAAAAGAATCATTTCTTTTTTAATTAATTCTGCTTGTTTCACTTAATTATGTGTTAAGTGTGGACTTTTGAGTGAATGACAGAAGATAATTTAAGAACAAAATACAAATGAAGTTGTTAAGACAGAAGTTTCTAAGAGCAATATTAATGCTGGCAACGATAAAATAATTGCGTGCACTATGACCCGAGTACCAGTACTTAGCTAATCAAAAAGAATAATTGCATTAATAAAGGAGACACAAGGTCTTCCAAGTTTGCTGATCTTAGTGCACTCATTGTATTCTGAAACCCAGAAATTAAAATGTGCTTCCAATACCTTTTTTTTTTGACAAAAAAAAAAAAAAGCTATTTTTTAATATCTCTTGAATAAGAATCTAAATTGAAAGATAACCCAACAGATAGAGGCAATAAACCTATCTTATAAAACATAATAAAAACTGCTCTATTACAGCTCTTTTAGGTTTTTCAGTGCCAAAGTACTTTACGAGGAATAGTTCGGTGTTTCCCCTCTGACACTGTTTTAACCGAAAAGAGGAGGGCTGTATCACCTAAGTGCATTTGCAACAGGAAAAAAGTATGCTTTAAAATAATAGCAAAGTTCAAAATGTACACACACACATTTCCTTTGAAGTCAGTTTGTTAGCAATTTACATAGGATGGAATTATGAAATATACCCTATTTAAGAAGCTTTAAGCATTATAAATACTGTTTCAAGCTTCTCTACTTCTTTCAGGAAAGCCCGAAATACAATGTCTTATGAAAGAAGGAAGATTTGCAAATGCCCTCTCCCTGGAAGCATTCAAGGGCAAGCTGGGTGGGACTTTGGACAGCCTGAATTAGAGGAAGATGTCCCTGCCTATAGCAAGGGGGTTGGTTTATGGTTTGATTTTTATGTTGTTTTTTTTTTTTTTCAAGATGATCTTAAAGGTCCCTTCCAACCCAGATCATTCTATGATTCTATGATTCATTCTATGATTCTATGATTCATTCTATGATTCTATGATACATTAAGTACTTACTACAGTCTAAAAACTATAATCTGCTATTCAGTGTGGTGATATACAGAACAGGAAGTCTGTTGAGGTTAGAATACTGAAACAGAGTAAGAAGTTATAATCTACATCAGTTCCTCAGAGTCAATAACAAGCCAATGGAGATAGCATGAATCTCATTTTGCAGAATTGCAGATCACCTAATGGGGAGCAAATGCTCTCTTAACTAAGTTGTCTCTATTATCAAGAACCTCAGGTGTTATAAGTGATATGGTTCATAGTCTTCCCAGACTCCTCCTAGAGAGGACCTACTTTTCAATAACACTTACAGAAAAGGAAAATTTGAAACTGGGGAGCTAACAAGAGAGCTGTTTTAATATATAGATGAAACTTCCTGAACAACATCCTCACCTGTTTTAACTTCCTTATAATACATACTAACAGAAGAAAGAAAAACGTGTCCTAGAAACAGTTCTTCCTTTATTGCTAGCATTCCTTGCAATGCATGCATTATTTAAACCTCCGTAGGCCTAGATTATTGGCCATTCTATTGAAAAGGTTGAAACATCTGAACACAAAAAGGAGAAGTTGGATCTAATTCATTCATCACCAATAATACTCAAATATTTAGCTATTTATTCAAAGCAACAAAAGCATTCAGTTCAAGTAGGTAAATCCTTTACAAAATAATATGAGCAAAATTCATATTTTCATGAGGGAAGGGGAGGGAAGAGGAGGAGAGGAACCAAGCATTTTGTAACTCATAGAGAACAGGATTACAGAAAAAAACTTCTACTACAGAAAGGTACTAATCTTTCTAGTATTCAGAACATTATAAAGATTAGCATACATATTCTTGTATTGTACAATAAACACTTTAAAATCACACATGTTGCACTGTATAACTGCTTCAAGTGATAATTTTATATTTCTACTTTTCATGCTTCTTCATTCTGTAAAGCTTCCATGTTAGTCTTTCACTCTAGTGATCCTATTACAAGTCTAATGACTGTAAAATCTCAGAGTAGGAGCCTCTATCAGGGGGAGATGCACAAGCAAGAACATTTTCCAGTCCAGTGAAAATAGCAGGGGGTTATGGGATAATCAAGAAAAACTACTCTCAGTGTGATTTTCTATTTCAAGTACATTATTTTTCTTTGGATGAACCCCATCAGCTAGACTCATCCTCTGCCACGATGTATTAAATGTGATATTGCTCTTCGTGGCAATTTGTATGTTAATATCTTTAATTTAGGTAGGCAAATGCATTTCAGGCACTATAATTTGGAAGCACTCCATCTACCAAGAAAATGCAGCTGTCCCTGGACAGAGAAGCACAGCAAAAAGCAGAAGCAAAACCATTTGCTCTAGGTGGGGAGGAATACCACATTCAACTGAAAGAGTTCTCCAGGTAGCTGGAGGAATAAAATTGCACAGCTGTTTTGTCCTAAAGCCAGAGTTAGTATTAAGAATCCCACAGACTTAGAATCAGACAATCATAGAGTCACAAAGGTTGGAAAAGACCTCCATCCAGTCCAACTGTCCACCTACTACCAATATTTCCCTACTAACCACGTCCCTTAGTAGAAATGTAAATAATTGTTGAACATCTTCAGTAATGGTGACTCCATCACCTCCCTGGGCAGCTTGTTCGAGAGCCAGACCACTCTCTTGGAGAAGAACATTTTCCAACCTGAAATAAAGGATTCAGATTCAACCTGAATCTCCCCTTATGCAGCTTGAGGTCATTCCCTCTCATGCTATCACTAGTTAGGCTGTTGCAGAGAGCTAGAATGTCTCCTGTGAGCCTCCTCCAGACTAAACAATTCCAGTTCCCTCAGCCACTACCCATAAGACTTGTGCTCCAGACCCCTCACAGCTTCACTGACCTTCTCTAGTCATGCTCTAGGGCCTCAATGTCTTTCCTATAGTGAGGGGCCCAAAACTGAAATTGGTATTCAAGTTGTGGCCTCAACAGGGTGGGTACAGAAAGATGATCACTTCCCTGCTCCTACTGGCAACACTATTTCTAATACAAGCCAGGACGTCATTGGCCTTCTTGGACACCTGGGCTGGCTCATGTTCAGCCACGTGTCAACCAGTACCCCCAGGTCTGCTTCCTCCACACAGTCTTCTAGCCACTTCACCCCAAGCCTTTAGAGTTGCCTGCGTTGTCATGGCCAAAGTCCAGGACCCAGTACTTGAACTTGTTGAACTTCATCCCACTAGCCTCAGCCCAGTGATCCAGCCTGTCCAGATCCCTCAGTAGGGCCTTCCTACCCACAGGCAGATTGGCGCTTCTTCCCAACTTGGTGTCATCTATAAACTTACAGAGGGTGCACTCCATGTCCTCATCCAGGTGATCAGTAAAGATGTTCAACAGGATAGGCTCCACTTGTGACAAGTTGCCAGCTGGATTTAACTCTTTTCCTTACCACTCTCTGGGCCTGGCCCTCCAGCCAGTTCTTTACTCAGCAAAGAGTGTGTCTGTCCAAACTATGGGCTGCCAACTTCTCAGGGAGAATGCTGCGGGAGACAATATCAAAAGCTTTGCTGAAGTCAGGGTAGCCTACATCAACCGCCTTTCCTTCATCCACTAGGTAGGTTACATAGGAGTAGAGGCTGGTCAAGCAGGATCTGCCTTTCATAAACCCATGCTGTCTGGACCTGATCCCCTGGTTGTCCCACACATGACTTGTGATCTCACTCAAGATGATCTGCTCCATAACCATTCCTGGCACTGAGGTCAGGCTGTCAGGCCTGTAGTTCCCCAGGTCCTATTTACGACCCTTGTAGATGGGAGTCACATTGGCAAACATCTAATTCTCTGAGACCTCTCCGGTTCACCAGGAATACTGAGAGATGGCAGAAAACATCTTGGCTGTCACCTCTGCCAGCTCCCTCAGCATCCTTGAGTAGATCCCATCTGGCACCATGAACCTGTAGCAATCCAGGTGAAGAAGTAGGTCTCTAACTGTTTCTACCTGAATCATGGGGACTCCATTCTGCTCCCCCTTCCAGACTTCCAAGTCAGGGGCTAGAGTACCCCGAGGATAATTGGTCTGATTTTTAAAGAGATACATAAAGAAGGCACTGAGAACTTCAGCCTTTTCCTTATCCTCAGCGGTCACATTCCCCACTACATCCAGTAAAAGATGCCCTCCCCTTACTGTTATATATTTGTAAAAAAATATTTTATTCTTCCTAAGCTTAATGGCTTACAAATACTTGTAAATTATTCACCTACACCTTCAGAGTAAATGGCAGTACATGAACTCTTTCATGCGTTATAGTAGCACATGTGTCTTTCATGGAATGTAAACTGAATTGCAAGGGCTGCCATTTAACCTTTCTGGCAAACACTTCTGTGTTCTTTCTGCAAAATATGGCAAAGGATACTTTTCTGACCATTTACCAAGTGTAAAAATTCAAATAATCAAGGTCGAGGAAAATCAAAGTGACAGCATTTAACTAAACACTGATGCCAAAGAAGGCCTTAAGTGTTACATAGTGAAGGATTTTTAAGCAACTGTGACCAGATAGATCGGCTGTTATTTGTGTGTAATTGGACAAGTAAGGTTCCTGAGATTTTATGAACAGCAAACTCATTCTTACAAAAAGAGATCTCAGTACTCTGCTTTCTATAGTGTAGTTTCTTTTCTTTTTGCTGTATATTTATACCTTTTTTTGAAGAACAAAGTATACACTGATATTTTACTAAACCTTCAGAACACATCAAGTTTTCAGCAAATGACTGCAGTCTTTGCAGCTGGCAAGCCCACATTTAGCATTCCGTGGAGGCTACTGTGTATGCACACATGCTCATATGCTCTGCTGCACATGCTTAGGGTAGGATCTCAAGAGATCTTTTTTATCATTATTTATTTATTTTATTTTCCACTTCTCGATTTTCATTATGCACAAAGTTAGAAAGTTCTGCTATGATAGACTTTTTATAATGCACTCTTCTGTGACAGATCAGGTAATTCTGTAAGTTAGATCATGTTTGCCTTGGAAATCAAAGGATGGAAATTCAGTTTCAAATAAAATTTCCCACTGATGAGAATCCACAACAAATCTTACAGTTTTCAAAGAATACTTCTCATTTCTGACAATATTTTTTTTGCCGGTCTGAACTTTCACTGCTTCATTTCCGAAATTTTAAAAGTTATCTGCCTGTTATATTGAAGAGATTTTGCTTAAAATGTCAGATAGTTTAGAATCAAGAGGTCTGACAAAGTGCACCCACCCATTCAGTAAGAAATCCCTATTAACTGCCACATAATGATGACTACCCATTAATCATTTTAAATTAATTTGGTGTGTTTGCCATCTTGTTTTCATGCCAGTCTAAATTCTTGCTCACAACCATACAGCAGGCATTTTATAAGCATCTAGAGAACAATAAAGTTGATAAAAAATAGTCAACATCAATCTATTGTGGAAAATTCTGTCAAAACAGACTTTGATATGTAAAAAGAACTTCATATGTGGTTACTGTCCCTTGGTGGTTAGAAGGCTGCTTGTGTTATCTCACATAACACCTGGGATACAAATTAGAAAAATATGTAGTTTAGGTAAACTATCAGATTACCAAGTTGAACAAACTTTTGAAACAGTGGTTTTCAAAGACATTGCAGGGAAGAAATGCTTTTGTTGTAGCCTTATGACTGCTTTGTTCTGGCAAAGTGGTTAGTACTTGCTAAGCAAACATCTTGTGATGACTTTTGCTAAATGTCCAGAGCATTGCAACAGGCTGCCCAGAGGGGTTGTGAAGTCTCCTCCTCTGGAAATCCTCAAAACCCTCCTGGACATCTTCCTGTACGACCTGATGTAGGGAAGCTGCTTTAGCAGGAGGTTGGACTCAGTGATCTCCAAAGGTCTCTTCCAGCCACTACGGTTCTGTGATTCTGTGGTTTTATAAATCTACAACTCTATTCTCTCTTGCCCCAGCTGATAGCACTTGGAGCTCCTGGTCCTGAGCGGTTTTGCTGCAACCTGATGTATGGTTTAGGAGAAAGTCCGCTAAGAGCCTTGGCATCACTTGTGTCACTCATTGATACACTGTAGTCTAAAAAGGTCACTGCAGCACAAGGTAGCACAAATGCCAGACACAGCATTTAATACTATCCCAGTTACAATAAACTGTGTTTCTGTAGTGGCCTGTAGGTATGGATGTTAGGCAGATACTTTATTGTTGGCCAATTCTACTTTTCAGTTCTTGCAGATGTTCCTATTCTGCTGCTTAATGTCACTATCCTGCTAACCCAAATATAGCCTAATTAGCTGGAACTGACCCAGAAATCTTCTCCATCTTGTCACTGCTTTATTTTCAGATAAGAAAATCTTGCTATAGTGTTCAAACTGGCATTTCCCCCCCCCCCCCCCCCCCCCCAAAAAAAAAAAAACAAAAACAATTCATCATCTCTGAGGAGATGATGTCAAGGAGAAATGAACCCATGTTAGCCGATGAAGAATTTTTTGTCTCCTGCAAAATCACATTATCATGTGCTATCCTGAGACAATTCCCCATTGTAGAATTATCTCAGGATTTTTTCTATATCTCTAAATCTATTGAGAGACGTTAAAATAATACATATATATATAATAAAAAAAAGCCAAAGTCTTCTTTGGCTTTGGCCTGGGTATTTTTTCCTAAGACTCCAAAGTGCCCTGACAAAATTTTCCTTATCCATAGGTTACTACAATGAGCTAATAACGTAGGAGATGCTGTCATTTTATTATTTCATAGTCCTACCCATTTCATCTTTCTACAATAGAGATTTAAAATGGAGAAGTAAATCCGTAAATCACCAGTATGGTGTTACACAGCACAGTTAAGCAATATGCTGCACAGTGCAGCTTAGGAAGGCCTCCTTCTTACACCTACCTCTCAAACAGAACTTGCACTTTACACTGCACAGCTATATAATGACTGAAACCTTCCAGCCGTGCCTGGCTTGCAATGTGCGTGGCCCAGGTGCAGTCACGGTGCTCTAATTAGCACCATGCAATCCTTTGCTAAATGCCTCAGGGTACAGTTAAATTACACACCTTTTTTTTTTTTCTTTTTTTCTTTTTCTTTTTCTTTTTGGTGACAGACGCATGTCTCCAGGGCTGGTCTCTAATTACATGAATTCTGAACGCTATGAAGGATATGGCTGTACAGCAGTAGCTGTTTCCAAGCTCTCCTCCCTCTCATATTATACTACAAATGTGTCAGCTTCCTCCTGCATGACTGCCTCTCACTGTGTGGCTGCCTCCAGCCCCCCACTGCCTCTCTCACAGCTGAGGAAGTTCACCACCTTGCCGGATCAGCCCATCTCACTGAAGCTAGCCAAGGACATGGGTTTCATAGACAGAGAATAATGTATAAATATTACAGGCAATAGTCTTCTAAATGTGTTTATCCTATTTTGTTTATCCTATTTCTAATAAAAAGGCAATAAAACTCAGCAGTGCTGAAGTTTAGCATTCAGCATTTATTAGCTTTCTCTTATTTGCATGCAAGTTGTGGTGTGATTCAAAATCATTATACATACTCTGTTTTGGACAGCTTCATGTCTTCTCTGTCCACGTAAAAAGTGTTGAGTGAATGACCTGAATATGGAAGAAGACCCTTAGCACCTGTTGGTCTTAGGTTATCCACACCTGGTCTGATCCTGACTCACTTTTCTGGCTTGACCTTGGATCTGCCTTATCACCAGAGACTGCCTGAAATCAGAGTGCCTGATGCTGGGAGCAGTGGGACAGGCTGGGGAGGACCCTGCTTATACAGCCAGGTAGTCATCCTCAGATCCTCAGCTCTTAGAGAGTTTAATTCTTTCCTTGAAAGTTTTTCATTATTTTTACTTGGCCCAGAGACCTTTACTTCTCATCTGAAAGAAACATTTCCCCTACTTTGACTATATGTTAAAAAGAAGCCTGATTTTAAGGTGCCTTAGCTGATCGAAGAGGTACTGTGTTACCATGCTGTCTATGAGCAACATTTACACTTGTAGGGCTCCTGTTAATGTACTGCTGAAAGCACAGGTTGGTTATTGGGGATGCAGCGCCACAACACCAACACGAATAAATTGTGATTAGTGCGATTCACACACAGCTTAGTGATGTCCTGAATAGCTATTCGCTGTGGTGCTGTAAGTCAAAGTGATAAATGGAAAATCTTTCTCTACCCAGGAGAGAAAGGTTTTTGAGGAGACTTAGCCAAAATAATAGGAATGCCATGCTTGACTCACTAACTTTTTTCTTGCTAACATTTGCCTCTTTAAAACAAATTAACAAATTTGTAAGCATAAATGGAATACCAATCCCTGTGTAGACATCCCAAATGTAGATCTGTCTGTATTCGGTACTTCCTTTTGTTATGAGATACAGAACAGCCTTCAGCCATTCATTTGGAAACTGAAAAAAGCAATTTTGGTTGACCTGAATAGTTCACAGCTGGCCATTTCTAATTAAAATTTTCCCCTTATCATTCTCTGGAAGAATCTTAAAAGATTAACATGCTGTCTATCTGTTTCTTCCTTTGGTTTGGTTTGGTTTTCTTGGTAAGCCCTTTTGAATTAAAGGCACACAGTGAATATAGAACAGATATTGTTCCTTATGTAATTTGTCTACATGGATATGAAGGAAAGTGCAACACAGATCTGAAATCAGACCTTTGTCTACCCATGTTTATGTCAAGATAGAAGCGGTCCAAGTTACTAAGTGAGAAATATGAACAAGAATTCAAGAAGCAGAAAAACACATTCACAGGCATCTGTCTGCTCTGAAAGCATATCACATCAGATATGATATACTGAGTAGAAGTCATGTGGTTGGGAACAGCTTGGGCATTTTTCTGCCAATTTAAATTGCCTTATGGCATTTAGATTCTTATGAACCATTATTAAGTACAACCTTCTGCACTTGCCATTTGCCATATTCATCATCATGTGACTTTCTGTCACTCTGAGCAGCACTACATTCAGCCTCAATACAGATTCCTAGGCTGTGTTCAAGACGAGAGTCTGGCTAGCAGGGAGTTTCTTTTGAGGGGATGCAAGGCACTGTGTTCACCTGCTCTTTTGGGAGTGTAGGGCCATCTGTCAGCAACACAGAAACTGTGTTGATTGAGAAAGCCTCAAGAAACCTAGAAGCCAGAAATTGTGAGGAGCATGTTTGTGGAAATGCATCTTGCATTTTCTTGGAGCTTGGCACATTCCTTAGACTTGTAACAAGCATGACCGAAACTGAAGGAACCAGCCCTCCTTCTTTCCTTTAGATAAGTTCTGTGCCTCAGGCTATCAAGAAATAACACACAACAAATTTCTGAGATTTCTGAGATACCTCTTACTGAAACAATAACAATACTTGGTTGTGGTTGTTTCCTATTTTTATCTGTTCAGTTTCTTTGCACATATACAGTTATTGGCTAAGAGAACACCAAAAGCTTCTGGAAGTTCCAGCCCATTTTTGTATAATTTCTTGGGCACTGAACATGCAATCGATCAATGTAATTGATGGCTTTGGTATGTCACAAGAGAAAGGCCTCCAGCCTATGACTGTAGTACCAAGAATATTTGCACATAAGACACCAAACACATCTGTAAGTGTATTCTCTGTCTTATCAGACAAAGCAGGGGCGAGCCTGGTTTCCGAGCCTGGTTTCTGCCTGAGCTGATGCCCAACTGCAGAACATATTGAGGAATGCCTTTGGAATGGTAAAGATGTGCAGTACCTTACCACTTTGAATGCTGTTGTGCGTGCTGTTTCATCAGAGTCTTCCTTGGTCTACAGCTGCACACCCAGTCATAAGCTGCTGCAATTGAAATTGCTTTGACCTGGCATTGACAAGGCCATTGGATATCTGCTCATGGTTTTTGACTTATTTAAAATTTAGGTAATGGAGGAATGCACACTCTAGCAGAGTGCACCAGAAAGATGGACTTTCTTTTTGATAACAGTGAAATTATCATGAAAATAATCTTCCCCAAGGATTGGTGAGATATTTAAACGCATTCAGTGTGGAACTCTAAATTGGAAACTGTTTAAAGGACACCTCAGGGCTTCACATGTTCTTTACCTCCAAAGGCTGTGCTTGAAATTAATTTGAAATCCACATTATTTTTTTTTTTCAATTATACTCTTCAACCCATTGGAGAAAGAGTCCTAAAACTACCACAGTGATATATCCTACAGCAATTGCTTTCTGATGAGTCTCATAATTTTCTTCAGCTATTATATTTTCAAATTTATTTATAATGTGTAAATATGAACAATACAGCGTCATGAATAGTAAATGGTAATGATAAAAAATAACAAATACTATTGGACATGTATAAATGATTATTTGTCAGAAACGTTTAAATGATAGTATGTTTATTAGTAGAGAAAAGTGAAATGAGAATATAAATAGAATATAAAGGGATTTACAGCACTTCTAATGTGTAATATGGACAGTTAGAAATTCTAAGGGATTACCTGCAAAGGAGCTGTATTTTTCCTTCTTTTTCCTTTTGTTTGTATCCCCTTTGGAGAATCCTAAAGCAGCTTTGACCTCAGCCAGAACAAAAGCTTTGTTGTTGTAAAATGTCACAGGGCAGTACATATAAGATGGGAGATTGAATGTCTTTCAATCACATAGTGACAAAGAAATCCCAGAACAGCAGAAAAAAAGGGTTTTGACCATAAGCAAACAGATGGCCAGTCTGAAAAAGACCAGCCTTTATGGAAAAGAATTCCCACACCCACCCTCTCAATCACTTGCTGTTCCAGGACATTTGGTATATTGCATCACATTTTTGCATCCATTTAATTAAGGCAAGTGTTTTGGAATGAGAAACTCCTTGTATTCACTGAAAGTTGTGCTAAAAAAGGAAGATAATGGAAGTTATCCTTCCTCTTATCTTGTGAAATGTTTGTGCATAATTTTTCCCTTGCAAGAGTAAGCAAAAATAATCTGCATGCAAGTTATTAGTGGTGTTGTGCCTTGACTTATGTGTTTTTGAGTAGTGGTGGTGGTATGTTGTTGGGCATGATATCGGTTCTTTACTTGCACTGTTTAATAAGTGAAACCATCACTCTCTTAAACAATTTTAATTCAGTCAAGTGAAACCAAAACTGACATCTTCAACTTCATGAGCTCACAAATACTGGACAGAAATTTCTGTAAAATAATAATCATAATCATAATTTGACCATATGTCACTCTTGTAAAATTTCAGAAGAAAAAAAAGAGGGGGAACATTACCCTTTATTCTCCAGAATTATAATACAAGCTGGAAAAAGCTGGAAAATAAATTTTAAAAGAATTTTTTCTTACAGAATGAAAAGATGAACACGTATTTGTCTATTTACACAAAAAAATGTTACAGATCAATATCAACACATTTATGATAGTCCTTCTTTTTCAATAGTTTGATCCAGTATCTGCATTTCAAAGCAGAAATACATTCAGATAATTAATATAATTATAAAATGTCCTAATAGTTTGTCTTTGAAATCACCATACCGCGAATTACTTTTCTACATTCAGGTAAGGAGATCTGAAAAACCAAAAAAGAATTTGAGGGTCTTCATGGTCGGCATCACGAACTCCTGACCTTTCACTGTGAATCAACTGTTAAACTAAGTGACAAGCCTAGCATTCTAATGGAAGATTTCCTGCTGCTCAGCGTCACATTTTGGGTGCATCTCTGTTCCTCTTGCTTCCTAATTATATGGGTTTATCAGTATAAAGTAAGTCACTGTTGTTGCAGGTTATATTTATTTATTTTTGTTTATTTTAATGGACTCTGCTTGTTTTATTTTTTTCTTTAACTTCAATGCTTTCTTTTTTATATATATATATAAAATTTCTATAAATGCCTTCTTTTCTGCTGTTATATGTTACAAGCTCTGTTGTTCCTTTCTTAAATGTATGCGTTTTCCAAATGCACTGGAAATACTGGGGGTATGAACTATAGAAACAGTAGTGTGAAACAAACTACTCCTCTAATAAGGACAATCCAGCTTTGAAATCAAAAGGTTACTAGCGTGCAAGGGGAAAGAAAAAGTCTGCTGTCTGAATGCTATCTAGGCAACTGGCCATAGTTTCTGCAGTGGAGCTATGACCATTCCTTTTTGCCCAAGTTTCCTGCAACTATGAGCATATGTTAATTCCAGAGCACATAATACATCCATCAAGCTCTACTCTTCCTCTAAGAAAGTAAGAAATTGGCATGCAGTCTTTCTAAGAGCAATGTACAGTACCTTAAGGCTAGCACAAGTCTCAGTATTTCATCTTAGTACCGATGCCTACATATTAAAGAGTGGAAGTGGCGGACACTGATATGCTGTCAAGTGATGATATAAGTGAGGCATAATTCCAAAACTACTGCACTGGATAGAATTAGGCTACATGTGAAGGTGCAGAAGCATTGCATGATTTTACATAGAAAAATACCAAACATTGCATAATATAGAATCTCTTTTACTGTGGGCTGTAATTGGAGAAAATCTCACAAGTGGAGAAAGTCTCATGACTGGAGAAAATCTCACTTCGGCTGAACAGAGATATTCAACTGTACAGCATCCATCAAGCTGTTTCATATTTTCCCTATGTTCTTTATGTACAAAAAACCAAGACACATTCATCATTATTGGGAACATTTCCCAGGGTGTCAGCAGGTTCTAGAGCTCACTGATGTGGTGGATCGACCCTGCACTGCAACTAGACCACAACTCAGCAGTGTGCTCCCACCTTGCCTCTCCTCACAACTCAGGGGAATGGGAAGGAGAATTAGGAGCAAAAAGCAAGAAAACATTCATAGATGGAGACTAATAAATTTCACTATGTGAGAAAAAAAAAAAAAAAGAAAAGCAATGGAAAAGAAACAAACAAAAGAAACAAAAAATAAACAACAAAAAACCCATAGGCAATACAAAGGCAAGAACTCAGTACCTTCTAAAAGCAGACCAATGCCATCAGTCAGCAATAGCGGATTGCCTCTTAGTTTTTATTGCTGAGCATGTCATTATCACCACAGAATTTTCTCTGAGTCAGTTTGGGTCAGCTGCCCTGGCTGCATTCCTTCCATATCTTTTACCAGCTCCTACCCTACTGCTTGTGGCAACAGAGAAAGCCTTGATGACGTGCAAGAGAGCTGTTAAACAATATCTAAAACACGAGTGTCCTATCAACGCTGTCATCCGCTGGCCCAACGCCAACACTGTACAGCTTGCTATGACGAAAGCTAAATCTTTTCCAAATAAAGTGCAATTGGTTACCAAAAGAATCCCTGGTAAAGGAGTCTAAGTCACCTTATACTGCTTCCAGCTACCTTACAAAGATATTTTTCTGCTACCAGGAGAATACCAGAAGTCATTTCTGCAGCTTGTTCCTATCTCTCTTCTGTTAACTGTGGAAGGGCCACACAGAAAATTCTGTACAGATCTTTTGTGTATGGTTTCTACACAATTCCATATCTATGAACTTAACAGAATTACATGGAAAAAATAGTGTTTTTCTCCTGAAAGGAAAGTGATGACAAATATATAGCTCTGTAAATGAATTTAGGTTGTAGAGAAACTATCAGAATGGCCCAGAATTCTTATCAAAGATAAGAATGTCCATTACTTAGTTCCCTTTCTGGCCCTCCTATTCCCTAGAAAAAAAAAAGAAAAAAAAAAGAGTATTGACCCATGATTTTCAAAATGGAAGGTAGAGCAGGAAAAAAACCTAATAGCAATTTTGTAACTTGAATAAGTAGGACTTTGCTGCTCTTAATAAGCCTACTTTACCGAAGATTTGATAGATCTTAGTTCTCTAAACTGCCTTATGTTTTCAGACACCTTAGCAGTTAATCTTTTTTTGTGTTATAGTTTCTTTATAAAACCCATCAGCTAATAAGTTATGAACTTGATGTCAAAGCATAATTAAGATTGGTTGGCCTTGACTTCCACTCTTTGATTCATGTGAGCTCTTTGTCAAAATCCTATGAAGGTACTAGAGAAACACATTCATACCAGATGCCATGTTTGCCTGAAGGGTCCATCTGGCCATCGTAAATGCGTTAGATATTTGGCATTATGACAGCAATAGAATAAAATTATGGTAACCTGAAAAACGTGAACATATTATTGTGTTATTTTGTCACTTTTCTGTAGTGTTCCATCTCAGAATATCTCAGTTCTGAGTCCATGCATGTTATCACCACTTCACTTTTAAAACAAGTGAAAATAATTGAGGTCATTTGTTTTATTGAGCTAATTTGGATCCTGAAGATAATGTATGGTTTAACTGAGATGCTTACTGCCAGGATATAGACGTCAATGCAGTTTCATTAGCTTCTGGCTTTCTTTTAAGTTTGCAAGTTTCATGACTTCTTGTGTGATGGAATCTGCTTAGGTGTTAGGATCATCTTTGACAGTAGGCCAAGTACGTATGTTCTAAATGTTCTTTTGATGTGTAAGTAAATCTTTCTGTTAAATAGAATGAAGGGAAATAGAGGGTAACGCGTCTTACTTTCCATCTATATTCTTTGATGTTCTCCTAAAATGAAGGGAATTGCCTGCTTTGTGATTCTGTATAAAACTTCTGAAAAAGTGCCAAATATTTTCCCTTTCCTCTCTTTCTGAAAGACAGTGAAGTTAAAACAAAAAATGGCCAGAGGATCATACATACTTCAAGACAACAAAAGTTTGCAGAAAGTCCTTGTGCAAAGTCTTGTTGAATTAATTCTACTTCCAAAACAGAAAAACATAACTACATAGTGTTATGATCCAGTGCCTGGGTATTTCTGCCGGCTGCATTCAGATATCTCCAAGTGCATTTCAATTCACATTCCTAATTTTGCACATGCGTGCTTACAATATTCTTTGGTATTCCTTCACAGAAACATATCTCAATTCCCATGTTTCCTTTAGATTTCCATGTCATTTAAAGTCTCGCTGCAGCCACTTAAATCATCTCCTTAATTTATTCTCAGTAGTCAGCACTGGACTTGTTTGTTGACTGTTGAGACTTTACAGAAGTTTTGGCATAAAATCATTGTTAGCTTGGAAATTATCATAAACACACATATCATGTGTGTCCTGAGACATCCGATGGTGTCTCAGGACACAGAAAATAGCATAGGAAATAGATTAGCAAGCTTGAAGTCTGAACCTGGCATTATCTTAAATCTGCCTCTGAACCAGCAGAAGACTTCTGAAGATCTGAAGCAGGGACTCTACTGGTTAGCACATAAATTCACAACCAGACTGAAGAGTGTACTTAATTAGAATTAAACCAGCAGCCCAAACTGAATATTTATTTATATAATGCTGACATAAATACTTGTTTCAGTCTCTTTTAGAAATATCTTCCCTGCATGGTATAAATTATAGATGAGTCTGAGACCAGATATTTTGTCACACGCATCTATCAGATGAGTTTAAACAGAACTTGGTATTTCCTTTCTTGGCCTTGTTTCTTTGAGATACTGAGGACTTTCTGGGATGTCATTATAAAAAGACAGAAATCTCCAGGCTTACACTAGGCTCTTTGCCATTTCAGACATTTGGTTTTCATTTTGTGGAGTATTATAAGTGGAAAAAATGTTGTTCTGGAATTTAGATTTTGCATTCTTGAGCTCAGCAATGCAAAGAAGGGAGCTCATCTGAAGATAATTCAATATAATAACGTTTTTCACAGGCTCCTAGGACTATCAGTCACAGTAAAATCCAGAATTAATAGTAGGACTTGTCCCTCCCTATAGAGCTTTACACAGATTGGAAAAAATACTGGTCAGTGTCTGCATAAGATTTAAATGTATGCTGTGTATTAATCACTATATCACAAGTATCAGATCTCCTATGACACTACAAAAGTGACAGTACATTCAGTGAAAGTGTAGTTTTATAGATACCAATCATTCCCAGCTGTGTATGAGTAATATTCCCATAGTTTTCACATGCAACTAATTGCCAGGGTAAAACAACACTGCTGAAAACCGCCTGCTAACCTACATTTCACTTCAGACTACAAAACTTTTGAAATCCTAAAATATGTGAGCCCAGATCAAATTAAAGTAACTACGGCAATTTTATCCTCTAGCTCAGCTCAAATGCATCTGTTCCTGGATTGTGAAATGTGTGACATAGGCTGCACTCAAAGAATCGCTGGCTTGTTCCAGCTGCAGTGTGGTAGTCAGCTCTTTGTGTGGTCTTGCGTGAAGCACTTTGCTCCAGTCTCCACAGCTGCACTGTGGGCATTGGGTGAAGGGGATCACAAGGGAAGCACTTAATTTGGTGCCACCCCAAATAGCTGTGGGGGAAGCATATGAGGCTGTGAGAAATGTGTTCAAAGGCCAGTTTGTTCCCACTGGGCAAGAGAAATGGTTAAAAAAAAAGAAAGAAAGAAAGAAAAAAGCAGACATTGTTTTCAGGTTCATTCAAAAAGACCAATGCTAATCAGTTACCACATTATTTACTCGTGCTCTGTGGTGGGTTGACCTTGCCTGGCTACCAGACCCATCCACTCTCTCATTCCCCCAGCCCTGCAAGGACCAAGGAGAAAAATGTGATGGAAAACCTTGTAAGTCAGGATAAGCATAGGGAGAAAAGCCCACGGTGGGGCAGGAGAGCTTGGGCAGCTGCTGCCCACAGGGAGATCCATGGCAAAACAATCTGTCCCCTTGCATCTTGTGGAGCTGAACTCTTCCACTTCTATCTAACAGAAAGTAGTGTCTATCTCATTGAAGTCTTTCCACATTTATGCCAAGTAAATTAAACAAAATGGTGTTAAAACACTCAAAACCAAAATGAAAATAAATGTCTGAGACACCTATGAATGCAGCATATGTTCATCTTAAGGTTTGAGTGGCTTTTTAAAAAGTTTTGTTTTTCTTGATTCATTGTTTCCGTCCTTAAATAGAGAGGCAAGGTGGACTGAACACATACTTCAGTATCTTGCTCTGTGAAAAATTATCTAGCTAAGAATTAATAAACAAAGCAGAACATGAAGGTATTTCTTCTGGAAAGGACCCAAGTGCTTTTAAGTGAGGACCACAATTTTACATTTAGAAACACATTTAAAACATTATACTTTCAATCCTGTTTGCTAATCTTTCAGTTCTGTCTGCCTTTAGAGCAGCCTTATCCCTTTATCTTCTCTTTTACTTCTGCAACCTGTGCTGCCGCAGCACAGTGATTCAAATCCCTTGCTAAAATTTCGCTTTCATTTGTAGTGACAAAGAAGAATGTCATTCTTGCAAAATGTTTTGTAAACTAAAGGATCATGAATTTCTTGCTGAGATATTTTGAGAATCATAATTTTTACAGCGTCGAATAAGAGTTATAAAGTCTCATTATCTACTCAGCTATCCTGCATTTCCCAAGCTTCATTACAAAGGTGTTAAGGGAGACAGTGTCAAAAGCCTTGCAGAAGTCAAGGTACACACCATCCATTGCTCTCCCCCATCTACCCAGCTGGTCATGACATCATAGAAGGCTACCAGATTGGTCAACCGTGATCTCTTCCTAACATAACTGGAATCCAGCCTTATTCATCTTTGGTATATTTTGGGCGTCTAGCTTGAATATTGCATTCTTTTTTCTTGAGGTATGCATTTCAGGACACCGTTTCTCTCATTCTGACTAGCAGTTAGAATAAATTAGGGATTACTACGAATCAAAATAACTACTTTAATAAGATTATAATGGGTATTTGAAGATCTATAGAGCTTTTTCTTTTCTGGTGTATTTCGTTTCTTCCAATATGTGCAATTCAAAGTTGGTGTACTGCTACTTAATTCTGATTCTACATTCTGTTGCTGATTTTTTTACAGTAAAAAAAAAAAAAGAAAGAAAGAAAAACAAATAATAGGAAAATTTGCTGACACATGTCTGTTATATTCTTCAGTATATGATTTCTTTAAGTGTTTTTCCATCTATCTGGAGCTGTACTGGTATCAAGATCAGAAAAGAATCCAAATTCTAAAAGTAAGAAAAATTAAAAATAGATAGTGTTTCTATAGTTTTCTGTAGTTTTCTGATGTTGTACTAAGCTTACTGATACTAAACCACCCACAAAAATTGGCTTATCAGAGCTGTGCATATGATTTCTGTTGATGTGTTCCAAGTGAAGAACTCAACAAAAATCACATTTTTTGAAAAGGTTCTTCAGCACTTTGTTGGGCTCATTTTTTAATTATCAATGATGGTAATGTTTCAGAATTAATCAGCAGTGAATAGCTGGAGTGTCCATGATTACAGTAAAAACTTAATAGAGATTATGCAGATACCTTATCTGGCATACAAGAAATACACGAACTAAACGTCTTTGACTAACCGTATATTGGTCGAATCGATTTACTTAAAATGACTGATGTCTTTTGGACATAGCACATTGATAACTGTTGCTCATTGTGTGTTGCTGCTGTTCTCAAATAAACCTGAGAGATGTAGGGCTAAGAATTCTGCTATTATTTACCACTATTGAAAATGCTATGACAGAGGAAACTTTGAACTTGGGTGATATGACAGGGAGGGGCTGTTGCAGCCCATGATGTGAGGTTGCCCCTCATGAATTTCCCTGAACCACAGGCCTCCATTGCTGCTGCGTGCATCTTCTCCACATCAGTTCTGCAAAAGATGGTTTGCAGAGTTACTGATACCACAACAAAGCAGTTGAATATATTTGACAAAGGCAAGAAGATAAAAGATTCTAGTGAAGCTGCACCTGTAACAGGGGATATTTTGATTTCAGAAAAGAATACTGCATGCTCGAGTGCACACAGAAAAAGTATTTTTGCTTCAGGAAAATCTTAGAGGCTCACAAACAAGAGGCATAAAAGAGAAGCAGAAAGAGAGAGAAAAAGCGGTGGAGGAGATAACTGAGCAGCAGGGTGCCAAAGAAATTGTGACAGAATCACAGAGAGTTCCTCCTTGAAGTCTGAATTTAAGTCTAGAAGAATAATTTCCATGTGTTAACATTTTGTAGTCATTTTACAATTTGACGCACCTGCATAGGTATTATGAGGGAAAGTTTTGTCTCTACTCATCTTTAACCTGGTTGCTACTCTGATATTTTAATCTGCATTTGAAAAAATAATAACATTTTTTCTTGGTCTGTACTTCCAATTCCACTGAATAATACATGCTTGGAAAAAAGAAAAATCCAGTAGTCATTAATACTGGTGTCTTCCAAATGGAATATTTGAACAATATGAGAACTGTGTTCTCATCAGTATACTCAGGCACCTTGGTATTCTCTCACTGCTGAGCTCTGTTACTTGTCCACATTGGCTATCCATTTCTGACCTTTCAAGCATTCTGTAAATCAATTTGTGGAAGCCTGCTCACTCTCTGCGAAGCATTTGCAAAGCCTCCAGCTGTAATTCTTGATGACATGCATCTCTGATTTCCAGTAGTGAATCTACAGTGAGTGAAGGGGACACCTCAAGGGCATTTCAAACAAGCATGCCGTAGGGGCACCTACATGAAAAGATGTTTCTGGATATGCATGTAGACAGGAAGCCTAGTAGTCATACAAATGACTACTATTCTCTTCTGCCTGTAGCTAAGTTGTCTGGCCTATCAGTCTTCACTGAGCTGTGCACTCAAATGAGAGGTCAGAAGTTACTTCTTTAATAAAGACACTTACAGATCAGTGGAAACAGAAATTCAGACATTACAGTCAGACATCATGACGAAGCCTCTTGCATAATGAGCGTTAGTACCTGATGTAGCATTTCCTGCATTCAGCCCAAGAGCTGGTAGTAAAAAAAAAGTCAAATTTCAGTCCAAATTCTCCAAATAATTAAAACCTACTTCAAATACTAAGTTATTCACTGTTTTTAACAATTGAGATCCAAGATCTTCTCAAAAACAGATGCAGAGCTCCGCAAAGTGCTGATGGAAAACTGCATTTTCACTTTATGACTGAAAGCATATGCCAGAATCCCTAGTCTTTGTTAGGAACACCATGGATGTTGTGAGTTATTCTTACTTGGACAATCTCATAGTCTAGAATCTCTATCAAATTGCATAACTGAGTTCATTTACTTTCCCTGCCAAAAGGTCAGTGGCTTTTAGCATTTTAGGATACCAATGATTTAACTGTATCTAGAGACCAGAAGTTTACTATCAGTGTTAGAAGCTGACAATCAATGAAGCTGAGACATTCATACTGTGGCGTTCTACTGAGTGATTTACTGAGAACCTCTTTTTGCTGTGCCTCTCTTGACAGACTTGTTGAGGTCATAAAACCATGGATATTTATTACGTTCTTTTCACTTTCACTTGGAAGCCAAGCTATTCAATAAATGTTTTATCTAGAATTATTTTTATCATTTTAATCTGCGCCTACTTTATAAATAAAATGTTACAGTAAATCTATCAGTATGGTGAAAGAAGGTGAAAGAAGGTTCTAATCCAGTGCAATGAGAAAATGAAATTTTTAGGAAATGCTATAGATATAGACAAATATTCTCTATTCACCCATGAAAACTGATTTTTACTTTTAGAGAAAAGGACAATTATCTAAGAAAGCTTGCAGATTAAAAACAAGAAAAGAAAACTGCTGTGCCTGAAAAAGAATGAGCTTCAAATGTCTCTTGGTTCACAGATGGAAAAGACAAATCCATAATTGATTTTAATTAAAGATAACATTTTTGCATATGGAGCAGAACAAATTCACCACAGCTAAGGGAATGGTCAGTTTTGCTTCTACTTTGCTTCATTGGTAATGAGAACTCTCCTCATCATTGTCTTTATTTCCTTTCACGTGAGAAGCTTTTTTTTTTTCTCTATTATACATGTAATATACATATATATTCTTTAAGTTCTGGCTTCTGAATTGTTAAGCCCGTATAAGTCCCAAGACCAGCAGCAGGTGATGCACAGCTTACTAGATAGAGCAGATTTCTTTGTCTTATGAGAGTAGCATCAATTACTATTAAAGTCTTTGAACGCATATATCCTACGTTTCCTTAAATGATAGGCTCAATAAAAGCAATATAGTTGGTCTGTGAGTCTTGTTTATCCTCTTCCTGCAACTTAATAAGTAATTTTCTGCCTTATCCATCCCTATCCCTGACCACAATCAGTGCTGATAATAATAGGTTCACGTGATATCCAATTCTTCAAGTAGCTGTGTGCAGCTCAGCTGTCATATATTGCCATAGCCTACAAATGCCAGCACAAAAGTACACAATCGCACACACACACACACACACACAAAAGGCAATAACACCTGAAATTCTCAGAATTTCTATTAGTTTTGTGTCATAAACTACAGCAAGTAAATAAAGAACAGCAAAAAATAGCAAACTGTCTCCACAAAGGAAGAGCTTACTGGATGTTTTTGTCAATACCTCTGAAAATTCTGAAGTCAAATGTTGTTTGGCATTTTAGCCTTAAAATATATGCACAGATTTGGTGGAAGTGGTGAAGTTTTTATTTTGGATGAGCAGTTTGAAAAAGTGACCTTAAGAGTGATATACAAGATATCTTTTTCAAGGTTTGGCAGCAGAAACTAGAGGTTGCATTAATAATCTGGGCTTTCTGACTTGGCCCCTTGTACTGTAAGTCTAGGGCTGCTGCTTAATTTGGTGAAAGCACTGTAATTTCCAAGGCGTTACATTTATTATATATAGCTTGGGAGGTAAATATTCCATAAACTTAGTATTGTTCAGCATGTTTTCACATTAGTGTCTTAATAAGCAATCATTATGTTCTGAGACATGCAATACATTGTTTTTCTATAAAGTAAGCTCTAGGTATGTATGTGTGGCTTATCTAGAACTGTGTGCAGTAAACCTAAACTATTCGTGGTATCTGCTTTGTACCTTTAATGACACACATTTCTGACATGGTAACCATTTGCTCTCAACCCTATGATAAGTTCTGTCTTCAAAAAAAGTAATATAGAATACAATGTCTCCAATCATAAAAAAAAAATCTTGCTTAGCATAAACAACTTTGACTCTTCCTCTGGGATTTTAGATTAATGAACTATCCTTGTACAGTCTTGTCTGACTGTCAGCTATAACAATTTATATGCAGTGATCTCTTTAGTAGAGGTATTTTTAATTTATTCTATCAGGTGGAATCATTGCTCCTTTTAGTTTTTTAAACTGAATCAAAATTCTTGACCTCCTCACATCGTTTCTTACATCTCGCCACATACAATATAGAATAAATCACCTTGGGTGCATATGATCCAATCTTGCAATCTCTAGCTAAGAAGAATTAATGTCTTTCTGAGAGGGGAAAGCCATTGGCATCTACTGAACTGTCCTTGTGTTTGAGATCAGGGGTTGGATGCAAGGAGACATTAACAAGCTATATAGAAGATTTATTTTGGGGTACTATAAATCAGATTAATCAATATTTTCATCAGTTCAAGTCAATTTGAAAGCTTGATCATGGGCAGTGCTCGCTGACTCAGTTTACTACTACTACTGTTTACTATTATTTGCACTATTACACCCACCCAGACCATTTTTGCTACAAGGCAGAGTGCTGAGCTAGGCGAGTAAAGAATGCATCGCCATCAGAAACATGACAAATCTACGGATGTTTTGTCAGTTATAGATTTCCTCATTGTTGCTTTGCCCAAGGGCTACTTTGTTCTGCATGGCTGCTTAACAGAGTATGAAGGAAGGCAAACAATCACATGCAACCCATGAGTAATGTTCCTAATACCAGGGTACTAATTATTGGCGGCTTTATGGTGAGCTGCCTTACTGTTGACCTGCTTTGTTTATTTAGAAAAGGTTTCTTGACAAGACTATCAAACTTACATTAAGGGTGTTAAATTCTGTCAATGCTGACACACAAGGAAAAATAACTATTAAAATCTTAACACCAGCTATGGTCTAAACATGACCTTAAAGAGATGGTGTGAGACAAGCAGAAAGATCAGGCAGGAAATTTAATAGGATTCCCTGTTCATTGCCACCACAGGATGGTAAAGAAGTGTAGCAGCATAAATTTGCCAGGTATTTGCCTGTCTGTCTGTCTCACCTAACAAAATACAGAATTTACTCTTTACAGGCTGTTACTGTAAAGTACTTTTATCAGAAGAGGTCATGTCCAGATAAACAGGTTGTCTTCAGGAAGGATGGACCTGTTATCTGAAAGGCTATCTGAACGCCTGCAGATTATCTGTTTGGCAATGAGAAGGCAGAAAAAAAAATGTCAGCAGAATAAGAAAGTTAACATTTTTCCCTTTCTGAGACTACAATTATTCTAACAGAGCTTTAAGTCTTTTTAATAGAAGTTAGCAGAAATACTGCGAAATACAAAGAAAAAGTTCCCTAATCATGCTATTTCTGTGAGAGAATCTAAATTCTTAAATATTTGATCTCAAGGCTTGTAAAAGTGGCTGTGAAAAGCATAGGTAAGAATTAAGAAGGCTTAATCTACACGGATTTAGTTTAGCTGTTTTACCACAGCTATGTGGGTTTATTTTAGATTGCTTGGGCTTTGTATGGGAAACTGTTGATCACAACCTGAACCTCTGATTGACCACCTGAGGCAAGCAATGAGTCAGCTGTGGGAGCACAGGTGAAAGTAATAACTCCCAGATCTCATTTAATGGCTGACTACCACTAAGGCAGGATCTCTTTCTCTGGAGATTGCTCCTGTGTGTTTACTGCAAGCCTTCAACATCAGTGAGCATTTTCCATTTATTATAGATTATCTTTCTACCATGATAATCTTTTGTACAAAACATCTGGATAACCTCTGCTTACCTATCGACTGTAATAGCTGTACATTTGGCGAGCCAGGCAGGACAAATCGACATAATGTCTTTCTTGTGGGGTATTTATAAATGGGTCGGGGGGAGAACATCACCCCCTTAGACAAAATGATCCCTGGGCAGATCCCAGGGTTCATGGATTCTCCTTATTATCAGTTGGCCACTATAATTGAACAATGGGGTCCCCTGAGGGTTATGGGGAGTATTTCCCCAATCCACATGGTGGAATATTTTGAAGGATTAAATAAGGATATTTTGATTACGAAAGAATGGCTGTTAGCTGCCTCTACAGTAGCATGGCTGCTATTAAATACCTTAAATCAGGTGGAAACTAGAGCTGATGCATTAGAAAATGAAAAACAATTATTGCGTGACCGTATTGGAGAACTGGAAAGACAGGTCACAATTTTGAGAGGGAAAAAAACTAATTCTATCATTTCCCTACAAAAAGTCCTGAATATCTCTAGAAATTACTGGGGACCCTGTACAAGAGAATCCACAGAATCTGGATTTTGTACATGAAAGCACTAAAAGGTCAGATCTTGAGGCCCCACTAGAGCTAGATCCCTTTGAGATCCGACCAGTTGTAACTCAAAATATATATATATATATATATATATATATATATATAAATGCAGGAAAGACCAGCGGGGCAGCCTCCTGACCAGTGGCCCCCTGCCCAGAGCACACTGCATGTAACAGCCTGCCCATACACGGCATCTGAATTAATGGATTTAGTTCAGCACTTTAGACAAAAACTGAGGGAGAACATGCCAGCATGGCTGCTGTGATTGTATGACATGGGGGCAGAGAGCGTTGTGGTGAATGGACTAGAAATTTCAAAACTAGCATCTATTACCACTCACCCAGCGCTCAGGCAAAGACTATATGCAGCTGTCCAACATAATGATGAAAATCATTCATTGATTACATGGTTAATGGCTGCATGGTGTGCAATGTGGGCAAACAAGAATGATATACTATTAAATACCGGCCTATGGTCCTCTATGGAGGACCTGCAAAACCATATTCGAGAATTAGGTATGAAGGAGGCAATCTATGAGGAAGATTTTGAGAGCCCAGACATGATGAAATTTTCAGCAGGTATGCGAAACTTCATCCTGCAGCAAGATCCACCACATCAGTATGGTACTTTGGTATCCATACTAAATTCCCTAGTGGCCTCAGAGGCCATAATACAACAGGCTGCCCAATTGGTGGCAGATCTGGGGGAGACAGACCGCCTACAGGCTAGGTGCAATCAGAGTCTCAAGAAAACAAATGTACAATGACCTGATTAGAGCAAGAGTTCAATTTCAAAAGATTGATAGGGAGCCTAATCAAGTCTTGTTATAACTATGGAAACAGTTACAGAGCAGTCAGAGGTTCCAACATATGTCCAAAAGGGAAGGAGTTAGACTCATAGAACGGATTCCACAAAACACGTAGAATCTAGAAGACTTCATAGTCCCATCAAAAAAACGTAAACCTTCTCAGGCAGCCTGGGCAGCCACAGTTGAGCCACCAGAAGAAAAAGACTTGGGGGTTGCAGAGTTGATGGCATGACATAGAAGCCAAAATTCCCCAAAAGCAGGGTCTCTAGAGGAGACCGGAGACCGTATGTTGAACTAATGATTCATTGGTCCCGAAAAAGTGTGCAGTGGGTCATGGCACTAGTAGATACTGGGGCAGAAACATCAATTATATATGGTGAGCCAAACCAATTTTCAGGCACTAAGGCGATGAGAGGTGGGTTCGGGGGGCAGATGATCCCTGTAACCCAAACATGGTTGAAATGGGGGTTTTGGTGTCTACTACCCTGGGAGTACAAGGTGTCTATTGCCCCAGTTCCAGCGTACATATTGGGGATAGACATCCTTTTGGGTCTGACTCTCCAAACCACTGTGGGAGAGTTCAGATTAAGGGAAAGGTGCATTAGTGTCTGGGCGGTGCAGGCAATATTGAGAGGCCATACAAAACATGAGCCTATTTGTCTGCTGAAACTGCGCCGGATTATTAATGTAAAGTAGTATAGACTCCTGGGTGGGCAAGATGAAATACCAAGAACGGTGCAGGAATCAGAAAAAGTAGGTATTATAAGACCTGCACATAGCCCATATAATTCCCCCATATGGCCAGTGCGGAAGTCAGATGGAACACGGAGAATGACAGCGGATTATAGAGAACTGAACAAGGTCATGCCGCCTATTCATGTGGCCGTACCTAATGGACACATTAAGTAGAGAGATTAAAACATATCATTGTGTTTTCACAGAATCACACAGAATCACAGAATTGTAGGGGTTGGAAGGGACCTCCAGAGATCATCGAGTCCAACCCCCCTGCCAAAGCAGGTTCCCTACACCAGGTCGCACAGGTAGGCATCCAGGCGGGTCTTGAATATCTCCAGAGAAGGAGACTCCACAACCCCCCCGGGCAGCCTGTTCCAGTGCTCCGTCACCCTCACTGTAAAGAAGTTCTTGTGCACATTCATGAGGAACTTCCTATGCTCTAGCTTCATCCCATTTCCCCTTGTCCTGTCCCCACACACTACTGAAAAGAGTCTGGCCTCACCACTATTGCCCCCACACCTCAGGTATTTATAAACCTGAATCAAATCCCCTCAGCCTTCTTTTCTCAAGGCTAAGCAGACCCAGTTCACTCAGTCGTTCCTCATAGGGGAGATGCTCCAGGCCCTTCACCATCTTTGTGGCCCTCCGCTGGACTCTTTCCAAGAGATCCCTGTCTTTTTTATACTGGGGAGCCCAGAACTGGACACAGTACTCCAGATGAGGCCTTACCAGGGCAGAGTAGAGGGGGAGGATCACCTCCCTTGACCTGCTGGCAACGCTCTTTTTTATACACCCCAGTATGCCATTGGCCTTTTTGGCCACAAGGGCACACTGCTGGCTTATGGCCAACCTGTCATCCACTAGGACGCCCAGGTCCCTCTCTGCAGAGCTCCTCTCCAGCAGGTTATCCCCCAGCCTGTACTGGTGCATGCAATTATTCCTCCCTAGGTGCAAGACTCTACACTTGCTTTTGTTAAACCTCATCCTGTTCCTTACTGCCCAGCTCTCCAGCCTGTCCAGGTCTTGCTGAATGGCAGCACAGACTTCAGGCGTGTCAGCCAATCCACTCAACTTCGTATCATCAGCAAACTTGCTGAGGGTGGCCACTATCCCCTCATCAAGGTCGTTGATGAAGATGTTGAACAAGACCAGACCCAGCACAGACCCCTGGGGGACGCCACTAGTTACAGGCCTCCAGCCAGACACTGCACCGCCAATGACGACCCTCTGCGCTCTGCCAGTCAGCCAGTTCATGACCCACTTCACTGTCCACTCACCTATCCCATACTTCCTCAGCTTTGTTATAAGGAGGTCATGGGGGACAGTATCAACAGCCTTACTGAAATCAAGGTAGACTACGTCTACCGCTCTCCCCCCATCCACCCAGCCAGTGACAACTTCATAGAAGGCCACCAGGTTGGTTGAGCACGACCTCCCCTTGGTGAACACATGCTGGGTACTCCTGATAGCCTCCTTTTCATTCTTCAGTATTCCGATTGCTGAAAAATCACAAGACCAGTTTGCATTTATGTGGGGAGGTGGGCAGTGGACCTTTTAGGTCCTGCCGCAAGGGTACGTGCGTTCACTGATATACTGTCGCAATCTAGTGGCGCGCAACCTAGTGAAACAGGAGAAATCTGATAATGTCAATTTATATCACTATACTGATGATCTCCTGTTAATATCCGACTCATTAGAGGCAGCAGGACAAGCAGCAGATTTGTTAACCACCTACCTGCAGAAAAGAGGATGAGCTATAAATCCTCAGAAGGTACAAGGTCCAGGCCTGTCCGAGAAATTCCTGGGGGTAGTTTGGTCAGGAAAAACCAAAGTACTACCCAGTGCTGTAGTAGATAAGGTTCAGGCATTTCCAGTCCCTATGACACCAAAGCAGCTGCAGGAAGTTTTAGGTATACTGGGGTACTGACACTCCTTTATACCTCATTTAGTGCAGCTGCTGAGGCTGCTGTACAGACTTACATAGAAGGGGCAGCTATGGGGTTGGGGGAAAACACAACAGGATGCTTTCCAACAGGTGAAACTGGCAGTTAAACAAGCCCAGGCATTGGGTATATTCGGTCCTACCCTCCCAGCTGAATTGGCTGTTCATGTTACTCAGAATGGCTTTGGCTGGGGCCTGTGGCAGCGCCAGAGTTCTATATGGACCCCTATTGGATTCTGGTCTCAGGTTTGGCATGGAGCAGAAGAAATATACAGTATGATTGAAAAACAGTTATTGGCTGCCTATTCGGCATTACAAGCGGTACAGCCAATAACCCAAATGGCTGAAATTTTAGTTAAAACCTCTCTGCCAATTCAGGGGTGGGTAAAAAGTAAAAGGAAGGTGACCCACCTTCCTAAGACGGGGGTGGCCCAAGCACAAGTGGTGGCACGATGGGTCGCCTATCTCAGCCAGAGGAGTAGTCTGTCTTCATCACCACTGAAATAAGAATTACAGAAAATCCTAGGTCCAGTGACGTACCATAGTAATGCACCAAAAGAAACGTTGGTTGCTCCACCAGAGAACAGGCCTGTTCAAGACAGAAAATATCCTATACCTGAAGATGCGTGGTACACAGATGGGTCCAGCAAGAGCAACCCGAGCAAGTGGAGAGCAATAGCATGTCATCCCTCTACTGAGAAAATCTGGTTTGATGAGGGGGACGGTCAGAGCAGCCAATGGGCAGAATTGTGAGCCATGTGGATGGTCATAACCAAGGAACCTGGTGATGGTGTCCTGAACATCTGCACAGATTGCTGGGCTGTGTACAGGGGCTCACTCTTTGGATTGCACAGTCAGCCACCCAGGAATGGACTATCCACACCCAACCAATCTGGGGTAAAGACATGTGGTTAGACATATGGAATACAGTTAAACACAGGACTGTATATGTTTACCATGTCTCTGGTCACCAACCCCTACAGTCACTGGGAAATGACGAAGCCGATGCACTGGCCCAAGTTCGATGGATTGAGAATTCACTGTCTGAGAATATTGCCCGTTGGTTACACCAGAAACTACGGCATGCTGGACAAAAGCTAGTGCAGGCAGCTGCTAAAGCATGGGGGCTGCCCGTACAACTATCTGACATCGCCCAGGCATGCTGAGACTGTGATGCTTGCTCTAAGATGAGACCGAGATCGTTGCCCGAAACAGCAGCCCGTACTGCTAAAGGATACAATCCTTTCCAGTGATGGCAGGTTGATTACACTGGGCCCCTGTCTGAGGGGGCGAGATATGCCCTGACCTGCACTGATACTGTAAGTGGGCTACTGCAGGTCTATCCAGTACCAAAATCAAATCAGGCATATACCATCAAGGAACTTACTAAACTGATGTCTGCCTATGGGACACCTCAAGTTATCAAGAGGGATCAAGGGGCCCATTTTACTGGTGCAATGATACAGCGCTGGCCAGAAGAAAACAACATCGAATGGCGATTCCACCTGCTATATAACCCAACAGGGGCAGGCCTCATTGAACGTTATAATGGTATCCTCAAGGCTGCCCTGAAGACGGACTCCCAGTCTCTGCAGGGGTGGACAAAGAGACTCTATGAAACTCTGTGGGACCTGAATGAAAGACCTCGAGACGGCAGACCTAGTGCCCTGAAAATGCTACAGACAATATGGGCCTCCCCACTTAGGATCCAAATTACAGGCACTGATAATCAGGTAAGACCCCAGGTTGGTAATGAAAATAATCTTCTGCTCCCTGCCCCTGAGAATTTAGAACCAGGAACCCATAGAATAAAATGGCCTTGGAAGGTGCAGGAAGGACCCAAGTGGTGTGGCCTACACGAACCTTGGGGGAGATTGTTGGAGGTGGGAGGTTCAGTAGTCCCACTGGTAATAGGTACATGGCCTATGGATACTGTGGTCAACACTCTAATCTTTACTGCTAAAGGGACGCCCATCATGTCCCTATGGTAGATCAAGATGCCTCCTTTGGTGCCAGATATAGTTTGAAGCCGCAGATATCTGGCCAAAGGGTATGGCATAGGTGGCCAGGGCATGCCCCGGTACAAGCTGAAGTGTTGACCCTGGACAGAAATACGGCCTGTATCTTGCCCTGGAGGGCAGACCTTTCCCTCCTGGTACCTTTGAAACATCTGTATTACTCCCCTTGAGTCTTTGAGCCTCCAGGACCACTGGAAGGAACAAAATATCCTTAAAGCATTCCAGTGTTGCTGCCACATCATGTGCGATACCCGGTGATGACCTACATGGGACTGATGAAACATAGATGGACGTGCACCTCATGATTATGTGTCTCCAGTAACACCAATCAAGTGCTGGCCCACAGAAGAACGTGAACCTTCACCAATCATCGCTCAACTTGTGTCAACATACATCGTGACGGGAAATTGTATAAGCGTCGCGATATGTTGGATCTCTATAATAGGGGAAAGCTCATCTAATCATTGGTTCATGCTGTGAAGGGGTGGAGTGTATGGGAAACTGTTGATCACAGCCTGAACCTCTCCAAAATTTTCACTCTAAAGTCTTGTAACATCCAATGAGAATGAAGAATTACAATACCAGTGAGAACTAAATTCAAGCTAATATTGTGTGTGGAAACACCTTACAGTATCAATCAAAATGCAATCTACAGAAAATAAAGGCTAGCAAGAAATTATTTTCAGAATTCATCTGTTGCACCAAATTCCAAAGCGAAGTGTTTTGCTAAGGTGCACATATTCCACATTAACTTTTAAAAAACATGTTGTGACAATAAAATATCAGTTCAAATATGGTAATAAATTACATTCACAGAGAAGACAATTGCCCAACAAAGCCTTGGAAAGCAGAAAAAAATCTTGAATGGGCTAAAACTAAGCCTAGAATATTCAGCTTGCTCCATGCAGCTCAGTTTAGTGGCCTGCAGCTGACACTCACATTTAGTGGTAGCAATGAAAAAGTCTGGTAGAAAAGAAGATAAACACTCAGTCCCACCCCCAAGGAAGGCCTCCCTATTGAGGTATTCTCTCCTTCTCAGAGTCCAGATCTTTTACCCAATACTGGCAAAACTGATGGGTGTAGAAGACTTTGTGTGTGACAGCTGGTGAGTCTTCTGCTGGCAGGAATGCAGAGTACTTTGCATGAAGAACATGGTTCCTATAAAGATGAGTAAAAACAAATAAACAACAACAACAACTATCCTTTAAAGCACATTCTGGATAGTTTGGCATTTCCCTGTTTGCTGTCATCCTGCACAGGTACTTAGTGGTATTTACCTAATCTTAACATCACCATATTTTGTACCTCACTGGAATGCAGACCTGCAAGTCAGACAAACTTAATTAACTTGGCGAGCTGCCTCACTGTCAAGAATAATTCAAAAGCAATTTCTCTCAGATCAGCTAAAAAGCATTCAACAGTAACCAAAATATTTCAGTAAATTTATAGGGTGATTTTTTACTTTTTTTTTCCCCCTTTAAAGTGTATTTCATCAGTTATTCCTTTCCTCTATTTCCTTTTCCTCAAAGGAATAGCTATCAATTCTGGCAACACGTTTGTCAACTTGCAGAGAGCTGAAGGTAGAAGACTTGCTTTAAGAAGACAAGCACCGTATAAATAATTGCTTCTTACATTTTTAAAACATACCCTTCCGGCAGATAATCTTCAGGAGCTGCTGACTCCTTATTAGCATTCTGCTGGAGACAGAACAAAAAAAATAAAGGCTGCCAGAATCCTCCAAAGGATCACCTGCCACATCAGCTATCACAATTCCAGCTCCTGTTGTTATCATTTAATAGGCACACAGTAAAAATATCTCAAGGATATCTTGTTTGAGAGCCCTTTTTATTAAACTTTCCACAAATATATGGAAATGAAAACCCTATCCCAAGGTCTTTCTTGTTGCTATGAAATGCTTTATGTGGATTAGGAAAATAAAAATCTGAAATGGTGTGAATGCTGCCAGGTGCCATCCAGTAGGTTCATTTTCAGACTGTATTTTAGTGCTTCCCTGACGAAATAGCAGGGATGGTGGTGGTTGCGGTTGTGTTTGTAAAGTGAAATGGTTTGGATATTTTCTGCTCAGGTGGAAAAGGCCTCATACTGCTAAAGAGAGTACTATTATATCAAAACTGACAACTTTGACCTGAGCAAAGACATAACTCAATCATACAGTAAAACGGAAGATATGATAGAATGAAACAGCATAGCATATGGAGAACTACCAGTGAGATGCAGAGAACGGGAAGAGAGAAGGAAGAATTCATTTCTAGATCAATGAGCTACATTAAGGCCTGAGGGAAATGAGGTTACAGTAAGGACTGCAGACAGACAGTAGTTTCCAGCAACCAATGCACTGAAGAAGATTATCAGCTTTTTCTCTAAAACAGAGTATTTTCAAAACCAACGAGTGATTTGGGGTGATTTTTGCTTGCTGAGCACCAAGCAAAAATCAGATCTGATTTCCAGAGTCGGTGAACAAATGGCCATCTGCAGTGCCTAAATCACGAGTCACACATAAGTGAAATCGTACACTTGAAGGTGTTCATTCTGGCTGTTATGTGCTGGCTGCATAAGAAAGATTATCTGAAATTGCATGTAGCCTTTTGTACCATTTCAGAGCAAACAGGACAAGAAGAAAGATCTGAGACATGGAGAAAGCTAAGATGTTGAGCATCATGAATTGCTGTTTTCCACTTCTAAAGAAATTCCAAGGCTGACTCAGTGTCTAGTTCTTTTTTCCCTTCTCTTCTGGAGTACTGCATACAGAAGAATTAATATGTGTTTATCTTGCAGACTCTTCTTGCAGTTTTGCTTTTTGAGTAAAGAAGTGAAAATTGTTTCCGCAAGATTTTAAGAATGTGACCACAATTTGCTCACAGAAGTATTTTTTACAAGCTATCAGTTGCTTGTCATTTTGGAGTCAGTTTTCTATGATGACATGGGTCAGCTCTGAAGTAATCAAAGCTTTCTATTGCTGTATAAAGCCTGTCTAGGTAACTGAATGCTGTGATGACATCAGCAGCTTTCTGTCTCTGAATCAATATTAAGAATCACAGAATGATGGAGGACAAGAATAAATGATGCTTTCTGGTTGTACTATAGCCAATACATGATGAGCCAGGTCCATACCTCAGCTGGCATGTAGCAAAAGATGACTGTTATAAGCTTTAAGAGAGAGTTCTAATGTGAATTACTGAGTACCTTACCTACAAGAGGTCAAAAGACTGAGAAAAGATCCCTCTGCAGTGCATCTTCCAAGGAAATCAAAATAACTTGTAAGATAGGTTTCTGGCCTGATCTTCAAGTTTCAAAATTAATTGAAATGGAAAACATTTTGTATTTCTGTTTCTGAGCACAGGAAATGCTTTCCTTATCAAAATCTAAACATTCATCTGCCTCAAAAGAACATTACAGAGGATTTATACATATAGAACTCTGCAGGTGGTACCACAGAATCATGTGACGTGTGGCAAAAACTGCACACTGTACTGCTGAAGAAACAGACTCTAGATTTTATATTGGTAGAACTGCAGGGGCAACCTGCACCTGAAGTAGAAGAGAGGAGGAGTGAGGTCTCACCAGGCCACACTGCTTTGCTTAAATAAAGCTTCATCCATACCCTGATTTTGATGCATTTATTTTTTCTCAAAGTTTTTGTATAGCTTCAGAAAAGCTAGTTTTCACGACTAGTGGGATAGCACACTTGATATTGCTCCACTGGAGAAGCAGGCTGTTCTATTCTTGTGCCTTTAAATCTACAATAGCGTTTCATACTTTGAGTCCTAATGCCAGTGGGAGAGGTCAGAACTTTGCTCCTCTGCTGCTGCATTGCCAAGTCCTTTTGGATGACTGTGCTGAGACTGGGGCTTTGGCAGAAGAAAGGATTCTGAAATGAGTGGAAAAATACTCCTCATCATCAGGAAGTTCAGTCCATCAACATACTGACCACTCACAGAATGATAAAAATGTTGGTTACAAAGTGTCTCTAGTCCTCCAGCTTGTGAGGTTATCTCCAGTCTCTGCTCAAGTCATAGAATTGTAGAATCACAAAATCATTAAGGTTGGAAAAAATCATCAGTTCCAACTGTCCACCTACCACCAACAGTTCCTACTAATCCATGTCCCTAAGTACTACATTTACCCTTTCCTTTAACACCTTCAGTGATGGTGACTCTACCACTACTCTGAGCTACCTGTTCCAATACCTTACTACTCTTTCTGAGAAGAAACTTCTACTACTTTTCAATCTGAACCTCCCCAGTTGCAACTCGAGGCTATTCCCTCTTGTCCTATAGCTGTTACCTGGGAGAACAGGCTGATTCTGACCTTGCTACAACATCCTTTCAGTGAGTGTAGAGAGTGATAAGGTCTCTCCTGAGCCTCCTCTTCTCCAGACTAAACAATTCCAGCTGCACCTCATAGGTTTTGTGCTCCAGACCCCTCACAGCTTCATTGACCTTCTCTCGTCATGTTCTAGGGCCTCAATGTCTTTCCTATAGTGAGGGGCCCAAACTGAACACTGTACCTGAAATGTGGCTTCAGAAGTGCTTAATACTGCTGAAGGATAATCACCTCCCTGCTCCTGCTGGCAACACTATTTCGAATGCAAACCAGGATGCCCTTGGCCCTCTTGGCCATCTGGGCACACTGTTGGCTCACGTTCAGCCAAACACTGACCAGTAATTCCAGATCCTTATTCTTTGCACAGTCCCATCCACTCTGCCCAAAGTTTGCAGTGATGTATGGGGTTGTTGTGACCAAAGTGCAGGACCCAGTGCTTTGTTTTGTTGAATCTCATAAATTGGCTTCAGCCCAGTCATCCAGACTGTGCAGGTCACACTTTAGGGTCTTCCTACTCTCAAGAAGATTCATGCTTATCCCCAGCTTGATGTCATTTGCAGCCTTACTGAGGGTGTACTCAATTCTCTCATCCAAATCATGAATAAGTTCATTAAACAGGAGAATAAATACATTAATCAGTCAGTTGTGGCTCTGAGTAGCTAAGCTAAACCTCCAAGGTAAAAGCTTCCATGACTATTCCTGCAGCCAGTTCATGTCCTGTCCTATCCTTCTGATCAGTGTCAAGGGTTTGTATTCAAGCTGATGTTCTTTGTAACACACAAGTGCTAGTACTATCTGCTTAGTGAGATGAGTTGTCATTCAAGAATAGGTTTTACTGAATGACAGTGTCACTGTCCATGCTGCCTGGAAAGGAAAAGGGAGCAGGCAGATACTTCTAGTGACCATAACCCACTAAAAGTCCACATTTCCAGGCAAGGCAAGGTCAAGGTGGGAAAAATGCCCGTGGGTCAGGACCAAAGTCTGAGCACAGGTCAACAGGGAACAAAGCCACGCATAGGCTTTGCTACAGTGCCAGCTTAGGCAGGCACTGATCTGGGGAGCATTAGCTACAGAGCAGCATCCATGGGAAGGAGGACAGGGCCTCCCTCTAGCTGCCTCTGCTTTTTGTCCCCATCAAGGCAAGCTCCTATCAGAGCTAGGCTAAAGTGCAGACAGCTAAACTGAGAGGAGTGAAAGTCTGCACTAGAACCTGACAACTCCAGCAACTTCACAGTTAAATGGCAATACTGAAAAAGATGAACAATGCTAATATCATGGGAAAGCAATTTTTCAGCTAATTGCTGATACAGTTTTGTAATTAATACTTTTGGATTTGTTATGGACATTTTATATGGATTCCATCTTTGTTCAGTGTCTAAAATGGTATCATGAAGTTACTAACAAATGAAATTTGTAGGGCCCTTGATACAGAAGGATGTCATTAAGGTTCTTGTTAAACTGCAAAACATCACCCCCAGCGCTTCCCTTAGATTTTAGAGTTCCAGAGTACAAGTGAGTATGTGTTCAGTCTTGATTCTTTTACTCTCAAGGGACATTTAGAAATAGCTCGGTTCTTTGTGTCTTTTGGACTGAAAAGGTAATTATAATATTTAACTCCTTTCTTTGCTTAAACTCTATTTAAAAAAAAAAAATAAATCTCGAAAGACTTTGGATTCAATTGAAGGATTTGTTTGGATTTCTTAGCAATATATTGACTTTAATTTTAGCAGGTAACACAGCCTCTAATTAAAACAGAGTTTGCAATACTTTACCACAAGTATCATTAGAAAGATCCACAGCCACTAAAAAAGCATATTCCTTTCTTTAGCCTTTTAATTTAAAGCCAGAGCTGACATCTTTCTTCAGAATGAAGATTTTAGGTGTTCCAGGGTGTGAAACCTGAGTTAGAATTGATATGGATTAGTTGAACTAGAAAAAATAACTAGCATTTGTTTTCAGTGGCCTTTTCTCCCCAGTCATGTCAGCATGGAGGCATATACCATAAGTTTTTTAACACTGTGAAAATAAAATCATAAATAAAATTAATCATGAATTGAGAAATAAGAATGATCAAAACCTGTAATTATTCACTTAAAATAAGACCTCGAATATGAATCAGCTTCCTTGGGCCTTCTGTCTCTGCAAGCCTTGTCTTGCTGGATCGTTCCAAGCTGATCCTCGAAGAGGCAGAAGGTTGATCTCCTGAAGTCCAGGGTTGTGGGCTTGTCTTTCACCCTCCTCCCTGCCTTCAGGGTCTTGCACTTCACTACATAATTAACACTGCAGCCAAACTGCCTTTGACCTTTGCATTCCCAGTAAGACCTTTAATACCGATGAGTATGTGATCCTGAAGAGCATTCTCCTCTCTGGATCCCCTGTCACATGGAGATATAATTAGTCATCAGGGTACTTTGGGAACCTTCTAGAGTGTTTATATCCTCTGTGTTGTCCCTCCAATAGACACCAGGCAGGGCGGCTGAAGTCCCCCAGGAGGGCTGGGGCTCGAGGCTGCTCCTGTTTGTCGCTAGAGGGCCTCATGTGGTTGTTCTTCCCCTCTGGGCGGTCTGTAGTGGACGCCCACTACACTGCCGCTATTACCTGTTTGCTTTAGAATCCTAACCCATAAGCATTGTCTGCTCCTCATTTGAGCAGAGACCCATGCACTCCAGTTGCTGTCATGTAAATGGCAGCTCCCTCTCCTTTCCTTCACAGCCCGTCCTAAAAAAAACTCTATTGATCCATTGCAACACTCCAGAAATAGGATCCGTCCCACCATACTGTGGTGATTCCAGCAAGGAAACAGCTCTGCAAATGCACAGGTCTTTAACTCATCTTCTTTATTCCCTATACTGTGTGCATGTGTGTATCCATACTTTACATTACATGCAAATATGCAGGTGTCCCAGCATAAGCTTTATTTCATTTATTTTGTGTTCCCTTCCTAATATATCACCTCATGCCTTTTGCTTTGCAACACTGTCGCCCCCTCACTGTCACAGCAACACTGTTGCTGATTACCCTCTTCCATCATTTTTAGTTTCAAGCTCTCCCTTCGTAGCCAGTCAGCCCACTGGGGAAAATATAGCTTTGTCCCACTGCAGAGCTTGATCACACCTCTCCTAGGTAGATGCTGTTCTGCAAATGGGATCCAGTGGTCATAAAACCCAATATCCTGTTGCCAGTTATTGACCTGTCCTGTCAGTATCCTCTTCCTCATGCTCTTTACCTTACCAGAAAGGTTCAGGGGAAGAAACCACCAAGGACCTCAAATCCTCGAGTACCTTCCTCAGAGCTCTGTAGTGACTATTGTTAATGTCCAGGATTCCTCTGGCAGTATACTTTGTACCCACATGGAATAACAGCAAGAAGTAGCAGTAGGAGGGTCAGCTGATCTTTGTCAGTCCCTCCACAATACCCTGGATCCAGGTACAATAAATCCCACGCCTGGAACTGAGAGGGCTACATCTGCCATGAGAACCTCCATGTCAAAACCTCCAACCCAGCTGGCATAGCTGTTCCAACACCTGCTGGCAGCGTCATTGCATATCTAAGACTGTTACAGCAATTGCTACCACTCAGCTGAGGCCCCCTTCTTCCCCTCGTTCTTTGTGCCCTTCTGCAAGAATTGCTGTGCAAACTGTCAGCTGCATCTTTTAGCTAATCTGCTTAAAAAGAATGAGTTTCACAGTAGTAAAGTATATTCTGTTTCCATGCACTACTCAATGAAAAAACAAACAAACAAACAAACAAACAAAATATATTTTGACCTTTCCTTTGTATTCATGTTAAGAAATAAAAAGTATCATAGTTTCTGACAAAATTCATATTGTTTCTTAGTTGTATTTTTTAGTATACTGCATAGCAGTCTTTCAGTTCCTTCGCTGGCAATAAGCTGCAAAATTTGAATACCTATGTTTTATTATTTTCCCCAAGTGAATGCTGACATGACAGTGATTCAAGGAATTTGGTTTGTTGGCTGAATTTCTACTGTCTCCCACAGTGATGGATATAATGGTGGTAAATGATTGCAATCTTCCCACTCCTGTAGAATCAAAATAAATATCTGCTATGTTTTCTTCACTCATGCTATTCTCCTTCTTCTTGATTTCGCTGGCTGCACAAACCCACATCTGAACTGTTTTATATATTAACTCCTACTGTAGAACAATTTGATAACCAAGACTTATTAATGTATTTGAACCAACAAACTATAAAATAATTTTAATAAAACCCATCACATTTCACAGGAGCCTTACCATTTTCCATGTTCTAGTATGTTGAAGATATATGTTAAGCTGTCTCTTTGAAATCTTATTTCCATTTGTTCTTACCTCTAGAAGATCATATTGCTGAATTAACTTAGATGAGCCATGCCCCACTGTTGAAGCAGAAATACACAGTTCAATCTAGCCCAGCTAATCTTTAATATAATATAACTTGCTTTCTTGTATTTGGCATAATGAAGGTAATTATAAAAATGTAACTAAAGAAATACTCTGCCTTTCTATACATCTGGAAGGCCTCTGGATATTTGCTCTATGCCAAACAAATTAGTTTTACTAGCACGTCTACAGCACCTGAGAAACAAACTAGAAAGGAATAAGTGTAAACATCTGGAGCTCATTAATCTTGGGGCATGACATCAAGATTAAAAGGAAAAAAAGGGGGAAGACAGGAATGTGTATGAAGAAAAACTCAGGTTAGAAAAGGGCGGAACTTGCTTTTCTTATCTGCTTCTCAATTTCTCTAAGAAAAAAATTTCCATTTACCGCTTCTCAGATTTCGTGACAAGTAAGAAGAGAGTTTGTATTTTGACATTATTTGCATGTCTTGTTTACAGTGTTACATATCCATTTCCCAAATAGAAGTCTTATCAGTGTTGGTCTGGATGTTACAATGATGTAACTGAAAAAAAAAATCAGTTAAGTGTCTTACACAAGCAATTGCTGTAAGATCGCTTTGATACTACTACCTTTATGAACAGAGTAACTGTACCAGTAATGGTATTTCTTTAATTCCAGCAGAAATTCCAAGTTGTCACACTATCCCACAACTAAAGTGGAGCTCTCAGATGGAGCATAGACCTGGAGAAAGGACAAGACGGATATCAGAATAGGACAAGAAGGAATGGCCTCAAGTTGAAGCAGAGGAGGTTCAGGTTGGATATTAGGAAACATTTTTCCTCAGAATGAGTGGTGAGGCAGTCACACAGGCTAACCAGGGAGGTGGTGGTTCAGGAACCATGTCGAGGTGGCACTGAGGGACATGGCTAGTGGGCAATAATATATAGATGGATGGTTTGACTGGTTGATCTTGAAGGTCTTTTCCAACCCTAATAATTCTATGATTCTATGAAAGGAAGATATGAGAGCTTAGATTAAAATTTTGAAAGTTCAGACTTTAAATTTAAATAAATAAATAAATAAATAAATAAATAAATAGATAAATAAATAAAAGCTCCTGCAGTGCCATCTACATAAAGTACAACTTTTCTTTAGTTGCATATATTTTTCTCTTCTGACCATATTTTCAAGTGTTAACTCATTATTATTCTAAAGAAATTTCTTAATGGTTTTGGTTCACTGTGTCAAATCAGTAAGACTCAAGTTGTTCATTGACTTAAGTAACCCTGTCATGTGTAGGTAACGTAGCTTACATATTGCTCACGTCTGGCCAGGTATTTTTGTGAAACCCCAGGATGTATCCAGCCACAATAATTCAATGGCTGAGTTTCACGTCACTTAATTTTGCCTACCTGGAAGTTATTTATCTAACGTAAAACCTAAGATGTCTTAGTAGTCAAGGCAGAGATGCAATTCCAAAAAACAAATGAAATGAGACAGATGATCTAAGAACAAACCATCTTCTTGAGCTGGCAGACAATCAGCCTTGTGTTCCAGAAGTCTCTCTAATCTTCTTCAAATATCTCATTAGTTTCATTAGGAACAGTTGACACTTTTCTGGCAACAATGCTAATAAATGGATATTTCAATGTTAATTGCAACTCCTGGGAGAGGCTGTAGTTCAGGAACTCTGCATGGTGACGATGAGGTGGCAGAAGGTAACTCTTTGTATAGATGTAATGAGAAAATTAAACAGCAAACTAAGCTCAGATGTTGACAGCATGAAAAAAAAATAAAAAAAATTAATAATAAAAATCCAGTCCTTTCTAATCATTTATATGTGGGTATATTCCACAGTGTAACATTTCTAGTGTGAAATTTTCCTCTACAAACCAGTAGAATCTGAGCATGTTCTCAGATATCCCAATAGTCATGGAAAAAAAAAAAAACAAACAGGCTGTACACCACAGAAATGGAATGAAGACTAAAGAAAGTGATAAGCCATTACTAAAACAAACAGCATCTGATGGGTGCATGGAATTGGATGAACTGCTGCAGCGAAATGCTGAAGTCAGAATGGCTTATTATGCCTTCAAATAAAGAATGGAAAGAAGTCAGATTAGAAAAGTTGATGTTTTGCATCTGTACAAGCTTCTGTTGTCGTAAAAACTTCCGTACCATATACAAGTTTGATGTCTGGGACTCAGAGTGAATACCAGTCAACTGGAAACACACTTTTCTTTAGTGTAAGGATAAGAGTATCTTACAACACTAATGTCAGAGCGTGTCCAGAAATCTGCAAAGCTTACCTTCAGTGATTTCAGTTCAACTAACCTGCTTCCTATAAGCCAGTGGAACTGTACCATTAGTTTCAGACTTGAAGGGGCAGCACAGAAACAGTCTTTTCAGAAAGCCAAATAGTACTTGCTAGCAGAAGGATCTTGTAGCTAAAGGGTAAAGACCTTGCAATATTCGAGGATTTCTGGAAAAAAAAATACAGAGGAGAATGGTAAAGAATCATCTTTACCTGTATTTAATCATGCAAATATCTCAACAAGGATTATGATTGCCTTTACTGGAAAAAGTTTAACCTGGGCTGGTTGTTTTTCTAAACAAATCATGCTTTTTTTCAAAGGCTGCTGTTGAATTTTAATTCTGAAAATATCTGCACATTTTTAAGGTAGCAGTAGCTTTGTGCATTTGACTTTACAACTCATGAAACTCAAGAAGCAGACAAACAGTTTCCATGTAGAATACAAAGACAAGGAGAGTGAGAAATACATTCATGCAAGTCTCCATTTTGTTCATTAATTCAAATATATATTATTACCCTTCTTCATCAGAGTCTACTATACATTTCCGAATGTTGTTTTGCCCTAAAATTATCTAAAACATAAAAAGTAAAATAAAATAAAATTGTTTGACTTCAAGGGGAGTAAATGCTTGAAGAGTCAATACTTTAGTGAAAAAGTAGAAAAGATGGTGATGAAAACTCCAGTAAACAGCCTTCATTCATCCCACCTGTACTAGGGTGTTAGTACAGTCATACTTCTATCCAGCAAAGGGGATAAAGGAGAAGGTTAGTAAATAAAGCAAATGCTTTCTTATGTAAATGTCCACATGTTGGTACCAGTACTTAGACATCTGTCTAAGCACTCTGATGTTTTGTAAAGCTCCTAAAGACTAACAGAATCTGCATACTGAATTTCTCCAAAACCAAATTTGACAAGAAATGGACAGAACAGACTTTCATCTCAGCTTCCACTGTTTTATTATTACTGGCTTAGATCAGCTTTTCTAAAAGATAATGGCCAAATTCTTGCTGATTTCAGAGGGAATAGAATAGAGCTCTTTTAATCTCTCTGGGAATTACAATATTAGCCCATTTGTACACAGCTGCAGATGCAGCTTGCTGTCAGGATGATTTGTGTCTATGCATCCCTGAGAGCCTGCTTAGTAACTAGAATAATTAGCCTTCTTTCAGTGCAGCCATAAACTCATAACCTTGTGCAGATGTCCTTCCCATGCTTTTGCACACCCTTAACACAGTTTTTATCTGGACTGGCCTAACCTTGACTGTTCTCTGGACCATGGGTTTTCCAATTGCACCAGGGCAGTGTGACCTCTTGGGACACACTCCCTTTTGCTTTGTTGGTGTAGCAGCGCTAGTTGTATTTTCTCAAAGAGAACTGACAAAAAAAGTGTTAAGTGAGATAATGCATGGAGTTGGGCTTGGGGTTGGGGTTGGGGTTGGGTAGTGTGATGTAAATAACAGAGAAACTACGATGGTACAACTGAAGTGTTGATATACATCTTGAACCATGTACTTATAGCAACCACTTGTCCTGTTATACCAAAAATTATGGTGAAACAAAGGAGAAATAGAAAGATCTTAATAGGTTTGCTGAAGAAGTTTTAATGCTATTTCCAAAAAAATCTGAATTTCCAAGCAGTTTTATTATAAACTTAGCACTGTAAAGAACTGTCAGTGCTTCACAAAAATCAGAGATGGGAATGCATTTTTCTGAACCCAGCGACTGACCAGAGTCCAGACATCAATGCTGTTAGCTTTCCCACAATTTTGCCAGTGCATTTTGAACCTAAGTATGTAAATTCCATTAGACTTGAGAAAGCAGTTTGGACTGTGGCCTCCATGGTTCTCTTTCTGAGGCTGAAAATGGACAGTGCCAAAATTGCATAGCAATTTAGGCTGTTGCCCCAATAGCTGTGAAAAAAACCCACATAAGTCTGTTTCCAAAAGCCCAAATGACAAGAATGTGTTGCATCTATGGATTATTTGATATTCGTTTTGCATACTTATTTCCTTCGTCTCTCTAATATGTGTAGGTGTTGACCAGAAACAAATGTTTTGCTATGTTGCCTACTTTTAGTGCTTTGGGCTGTGTTTAGAAAAAATAAGAGTGTTGGTCTCACAGAGCTTCACTTGGGTGAGGAATGGAGGAACAAAACAGGAAAAGTCTTTTGTCCAAAAGAAAGGGGCATACTTTCCTCTCCTGATGTGATATCACATGCACACACATGCAAGTGCATGAATGAATTATTTAAAGAAAAACAAGCATTCCCTGAGCAGTTCTCTTCATGTCAAGACACTTTCTGTCATGAGTGACACCCAGATGATTAATGAATAATTAAGCTGTGATGAGGTACAACAAAGAATGTGTGACTGTCATGAAATGACCTCTTCCCAGGGGCTTTTAAAGCATCAGCTGCAGATGAGTCCTATATTCAATGAGATGTGATTGCATCAGGTAAACAACACCCCCTAGACCTACCCTATTTGCTCTTATGAAATTCCCCTCAGTTTTTGTCCATAAATAATTCAGGTAAATAGCTTTGACCACTACAAGCTGCCAATTATTTCAGTGCTGTCAGTCCCCATCATTAGTTGACACTGTGTCAGCTACTCCATTACAAAAATAAATAAGTAAATAAAAGGTTTCCAGATAAGAAAAACATTAACATCCCCCCCCTCGCCCCTATCACTCCCCTCCCCCCCCCCCTTTTTTTTTTTTTTTTGCTTCAGTGCACTTATTTTCCGAAGTCCTTGGTATAAAAGAATGGATTTCATTCAGATTATGCCTTGCTGTGACTGTTTAATTTATTCAGACTTTCAAATATGTAGGAGTTAGTCCTAGAAGTAAAAGAGTAAAGCTCAACTGACACTGGGGGTATAGCAGTTTGTAACAAACAAATATTTCACTCTGATTCTTCATATTTTGAAGATGACTGATGTAATCACTGATATTAGTTATTAGGGTCATCACTGCTTATATTCACTGTAAAACTTTAGGGAAGAACAAAACAGGGCAATATTGAGTTACTCACTGTATATAACCTCCTCAAAAAAAGATGCCCACATGAGCAAACCACAATATGAAACCATTTTTATTCAAAGGTGTGATCATTAGACTGAGTGACTTGAAAAATTATCCCACTGTAAGCAGGATTAGTTCATTATGCAATTATAAAACTGGAGGGGAGGATTATTTTGCTGTGTATTTCTACAGCTGGCAAGAATTAGAATTGTTTCCATAGTGGTGACTGTTTAGGAGCCCACAGAATGAAGATGGTGACATTCTTACTTTTAATTAGGAGTTAAAATACAAGGTATTATTCTAAATTATTAAAGAATAAGATATGGTTGATTGTATTGCAGTTTAATCTGAACCTTAAAATGAAGGTCTGCTTGCTGGATTAATCATCAGTAGTATTTGTATAATTTACCAGGTAATGAAATTAGCATTTCCATCTTGGAAGCATTAACTCAGGTAGGAGGATGTGGATGAACAAATGTAGACATTAGTTATGAAAACAATATTTTGGGGTTGAACACTTTGGTTTTGACTGAAGACGTAAGACTGAATGCAGCCAGGTGCATGACACATTGCTAAGGATATTAGTGATGTTGGTTACTCCCTGTGTCAGTAGTAATGTACATAAGAGGTAAAATGATTGTTGTTTTTCCAGTTTATTACACTGCCTACTTTCCTGTGCATCCTTACTCACTTACTTGGACCTGAGACAAGCAGTGAAAGTCACAGTCAGAGAACTTTTTTCTTCAGATTCTCATGTCTAACCTTTTGTGAAGTGCATAGTTTTGTTTTGTGAAACACCAGGGTGCAGTCATCCCAACATTTTGTTATAGTTAGTGGTCTTTTGTCAGAATAAATCCTTCTGTTCTCTGAATCAGCTGTTGACCTTTGTTCTGGGTAGCCTGAATTACTCTTCTTTGGTGATTAAATGATACTTCACAGGATGCTAGTCAATAAGCCATTGGTGCCATCACCATCATCTGGTGTCACAGCTCAGATCTGAACAGCATTATTAATTCCATTATCAGAGCCTTAGCACCTTGCGTTAAAAGCACACTCTGCTTTTGAAAGATTGACAGAGCATCCAAAGGAACCATGAAACACCCAAAAACATCTGGAATTCAGGTCCTCTCTCCACTTGAAATGCCAGCCTTCTGCTTGTTTCTGCAAAGGGAAGTGAGAAAGGAGGTTCAAAAAGGAGAGAGGAACGCATCTTAGTAATGGGCCATGAAGGCCTTTCTGCCTTCAAAGAAATGCAGTGGAATCACTACCCTCAGGGCCAGAGGAGAAAAGAGAGCAGAGAGATTTCCACTGTTCTGATTTGCAGCATGTTGGCAAGCATGGCTCCTTATTAACAGGCAACCTGTGTGAAATTGCCTCTTCTATCACTGCTTTGCCTAAGGATTAATAGCACAGAAGATGTACATGAATGGAATGAAAAGACACTCATCTATTGCTATTCCCTTTGATTTGTTTTTCCATTTAATTTTAATTCTTATATCTTTAGTTTGATTATTTTTATACTGATACAGTATAAAAATCTTTTTGCAGATAGCCACAAAGCTACTAACAACAACAAATCATGGAGCCTGAATCATCTTTATGGAGATTACATCATCTCTTCACAATACCACTTATTTTATCAGAATGCCATGGAGTGGGGGAAAGAGATTCTATCTAGTAAGATCAGCAATAATCTTCCTTTGCTATAACCAGTGTTATTGATAGGGAGAAGTTCTGTTTGGTGCTTGAAGGGGAAAAATTACCTCCCTGAAGCCTCTTTTAATTTGTACATGTAAAAGCATTTTCAGGTTGGCATTACGGTTTTCCAGCCCCACCTATCTTCCTTTCATCTTCTGCATTCAATATGAAAGAGCTAACGGGAAAGTCACTTGAGGAACTGACTGATACTGAGCTGCTTGTGGTGGTGGTAAGGCTCATTGCACAGCTCTGAGACGACAGGGTACAAGAAGTGATACCAGTATCAATACTAGAACTGAAGTGTCATCTTCAGTTCTCAGTCATGTGAATTCAGCCCGATATATGAAAATTCAGGTCTGTAAGAGTCTTAGGGATTCAATCCTTTTTCCCCTTTTATGTATCACTTTTGTTAAGAAAAAGAAGAAATTGTGCTTTAAAAAAAAACACAAAACCTAAAAAAGATCACACAAATATTAACTGCAGCAAAGTTACATATCTCAAAACAGAAGAGGACAGTAGTACAGTAGCAGCAAGCGCCATGCTTTCAGGAACTTATTTTATACCTGTTAAGATGAAGAAAGATCCCCTTAGGCATGCAGATTTTCACACTCATCCCTGTGAGCTGGGGTGATATGCATTCTTTATGCCTTTGTCTCTTCCTTTACCTCTTTCCTTAGGACCAGGTTGTGGCCAACTACTTGGCTTCTAATTGACCTGCTGGAGGAATTCAGAGCAACTTTTTCCTCTGATTTCTTGCTTGAAGGTACAAAAAGGGGAATTTACTTGGATGGGTGCCTGACAGATAAAAATGCATCAAATCCACAAAGCTCTGCACTCTGCACAGAGAGAAAGCATCTCCTTCTCTGGGGATGAACATAGAGACACCAATCAACGAGGAAATAAATGTCATCCACTCTCAGACATCTTTATGCCACCTGCCCTTCCTGAAGCACCACAATAGGTGGGAATCCTGCCAAGCCATCACACAGCCATGCACCCCCACTTCACTTCTCTAGGAGCACATGCATTGCTAATGCACAATGCTACATCCACCCAGAAAAGCAGAAGACATTCAAAGGAGCAATTTTGCAGTGCTGAGTGCCATTCAGCCCTATGAAATCTGGGCGGTGCTGCCTGACTCAGAGTAGCTCCTGTCCTTCATACTTGGCAGAAATGTTTTGTGATGTGGAGTTTTTATTTTTAGTTGGAAAGTAAAGAGCAGATGAATAAATTTAGGGAACTTCTAACTCATGAAAGCAAAATGTACATGAAAACGCACTACTGCTTAGGATGCCAGACATCTAACTTATTTCTAATTATACGGAATTGTTCATCAGGAGTTGTAGTCCCTGTGTGCTGTCTTCATCTAAGAGAATTTACCCATTTCTAACAGAGATCTGAAGGTTTTCTTTGTAAAAATCAATTCTTCAAGTGGTGAAGAACTTTACAAAGAGACTTTTTCTAAGTCCTAAATAAACAAAACTGACAGTAATTTCTAACAGCACTGCTCAGTACTGCTCAGCTGCATTAATATTTTAGAAACAGAGAATCACCAAGGCTGGTTCACTGCCTTCTGTTTACAAGAATTTAATGATGTTTCCCTTTTTATACCAAGCCAGAAGAGAGATTACTCCAAAAATAAATAAGTAAAATATTTATTGCTTCACTCAAGCTGTGAAATAGCAAATATTTATACTAGGATTTTAAAATTTAATTTTCTATTTTAACACATTCTATACTGTTCTTGTTAATAATTGCATTATTATATGCATGAATAAAATTACTAATGGCTGTTAAATATATTTCTTTACTTGAAAGTGATTATCTTCATTTATTCACCACACTGAGGCAGAAGACAGCTGTGTTATATGAAAGATGACATAACAGGGAGAGCACTTGAAGTTAATCTTGAGATAAAATCTGAAATTCCCTGAGTTTTTTTTGAGGTAGGTCCTGGGACTTTGCAGTGTGTTGAGAAAGGCTGTTTTGAATGGACAGCACTACTACAGGACAGCCGTCAAGAACTGCAAAGCCAAATAACCTGTGTGCTAGAAAAGAACCCAGGCTTTGTGTATGATTCAGCCAGGCAGCAGAAGACAGCACACACTTACAGGAAAATGGGAAGCAGGACAAAATCGCTGTTAGATGTTTTTAGCAGAGTGTAAGCCATGACTTGGTGTTACTAGCTCCAAATTTGGGAAAGCTTTCTGCACACTGGTTAGGGTGCTTTGGTGACTTCAGATTTCTCTGCTGCAGCCTGGCGCTCCCCATCAAACTGGAGATCACAGCACTGAGAGCTGAGCCAGTGTCTGGCACAGCTTATTCTGATCTTTTTTTTTTCCCTCTGGAACTCCAATAGGCAGCTAGAACTTGTATTGCACATTGTTTCTTTCATTTTCTTTAACAAAACCATATGTCTTCTCTCAGCTCAGTATGTGGCTATAAATTTTTTTACTATATGGGGGTTAATTATTGGCTTAGCTAAAAGTGATCAAGTGGATAAGTGACATCACTAAAATACAAGAGAACCAGACTCCATTTCTATTTTTGTTCCTCTTGCTGGGTGACCTGAAACAGCCTTGAACTTTTGAATGCTCATAAGTAACAGTGGTAAATACAGAATATTATCTGAAACTAAACCCTCATACATCAGGAATAAAGTTTTCATGACATTATGTCCTGGAAGACCAGGAAACACAATTCTTTTTTTTTTTTCTTCTTTTTTTTTTCTTTTTCTATAAAACAAAACAAAACAGAAGCAACAAGAAAGCATCTCACATCAGCTGCGTGTGTGTGAATGTGTCTGTGTCTGTACAGACAGTAAGGAAACACAGAAATATTCTATGAAGACATTACCAGTGTAATCTGCATTTCATATATATAACAACCTCAGAACACAAAACTACCTGAGATCTGTTGGAATTTTTGTGGAGATCACTTGCCCCAATTGTTCAGCATCTCACCTACACAGGATCTAATGATCACAGTCATACTACAGTGATAGATTCTGGTAAGGCTTAGGCAGAAATCTGAAAGTGGAAAAAGGACTTTTGATTCTTAGTTTTTCTTTTATCTTGGAGCATGAGTAAAGTAGGTAAAGGAAGTAAACAGTATTAAACTACATACGTTGCCCCAAACCTAATGCTTCCTATTTATTTTCAGTTTAATCTCATTCATTTTCTATTTATTAGCGTTCCAAAGGGAGCCTACAATCATGAGGGGACTCAACACTTGACAAGGGTAGACAATGGCAGGACAAGGGAAAATAGTTTTAAGTTGAAGGAGGGAATATTTAGATTGGATATCAGGAGGAAGTTCTTTGCCAAAAGAGTGGTGAGGTGCTGGAACAGGCTCCCCAGAGAGGTTGTGGATGCCCCATTCCTGGAAGTGCTCAAGGCCAGGTTGGATGGGGCCCTGGGCAGCCTGGTCTAGTATTAAATATGGAAGCTGGTTGCCCTGCCTGCAGCAGGGGCGTTGGAGCTTGATGATCATTGAGGTCCCTTCCAACCCAAGCCATTCTATGATTTCCATGGAAACTACAGAGGATACAAAGAGCTCACTAACATTGTTTGATAGAGCAAATTCTTAGCTACAAAACACTATATTTCAACACAGTTGCCTTCATTAACTACTGTTTTTCACCAGAGATGAACGGGAGTCTGCATGTTGCTCTGTAAAAAATCTGCACCAGTGGAGACAACCTACTGTTTCACAGCTGCTATGACAATGTCACATTGCTAAGAAAATGTTGCCAATGCAGTTCATCTTTCACTGGCCAAAACATACAGAAGTCTGAAGTTGCCAAATCCAGACTATACTGTGGATTTTGTATGACAGTCCAGCCAAGATTGGCAATGTGCTCCACAGTCTTCCAACTGATGTGGGGCATGGTGTTATCACTTTGCAAGAGAAAAACTGTCTTTTCTCTTTATCCTGTCTATGGATGTCTTCAGCTTAGTCAGTACCACCATGTAGTAGTCAAAGCTGATGGTCAGTCCAGGTTCCAGGAGATCCAGAAGGATCACCTCTTTGCTATCCCATAAGGCAGTGCAAACCATTTTACCTGCCAAGGGCTGTGTCTTGAACTTTTTTTTTGACGGGGAATTTACATGTTGCTACACCATGGACTGCCGTTTTGACTCCAGACCTTTCAGTCTCACACCAATGTCAGCGAAGGTTATGGAACAGATAATGCTGAGAGCCATCACAGATCAATTAAACATCAACCAAGGCCTAGTCAGTATGGGTTCATAAATACTGCTTGACAAACTTGATATCATTCTACGACAAGGTGACCCACCTAGTGGATGAAAGTAAGGCTGTCAGTGTGGTCTACCTGGACTTTGGTAAGGCCTCTGACACTGTCCCCCACAACATCCTCATAGAGAAGCTGGCTGCCCATGGATTGGATGGGAGTACGCTCCACTGGATGAAGCACTGGCTGGATGGCAGGGCCCAAAGAGTTGTGGTCCATGGAGTTAAATCCAGTTGGCGGCGGGTCACTAGTGGTGCCCCCCAGGGCTTGGTACTGAGACCACACCTGTATAACGTCTTTAGTAATGATCTCGATGAGGGGATTGAGTGCACCCTCAGTAGTTTGCAGAGGACACCAAGTTGGGAGGCAGTGTTGATCTGCCTGAGGGGAGAAAGGCACTAAAGAGGAACCTGGATAGACTGGATCGATGGGCCAAGGTAAACTATATGAGTTTCAATAGGCCAAGTGTTGAGTCCTACATTTTAGTCACAACAGCCCCAGGCAACCCTACAGGCTTGGGGAGGATTGGCTGGAAAGCTGCCTGATGGAAAGGGACCTTGGTGTACTGATGGACAGTCGGCTGAATATGAGCCAGCAGCGTGCCCAGGTAGCCAAGAACACCAGTGACATCCTGGCTTGTATCAGGAATGGTGTGGTGAGCAGGACTAGGGAAGTAATCCTGCCCCTGTACTCAACACTGGTGGGGCCCCACCTCGTGTACTGTGTTCAGTTTAGGGCACCTCAATACAGAAAGGATATCACTGAGGTGCTAGAGCAGGTCCAAAGAAGGGCAACAAAGCTAGTGAAGGGCTTGGAGAATGTGCCCTACGAGGGGTGACTGAAGGAACTGGGGCTGTTTAGTCTGGGGAAGAGGAAGCTGAGGGGAGACTGTGGGAATACAAGAAGGACTGTATGGAGCAGCAGCTGTGGAGCAAGATAAACAGCATGAGAACCAAGGACACCTCTAAAAGAAGAAAGAACAGCTTGCGGCTCTGATTGGATAAACTCCTGTGTGAACGGTTGAAGAAGTGTTTGTGGAATGTTCTGCTGAACTGTATGGGCGAATGGGAAAGCTAGGAAAAGAAAACTTGTGAAGGTATATAAGTGATGTGAGAACTTGTAATAAACGATTTGGATCGTTCACATCTGAGTCCGTGCATCAGACGCAGCAGGAGACCTTATTGTTCTCTTCAAATAACTGAAAGGTGCTTACAGCAAGTGCAGGGCCAGTCTCTTCTCACTGGTGACAGGTGACAGGATGAGGGGAAATGGCCTCCAGTTGCACCAGGGTAAGTTTAGATTGGATATTAGGAAAAACTTCTTTACAGAAAGGGTTGTTAAGCACTGGAATAGGCTCCTAGGTGAGGTGGTTGAGTCACCATCCCTGGATTTGCTTAAAAAACATTTGGGTGTGGTGCTCAGGGACATGATTTAGTGGTGGGTTGTTAGAATTAGGGTAGTATGGTTAGGTTGTGGTTGGACTTGGAGATCTTTAAGTTCTTTTCCAACCTGGGCAATTCTATGATTCTATGATTCTTGCCATTAAATTGGAGGGATATGGATAGATTACTAGTTAGATAAGGAGTTGATTGGATGGCCACATCCAAAGTATCTTAGTCAGTGGCTCAATGTCCAAACAAAAACAGTAATGAATGGTGTCCTTCAGGGGCACATAGGGGGACTGATACTACTTAATATTTTCATCAGTGACAAAGATAGTGGGATTGAATGTATGATTCTTCATTATTACATGCTGTTACTTGTTATTAAGTAATACAGAGAACTGTTCACATACCCAATCATGTCTTGCAAACATAATCATCCACAGATTCGCCACTGTACAAACTTCTGCAGTGCATTCAAGAGGCAGCTCCACAAAATGACTTAAGTTGTATCAGTTTTTGTTGAAGTGAGTGTTTTGATTTGCATGGAAAGTTTCTTTTCTTTTCTATGGGACAGAATCAGCATGAAGTACATGGTTCTGAGTTTCCAACATAGTCTTCAATCATTATCTTAAGTGATTTGTTTGAGTTGGCAGCTGCTGTGCTTATGCTGATTATTGTGTTGCTGTTCCTTGGCAAATGTATATTTACCTCTTATCTAATACTGTAAGTATGATGATGAAGGAAACATCTCTATCTAAAAACACCTGGTCTGCAATTAAGCCATTTAGTTGTTGTTACTTGAATATCAAGTGCAGATATTAACTACCATATTCTGTAAGTGCAGAGGAAGGAAAAAAATAACTATTTTCAGTTCTTACTGCTTTTGAGCTTAAAATAAGGGGAAGGAGATTTATTCTTGTAAGTGTATAACACTCTTATGTGCATTTAACATAGAAAAACAATATAGATGCAAATTAGGGGCAATCTTTCACAACATGAACCATTAATTCTGCTTGATAGACAAAGAATTGTTTTCAGCTTTTTCTTACTGTGAGGTGGTGATGTTAAGTCTCTGACTGATGGTCTTGTTTCCAAAACAGCAAATTTGAAGGAATCCAAATTCATTAAAATTGTCTCAATGGGACACTAGTAAAGAACAGCCACTGGGAAATAAACTACTAAGTTAATCTCACAGAATCACACAGAATCACAGAATTATCGAGGTTGGAAAAGACCTAGAAGATCATCCAGTCCAACCATTACCAATACCTCCCAGCTAAATCATACCCCTCAACACAACATCCAAACGTTTCTTGTACACTCCCATGGTCGGTGACTCCACCACCTCCCTGGGCAGTGCGTTCCAATGCCTGACTACCCTTTCCGAGTAGTAATACTTCCTAATGTCCAGCCTGAACCTCCCCTGGCGCAGCTTGAAACCATTCCCTCTAGTTCTATCACTGATTACACGAGAGAAGAGGCCGACCCCCAGCTCACCACAACCTCCCTTCAGGAAGTTATAGAGAGCTATAAGGTCTCCCCTGAGCCTCCTCTTCTCCAGGCTGAACAATCCCAGCTCCCTCAACCGCTCCTCATAAGGCCTGTGCTCCAGACCCCTCACCAGCTTCGTAGCCCTCCTCTGAACACGTTCCAGGGCCTCAATGTCTTTCTTGCAGTGAGGGGCCCAAAACTGAACACAGTACTCAAGGTGCGGCCGCACCAATGCCGAGTACAGGGGGACAATTACCTCCCTGTTCCTGCTAGTAACACTGTTTTTGATGCAAGCCAGGATGCCGTTGGCCTTCTTGGCCACCCAGGCACACTGTCGGCTCATGTTCAGCCGAGCATCAATCAATACCCCCAGGTCCTCCAGCCACTCCGCCCCAAGCCTATAGCGCTGCCTGGGGTTGTTGTGGCCAAAGTGCAGGACCTGGCATTTGGTCCTGTTGAACCTCATCCCATTGGCTTCAACCCAGCTCACCAGTCTATCCAGATCCCTCTGCAGGGCCTCGCTACCCTCAGGCAGATCGACACTCCCTGCCAATTTGGTGTCATCCGCGAACTTACTGAGGGTGCACTCAATGCCCTCATCCAAGTCATCAATAAAGATGTTGAAGAGGACAGGCCCCAGCACCGACCCCTGGGGAACACCACTCATGACTGGTCTCCAACTGGATTTGACTCCATTTACCACCACTCTCTGGGCCCGGCCTTCCAGCCAGCTCCTTACCCAGCCGAGAGTGTACCCATCCAAGCCACGGGCTGCCAGCTTTTGCAGGAGAATAGCATGGGAGACAGTGTCAAAGGCTTTGCTGAAGTCTAAGTAGACCACATCAACCGCCTTTCCTTCATCCATCAGACGGGTCACAGGATCATAGAAGGAGATCAGATTGGTCAAGCAGGACCTGCCCTTCACGAACCCATGCTGGCTAGGTCCGATCTCCTGGTCATCCCACACCTGCCGCGTGATCTCCCTCAAGACAATCCGTTCCATTACCTTCTCTGGCACCGAGGTCAGGCTAACAGGCCTGTAGTTCCCCGGATCCTCCTTACAACCTTTCTTGTAAATGGGAGTCACGTTGGCAAGCCTCCAGTCTTCTGGGACCTCACCCGTTAACAAGGAGTGCTGAAAGATAACGGAAAGCGGCTCAGCGATCACCTCCGCCAGTTCCTTCAGCACTCTCGGGTGAATCTCATCCGGACCCATGGACTTGTGACAGTCCAGTTGGAGTAGTAATTCCCTGACCGCTTCTTCAAGAATCACAGGGGGTTCAGTCTGCTCCCCAGCAGAGACTACCAAGCCAGAGTGTGGGGAGCCCTGGGAATAACCGAGATGACTTTTAAAGGCAGACGTAAAGAAGGCATTCAGAACCTCTGCCTTTTCCTTATCGTCTGTGATCACATTCCCAGCCTCGTCCAGTAAAGACTGGAGATTCCCCTTTGCCCTCCTCTTACAGTTGATGTATTTATAAAAGAGTTTCTTGTTTGTTTTTACCCCAGCGGCCAGCTTAGATTCAAGCTGGGCTTTTGCCTCTCTGACTTTCCTTCTACACATCTTAACAGCCTCTTTGTAGTCATTCTGAGTTGCTCTTCCCTCCTTCCACAGGCGATAAATTCTCTTTTTCTCCCGCAACCTTAAGAACAGCTCCCTGTTCACCCACGCCGGTCTTCTTCCCCGCCGGCTCATTTTGCGGCTCAGGAGGACCGCCCGCTCCTGCGCCTTTAAGACTTCCTTCTTCAAGAGCGACCAGCCCTCTTGGACCCCTTTGTTCACTAAGACTGAATGCCAGGGGACTGCCCCTACTAGTCTTCTGAACAAATCAAAGTCTGCCCTCCGGAAGTCTAAGGTGGCAGTTTTGCTATTCTCCCTCCAGGCTCCACCTAGAATCGAGAACTCTACTATTTCGTGGTCACTCTGTCCAAGACAGCCCCCAACCTCCACATCTCCCACCAGACCTTCCCTGTTTGTGAACAGCAGGTCTAGCGGGGCAGCTCCTCTCGTGGGCTCTCTCACCAGCTGCATTAGGAAGTTATCCTCTATGCATTCCACGAACCTCCTAGCCTGCTTCTTCTCCGCCATGCCATACTCCCAGCATATGTCAGGGAAGTTAAAGTCACCCATGAGGACAAGGGCTGGTGACCGTGCAGCTCCTGCCAGCTGCTTATAGAACATACAGATATAGAACAGATATACATATATAACAGATATAGATACAGATATAGATACAGATATAGAACATCTCATACAGTCTTTCTTACACTTTATTTCTGGCATTACAAATGGAATAAGAAAATGATTTATCCAGGCAGAAATATCATTGATACAAGACACTCCAACAGTTTGTGTGCATTTGAAAAAACTCAACTGTTCTATAAATGGCTTGCAGATTTCTTCTGTCATTATCTGGACAAATATTTTCCTATAAAAGCCTGATGGTCTCCTTCAAACAGTGAATCTGATGGACCTATGTGCTCTTCGGATTTGGTGTTTCATGTTGCAAAAATCAGCTTAAGTTTCTTCCAACACTCATTTCAGAACAAAAATACTTGATGATGCCCATTCATTCCTAAACTAAAGTTCAGCTTTAGGATAAAAATTCCCAGCCAGATAATTACAAAACTTGTTAACTCCAAAGTTCAAGTTAGGATATGCGTACACATGATCCTCCAGGCAAATATGCTAACCTCCTTCTTGATTCAAGTTGGAAAAAAGCCATATGCATTTATAACAGTACTGAACCCAAGTTATTGTACTCTGTCTCACAGTTACCTCTGAATAGTTTATTAGCATGATGTAAATGGTGTCACATGGTCATTTTTCAGCTTGAACAAGAAGTACAAGTTCACATCTGCTTATAACATGTATTGATACAACTTTTGCATCATAGTCACCTTTTGTTTTTAAACGTATCCTTTCTTGTTGGAAGTCCCACTGGCATTTCTGAGTCATTCCTCTCTCCCCTGCTAGTTCTCCTGTACCTTGCCCTTGCTCTTCTCACCATTCCTAATCCCTTGCTGTCTACTTTTACCAGCCACCTTTTCAGCCCCCCCCCCCCTTTTTTTTTTCAAAGGTGCACAAAACTGTCAGCTTTTCCACCTACTTCTTTGCAAAAAGCCATTACTTCTGATTAGAAGACCTCAGATTGTGTCTAAGCTCCCAAACATGATGACTACAAGTGACACTGGAAACATGCTGATTAAGTGCTTTCCTTCCCAAATACTAACAAAATATATGCATACTTTTCACAGTTTAGACTGAATGGATTGGTCCAGCAGCCTTGACTAAGAAGCACAGGTTAGCAGCAATTACTGTACCAGCCCCAAGGAGGCTAGGAAATAGGAAAAAAACTGTTGTAGATTCATTATCTGCATGTACATGGGCATAACCATTTTTACCTACTATCTAACAGCTTCAAGAATTTCACTCTAAGGTTTCTGAGTTTTCTGATGACTAATGAGATTCTGTACAGCTCTGTTTCTCAAACTGTGTCTTAAGAACTATTACAAGCAGTCTGCACAGCTGCTGCTGCCAGAAGGGCACAGAGCATCTGCCTGGTCAAAAGAGTTTATTTCAATTACAGATGAGTCTGGACTTCATTTATACTTTTCACAGTATTTTCTAAGGATGGTTTTCTATATTCAATACTCCTCTATAAATGTCTTAGGTTTCTATCTTTTTTTTTTTTTCTCTGTATGTGTTTGGTGCAGATTCAGTGGTTTAAAGCTATAATTTGCATTGCTACTTAAAAGGGCAATTATCAAAGAAGAGTGACAAAATACCAAAATAACAGAAACTCAGAAGCCATTGGTTCATAACAGGAACAAATCTCTCATGGGAGATATTACATCCTATCTACAAACTGGAAAATATGCAGTGCAATGAAGGGGCCTCCTTTTTGTATTGTGAATACCTAGCAAATTACTCTCAATCATATCTTCATGAGGAGTTGGGGGGAGGAGGAGAGAAAGATATCTTTACAACAAACAGTCTTTGAAACAAGGAAAAGTTTGTGTTTATTGTGGTAACTTAAGATGAAACAAGAAAGTCATATTAAGAGAGGTTATTTTTATTGTCCTTTCCTCTTCTACACCTTAAGATAATCAGTTTCCCAGTAATTATAAAACATAATATGATAAACAGAATGTACAGGTCTTTCTGTAACTGCAATTCAAAGTATTTTTGTAAAAGGTCAAATAGCATATGTGCTTTCAAGTTCTGCGGACACTAAAATCCTAATCTAAAACACCAAGAAATCGGTTGGACTCTTTCTATTGACTTCAGTGATTTGGGGGACCAAACTCTTATTTACATCTAATGAAGTATTTTCTTATGCCTGAAAGCCTTACATAACTTGAGAATCACCTTCTGGAGACGCGTGAGCTCAGATCCTTCTAAATTGTTAACTGTTACCAGAATCAGACTTTGTGGCTCAATCTCATAAGGTTTTGTTGGAAACTCTGTTTCAAATACTAAGACTTCTTCAAGTCTCCAGTTTGATAAGAATTCTGGCAGCTGATCTCCTCTACCATGTACACAACTAGAAGCTAGATGCCCGCATTTTCAAAAAAAGATACTCTTCAGATTAGAAACCTAAAATCTAATACTGATTGTAAACATAACAAAGAAACAAAAAAAGACCAACTAAACAAAATATGTGTAGCACACATACATGTGCTATTTTATCTTTTCCTGTCTATGCATGACAATTGTTCCTATCTTTCTAGTTTTGCAGAAATGTGAAATCTGTATGGCAAATGGCATGCAGTATGCATTGCCAGAAAAAGTAGGTCAAGACGCCTTATCACAGTACACTAACTTGCACTGCAGTTTATTTGTGAGAAAAACAATACAGTAATTACACTGAAAATGTAAGATAATGCTACTAATTAATACATGAATATGTTTTAATTCAGAACTTAGTCTATCGATTTAGTAGGTAACATTCTGAGCAATACAAATTAAAACACTGCTTTTGGTTGTTATTCTCTTTTGCCCTTGAGAATGATTTGACACCTGAAGGTTTATTATGGTAATCAATGCTTCAGTAACAATAACGCAGCAACAAGAATCATTCAATGAAAAGAACAATTTCAACATAGTTGCTACTGGCCACTTGTAATGCATATTTCTAACCACTTGCGCAAAGAGGTACAGTCCTAATAACCAGCAGCATGTCTCGTGCTGTTTAACATCTGACAAGTTACATATTAAATCTAAAGTTCCACCTCACATTTTATTCTAGTCAAAAAATGAAGCAGCCCCACCAGTTCAGCCAGTACAATTGCTGTAAGATATTGTAGGTTTTCTTACCTTGAAAATCTTAAGAGTAATTGGTACTATCAGAGGAATGAGGCACAAATCTATGGAATTTTTGTATTTCCCCTCTTTATAACTACTCTGACTTTTAAGAAAGATCAATTTTACATATACTGAAGACCACTGCAGTAGATAAAGCCATGCTGTGCCAAGATCTGCAGTTCATCCTTAGCCCTAGCACTATTTGCTTCTGTCACGTTGCATTACTAGGTTCTTCCCACCGTGCAGTGAAAATGTCAAAATCTTAATGCAAAATGTCAAAGTAAATTTTTATATCTAATCTGAGAAACCAGCTTGTATCAGTTTTATAAAACACCAAGTTTATTGGGATTTTTAATCCAAAATAGACGATAAAATCTCCTTGTGATGGAGCAGGTCTCTGTACAGAGCCATCAGTTCTCTAAGAATGCATAAGAAGTGCTCACTCAGTAATATAATCATCAGTCACAGCTGCACATTTCTGCTAAAATGAGAATGATAGAAATATTTAATGGTAGTAAGATGAAATCCATGTGATGAAGGAAATATACAAGTGCTACAAACATTAGCTACAGTTCTGTGAGACTGTATGACTGGACCAAGCTCCTTCAGAATATTAGCCCAGGAGTCCCTGCAGAGGAACCAGAATGGGTCCCTCCTTCTTCAGGGGACTTTGCCATTACTTGGTAGCTATGATTTCTATTCCTTCCCACTCCATGACTGAGATGAGGTAGGAGGCTTCATTCCTTTCGCAGCAACCTTTTCTTTTTTAAAAAAAATATTAACCATTGACCACGACAAACTCCTCGTATCTGTGTGTACTGCATGAGAAACACATTTCAAATACAGCCCTAAGCACTCTGCAGACTTTCAGACTTGTCAAATAGAGAATCGCCTCATCTGTCAACACTCCTCACAAATTCTCTATCCTCGTACTCCCACAGAACCTCTCCTGCAAAAGTGTGAGCATTTCAATGAATGAGAAAAAAAAAAGTGACGTGAGGGTAGTAATAGAGGACACAAGAAAAGCACACTACTGTAGCTACAACTGCTTTGTTTTAGCCTTGATTTATGCCAGCCAGCGTGAGAACAGAACCTAATCTAGTTCTAGAAATCAACGGCCATGCTTGTAGAATGAATTATTACTCAGCAGTAGTTAGGGGAATATGGTTTCCTAAATAATGTTGTTTGAGTATCTTGTCCTCTTGTTTTTCATTATAATAGGAAGAGTCTAAGAAACTACTGTAACCTTAGATCCTAAGAAGAAGGAAAGATGCTATATGACATGTAGTGAAATTCCTGGTGAAAGCAGCATCTGAGACTACAGAGCTTTACTGAACTGTATAGTTTAACATAAGAAAAATTGCACTACTGATCAGATCTGTCCAGAGATCACTCGGAACCAAACAAAAAAATTGTGTTCATGAGTGCTGCCACAGCATCAGTCTCGTAAGGACCAGGACCAGGCAGGAGATGGACAGTATCCCAGGTACACTTAGCACAGGTTCAGCTACATAGCATTTGGCACACAGGGGAGGGAGTGATTGTGCCCATATCAGCCTACAGAAGTAAGTAGACATAGCTTTGCTGTGACATCATCCAAAGTCAAGTTTAAAGCTGAAGATGACTACAGGGAAGGCAAGCAGCTGCACGAATCTACTATTACCAAACTGTTCTTCTGTTAGAGCAGTACAAAGAAGTAAAGAGGCAAGAATTTCCTCTTATCAGAGGAAACAGCATGAATCTTTCTAGGAGAGAAATGAAGGAAGAGCAAACCAGAGGTGGCTTATCTTCTCAGAGCTGCAACTTTCCTAATTAATAGCAATTGCTTTACAATAAAAGCCAAAAGTTTTCTTCATAGGCTATGATAGCCTGCATTCATTTTAACTGCTACTAAAGCTCAGATTTTTGTTTCTTTTTTTCTTAATCCATTCAGGCAGATAAAACAAAAAGGGGCATTTCTGATTTCTTTTCAGTATCTTTTCTAATAAAAGGAATTAAATGGAATCTACTGGTTTCACTGATTCTCATGTTAATTATGCTTTTCCCAAGAATCCAGAGACGTTTTCACAGATGTTTCCAGAGGCTGTGGGAGGCAGATGAAGAATAGTTCTTACTAGACCTGCTGCAAATAATGCATAGATCTCCCACAAGTAAATTAATCCTTACCTATACCATGAAATATCCAAAGTCTCTTGAAGTGTATATCATAAATTGGTTAAACTTAGGCTTTTTGTGCATTCAATGAAATACACAAACATAAAAATAGTCTCAGATTCTTGTACCTTTTCTACTTTTAGTAATCTTCACTTTTCTCCACAGCTTTATTTGTAGGACTTTAACCTTTGAATGGAAATTTATTTTTACAGGTTTTGGTCAATTCCCTGGAGCACAGTAAGACATCTAGATATGTCTGATGCCTGGAAGTTTATTGTGATGAGCAAAGACTGGGCAACCTTCCAAACATACATGCATATAATGACGAGGTCAGAAAGTTGCTAAGTTTTTAAAATAAAAGGCAGTAAAGATAACACTCATGTATCTGCACTGTCTGACACAATCCTGTCTGATCCCAGTAACATAAAGTATATTCATTGGTGCTTTTTCTCTTGAAAAGACAGCAAAGTATATCATGCCTTTATCAAACAAAGCTGTTTTTACCCTTCAGTAAGGCTTGCTGCAGGAGCTGTCATTGTCTTTCTTTCCTTCAAAATCTCTTTCTTATACACATGCACTCAGACAAACAGAATTCTGTCTTTGCAAAGGGTTGGTGATTGCTAATGAAGAAAACATTAGTCTTAGTTTAACATCATGTGCCAGAATGCAAAGCAGGCAAAATAATACACCATATTAACTTCTTCTGCTGTTCTCATGTCAGTGGGTAATCACCTTCCTCCCATGCGTGTAATGCTCTCCCCAAGCACTTGTAATAGGCAAGATGTTAATCAGGTCTTGGAGATGAAATCAGAGATGAAGAGTGGAATTCATCTGAACAAGCTCCACAAAACAAAGTGTGCACTGAGAGTTTGATATCTCTGCAAGTTAAGTTAGTTTCATTTATAAAGAGGGCACCTGACACGCTAACAAATCCATTACAAAGAGAAGATTTATGTCTTTCTGGAAGCATTATTTAGTTCACTTTTACTTATATCTGTGGTTTAATTTTTTAGTTTATTTGTTTGTTTGTTTGTTTGTTTTGCAAAAACAAAGAATATACTGTGGATGTTCAAGGTAACAGACAAGATATTATCTTAGCAATATGAAATATATTTGCTAGAAGAGAGTAACAGACTGGAAAAAGAAATACTGCCTGAAAACAGTGTTTTAACTTATGGATGAAGTAGGTGTGTATTCCTTCTGACATCTTCTTAATGGCAGACAAATCCAAATGAAGTTACTGGGGACAGAAGAAATCCCTCAATATGACAGAACTGATCTTCTCTTGGAAATTTTCTTCTTAATTTTTTACTTCCAGGTGAAAATTAAACATAACCTTTGTTCCGTATTATTCAAATTCTTTTTCCAGAGAACAAGACATCATAAGATAACAAGACATCATAAAATGAAGCTCCCATTATAAAACTGTGCTTTAAAACCCCCGTAGAGTACTCAAAATAAAAGATCTTCAAATAATCTGTTGTTTTTGACAAAGAGAATCTGGGAGGTCCAAGGGAGGAGAAAATGAAAATGGATATTTTTCATCAAAAACATCGCAAAAATAGACAACCAACCTTCAAATGTATAAATAACTTATGAGAAGAGAAAAAATTCTAATTTCTATTTAACCTTCAGCATGTCACTGCACCAAGTGGCAATGTTAATTAATTAGATTAGACCATCTCAAAGATTCCTTAATTACTGGTTTCATCCTATAAATTAAAAGAGGTTTTATCTAAAAGGAGCGGAAAGAAGAATTCACATATATGTGTACTTTATGATTCTAATAATTTGGTTTCAAAATGGAGAATTGTGTTTGAAAGTTGTGTGCATCAAGGAAGTTTCAACATTCAGGAATAAGTCCTGACAAAAATTACACATGAAAGAGGTTGTGAATCCCTTTTGTAATGGAAACAGATTCTGTCCTGTGCTATACATACATAGGTTACTCAAAAAGTAATGCCTCTCGTTTATTTCCATGGAAACTACAACAGATATGAAGAGCACAATAACAATAGTTGATAAAGCAAACTCTCAGCCACAAAATATTTTTTCAACATTGCCACAACTATGCATTTTCACCAGTAATGAAGAAGAGCCCACATGCTACACTCACAACAATCTGCACCGGTGGGGGTGACCTACTGTCACCGTTGCTGAACAACACAATCCACTGCCTCACTGTGCTCACATCCACTGTTCGGTCTCCATAAATGTTCAGCAAGCATCAACGAATGTCAATGCATGCTATTTTTTCCACATGGAGGAATTCAATGTCAGACTGCCCCTCTGCTGCCATCTGTCACATGGCAGTAAAATGTAATGGTGGGAAGGTTTAACCTCTATTGCCATACCACCAACATCCACCAACATAATAAAATAGGAGGCACTACTTTTGGAGCAGCCCTCATACAAGCTTAACCATGAATGTTTGTCCTATGGAGATCAGATTGCTCAAGAAATAATGACAAAAGAACTAACTGAGCATGAGTGAAGTTTTCTCCTATCAAAATGTAATCTAGACCAAGAAATTGTAGTGAGTCTGAGAGATCATTTTGGTTATACTAGGGATCATGCTACGAACTGTCAGATATTACAAACTGGCTGTCTTCTACCCTCATTCCTAGGGATTTGTGTTCTATTGGTCAGTAAGATCCAGTTCACTCTAAAACACAGACTTAGACTTATTCTAAAAATGGGTTGATAGTACAATGCCTGATGTGGGTAGTGACTCTTTAAAACCTGAATGCCACAAGTTAAGAGGCATTTTAGCGAATCACAGAAGGACCCGGGTTGGAAGAGACCTCAAGGATCATGAAGTTCCAACCCCCCTGCCTGACAGGGCCACCAAACTTCCACATTTACTAGATCAGGTTGCCCAGGGTCCCACACAACCTGGCCTTGAACACCTCGAGGGACGGGGCATCCACAACCTCCCTCAGCACCTCACCACTCTCCTAGTAAAGAACTTCCCCCTAACAGCCAACCTAAATTTTCCCTCTTTCAACTTAAAACCATTTCCCCTTGTCCTGCTATTATTGTCCCTTTCAAAGAGTTTACTCCCCTCCTGGATGTAGGTTCCCTTCAGGTACTGAAAGGCTGCAATGAGGTCACCCCACAGACTTCTTTTCTCCAGGCTGAACAAGTCCAGCTCCCTCAGCCTGTCCTCATAGGGGAGGTGCTCCAGCCCCCTGATCATCTTCGTGGCCCTCCTCTGGACCCTTTCCAACAGCTCTCTGTCTTTCTTGTACTGAGGGCTCCATACCTGGACACAGTACTCCAGATGGGGCCTCACAAGAGCAGAGTAGAGAGGGACAATAACCTCCCTGTCCCTGGTGGCCACCCCTCTCCTGATGGAGCCCAGGATACCATTTGCTTTCTGAGCTGCAAGAGCACACTGCTGGCTCATGTTAAGTTTCTCATCCATCAGGACCCCCAGGTCCTTCTCTGCTGAGCTGCTTTCAAGGACTCCTCCCAGTCTGTACAGGTGCCTGGGGTTCTTCCGGCCCAAGTGCAAAACCTTGCACTTTGCCATGTTGAAGCTCATTAGATTCACCTGGGCCCACCTTTCAAGTCTGTCAAGGTCCCTCTGAATGGCATCCCCTCCTTCCTCCGTGTCAGCCGCACCACTCAGCTTGGTGTCATCAGCAAACTTGCTGAGGGTGCACTCGATTCCATCATCAACGTCATTGATAAATATGTTAAAGAGCACCGGTCCCAAGACAGACCCCTGGGGGACACCGCTTGCTACCGGCCTCCACCTGGACATAGAGCCATCGATCACCACTCTCTGTCTGCGGCCTTTCAACCAATTTCTTATCCATTGAGTGGTCCACCCATCAAATCCACATCCCTCCAATTTGGAGATAAGGATGTGGTGTGGGACCATGTCAAAGGCCTTGCTCCAGTCCAGGTAAATTACATCGGTCACCTTCCCTTCATCAACCAATGCTGTCACTCCATCATAGAAAGCCACAAGATTGGTTAAGCCTGACCTTCCCCTGGTGAAGCCATGCTGGCTGTCTCGGATCACATGCTCATTCCTCATGTGATCGAGCATGTCATCCAGGAGGATCTGTTCCACAATCTTCCCAGGCACAGAGGTGGGACTCACCGACCTGTAGCTCCCCAGGTCCTGCCTGCTCCCTTTCTTGTATATGGGAGTTCCTCCAGTCATCTGGGACCTCACCTGACAGCCACGACTTCTCAAATATGATGGAGAGCGGCTCGGCAACCACCTCAGCCAGCTCCTTCAGAACCCTGGGATGCACGCCACCTGGCCCCATAGACTTGTACTCATTCAGTCTCATGAGGCACTCTCAGACTTGCTCTGCCCTTACAGTGGGGAGGGATTTACCTCCCTGGTCCCCACATAGATGTTTGGGGATGCAGGGCTCAGGGACATGAGAAAGACTAGAATCCTGGCTGCCAGTGAAGACCGAGGCAAAGAACTCATTCAAGTACCTCAGCTTTCTCTTCATCCACTGAAGCCAGTTCTCCTTTTAAATTTACCAAAGAAAGTACTCTCATTTTGGCCTGTCTCTTCTGGCCAATGTACCTGTAGAATGTCTTCTTATTGTTTTTCACATCCCTCGCCAAGTTCAGTTCTGCCTGCGCCTTGGCTTTCCTGATCCCATGTCTGCAAGTCCAGATGGCATCCCTGTATTCTTCCCAGGTGACACAGCCTTGTTTCCAGAGCTTGTATGCCCCTTTCTTCACCCTCAGTTCACTCAGCAGGTCCTTGCCGAGCCATGCCGGTTTCCTACCTCATCTGCCCACTTTCTTATTCAGAGGGATGGAGACTTTTGTGCTTTCAGGAGGGCATCCTTGAAGAGCAGCCAGCTCTCCTCAACATCCTTGTCTTTAAGGACAACGCCCCAGGGGATCTTGGCCAACAATCCATTGAGTAGCTTGAAGTTCACTCTTCTGAAATTCAGGGTCCTGACCCCACTCTTTGCCAGGCCCACATCCCTCGAGATCACAAACTCAACCAGGGCATGGTTGCTGCAGCCCAGGCTGCCTCCAACCTTGATGCCTTTGGTGATCTCCTCCACACTGGTGAACAGCAGGTCCAGCAACGCTTCGTCTCTGGTAGGTCTGTCCAATACCTGGACCAGAAAGTTATCATCAATGGATTCCATGAGCCTTCTGGTCCTCTTGCAGCTCGCTGTCTGGTCTTTCCAACAGATGTCCAGATGGTTGAAGTCTCCCAGCAGAACGAGAGCCTGTGAGCACGACGCCTCCCACATCTGGAGCAAGAAAGCCTCGTCAACAGCCTCCCCTTGATCAGGTGGCCAGTAGCATACCCCTAACACCAGCTGACCTTTATTAGTTCCAAATCCCAAAACTGATTTGAGTTGCAGTTTGACTTATATCCAAACCAATGGTGAGACTTGAAAACATGGAACACTAACTTTTTAAAATCTCTCTGTGCTATGTTTAACAATTACTGGAGTTTCTCAGATGGTTAGTACTCAAATCTGAAAGGAAAATAAGTTCTGGGAGCATGTTGTACATTGATTTAAATGCACTGAAATACTGCTTCATCACTTTTTTTCTTTTTTAGCTAGGAAGTGGGGAGACAGCTGGTCTTGCCCATGGCAGTGTAATCCCAACTATGTGGGTGGATTTGGTGATTTTAAATACAAAGAACTTCCTATTCTCCCAGATGCTGTCACATTACAATAACACAGTAATTGAGGTTGTTGTGAATGACTGGAATGTAGAGATAGATAGAAATTGTTTTTATACCTTTGCCTACAATAATGGTAATTAAATAGCATTTGCTGGGCACTGTCAATATATACAGAAAGAACATTCAGAGATGTGATTTGTTAACTATTAAGTCAGTGTGAGCTTAGCAACTGAAACTGCAGGAAAACGGAAATGTGAAGGACTGCTTTAATGGCAGCTGCACATTATCACAAAGGAAGTGCTCTGACAATCTGTGTCATTTATCAATACAATCGAAGCAGTGAGTGAATATCATAATCTATTATAGCATGTATTTGTACCTCTAGGAGCAAAAGTATCATGCATTATTCTCTTTTATTTTTGTTACTCACTGTGATACTAATACTAAATAGAAAGAAAACATTGGAAGACAAGGTCATTTGATCACGTACAGTTTCACTGTGGTTGCTACAGAACTACTACAGTTAATGAAATCTGTGAAGCTAGTCTGTCATGTAACACAGAATCTGTCCATGTCTTCTGTACCACACAATTATTTTGCGCAACTAACCATACAACTTACATCTTGCCATGCAACTGTATAAACAGTAAATAGCATACCAAGCAAAACTCTCACCAACAAAATTAATAAAGAGAAAGATACCTTTGGTCCAGATCCTGCACTTGCAAAAATACAAATAATCATGGGATGTTTCCTAAAGTGAATTTCATTAAATTGGTGCTAGCTACCTAATTCTCTAAGGATCTTGTTCATTTTATACTGGAATCAGATGGCTTATATCTAATTAATCAGCTTTTCACAGTTGTTCAGAGCTTTGAGAGCTACATAAAATGACTTATACTTTCTCTAATGCCAAGATAGCAGTAGGACACAAGTCATTTTCCCAGATGAAGAAAGGAATTTTCCCAGATGAGGAAACATTCTCAGTATCACAATGCCTCTATGCCCATTTTAAAGAAGAGGGTTTATACAGGGCTCGTGTGTTAGCAGGTTCACATTTAATAGCAGAGGCCAAGGACTGGAGGTGGAGAGGTGAGAAGAAGCAGGAGGAAAGGAAAACCTTAAAGACCTGGAGGTTGACAGGCATTTTAACAGAGGCAGCCAGTGCTCTTCACACTCCTATGCCTTGGGCCTCCCATAAGTACAGCAATAACAACAACAACAACATTATCTTTTCATATTTGGAGGCTCACATAGACACAAGACAGGAAAACACATAAACACACACACACAGACATGGCATATGTGTAGGAAGACGACAAAAAATGTATTGAACAGGACATACACATGTGCTGAACATATGTTTTCAACATAAATGACTCCTCAAGTAACAGCTAAAAGACATCAAGAGGTTTTGTGGGTGCATTCTGTGCCAGCAATTGGCAGGCATCTGAGCAGTGCAGGCTAACACTCCGGGGCTGCAAAAACACAGATGAGAGTCTGGAAGAATGTCAGTGTAAGCGCCACTAGAGTTTTTTAAGCCTTCAAGCCTAAGGCCAACAAAGAAAGAGAGTTATTCCAGAGGCAGCACTCCTTCCTTGAGTTTATCACATGTTCTACATGCAGGAGATGCACAAGAATGATCAAGGACCAATTTTCCATGCACGGCTTGTTTACTTCCCGTGACTCAGCTTTTCTTCCTATCCCTTGCCAGTCTGTCTGCTTTGAGCTTCTATAAATTACAACACACTTTGGTACTGCAGCTAGAGTACCACAGTCATTCATGTAATACAGCTCCATAATGACGAGAAGAATCCTCAAATCCTTTCATTACCTACAGCTGTTATACACCATTAAGCATTATAAACCTTGAATAACTTTATGCATACGTGAAGAAGTGCAAGGGACAGCCCATGCTAGGAATCAGCAGATTTTCAAGCAGTAAAAAATTGTAGCAGGCTGTTTCCAGTAGAACCAAGTTTCTTGCTGGAGTACCGAAGTTGCTCATCTAACAACACATAGGTACTAAACAACATTTTTCTCACTGCTGAAGTAGGGTCTCTTTCTCTTCTTTCCTTCTCCCCCCATAAAGATTCTCCAGTACCTGATAACAGTAAAACCAATCTTCTCAGTGATTTCTTACTTGTTTTCTTCCTTTCTATACATCTGCTTTATTCACTAAAGTTGTAGGAATTTATTTCTTTGCAACTTGTTCCCTTCTGTAAAGTAGATTGAAACTGCCTAGGAAGGCTAGGAATTAAGCGGGAGGAGAAGCAGGTAAAAACAGATGCATGGGTAATCACATGAACAGTTTACTGAGAAATGCTGAAATAAGGATGTTTTAGAACAGTCAGCCATTCTGAAGCCTAACACAGGAGTAGTGGCTTGTTTGCTAGCAAAGTAAGAGAAAACCTGCCTCCTCAGTGCACTGAGGCACTAATTGAATGCCCCTGGATAATACTGGGATGCCTGAGAGTGGGCTAAATGGGATGCAGTGCAGTGTGACAGCTGCACGTGCTTCACGTGCTGCACCTGGCACTCTCCCCACCCCCAAGTCTCCCCCCTGCCCCCCTGCAGCAGCACAGATGTGGCAATTTGAAACAGATACGCTTCCAACCGACCACTGCTGCTCTGAAACCACACCATGGAGCCTCTGCAGCCAGCTCAGCTGCTGCACTGTGATTAAGTCCATCTGGGCTTGGTATGGGATGCCACAGATTGGGAATGGGAAACTAAATACATCAAGGAGCACATCTCAAAAGAGCCACAAGGCAAGAACTGCCGGAAGGGAGTGGGAATTTCACAGTGAAATAAACAGAGGTTGTAAAACAAGTAACTAGAAAAGAGAAAGCATGCAAAGAGCAGAAAGTAAGTGACAGAAAATGGAAATTAGAGGAATGAGAGGGAACTAAGGGGATAGTGGGAGAACTAAGAAAAAAAAGGAAAGCCAAATGTAGATGGAAAGGGGAATACTCTGCAGATGGAAGAGGATTTGAAAGTGCAATGATACCGAAAATGTTCATTAAAATCAGTCTCTCAGTATTCTTTTCTACAAAGACAAAAAATATCCTCGAGGTTTATTGTTTTCCTAATAGAAAGAAATGATAATTAATAATAATAATAATAATAATAATAATAATAAAGTTTGATCCTTTTTACTCTATTATGTGTAGAAACTATACCACACCTTTACCTTCCCCAGTAAGCCACTTCAAAGGAAAGATAGGAATGTAGGAACAATGAGACAATAAGAATGTTACTAACAGTGTCTCCAAGTGTACCAACAAAGTAGCAACCCAAACATGTTGTGGAGCAGTTCTTACCTCCAGTGCTAATAGAAACCTGAAGATGAAGCTTGGGGAAACTATGGCCCTTCTGCTGTCCTAGGATTGCAGCGGTAACCAAAATGGGAAGCTGCAATCTGTTCCTTCAGACCAAAACCAGCATAGAATATTGAAAAAAAACCTGCATGGGACAAGGTCTTCCTCCTATCACTTCTTCGTCAGCCAGCCTTACCTGAATGCCTTTGTACCCCCCATGGACACAGGGATCTTTCCATTATTGGTACCTTTCTAGGTTTTCCAAATACTGCAGCATCTGCCAAAATTCTGACAAGTGTAGTCCAACCTTAAAAATGATCTAACTTTTCCAACATGGTTGGTTAATAAGCTAATATGCAGTGGGAAAAAGTATCTTTTCCAGATCCTCAAGCCTTGGGGACACCAAAGATTCAGTAATTAGTGAAAGGCAGGGGATAAAATAAAACAGTGTGCAGCTTCCAGTCAGCAACTGAAATCAACACATGCAATAGCAGCCTGCTGTGGACTTCAGGTGGAAAGTACAGAGAAGAACCAGGAAGAGTAAATTTTTGTAAAGATGCAACTGAACAGTGCCCCAACTCATCCTCAGAGCACTGGTGGAGCAAAAACGAAGTGCAGCTTGCATAATTCCAACACAGTCAAAATAGACTACAGCTTCCTGACTTTATGCAAATTAAAGGGACTTGCCTATCTGTTTCTGGATTTTTCGGGTAAGAAAAGAAGTCCCTTAATAATAGGAGATGCATTACGCCTCCTCATGTTCCACTTTAAAATGCAGACAAAAGTAAACCTTGAAGAAAAAGAAAGGCCGGCACCTTTTGTTAAACATTTCTGTTGGTGCTACCCAATCATGAAAGTGATGCCAGAGCAGAGAATTCCGATTTTGTTTCTTCAGTCTTGGGACTGCTAGATTTCCTGAGCACTGCAAAAACACCGCTGAAAAGACAAGTAAAGCCTGGGCTGACATCACTGTGGCTGAACAGCTGTGCAGGCAATATATGGGTGGTGGGGGCAGGACAGGGGCTCCGCCTGATTCACACCACGTTCTGCATAAAGGAGGGTTGGTGAACATAAGACGTTCTCCAGAATCCTTCCTTGAGAGATTGCTAATAAAAGTACAAATGGACAGAGTGATTAAAAAGATATCATCTTGGCACAAATTCAGCAATACTGGGCTGTAGACCTTGTCAGAAAGGCAAAATTAAGCACACAATGTTATGCTTGGAAGAAATCATTCAAATTTGCTGTAAATGTAAGGTTTGCTTTAAAAAGCATCAGCATAAAAGAAATGATGACAGTGATTCTGGATTCTGGAATGTCTGCACACTGACTACACAGAAAACACTAATCAGCACTAACATCAGTGTCTAGGTGTTCAAAATGTGTTCTCTACTGCTGCCCAGGAAGCTCTGGTGCCTACACAGATCATCTCCAATATCATGAAAAATCCTTCAGTAAAGACAGGAAAAAGAACCAAGACTAGAAGCTGCGCAGGGGACAGGGCACCAGTGCCCTGACCTCTATGTCCAACATAGAAAGATCCAGATTACTAGCAACTATGCACAAACTAAATGGGAATCAGCAAAAGCAGCCACAAAGGAGGGGTAAAAGAGGCATGTTTTGAAAGTGCAAATCAGTCATTAGTTTGGCATGCCAAATACACCACCTCAACAGAACCTTGATCCAATGACATGATGAAAAAGCAGCTGCTTCTAGACACTGTATCTGAAAATGCATTTTGCAAGCTGTCCAAAAATACAAGAGCAATCAACAGACCAGTATGATTGCCACGACTCAACCCACACCTGTTAATGCATTAAAATGATTAAACACATTTAGCTTCCACTTACTCAAGGAATTTATCCTATAAACAAATTATTCACAAAGAAATACAACAGAAAAACAGTTTTAAATCTTTCATAGCTTGAGTAAGTAACATTGTAGCAGTTACTGCTCAATGCCATCAAAACAATGCATATAAAAGTCTTGCGTGCATGCCTTTTTGTCTGCTCTGTGCTCAAAAATGCAGTGTTGCCAATGTTCACACTTGTTAACAACACTGTACTTCTTTGTTCAACCCACAGATGTTCTTGTCCAGAATTCAAACGTTTAGCATCACCGTTTTTGCAGCCTGACACATGCATGAAATCTCCAAGCAAATCAGTATTTCCTAATCAATTGTTTGTCAGTAAGAGGGACAGCAGCAAAAAGTGTGATGTTAGCTTTCCATCTGAGTCTGAGTAAGGAATAGGAACTGCAGTTTGCTTTCTGATGAAATGATCGGATGAGCCCATTCTCTTTTTGTGTTTTGAGAAGGCTTTCTATAGGAGCATCCCACTGAACAGCATGAGGTGGCTTAATGGATACAGAAGTGAGGGAAGCTCAGTAATGGCCCAGGATTCTCTAAGGGAAGATTTCCATTTCTTCTACTCAGCAGAGTACTTTGCTTTCTGTATGTTCCTCGAGCTTCTCCCTAGCTTTTCCATTAAAAAAAAAAAAAACAGCCTATAAACTACTCTGTCCATGTGCCTAAGGCTAAACCTGTCTGAGGTCAGGCTGACACAGTCATATGGAAGCAGCTGGCAATGTACAGGCTGAAGGGAAATTCAAGTGGCAGCAATCTGCAATTCTGTGATAACTGTATAAAACCTGGTGTGGCAGAACCTGTCATTCTACTTGGATTTGTAACAGGTCCTTAGATTTTGCAATATATTTGCAATTAAAGAGACAAGGAGATGATATGATGAAATGAAAGCAAATTTTTCCAGGAAGCCAAACCCGAAGCTGAGTAGCAGCACAGCCGAGCACTGAGCTCCCTGCCCCAGACTGCTGGTCATTTGAGTTCAAAGCACGATTAAGAGGCTTTTAAGATCGATTTTCCAAGTGGAAAATTCTGTCATATACCAGAACCTAGCCAATTATTCCCACCTACCAAGGATCATCTATATTGTTTCTTCCTAGACAGACATATTCTACCTTCCCTCTCTTTTCTTTTCCTACTCTCACTCCTTTCTCCAACCCAGTCTTCTCTCTATCTTTCTCCTTTCCTCCTGCTTTCACAACATTTTTAGTACAATAGAGCTATGCTCCACAACTGAACTTTTGGAGACAAATCACCGCAGGCAGGAAAAGCTTGTAATAGCATAACTGCAGCTCCAGGAAAGCTCGTTCAGCTACTTTACTACGGAACTTACAGAACTGCATGGAGAATCTTGTTCATAATGTCTGATCTCTCGCAAACTTGTTTGTGAAGCCTCCTCTGTATTTAATCAACAGTCATTCTCTATTTGTGCTACCATTACTGCTTTCTGCTCAAGTCTGATTGATTCATGCCCTTGCTACATTTCTAATAGAGCATACAGTATAGTCACCTGTATTTTGGCAGCTCATTATTCCCGCCAAATAAAGACCAGCCCCACTGGCCACTAGGAATTTAACCTCAAATTCGCAAGGTGAATCCAGAACTCTCATGCTGTCACCCAAAATATCTAGATACAAACAGATTAATAAGCAAGCTGACTGTGCTTCACGGAAGAAATAAATGAATTTTGGGATCATGTGACCTTGGGTCAACATTGTAAATGGTCATAAAAGGAAGCAACAAAATGTATTACTATATTTAACAAGTGGTTTGTGCACTTCTTTGATGGTGCCATCTGTTCAGACAGTATCTGATTTATTTATTTTCTTATACCTTTTTTTTTTTTTTTAAAGTCAGTAGCAAACTAGAGACATTTTAGAGAATAATAGAAAGAGTCAAAGCTTTGGATAAAGAGAAACTATTCTAGGCTATAGAATCCACGTAATATAAACATAACAAAAGGTGAAATGGAGATACAGGAATCACTTCAACAGAGATACAAAGATGCTATCAAGGAGTTTTGGTTTGGAACTCCATCTCTTAATGACAATAGAATTAATAGGATTTAAGTTAGGTTATTTAATTAAGACTATGAAAATAAGAGTTAAGCAGTAATGCACCTTACCAATGGAGGATGGAGAATAGGTCTCCATGCATATACTCAACGTTATATGTGACACTCAACAATTAAAAAAATTCAAGAACAATTAAACACAGTACTGAGCAGAGGGGAGGGTGGGCTGACTGCCTCCAGATTTGCTCCCCACAAAGCTTTTGTGTTACTTTCACAGAATGAACTACTCGTTTACCTTGTTGCATAGAAAACATGGATGTTCAGTGTTTATCTGATACTTAAAAACTTTGTTTTCTGAAGTTTATTATCAATCTGTGCAGGTGTCTGGAGTAGAGAGAGTGACTGCAACATGGTTCAGACAAGAAACTGAAAGTGACAAATTCTAAGTGACGCTTTCACAATACGTCATCTGTCTTCCTAAGTCATCTGTGGTCAAGCAGTTTGCAACACATGACTGATCCTGTCAGCTAGAGTGGAAAATTATTTCAGGCTTTAATGAAAATACTTCCTGAGACCAAACAGGTACAGGAAAAAGAAAAAAAAGTGTTTTGTGTGCAATGAAATTTCTGTCTCCTTCTGGCCCATGTTACACTTTTCTGCCACTGAGGCAATGAACTAAAATGTTGTTGCTCGTTTTTGCCTTCTGGGGCCTCACAGGTTGCTTCTTTGAAAGGAGGTGGGGTCAGTTACCTCTTTGATGCAGTCTGGTTTATTTACCAGGAAAGTACACAGTATCTGCTTCTCTAACCACGGTAGGTTCAGTCAAGAGGAGAATCTGAAGGCTGTCATTCCAGTTCTGAGATCTCCTGACAGCCTTTCCTTTGGCTTTCTGTCAAGACCACACTAGTAGTTCTTCTCTTGCTTTCTTCTAGTTTCCTTGTTGCTCTCTGGCTTCTTTCGCCACCCACAGCCAGAGAGTTGCAGCTAATGCTACCTCCAAAGCTCTGGGCTTGCATCCGGTCCAGTCTTTGCAACCAGTTTCCAGAGACTTAATTACTGCTAAACAAATAATCACTTAATTGTTTTGCCTCTTAATCTCAACAGCAGTTGTCCTGTGCTGAGTGAGGGCTCAAGTGTGTGTTTTCCAACCATTTGCAAGCATAGAATTAGAACAAGGTAGTTTCAACAGCATGAAAAGCAAATCTCCCTCAAGAAAACAGAATTCACACAGACTCTGCTATATCTTGTAATATAACTCCTGGAGATCCAGCAGCATTTCCACCTATATACAGTAAGGTGCAGAAATAGTCTGCTAGCATAATCTCTGGTTCATCATCTTAGGTTAACAAACTTACCCTTAATATTCAGTTTGAAAGATCCAGGCTGTGGAATTTCCACATTTGCCTGCAGGAGCCCTTCATCACATCCTACCTCTACCCAATAACTTGCTCTTTGTTTTAGGGATGCCAAGATCGTAACGTTGAATAGTTGAATGTGATCATTCTTCCTTCCACAGAATTTATCCTTTAGTATATCTCTTAACATAATTGATCCTCAAGCACTAAAAATACTCTGGGTGACAATCTGAGAAGTCATCTCTCATTGAGTTTCAAAGATGTCTGTTGTGAAACACAAAACACTTCAAAGTCGTGACTGCACGTGTCTTACAGAAGTGCCTCTGAGAGCTGCTGATATCAACACAGGATGCACTCAGATTTTCATATTCCAAGATCTGCTCCTTTGATACAAGACCCAGCACCCCCACAAAAAGAGATTATTTTGTAACCTTTTACCTAGTTTCCTTTATACTGCTTACGTCATCGCTCCAGAAATAGTTTCTCAGTCATTGTATTCCATTTTGGAAGGAATTTGACTAGAAAAAGCTAAGTGTCTACATGCTGCTGATACAAAGCAATTTAGAAGTTTGGACACTATTTCCATCTTGATGCCTTAGAAGAAGATGTCACATCCTACCCCGTTAAAACAAATCTTGTGTCACAACCTGTATTCCTATCTGAAGTAGCTGCAAGCTTGCATATAAATTAAACAACTGTCAAACATCTTCATCATGCCCAGACTTCTATGGAAGAACATTACAAGCCTTGGATGTTGCAGGACCCTAACATGTAACAGCAAGAAACCAAAACTCTTCTCAATATGATCTTCCAAAAGAGTGAATCATCCAGATCCCATTCAAAGGGGGCTTGTATTCTAGACTTGTTTCAAGCTCACAGAAGGTTGGAATTTCACCTTTGGCATTCCAGCTTTGCCCTGCAGGTGTCAGTCCTCTGCCATCCATGGTGGAGTCCTCTCCAACAGCCACTGGTACTAATTGCTGGGAGGCCATCTTTTGGTGTATCAGAATTGTGCTGTTCTTTGGCTTCAACCACACTTCTTCTCACACCAGAAGATTGTATGAACATCTCAAAAAATAAACTATGGAATGAGATGCATTCAAAGTTTTTGTTTGTTTGTTTGTTTGTTTGTTTTCCCTTATCCAACAGTAGTTGATATTCAAACATGCCCTGCCTGTCTCCATTTAGCCTGTGTTCAGATGTTAGCATCAGCCCTGGACTCTCTGGCAGCAACAGGACCTTGATCAGCTTTACATAAAGGTCTGTTATGTCTGCAAGCAGAGCTATACTCAAGATATGTCTCTGAAGATACCAGCCCTGGTGTGGCCTGTCACTTCAACGTGAATAATTAACTGCCCTCATCTGGATCAATCATCCTGGGTTTGTCTGCCACAGAAGGTGGCTGATCAAGCTGTCAAGCTGGCTCAGCTGCCACCAGATCTTGCCCTCCAGGTTCACGTTTGGCCTCAGGAGACTCACCGACAAACTGCCTGGCTTCACATGCAGGAGCTGCCAGACATACAGCTAGACCATTTAACTAAGGTAAAGGAACTCCTTGTTTTTAAGCCTTCCTTTAACCTTTATCCTATTGTTTATTACCAGAGAGGACTGGGAGTAACTCTAACACAAGTATGTCAGTGCAATGAAGGAGGAAATTTAGCTGTTCAAGGTAAAATGTGCTTTGCCTAGTTCTGTATGACAACAGTGTCCTTAATTTGAAAATCACTGCACCCTCAGCAGCTGCCACTACAGTCATGGAGCAGTGGGATTTCTGTAAAGAATAATGTGGATTAAACAGTGAATTTATTTAGGACAACGGCATTACTAGTGATGTGGCAATGAAGGATGCACACCTTCCAGCTTTGCCTACAGAATGTCACCCTTTCTTTTGCACTTCCTGTCATTTCTTCCTTTCTTAACTTAAGTAGCACTTAGGAATGCACTGAAATGGAACTCTGCTACAATCTACTAATAGTATTTAGAGGTGTGCTCTGCTTCCCTTTTCTATCCCCTTTGTTGACAGCATGTGTTTCACAGGATGCTACGGTTCTGTTCTTGCTGTCCCTACAGGTCATGCTTGTTTAGGGATAGTATGTTGAGAAGAATGAGACTGTGTGAGACAGACAGCTTGTGTTACTGGCAAAGATCCTTTCTCTTAGAGATTCCTCTGCATTACACAAAAAGAGTTTATGTATTATAATAATTTTTAAGTATAAAAAAAAAATAATTAAAAAAAAAAAAGAGGAGGAAAAAAATTTAAAAAGTTTAGGGGTTTTGTTCTTGCCTTCCTGCACAGAATTTTCAGACTTTTGTGTGCGCTCTTATCTGCAGTGTTTCTGTCACAGCACAGAAATGAATGTCAGAACATAAGTTAGTTGGGGCATTTCACTTGAATTTTTTAAGATGCCATATGGCCTTTTTACATCAAAATATAAACTTTAATCAGAAAAAATTGAGCTTCCAATATACTTATCAGAACAACAGATTGTTCATTTGTTCTCCCTCTCTCTACCTTTCACCTTCCTCCTCCAGTTTTATATCTTAAAACAGGGGACAGCCACCACCCTCCACGTGTTGGCATGACAGAACTTCTATGCAAACAAAATGGCCAGGGGCCACATCTTGGGGCAATGTTCCAAATGTCTCTTCCTTCTTGGGAAGCACTTTAAATATCTGTGATACAAATGTGAAGTATCACTACCGCTGTCAGCAGTCACGGTCAGATGTACGCAGCCTACTTATAATGAGCATTGCCATGAAAGTACAGATATGTGTGACTGCTAGGTAAGTGATACAATCTCTGAGAGGCAATGAAACACAACAGCTGTCTGCTCCCTGCTATTTGTTTTTCATCCATATTAGTTTTGATTGTAGCGCTTGAAAATAACTGCCCTGGAAATCACAGAATCATAGATTAACCCGAGTTGAACCCATAAGGATCCCTGAGACCAAATCCTGGCTCCACACAACACTACCTGAGACACAAACCCTATGTCTGAGTGTTGTCCGGATGCTCCCTGAACTCCAGCAGCTCGGAGCCGTGCCCGCAGCCCTGTGCAGCCCGTTCCATGCCCACCACCCTCTGGTGCAGACCCTTTCCCTGACCCCCAGCTGCCCCTCCCCTGGCACAGCTCCATGTCGTTCCCTCGGGCCCTGTCGCTGTCACACAGAGCAGAACTCAGCGCTGCCCTCTGCTCCCTGTGAGGAGCTGCATCCGCCGTGAGGGTTCCCCTCAGCTCCTCTGCTCTGTGCTGAGCACACCAAGGGACCACAGCTGCTCTTCACACACCTTGCCCTTTAGACTCTTCACCGTCACTGTAGGCCTAAAAGGTGTCAGACAACTTGGAAGTCTGACAGCTGTCAGAGGTGAGGACACATTTCCCCTACCAGGCTTCTTGCCTTGATAACAGAGGAAAGATTTGTTTGACCTCATTCAAAGCATTTATTTAATTACTGCATTTCTTCAGCACTGGACAAGCTGACTTCTAGGACATACTGACTAATGTTTTTAGAAAGAAAAAAGCCTTGTCTTGCTAAGTTATGTTTGTTGTGTTGGCACTTACTCAACAAAGGAGAAGAATGGCGAAGGGCTTAAATTGCATTTGAAAACAATCACTAGGGCCAGCTTTCTGGGATTGCTTTGAACTCTCACTCGTTATCTAATGCATCTCTGTTATACTTACAGAAGGAAGAAATGCATGTGAATCTTGCCTTCATAATTTTTAATCAAAGCTGCAACGTTCCCGACTGCAGCAGAGAATTTTCAAGCTCCAAAGTGCTTGGGTAAATACAAATCCCAGGTTTCTGTGGGCTGAGCTGCATGAAACATTCATCTGCAGGAGGCTGCTCACAGGGCCAAGGAGGAGATGCAAAGTTCAGGCTTTGTGGGCTCCACAAGGGTACGGGTTGGACCTGCGGACTTTCCAGCCTCCCAGGCCAAGGCTTTCCTGACCATAAGGCCAAGTCTGGAAGCTTTTCCCCCATCTGCCCTGTGCCCAGCAGCCATACAAAGCCTCCACACTCGTTTTCATTTCCAGCCAGACGCTGCATATTGATCTGTCAGTCCTGCGGGGACAGCAGCTCTGCGCACCCAATGTAAACACAAGACCACGGGTGCGCACGGAGGCACCCTGCCAAGGAGAGAGCGCAGACGGACCCCAGCTCTACGAGGGGCCCCAGCCCCGGACCCGAACCGCACCGCCCAGACGGCCCGCAGGCGCCCCTTGACGGCGGCGCGTGGCAGTGCGGGCGCCGCCTCCGCCGGCCGAGCTCGGGCGCGTCACGTGGGAAGGGAAGCGAGGAGCCCGAGGCGGTGGCGGGGGCGTGGCCGCAGCACGTCGCGCTGCTTGCGGGACGGGGCGGGCAGCCAATGGGAGGCTGCGGGTTGGGCGCGGGGAGGCGGGCGCAGGGTGCTCGGTGGCGCGGCGCGGCGCGGGGCCTGCGGCAGCTCGGGGTGCGGGCTGCCGCCGCCGGCCGCTCCGGGTCTTTGTGCTGAGATCGCCTGTCCGCCATGCTGCGCTGCCCTGCGCCCGTCCCGCTGCGGTCCGGCGGCTTCCGCCCGCCGCTGCGTCGCTGAAAGAGGAAGCGGCGAGGAGAAGGAGAAGGAGGGGGTCGTCGCCCGCCCGCCACCCCATGCCGCCGCCCCGTCCCGCGGACCTGCATGGATGGGCATGGGGAGAGCCGCGCCTTCCCGCGCCGCCGGGGCTGAGCCGCCGGTCGCCGCCCTCGGCCTGCTGGCCGCCCTGGGGCTGCTCCTGCGCGCAGGTACCGCGGAGGCGCGCGAGGCCTGCGGGCGGGGAGCGGTGGGTGCGAGCCGAGCTCCGGCTCTTTGCGAGGGTTGGTGCGGCCCCGGGGCCTCCGTGGAGAGCGCTCTGAAGGAGATCCGCGCCCTCGAGTCCGGGGCGGCGCTCGGCCCGGCTCCCCATGCAGGTGTGAGGGACGCGGGGACTGGCGGAGCTGTGCCGCCCGGAGGTGCCGGCGGAGCATCGCGCTGCGCGGCGTCTGCTGTCCGTTTGTATTCGTCCGGTTGCAGAAAGGGGATGCGTTTAGAGACGCAGGGCCCGCGTTGTTCGTCTGTCGTTTTCCCACCCCTCGTGTCTCATGGCTTCGTGAGCGCTCTAGCTGGGCTGCTAAAGGCAGGCGAACCCGGGCCTGTTTGCCGCGAGGACCGACACCAAGAAATGGTGCCGAGATCGAGATAGAGATTTGAGGGAGGGAGGGCGGATTCTATTAAGCGTACTGTGTTTTCTCTCTTTGCACGCCTCTGTGTACCAAAGCACTTGTATGTGGTTACGACTGCTTGAAATTACAAATGGGTGCATGCACAGCTGGATTTTAGAGGTCATAGAAGAACAGAAACACGCAGCATGATTTTAGTGGATAGTTCTGGGAGCTTGGACATAAATGGCATGAAGTCCAGCACGTATTCTGTATGAAACCTTGCTTACTGCTGTGGCTCTCTGAGTGGAGGGCAACCTGCCTTCCTGCTGACCAGTGTCCTGGTTTCGGCCCCTCTGGAATATGCGTATTGTTTCCCCTAACGCTGCGTGCAGCCTCCTTTGTTTCATTTCTGTCCTTCCTGAACTCTGGTGTAGAAATTACATACAGAAGGCTGATGCTAACTGCTGTAAGGATCGGGAAGGATTTGGGGTGGTGACAGTAAGAACTGTGGATGAGGGCTGTGAAACCTCTGGTTTGCTTGCCAGCGTGGTAATTACGTGTTCTTTGTGGAAGCGAGGGGATCAGATAAGGTGCAACTGTTTTGTTCATGTAAACTGAACTGTGTTCCTGCTATGTGCTCCTGACAGGTACTTCAGATTTCAGTAGGGAGAGGCTTTTTTTCCCCCCTTATTATTGAAATCCACCATAAGAGGTACTGCTCTCATGGTACGTGGGCTCTGTAGTCAGCAGCTTGACCTTCAGATAGCTGTGAGCTTTCTGATCTTAGTTTGCTGTCTGTTTCTCCCTAAACCTGCATGTCTTGCCACCACTGCCATATCCTTCTCAGGGGCAGCATTCTATTTGGAAGTTCAGTAACTTATGTTCAGGACTGAGGGACTAGATGGAGACCTGCATATTGACAAAGTGATTAACTTAGGCACGGAATTGCATCATCGCTTTGATACCATCTGTGAAGAAGTGCTGGGCTCATTCTTGGCTGAGTTGATGTTTTTAATCAATTACTTGCTGTTGTCTAGATGGAAATGAAATCATGCTTGGGTCATCTCAGCTTTTATGTGTGCTGTATTGCTATCTTCCAGCCTCCTTTAACCCCTTTTTCTCTATTACAGCATTTCATCAGTGAGTGAGTGCTGTGGGTTGTCTTCAGGTTGTTTTTGTACAGCACCAGTGGGTGTGGAACAGGGTGTTTCTGTGCAAGATATCAATTCTCCTCTGCCTTCTGTTTTGTGCCTAGGTGACTGCCAGCTGCAAGCACCTTGTCGAATCCAGAAGTGCACCAGTGATTTTGTTTCCTTAACTTCTCATCTAAACTCGGCTCTTGATGGCTTTGACTTGGAGTTCTGCAAGGCCCTGCGAGCATACTCTGCCTGCACCTATCGCAACTCCAAAGTATGCCGTGGAAACCTGGTCTACCATTCTGCAGTGCTGGGGATCAGCGACCTCATGAGTCAGAGGAACTGTTCCAAGGATGGCCCCACATCCTCCACCAACCCCGAAGTGACCCACGATCCCTGCAATTACAGTGGCCACACAGAAGCCAACGAACATCAAGGAGGGGAGAAAGCTATCCCTACTTACCTATTTTGTGGCTTGTTTGGTGATCCTCATCTGAGGACTTTTAAGGATCACTTCCAGACGTGCAAAGTGGAAGGTGCTTGGCCTCTCATAGACAATAACTACTTAACAGTGCAAGTGACGAATGTTCCTGTGGTCCCAGGATCCAGTGCTACTGCTACAAATAAGGTATGGATTATTCATAAACACTGTATGCATACAGAAATAGAAGGCCACAGTAGCAGTTACTCATCTCTTAGCAGTTAAGGAGTTGGTTTCAGCTGGGACAGCTTCTTTTTAGGAACAAAAATGAAAACAACTCATTTTCTTCCTCAGCCTTCTTTCAGCTCCCCCGCCCCCCCCCCCCCCCCCCCCACCCAGAAAAAAACAACCAAAGACACAAAGACATAAAAACATTTAAGTGTAATAAATTAGTACGTTGAAATGGTTATCAAATTGCAGCATCTGCGTGCCTGCAGTAAAGAGAAATTGTAGGCAAGGAGCAAGATAAAGGCTGAGTTTTGCTTTGCTTGTGTTCTCGAAGTTACATAGCTATAACTGTAGAGGACAAAAAACACTGGCAGAGTGGTGCAAGATCTGCTTTACTAAGATCTTGAGGATTCATAGCAGAGACAAGAATGGTAACTGGAGAATTGAGAGGCAGCAGCAAAAACAAGTTGCGTTGCCAGGTGGTTGTTACAAGATCTTATTTCTCTAGCTCTAGAAAGAAGCAGCAGCCTGAAAATCTTGCCAAGAGCGTAGGACTCTTTTCAGACAGGCGAGACTTAAGATAGCTCTGTCAAACCAAATCGCTTCAGGTTGCTAGGGGAGGAATGCGTATATTGATAGCATTTGTCATTTCTTTACCTTAAGAGAGTACATAACTTTTTCTGCCAAAGGTGTGTAGCAGATGTGCCTATAGAAAGAAAGTGAGGAGATAGTATGACTATCACTGAGACATTATTAGATTTACTGCAAGAGCCAGGGGTGTGAAAATGCTCTGAACTTTTGCAAGTAGTTATTCATCAGTAGTGAAAAAACTTGAACATAGCTGAGACTGCCACCTCCCTTCTTACTTTTCTGGAATGAAACAACTTTTGTTTTAGCTGTGTTAGTGTAGCTCGTAGGGCCTGACATATCTTGATGCTGCTTGTTCACAATATGAGGACAGCACTGAAGAGTTTTCTCTGTCTTATTAAGCTTAGAGGAAGATTGGAGGAAGCACATTGTCCACAGGGATGTATGCACAGAAATATTAATTAATGCTGTTGTATTTTTTCTGGATTCTGAGATGCTAACATTAATGTTTATGTCAGTGAAGCAAATTTTTGCATATGCAGGAGGTGAAAATTTGGAGTGATGTATTGCTGAAATTCAAATGCATCTTTACCTTCTTTTGTCTTTTTATTTTCTAACAGTCTGTACTGTAAGTGAGTTCTGAAGGAGTATAAATGCAAGGAATTAAGCTGTCTTGACGACACTTTGTGAAAGATACGTAGGTTCCTTGAAATCTGCTGCAGAGTCTTTTTTGAAAGACACATAAGAAATAAGTCCCATTTCATATCTGCAGTAAGCTTCTGTCCTTGGTTTTGGTAAGGTTGTACCGATTGTTATTTCCTTGTTACTGGTAGTGCAAGAAGTAAAACTTGCATCTCTCTGTATGCAAATTGTGTGAGTGGCCAGGGTGGGGTGGCAGCAGATAGGTGGTTTTAGCCTTTAACTGTCCACACTGTAAGTGTGATTGACTGTGGTTATGTGCTATGCTGGTACACATATTGTCAAACAGATAGCAAGAGTAGGACTTCAGGAGATGTTTGTCTGTACGTACTGGGGGAAATAACATGTTTCATGGAGTGTACCTTCTGACTTTATTTCTATTCTTAATGTTTTTGTATTCTTCCTTAATGTGGCACTCTGAGAGAGGTGGTCCTACTTCTTTTATAATCCTGGGTTTAATGTGCCTGCAGTTGCACAATGACAGCTCAGCGTGTGGAAGCAGTTAAACGAGATGTACAGCTTAGGATATTAGAAATGTTTCTAACAGTAATACCTCTCCGATGCTTACAGCCCATGAGTATTTTCTTTCTTTGACAGGTAATCAAATTTTTATCAACATACCTGTTTGTAGAAAATGAAGGTTGTTTGAACTGCATGCATAAGTAACTTGACAGTATATGTTTTAATACCTCTAATGTCTTGAGTCCTTTATTGCTCTACGGGGCAGACTGTTATAAGTGACGAAGGAAAGGCTTGTTGAAACTGCGCTGCTGCCGCTGGATTGATGCCTGTAACATTTTATCTGCCAGTGTTCCATTTTGGTGGAGGCAGTTGAATATCTGCTGCTGGAGGTACTTCCCTTATATTGGCCATAGGGCTGCTTAAGGTACCATAGAAAGAACTACCAAGAAAATTTCAGAGATTTTTACTTAAGGAATTTTTTTCTAGCTTCAAGTGTGCAGATAAGTTGTTTACCTTCTCCTTAAGAAAGGTTTCCAGAGCACAGTGCATCATTAGTCTTGCTAGTTTCTTCAGTTATTTGGGGTAGATCCTTAATGGGAAATAATAACAAAGGTTTATGCTGATCCTAAGTTGTGCAGAAGCCACAACAAATACTATGTAAATTGCTAACTAGGTTACTTAATCCACCCTAAAGCAGACTTGTGGAAAGCAGAGACAAAAAGAATAGATGCTTCAGTTTCTCCTGAATGCCCTTTTTAAGGGAAGTGGTTTAAGGAGCAATAGAATCAGTGTTGTATCTTCATCCCATATGCAGTACGCATGTGAAACTGGCATACCATCAGGTGGCCTTGTACGTGATTACTGACTTCAGATTTGTTATAGCTCACCGGTGCACCAAGTTTTAGAGGAATCATCAGTGGGCAGAGCATTAATTTGCAGAGTTGTCCTTTCCTTTTGAAAACTTTGAGACCTGATTAACACCAGCAGTCTGGGGACTATTCCGTAAGTCCATAAAAAAGAAAGAACAACAACAAAGGAATGCCAGGAGGAGGTTTTAAAAAGAAGAATATGCAGAATAAAAAATATGTGCCCCCCCAACCCAACTTCTTATGCTGTGCATCTGGCAGGAAAGTATAGAAAGTAGTGAAACTCCTCCTTTAATTCCCTGACCGGAATAGTATGTCCTCCTGTGGGAGTTGTGTATATATTCACAAAATGCTCTTAGCAATTCAGTTGTAGGTGTTTTGCATCTTTGTGATGGCCATAGCAAAGACGTTTGTTTCTTCAGAGTGAACAAAGCTATTGTATATTCTGTAGTATGTCTGAAACTTGCAATTCCCATTTTATTTTATTTTATTTATTTATTTATTGAGGGTGTCTGGCTTAGGATTGCAGGCTGTTTCAGGTGGACAGTAAGGGAGTATTCCCAAGTAGTCAGGAGGCTTAGTTCAGTCTCTCCTTTCTTTCCAACTGATTTCTGGTATGAACTTTTTGTATGTCACTGGCATCCTTGTATCTGATTTCTCCAGCTATAGACAGAGCTCTACAGTCCTTTGGAGGATTTAAATGGCTATCAAAAGAGGCTGTAGAGGAGCTGGTAGGATGGGTGTCATGGAATGCCTTAAATGTAACTTTTTTTACTTTTTTTAATGGTGTGCCTTATTTGGAGGGGTGTGTAGGCTTCCATCTTTATGACAGCTGTTCTGTGTTCATGAGTGCAGTTGTTCCTGAACAGCAAATGAGGCTGAGATGCCTGGGCTTTCCTTCTTGCTTGAGGTAAATGGAAAAGGACAAGAAGCTTTTCTTATCCAGCTAGCAGTTTTGTAGCGGATAGCTTGAGGATGAGAGGGTGAATGACAGTAGAGAGGAAAAACAATTGGCCATGGAAAACAGCATGACTGCATTAGCTGTGTAGTGAAATATTAAGTATTCCTTCTGCGGCGTGGTTTGTTGTTTTTTTCTTTCAGGAGATAATTGCGTACTGAACACCGTGTACTTAGTCTTCTTTATGTAATATTAAAGTGTTTGTCTTCCAATTACCATTCAGTTGCTCTTGTAAGTGGGAGCATCAGTTAAGTGACCACAGGTGATTAGGTTTCTATAATATTTATAGATATTCCGGCTAAGATGAAGGTGGATTTGGCTTTATTTCTCAGAAGTACATAATTTTGTGGGAGAACATCATAAAGAGCTGCTTTGTCCCTGAGGTGGAGCTGGTGGCACCTCATACCTTACAAAGCAGTGTTTTGTTTCTGTGGTTGAGGAGTGGAAAGGACTGCAGGCAGAGGGGGGGTTGTAGAGCTTTGGTGTTTTTCTGTCCCTGTGAGGTAGTGCTGTGCTTGGGTGTGTGATTTGGCATGAGCTGACCAAATCAGTCAGCAGGTAGCTTTGGGCAGCTGGAAACAGAGGTGCTAAAGCAGTTGCAGTGATTTGGGATGTTTCTGAAAGTCAGAGGCCTTCAGAAGTTCTGTTCTCATGGCCTGTACCTCACATGGCTGCAGCTGCCTCTCCAGACATCTTGAGTGGAGCCTCACTTCTGAGCTGAGCTCATGCTCTGCTCAGACAGCCTGAGATCTCTTCTCAGCCTTGAATATTGGAGGTTCTTCTGTAGAATAATTTAAATGTACAGCAGCTTCAAAACCTACATCAGTTGGCATGCTTTATTTACCAATACCTGCTTTTTCCCTGATTGCTCTTCATCATAGAAGAAATAGCAGAATTATCTGGACAAACTGTTGTTTCTGTTCCTAGTTAACTTTTCATTGTAATGCCTGATGATCAGTTCATAGCATGTACAAGCAAGTAAGATTTTTTTGCTGTGAATAATAATGACTGATAGAGAGGCACACATCCATTTGTGATGTATGGAAGATGCAGATAAGCTCTCTCCCTCTCGCTCTCTTTTTAAAGAAATGCAGAGCTTCATTTTTGACACAGCTTGCATCTGTCTCAAGCATCAGTTCTGTGCTTGTGCTGTCAGTGCATTCCTGGCGATCTTGTCTATCAAGAAATCTCATTTAAAACTGTCATGAATATGTGCAGTTACCCTGGGTTACTCTGATGTAGTGCTGTTTGGGAGAGACTCAGAAGAACAGCACAGCTTTCCTGGGCACAGGCAACATGTTGAAGTTGATTATTTGCCATCTTCACTTTCCTGAGAGCATGGGTGTATGAGAGAAACATGGGGAGTTCTTGCTGCATAGTGCTGTTTGCTGTACTGAGCTGTCGTCAGCATTTGTAATGCACCTTTTGTGTTGTGTTTTCTTCATCCAGAAGGGTACTCTATGTATACAAAAAAAGGAAGTAGCCAGTGAAGTGAAGATACTGCATCCACATTCTACGGTGAACCCTTGTGGTTTTCCTGTGTTAAATTTCCCCGCTTCCACCTGTAGTCAGAAGCCATTATTCACATGGTTTCCTCTGGATGATTCTTGATTCTTAGATTTGTGCATGTGCTTCGCAACTGTTGCAGGCCTCTGGAAAAAGGGGTTGTGAAAATCTTAGTTGGAGGCTGGAAGGTTATTTAGTGAGCTGGATTTCAAATGTTCTTTCTTGTACGTATGAATTCCAAAATCTTTTGGATGGCATTGCAAAACCCCTTCAGAAATACTGTGGATGCCTATGCAGTTATCTACCTATGAAATCCTAAAGCTGCCTTTCACAGATTGCACCGATTCCCCCTCAGGCCTGCCAGGAGTATGCAAGGACCACTGCTCTAATGGTGCAAAACTTCCTTCTGAAATGCCTTCTACCTACTTTTCCATGTACATCTTTATCTCTTGACAGTTTTTGGACTAGGTTATACATTCAGGCAAGGGCCTGTATCCTCCCTGCTAATTCATGCAGAACCTGCCTCAGTCATGAAATAGCAACAGGTAGTTACATTTATAAAATACAGACTTGTGGCATTGTCTTTGTGGCAGGGCAGTGGTATGCAGTAGTACAAGAAGTCAGAGTTAAAAATGTTGTTGTTTAGAGCATACAAACCAGGCACTTCCTGGAGGTGTACAGTGGCCTGCTAGAGTAGTGGGCAGCCTCAGAAGTTATGCTTTCAGTAACACCATCCTTGAAAGAGTTTGTAAGCATGTGGTGGTTTGAGTAGTGTTTGCAATCAGTACTCTTGGTGGGGTTGGTGTTGCTAGCATCTATCTGTCAGCAGTGGTCAGAAGATGATGTCCAAAAATGAAATATTTCAAGTGTGTCTTAAATGCGTGGGGGACTTTTTGTTTTTGGAAACTTTACTATAGCTGGGATTTGTGTAGCTCACCCTCAGTTAAGTTTCTGAAACAGCCTTATATGGATGTCTTCTGGACTTCCTCACCACTGTAGATTAAGAGTCCTTTACTTGTCTAGAGAGCAAGGCTCAGATACTGATAAATTCAAAAGATATTTTTTATTTGAAGATACTTACATTTGGATTTTTCTCTGCTACGCTTTAGAAAGGGCAGGTAGTTTCTAGTCCATGGGCAGTGACGTAAGTCACTGACAATGCAGCCAGAGCTCAGAAAGTACCCTGCGCACAAAGTATGCATATAACACATCCTACACTTGTTTGAGACAGCAGAAAGCATTGCGGAAGAAGAAAAAAAAAAAAAAAAAGTCGAATATTTGAACAGAGGCGGCCTTGCAATGAAACTTGCTTCATCTCCCTTTACAACAAGCTCTTGACGTGTCCTTAGTAGAAGGGTGCCAGATTGATGTAGGAGTGGGTGAAGAGGGAAGGGCTTTACAAATCTCTGGATTTATTGATCTGTCTGATTAGGTGGATGTGACAGGATAGAAAATGTAATATCCAGACTTAGTGTATCGAGACACAATGTTTAAACACAGTCATGTCCTTGACAAGTCTTACTGGTCTCTGGATGGATGCTGGAAGTGTGAAGGTCTCCATTCACTTAGGCATTCCTTCCTCATTCAGCATGCAGCTGTTACTGCTGATCTTGCTGATTGTCCCTCTCTATCTCTGAAGGTGTTCGTGTTTCATTCTTCAGGAGGAAGGAGTTAGAGGAGTGAGTCCGATGCCCCCTGATAGATTTTGCCCAGGTCCTTTGCTTAATTGTTCTACAAAGTAGCCGCTTCTGTGTCTCAGTAAAACCACGACCTCTTGTTCACATTGTTTATCTCACATTCAACTCTAGACTTGTTCAGTTGCTGGGCAGCCGTGAAGCTTTACTTCTCTTGAAATGTAAATCATTCTTTCCTTGCAGAGCAACAACTGCATGCCCCAGGAGATAGTATTGGTCCTTCATCTGAGCAGTCTGAGTTAGAAATCTGTTTCTTTGAAACTGTTCTATAAAATACAACCCTCAGTTTACTGCATGAGGCCATAGATTATGTGCAGAAATACTAATCACTCGACAGATCTCAGCTATATCTTCTCAAGGGTGGTGAATTTCTTCAAGAAACATGAAGTTGTGAGGTAGTCTTTGCGGCAGGAGGAGCACTTGGACATTTTTTGGACTTCGGGTGTAGGCATTCAAGCTTAGCTTAGCCGTAGCACGCTTATTAGTTTACCGGATGGCTGGAGTCAAACTAGCTGTATAACTGAAACAGAAGAACTGCTGGAAAGTTTCAGACTGCACCAGTGAGAACATATGGAGTCAAAATAGTGATTGCTGCCTGTGTGGGTGGGAGGGGGGCAAAAAGTGAGTGAGGGCCATGCCAAACATTAAAAAAAAAAAAAAAAAATGGTGCAGTGCTGTTCAGGGGGTGCTGCATGCTCCAAGGAAGAGTAATTACAATAGGAGGAGGGTAGACTTCTGTCTTTTACAACTGTTGTGGAGAGGTAAGGCTAAGGAGGTTAGAGGTTTAGCCAGGCTATCTGTAATAGAGCTGTTTATGGCAGGAAACAAAACCTGTTGCACAGAAGTATGCAGGCCAAGTGAAGTCAAAACGTGAGGTTGTTATAAAGTAGTTTTTAAGAAATGTTACACTTTTAGTTTGAAAATATCTTCTAGTATGTTTTGAAGTACTCTCAATCTTGTCGTCCAGGATGAAAGTAATGACAGACATACGTAGTTCTGGTACAGAATGCCTTTTGACCATTTCAAGAAGTCACTGTTAGCTCTGAAACTAAAGAAAGGAGCAGCTCTGTTTATAATAGTTATATGTGATTCTTCATTATGCTTTTCAATTTCAGAAAAAGCCGCTAGGCACTCCAAATTTACTCTGCTAAATAGCCTGAGTAAGACCAGAGAACCTACCCTTGTGGCATATTTAAATACGTGTTAAGGTTCAAAAAATTAAAAAGAAAAAAAAGAGGTAATTGCTTGAAACTCCTGGCTTCTAGATTGGAAGTCATCCTTCAGAGGCATTACCTGAAGTATCTCTTAGTTTTGCTTTGGTCCTCCACCAGCATGTTCCCTAACAGCAGCAGACTGAAGCGTCACATCCCCCTGCTCCTGGATCCAGGACTCATTGTTCTCCCAAGTCATGCATCTCCCCTCAACGCGTGTTGTTTTGGTGGCTGGCGCAAACACGTCACTGCCTTCATGGCAGTCTTACACCACTAATCCTGGCAGTGCATCCAGAAAGCAATGAGGACTCTGTTAGGGGTCATGCAGTCACTGTGAAAGAGGCAATGAGAATATTCTGTGTGAAGGAAGCCAAATGCTCGTGGTCCTTTCTGTGCTTTCACACAGTTCAATCCCGTTCTGCTGTAGTGGCTAGCAGTGCGGGAATTACTTGGCACGCTCATCTGTGACTGTAGGATGCATTCCAAAGTGTTAAGAAACCATCAGGCAGGAGGGAGTTGTGATGCTTAATTAAATACACAGCTTTTTCCTTTCCTGACCTTGCTGCAATTGCCACATGCTAATAGTCCTGCTTCCAGGCCAAGTTAAGAAGAAATTTAACAATTGCCACCTGGGAAAATATTGCTTTAAGCATGTGAACAGGCTGTTTTCTGCTTAGGTATGAATGAGGAAAAAGTATGAACTAGTGGGCAGTCAGTCCCAGATAAGCTCGGGTGCAAAATGAAAAAGGGATTCCAATTACTCCTTCCCCCCTACCCTCCCCCCGTAATCACTAACTTTTCTTTATTCTTTTCCTCTCTTCTCCAGATAACGATTATCTTTAAATCATACCAACACTGCACAGATCAGAAAGTATATCAAGCAGTGACTGATGACTTGCCTGCAGCTTTTGTTGATGGTACAACAGGTGGAGGTGATGGGAACACCAAGAGCTTGCAGATTTTGGATAAAGTCAGCGGCAAATACGTCGAAATGCATGCCAGATACATCGGGACAACAGTGTATATACGTCAGCTTGGGCACTACTTAACACTGGCCATTCGCATGCCTCAAGAATTGGCCATGGCCTATGAGGAGAGTCAAGATCTGCAGTTGTGTGTGAACGGCTGCCCTTCAAGTGAGCGTATTGATGACAGTGGCCACTTGCCATTGCCTGTAAGAGGACAGATGCTCCCTCAGGCAGGTGCTGCTCGTCCCCGGTCAGCATACACACTGGAAACTGCCACCACCAAATGCCATGAGAAGATGCTGGTGAAGGACATCTATTTTTACTCATGTGTGTTTGACCTGCTCACCACTGGTGATGCTAACTTCACGGCTGCCGCCCACAGTGCCTTGCAGGATGTGGAGGCTCTGCACCCCAGAAAAGAGCGCTGGCATATCTTTCCCAGCAGTGGAGATGGTGGTGTGGGCAAAGGTAGCAATTCCTTTGTCAGTCTTGGACTTGCGTGCTTGATCCTTGTTGCATTTTTGTAGGGTTTTTTTTTTTCTTTTTTTTTTGTCTCCATCAAAGTTTTGAAATATATATTGTCATAATATATTGAGTAAAGATGAGTATATATGTATATACCATGTATATGAAGGGATGTTTTGTCTTGGGGCGTCCACCAGATTGTACATATTGTGTTAACTGTTCTGTGTATGTTGGATGTCGTATTCTTTGTATCTATTTGTTTTACAGTCGGTGAAATGTTTTATAATGTCCTTGCATTGGGACCTGATAGAAAGCACTTTATTTTTTATATATTAAATATTTGTGTGTAGCTGAGTAACTGTGTATTATACATATAAACATGTACCTACAGTACTCAGTACTCTGCCTAGGTACTGCTTAGTTTAACAAATTTTTTTACTGTATTAATTAATGGGGATATTTTCTACGCTTACTGTAGAGACAGCACTTCTCTTGTCCTGTAATTATGTATGTAATTTCCTGGTAGCTTTTTAGAGCCATGGGAGAGACAATGCTGAAAGATTCTGATGGTCTTTGTGTTAGGGTGTAAGATTTCCTTTTCAAAGTTACTACCACAGCTGATTCTGCCCTGAAAGGTTAACTCATTATGGGAGATGGTCTGGAGAAGTCACATGCCTGAATTCTGTCTCTTTCTTAGATGTTAATTACATCAACATGATAAAATAAGGGAGAGGAGTGAGGGCCCCAGCTCTGACTGCGGTTACTGAGGAGCTATAGGAACAATGATTCGTTGGCTTAAAAGGCTGGTATTACGCGGTGCCTCAATCTGCTCCAAGAAATGGAAGCCTTATTGTATGTTGCGGTACTCCAACTCCAGGACAGGCTTGTTTCGCTCCTGAAGCTGTTCATCTGAGGCTAGTTAAACCTGCTCTTTGAACCAGATCAAGTAGCGTTTGCCTTTCTTAAAGAACTTGTGCTGTTGTTTGCCTTGGTGGATTGAGATGTAGTTTATTCAAGGAATGAGAACTTGTAGTTTTTGTGAAGTTAGTTCTGGCTGAGTTAGAGACTGTTGATTCTTAGGAACAGCAGTAATCTTCAGAAGGAAACTAATCAATTCCGTATTGGATGTGTTAACTGCAGGCAGGTGTTGTTCTCAAGGGAATTCTTGAGATTAACATAGAACTGAGTTAAGGCAAAAGGTTAAAAAAAAATTCTTCTGATCTAGACCCATTGGCAGCTTGTTCTGTCAGTCAAACTAGATGATGATGCTGTTTGAGGTGAGTTAGATTTAGGGATTTATGCTGTGTCTGATTATGTGATTTTTCCCAAGTTTCTCCTGATGGTGACAGTGTTCTCCCTGTTTTGTGTGGCTGAGCATCCTTATCTCTGCTCTGAATTTAAAGGGTGAGTGGCTGAAAATCGATGGACAGGCCTAGCATTGCTGCAGTGATGCACAAAATACTTGGGCAGACTCTGTATACTGGTTAATTTCCACTGCCCCTGGATCCTGCATGTATATACGTATGCAGCAGATATGTATACGTGCATTAAATTGTGATCCTTTCAGATAAATAACATTTCAGAAATGTAGTACTTCCCCTGAAGAGTTTTCCGTTTTCTTGTTCCTGCTGTGGGATTTCTTGAGAAAATGTTATTTGCACATGTTCATTCTTGAAGTCTGCCATTGCCAAGAGAGCTTTAGCTAATGCCAAATGTGGATATTTTGAAGCTAGTGAATGGTCTCTGGAGAAAACTTAAGCTTACAGGGAACAGTGGTTTTTTCACACACGCTCCAAATGGCTGTCTTTTAGAAGGCTGCAGATTTTATTTTCGTGCTTGGAAACCCTAAAATGTGTCAGTCTTTTCAAAAACTTTTAGATGTGGTTCATGAATATACCAGTAAGTATATGTTAGTGTAAAAGAGTGGCTGTGCAGTGTGTAAATACTTTAAATTATTATGATAGAAGAATAAAGTTACCTACCTTGCTGAGGAGCGTCTGTAGTGTGGTGTTAGTGACCCCTGGTGGGGTGCAGGGAAACTGGGGATATGGGTTACCCACGGGGCGGGCAGCCTGTAAGTGAAGCCCCGATTTGTTTCCTAGCCATCGCTTGTTGTGTAGGAACGTGCTGAGTACCGTGGCTGTATTATCTTAGAGATGCTTGTTTCCCCTCTGCTAAAGCTGCGTAGTGAAGTCCGTGACCAGCAGCTGCAAACCAGGCCAGTATATTGAAGGTGCTGTGTGTGGGAAACCCAACAGTAGGAACTACCTCTTCAGGACCTCCCTGGCACAATTCCTTTTGCAGTGATTGGGGAGGCGCTTAGAAAAACTTCAGCAGGGTACAGAGGCCCTGGTGCTGTGCCCGTCTTGAAGAGTATAATGATGAAAATCCTTTAAACCTATTGGGAAATTCTTAGACCAGAATAACCTCAGAAGAGGAGTTTGAGGCATCAAAAGAATAAGTGGTACAAAAGAATCCGTAAGAACATTGTGTATCAAGATGATCTGATAAGGATACATGATAGCTGTGATATTTCAGCTGGAAAGCTGATCACAAAGTGGACAGGAAAACTGAAAACAAAGCTCAAAACAAGTTATATCAAGCACCAAGAGTGGTAGGCCTAATAAACACAGTGATTATTATTTTGGTAGGCTTCTGCTATGGCTAGAAGTAGAGATGTGGGGGGAACAGTCTTACGTGGTAGGTAACACATCACTGAAATGCTTTGTGGAAACAAATGGCTGTAGGAAGCAACATGAGCTCTAAATGCGCTTATGTTAAGTATCCATGAGAGAAGGCTGTTGTATCTGCAAGAACGTATTTTCAGTGTGATGATCTACCACCACAAGCTCTGCTGAAAGTAATGCAGCTTGATCATCAGTAACGTAGTACAGTGGCTAGTAAGCTTATTACTAAAGTTTTGTCTTTAAAATGTTAGTTGATTACATGTATGTTAGTGGTTAATTCAAAAGATTATTTTAAGTCTCTTCTAGAGTATTTCTGACAAGAGTTTTAATCTTCTAATGTTTGCTAACAGAGCTCTTGGCAGCTGAGGATAGTTCTCTGTAGTTGTGGAGACTGATAACCTCCCTTGGAAGCTTGTCACGCAACTGAGCAGAGTACCAGGTGCTTAATCCTTCATTTTGTGATTGTGTATGGCTGCTGAAGGAGGCTGTCTTCACAAGGGGAAATGCTACGCTAAACTGACAGTCCAAACAAAAGTTCTCTTTTCTGTCTCACATTTCACTTCCTGTAGAACCTGGCTGGAAGAGCAGTCTGCACAGAGCACCAGTTAAATGGGATACAACCTGGGGGAATGCAGTGCAAGAGAACAATCCATCTTTCGTTCTTGTGGTCACGTTAGGGCCCTTCAGTATCCAAGCACATCAGTTCATTTCCTTTGAAACTGCTGCTCTCGTGCCAGAGAACAGATCTCCACCTACTTAAGTCTTAGTATTATTAATACCGTGCATTTGTTTTATGGATTTTGGGGATGTGGAAGTAACTGTTTACTGAGATACACCCTAAGTGAAGCTAGTAATGTTGCAAGCTTTGCTCCACCTAATGAGTGTTTCATGAGGGGACACATTTAGGAAAATAAACTAAATAAACATGTGGCTTTCTCTTGTGAGAGCCATTGCACAGTTTCAAATTTTGCATTCACCACGTGAGTATGGCCGAAATTTTGCAGCAAACTTTTCATGCTTTGGGATATTTTAATTCCTATATGTGTCTAGACTGGTATAAACTGTTCTATCTTTCCCTATTCTGTCTGTTCCCTGTTCTACAACTATTAAAGACTGCTATTGATACAAAGCTTAGGTATGACTAGTAGCGACTCCTTTGTTAATGGTATTCTCTGTTGTGGTTTGCAAGGTTAACTTTCTCTGTGTCATGCTGCTAGTTCTTCTCAACTGTATTTAAAAAACAATTGAGGATTACGCGGGCCAGTGTTGTTCATTTGATTTTATCACTCTTATTAATTAGCCTGTTTTCAGAGCAGCATAACTACAAATCAAGTACGGGTAAGCAGTTAAATTTATGGTGTTGGCAGAAAATGCTTCTGATCTGATTCAGAATTTCAATCTGGCTACGTTTGTAAATTACACTTCATTGAAATTAAAAGCTGCTCATTAGTAAATCGACTGTGAACCATAAGATTGATTACAGACTTTGGGTACACACAGGGGTCATCTTCAGACCTGGTAACTAGCTACAAAAAGGACATCTGCTACATCTGAAGTGACAGTAGTTTTGATTACTGCAGTTCTAAAGCTTAATTCCCTGTTTTGTTTTGTTTTGTTTTTCTCTACACCATAACAGTAGAAAAATAGCCTATTTTATATCCAAAGTGTGAATATTCTGTTGATTACAAAGGAAGAAGGCAGCCATTGCGTGCATGGAGGTGGTATGTGAAGTGCCTGCACCGAAAACTGAGATTCACAGTGTGGCCTTTGCAGCTTGCCTGCATGCAGTGTCCACCTGCATTAATAACCCACTACAGCCCCTGAAGGGGTCACTGAGCAGGGTAACATAATGCAGTTCTAGGGGTGCTGCTGCACCCGAGCCAGTTCCCCATGTGGTTTGCCAGCCTAGTTTGCATGCAGGCATTTGCCCCACTCTCTCCTCGTCTTCGGCAGATGATGGTAAGTGATTCGAGAGACTCTTCAAGAGAGATGGTAAGACCTTCGAGATCATCTAGTTCCAAGGCCCTGCCGTGGCCAGGGTTGCCACCCACTAGGTCAGGCCTCTGCAGAGTAGTTTTCATCTTTCATGCCTTGAGTAAGTGCTGGTGCCCCAGCAGCCTGGAGCTATTCTCCAATGTCATTCTGCTTTGCTACAAAGTGACAGCTTTATCCAACAAGCCTTGGGTGCCCTAGAGGAGGCAAAGGTGCAGGGCGCAATAGGGAGGTATTTACTCACAGTTCCCCACAGAGAACTTAGCGTGTAGGCTTTCTTCGCAGTTGGTGGAGTCAGCTATTGCAGGCTAGCTTGAATTCATGGATGTCCTTTGGTAGAGGAGGCACCCAGACATGAAGCTGAAGTCAGAACAAAGGAATTCAGGCCTGGTGCATAAATTTCAGCTCCTACCCAGCTCCTACTTCTGCTAGAGACAAGCTAGCTGCCCAAGTCCTGCCCAGCACAACACAATCTATCTCCCAGACCTGAAGCGTGGTGATCACTTACAGTCACCCAAGTGGAGCTCCTCTTCTGACAGCGATACATGAAAGCTGAAGATGTACGCTGGGCTGCGAGCTCCAGTGTGAGGAGGAGAGAACTCCAGCGTTACCAGTGCATCCTGCTGACAGCTGGGAGCTGTGAATCCTGGCAGTGTGCGCTGAGGTGTCTTGCGCTCCGTCATTGCCAGGCCAAGTGGGTCCTTTTTAGCCAAGATTTCTGTGTAGTGCTGCTGTATATTACATAAGAATAAACTTCCAATGTCAGCCATGCGTAGAGGATGTTTTTACCGGCTATCTAAACTGACAGCAGCTAAATGGCAGTATACTGACCTCTGGTGGAGCACTTAATAATAATAGAAGCTATCTGACAGTAAAGAATGAAATTTCCCCAGGTGATAAGAATTTGGGTATCTTTTTGGAAAATTTGCTTTCAGTGAGGCTCTTAGCAAGTCTGCGCGCACACAAATCTGCATGTACACAGAGCTCCTGCTTTCTATTTTGTCTCAGGTCATCATTTTGCAACATCAGTTTTGTTTGGTGCGTAGGCCCTCTAAAATCTAAGGCCTTTTCCCATTTGGAACACGGAGCACATCCACCACCAACCCTTTTCACCCCTGTTCCTTACCCACAGAGCAAGCATTCAGCCTGTCCTCATAAAGCAGGAGTACAATTTGTCCATTCTTCATTCATGTTACCCTCGCACATACCATGAGCACGCTGCTTGGGGCATTGCTTTGGTGATGCAGCATCATCTCAATTCAAGGGGACTCAAGGGGAATCTCCATCCCCTGCCTTTACCGGAGCTTTGTTCTGAGCTCCAAACATCACCTGTATTGACATTTTAACACGTATGATCAAAATCCTTCTCATACCTTCCTGACACAAAGTACCTCACCCTGTCAAGGAACAACCAGAGCTGAGTTCACCTTTCTCTTTTCAGAAATGCCTTCCCACCCCCACACCCAACAAATGTAATTCGAACAGTTGTAATTCAGTGCAGCCTATGAGAAGCACATTGCTTTTCACAGCAGGGTTAGCACAGCTCTGTGTTCTCACTTTCCTACACTTGAAGATTTTCTACCTGGACTCTGAGCAGTGTAGCCTTCTGCCCGTGGATCATGCCTATCCCGTTCCTGGGGTCAAGAGAAGAAATATCCAGCCAAAGCCACAGTGGGATATAAAAACCCAAAAAACTTGAGATATGGAAACCTAGTGGCAAATGAAAATACCTACTAGACTGAATGAATCCTTAAGGAGGGCAGGCACAAAAGAGCATCCCCTCAAATGGAGGCAGAAGATGATAGCACTGGACTGCTCAGATCATAGAAGCCTTCAGGGGTGGTGCGGGTATGTATGTAATCAGAAGAAGGAATTTAGGATGGTGGTACATTTTAATACAGAAAATTGAGGCACTTCAAATCCTTCCAGATCAGGCAACAGCCACGTGCAGGCACCCTGGGGACTGCAGTACTGCATCTAGGTTCCTAAATTCCTCAGCTATTAAATGGTGTAATCTCCAGAGATGATTAACAAAATCCTCCTCTTGCAGATGGGTCTAGATTTTGCCATTTATTGTTCAATGCAGGTGTTTAGTTGGCTGGTTCAATTAGACACTTCACTTTTTCCCTATGCAAGTTTAGATCAGTGGTATGCACATGGCAGGTTTCAAGTAGAAGATGACACACTGAAACCACAACCAGCTTTATTCAGTATAACTTTTTTTCCTTGCTCTAAGATTAGAGAGTTTTGTTTAAACCATACTTGCTAGCTTGTTCTTTTTCCTTTACATGACTTTATTTCCCCTGCGCCTCTTACACTCACATACATAGGCAATTATCTTCTGAAAGGAGGAGCCAAAAAACTCAGCAGAGCAACAGTGCTCGAGACTGTGGTCCTGAGACTCTTCTTCTGGGTGATACACTTTTAATAGCTCTGTGTCAGAGCATGTATAATGAGAAACTTTGAATTACTGTATGAAACAGTGAGTTAAAGACAGGCTGGCAGCCTTCCACCTGAATTTCCTTGCTTTTGACAGCCTTTTAGAATATTGGCAGTCTCCGAAAGCAGTTCCCAGGCTAGTAATCAAAGTCAATACATCTATAGCCGTTTCGAAGCTGGCTTTTCAAAGATGGGGAAAATCTTTGTGGAAATTGAGAGAAGCCAATCATGTTCCTCTGAGACAATCATAATTACTGCCAGCACACCACTTTCAAAACACATTCAGTTTCATTGCCCTTCATGGTGTGCTTACTCATCCACTTGATCCTTTTCAGAATAAGGGCTCAATAAAGTAAGTAGTTGCCACTTTTGAAAAGCAAAAATGGAAACTTAGTTACTCTAAAGAACAGTTATTCTCCTCAGCCTCATTGCTCCACCAAAGCTTCTTGCCCCACCTCTTAGCTGCACAAGGTGACAAAGAAGACAGAACAGGGCTGTGTGGCTGCGTCAAGAGGACCAGAGGAAAAGTCTTTGCTTTTGGGTTTTGGAAAGCAACCAGCCTGTTTTTTGTTCTTATTACAAATTACTTTCAATGAGGGCTGACAAATTCTCCTGAGAGATGGCGGCAAATGAGTTGCAATAAATGACTCTTTCTCCTGGGGCAAATTTGATTCTGTTAGGATATTACCATACCAGGCTTGTTTCTTTCCCTACAAAATTTGCAGCTGCAGATAGATAGATAAAAATGTTTACAGTGGACCTAAGGAAGAGACAGAGATTGTGCTTCCATCCATCGAGTCACCTGAGACCAGCTCCATACATCTGCTCTGATGATGTGTGGGCAGCTGTGAATCTGAACTAACTGCTGGGTATGTAGCATTTCTACATCACAAGGGATGTTGAGATGGACTTCTCAATGCCTTGTCCCCTAGCAAAAAGGGTTTGGTGTGACATTCAGGTGTCAGGTGGACCAGAAAAGCTTCAGTCATAGCACACTTATGTGCAAACCAAACTTGGTTTCAGCTGGAGCTGAAACTACATCATCACTAACTGAATAATGGTAAGACAGTGCTAAATTTTCAGGATCAGAGGGTTATCACAAGTGTACTCACACTCTGTGCTGCTGCCTTTCCAGCAGATGTTGAAGTGTTTCAAGTCCCCCGTTCTGGCCTCCTGGCACATCCTTGTCTGCACACATATGCTTGGGCTTAGCGCCTTTCTGTCCTCTTGGTGTAACCTGTCCGCTTCACCCCGGACCTTTTGTTGGTCAATCTAAGCCACTAATTCCTCATATGGCCGTGTCACTCTGTTGTTCACTCTTCAGATACCTTAAGGATTGCACAGCGCAGTCATGTTGTTATCCAGATCCACAACAGAAGTTTCACCTTCTTTAAATGTGAGCTGCAGCATTCACTTCAAAGGTCTTCTTCTGAGCTCTGTAATTCTTTTCTCTCTTTTCTCTCCCCACTTCCTGACATTGTGACCTTTCCTAGAAATGTACATTTCAAACAACCTAGTCAGAAAGAGCTACAACAACCTAGTTGTATTTGTGCCATAGTGATCATTTTAGAATCTGAGTGTTTTTTCAGTGGGAAGGTAAAACCGAGGGCTCACTTTGCAGCGTAGAGAGATCTGAAATTAACTGTGCAGCTGCCTCATTCCCAAGTTTTCAGTGCTGGCATTCATTATGGGAAGATGGGTCCCTTCTGTAACACAGTGTGCACCTAGCGTATGTCTTTTACATATGAATAGGTTTGAGGAAAATGCACAGACCCTGGGAAGCACAAAAATCCAAACCAAACTACTGATGAACTTAAAAATAAATGCAAATAACCTTGTGGTTTATCAGCAAATGTTTAGTATCTAGTAAAAAACCAAGCATTCCCAGTGCTACAGGAAGTGAAATCGTCCACATTGACAGTACTCACTGTTGGATATTCTTTGAAATTACTGATTGTTGACAGCCAGCTTAGAGAAACCAGTATTTCATGTTTGCACATGACTGCTCTTGTGAATGTCTGTAAGTAGATTTATTTCAGCATTTGGGCTGTCACGGCCGTGCAGTGTGACAACAGGAACTTGCTCTGAATTGTCCAGGTGGCCTTCAGCCAAGAGGCTGCCCATGATGTATGGTCTGGTCTCCTCCAAGCATGTGGCAACAGGAGGGACGTTTCCTCCCTCCATCGGGATGAAACTCGAAACCCTAGCATATGAGAGGACTGAAGAGCAGAGTAGAGGTGAAAATAAAGCATTCACTATAGTCTAAAATGAGTTAATACAATAACATGAAATGAAGCTTAGTAAATGGAACATCTGAGAAATTTGAAACATGCAAGCAAAAATGTACAGGATCTGCAACAGGGCTGATCTGTGGTCACATATGTGAGGGATGGAAAAGACCATGAAAAAAATGGGGAAAATCCATGTCCTTTCCAGACACATTCTGCTTAATGAAGCATGGTGGAAGAGACCTAAGGTTCAACAGGTGCCCTCAGTAAGTACAGCAACTTGTACTTACTGTGACTGGATTGACAAAGCAATTAGTTTAATATAATTCAGGACGTTTGGGGCAAATGGAGAGCACCCCACTGTCTCACTAAAACTCCTAGCTTACTCAGTAAGCTAAAACCTAACAGCCCCTAACACAGCCAGTGGCACAGCCAACCTTTCTGTGCTACTGCATAGGAGACAGAGTAACCACGTGCTCAGCACAGGGAGGACAGACACTGTCCCTCCATCTACTGGGAAGCACCGTCCCATAAGTCCTACCCATGGCAGGGATGAAAACCATTGAAAACACTCTCCTTAAATATATTCTTACTTCAGTTTTGGATGCTTACTCTACTTATTGGAAATTGTATTGGAGACAAGTACTTCTGGAATTGGCATGAGGAAATGTACCCCTAAGATCCGGGCAGATGAGGGTAATTTTTTAGCCTTATTTACTTTCATTCTTGGAAAAAAAGAGACTGAAATATAAATCATCCTTCTAGATTTGATTGACTTCAGTGAGAATGACAATTTTCTGTCGGCAACCTTTCCTAACTGATCTCTTGCCTGTTCCACTCAGGAAAGAGAATCCATCTGCAGATTTCATTACAGGAAAAACATCCATAAGCCCAACATCTAATTTTTTACTTAAAAAATTCAAGACAGATGTCTTTATTTTACATTAACACCTTCTTTGCCCATGGTGATGAGAAGGAGCAGTTACAGATTCTAGGGGTTCTAGACCTGAAAGGCCTTGGACTTCCGGCAGCGTTATTGTGGATGCTCAGCACCAAGGTAGCAGTGTGCAGTGCTCAGTCAACCACATTTAACATTCCCAAAATTCACAATGCACAGTACTTATGATACCAATATGAACAGATGGTTTCACATAATATAATCTTGAGTATCTCAGAAACTTCTAATGTGAGATTAGGTGAAGTTATGCTTAAGAGAATAATGGCTTGGTTAGCTCTCAAATACCAGAGCTTCAAAGTTATTGTTGCTCCTCCATGTCTGTAAGGAGATTTAAAGAATAATTTCTTCATGTTAGTTGGTCTGTGCACTGTGGGTGCATTTGCCAGTCAGCATCAGGGTTAATTCCAGCCAAAACCAGAGGCTGATTTGAAGTTGTGAGAGAGAAGATTCTCTTCCAAAAGCTCTGGTTACTTCAGCAAATACTAAAATTATTGCAATTAAAACACAGTTGAGGTCTTAGAGTACAGCAATACAAAAGCCTCTTCATTTCTTACATGTGATCAGATGTGGTTTCCTTATGTCACCTCAGGCTGTTTGTTCTCAGACAAGGGAGAGTTATAAACAGGAGCTTGCTGAAAAACCTGTGACACATAATAGAATATTTACCTTTAGCATGCTCCACATTTATGAGCTCAGACTAGATCTGCACACAGCCTTCTAGCAGGACCAGGAGTTTTATCTTCTAAAATCTCTTGGAGCCTTACTTCAGAGGTTTCCGTAAGTCGTTAATAATTAATTGCGTGTTTTACAAACCACTTTTAGTGGAGCTTAAGAAACACGCTTTGACAACAGCTGCTCTGAGGATGACAGCATTTTTATTTCAGCACTTCACCCATGATTGAGCTGCTCTGACAATCTGCCAAACTGCCAGAATGGGTGCCACGGTAACACACATAAAACCTCTGTGCGTGCCCCCGAGCACTCTGGTTTAACCAGTTCTAGCGGTTCTGCCAGCTCCTTGCTGACAGCTCAGGAGCAGACTTGCAGCGTACCTCAGCTGCTCTTGCTCACCTTCATTTTGGGTGATTTTGACTCCGGCAGTTGTTACAGTGAGCCCCCAGATTATGAACTCAGGTCCTAACTCCTCCTTAACACAATGTGTTGCTCAACCTTGATAAGTCCTTCCACTTTGAGTACATCCTCTACATCCTCCACGCCTTTTGGAGAAGAGCTGTCTCTCTGAGTTTCCGGAATCCTCACCAAGATAAGAACTAATGTTTTCATTTCATGTCTGCATACAGATTTTGCAGCCAACCAGGAGGGAGGGCAGGCGCTGGCTTGCAGCAGAGACAGCAGCACATTCCAGAAAGGAATGTGCTGCTGTAGAGATGCTGTGCATGCAAGTGCAGTGGGTTGGAGGCCTTGGGAGAAGTCGGTCAGTTTGCAGTTAATGGTATGGGTACTAAACTGGAGTATGGGTGTGGGGGGGTAGTAGCCATGAAGAAGGCTCTCCCTCTTTGTCTCTGCCAGGGACTGACAAAATGCACACTGAGGGACTCTGGGGGTGAAGCAGTGGGGTGGGAATCTGGGACAGTGGGGCTGGGCTTTGATACCTCTGGTTTGGGTGGCAGGTACCTCTAGCTGTGAGGAATCAGCTGCAGCGAATCACAGCTTTTTACAGTTACTACCAATTTGCTCAGATTTAGGAGTAATGCTTTTGGCAGGAAATCCTAAACACAAAAATATTTTGCACAGCCTTAGTCAATAGAGTGTATTTTCATTGGCTTTCATTTGCAGACTTCACGTAAAAAGGCACTGTGTTGCATGAAATGTTTACAAATCAATTCCAGAACAGAAGTGGTAGCACTGGGCTGGTTTCCTTGGTGGGAATGTGTCATTCCACAGTTTGCCAGCCAGGACTGGCCCGTAGCCCTTTCACTGTACATCTCTTTACTGGATGTTCTTCAAACGTGGTCTGGGATTGCATGATGTATGAATTTCTGTGTCAGACTGAGTGTGTCCCGCTGTCCTTTTCCCAAAGTGCTGCAGAGCCTCCTGTAACCGTGTGGTGGGCAAACTGATCCATATCCTCTTTATATTCAATCATGCAGATAACACATGCTGTCAGGAAATGCTTTAGGATCACTGGGTAAAACAGACATCCACGGACTGTCTACTGGCTCCTCCTTCTGTAGACATGATACAGTAGGTTGCACAGGAAAGCATCCAGGTGTCTTCAATATCTCTAGAGAAGGAGACTCCACAGCCTGTTTCAGTGCTCTGAACCCTCACAATGAAGAGTTTTCACATGTTCACACACAACTTCCCGTGCTCCAGTTTTTGCCCACTGCCCTTTGTCAGGTCGCTGGGCACCACTGGAAAGAGCCCGATAAACACCCACAGTATATATATGCATGTATATACATGCAGATTTCTTTATCAGTTTCCATTAATAATGAAATTCTGAAGTAAACTGAAAAACAGACACTTGAGCACTGATGACTTTTCTGTAAAAAAAAAAAAAAACAAAAAAACACCTACAATACATACCGTACTGAAAGTGAACAAATAGCTAAGACAAAAAAAATTATTCTGCTCATTTATTTTTATATCAGTGCAATTCCCACTTGAAATATACCTTAAAAGGTAAACAGTAAGGTTCATTTGTTGATGTCAGAGCACTGTATAGGGCCAAGACAAGACAAGCTGAGCAAGTTCTAAAAATAAGACATGCAGCCATCACCACATTTACTCAGCCTAGGAAGCTGCCTTCTAGGTTGCTGAGCTGTCCTTGTCTCAAAGCAGCAGTCAGCGACATGCACCCTTCGTGTTCCTGACACCCTTCTGTGGCTGGTGCTTGAAACCTCTGGGAGTCATCTAGCTGACGGCAGTGGAAGTCCTCAGAAACCAGAAGCATTTGCTCAGACACTATGGAACCTGCAAGGATCAAAATGTGCAAAACACGAGAACCGTGCACTAAGGTTAAGTTGTGATGCCAATACAAGAACAGGTAAATGAATGGAAATCAGTCACAGAAAGCAGTTCCGTCTTTAAAACTTAACAGCAGCAATGCATTTTTGATATATTTTGTTGTTTTCATGCTGATCATCAATCTACTCTTGGGAAGAGTATATAAATATACACGCCTTTGGTGTAATGAGAAGGGTGGATTTAAAATATGTAACACAATTAAGATAGAAATCTTTCATGCATGGTAGATGGGAGAACTGAATTTTTCTCAAGAGCCACACCAGGTGCCCTCTTGCAGCCTAGAGAATTCTCACTTCCTAAAACATCTACAGATAAGCAGCCTAAAGATCTGAGCCAAGAGGCTGTTGTGAAATGCATACTTCAGACCTTAAACATTCCTCAGACTTTTGGTAGAGAAAAAACACTTTTCAGTACCAATGACCACAGACCCGTCATTACAAAACAAAGAAAAGAACTGAGCACACAGAGAATGAACTGTAAATGGCTTATTAGCAGAGGAGATGGTATTATCCTAAGCAGTAAGCTTTACACCATTAGCAGCGTCATAAGTAAAGAAGGCCCTCTCCATCATCAAGCCTCATGCTTACAACTTCATCAAAACAAGCACAGGAAGACTTAAATTGCTGTGAATGTTGCCTGTAAATCTGCAAATATGGTCAAACCAAAAGAAGCAAAGATCTTAACCACCAAAGCAGCCAGTTAAGAATGTTCTATCTTTCTTGGAGACCTGAGATATCTTTAATAAAAACAGGTGCAGACCGGCTGTCGCATTACACACGAAAGATCACAGTGCCACAATGCAGCTTCGCTGATAGCGACTCAGATCTGGTGGGACCGATCTCCGTATGCTCTCTATTGATAGATATACAATTCTTGTTTGCTTCCCAAGCAGCAAGAACCACACAGTGGTTTGAGATGCAACATGTTCTAGATTTTCAGCCATGGCTATGGTACAAACATACATCCTTAGTAGGCACCACTGGCAAACACTGCTTCAGCAATAAAATTTAAAAGCAGAAAAACTGCAAAACCTCACTAAACCTGGGAAGATAAAAGCTAAGATACAAAGAACTATTAAGTTACCAAATTACAGCCTACCATAAACTAGCTTAAACAGCATTAACCTAGTCAACCTAAATTGTGCCTACAGTGAGATCCTGACACTCCACGGACAGATTGTAGTTCTCTATCAATGCTTTCATACAAACCTGGTTAACTGGAAAAAGTGCTCAACATCAACCACACAATGTCGGGTTAGATACCTTCTCTAACACAGAATGGTGTGTACTAAAATTTAGTACTTCAGCAGTTTAAACTTAGGAAAAAGGTACGCTGTACAGCAAAACACAGCAGAAAACTACAAGAGCCCACATATCCTTTTAGTTAAATTTAATTTGTCAGATAGAAGTTATCTATGTACAATCAGTGTGCATTGTAACAATTCTGTTAATAAAGTCATTCAAATCTTCTAAAATATTAACTGGCTGCATAGCACATTTGACATTATTGCCCATGTTAGAGGGAAAACAAATGGATTTACAATAAATCTTGGCTGATCTGGGTTTTGAAGTGTTCAGGTATAGAACACTTTCTTTTTTAAACCAATGCACCTGAAAAGCTTTCCAGAGCATAGTTTAGAGCTGGGTATTTCTCACCGTTTCATTACAACAATCACAACACTGACAGTTTAATAGGAAAAAAAAATAAAAATAAAACAACCAAAAACAGGTATCTAAAGTATCCAATAAAAAAGGATCACTAAATGGAATAAAATATCCCCTTTCCCCATTTTTACATTCTGATTTCATAGAGATATTTTATTAAAACATGTAAGTATACTGACTTTGTGAAAAGAAGGCCTGAGTTGGTGGGGAAAGGAACAGCCAAAAAAAGCCTGAGAGGGGAAAAAAGCTCATTTAATTAATTTACAATAATTTACAGCCATTTGTTGGTTTTGTTGTGTTTTTTTTAATTGTTTTGTTGTTGTTTTTTTCTTTTGTTTGTTTCATAAAAAGGCATTATAACTGATCACAAACAGGAGAAATCCTGGCTATTTTACAACTGTAGGTACAGAATTTAAATATTCAAGCTTGTGATGAAAAGCGGCAAGGTGGTCGCAGTGTACAATGTAAACAAGTAGCTTTGGAAAGTGAACCAAGTCCTTGAGAGTTCTCTACTAAGAAATAAAACAAAATAAATCCCCCATTCTTTCCTGAAACATAAGCACAGGTCAGTGTTTAAATGTTCATTTACAAACATAATTTAATTTGTGTTCAGCCTAAAACCACTTTGACGTGAAGAGTTTTATAGTAAGATCCAGTCTGAAAGGGGCAGTGTTGAGGTCCCTGTAAAAGTAAACATCTTCCATTTCTTAAAAAAAAGTGCCACAACATTTGCAGCACAGTGCAGCATAAACTTTAAATACAAAAATATTTTTCTTCTGTTGGGATAATAGACCTTGCATCCTGGAAAGAAGTAACAATACTGCTACTGATAGAATATCCAGTCCATATCTTTCAAGTCATGTAAGGCAATTACTGTGTTAGTTTACTGTATATGGCTAAAAGTAGGTCCAGAAAATGTCAGTCTTTGTTATGTCTTCCGGCTACTCCATGTATGTTCAGGTGTACTTTTGTGATCCGATGAGTGTTCAAATGGAGATCTGTGTCCTAGGGGAGATCTTGAACCATAAGGAGACCTCTGATCTAGTGGTGACCTCGGGCCACTACCAGAAGCTCTGTGATCCATTTGCCAGTCTGAGTGGTATCTATAATCTCTGGAAGATTTATGATGGCTGTATTCTGAAGTGGAACGGTGATCTGAGTGTATCCTGTGGTCTGAATGGGAGCGGTGATCTGAATGACCCCGGCTGTCTTTTAAGTTTCCTTCCAGGTTTGATCTGTGGTCTCTGCTCCTGTGGTCATCTAACTTTCTATGTTTACTATCGCTGTAGTATCTAAAAAACCAAAGGATTTTGTATTAGAAAAGTATTACTGAATACACAGTAAAAACTACAATTATATCAGTTCAACAGATCTACATTAGAGATATATTGTCTTTGTAATTTTGCATTACTCAAAAAGCTTTGGACACTCAAGCACTGGTGCTTGCTGCACGCATACTACAAAAACAAGAAGAGAATTCTGAACAGATTTTACACTTGTTGCAATAACTCACCTGCTGTCCTGTTTGTAGTGATCCCAGTCTCTGTGATCTTTTCCATTACTGAAGGCTGAATATGGCCTTTTCCTAGAGTCACTTTTCTTGTAAGCATCTCCCTGATGCCTGTCTTTGTGATGATCGTGGTATTGTGATAAATGTCTATCAGAAGAATAACTATCCCTGCTACTGTCATCATGGTTTGTAGTCTCCTTCAGCCTTTCCACATCTGTTTAATAAAGCAGAGGTTATAAAGAAGTCTCACACATTATAAATTCTTTTCTTCACCCAATTTAAACAGCACTTCTACCTGTTAGATTTAAAGCAATGTGAAAATGAAATAAATTATAATTTGACAGAAATATGACCTAAAAGGTTGAAAGACAAATGCATTACTGTGAATGAACAGAAAGAAACCCAAGAGGAAGGCGGACGCAAACCAAATGTAGATGTGTAGGGCTTAGGAACTGAGCTTTTTGGCCTCAGAAACTGAATGGAGAGTCGAAGAGGGGTCCAAATAATCAGTGCGTAGTGCCTCTGGAAGAGTAGGTTTAGAATGGTACTCCCTAAAGAGTACCCTCTCTCTAAAGAGGGAAGGGTCTAATGAAAAAAAAAACATTTTACATGCACAACTAGTTAATGAAAGACTTCTAGTGTTCCTATAATATGTTGATTTTTAATCCATGATAACACATGCGTTTTTTGTGTAATATTTTGCAACAGTGCAAGTATGGGAACATAAAAAAAGAAATGTGTGTAACAACTATCAGCAATAAAAGACATCCCATATAACTAATTAAAAACCATGACTTCAAAATATAGCTCTCTTTCTCTGTCGCTTCTATGGTGACATTACAGCAGCTACAAATAGGCAGAGAGTTTCTACAAAACTTACAGGTTTTAAGTAGACTTCTCTACCACCCCAAAACTAAATACAAAAAGTAGGTTTCCAATTTTTTTTAAAGGATAGTCAACTAACTTGCTACTAAACCCATTACAAGCTCAGCCTATGTTCAGCTGAATTTCACTTAACTAGTTTAATTATACTAATCAGCCTATCTCTATCATGTATGATTGTATAGGATATAGACCTCGGAGATAGATAAGGGTACATGAAATGAAATAAACTTAAGAAGGAGAGTACCTAGCACGAGAGTATACTTAAGATTTCTTACCTGGATTTCTGATTGCATGCGTATTCACATTGCTGCTCATGTTTTGGTCGTTGTGTTGCTAAAAGAGACAAGTACATAAACTCATTGGTAAGTCACAAAGTTCATGTGAATTCTTTAGAAAAAGATCCTAACAAAAGAGACTACAATAGTACAAACACAAAGTAATTACTTGAGTTACATGCGCTTTTCTGTGCTTCTGAGTGTGCTTCAAATCTAATTAAAGTGCTGGAAAACTTAAAAAATATACCCTTGTGTATTTACAGAGGGTCTAAAATACTACCTGGGACTCCTGGCGCTTTTTGATTGCATGTTTGTAGAGTTTGTGCAGCTTTCTGGCATCAAATTCTGTAAACTTGGAGACAAAAATCCACAAATTTCTGAGGAAGAAGAAAGAAGAAGTTACAATTCTACACATGCAGCTGCCTTATATTATGTAAAAGACAGTGGATTTAACTGAAACTAATTCAACAGCATAAAAAACACCATGAAATCCACTACAGAGAGTGTTGCCTAGCTGCATAGCAAGAATTACTCGGCTGTATTTTAATCATTTGATGAGTGAATTCCTGTAACAACTTGTCATTTTGTAATATTTATTACCATTACTTCAGAGATCCAAGTGTGTGAAAGGTAGCAGTAATAAAACTCGTGTTAATAAAATGATTTGTGTAACTGCTTACAAATACTGCTTTCAGTTTATATATGGCTTCTGAAAGATTGGAATCTAAAAAAATTTGCAAAATTTGAGTGTTTACAACTCAGTAATGAAAATTTAAGTAAGCACAGTTATATAAGTGAAAATTCTTCCAGAACTGAAGTTTCTTCCAATGCATGACATTTGATTTACAGCTTATTTCCTGAAAACATCATAGAATTCTTCCACAGAATTCTGGAGCCTGGTCAGAGCTTTTGAAATCAAACAAGAAATCTGAGAATGAACAGAAGCAACACAGGAACAACTTCAAGCCTAATCTGTTCTACAAAGGAAGAAAGAAGACTACCTAAGGTCTTTTGCTGTTAAGCTGCCAAAGCCCTAAAGAAAAAGTTTGCATCTGTGATTACATATGAGTAAACTGAAGTCTAAAATTCTTTTTGTCAAGTTTACAGGTAGAACACTTAAAAGAGATTACACAAGCCTGGTGCTCAGAAACATCTGAAGTGCAGGCTCAGGAAGCCACGGTCTGCTCCTCACTGTCACTATTTAGGCATTACAGTTTAGGTCTAGAGGTTTGAAAAGGTAGAAATCAGTCAGTGGTGAGCCTAAAGATAGCTGTGTGACTCTGAAATACAGACTATGTGTCTTTACAGTATTTACCAAAACCAGCTGAAATACATACTTTAACAGTGTAGAAATGGTAGAACTGTAGCATTACTGAGCATAATATTTCTATTATGTGTTTCCATTTAAATAAATGTATGTTTATCACAACGTAAGACATGGATCTTGTTTATATATTTTGGATCATCTTAATAATATGAAATAAACCCAGTAAAACAGATGAAGCAGCAGTCTGCAAGGAAATTATAGCACTTAATGAGCTTGCATATGGAAATGCAAGATATGCGTTCAACCACAAAAGACTGAAACATACATCAAGACAGAATGAACTCAAACTGCATTAAGAATTTAACAGTGCAAAATGCTTACAAAAATACATATTTTTTTTTTTTTAAATATCACCTCATAATGCCTAAAAACAGTCTCTTTATATTGAAATACATTAGTATGACTTTTTTAATAAAGTGATGTGATTTAGAGTATATTTAAAAAAGAAGAAAGTATTCTTTCTGCACATCAAAATCAAGTCGAATTTTCAGCACACCAATTAAAAATGCCTGTTTTTAGCACAAATAAAAAAAATCCTTTAAGTTGAAATAAAAAGATCCTTGAAGATAAGAACTCTTTCCCACTGGTAAAAGGGTGTAAATAACAGTTATTTATTGTTCTAGGAAGTGTGATGACTCCATCTACAGGATAAAATGCATTGCTATGCAATATGAAAAAGTCCATTACTAATCATTTTTTGTAGTCCTTATTTAAAACAGCAGAAAGATACAAGAAATAGTGAACAGGAAACGAGAGAGAAATAATTAAAAACTTCACTGTTTAAAAAACCATTAGAGATTTCCCTTAAAAAAAAAAAAAAAAAGAAAAACAATGCAGAAAAAACTTACTTCCTCCATTGTTTTATTTGCTCAGGATTTGTGTACTCCTTCAGGCATTCTGTAATATGATCCCCAATTTTGATTAGACACTGCCTGGTATGTTCCAGCTGTTCCCTTTCAGAAAGGCCCTTCTCTGGTCTATCCAGCTGTTTCAGTGCTGCTTTGACAGGCCTCATTCTTTCTTTGCACTATAAAATGGGGAAAAAAACCCAAAACATGACCCACTCATTACTGTGACACTTATACAGGCAAAGACAGTATTGTTACAAGCCAAATTAAACACAAGACTTTGCTAAGATATCTTAAAACTTAATTTTACTACAGGTTTCCATTGGAAGAAGAATTTTGAACTCAGTTGGAAATTTTACTCTGATATAAAAGCATTACATCATTTACATTAAAGATACTCAGGATTTAAGAAAACAATACTTTAGTCTAAAGAATTTTCAAGGGAGAAGGATTCATTACAACTAGGTTTGATAGTATTTGCTACAAAACTCAGCACAAGCATTTAGGACAAGGCCTACTTTTAGCAACTCAACAGCTAAAAACTCAATTACAAGATTGAGTGTGAGAGTGTTCAGCACATTTCAAAATGATGTTTTTGCTATTATTTGCCAGTTAGCAGAGGATCAACTTTCCTTCTCTGAGAAGATTTCAAACCTAACAGTTATGCAGATACTAGCAGAACCTAAGCTGTTCAGAGTAAAACTATCTTAAGTGTCTAGGTAAGTAGCAACACCATTGGCAGCGAAGATACATTTTTTATGTGCTCTGTCGAATAAAAATTCACACTTTCATTTAACCGTTCTAAGAATAAATGCTCATCAAGTAGCTAGTGTGATTTAAATGATACTTGCTTAGAAATGCCATATAATAACAATCGCATTGTAAACAGATGAAATGCATATCCTGCTTGTTCTAAAAGTCAAATCAACTAAGCCTCAACAACCTGCAGCAGCAATTTATATTTGAAAGTGTAGTAAAACATGCTAACTAGTCTGCATCCGATCATGGCATAAGAAAAAAAAAAATGCATTTCAGAAATAAGAACCTGGCCAAAAAATGTTACTCCATGCACAAACACAAACCAGAACTGTTCTCTGCAAGAACAAATGTTACATCTGTAGAACCAGACTTTATTTATTTATTTAAAAATAAAAGGGAGGGGAGGGCATTGAAGAATACCACCATCTCTTTGTCAAAATCTTGAGAAAAGAGTAGTTGTGGAGCCCCACCCCTGGAAGAGTTTAAGGAGGAGAGTTTCACTGCTAGTTCATATCACTAAATAATTAAGCAGGTGTACAGCCCACTGACCAAGCCACAGCTTACAACAGTTTTTACAAAACAGCTTGCAGAGTTCACTGCTAAAGTGCAGAAGTGATCAGAAAAATACAAACTGCACGCAGAAATCAAGTGGTTTGCAGTCACACAGCCACCCCAATCCACCACCTGAATCACTGGAGACTCATCCTGGGCATCATAAATGAGTAAATTGCAATGTTTAGTTAAAAAACTTATATAGGCTGATCACAGGCAGTCTCATGAGAATCAAATTTGCATGCTGTGGTCTAATACTAGCATAGATCAAATAAACCCGTCTGGTACAAACAGAAAACTGTTGACATCTGTATGATAAAATATCTACAGAAGAGTTCGCGATTGCTCGAAGTCACTCGCTGGTACCCTTCCAAAGGCTGTGGTTGACCTATAAAACTATGTATATTGATTCTGTTCTTAGTAAGAAGTATCAATTTAACTGAAATTCTCTGGGCATCAGAAAGACTATTCCAAGATATTTCTAAAGCTTTAGAATTTGTTCCTTCCTGCATCTAATAACTGATTTCTGTAACACTTCAGGAGAAAAATGCTGATACTTAATTTCTCTTGTTATCTTTAAAAGAGGAGAGTCATATAAGATGAGGTGCAGCCAGATTCTCCCTGAATTGCATTAAGGTTTATTCATTTCTGCTCTTGAACAAGTAGAATACTTAAGTTTTTACTGAGGATAGATTTCTTCAGCATACTGACCACCAGATAAGCTTACTTACTGTAATGCATAAATGCAAAAAGCAATAATATAAAACTGCTGGCCCAAATACAAAAGTAACTTCAATATAACGTCAGTGACATTCACTGGCCTGACAGTTTACTAACAAGAGATCTCTGTGCTACCGTGATTAGTAACACTGTAAATAACATTACACTAATACCAGAAACTGTCTCAATTTAGAATATCTACTGTCTGCCCTGAGGTATCATCAAAAAGGGACTTACCACACTAAATGTCTTCTGATCCAGTTCTTCAGATTCTTCTGAGATAGGAACTGGTTCACTGGTTGCAGTAATATGAACTGGAGTATCCAGTAACGGAATTTTTTTAGATTTTTCTTTATTTTCTGATTTGATTTCATTTACCTACAAGCAAAATATGTAAATGTTTAAGTGTACTTAGGGTGTGAAATTATCCTGTAATATATGAAAATGACAACTACTGCATTCTCTTTGGTAATAAAAACTATGCTTACATTCAGTGATGACACATTTCACTTTCTCTGTAGGATGGAAAAGGAGAATGGAAGAGGAGTAAGAGTTTCTTGCACCCACTTGTATTCTCAATCCAACTAAGTTATGTATAATTAAAGAAGTAATTCCCTATTTCATAAGCCTGTCCTCGTAGTTGCAAGTTGTAAAAACAAAACTTCAAATAACGTAAAAGATTTCAATGAAATGACAACTAATCAGATCCAAAATATCTTTTCAACTCAAAGTAGTTCACAAAAGCCTAGTTGCCTTTTCTAGTGCTGTATAAGATAAGTAAACCTAGTTACCTTCTCTTCCTTTACTTCTTTTTCTTTCTGTGTGGATTCTTTAACTTTGTTTTCTCTCTTTTCTTTATTATCTTTTTCTTTTAATTCTTTCTTATCCTCTTTTTCTTTTTTCTCCCTTTTCAAATCCCTTTTATTTTCCTTCTCTTTTGTCTCTCTTTTTTCTTCAGCTTCCTTCTTTATACCAATATCTGGCTCAGGCTTTTCTTCATTTTCTTTTTCTGTTTTTATTTTTTTATGTAGATGTTTCACTGAAACAATCTCATCCTGCAATATGCAAGCATATATGTCACATCAAACTGTGTTCCTAGCTATAAAAGTTTCATAATCATCAGATTAAAACATACTTTTTATCTGTGCATTTCCTTTTTGACATAGATTTAATAACTATCAAGTAGAAATGGATGCAGTTGTAAAGAAAAATGAGGACTACTCTTCATTTCCTTGATGTGACATGAAATAAGTACTGATTTGGAAATGGTAACAAGTGGTGAGAAATTAAGTCCATTTAATTTTTGTACGCCCAAAGAATTCTGCTCCTGTAACAGTAGTTAAGCTCTAAAGAGCTAAAAACTGTAGGGAAATAGATTTGTAAATCCGAGCAGGTTGTTCAGGACACTCAATTGACAGGAATATTAGAAGACCTCAGTTCTAGTTAGTATTGTCCCAATAACTTTTTACTGCTTCCACAATATACATTCATGGGAGAAGGTAAGAGAACCCCCCCCCCTTTTTTACTTTTTCCCCTGAGTTGTTCTGTGTTTTTTTTTTTTTTTTTTTTGTTTTGTTTTTTTTTTTAAGTTCAAATATTAAGTCTAACTTATAGATTGTCTGATGTGGCCCAATTAATTTTTTGATGATGAAATAAATGGTCTCTCATTGGTGTAACATTTACTTAAGAGGTCAGAGATGGACGCTCATGTCTTTTCAGACAGAAGAATACTGTAATACTAAGTAATATATGTAATATGAACAGATGCAAGAATCATCATCACCATCTCTGAACTGATCCGAAATAGACACTGGGCAAGCAAATACAGAATTTGTTGCCGAAAAGTAAATAGAGGACACATAACACATGAATCCCAAAAAGTTACTTAGATTAGATATCAAGTACTGAGTCCAACCAAGACTTCAGCATTTAGGTACCATGGAAACTTTCCTGCAAGAATCCCATGACTACAAATGTTTCCTGAATGCTTAAAGAATCTGTTCAACTGCTAAATTCCCAAAATACGTCAGCTAAGTAGCTAGAGCCAAACCTTCAGGTGTTTAAAGAGTACTTGAGGATCTAGTCCATTGTTTTTCAGAAGTAATACCATTTGTCTATGCCCAAAAGTATTCAAGTGTTGCATAATCATTATTAAATGCATGAAAGAGAACATTCTAGCTACTTTCCCACCCTGCAACAAGTCAACCAACAGACTAGCAATGTCTTCTATTAAGAGTGGACTCTCATAACAGAATGAGTCTGACGCTCATTTTTTTCAAGTAGTTTTAAGACATAACTTACATAGTTTTATGATTTGGCTGCCAATATCAATTTTACTAGTAACTGTGGCGACAACACATACAGTTCTAAGCCTTACATTCTAGATAAACTATTCAAGTTACTGTACCTATAAAAACAAACCAGTCTGCATAGAAAGGCTTGTTTGTTACTGTCTTTACCTATTCTTCATAAAACAACCTACATAACATATAGGAAGGCTTTAGTTAAAAATGACTCTTTTTTTTTTTTTTCTTTTAATTAACTGTACCATAAACTGCATCATAGCTCTTCTCTGGCCTAATTTCAAGTATATACCTACTGCAGGGACCCTGCTTTAGCAGAGGGGTTGGACTAGATTATCTCCAGTGGTCCATTCCAACCCCTACAATCATTCTGTGATATATACTTGCACGAGTATTTTATCCTTTGCAGAGAGAATTAATAATTAGAGAGGTATGTCATGTATGTCATGGTTTAAATTGTTTATGAAAGACACTTCCATTTAGTTTATTTAAACCAAGTAGGAAGTATTTTACTTAATGATTTGCACTTAATTATTTAAATTGATTTTGCAATCATAAACATAGGTGTGACATGATTTTAAATGTTACCTATGCTGCTCTCTCCAGTGGTTCTGGCTTTGTAATAAATACATTAAAAAGATCCAACAAAGCAGAAGCCTGATGGAATACATCTGAAGTAATACAACATAATAAGGTTAAGTAGCCTTTTCAGATAATGAGTCATGACATAACCAGGAACTTACACATGCATGTTTTGAAATATCATTTATTGATGCTGCTGCTTCTAAATAAATTTGATTTTTTTTTCCCCTGTGCCCGAACAAATACATATACCTGAAGAATCAGTATTAGTAGTAGCAACACACTAGCCAGAGACTGCAGTTTTATATTTGCAGTTTCACTAGATTTACATTTCTAGCAGATATAACGCTCTAGTACTTAAATAACATTGAAATTAAACAATGTTATTTTTCATTAGACCACAAGATTATTTCATAATATAATTTGGAAACCTTGTCATAATTCTTTATCTACTGGTTTATTCTTAAGTTCCATGTGATTGTACTGATTAACAACAGCACCCACAGGAAGAACAGGCCATTCAGGTGCTTTGTTTTCACTAGGTCAAACAGAAGATAAAATACTAACTGCTACTAGCCATCTTTAAAATATGAAAGATATTTACCTTGTTATCCTCCTCCTCCTCATCTTCATCAGATTTTTCTGAGAGTTGTGGTGAAGAATCACTTTTTATTTCTTCTTTTATTTTTGAAGCCTTCATCTTATTCTTCTTACTTCTTGTCTTCCTTCTCTTGGAATTGCCCTGAATGCAAAATTAGTGCCTTGAATACATCAGCTGACAAATACCTTCTCACCATAATTGCAGAATTACATCAAACAGAATTTTAATCTTATTTATTGCCACTAAATCACTTTTGTCTGGACTGTAGCAATTCACTTCCTATGTTCACCTCTTGTAGCATGATTACCGACAGTGCATAAAGTAAAAAAGAGAACTAAAAAATAAGAAAGTTCTACTGACAACCCCATAAGTATATTTCTTTGTCTTGCCAAATTTTACTTACTGCACCAGCAAGCCTTTGTGCTTCCTTTCTTGCAAGGTCTTTATTCAGTAATTTAATGAGGTAGTCTGCACGGGTCTGTAGCTGCTTTGCCTGGGGTTTCTTGTCTGGATCATCAGGTAAAATCTAAGGAGAACATTGGTAATGTGAATTGTGAATAGGCATTATCAAATTTCAAAGACGCTAGCTTGGAGCACTCAGAACAAAAAAAATCTTCATAAATCCTTCCACTTCAACTGTGTCTAGCAAATATGTCAGCATGCTTGAAAGCCACGGGAGAATTTCTGAATTTCTTAATTTTTTTCATTTCTCTCTAATCACAGCCAATACTAAGGCTTGGAAATTGCCCTACAGAGTTCAGAACAAACTCAAACTACCCTCAGAATTCTGTTTCCACTTTCATTATTTACCCAAGAAATACTGTGCTTCTCTAACAATCATCTACAGAACTCCTGTCTCTGCCTCGTGCATCTTCTAAATGCAAAACTCATTATTATGGGATACAGAAAGCATAGATGTGTGGTTTCATAAAACAAAAAATTAATGGAAGGCAGGAGTAGAAATCATTATTAAACACATTTGGATGCAGGCCTGGATCCTTTTAATTCCAGTTTCCGCTTGTTTGCAAGATCTCGTTTTTTTCCTAAATCTGTTATGCACCACTGCTAAGCAGCTATTGGAATACTGCCACCATTGAAAGAGTTTCAACTGAAGAACATTAGGACTAAGTGGTGTATGGGAAACTGTTAATCACAGCCGGTACCTTTGATTAACCATCTGAGGCAAGTGACGGGTCAGCTGCGGGAGCACAGGTGAAGGTAATTCAGCTGTGCTCCCAGAAGGGGTGGAGCTTGACTCCACTTCTCCTAGATCCCACTTAAGGGCTGACCACCATTAAGGCAGCATCTCTTTCTGGAGATCGCTCCTGTGTGGAGTTTTTGCAGCGGGCCTTGACATTGGCCAGCATCTATCTTGACCATGAGCCTCAGCATTGGTGAGTCTTTCCTATATAACCTCTGGCTATCCATCTACTTTACCTTTGTACAATTACAACTGTACACCTTGTATAATTATAGCTATACATGTGGTGACAAAGAAACCAAACAAAATCTCTAATACAAGCTCCCTCCCAAAAGCTCAAGAACGAGACAAATACAGCTAAAGCATGTAAGACAGCAAAGCAGAAGAAAAAAAAAGAATTCAAATGAAAAAGGCCCAAATACATAGAAACATGGAAGCATAACTGACCATAAGAAGGCATGCTTCAGTTGAATACTGAAGTCTTAAGATCTAGAAATACAGCAAACTACAGACATGTAGAAGTACTACAGACATGCAAAATCCTTGCAATTTCAGTTACTAAAAACCAACCACTTTTGGTAATTGTTATTAACATTTTTCATAAACAAAACAAGTCCTTGATGAAATGTCGTAGGTGACATACCTTCTGTGTTAAGCTGAGATCTGGATCCATTTTTATCATTTCCCAGCTGCCATATCCGTATTCATAGATGCCTACTAAAAGATTGGAATCATCTTCTTTACCCCAATCTATATCGAAGTGAGCAGCCTTGGTGTGGCATGGGATGACGTATCTAGCAGAAATAAATCAGACAGACAAATAAGGGATTTTTTACCACTGGAATGTAGGAAGTGAGAGGGAAACACATTAAGAACGGAGAAAATATACCTAGTTACGCCACTGAGTTACTGTTATATTCAGGAAATCACGTATCTACCATATTTCCTTAACATTTTCACAAAACATTTATTTAAATCAGCACTAAAGTACGTTTTAAAGCTAATCAAGATTACAATATGAAGAACAAATACACTAGCCTGTGGCCCTGGGTTATGCCACGGTTAGCTAACCATGAAGAAAGGCATAATACATCATCCATGTGTAACTGCTGACTAAATATATGGATAATCTAACAACAGTCATGCATAAAGCACAAGCAGTTCAGAGTGGTAACAACTACCATCAGTTACCATTTGCTGCAGTTTGATAGACACTATTTTCCCCTCAAGCAGTGATGACGTAACAGCTACTCAGCAAACAAGACTTCTATTCTGGATTACTATGAGAACCGAACACAGGCCTCAGTGAATGCAGTTCACAAACCAAAGCTGGTCCTGACTTGTGAAGAGAATGAAGAAAGAAAGAAAAACAAATATGGAGTAGGTTGATGCTGCTGCCAGTCCCTACAGGGAATGGAGGGAGAACACCATCTCAGTGCGCTCTGAGTTACAGATGTCTGAATAAAGCAGATAAAGTCTAAATCAATTTTTACATGACTTCCTTTACAAAAAGAAATTACCTTTTCCTTTCTTCTGGATCTGAAGGAATGGATTTGTGCAGTGGTGCCAGCTCTTCTTCGTGAGAGATGACCAGTTTTGCATTCACCTGCACTCCTGAGATTCGAAATGTTGGGCCTTTAACCTTCCCAAGTCTACCTCCTACAAACAAATGACCAGAGTATTACAATGTTAGCTGTTACACACATTTTATGGAAAACAAGCAAGTTTGCTACTATAAATATAAAAAATAATTTTTTCTTAACTAAATGGTCCAATTAAGCTCCAGATGCTCAAAGTCTGTCAGAGTAACAAATTAATTCTAAATCTCACAGTACTGTAAAAATGTACTGTGTACCACAGTGACAATTCACACACAAAAAGGAAAAGAACTGTTTTCTCACAGTAACCATTTTTTAAAATCACCCATTCTAACATCTGTATTTGTATTTTCCCCTAACACAGATGTTTTTTGGCATGATCACACTGCAAGAATAATTTAGACTTCTTGATACTTCTTATTTTGCATCACATGCACATCCAAACACACTGTACCTGCTCTTTCTTGTCCAGATGAATTGTCCTTTAAAGCCTTAATGCATCCATTATGTACAAGCTCACCCAAACGTCTAAGGTCTGTCTCAGATTTATCAACTAGTTCAGCATCTCTAGCTACAGCATCTAACCTGTAATAAAAAACATAAACATTTGTATAGCTCTGTCACTTTAGTCATTGTGAATGACTCCTTCAGTTTTTGACACTAGAGAAATGATCATTTAAGTTATCAGCCACCTGCACTTGCTATTCTGTGTACAATTATGATGTAGTTAAAAAAAGCTAAAGAAACGAATATAGGAATTACAACAATCAAAAACAAAAGTGATTCAGATATCAGAAGACGATATAACAAGAACTAAAAAGGACTACAGTTTTTAGCTATATTATTGTACAGAAAAAAATGACTGCATATAATAGGCTCATGTGGACTACAAATACTTTTAAGGAAAAGAAATATCTTACTTTCAGCTGGGATGGAATTACTTTCTTCAGAGTGACTAGTATAATGCTATGTTTTGGTTCTAGGAGAAAATCAATGTTGATAACAGACCTATGTTTATATACCTATTGCTAAGCAGTGCTGTACAAAGCCAAGGCAATTTGCAGTGAAGGAGCTAGGAAGGAACAGTATTAGGGCAGCTGGCTGAAACTGGCCAAAGGGATATTCCACACTATATGACAACAAGAGGAAGGACTTTTGAAGGGGCTGTTAGTTTACCTTGCTTTCTTCTGCTGCACAGGGGGCTAGTTGGGCATTGGCTGGGGAGTGGTAAGCAACTTCTTGTGCATCACTTGTTATATTTATATATACATATATGTATATGTGTGTGTGCACGTGTGTATATATATGTAATCGTAACTGTTACCCTTTTCCTTTTCTCTGTCTTACCAAATAGTTTTTTTTTAATTCAACCCATGTGAGTTGTTTTTTTTTTTTTTTTTTTTATTTTTAATTTTCTCCTCCATCCCACTGAGAAGGGGAAGAGCGAGTAAATGTGTGGTGCTGAGATGCCAGTTGGGTTAAACCAAAACAATAAAGATGGCAGATTTTCCTCAAAACCTTAAAAAAAAAGGAATAATACAGAAAATTTAAAACTAAGTTGGAAAAGTAACTTTGACAGTCACTCTGGATAAATCAGCAGGCTTTCAACAGGCTAGCAAACATGACAGCTGAATGCCTATAAACAAAGAAGCTCAAACAAAAGAATAAGTAAAATACAAAGAAAAAGAGGAAGCAGTCCTGTAAAACCAACAGGTTTCCTGTGTAGCTATCTGAACGCATATCATACGCGCACAAAAGAGAAGACATTAAGCCTAAGTTGCAGTATAGTCAAGTAAAAAGACTATGCACATTATTTTCTCTATAGTTCAAGGTTTCTTGGTATACTGTTCTAATTTTTTGGAAGCCAAGGTTTCAAGTTGCTATACAATTATAATTACATAAGTTTACCTTTCCAGAGGGCCACCGAATTTCTTGTAACTCTTGATAAACCTAGTAAAAAAAAAGTAATTTTGCAGTTTAAATGTATGCTTAACTAAACACATTAGTTTTAAACTGTTTGAACTGACCATTCAGAACTAGCTGTGCTGGTAACTGAAACAAAAGAGCAACAAGGATCTTCAAAGAATTATTAAGAGTTATTATAATACAAACTATTTTTAAAAATGTAAGATATTTTAAAGAAATGTGAGTAACCTAAATTTCTGAGTCATTTCACGAAGCTATAAAGGTAAAGTAAAACAATCTTCCCTCCTGTCAAAAAAAATTCTAGCATTGTTTTGACAGGAGGAACTGTATAACATTCATTTCTCCAACAGGATTTCGTATTTTTTTTAGTTTAAAAATGCACCTTATTAAATTAATTTAATTACAGTATGAACAAGTATGAAAACAAAACCCACCCAAGCTCCTGTATTTCTCATCACAAAGACATACACACACCCCTTCTACAGCTTTCAAATATAACAATGGGAAGTAGATTATTTTGCACATCTTAAAAGATCACCTGTTTCAGGGACCATTTCCTGAAGTTGCTGCACTCAGAAGATGCAGGAATTAAGAGTAACTCACGATAATCACATGTAAAACAATTGGGTAACATCTTCCAAGCTAATTTTCTCCTCACAAAATTGATCTCATTTTTGAGATGGCACCATGAAGAACAAAAGATACAAAACATAGACATATACAAAAGAGTCCAGGAAGGAAATTTTCTGGTAAGTTTGGGAAAAATCAGCTGTCTTCTGTATTTTTGAACTCTAGAATAATCAAAACACCTGCCTTATCCCTTTATAAACATACACATCACCCCACATCCTACCTCCTGATCTCTGCATCACTAAATCCTTTAATATTTTCTCGAGGAATAGTTCGAGGTCTCCCACGCTTTTTTGGCCGTTTTCTTTCTGTGATGGAGTCACTATCAGATCCAGAATATCTTCTGCTCCTACTACGTCTTCCTTCACTTCCATTAAAGCTGATCTGGAATTTCAGAATAAGAATTCAAAACTACATGATTAACTCACACACAGTAAAGTCTGATCTAGCCTGACAAAAATATGAATTCAGAGAAGGGGAAAAAAAAAAAGCCAAACAACCAAATGCAAAAACCCAAATGAAAATATCAACATAAAAACACAAGACAGTCAAAACCCAGAGGTACCTGTTTGGCACAGTTTCTCATCCTTGGAAGCATGTATATTTCTTCAAGTTCTTTTTGTCTTTCCTCCTCCTCTATCCTTCTCCGCTGGGATTCTGGGATGATTTCTTCCCAATTTCTTGAATTTCTTTCTGGTTCCAACTCAATATCATCTTCATCCATATTGGAAAAGTTCGCCACCTGATTTATCAGAATATATGTAGTAAATACATGCCTTTATTTAAATAAGGCTTAGCAGCTAATATCTTAGGGAAACTAAGTTCCATACTGTTGTGGTTTTGTGATTTCTGTTGTCAGTATTCCACAACAGAAACATCATGCAGTACTGTGGCAGTTATAGAGTTAATGTTCTGGTTCCGTGTTACCACCTTTTTGGGCATTTTGGGTTCCTAGAAGGGAGGGGGGGGCGGCATCCCCGGCGGACTTGGCAGAAAGAGGAAGCAAGGTGGGACTCTGGACTGGACCCCAGCCGCTCTCTGCCTCTGGCCATTGCAACTCGCAAAGCATGTGCTTCCCTCGCACTGTTGTGGTTTGACTCCTACTCTGGGTACTCTTGTCTCTCTTGTTTTGTTTGATTTGGTTACAGTTAGTAAATTACAATTCCTCCTCAGATCGCTGCCATTGTGTTTTCTCTTTGTCAAAACTATCTGCTTGCTCTCCACCCTTCCTCCTCTCCCGAAGTGCGTAGCCTGGGGCTGGCCGGGTCGTGCTGGGAACCTTCCTTTTTTTTTTTCTTTTTCTCCTTCACTCCTTTGTCTCTCCTTTTTTTCTCTTTCCTGGGGCCCGTGTCCCCCTGTCACGGACTAATATCTGGGTGTAACCCCGTGACATGTATTTTATGCAGTTATAAAATGTACCCACATTGTTACATTATTAAGCAGTAACACAAAGTATATGGCATTCAAGTATACCTCAGGGCTGAAAGCACTTTCTAAAAGTCATCAATTAAGACTGTATTCAAAAATACCACAGCTGCATAACATGAAAGGCATTAAGACAACACAATCCAGAATTGTAGTCATTAACACATTCATAAATATTTCTTATATTAGTAACATAATATATGACATATTTTTAAATACTTGCACTGACAGCATTGATGAAAAGACATTTTATTAGAAAGAGACAGATGCTCTGAATGCATCATGAAAGAGAAATAATTAGGAGGAAGAGGAACAGAGCTATACCTTGAACTGTGAAAGCAACTCATCCCCTACAGTCAAGGGACCTGGCTCATTTTCCCGAGTTTCAGCTCTCTTCAAGATTTCATCTATATCCATTTCCTGAAACAGATGTGAATTTTCATTACAGTTAAATAATTCATATATATTTTTGGTTGTTTTGTCTATAAAATCTACCTACCTGGGGCTCCTGTTCTTCTCCTTCAGGTTCTTTAAAAAGTTCCTCAGCACCAAACTTCAAAATTGCTGATAACTCTTCCTTATTAAAAGGTGTAGAGCTGAAATACAAAATGTTTCAGTAAAACCATTTTATTTTAGAATATTAAAAAAATTATTTATAATCACGAACCAGCTGAGCATTCTTTTTGCTGTTAAATAAAACTTAGTACAGAAACAAAAATCTACAAAGACAATTCACTTTGCAGTTTTTATTTATTTAGCCTTGCTTTGCCTTTTATTAATCAGTAAAATTACTGACATTTTCTCTTATCTGTCAAATATAATTAAATGTAAATTGATGTATAAGATAACACAAATGTACCTTGATGGAGTAGAACCTGTATGCAGAACAGTTTTTCCTGTTGTGTCCATTCTCTGAATTACTAAATGGTCTAGCACCATCTTTTTCTTGGCTCTTTCAAGAATATCTTCTTCTACTGATCCTTTTGTGACTAGCCGATAAATATTAACCTGTATATTTCAAAACATGAAGCAACAGCAAAGACAAATGTAAATCTCATCCACTTATCTTTTTAATTTTATTGACTGGTTTCACACATGAAATACTTCTTCAATGATGTTGCCATGTCTTCACATGAGCAGTTTAAAAAACAGAGAAATGAACTCCTACAACTTGTCTTTCTTCAGTGATTAGCCACAATTTTTGCTATACACAAAATTACTGGATTTCTGATTATTATGGCATGTCTTCTCCAAGAAAGTTGAAGAGAACTATGAAATACTTTACTAAGGGAAATGTGCCTGATGATGCCAACAAAGGTTAGATAGGCAAGCCCAGAACTTTTCTCCCTCCCCATCTGTACATCATTGCTGCCACACTTTGTCTCCATTTTAAGAGATTTAAAAACTGACTAAAAACTGAGCATTTATTAACATTTTTGAACACACCCATCCAATTGTTAACAACTCTTAAAACACACAAATATTGCAATGGCCCACACAGACAGCTGACAGCTACCATACGCAATCATCCTTCAAGTCTGGAGCTTCAAGTGGAATGTGTACCTGTTTCTTCTGTCCAATTCTATGAGCCCTCGCCTGTGCCTGCAGATCATTCTGTGGATTCCAGTCAGAATCAAATATAACTACAGTGTCAGCAGATGCCAAGTTAATACCTAATCCTCCAGCTCTGGTAGACAGTAAAAAACAGAAATCCTGCAATCATAAAAGAAAAAATAGTTTCATATATCATAGTTTTAATATTCTTGAAAGAAACACAATGACACTTGTTTATACATTCAGTGGCACAGACTACAGACTCACACACTGTCAATTCCGTAATTGTTCTGTAAGGGAAGATTCTATAAGCAAAAAGCCAACCTTGATAACTATAATAGATATTAATATTCGCTCCTCTGTGGTTTAAAAGCAGCAGCTTTTAAAGATAAATGCCAACCATAAAAACCCAAACAAATGCAAGTACAAAACCAGCTTCTCTTAAAGCCTTTTATGCAACAAAGTTACAATGTTCCACCTCTCTGAAGCAAACTAAGCAGCCATGGCACAGTAGGAAACTTATCTGAGCCTAAACCTAATTGGTTAAGTCAAGAGACATGAAGTAGAACTGTTCTTCATGGGTCACTGCTGTTCAACATATTTATGAGCAACATGAAAATGGGATCAGTAATGAGATGACAAAGCTTGTACATGACACGGAATTATTTAGAGATAACTATGAAGGACTACAGAAGGAACTTGAGACGTGCAATAAAATAGGATGTGAAATTCAAGAGAAGGTAAAATAGGAAAAAAAAAAAATCTCAGTTTAAGTAAAATAACAATCAGCAGCAAACCATGACTAAGGAATGAGTCCCGGGAATTAAGCTACACATTTCCATGAAGACCACTGCTCATTAGCAGCCAAAAATACAGAGTTTTGTAATTTATTTTAGGAAAGAAATTGAGAATAAAACAGAAAACAATTTTGCCACTGTGTATATGTACAGTTCACCTCCTTTCCTGAATACTGTGTGATATTTAGGTTCTTCTTCACCTCAAAAACTCTGCAGTATAACTGCACAGATTTCAGACAGAGGCAATGCCTGTGCTAAAAATTTAAAAATTTTAATCCAGATTTAGGTAAATTTGGATTTTACAGATGTCTGAAGTTCACATCACAGAGTTAAGTCCTTCCTCCTCAATCATAGCAGAAACAGCTCATCAGCAACTGAGAAATGCAATCCTGTTACCAAGAAAAAACCACCACTCCCCATCACCAAAACCTGATCACATTGAATGGCTCACATATTATGAGTGTTAAATGAGCTAGAAATCCCCCAGCTAGTTTAAAAAAAAAAGAAAGAAAGAAAGAAAGAAAAAGCAAAGTAAGAAAAAATTACTACCATACCTCTGATCCTTCTGCATTGAAATGATCCAGTGCTTGCTTCCTCAATTCCCCTTTTATTGATCCATCAAGTCTCTAAAGAGATTGAAAACCACAGTCTAGAAGTAATTCTTTAGCTATATCCCCATCACATTAACCTGACTTTTCAACTGATAAAACAGAAATGTGAAGGAACAAAAAGAAGGAATGTTAACATATTCCTTCACATAATCTTTTTATTCAAGGTTGCTTCCTTTGCTTAAGCAAAATGGTAAAGATCAGATAATCGCAGATGGATGAAATATTGGCAAGGACCTCTAGAGGTCATCTTGTCTGTGCTCAAGCAAGGTCTGCTACAGCAGGCTGCCCAGCACAATGCCCAGTTGGCTTTTAAGTATTACAGAGAATGCAGATTTCAAAACATCTGAACAACTCACTCCATTACTCTGTCACCCCCAGAGTAAAAACATGATTTTTCTTAAGCTCAGGATAAAGACCTCTTGGTTACCCGAGATGGTTACCTGGAAGGGAAACTGGCGATACTTTAGATATTCTGCTAGGATGTCCAGCATCCTCACCATCTGAGAGAAAATCAGAACTCTGTTGCCACGTTCTCGCAGACGAATCAGTAGCTTGTCAAGAAGGATTAGTTTCCCGCTGCTACGTATCAAATGCTATTAAAGAAATAAGTATTGCCAAATCAGTTCATTTCAACACTAACACACATTGCAGGTGTTTCGCCATGCATTTGTTTTCCTGTCTACTGACGCATGAAGAAAAAAAAAAAGAAGATACATTCTGGTATCCATTATAACACACAACACACACAGTTTAATATATGTATAATGTATAGTGTCCCAAAACTAAAAACCATCTTCAGGTAGCAGTAAGAGTACACAGCTAGATTTACTGTTATGCAGTATTAACTGAATATTAATTTTTCTCTGATTTTAGTTTAGTCTGAATTTAGACTCTAACTGCAAAGGAACGCTACCCCACTAAAAAGAAGACAAAACAAAATAGAATAAAGAGAGATGCACTTCTCAGCTTCTGCTCATGAGTGGCATCTTAATGTCTTATCAAAATATTAAAGAAATAGCCTGGCCTCAAAATCTGAGCAGCTAGTGTGTAGGCACGAGTTCTTTTCTGCCAATTAAATAACATTTGATAACAAAAATAACCATATTAAGAAAAAACCATACTGAAGCCTAACTTTTTCTTTTCTACCCATCTTTTAAAAAGAAATGGGTGCTACTGCTTAGACCTCTAAGTCTGTCAATCAAGTTTCTCAGGCAAGACAGCAAGGGGACTGTTGTTCGTGGAGCTTAACAAATTTATGTGGGTTACAGTACTGAGCTTTCTCAATTCCTTTGGGAATACTGGAAACAGAAATAAAATGTGGAATTTAATGTTTTTAATGTAATGCCTTTTTAAGTTGGGACATAATTCTGTAGAAGGCAAAATTCAGGGTGAGGTGCTTTTATTACTTAGTTCAGAAAAGAGGAGGATAAGTCCTTCATAATTAAGAACTGATGAAATTTAATAAGGTGGACCAAAGAAGTAACTGTCTAAAATCTGCAATTAACAGAAATAATGTTTGAGCAATTCTAGGGGTATTATGATCAGCTAACAGTAGAGCATGCCACTTCAAAAATGAAACAACTTATGCCTTTAAGAAATACTTCATAACATAAAAGAGCTTGTAATCGTAAGTTGTCACTGCATAAGCTAGTATTCTGGGGAAAACTATTTAAATTATTAATTTCAAAGCTTACAGGAAGAAAAAGATATTTAGAAAAAAAGTATATTGATATAAATTACACTGATGACAAAGATCTTTTTACCTACTGCTTTGTACTTTCCAACAGTTTTGGTGCAAGTTCTAGTTAATTTTTACTTAAAAAAAAAAATCACAGTCCATCTTTGGTAGTGTTAATAGTTTCCATTTGTAACACCAACAAAAAAAATCAGACAGATTTTTATATTCCTTACTTTTGTTTCCTCTCACTTCACTCATTTGCAAGCATATAATGAAAAATATCAGACAACAAAAAAGTTTAAAAACATTCTGCTGATAACTTTATGTTATGAGACAGATTGCAGGTGTACCAATGGCAGTTACATGCATTTCCATTCATATTGCTCCCACTATTTTGGCTGCATTACTTCACTTGGGTTTGAAAAGGTCTGTGTAAAAATACACTGCCTGCTTCAAACTATTTCTTTATCACTTTTATTGCAATTAAAGACCTAATTTTTACTCTAAAAAAAAATTAACTAAAATTAAAATTAAATTTTATTTAATAGTTATTTGTCTAATATTTTGTTTAGTAGATTGTTCTAACAGAGAAATAAAAATCCACTTACTTGTAAAAAAAAAATCCAGGATTCACATTTTAGAGATCTTGTTCTTTCCTAATGTATTTTAATAAAAGTAATAAATTGCCAAACGAGCTGTGAAACTGTGTGCATATTACAGATCTAAAACATTTTTCACACAAATTGAAAATGAAGTAACATTACCTGTAAGGCCTCCTGTTTATTATAGAACTCATTATCGTCTGGTGGTTTAATGAGGTAGCAATGGTTACAACACTTCTTAAGTTCCATCATAATGTTCAGAAAGCCTGAGGTACTGCCTTTTGAACCTTTACTGAGGGCTTTATAATTCCTTGTTAAAATCCACCTGTAATTTAAGACATACAGTGTAAGTAACTACATGTGGAACCATGAGGGCAAGATAAGCTCTCAAAATATAAACAAATTAATAAAAATGCTCCAAATGAAATGAATAGGGAAAAAAAAAAAAAAAAAAAAGAAGCTAAAAGGACAGAGATTACACCAACATAAATCTCAAAGATTTTGCTTTACAGAATTTCACAGTTCTGAAATCCTAAAAAGGTGCTTTTTATTTTTTACTTTTTTGCCCCTAACTCAAACTGCTTTATGAAAAAGATTCAAGTTCAGTAATTTGCATACAGTCATCTCACTAAAACAGAAAAATTTAAAAAGTGGTGTTACTTGTAATATTGCTTCTGCAATGCACTCATTTCCATCCTCAGAATTTGCTCAACCTTAGCAGGTAAAGACTTTTCTACATCTTTTTTAACTCTTCTTAGTAAAAATGGTTCAAGCTCTTTGTGAAGACTTGCATAACCATACTCTCTTCCTTTGCCATGCTCCTCTTCAAAATCTTCCCAGGAGGAAAATCTTAAATGTAAAAGAAAATAAGTGTAACACAGTGACATACTGTGAATTCTAAAATAAACATGAAAAGTATAAATATACCAAAAGTACACATATACATGGATTTTTTTCCTCACTTCTCTTTTTAATTTAAATAATTAAAAAAAAAAATATCTGAATTTTGACCTCATAGGAAATTCCAAACAATTTGTATGTAAATAGAAGAATGCAAACATTCATGTGAAATGAAATTTAAGATTAAATTACTGACTTATAGTTGCCCCAGTTGGACAGCTGCAGACATTCCATCACCGCATTTATCAAGAAGAGCATGAAAAAATAGCTGGTGTGCCAGACAATAAGACGCAATATTTTTTTTATCACCTTGAATAGATAAGCAAAGCATAATTATCCTGTGCTTAACAGACTAGGAGAACTAACTTCAGATTCATGAAGAATGAGTAATAGGTCACTATGACTCTGAAGAAGTCAATGCGATCTATAGGTAAAAGAAAATGAAATGTTGCTTGGTACTTACAAGATGTCTACAGGAATGTGAGCTCTAACATGAGCTCTCATTTATTCTACGCAGATTAATAAAGAATAAGGTCAATACAGTAAGCCCACTGTATTTAAAGTAAAAAGGGAAAATGAACTACCTGACTCAAACAGAGGATATCAGAATGGTAGAAACTTGCTATTATTGGTAGTATTATCACAGAAAACAAGATAACCTCAATCTTATTCTATTTCCCCACTGGAAAGCTGCACAAGTTTTAATAGTAAGGCATTCTTCTGGGTTCTGACCAATATACTTTAATCTGTCATTCTTTGCTACAACAGCAAAAAGCAACAACTACATCAGGAGACAGCAACAGGACCATGAAAAAGAAATGCATCTACCTTACACTGAATAGTTAAACTCTCCGACAGTATGTTTACTTCTACTGATTCTCAAATCACTACACTATTACACAATACAAAACTTCACAAAACAGAGAACACACACGAATCATATGGAAATCTTCCTTACTTTTCTGGCATGATGAAATGCAACAAAGACCACAGCTCTTTGAGGGAGTTTTGCAGAGGGGTTCCAGTAATAAGAAGTCGATGGTTGGACTTAAAGTCTATTAAAGTCTTGTACAGAAGAGAGTCATCATTTTTTAAACGATGAGCTTCATCAACTCCTATGAATGCCCAATTGAGACCACCAAGGAATGACTGAAAGAAATGAAAGATGGGAATTAACATTTATACAGCTAGGCATATTATATAATTTCTCACATTTCATAACTAAGACAAAAATACCACAACTTTTTTCCTTATATTAATAAAACAAAGACAGCTATATGCTTTTAGTAATGTTTATGCACATTACTATATTTACCAGACTCTCAGAAAGGCTGTGCAAACATCCCAAGGAAGTAGAAAATAAGTTTAAAGGGGGAAGAAAGAAAAAAATGATTGAAGTTTGGTCCACATTAATTTTCATGACAGGAACAAAAAAGTCTCCACTGACCTGTTCTTCCCAGCTCATACAAACAAATGAAGCCAAAATATTCTTTACATTGACGATTTCAAAAAAATTTCTATATACTTTTAGAAAGACTACTGATAACTGTGTACTACCATCACAGAGACAGTGCACACGAATGAAGTAAAAGCATATGGGATTTCAGAGTACTCTTTGAAGATGCAAGGAAAGTAGAGCTCTTCAAGATGGCAGGAGATCATTATAGTGAAGAGAAGGTCAAGCAAACTGGAACTGGTATCCACTTGATGAAATGGAAAAAGGCTGAAAACCTCACCATGCTTAAAGAAATACTGTAAGTGCTTAAAAAGGGTACACTGTTACCTTTCAAAAATGTAAAATCCATCATGCCTGACTTCCATTTAATGACTAAGAACCCAAATACATGCAAGTCTAGCAGAAGTTCTACACCAACAAATGATTCCACCTCCCTAAAGAAGTACATGTGATTACCTTATCCTTCAGTAAAATTTCATATGTTGTCAGAAGTATGTTAAACTTCAATCGTTTAGTCTGTGGATGCATCCATTCATGAGTCCTTATCTACAAAAACAAAGTGAACAGTAAGTTAGAAGAAAAAGGTCTGGTTGATTGAAATGAATTCAAGCACTACAGCAATATAAATTTATATAATTTCATCACAAAATGGAAGCACAACACAAAAACATACACAAGACTAAACTTCCAAGCTAAGCCCTTCAAAATAATAAACAGAATAAACAGAAATGAATTTCTACAAAACACTTTTTACTTTAATAAATAAGATTACCAATATTCAGAAGAAAGATTATGAAAACAAACCAAGAACCCCGAGAAAATAAATTATGATCATTGGCTGGCCTGCAAAAATACTTATTTTTATTTTATACACCAAAATAATCGTATGGCAGAAGACAATTTGTTTTCAAATATAAGACTACATTTTTAATTCTGTTTATTATTGAACATGTAGGATATCTCTCACATGAATTTACACTGCAGGTATAAATTGTATATAATTTGAGCTTTAAATGCGCATCTTAAACCCATTCTGCTTTAGAAGTTATTTGCTCACTCTTAAACAAAATACTGGAAATCAGCAGAGGACAGGAATATAAAAATGAATAAGATTTACCAGTTAGACTTTCTAATGATGAAGGGGGGATACTCACCATATTTCTACTAGTTATATCTCCTAGGTAAACTACAGCATTCATCTGAGGAGCCCAAGTCTGAATCTCTCTTTGCCAAGATGTCAAGGTAGAAAGTGGCACAACCAGCAGAAAAGGCCCATACAGTTGATGTTCATGAAACAGGTAGTTCAGAAAAGAAATTGTTTGTATTGTTTTACCCAGACCCATTTCATCTGCAAGAATACAACTATTCCCTCTGAAAAACAAACAAAACAACAACAACAAAAAAACAAAGAGGGAGGTGAAGAGCAAAGCAGAGAGGGGAATAAACACAAAGAAATAAATTATTATCTTTTGAGCACCATTATTCAAACAAGATTTCATAATTCCACATCCTGAAGAAGTTTACTTATACACTGTTTCCTTAAACCAAGTTACCAATATTAACAAAAAGCTTCCAAGTATTCCTAAGACAATTTTAGAAGTAAGGTGATAATGCTGTCATTTCTGAAGATTTTGTTTTGTTCTTTTGGCTTTGTAGCTTTAGGTACTTTTGCTTGATTGCTTTTTAAAAATACGAGTGACTCCTACACAGAAAGTAAGAGCAAAACAGCAACAGAGCCTAACTGTTTTTTTGACCAAACACATAGTGACAAGCTTTTCAGCTGTAGGAAGATGAAAAAAATGTAGAAAAAACAATTTTTAAGTTTTACAAATTCTTAAAATTTACCAACAGACTACACTTACTTGCACCACGAATGAGCAAGCCAATTCAATCCATTTAATTGATAATCTCTTAACTCCAAACTTTCATGTCCTCCAATGTAAGATGGTTGCTTCTTTAGTGCAACAAATCTTGGTCTCTGTTTTAGAACCTGTCAAAAGCAAACTGAGCATCAGTCTTAACACTAATTGAAGTTACCTAAAAGGCTTCCTACAGAAAATGTAGCAGTAGGCATCTCTTGGATCCACCACATCTGGTATGAATCCACTACTGAAAACTATGCCATGTAAAAACAATGAGCAATATGAAAACAAAAAGCAATTTTCAAGTTGAAATTAGTTTGATTGCTGATTTAGATTTCACATTGGGAATGACCTTCACTCACTAAGTTCACATTCTTTTCAAACAAACCAAAATACTAAGAAAGCCTATAACAGAATGCCAGTAAAAAAGCAGGGCGTTAGTATCTACAAAAAGTTATCCTTAACAGTGATACTTGGCTTATATATCGCTATACAGCTACAGCTATTACTATTCTGAACAAGCTTCAGAACTATTTTGTAATACATATTTCTCAATGCACGAGACTTTCACATTTTTTTACTTTCACAACTAATGCGGTGGTTTAGCTTGAGTTTGTCTGACAGCTAAACTGTCCAGCTTGCAAGCCACCCTACCAAGATGGCAGAGAAAACTGAAGCATCATGAATGAGCCAAACCTGAGGATGAAGATAAATATATTTTACTACAGAGAGGGAAAGAGGAAAAAAAAAAATATAAAACAACAAGAACTAAAAAAGACTCATCTGATAGAAAGCAATCACAGACAGCTTTCAATCAGCAGATCTGTAAGTCTCCAAGAAGTGACCACAGTGTAATCCCCTACTTTTCTCCCTCAGATTTAATGCTGAGCATGACATTACAAGGTATGGAGCATCTCTTTGATGCTTTGCCAGTTTGAGTCTGAGCACTGTTCCATCCTGATCACATTCTCTTTCAAATTGTTGTCCACCTCTAGCCTACTTCAGGGAGAGGGAAGGGAGAAGTGAGCACCATGAGAAACAGAAACGGCTCTGAAACCATGAAAGCACTGTTCAGCAAGAGCCAAAACATCTATCCCTTTTCAATGTTAGAAAAAAAACTTCTTTATCATGAGGGTGGTCAAACAAAGCAAAAGGCTTCCCCTGTATGTCAGTGACATTTGGATAATGCTCTTAATAATACGCTTTATCTTTTGGTTAGCTTGGAAGAGGTCAGGCAATTGGACTACAAGACCTCTGAAGGTCCCATCCGACTGAGCTACCCTCTTCCATTCTCTTCTATTTTCTTTTATTCTAATCTAACAATACAGCCCAGACAGAGACAGGCCAAATTATTATAAATCCATAGCAATTACATACTCACCTTGCAGTCCTTAAAGGGAGTGGTCTTAGATTGATTTCTGCTAAAATACTCATCAATGCGTGCCTGAAACTTTTTGGCAATGAGAGCGCCATCTTCCCAGCTACATTCTGAATAAGGTAGACCCTGCCATTTGCAATAGTAGTCCGGATAACCAGCTGCTGACTTTTGATTTGAATGAGCTGCAGAAAAGCATTAGAGATATCAACTGAATATTTACTTCTGTATTTTAAGACAACACTGAATTTAGGTGATAAGACAGCATATAATATATAATAAGCATCACAGAACAGAGAGTATGACAACAGCTGTTTTGCTGAAATTTTGTTTTAGATTAGAAAAGAAGTTGGTGATATTCTAAATTTTTAACTACAGATATAATCAATGAACAAATAATATTCTCAACACTGCATTAGATTTGTAACATACCAATTATTCTTTCCACTATTTGATATTGTTTATGGAGATCATCTGTAAGCTCCTGCTGGCAGTTATAATATTCCACATCTTCTGGAGAAGCATTTTTCAGCCTGAAACGGGAATTTATTTACTATGTTTACTACACTGAGTAGTGCTAAAACTAGGAAAATCAAACAACTCTGAGGGTAAGCATCACAGAAACACTACTTAGAAAGCTTCTTTTAAAGGGGATACTAAAGACTAAAAATAATTATAAAAATACAGAATTACTATCAGATACATCTAGTGCTAATAATGAAGATAACTCACTATACTTGTTCTCAACAGCAAGTAGCATACTTTGTAGGGTACTTTCATGGACAATTATGGAGAGCAGCCTATTTTGTAAGAATTCACCTTACTCAAAGATGCTGAAAATGTCACCAGCATTCACTAAATATATCAAGCATACTAATAAAAGCAAAGACAAGGAAGACTATATTTCAGTCCTAAGTTCTCAAGCCAATAAAACTAAATTCATATAAATATAATAAGAAATGGGTAAGGCATCAATAAAACATTAATCTCTGCAGCAAGATTCCTGCAGAACTCTGATTTCATTTATAACAAATGCTAAAATCAGGTTCAGATTAGCTTACGGGATCATATCAAGTAGGCTTCAGCTTTCAAAGTTTCAGTCTTCTGTTGTACAAACAATTGAAGCCTCACACTCATGAAGAGGTTTATAGGTCTCAGAAACAGATTTGTTACAAAACAATTGTTATGAAATATCAACATTGTTACACAACAAACTAAAAAGTTCTCCAAGAAATATTCACCAGCGTTTTGTCTCCTGATCCTTTTTCTTGTAGTTGTCCAGTTTCTTCATTCCTTTAACATTTTGTTGCTTCAGTGTTTCTTCAGTTTCCCAAGTGTTATGGATGTGTGACCAGCCTTTCCATTTAATAAGATATTGTATTTCTCCCGGCTCCTTCGACTTTTCAAACCCAGCATTTGGGTCACCATCTGCCTCAACGGCATAGATGGTGGTTGAGGCACCAGTGGCTAAAGAAGAAATCATAACATAATGTTTAATTAAGTGGGCACTGTTATAAACTAAAGAGTAAGAAATAATCAGCAGATAGCATTTAGTGATATCTTTATATAAGCAAGAAACATCATGAATATACACAGCTCTCATGTTACATTGAAACAATTACGTAGGTACGTTAACCCATTCAAAGTAGTCAAAAGAGAATCAAACAAAGCAATTAAAACTTCTGTATCTAACCTGTAATATCTAATCTTTTCTCACGAGAATTTTCTTTGAATTCCTGCTTCTGATTGAAAAGGAATGCACCACTAACACTGCTTGTTGTCTTCTCTGTCACATTACTCTCATCTCTGAGCACATAAAAGACACTTGGTATTAAGTCTGAAACATTAGTAACTTAGGGATGCTCTGAATCTATTTTTTCTTCAACATGTTCTACTACATTTTCTGGCTTTGGAATTTTACCTGGGAAAAATATTAAGTACAGTCTGTATCACAGCTAAAGCATCTTAGCAGTAGGGAGCAGGCTCATTTCTGTGAGGACAGCCAAGTAAGGACATGAGCCCAGTGAGCTGCTGTGGCCAGATAAAACAAAGGAGAGTGGCAACAGTAAAATAAAGCACAAACAGCAACAGCATCTGCACAGACTATAAGAAGCTTAGTCCAGAAGACTTTGAGCACAGCAGTGACACTGTGCACTCCTGCACTGGGGCAAGATGTGACAGAATTTAGGACAGCATCTGAGAAGAAAGTTGAAAGGAAAGAATGCAAGCTTGGGGCTAGGACCTGTGTACACATATACGTAATATTTATATGCACATACATAGAACTCTTAATTTGCATGCTCAAACTTATAAAGCAGAACTGCTGGACAACGCATCATAGCACTTGCTGGAAATATGAATGCCTAACACCCTTCAAAACGATACTTCCAGAGAACCATTGACATTTTATATGCATTTCGTTGCCATCCCACACGTTGCACTGTATTGAGATAATTTCTATAGCAATGACTGAAATCACAGTCTCAGTAGTTCAGCCTTATCAACACAATCTTTCAGAGCTCAGCTTACTGGTCAGCTGTTACGTATATCTGCATTGTTTTCTACTCCTCACTGCACATAATTTATACCAATCAAGTACCACTGAACTGTATAAATAGTCATTTTATAATATGGTATGCATTTAAGCAATATGAATCACTTTATTTTTTTTTTTGCTTTCTATGTAGATATACAAATTCTTCAATATTTTCATTTGAAATGCTTGGAAGGGGACCTAAAAAGGAACATCCTTTTGAATATGTAAACAAAACAACTGTGATATTTTTAAAATTATTACTGCTTACAGACACTACAGATCTACAACTAGGAAGGCTGAAGTTGTACTTTAATGTGTTCCTTTATCTTAGGAACACTGTTAAACTTTACCTCCTTTTCGGCCCATTCGACTGTCCATGAACTTCTCTATAGTTTCAAATTCATCTTCTTCAGTCTGTGGGACATCTTCTCCACAAACTTCCAGCAAATCATCAGAATCTGTCTTGGTTTCTTCAGCTTCTTTGTAACTAACATTCACTGTTGCCTGGCGACGAGATCCTCTCTTATCATAATCTTCATCGTCATCCTCCTCCTCCTCTGATGAATCAAGTTGCCTCTTCTTCTGTCCTGTGCTCTTTTTCCCACTTTTTGGCTTAATTCTTGAAGACAATAAGATACACACAACAATGATGTATCAAGATGGACAACACAACTCTTATGTGTTGCTTTCTAAACACATGTATCTCAATTGCCCAGTTACATCACTTTCAATTACAGCAGAGAAAAAAAGGCATTCAGTACAAAGTAGTAGTATCATTACTATCTTTCATAGCTTCAAAAAAAAATTTACTTAATTTTAAAATGAAATTCATCTTTTAATTTGCCTATATAGTAGCAGGACAATACTGCTTTTTAGAAATAGTACCAGAGTACTGAAACACAAGGTATACCTTACCTGCTTGGAGGTTTACGGCTTTTGACTTTGTTTTTTGGCTCATAGTCAGACTCACTTTCTTCACAACTGCTTTTATCCCCATCTTCCTCCGATTCAGAATCAGAACCAGTTCCTGATACTGACCCTGACCCTGACATTTGCCAGTCTTCACTGCACAATTGAAATACAAAAAAAACCCTCACGTTATTTCTTTTTTAAATTAGGCATTCATTCATAGGTGTCTATTGTAATTTAAGCATTCTTCACATGAACAAAAATGTTTTTAACAGTTATTATAGTTGACAGACAGTTGTCATCACCAACTAAAAACTGTTGCCTCTAATGATAAATAAAAATGCTCAAGGACTTCAAAAGGAGTTAAAAGAAGTTTCCTGTATTAAAGAGGTAGAGGTTAAATCTGAAACAGAACAAAAATCTGCATTTCTGTATAAATTTTTATTTTGAAGAAATGAGTTATGACTGATATTAAGAAACCAAAGCAGTTAACAAGTCTATCTAGGAAGATACATGTTTATCTGAACTTACATCACCCAAACCACAAAACCTCAACACGTTACATTCTGGAGGGTCCTATATTTTCTAATACCTACGTTCTCTGTGGCTCATGTAAAGAATCAGCAACTTTGTTACTGGGGCCAAAAAACAATGCAAAGCAGATTAGAGAAACACCCTGAAAGACCTGAACTGCAGCAGCTGAGAGAGGAACTGGCTCCCAAAAGATCCCACTTCCCACCCCACAAGTCAGAGCATCACAACCAGGCAGCATACATACTACAAATAAGTAAACCAAGCACAGTTTCTTTTCTCCTGCTTAGCTGTGATTTTCTTTGTAACAGAAAAGACATACCAGCTGACCAATAATATCTTGCCCCAAACTCTGACTGTATGAAGGCAAATATAATCTTAACGTTTGTTTTTTTTTTTTTTTTTTCATGGAGCTAATACTCATTGTTGAAAGGTTTCTAAATCCTAGAATTAACATACAAAACAAGATTTAGATTCCTCAACCAAGGTGTTAGAGGAATATTACTAATATTCATCAAAGTTGGTACAGTACCAAAAAATCTCATTGTTAAATTTTCAATCAAGAAGCCTAAGCATTGGTGCTTTGACTGTGTCTCTCCTACTCAAATATACATTGGATCCCGGAAGAAATTACATTCCCATAATTCCAGTGACCCAAGACATGTATGTGCATATAGCATAGGTGTTACAGAGCCAACGGTAAAAAATCATGCCTTGTTAAAACACTTCTGCAGGCAGTAAATTTAAAATCAATCAAATTAAATCCATGACCTGTATTTACGTGGAATTATATGGACAATAAATACAAAGAACCATCCTCCAAGTCTTGCTCACATACCAAGTTACATATGAAGAAATCTTTGATCTTTTTATCAAATAGCAACCAAATGTCCTTTGGTTCAGAAGAATTATAGAACAATATCCAAGAAGTGACTATAAGATTACTGTGTCCTAAACATGTTTTTCTTGTAACAGAGGATGTTGCTAGGTGCAATTAAATTTTTAAGTAAGAGAGAAGACTGTGAGTAACTCATAATTAGAAATGTTTGCAAAGCTAAGCTTTTCTTGCCATTTTTTTTTTGGATAAGAATAAAATGAATTAAAAAGAGGGCTTAAGCATTTCAGCGTGGAGAAACAAGGCATGAGTTATATGTTGCCATAAGAAACAGTGGCACGATATTACTTATAAAAATATCTTACTCTTTATGCTTTTTCTTCTTGGTTTCACTGGATGAATCATCGGCAGAATCTTCACTACTGGATGAGTCCTGCAGATGAAGCAAAATTACACAATTCATTATCAGAAAATAATGGAATATATCTAGTTTTCAGCTCCCATTTTCAAACTGTTATCATACTACTCATGTTACACTCTCCTAATCCCCCACAATGTAGTTAGTCATTAATATAAAATAAGGACTGATGTGGGTTTTCCATTTATCCACCTATGAATACATTGTGGCAGCATAACTCCAGAGACCACCACAAAAAAACAAACCAAACAACAACAACAACAACAAAAAACCTCTCTCCAAAAGTAACTGTTGTGCTCACATAGAACAGCTTAAAATGCTTTGAGTTAATCAGAATGATGGTTCTATCGAAATCCTAATAAAATCTCCTGTCCAGGGAAAGCTCTCCCACATTTTATATTCTTTAATGTTTAAATGCCAACTTTGAGAGTAGTATGTTTGAACTTCTTTCTACTCCCAGAAAAATAGAAAAGAACCCTTTTTAAAAACAGATTTTCCAAAAAGCCATCTAACAGGGATTAAGTTCAGACAATCTATATCCTGAAAAACAGCTTTAGAAAGCAGTACTTAAGAAAAGCTGTAAATTAATGCTCTACTGATGTGTGATTAGGTTAAGTTTTAATGATGAATTTCCATACCAGTCAAAAACAAATCCAGCCATTAAGTGTGACTACAGTGAATAATTTTTGCAATTAACGAGGAAAATTTGCTTTATAGGTACCATTTCACACCCATTACTGTCTTTAAATATCTAGAATTCAGGCATGGTTCTTAAAATACAAGAATTCTTTTGCAGTAACATTAAGAAAGAAAAAAAAAAAGACTTGAAAAATGTATCCTACAGTGTTTTTGAAAACTGCAGTACCTACATCTAAACAGAAAGAACATTCGACCAATCTTCAATATTTTTAACTGTCTTTTAAGAAACTCAAGAGCCCAAAAATACAATGTAAGTACCATGTGGCTTGAAAGTTTTGCCCATACATCACAGAATATCTACCTGAATACACCCATAATGTAGGCTGCTAAAATTTTGACACAACTCACCAAGAAATCAGTAGAGATACTTTTACCACTCCTTATAAAAATGTCAGGTTTTGAACATTACTTTTCTAGATGAACTATAACATACACTTAGAGAATACAGCTTGGCTCTAAAAAATTTTCTTACAGCATATGATACAAGACAGGCAAATTTACACTGTAAAAACTAAATATGCATTATTCACCTCTTCCGAACCACTGTCTGATGATGCTGCCTTTTGCTGTTGCTGCTGCTTCTTGAGCACTGCTGATCTCTGTACAGCAAGTATACTTGGACTGGACTTCCAAAACTGAATTGGAATTAAGATGCGAGAGTCAGTTAAACATACTGAAACATGTCTTAAACAAACAGCACCACTATTAACTCCAAATTCAATTCAATCATGTCAGTAATAAAAAAAAATCATTTCAAATTACCACATGCGCTAATAATATCAGATGGTGTTTTAAAGATTTAAGATTTCCTCAAAACAGACTATTATGTAAGAATTGTTAGGATAGTTTTTCCAGGAAGTTTTGCAATAGTTTTGTATGCACTGTTACTATAAACTAGATTTTTAAACTGATTTAGATAAACCACTTCAGGCCACTTACCTGATAATGTTTTTGCTTCATACAGGAATAATAACGTACATGAACAAAAACATAAAATACAATCCATAAGAGTCTTCAAACTTTAGAAGCAACTAATATATTACTGCCTTTCATACATGCACAGTCTATCACCCAAGTAAGTCCATATAATGGAGAACAGTGCAGGTAATTTTGGCCTACTGAATTTTAGGAAACTTATAAATACCACTTCTTCCCAAACTTAGTGAACTTGGTTATACAAAAAGCCAGTTGTATATAACCTGGAAATTTTTATAGGATCTTTTACTGATACAATGAAATTAAGTATTAAAGAACATTATTTAAAAAAAAAAAAAAAAGAAAAGAAATTCAGAAATAGTAACTTTTATCTGATTTTGTCTTCTGTAAGTTCAAGTTTCTGCATAAAAAATTTTAAACAAGCATCTAACTCAGAATACTTACAAAAGTGAGAATTTGAGAGCATCAGTTTAAGTACTTGTTCATGAGAAAATTAGACAAATGGTTAAAATCTATATGCTTTAAAATATCATGTTTTGTAATGACAATCTCTTTGAAACAAACAGCACAGAGTGATCTTTTTTCCTTCCACCAAAGACTCATTTGTATATTTTGTTTTACCTCAGCTCCGTCAGCTTTCGGAGGTTTAGCTTGAACTTGTTTCCTCTCTCTAGATGTGTCAGACTCTGATTCGGATTGACTGCCTGACTCTGAACCAGATTCAGAGTCACTGCTACCCGACTGGCTGCTACTTCCATCGCTACTGCTTCCAGAGCTTGAACCAGATCCAGAACCTGAAGCTGACCCAGAATCGTCATCTGATCTGCTGCAATTAGAGATTAGTGGGATATTACACAATGGCTCAAGTACTGAAAAACAAGTAATCTTGGCGTCACTATGAATGAACTGTTAAATTAGCCCAGACACATATGCAGCACACTATTGAGTGCAGTTTATTATAAAGTCGAGATGAAAAAAAGATTAAAATGAATAAGAAATAAGATTTCGTTTATCAAATATGTTTTCTGTAGACCAAAAAAAGCAAAGATAAGAACATTCAAATTAATACAAAGAGTAAAGCAGAAGAAATTAAGATGATACAAATGCTTCTTACTTAAGCACTTATCACCCCATCCCCTAAACAGTCGCTCAGATCTATCAAACTTCTTATATATACCTTTTATCAGTAAGCATAGTCCACGAAGACCAGTCCAACTAAAATACAAATGACTTTTTCCATTTTTATAGATCAGCATTCCCCTACCCTTCACCGCTCCTCCCTTTTTTTTTTTTTTTAAAGGAGTGCATAACTCTTTAAATAAAATGTTATGCAGACCATCTTATTTTCCTAATGTAACAACAAAGGAGATCTAGGTGAGATATTAGGATAAAATTTTTCACTCAGGGGGCGGTGAAGCCCTGGCACAGTTGCCACAGAGAAGTTGTGGTGCCACATCCTTGGAGGTGCTCAGGTCCAGGTTGAAAGGGGCCCTGGGCAGCTGAGCTGGTGGGTGGCAGCCCTGCCCACTGCACGGTTCATTCCAATCCAAACCATTCTGTGACTCAATGATCAGAAAACAACACTTCTCAGCACAGCTAAGTGCTCTAAGGATGGTAGAATTAAGCTCTAACTAAAGAAAAATGGAAGAAAAAGAGAAAGGAGAAACCCTGAAACACAAATGAATATCATACAGATGAGCACATGATGAAAAGCCACCAAAAATGTGTATGTCCTCCATAATCTTGGAGGAGAGAAAAGAAATAAAACCTCCCTGCAGAGTAAAGTATGTTCACCGTTGTCATATGGACAGAAATAACAAGGTAGATTACTAAATCTAATAAAGATGGGAAACTTAGCTGAAAAGATGGCAATTATGTTAGCTTTTCATATAGTAGTAAGATACTTCAAACAGACTAATATGGTGCTAAAGGTTTGAGTTGCATATAAAGCAAGGGCAATCAAAACTAAGTAACTCTATTTTAAGGTAGCACGGATGAAATTAATACTGGAACAAGACATCTTGGGCCAGACAACTTGCCTACAGCTTCCTCATGAGAGAAGCTGGGGGCAGTGCTGAGCTCTGCTCTGTGTGACAGCGACAGGGCCCAGGGGAACGGCATGGAGCTGTGCCACTGGCAGCTGGCGGTCAGGTAAAAGGGTCTGCAGAGGGCAGTGAGCATGGAATGGGCTGCATAGGGCTGTGGGCACAGCCCTGAGCTGCTGGAGCTTAAGAAGTGTTTGGACACAGCTCTCAGACACACAGTTTGGATTTCTGGGTGGTGCTGTGTGGAGTCAGTTGTTGGACAAAATAATCCTTACAGGCGCCTTCTCATTTGGGATATTCTGTGATTCTATGACTGTTCTTAATAGCTGTATTTTATGTACTTAACAATATACATGATAGCACAGCAAAACATGCAGATTCATTTAGAAATGAATATACGTACACTGTGTTTGCTCAAAAATCTTTATTGATAGCAGTGTAAAAAGAAAATGTTTGGAAACCACTGCGCTACAAGATTTAAAAAAGAAAGAAAGAAAGAAAAAGACAACCCCAAAACAGAGAAAGACATCCTTTTCTCCCTAACACAGACACTTAAAGGAAGCCTTAAATACAATCATAAATCAATAATCTCTTCCATGGGATTACTTATGACCCTCTACTACATCAGCAGTAATTCAGACTAAATCTCAGTACACTAGATGGTAACCCTAAGAGGAAAGATGGAGTTATTTAAGAAAAGGGACACAAGTTGAAGCACATTCATGCATTAAAGAAGAAAAGTTACATCTATCACCTCCTCACAAGTAAGGAGGGAACTCAGGAAGAGGGAGTTTAAAACTTTGTCTTTAAAAGTTCCTACTGTTGCAAGCAGTAGTATGAGCTAATGTACCTTGAAGATACCATCTCAGTCCTTACCAATACACTCAGCCATTGGTGAGGGTTACACAGGGTAAGTTTTGCTGACATCTCTACTGCTGCTCAGCAGAGCACCCCCTCAATAGTGTCAGCAGCAGCAACAGATTCAGCTTTTACAAATATCCTATCAACATAAAGGACTAACAAAGCACCGGAACAAGCAAGCAGGTATTTCTTATTGATATCACACTGCAACAAAAATATACATTAGTGTAAATCAGTACAAACCTATGCCACTTTCAAAACAAGGGGTTTCTTTTTTGGCAGTTTTTGATTTCAATACAAACACATTCAACGTTGCATTGTGACTTCAGCTGTTTTCCAAGTGCCTAAAATTCTGCATGGTCTAATACCTCCTGCACTTTGCCTGCAGAAAGTGTCAAATTTAGAAAGCTTGTATGCCAGAGGTTTTAAATGCAGTTGCTTGACTTCTTGAGGCTCACAGGAAAAGATATACTGGATACACGAGTTTCATTCAGATTATTAGTAGCTCAGATGTAATCTTGATTCGCTGGAATGGTTGCCCTTATAGCTGTCCTAACAGCAAAAAACAAGCACAACTGACTTGAAAGAAGTCTACATGCTTTTGAGAATCTGAAGACGAGCAATTTCTCACTCCTTTTATCAGCAATGGTTTAATCTTTCTTTAAGTGGAAAACAGAAATACAATCTAACATAAAAACATTTACTTTCTGTATATTGTCATTGCAAGTTACCATTGCCAGCCAGCTGACAAGTGAGAAGCATTTCACTCTCTTCACTATAAAATTCGACCTTTGAATTAGATGTCCCATTAAAAAAAAAAAAAAAAAAAAAGAAGATAGAAAGAAACCTGAATGAGAGCAAGACAGTTTATTTGCACTGAAGAAACAGAATCTACATTCAGTTTTAATGTAAGGATGTTAAAATATAAATTCAGAGAGGCAGCACCTGCAAGGCAGTCATAACACCCTTGTCACTTTCTTTTCCACCTTTGTGGGCTTCTTCAATTTTCCTTGCATTTCTTGAGGCATAGTCTATAAGCAATTCTTTCTACCCAAACAGCTTGAAATATTATCTGATGTAGTCGAACTACAATCCATATTTTTTCTAAGTTTTCCAAAAACAAGTAATGCCCATGAGAGCAAAGTAACACCGCTAACCTCAACATAATTAATCAACTAAACCGAGATTCTAGTATCAAATCTCTAGGTACAGGACACAAGGAACATTAAAATATCTCCTCAATCAAGGACTCAGAATACTGTCATAATTACCTGCTACCTGCTGATTAATGCTGTTACATAAATAACATCACAGGAACAATTTCAGTCCTCCGTTCAGAGTTCCCCATACCTTAAAGGAAAGGCAATCCACTCTCTCTCTTACCCTTTTTTCTTCCCTTACAGCCTAGGGTCATTGCCACTGATTAACATGCTTCCACTGGAAACAGTTCAGCAAAAGGTAAAGGAGAACGCCATACTCACTGTACTGTGGACAGCTGAAGTAGCATGAGAGAGGTTCTGGACACAACATAACCACATATATACCCCTTTTCCTCTGACTTAGAAAAAAGTCTGACTGAAATTCGAAAACAGAGGGGAATCTCCACCATCTTAAGGTACCTAGAATAAACTAGGACACTACTGCCTTTTTCTGGCTTTCTGAACACATTCAAGATAAGAGATCTCTACAGGAAAACCCAAAGCCGAAGCCTGACTTCTTTCAGCAATTCTGGAAGAAAAATCATACATCTTGCATTATATAGACAGAGGCAGTACACAAGGCTTAAGTTAACTGTTTACCTGTGTTTGTCAATTTACACTACCCCACCCAAACTATTTTGTCTTCCCTTTGCTTTGGTTTTGCATTGCTGACTTCTGAGCAACTCTATTACATAGTCTAACTAGCTTTTTTCCTGCCTTCTTCACTGATGAAGAAGCTTCCACTACACCCAATGCGAACAACAATTATAAAAGCCATCAAAGCTACAACAGAATGTGTGGATGGAAAATAATACGGAAGACAATACGGCAAGAAAAACAATGCTGACAACATACCAATGTTTATAGCTGCTGCTAAGCAGTGTTGTGTAGAGCTAAGGCCATTCCCAGTGAAGGGCTCAAGAAATTGGGAGGAAACAGAATTAAGACAGATGACTTAAGCTGGCTAAAGGAATATTCTGTACCATATGACATCACGCAGAAGCAGTGATTTGAAGGGGGTGGGAGTTCATCTCTCTCCTCCACTGCGCAGGGGTCTAGCTGGACACTGATCACAGGGTGATAAGCAATTGCTTGTGCATGACTTGATCCTTTTCATTATCGCAGTAAGTAGTTTTGTTTCAATCTGTGAGTTCTACATTTGTTTTTTTCCCCAGCTCTCTCCTCTGTCCCACTGGGAAGAGGAGGAGAGTGCAAACAACTGTGTGCTGCTTAGCCACCTGCTGGGTTAAACCACAACAGCCATACAAACAAATCATGGCAAAGATGGCAAAGTTAAATGATAGCAATAACCTGCAGCAGCAGGAATGCAGTAGCATGTGCTAAAAATGAACATGCTCTCAGGATAGGATTTCTGTGCATATTGACAAATCAGGTTGAAGTTTATAAAGATTACTTTTCAGGATATGTAGGCAAGAAGCCCCTCTCATCCCTAATCCTTGAGTCAGTGAACCGTATTTGAATAGTAACATACGTCAAATCCAATTTGGTATGGAAGTCTGATACAGCAGTATTTTACTTTCTAGAACAAAACAAAAAAAAACCTAAACCCACATGGTTTCTGAGTCCAAACTACTTTGTAAAAAAGACAACACAGCTTAATAAAAGTACCAGAAGACGTAACTTCTGCATTTGTTCCTACCTGCTAACTTTTCAAATTCCCAGTAAGTACCTATCCAATGAAACTTGAGAACGCTTTGGGAAGATGACATCTGAAGAGACACATCATTGATGGGGAAAGAGACTAAAGGCAACTACTCTGTTACGGAGAATTAGTTCCTCCAAGTCTTCAGTTTAGCTTTATTCACTTATTCCTTATAACAAGATTCACCTGAAACAAACAGTGAGGAACAAAGTCTGCTAATTTATATGGGACGCTTGAAAGAGAAGCCAAAGGATGAAAAGGTATACAAGTCCTGTTGTGAAAGATCTGCCTAAGCTTTTAGACTCCTGCATCAGGCCTATGTTAATAAAGGGCCCAAGTGACAATTTATCACTGTTGATTTAGAGTGCATTCCTCAGATTAAGTTACTTGAAGAATCTTCTGCTTTAAAAACACTAGAAAACAGAATATCAACTTAAGCAAATTAAAATTTCACTAAAAAATGAAAAAGGTGAATTTCTACAAGGTCTTTGAAAAACAAATGTGACTGGTTTTTTGTTTGTTTGTTTTGTTTTTATTTCAAATAATTCAGAGGTTGAAGGAATGCAAACATTGATATTAAGCCCATTCAGGATGAGTGGAGGTAACACATACAAAATGACAAATGATTAAAACTTAATATTTACATTTAAGGTGTTTTTCTGTTTGCTAATTTGTTTTAAGGAAACACTACCTAAAATTTATTTTAAAATAAAACAAAACAACAAGAACAAAAAAACACCCCGCAGGCAGGAGATACCAGTGGTACCCCAAAGGCCTACTACTCTGCTGGGTACACAGACCACCCTTCTTCATGCAGCTGGTTCCAGCAGCAATACAATGATGTCTTTATCAGGAACTCCTTCCAAATCGCTAGCCAAAAAAAAGTATTAAATACAACTTAATCCAAAAAACACTTCTGATGATATACCTGTCAATGTCTGGTACACGAACTTATCTGTACCACAGTAACCGAATTCTTAAAGCTTCAGTGAAGAATGCACAAAAACCCTAAAATTTTGAAGCACTGAGAATAGTGGAGCAGAAGCAAGTATTTGCCAACTGAAATTAGACAAAGACTGGGATGCGGAAATTTTCTGCACATACTCTCTTGCTATCCACCCAAACTTTCCTTTACTATTACCTATTAAACTTCTAATAAAAAGATGCTAGCTGAAGGGAATAATTCTCCAAGTGTGCTTGGAGAGTCTCTATTTTAACTCCAACTTAGCTTTCTTGAAAGCAAGAATCTACAGCATTGGCTTTCAACTTATCTTCTCAATCTTCCAGGGAAATTATGAATTTCTATGGCAAACTGAAACCTGCTTATAAAGTCCTCGGTCTTAGACAACTTTTGTGGTTCATGAATGAAATGAATTAACCCTTAATTAACAGAAGCTGCTATCTTAAGCTAACACCAGCTTTCAAGTGTATAAAAAATGGTAAAATTTTTTGGCCTAAACAGCTGCTTCCAGTTTACAGGAGAAAGTACCCTGCATTCCATTCAGCTACTTTCTAGATCAGCTGCACCAAGCACATCCCTTTTTACCTACAAAGTAGGAAGGCCTTCACAAGTCCTCCATACCTTGCTCTTCAGGAAACATAGAAAGAGAAAAGAGATAGGAAATCAGATTACTATTTAGTTACCATCAGTGTTTCATTTCTGCAGTCCCTGTTCTACCTGGAGCTTGTCTTGCTGTTCAGGTATAACTGCCCTTCCTTGCTGATTAAGCTTTCTTATTACTAGCTAACTGGCATGCATTTACTCATAGTCAAGTCTGCAGTGTGAATGCTTTCAGGAACACTGCACAAAAATGCACTGCCTGACCTTAAGGGCCAACATCTCAGAGCACTGATATTAAGTTTTTATGCGTACACTCACTTGTAATCCGGGCGAATAGTATCTGCTACATTTTACCTTGAGCTACTTAAATATCCCATAGTGATTTCAAGTGAATACAAAGCTGTAGAGTAGATTCTACTATAATTATCACACAGAAATCAAACAGCAAGCAACAAGATTGGACGACAGTGTCTATCTTAGTCTATAACTTCCATCATGCTTGGTATTAGAACTGATTTACATAGCTTCACAGGTTGCTAAAGTAGCAAGGAAAGTCCAAGCTTTAAGTTCCCTTAACTTTCCTAAGTAACACTGGCAACTACCCTGGTTCAGTGTATTTCACTGCAATTACAGCTGTCACTCCGGAGTGACAGCCATGCAAGTTTACACCAGGCATCAAAAAGGGCAGGTGGTCATACCATACTTGTGAAATGACAATTTTAAACATCTGTTTCAAACCAATGCTTCTGCTTGGACTTTCACTGTATTTACCTTTATCTCTTCTACCCACAGCTGAAAGTTTAACCTGCTTTTCAGTCTCTTCTCAGTAGCAATTCTCAATTGCTTTCTTAACTTGTTTTGCTTCTCCCCCCCAGCCTAGATAAGGATAATATGCTATCCACAGTACTATTACCAATCTATTATTCCATTCTGTAACAACTCACACTTACGGACTTAAAAGCTAAACACAGCAACACTTCCCTAATTACAGGTAGGTTTTTGTCTACAGTTAGCTGCCGGTGGCTTAAGCAATTCCCTTCGTAGTAAAAAAAACTGCAGAATTGTGGAGGCTTTTATAATCAACAGAAAAACCCTACAAGACTAAACAAAGGGCAAGTCAACTTAAGGTAGTCCATAACTGTTGGCAGTCCTTTTGCAATTATTTTAATAATGGAAGCAGGCAAGAAAAAAAAAGGGTTCCATCACTTAAAATTGAAAGATTTCACTTTTTTTTTTTTTTTTTTAAAACAAAAACAGAGAGATCTGGTAATATACAGTCAACATGCAAAATAGGTTTTCCAATACCAGCCTGAGAAACAGGCTACAAAGTTAATGATTGTTACAAGCCTAGCAAAAAAACCCAGCCGTTAGCATTTTACATTTTTTAAAGCTTTAATTTGCACTCATCAGCACTTTTAAGATAAAGAACAAACATTTCACAAGTAATCATCAATTTCAAGTACTACAAATCTTCCTGATACTTACTTTTAATAAAGTTGCTGGGAAGTTTTCATGATGTTGTTTTAGTCCTATCAATTGCTACAGTCTAAAAGTAACTTCAATACATTTAATGTGTTTTTGGGAAAAATTTGATACAAATAGTCTTCCTACCTTATCTCTGGTGAGGTAACCTGTTCATGTAATAAAAAAAATTGCACACAAATTCAGACTAGTCCCTGTTAATCACCGAGGTCTTCTAGATGAGAAAACTAGCCTTAATCACACTATTTTTTTTCTTCATCTTTGTCTTCTCATCTAATGATGTTTTTGTGGTTTTTTTTCTTTCTTTTGTGTGTGTGTGTTTTTCAAAGTGACCAAGAGTATTTTGACATTTACTAGAAGAAATTCAAAATTCATACACAAACTAGAATCCATTACCAGTATAAATGTATCAGCATAATGGCTAGCCATTGGTAACTGATCAGGCAACAGTATTCCTCTTTTATTTCTTCATCTGATGCAACAAATTAGATCTCCTTCCCCTACCCAAACAGATGTTTCCATTAAGTTCATGGAACTCAGGATTCTTTCTGACCTCCAAGTTATGGAATTAACTAATGGGCTGCAATCAGAAAGAGATGCAGAGAGTCAAACTGCTAAATTAACAGCACGGTCACAACCACCTCTTACAAGAGAAGTCTAAACTTGTTTTATATTTGCAAGATTGCTTTGACTTCTCAAATCTCCAGCACTGGCCACATTTTCAGATTTATTAGTTTTCCTAGTACAGGAGTCTCCTGTTGAATTTTGCACTGTTCCAGAAAGAAAACTTTCAATTCCACCTCAACAAGTTTGCTGCCATCCTGTGTGAAGGAAGGAAGGTTTGAACTGGGGTCTTACAACCAAATGAACGCTGCACTGGCATTCAGTATTAGAGGACTGTGCTTTTGTTGTTGCAGTTTATTCATTATACTATACTTCATTTTTCCTTGTAACTTAAAAAAAAAAAAAAAAAAAAAGCTGGTAAACTGCAATTCCATTTTGGAAAACAAAAAGTTAACAATTTCAATGATTACACTGCTTTAACAGCTCTGTGAAAAAGGAAGCCTCATGAAGTACTACAAGTCAAAAACTGAAATCAACAGCTCACTGCTCCCCTTTTAGAGATGGCCTTGCACATCCTAGGCACTAACTTTAACTTTCCAGTCCTGTTTCAGCTTTTGACTTTTCAAACATTTTATTTCTTCAAAAGAGTAACACTGTTCTGTTGGATGCTGATGCAGTTTTAATATTATCTAACCTTTCTTACATAAGATACTTGCCTGTTCATTACAATTTTCAGCTGAAGCAATATGAATGTAACAAGCAGATGAAGCATCTATAAGAAAGCACACCCAGTTTTCCTATCTACAGTTTGCTTGCTAATCAGAGGGCTCCGGCACAAAGCTAAAATGTAAATCAATTTTAACACAGAACAGAAAAGTACACATCCAAGAATAATTGAAAAGAATGCTTACCTTGACTCTCCACTGCTGTTTCTTGCACTTTCTTCATCACTGTGCCCATTCATTGTAAGTATTAAGAAGTTAAAAAGAAAGTCCACTCAGGTTACAAGGTGTATGTCAAGAATCCCCTTTCTGGTACTCCGTATGTTTTCGAAGTAATGTGTTTGACTTGCTGTTCTCTACAGATGGCCAAATATTTTGCCCAAATACCTAAAATGATAAAAGAAAACACTGACAAAAATTGAAAAATATGTTTCCAACTAAAAATATAACAGAAACAACCTGGTCTGTCATACTGACACTGAAAGCAGGCACCTATCACATTTCATGTCCTCTTTTTAACTGAAAAACAGCATTCTGTGTTACCCATTCATGGTTCCCATTCTTCTCAACAGGTCTTTTTATTTGCTGTACTTAAACAAAAAAGTAATAATAGAGAAGAATCAAACATGTAAAATGCAAAGAAGGAAAGACCTGTGCAGTTTTTTGGCCAACTGCAGTCAGGTCCCATTACACTCCTTTACGCAACTTTTCATTGACATTGCTGTAAAGATGACAGTTCTGCTAAACCACTAAATGCAGAACAGGAAACGTTATGGAAATGACCCTCACTTCAGTACCATAGAGTGAAAAGAATGGTTTACTGTGCATGTGCACTGTACCTCACGGATTAACTTTTGCCATAGTTCTGACTTTGGGACAAATTAGCCGAAAATTTTGAAGAAAAACTAAACACATAGGTAAAGACTACAAACGTTAATGCTCTGCCAAGATCTGCAGAAACACAGTGGAAGCATTTCCACACGCATACATGCTGTTTACATACAGCTGGGGGCAGAAGCAGGAGGATGAAAACTGCCTTTTTTTTTAAAAAAAAAAAACAACTCCAAACTTAATCAAACCAGCCAGATTCTGCAGATGGAATGATCCTCATTTCACGTTCAGGAACACCTTAGATTTGATCACTGCAGTATCAGATGCAGTCCACGCATCACGAGCCTAAACTTTTGCTCTCTAGGCACAAGCACAAACTCACTCAGAGAAAGCAGCTTCTGGTACATTTCCTGGTGTGAGTCCTCGGAGCTGCCGGCGGGCTCCCTGCCCCGCGGTGCTCTCCCTGGTGTGCAGCAGCCCTGCTCTCCTTCCGTGGGGGAGAGGGAGAGAGCAGTGCCGATGAGGGATGGGAAATTCCCCACGCTCAGACCCCTCTCAGCTACTCGGGCCACTCAGGCCAGCAAACAAAGGCGATGACGGAGGGAAAATGATCAGAAGGAGCCCTTTAACCCGCGAAAGGCCGCGAAGCGAGGTCAGGGCCCGGCGGCCGTTGCCTGAGGAGGCCGCGTTCCGCACCGCGCCCTGCGCGCGGAAAAACACCCCGTGGGGCCCGTGCTCCGGACCCCAGGAAGCACAGTGAGCGGCCCCGCCGCCGCTCTCCCTCCGTCCGCCCCCAGGCGCTGCCGTGGTGGCCCGTCCGGAGCTGCCTCCCGCCCCCGGAGCCGGCGCTGGGCGGGCGGCGCGGCCTTCGCAGGCGCCGCTCCCGGCCAAGGCTCCCTGGCAGCGTCTTTAAGGCCGTCGCTGTCCTCCACGCTCGTTTCCCCCGGCGCCCCCCATGGCCGGAGGAAAGCCAAGGCCGCGCTTCGCTCCCCGCCGGCTCGGCACGGGCTCCCCCCGCAGGAGCCATCGAGAGCGGCTCGACCCCAGATGGTCGGCCGTCCCGGCCCTCGCCGTTCCCATCCTCCTTCCGCAGAAAACAGCCCCGCACCCCTTATCCAGCCCCCCGCACACCCGATCCATCTCCGGCCGCCACACAACTCTGGTCCAGCGCGTGGGAAAGAGGAGCCATGGCGGGTCGTTTCCTACCTGCGTGCGTCTGGCTCGGCGGGCCGGGCCTTCCCCGGCCCCAGCCTGCGTGCGCCGCGCGGGGCGCTTCGTGCCGCAGCCCGCGGTCAGGAGCTGCTCCCGCGGCCGCGGCGGGGCCTGGGCCGCCGCTCACTGCCGCCGGCTCCCGGCAACCCCACGCGGAACGCTCTCCCGCCGCCTTCGGCGGCTCCGAACAATGGACCCCGAAGCGGGCAGGGAGGGGCGCAGAGATAAGCAGGGTGGGCGCTGCGCTGCGCCGCTCCGCTGCCGCCGCTTAAGTCCTGCCGACCGCCGCCATCACGCCGCTCAGCCTCCCCCTCCCGCGGTCGGATGGAAACCCCGGGCGTGATGTCAGCCCTGCGCCCTGGGACCGAGCGGGAGGAGGAGGAGGAGGAGGAAGGTGGGGAGGAGGAGCCACGGCCGGGCCGCGCGGAGGGTGGCGGGGGCCGGCCGGGCCTCCTCCCCACGGCGCCGGGCCCGGCACAGCGCCTCCCCTGCAGAGAGGCAGGCAGGCGGCGCGGGGGGCCGGGCCGGTTGGCAGGGCGCTGGGCGCGGCCTGGTCCGGTGGGACGCCATGAATCGAGCGGGCCCGTGCCGCGGTGGTGCGCGTCGACTGTATTTCGTGTTAGCGCTCGGTTTCCCCGTGTAAAATCGGAGCCCGTTTCTCGGTGTTCCTAAGCAGTTACAAGCGGTTCCGCGGCGTCCTGAGGAAGGTTTGGCTGGAAGCAAACCTTCCCCCTCCGCTCCGCTGTTCAAAGTGATTAATAAGTGAGCCGCGTGTTTACGGTGTGCCGTGTTCTTCGAAGTAAGTAAATAACTAAACGGCGGAAGTGGTGTGTCTGTAAGCGCTCCCAGAGCGGCAAAGGGACGTACGAGGCGCTCTGCTACAGCAGCGACGGCCCGCAACCGAGCACAGCGAGGAATGGGGAAGCAGCTCACCTTCCCTCTGCTCCTCACACCCACGCGCTCCTGCTTCGCCACACCTCCAGGGTTACAAACGGCGGAGACGTTGTAGCAGTCCTGGGCATTTCTTCTGTGCCTCGCAAAGGAAGTCGGGATTAGCGTGAGAACAGGGTTTACTCCGCAAGGAGAACTGTGAGGGTTCAGAGTGCTGGAACAGGCAGCGCAGGGTGGTTGCACAGTCTCCTTCTCTGGAGATATTCAGAACTCACCTGGAAGCTTTCCTGTGCAACCTACTGTAGGGAACCTATTTAGCAGAGGTTTGGATTAGATGCACTCCAGAGGTCCCTTCCAGCCCCTACAATTCTGTGATTATGTGAAGGCAGAGAGCTTCTGTGTGGACGTACTAGTGCACAGTGGTTTTGGTAGTTGTCAAACCAACTCAAGCTCGAATGGCTAAGTTGGCCAAGAGCCAACCTGTGAGCTGCAGTCAGTCAGCTGGAGGCCTCTTGGGCTTGCAGCTTACCTTGTGGTTGCCTTTCAAGGGTGAGAAAGCCAGGCACCGTGGTGCTCACAGGAAGGTGGGCAACCTGTGCTCTAGCTGTGTGACTGGGGGCTCCTGGAGTTGTCCCTCCATCTCGCCATGTGGGGCTGTAAATCCACAGCTGTTTGCACCACTCTGAGAACAGCAGAGGCCGGGTGAGGCATACTCACTCTTCCAGCAGGGTAGAAAAGTACCCCAAAATCTCAGGGGTGAAAGGTAGAGATTTTTTTTTTTTTTTCCCCTGAAGTTAGAAGATGCAACAGGAATTGCTCACGCCAGAAAGATTTTCAAACTGTGCAAACAGGCTCTATCAGACTGTTGCATATCAAGTCAGTTTAAGGGACTTTCTTTTATTGTCACAGACAAGGGTGCTGCAAGATCAGTGGGCTGAAGTTCAAACGGAAAGTTTCACCCCTTTGCTAGGAGCGTATTTACATCTTTACCATAGTCTGTTGCTATTGGACAGTCTGCTATAAGCAGTCATTTTCCTTCCAGGAGTTCAGCACCAGTGATTTCCACATTCTAAATAACAATGTTAAACTTGCCTACTTTAATGAGGATCAATCCTTAGCTTGCTTGTGTAGTTCCATAATTTAATCAGAACTTTCTGCTTCCTGTTTGTAACAAACAAACCAACCTGTGTCTTCACTAACTGATTTAGAGGGACTAGACAATGCCAGAACTATGGGAGGTCTTTCCCTACATCCCTATGAAAGGTGGATTTCTCTTTCACCTCAGTATTTGTTTGTAACACACCTTTAGTCAACTCCTTGTCCAGGTGTCATAATAAAATATGCACAGCATTTCACATCATAAATAATATTGACTTCTGTTAAGCATATCTACTACTCTGTGTCAAGAAACAAATCTGATGCACTGCATGCTAAGAACAATAGTTCTTAACAATGAAAGTTTTTGTTACAACAGAAAAGATCACAACTGCGAAAAAAAGATGGGCTTTTTTTTTTTTTTTTTTTTTTTTTTTTCTTTCTCCCCCAGCTAACTCTGTGTGGTTTCTGGCACTTTTGCATGCTTCCAAGATGTGGGTGAGAATACTCACTGTGCCTATTTGACTACCCTCTACCTCTGATTGTTCTCAAGTTGGATTTGTGCTTATAAACAAAACATAATGAATACATGATCCAAGTTAGGTGCACTGCTACGCATTTAATACAATTAACCAATGCCTATACTTTCAGGTTACTGCCCTTTAATGTATATATATATTTTTTTTACTAGTGATGTTTGAGGTTTATCACGGAATCTTGACATTAATTTTTTTTCACTATTCTGTTTTTAACATTGAGAAGCTCTGCTGGGCAAAGAAATTTATTTATTTATTTATTTATTTAGACTAAAACTAGTGACACCTTGAATGCTGTGTCCAACAGTTATCCATGGCATAAGATAAACACAGGAAATACCCTTACCATTTAACTGGGCACTCCGTTACATACTGATTTCCATCCTTTTTCTTATCTGCTTTCTAAACAACACCCCTTCACTACTTAGGGCTTCAATTTTTCTCCTTGCATTCTTCAACTAATTCTAAAACATTTCCTAAGAAGCTCAAAAACCACAATCTAAATAAAATATATAAAATATGTTTTCTTTCTCAGTAGAGCTTACATGCTGCCAGCATAGCCTAGTTTGCCTGCTTTGTCCTTGTGTTGGATCCCTACTGTTATTTCACTTCATTTTGTATTCTCCTTTCTACATTTTAAATATTTACTAAGAAACTATTGATAACAATTTGTGTAGGTAAAACAACCATCATCCTGTTTCTTAAATCCTGCATCTTTCCTGCCTCCTCCTACCCACGCCCAAAACACTTTCTCAGTTACCTCCCCTCTTGGAAACCATCTATCAGAAATGTGAATGTTAGGAAAAACAAAAACAATAATAACAATAATAATAAAACAACAGCAAATAACCCCAAATAACTAATTCAGGTCTTGTTTCTAGGAGGAAAAAGCTGGTCTAAATTTCTTACCAGTATAGTCTATGGACCACTTTTATATCACTCTTGCAAGAAATCAGTTTAATTTTCATGTGCAGATACGTACACCATAGTAAGATCCACATTTTTTTTTTTTAATGCCTGAATATCATTATTCTGTACTTATTTCAAATTTAGGCAGATTTGTAAATTACAGGGCAGGGAAGAAATCCTAACAGAATCCCAGTGAGTAGTTAAAAAAAATTGGCTAAATTTGGCTAACAAAGTCTAGATTTTTTTAATAAACCATTTATAGGCTTCATAATATATTTGTGCTACCCCTTAAAAATAGGAACACCTATTTAAAGCAAACAATTATTTACAAGTTAGAATTAAACATAACAGCTTCAATTACTGCTAGTATGTACAGAAATTTACTTAATTATACATGATTAATTAAATTGAGCAATAAACTGGTGACTCAGCAAGCATGACTCAAGGATTTACTTACATCTGATATATAGTAAAATAGGACATTCATGATTGGAACGTTCTCAAGAACAACCAATTTTGTATCAATGTATTGGCTGAATGAAGAGACTGAAGAAGAAATTCTAACACAGAAATTTAAGTGGTTATAATAAGGCTCCAAAGCTAACATCTGTCATGATAACTGAGTAAAATTCCCACTTTTCTTTCTACTCTTGTTTAACTGGGTCTGCTCCTAAGATACTGTTGGCTCACTGGAGCCAGTAATTCTCTCTAAAGGCAGCTGAAAGGTGTAGACCTTGCCTTCCTTGTAAGCATGGTGTTCCTGTCAGGATAATCTTAATGTTTAGCCAGACAAAGTATAAACTGAGATTGAAGTAACTTTTCCCCTTACTCCCTACTTGCTTTTTGACAATAACTCTTGGTATTTTCAAGATAAAGAAAAAACTATGACTGTTTTCCACAAAGGCTACATTGACCCTTTTAGATTATGTTCTAGATTAGCAGAAATAAATCCTGGAGACTTATTCATTCACAAAAAACACTTCATTTGTTTGAATAATAAACCTAGCATCCAGAGTTAAAGAAGAAACTTATAATAAAGAACTCTCAAATCATATTAGTTTTACACAAAGAATTATCAGGTGATAGTTTTAAACATGGCTATTTTCTTAATCTTATTCTTTTATTGCCTGCTTTTTTTTTCAAAGTCAGACTGATCATGGTACTTCTTCAGGAGATATTTAAATAAATAAGAAACTTTTCTACTAGGAGGAAGAGAATTTTGTCATTCAAGCAATTTTAGAGTTTTTGTTTGTTTAGTTTTGGAGTCTGATAATGAAAGAAATAGACTGTTGTCCTTAATCGCCTTGGATACACATTCTGTGACAATATTGCCAGTCTTCAGTTTCCCAAAGGTTTGATGTGCCTAGAACGAGAAAGATGTCTTCTGATATTAATGGAAGGTGGATGGCATCTGTGTTGTTACTTTTTTTTTTTTTTAAACTATCAGTTCTTCTCACTCCGTGTCCTAGGATCTCAAATTATTCTGCTCATGAAGGAACAATTACAGCTGTTAACATAATAAGTAAAAGCTGTAGCCTTAGACCACTTCCATACAAGGTTCCAACTTAGGAAGCTGATAATTTGAGGTCAGTGATGTATATCTATAAGCATGTGTGTGTACAAAAGCCAAGAGGCTGGTTATACCAGCAGAGAGAATTCTTGGTACTTTAATTTGGGAAACTAGTAAAACTTTCTTTGTTGCTGATTCCAGAAAGTAGTAACTGCTCTAACAATAACTTCTACCAAGTTCTGACTTACAGTTGTATATCATGCATGTGTATATTGAATTAACCTACATGATAAGTTAATGAAAAAATTTAAAAGCCAAAATAAACATTGTAAATGCCCAGATGAGATAAACAAGTCTAAGTAAAGATATATATTTGGAATAGCTTGGGTTTCAATGAATATGCTTTCTGGTGGACTGCTTGACACTGAAGATAAATACTGTGGTTCTTGATACTAGGTAGATGATAAGTAATGTTAGTGAAACTTTTATAAATGGACCAATATTATATCTCTAGTATATTAACTATCACTTTGAGGACATGATATTATTTGTTTTCAAATAGTCTCGCTTTCTAACATGATAATATTCATAATTAATTGATTTTTTTAAGTGTTCTAAATTCAATTTTCTAGTTCTAATTTGATGCAAAATTATCTCATAAATTAAAAACTAACAAATTTTCTGTTAGCCTATCTAATTTTTGATCTAGTTCAAATCAATCGAGAGAAGCTGAAGAACAGTGGGGAGCAACAGTCACCTAGATAAAACCAACTTCAGACAATTGTAAGCACCAACCCTTACTGAGGCTACTCTGATTTGCATGTGATAACCAACACTGTAAACAGTCTGGTAATTCCTCATCTGCAGGTGCACAAGTGCTGTGATTATGTTTCCTGCTGCTCTACTCCAGAAGATTTCCAATATGGGTGGGTGGCAAGCCATTGCTGAGCAACAGAAGCATCTTCACAGTATGTTTTTTTGTGACATCATTTTTCCTTCAGCATAGGTTGTGCTTTCTTGCAATGTTTTTTGAGTGCTTCAGTTATTCAGAAGAAGTATATTGGTCCATAGCAACATCCAAGAAATGATACAGCTTATTTTGATTCTTACCTATTGATTTGCAAATAAGTATTTTATTTCAAAAGAGCATTTTTGTCTTAAAATCACGTGGACTTTGAATGTAAAAATAGAGCTGATTATTTTAAGAAAAGATAACACGATGATATGAGCAGGCCCAGCCATAACAGATATAATTTTGTTGTTTATGGGATGAGAGTAGTTAGCTATGTCGCAGGTTTAGGCTGTACCTGGCAGTCTCCAAAGAAGGAAAAAAAGAAGTGGTTTGGGAACAGCTAAGAACTGTACACGTATCCTGTATATCAACATCACAATCTCTATTATCTTCCCTGTCTCTCCTCAGTCTTCAGTACCTCAGGATTATTTCCATGTATGCTAACTGTGCTGAGATGTGGACTGAGGGAGTGGGAAAGCATGAGACTAATTTAGCTTTGCAGATTTCAGATTACAGCCCTTTTCCTAATCAGGAATGTTATTTTCACTTTCACTTAAAAGCTACAAACTTTATATTTTTGGAGCCTCAGACGTTTTGATAGACTTGGTTGAAATTGTTTGCCGATTTTTAAAAGTTATTGTAGAAGAAGGTGATGAATGGAAAAGTAACTGGAGGCAGTGCAGCTGTGTGCTTTTTTAAATTAGGAAGCACTATTAGAAGAAATGCCAGTAATGTGTGTGAAAGAAACTACTCGGTCTTTCCAGGACTCTCCCTACTGGCCGCTTGTAAAGCACGCCTGAAAGGATAAGTTTAAAATTACTTAAAACATTCACTGAACAGTCCGAAACTGTCAGCTCCCACATGAAGACTATCACAAGTTCCAGAGAGCTGTTGAACTATTTCTAGGTTAGAAATCCTTCTTCAGAGTAGGCAACACTCACATCACACAGGACTTTTTCATCTGGCCCCTTTATTGCTCTTCCTGTTTGCATGCTGGTATTTCATGAACTTCTAGTGGTCTCCTTCCCAGTTTCAGCTCACTGGCCAGCCAGCCTGTGTGGTAGAGTATTGGCCAGATGAATGTGGCAGATGGAGTGCCACAGCAGCAGGCTTTTTACATACAGCATTGCTAATGAACTCTCACTAGAGGACATTTTCTGTGTGGCAGGCCCTCTGCTGTAGCCATATATTACAGAGAACATTTTCTTCATCTAATAAATGCTGTTGTTATATGACCCCATGCATAAAATGTCCGTTCTTTATAACCTGTCACTGTAGTCTTAGATTTTGCAGTTCACTGAAAGCTAAGAGGTATAAAGCCACTATGTACATATATGTCATGGTGCATAACACTGTGTTTATGCTTGGAACATTTTTTTCCACAGCTATTTCAGTCATCCCTAATAATATCCCAGCATGATACAATTTACACTAAAAACATGTACAATTTACACTAAAAACATTTACAAATGCAGATGATTGATCAGTTTTATCAAATCAATACTTTACACTAATGCAACTGCTGTAATTGGCTAAAACCTTGTAATTTTGTACCTCTTTCGTACTATAATAATACAACTTTTTCACTACAGCAACTGCAATAATGTATTGTCTTAGGCTTAGCTGTTCCAAATTGCAACAGGCCATGGTTTTCTCCCTCCCTGTTCTACTAGGATCATAGGTAGGTCAAGGTAGTAGCTACACTAAAGGGTAGCGTTTAAGGACTTTCAGGTGTAAATCCATATGAGCCACTGAGTATTTTTTTGTTTCAGTCTTCAGTTAAGAGTAACTCTGAGAAGAACGCTCAGCCATATTACATAATTTGGATGTGGAAGTTCAGCTTGGTGCTAGAGATTGTTACTAACCTGACTGCTGAAGGGAAAAAGTAAGCCAAAGTAATTGAAGGAATCCTAGGTGAACTGTTTTATTTACTTGTTAAAGGAAGGGTGAAAAGGAACTCTGTCTGAAAGATTAAATCATCCTCCTTTACTTAAAAATTTAACAGGCAAAATATGTAGTGGTCTTTTGAAAAGGCCTATAATATATTGCTGTATACAACAGTAACAATTGGGGTTAGACCCATATCTTGCTTAGGGAATGATAAAAAGTGATGATTTTGTTTGTTCACAGTCATAACAAATGAGAAGTACATTAATTAATTCCAATTAATTCATTAATTGCAGTTTTAATGACAGCATGAATTTAATCCTCAAAATATTCTCCAGATCCATCGTTACTACAGGATTCAGCAATAAAATGAAGACACAAAATGCTCACACAAGAAAAGGGAACTAGATTGATATAATAGAAGAAGGAAGCTTGCAAAATGTTAACCTACAGAGACTTTACAATAATTCAATAAAGACACAACAATGGCTTTCTCTGGTAGCATCTTTTTTCTCAAGATAGTAATTACATTATAGATTTACTACTAATGCAATTCAGAAAAAGGTCAGTAGGACTTTCTGGGTGTTTTGAGAACTTATCTTGGACTGTTCATTAACATATTGAAATATAGGTCCCTGTCTCATGGTCTTACCCATGAGGTTGGATAAAAGCTCTTATGAAGTTATCAGTAACAAGTTTTAATTTTTTCATCAAAGGATGTCAGAATTTATTACCATAGGGCTGAGAATTTACACGTCTCTGTGGCTTGCTATAACTCAGGTTGAATGGAAAGATGAGTACCACGCAGCATAGTCATGTAGTCATATTTTGCAAATACATACTGAACTTCCCTTATTTTCCGTTTGGGTGGGATGTGGAAAAAATCTGACTGTGTGCTATAGCTCCTACAATACATTCTGTAAAGGAGTTGAGTGATGAATATTTGCCCTTATATCAAGGGAGAATAGTTGCACTAGGGAACCAGAAACATGTACTATGGGGCACACAAATAAGTTACAAGATTCTCCACGTCTCCACAAAGAAAACTGAAAATTGTGTGCTTCTGCAGGAAGTTCTTCAACGTAGTCATTGTTAAGCCTGTTATGTCATGTAGTATCAGAATAAAAGTTCACAATAAAAGAAACACAATTGGGCATGTGCCAATACCATTCCCCTTGCTATATACATGGGGCCTTCCTGAGGGTTACATTCGTTTGTGACCAGCACAAGAATTGGTCATTTCTGTGCTCCAGTTCTAAGGTAAAACTGCTCCCATCTGGGCTTTCCAAGGGTGACAGTGGATACCTGTTCCATGGTCTGCAGGGGAATTTCTGGTGCCTTTTCCCCCTTCTTCAAAGTAGAGCTGTTCTTCACTTTCTTTCCCCCCTCATTTCCCAAACTTATATGCAGCGTTTTGCCCTTTCTTAAATCTGTTTCTCTGTGGCACTGCCACCCCAGCTGCTGGCCCTACTGTGGGAACCTGGAGTTGCCTGGAGCAAGCTTTGTGAAGTGTGGGGCAGCCCTGTCTTCTCACACTGTGTGGCTGCAAGAGCCATGCTGTGTAGACCCAGTATATTGAGGTACTGGATCTCTCACACAGTAACTAGAATTCCAAAATCTGAAATTGTTTCATATTTTGCCCCTGTCTCAGGTTCTCAAGCAAAGGAGAAAATTTGTCTGGTGCCTGACAGTAGCTGGATATGCACCCAGGTGACAGTGGCACTCCTGTACCCCCAAAGAAAAACATGGCTCTTGGTTGGGGTAGTCCTTCCCCACACAGTTTGGGAGGTGCTACTCAGGGCTGATTTTAACCCCCCATGGAGGGCTGTGCTGTGTGTGCACCAAGATATGGGTTATGCAACAGATATTTAGTAACTCTCTTTTGGTGGCCCTAACAAAGGCATCTGCTGAGGTGCTCTTCCATTTCCTGAGGAAGTCCTAGTAAATTGCTGTTGGTGTGGCAAGACTTTGAGAGATTTGATAACTAGAAATGAGAACTCTGTGTAGTGCAGCAGGAAGCTGTGCTGTTGCATTTGCATGTGTAAACTGTAAAAACCTGTGTAGAAGCAAAAGCCAGGAATCAAGGTGCTGGCTGTGAATCTGTGCACAGCATGTGATTCCAAAGGAGGAGTCTGGGAGCAGCTGGTTTCTTAACAACTGACATAACTCCATGTCCCTAGTTTAGGCATGCAAGGTTTGGAGAGAGCTGACAAAAGGTGTTCAGCCTGTTTCAAACCCAAATAACACTTGCTTTTTGAAGTTTAAATGATCCCTCCAACTGGGAAGGCAGCAGGGCACTCTGCAAGGTTTGACACATGTATTTGTGATGCCAAACTCCTGCTTGATTTTTGTAGGATATTCAAGATGATTTAACTTGTGTGTTGGGATGGACACAGATCAGAGCCTGGGTTTTTCAAATTAAGCATACAAAACTGTGGAACTCTAATTTTGCTGCATTATGGCTCTGCAAGTGCAAAATGGAAGTAAAAGTACTGCTGTACCTCAGAGATTACTTAAACTTCAGTGAAACAAGAAAATGCAATGTTATGGTATGATTAAGAAAAGTTTCTGAGGAAACAAACGACTTTATATTGATGGCAGGGGTGCATTTGGCTGTTCCATGTCTTTGAGTGGAGAACATTCAGTAATGCAGATGACAAAAATTCCTATCCACAGTCAGTAAAGCAGCATTATTTTGTCATTTCAATGGATAAGTATGTCTTTAAGAGCCCATAGTCTGTGAAATAAACTGTTAATTGAAAATTTAGAGAATGCCAGATGTGAATCCTTAATCCAAATTTTTAGTTAGGAAATGCATATGCAAATATTTATCTTAGAAATTCCATTGAATTCCACTGAATTAACTGATTTTCATGTTTTTTTGTTTGTTTGTTTGTTTGTTTTTCCATTGAAGTCTTAGGGAATTTACTAATATGATTAAATTCATGAACTGTACCAGTTACCTGCCTTCTTCAAAAAATCACTTCTCTCATGTTAAATCATTAGTGCTGAATTAGTTAATCAGCCTGATTTTTAGCTGCAGTATATTGTATCATGATACTTGTCACTGTTATTACAGATATAAAAGCTTTACTAAATAACACACATTACTTGTTCACTCAAAGCGCTGCTTTAAATGTTTTTTTTTTTCTGTGATAGAAGATATTTTCATACATGAGAAATTCTATCACATCTTTATGTACACAGAGACTACAAATACAGAAAAATCTGCTCTGCTCTGCTCTGCTCTCTCTCCATATGTCATTTGCTTGAAAAAATAAATTGGAATGTTGAATTTGGAATAGGTAAAGCAGAAACACTGAATTTCACTGAAGAAAAGTGCTGAGATAGCAATAAAATGATCATTTTTGTTACTACAGTCTTGGAAATGTACATCCAATAGAGCTTTTAGAATGGCTGCTCTGAAAGTAATGCCTCCTCTTTTATTATGTTGGCCCACAATATCAGAGGAGGATAGTGGTTGTATGGTGGTAGGTGTTGAACCTTCCCACCAATACCCCATTACATTTTGTTGCTGTGTGACAGATGGCAGCAGAGGAGCTAATCAAATGGCATCCAACATGGAATTGCAGATGAATCACAGAATCACAGGGGTTGAAAGAGATCACTGAGCACAACCTCCCTAAAGCAGGTACCCCTACAATAGATCGCACAAGTGGGCATCCATATGGGTCTTGAATATCTCCATAGATTGAGTTGTGGAGAGGCACCACAACCTCTCTGGGCAACCTGTTCCAGTGCTCCATCACCCTTACCATAAAGAAGTTCTTCTACGTGTTAGCATGGAACTTCCTATGTTCAAACTTCAAGTCATTGCTCCTTGTAGAAAAGGTGTGGATTGAATTCCTTCATGTGGAAAAAATAACACCTGTTGACATTCATCAACACTTGCTGAACATTTCTGGATAATGAACAGTGGATGTGAGCATAGTGATGGTGGCGCGTTTCAGCAGTGGTAACAGTGATAGTGGGTCACCTCTGCTGATGCAGATTGTAACAAGTGTGGCTGCAGAATGTTCATTGCTGGCAAAAATGCACAGCCAATGGTTGTGACTATGTTGAAGAGTAGTGTTTTGTAGCTGAAAATTTTCTCTATTAAACAGTGTTTTTGTGCTCTTTGTATCTGTTGTAGTTTCCATGGAAATAAATAGGAGGTATTATTTTTGGAACAATGATGTAACTTTAGTTTTAGGCTATGAACAGCAAACACAATTGCATTTAGGCATATTATGAATTACGAATGAATGTTCAGAATGAATGCTACCTTCACTTTAATTTCACAGGACATCCTAAGCAATTTGATTAATCATTTAATATCTATGCTGATATTCCATAGTGTCAAGGCAGAACATATTCAAAAGGAGAACTATGCATTTATTCAGTGTATTAAGAAATCTGATCCTTGAACTCCTCCATGAGATAAATGTTAAGACTTGTAAAGGCCTTTCATGTTCTTCTTGGCATCCTTTGCCAAGTTTAGTTCAAGCTGGGCCTTGGCTTTCCTGACCCCATCCCTACACAGCCTTGCAGCTTCCTTATGCCCTGTTTCCTCTACCTGTGCATTTTCTTCTTGCTCTTCAGTTTGACCAGCAGGTTCTGGTTCGTCATGGACTCTTGCCTTCCTTTCCTGATGACCTTCTGCTGATGGAGAGCTCTTGAGTTCTAAGGAAAGCTTCCTTGAAGATCTGACAGCTCTTTTCTGCACTCTTAACTATGAGAGCGGTTTACCAGAGTGTTTTGTTGGCTAAGTCCCTGAAGAGCTGGAAAGTAGCTTTCCTAAATTGCAGTGTCCTAATTTTTCTCTTTGCCTGTCTCATAACCCTCTGAAGCTTCAAGGTCATGATGAGCTGTTGACTGTGCTTCAGAGATGGAGACACATAATTAACTCCTCTGTTTTCTTCTGCATTAATGTCCACTGGCTGATCTTAAAGGACAGAACAGCGGAAGTAAAAAAGGGATGCACCGATTTCTGTTTTAGCAAGTGATTTCTGAATGCATATTTTAAAGAATAACTCTCATTATTTGGTCAGTTAAGATCAACTGTCCTGGCTTTGTTTCCTCCTGTATTTCCTCTCAGACACTTTTCTAGCCCTGACCTTCTCCCTAGCAGAGCAGGATGAGAAACAGAAACAGCTTTGATGCTGTGCAAAGACTGCTCAGTGATAGCCAGAGCCCTATAAACAGCGGCTTAGTCACAAATCCAAAACGCAACACCAAACATGTCAGCCTCTGCCAGACTGGTACCAGTGTATGTTATCCCTAACCAATGTTTTTCACAGTAATGTGTAAATGGATTATTACAATGTAATGTACTGGATGGTCTTAATATCTTTACTGCTTAGTAACTACTTCCTATTTCCTTTACACACAGAGTTTTACTAGAACTCCACAGAGCTTTTGAGCACTGTTCAGTTATGCAAAATAAGTTACAGTTTCTGTATGCTCCACTGAGAGAGCTTCCTTTTGAAATTACCTCTAGCTGCATTGTGTTTGTACTGAGACTTTTGCAGCACAAGAGCGAGTGATGGAATAGACACTGCTTTTAGCAGTGTGCTTCAGTGATATTATAGATAAATTGAAAAAACAAACAGATAAGTTAGCAGTACTTTACAGTGAAAGGGCCAGCGTGTCTGTCACAAAAACTTACAGAAGAGGAACTGAAGCTGGGAATAGTAATTACATACTATGAGAGATGTTGTTACTAGATTTGCAAGTCAACATCATCCTGATCTGAAAACTGAAGCAATTTTAGGCAATAAGTCAATATTATGTATTTTTCTTCTGGGTTTTTTTTTTTTTTTGTGTGTGTGTGTGTGTGTGTGTGCGCTATGATTAGAAGCTTTTATAAAATTTTAAACAAATGCGGCCTGTTCCTACCTCTTATTTTCTGTAGAAAGTTTGTATATTTACATCCAAAGCATTCAAGGCATTTCTTGGTATCAGATGAAAATCATGTCAAAACTTTTTCAAATTTGTCACCGTAAGTTCAAAGCACACATGCAGTGCAATCTTGACATTAAAGCCTGCTTTCAGTTTCAAGGAATTCTAACTAGCTAAATTTAAACTACCTTTGTTACATTTATACTCTCTGTCTCTTGCAATAGCTGCTCTTTAAGAGCAAATTTCCCCCATTTTCCCTTTTTTCTGTCTCTTTCCATTTATTTATTTGTTTATTTACTTTCTCCTAGACAATGTGGTTGGATGGCAGGAAAATCAGGTTTTGGGAAAAACGGGAAAGAAATTAGGAAGGAAGGAGCACCTAAATTATAACTTGATGCCCTAAAACTCAGCATAGTAATTTCCTTCCTTGTTAGAAGCTATGAAGGATATGTTGTTTTCAAGATCAACCAGTGCTCAAGTTGAGAAAGATTCTTTTTTTTCCCTCTTTTCTTATGTCCCTTATTTTTCTTTTCTGATGGTGAGTTATCTAAAGACAAAGCAATACATGGTGCTGTACACATCATGGATGAAATGAGCATTTCTTAGTTCCAAGTGCCCTTTTAGCTAACAGCCAACACCAAGTAGGATCATAATAATATGGGTAAGAAATGAAAAGTTTCTTGCATCACATATCTTTAGAGAGAAGAAGAGAATTATGTAGGTATCAATATTTTTATATTTCAGTAACTTAGAGATCTTTGTATTCCAAAGTTAATAAAAAAAACAAATAAAAAAAAAAAAAAAGAAAAGAAAGATAAAAAAAAAAAAAGAAAAGAAAGATAAAAAAAAAAATAGAGAAAGAAAGCAAGCCCCATGACCTCAGTCTCCAAAGCCCTCAAATTCAGTTCCTTCATTGTACATGTGAAAAATTTTGCCAAAGAAGAAATCAAACCAAGTATTTCAAAACTAATGGAGTCATCATACATGCAAAAACACATATTTCTTTGTGCTATAAAAGTGATGTGAAAGATAACTGTTATAAAACCTAAATTGTGTTTTTGTACATTCTTGTACAAAATGTACAAATTGGTGCACTTGTACATTCTTCTTGTTACACTCAGAATGAGAGCTGTTCTCTACTTCCAGTCTTATGAATATTATTAAGCAAAGCTTATAAAGTCCTGTTGGTAAATACTGCCTTCAGTTTTCAATAAAATGTACAGCTCAGCAAAGCTGCACTAGCATTGTAGCATGGCTACAATGAGAGCTGGTTGACATCAAACAGTACTTCTAAGCTCAAGATTGATGAGTTACTAAAAGTAAGAAATCAGGGAGAGGTGGCAGGAAGCCCGTGTGGATAAGCAAGTAACTCATGGATAAACTAAAAGGAATGAAGATAGTACATGAAAGGTGGGAAAAAGGGTGTGTCCACCTGTGAAGAATATAGGAACGTTGTCAGGACTTATAGGGATGCAATGAGGAAGGCTAAGGCCCTTTTGGAATTAAATCTTGCAAAACAGGTAGAGGATAACAATAACGGTCATTTAAAAAAAAAAACAAACACACACACACACAGTAAAACCTGTCAAAAGTAAAAGGAAGACTAGGCAAAATGTGAGTCTCTTTAACTAAATGAGGTGGGCGTCCTAGTAACAGGGGATGCTGAAGAAGCAAAGATTCTGAATGTCTTCTTTGCTGTAGTCCTTGATGCTAAAACTAGCCTTCAGGAATCCCAGATCTTACAGGAAAGAGAGAGAGTGTGTGGAAAGGAAGACTTTCCATTGGTTGAGGATGACATGGTGTCATGGTTTTGTAATTTTTGCTATTGGTATTCCACATCATAACATCATGTGGAGCACAGAGAAGAAGAGCTATGCGTCCCAGGGGACCTCGAGGCCAGAGAGGGAAAATACGTCACGGAAGCGACGCTCGTCTCTCTCTCGCTCACTGCCTGGCAGTGGATGTGGATGTGCTTCCAAGCCGCAGCACCTTCAACTTCAAAGTAGGCTTCTTGGTCTTCGGAAACCTCTCTCTCTCATTATATTTGATTTATTAGCTTCAAGTCTAATTATATTGTATTATAGTGTGTTATCTTGCATTCCGATATTATAGTTAGTAAATAAGTTTTATTCCTCAGATCATTGCCACAGCTCTGTTTGTTCCCTTGAACTTCCATCTCCCTACCCCTTTCCCTTTTTATTTCCCTTCCCATTTGTCGAGGGGACCGGGGGCCCACGGGCCTACTGCCCCCTCCCCTGTCACGGACACAGATTGATCTTGATAACCCCGTGACACATGGTCAGAGAGCATCTAGTCAAAATCAATGGGCACAAATCCATGGGCCCTGATGGGATGCACCCAAGCATGCTGGGGGAGCTGGCAGAAGTGATCGATGAACCACTCTCTATCATCTTTGAATGGTCTTGGTAAATGGGAGAGATGCCTGAACACTGGAGGATAGCCAGTGTCACTCCAGTCTTCAGAAAGGGCAAGAAGGAGGATCCAGGAAAATAAAGGCCAGTCAGACTCACCCCCATCCCTGGAAAGGTGATTGAACAACTTGTTCTGGATGCCCTCTCCAAGCAATTGGAAGAGAAAAAGGTTATTGGGAGTAGTCAACATGGATTCCCCAAGGGGAAATCACACTTGACCAACACAGTAGCCTTCTGTGATGTCGTCACTGCTCGGTAGATGTGAGGAGAGCACTGGGTTTTGTCTACCTTGACTTCACCAAGGTGTTTGACACAATATCCCACACGCTTCCTTGTCACTAAACTTAGAAAGTGTGAGACAGATGAGTGGATGATAAGGTGGACTGAGAACTGGATGACTGGCAGAGCTCAGAAGGCTGTGATCAGCGGTGCAGAATACGGCTGGAGGCCTGCAACTTGTGGTGTTCTCCTGCTGTCAGTGCTGGGTCTGGCCTTGTTCAATATCTTCATCAGTGACATGGATAAAGGGACAGAGTCCACCCTCAGCAAGTTTGCTGATGATACAAAGCTGAGAGAAGTGGCTGACACACCAGGAGGCTATGCTACCATTTAACAAGCCCTGCACAGAATGGAGAATTGGGCAGGGAGGAACATGATGAGGTTTAGCAAGAACAAGCGCAGACTCCTGGGGAAGACTAACCGCTTGCATCAGTAATAGGTTAGGATGACCTGCTGGAGAGGTGCTTTGTGGGGAAAGACCTGGGTGTTCTGGTGGATGGCAGGTTGGCCATGAGGCAGCAGTGTGCCACTGTGGCCAAGATGACCACTGGTATCCTTGGGTGCACTAAAAAGAGTGTGGCCAGCACATTCAAGGAGGTGATCCTTGTGCTCTACTCTGCTGTGGTGAGGCCACATTTACACTACTGCGTCTGCTCCTGGGCTCCTCAGTTCAAAAAAAGGCAGAGATCTCCGAGAAAGTGTCTAGTAGAGAATCACAAAGGTGATATAGGGCCTGGAGCATCTTATGTATGAAGAAAGGCCGAGTAACCTGTGTCTGTTTAGCCTGGAGAAAAGAAGACCGAGAGGGGATCTGATAACTATTTATGAATATCTAAAGAGAGGGTGGAGGCAAATGGATGAGATCAGGCTCTTCTCAGTAGTGTGTGAGCTATAGGACAAGGAGTTATGGCCTAATTCTTGAACACAGAAAGTTCCCTATAAACATGTGGAAGAACCTCTTGATGGTAAGCAAGACAGAACAGTGGAATATGTTGCCCAGAGAGGTTGTGAAATCTGCTTCTACGGAGATATTCAAGACCTGTCTGGATGGCTACTTTGTGACCTGTTGTAGGGTATCTGCTTTATCAAGGGGATTGGACTCGATGATCTCTTGAGGTCCTTTGCAATCCCTGTGATTCCGTGATTCCCATCCACTGATATCCCCAGGTCATTTTCTGCAGGATCACCTCCCTCAGTCTGCTGTCTGCACATCTTTTGATGCTTCCTAGGATACGGTTGGCCTTCTAGGATGCAAGGGCACACTGCCTACTCATGTCTGGTTTCACAGACTCAGTGATCTCTTGAGGTCCCCTCCAACCCCTGCAATTCTGTGATCTGTGGTTAGACTAGATGATCTTAGCAATCTTTTCCAACATTCATGACTGTGAGTCTATGTGCACAAATTAGCAGTGCATGGTAAAGTTAGTATATGCTCTGAATTAACCTGCTGCTGAAAACAATGGCCTTGAGAAAGTTCTGTTCTGAGCATGAATTAGAACATGCACTTCTCAGATTTAATGTACCTTTTTTATGACTTTTAAGATTCAAATGCTTATTTCTAAAAATAGAATCTTTTAAGTTCAGATGCCTAAAGTTCTGTAATCTTGTAGAAGTAGGCCTATAACAATATCTTTTTATTTTCCTCCCTTTTGTCCTGCAGTAACACATTTTATTTTTCCTGATTTAACACGTTTATCATAGTGACAACTGAGGCAGGACCGGACAGAAAATTTCAGCAGGGCCGGGCGGCAGAAGTACGTACATACAGATATTGGCTCCCTCTGGTGGGAAATGCCACGAACAGTCAGCGGCAGGTTGGGCCGCGCGTTTGGAGGCGTGGAACGGACAGCTCTTCGAGAATGCGTTGTGGTACCCAGGTCTGTTACAGTGCGCCATCAGTTCAGTACTTCATGGGCCTTAGTTTCAGTACTAGACGATCTTTGATACAGACATCTCGTTCTAAACTGCCCTTCAGGGGATTTATATTTTAATTTCTGTAAAGCACAGAGAATCAAGGGCAGCTTTTCAGCCCTTGGCATTTTTTTTTTTTTTTAATTATTATTATTATTTGAGTAGCAACTCCTTTTTTTTTTATTATTATTATTATTATTTGGGCTTATTAAAATCATAAAGAGAAGGGGAGAAGGAGAGAATCAGGTAGAATGAGGAACACCTAAGTAGAAATTAGAAATCAAATATTTTAAAGGTTGTCTTTTTTTAAGAGGAGAATAACAAAGGGCTAAAGAGACCACATCCAAACAGAGAAAAATAGCACATTACTTAATGTGATTATAACAACATTTCAAACCCCTTAAGAATCACATAATCATCGAATTGCTCAGGTTGGAAAAGACCTTAAAGATCATTGAGTCCAACCACAACCTAACCATACTACCCTAGGAGCCCTCTGCTAAATCATGTCCCTGAGCACCACATCCAAACAGTTTTTAAACACATCCAGGGATGGTGACTCAACCACTTCCCTGGGAAGCCAATTCCAGTGCTTAACAACCCTTTCTGTAAAGAAGTGTTTCCTGATATCCAACCTAAACCTACCTTGGTGCAACTTGAGGCCATTTCCCCTTGTCCTGTCACCTGTCACCAGTGAGAAGAGAAGAGACCTGCCTCACTAGAGTTCACATTTGTGCACAAGAAGACTATTCTTTTTCATTATTTTCAAGTGTTTTTTTTTTTTTTTTTTTTTTTTTTTGTTACAAGATGGAAAGAACAGTAAAATGCCAATCCCAATTTTCTGCAAAAATATGAAATAATAAGCTGTTGACTTTTTGTTCTCCTCCCCTACTCCAACCCATATGGAATTTAATAACAGAATACTTTTATCAAAGTTATTTTTTCTCAGATATAATTTTTTTATTTTTTTTTTAACAGTGATCTGCTATCATTTCCAATATACTACTCAGGAATAGGGAGTTTAAAGTGAATGAAGAAGGGAAGAAAGAAAGACTAAAATCCACTGCTTGTCTGTGTATTCCTTTGATTCTACCGTCAGAAAACAAACTTAGTAACTATTTTTTCTGAAAGCTGACCCTAAGGCAAACATCAATTCCAGTGGCTAAATAAATGAAGGATGTAGTTGTTTTCTGGGTAAGCACTCAGGTTTTTCTTAAATTGTGAATTTACAGGAATTTATGTGTATTGCTCAGGTAAACTGCTCTTTAACTTGAATTACATTTTAACAAACATACATCAGAGTACAATAAATCAGCATGAGTTTGAACACTCCAGTACTGAAAAGGGGAAAGTAAAAGGAAGTGAGTGCTGGAATAAAATGTGTGCTGTTGCTCAGTACCAGCTTTTCCCAAAACAAAACGAGAACAAATGATGACAACAAATCCTTGTCCCTCTCAAGACAAGAATAGCTGGAACAAGGCTTCTCAGTGCTTTATGGTGTTTGTCAGCTTGTTTCTAGCTGTTAGTTACTTGTAATTGAAAGGCTTAAAAACACTGTTAATTCCTTCATTACCATAACGAGTTTACAGCCTCTGCTTCATATTGTCTTTTCAGCTTTGAAGACTACCTATGCAAGTGAACAGAGTTGAAGGTATAGGAACATAATTGCTTTATTTTCTTATTAACTGTTACACTCTATTTAACTCTTCTCAAAAGCCAAGGCAAAGGACAATTACTTTATAGGAGTTGTTAATGGTGTGTCTGCTGTACCACAGGGGGAAGGGAGAGTGAGAGATGTGTAATAAAAGCCAAAAATAAAGTTGCAATGCCACTTGTGTAATTAAGCTTTATGTCAAGTCCACATAAACACGTGTCAAGGGGAAAAACTAAGAAACTCTCAACAAGACATCCTGTCTACACTATATATGATTGACTTCACAGTGCATGGATCTGCTTCCAGGAAAGCTCCCTCTTCTCCTGCACCAAACAGAAGTAAAAATTTACAAGAAAAAATGTCTAAGTAGGATTTTTTGGGGGGGTGAAACAGAAAATTTTAGCCCAAGCTTACCAAAATATTTCCAAGTTTTTTAGGAAACTGCCCACAAACTGATGTGTTGGTAAAAGATCTCATATTGCAGTTTACCTATGGTTAGAGTGAAATTCATAGGTATTTCTTCTAGGAAACTGGGAAGGTCTTGAATGATTGTTGCAGTTGGAGGGTTCTGCGTGTCTCAGGAGGGAAAGCCTTCTAGGACAGCGTCATGATTTTATGATTTTTATTATTGGTATTCCACATCATAACATTATGTAAAGCTTGGGGAATTAAAGAGTTAATACTCCAGTTCCATGGGCTGACAACTTTCCAAATACCTGTCTCTCAGAAGAGAACTACATACCCCAGAGGACTTTCTGTTTAGAGGGGAAGATAAGACCCTCAACTCACAGGACTTGCACTCTCTCTTGCTGCCTGGCAGTGTGTGGATGTGCTCCTCAGCCATTTCACCTTCAATTCAGACTAAGGCCTTTGATTTTGGACTCTTTCTCTCTCTCTCTCTCTCTCTCTCTCTCACTTTGATTTATTAGTCTCAATTCCAGTTGTATTGTATTATACTGTGTTATCTTGCATTCCAATATCATATTCAGTAAATTAACTGTTCTCCTCAGATCACTGCCTCTGCTGCCTCCTGTCATGGACACAGACTGATCTAGGTAACCCCATGACAGACAGGCCATTCATGACCAGCTGATCCTTTTAGGCAAAGGAGCAAGAACAGACTTGATAACTTGTGTCTTCCATAAGACAGAATGACAGTACCAGGTTTTCCTGCTGTATGGGTAGGAATAATTTCAGTACAAGGAAACAAATGCTCTAGGAGATATAAGATAACCCATTCAAAATATACCTGAGAAAATTCTCAATTCTTACTTGCTCTTCAGCAGCAGATAACAGCTGCTAATAGCAGTGAATAACAAATGAAAGCTGAAAAGTAAATTCAAGTCTGAGTTTGAATTCACTGCAGTATTATATATACAGAATCAGAGAATCACTAAGGTTGGAAAAACCCTCTAAAACAATTTAGTCCAATCATCCACCTACCACCAGTATTACTCACCAAACCACGTCCCTCAGTGCCACATCTATCCTTAAACACCTTCAGTGATGGAGACTCCATTGATTCCCTATGCAGCCCGTTTCAGTGCCTGACCACTCTTTTGGAGGAGAAATTCTTCCTAATGTCCAGTCTGAGGACAACTTGAGGCCATTCCCTCTCATTCTATCTCATCTGAGAGAACAGATGGACATCCCTTCAGGTAGCTGTAGACAGCGATAAGGTCTCCCCTGAGCCTCCTCTTCTTCAGACTAAACAATCCCAGCTCCCTCAGCCAATCCCATAAGACTTGTGCTCCAAACCCCTCATCGACTTTGTTGCTCTTCTCTGGCCTGCTTCAGGACCTCAATGTCTTTCTCATAGTGAGAAGCCCAAAATTGAGCACAGTAATTGAGATGTGGCCACACCAGAACTGAGTACAAGGATCATCTCCCTGTTCCTGCTGACAGTGCTATTTCTCATGCAAAGCAGGATGCCTTTGGCCTTCCTGGCCACCTAGGCACATTGATGCCACATATTCAGCCAAGTGTTTACCAACACCTCGAGGTCTGTTTCCTCTATACCATCTTCCAGCTACTCTGCCCCAAGCCTGTAGTGTTGCCTGGGGCTGTTGTGGCCCAAGTGCAGGACCCAGCACTTAGTCATAGAATCATACAACCATAGAATCATAGAATCACAGAATGGCCTGGGTTGAAAAGGACCACAATGATCATCTTGTTTCAACCCCCTGTTGTGTGCAGGGTTGGCAACCACCAGACCAGGCTGCCCAGAGCCACATCCAGCCTGGCCTTGAATGCCTCCAGGGATGGGGCATCCACAACCTCCTTGGGCAACCTGTTCCAGTGCATCACCACCCTCTGGGTGAAAAAATTTCTCCTAATATCTAACCTAAACCTCTCCTGTCTCAGTTTAAAACCATTCCCCCTCATCCTATCACTATCCACCCTTGGAAACAGCCATTCCCCTTCCTGTTTATACACTCCCTTCAAGTACTGGAAGGCCACAATGAGGTCTCCCTGGAGCCTTCTCTTTTCCAGGCTAAACAAGCCCAGTTCCCTCAACCTTTCCTCATAGGAGAGGTGCTCCAGCCCTCTGATCATCTTAGTGGCCCTCCTCTGGACCTGTTCCAAGAGCTCCACGTCCTTTCCTGTACTGGGGCCCAAGGCCTGGATGCAGTACTCCAGATGGGGCGTCACAAGAGCTGAGTAGAGGGGGACAATCACCTCCCTCTCCCTTCTGGCCACTCCTCTTTTAATGCAGCCCAGGATACAGTTGGCCTTCCAGGCTGCAAGTGCACACTGCTGGCTCATGTCCAGCTTCTCATCCACCAGGACCCCCAAGTCCTTCTCCACAGTGCTGCTCTCAAGGAGATCTTCCCCCAGTTTGTATAAATACCTGGGATTGCCCGGACCCAAGTGCAGCACCCAGCACTTGGCCTTGTTGAACCTCATTATGTTCTCATGGGCCAACTTTTCCAGCCTGCCCACATCCCTCTGGATGTCTTCCCTTCCCTCCAGTGTACTGACTGCACCGTTCAGCTTGGTGTCATCTGCAAACTTGCTGAGGGTGCACTCGATGCCATCGTCTGTGTCATTGATGAAGATGTTGAAAAGCACCAGTCCCAAGACCAACCCCTGAGGGACACTGCTTGTGACTGGCCTCCACCCTGACACAGAACCATTGATCACAACCATTTGGCTGCATCCAGCCAGCCAATTCCTAATCCATTGAACAGTCCATCCTTCAAATCCATACCTCTCCAATTTAGAGACAAGGATGTGGTGAAAATCTTACAGTCTCATAAGACATTCAATAACTTACTGAACCTCATACAATTGTCATACAATTGGCCTCAGCCAAGCGATTCAGTTTATCCAGCTTCCCCCATATAGCCTTCCTACCCATCAGCACTTTCCCACAACTCAGTGTCATCTTCAGACTTGCTGAGGGTGCCCTCAATCCCTTTATCCAGGGTCATCATTAAAGACAGCTGAACAGAACAGGCCCCGAAACTGACCCCTGGGTACACCGATCATGACCAGTTGCTAGCTGGATTTAAAACTCCATTTCCCACCGCAATCTTGGCCCAGCCCTCCAGCCAGTTCTTTACTCAACAAAGAGTGTGTGTGCCTGTCCAAGCAACGAGCTGCCAGCTTCTTCAGAGGAATACCATGAGAGGAAGTGTCAAAATCTTTGGTGTAGTCCAGGTATACTACATCAAAAGGCTTTCCCTCATCCACCAGGCAGCTTGAGCATGGAAAGAGATCAGGTTGGTCAAGCAGGATCTGCCTTTCATGAACCCCTGATGATCCCCAGGTTGTCCTGCAAACATAAAAAAAAAAAAAAGAAAAATTAGCTTTTTCTGACAGTTGAAATTTTCAGAATTAATGGAAATCAGGGAAGATGATGAAATCTTTGTGTGTCATACTGAAGCTATATTTTAAATATTTTTGTAAATATTACAGTGCATTTAAAACTAACCAAGCTTGACCTGAAACCTTTTATGTGAAGCAAATTTGCAATAATGCACATTAATTTTTAGGAAGTACTTGGGAGTTGGAGTGCTGTAGGTAACAATCATCCATTGTGATGTCCCTGACAGCGATACACCCACATGAGGAACAGTGACATACCCAGCAGTGGATTGTGATCTCTCGGCCCTCACTGCTTGTAGTTGGGCACAGTCTCTCACTCTGCCTGCTTGCACCTGCACTCCAGCCGAGCGTGTCTGTGAGGTTTGGAGCGAGCAGCAAGGATAGCCTTGGTGCTGGTCTCGTGCTCTGGGAGCTGCTGACAGCCGCTCTCAGTGCTCGTCCCCAGAGCCACTGGAGCTTCTTCCCTGCCCTGCCTGGCTCAGGCAGCCGGGGCACCCAGGAGGCCGCAGCAGCAAATGGAACCGGTAAGGGGACGCCTCACCCTGGGCAGCTGGGAGGGTTTCCTTCCTCAGGGACCTGCGCACTTGTTCTTCCCCTGCCAGGGTCAGGGAGTGACCGTGGCCTCTCTTCCTTTCTTAGTGTGACCCCTGCTGCTGCAGCAGTGGGGTGAGGAGCAGCCCCTCATCCCCTGCGCTCTCCTGCCCACCACAGCAGCTGAGCTAGACTGTTGCCATGCCATCTCCCAGCCAGAGGTTGCAGGATAGGTATCCATGGTGTCCATCTGAGCATCCATCTTCCACCTGCACCCAGCTCCGCCTACTCTGGCTCCTGCTGCCATGGCTGCACTAGAAGCTGAGGCAGCTCTTTGGGGCTGACCACAGGGCAGTCTCTGCAGCACAGCACCTTGTCATCTCTGGCCTGTACTTCTTTGGCCTGGACAAGGGAGTGCTGACCGTGCGGCTGCTCAGCTCCCTGCAAAGCCAGGCTGCCAGCTTTGTGCAACGGCTCGTTGTCTGAGCTACGCAGTTGCGCAGTGGGGAGTTGCAATGCCTGCTGGCCTGGAGGTCTTCCATGCTGCAACAGGGCTCCTGCAGGCCCTGCAGCTGCCCCTGGCCCACCAGCCTCCCAAGTGCACTCTTGACCCCAGCCCTCAGTCCTCCTGCAGCACTGAGGCAAACAGCGTGCATGAGTTCATGCCTGAAGATTTCTCCCAGTTTTTCTGGGGAACTTGATAAACTTGCAGGACCTCTTTCTCCTACTGGCTCAGCAACCATGGAGCCTGGCCCTACTGGGGTGAGTGCCTTTGAATTGGTTTCACAGAATCACAGAAGCACAAGATGACTTAGATTGGAAGGGACCTTAACGATTATCTAGTTTCAACATCCTGCCATGAGCTGGATTGCCATCCACTAGACCAGGCTGCCCATGGCTCCATCCAACCTGACCTTGAACACTCCCAGGAATGGGACATCCGCTACTTCACTGGACAACTTGTTCCTGTGCCTCACAAATCTTTGAGTAAGGAATTTCTGACTAACATCTAACATGAATCTCCCCTCTTTTAGTTTAAAGCCATTCCCCCCTCTCCTATTGCTACCAAATTGTAAAAAATTGGATCCCCTCCTGCTTATATACTCCCTTCACATACTGGAAGGCCACAATGAGGTCTCCCCATAGCCTTCTCTTCTCCAAGCTAAACAATCTCAACTGCCTCAACCTAGGAGGCACATAGCACATAGGAGAGGTGCTCTGGACCCCTGATCATCTTCATGGCCCTCCTCTGGACATGCTCCAACAGCTCCTCGTTCTTCTTGTGCTGGGGGCCCCAGAACTGGGCACAGCACTGCAGATAGGGCCTCAAGAGGATAGAGCAGAGAGGAATAGTTCCCTCCCTCTCCCTGCTGCCACCCCTCTTTTGATGCAGCCAGGAATACAAGTAGCCTTCCAGGTTGCGAACACACACTGCTGTCTGCCAGAACTCCAAGTCCTTCTCTGCAGGGCTGCCCTCAATGAGTTTTTCTCCCAGTCTGTACACATATCTGGCATTGCTTGTTCCAAGTGGAACACCTTGCACTTGGCCTTGTTGAAATTCATTAAGCTCTTGTGTGTCTGCTTTTCAAGCCTGCCCAAGTCTCTCTGGATGGTGTCCCTTCCTCCTGTTGTATCAACTGCACCATCAGCTTGGTGTCATCAGCAAACTTGCTGAGGGTGTCCCTGGGGGACACCATTTGTGAGCAGCCTCCCCCTGGACATACGTTTGCTTACCTCAAATAGGTAGTCCACCAAATATCCACAAAATAGTCCACCCTTCAAATATATATCTCACCAACCCTGAGATAAGGATGTGGTATTAGGGTCTCTAGGGTCAAAGGCCTCCCATAAATCCAGATAGATGGCTGTCTTGGATCACTTCCTTGTCTCCCAAGTGCCATAACACATCTTCCAGAAGGATTTGCTTCACGATCTTATCATGCACAGAAGTAAGGATCACCAACCTATAGTTGCCTGATTTTTTTTTTCTCCTTTTCTTAAAAATGGAAGTGTTTTCCTTTTCCCACTCACTGGGGATTTTGCATGACAGCCACACTTTTTCAAATAAGATGGAGAGTGGCTTAGCAATCACATCAGCCAGTTCTTTTAGAACCCAGGGATTATCAGGCCTGATAGACTTCTGTGCATTCAGCCTCGTGAGGAAGTCTCAGACTTGCTCTGTTCTTACAGTGGGATAGATTCATTTCCCCCAAGCCCTGCCTAGAGGTTCAGGGACATGAGAGGCTTGGGAAACTTGACTGCCAGTGAAGAGTGAAGCAAATAACTTATTGACTACCCCAGCCTTCTCCATGTCTGTTGAAGCCAGTTCTCCCCACTCATTATCAGAGGAGGTACACTCTCCTTTTCCTGTCTCTTCTAAACAATATATCTATAGAACCCTTTCTTATTATTTTTCACATCCCTCACCAAATTTAGTTCCATCTTCACCTTGGTTTTCCCAGTCCCATCTCTGCATGTCTGGTTGGCATCCCTGTATTCTTCCTAGGCTTCCTTGCTTTCTTCCTTCCCTGCTTCCCGTGCTTACGCTTTCCTTCTTTTTTTTTCTTTTTTTTTTCTCTTCCCCCATCAGTCTGGCCAGCAGTCCCTGCTCATCCATGCTGGTTTTCTGCCTCTTCTGCCTGATTTGCTGATGTGCTGGGGTACACAGAGATATCCTGAAGTTCAGTGTCTTGACTCTGCCCTTTGCCAGGCCTATTTATCATGTAGTCCATAGTTGATAAACACAGACATAATGACTTCTAGGTGGCATATGCTCTTCTGAGCAAATGTGTTTTATTCAACATGTGTTTGTACATAAATTGTAAAATATTTTTACAACGTTACCAGTATTTTGCAAATACTACTTGAAGAATCAGTACGTAAAAGAAAGCCTGAAAATGTGGTAACAAAATCACACTAAAAGCCCAGTGGATGAGGGAAAGGCTGTTGTTGTAGTCTACCTAGACTTCAGCAAAGCCTTTGACACTATCTCCCACAGAATTCTCCTGGAGAAGCTGGCAGCCCTGGTTTGGACAGTTACACTCTTCACTGGGTGAAAAACTGGCTGGATGGCCAGGCCCAGAGAGTACTGGTAAATGGAGTTAAATCCAGCTGGCAACTCGTCACAAGTAATGTTCCCCAGGGTTTGGTACTGGGGCCTGTCCTATTTAATATCTTTACTGATGACCTATACACGGGGATTGAGGGTGCCCTCAGTAAGTTTGAAGATGACACCAAGTTGGGAAGAAGTGTTGATCTTTCTGAGGATAGCAAGGCCCTACAGAGAGATCTGAACAGGCTGGATTGCTGGGCTGAGGCCAGCTGGATGAAGTTCAACAAGACTAGCTCACTACAGCTACTTGCAAGGAAATTGTGTTGAGGTAGGGGTCAACCTCTTCTCCCGGGTAACTAGCAACAGAATAGGAGGGAGTGGCTTCAAGTTGCCCCTGATGAGGTACAGCTTGGATATTAAGAAGAATTTTCTCTGAGTGGTCAGCTGCTGGAATGGGTTGTCCAGGGAACTGGTTGAGTCACTGTCCCTGGAGGTGTTCAAGAAATGTTTAGACGTGGTACTAAGGGACATGGTTTAATGGGGAAATGTTGGTGATAGGTGGACAGTTTGAGTAGATGATCTTGGAAGTCTTTTCCAACCTTGGTTATTCTATAATTCTTTGATGAAACAGAGTGCTACATAAAGCCTGGGGAAAATGCTGTGGTTAGTCTACCCATCATTCAACTGAATTGATTTCTGTGTAAGACATCACCTGCCTAATATCCCCAGTGTGGCAAGATTTATTCTTGTTTGTTTGTTTGTTTGTTTATTATTTATTGAATGCCCATTTTCACACTAAATTACATGCAACAAATTGGAGAGAGAGTTATTATCCTAGACTTTCACATAGAGCAGAGAACAGGAAGCCTTTAAGGAACTTCTACAACGGTAAAGGAGAAAACACTGTCTAGAACAGGTTTATTACTCAGGAATCATTCATTCTTTAACTTGATCCATTTAACTAGGTTTCTAGGGCTCCTTGTTACTGTGGAAACAAGCTGCTTTCTCCTTTCCCTCAGGTAAGACTATCTGTGCCGCCAAATCATATGTCATTGTTCTGTGGATCAGTTGCTAGAAAAAAGTGGAAAACACATGCTCATATGTGCAGCTAACTGCAGTAAAGGAATAGTACAGGTGTTTTACAAGCAAATTCTGGTGACACAGTTCAGGAAAACCTAAAACTCAAATCCCAGATCACAATAGCATAGATTATGTACCATCACCTTAGTTACAAATATTTAGTTCACCAGCTGCTATACATTTTAGATAACATAACATGTATGGTCAGGAGAAATACTGCCTTCATCCTGTTTCTTCGTGCTTCAGTGTTTTAAGAAGTAGTCTCTTAGTAAAATCATGAATAGGATTAGGGATCAAAATTATTATTACTTAGGAAGGAGTAGATTATTAGTTGTAAAAAGAAATACATTCAGAAGAGGATATGAATGACATGAGCCAGAAATTAAGTTTCAGATCAAGATAAAAAGTGGTTAGTTTGCTGTGACAGAAATGAATCAAACAAAAAGACACTAAATTTCTGTATGTAAAGTCAGGCTTTGCAGTAATATGGACAGTAGACACACAACCAAAACATTTACAAGTGATCAATTGTCATGAGTTATTAACACAACACAGGGTTCTCATGCCAGGAGGATTTCCTTATTGCTGTGATGATCACGATCATGATGTGTATCTGCATCATCTTGTGTATCCTGATCATCTTGTGTATACCTGTCATATTGTGTATCCGTGCTTATTCTTCTAAGCGAGCCTTTTATATTCTAACATGCACATTCAGTATATTTCCACAAATAATCCACTGGCTAGAAAGCAAGCAAATTCCACAACAAGCAGAGAGTTTATCTTATGCCTAGGTACAAAACACCCCTGTTTATTCAGACCTTCTGTCTCCTTTCCAGAGCCTCATTATCAGAGGCTGAGTTGACCTCTCCATCTCCCACAATCAATCTTAGAAGAAGGCAGAGAAATTCAAATCCCACTTTGTTCAGTTCCATTTCATAGTGGAGTCATATGTGTTGTGTTTCTTTTTAGTGCTGTCTTAAAGCTGTTCTTATTTTATGTTGAAAAAAAATCTTCAATATTTTTCTGACAGAAAAGCAAAACAGCTCTAAAGATCTTAGAAAAATCTGTCATCTCCAAAGGGTACTAGATTTGGAAAGAAAGCTAGATTTATGACATTATCGTCAGTTGATATTATTTTCAGTTATATTAGGAGATGCGGCTGGCTAAAACAGTTACAACTTCTCACAGCTCCAAGCCTGCTGTTAACTTGTCCATTGTAAGTTTTTAATGTCTCTAGTCCTATTGATAATGGATTCACCACAGCAGAGACATGACTGCACCAAAAGAAAGATGTAAAGATGTGTTAAACCCTAATGAACAGTTTCAGAATTGCATACCCATGGGAGTGTCCATAATCTTTCCCTCATACCAGACAGATTCAGGCAGATGCTTGTTCATTGCTTGATTGCATTCTGGACTACAGCAGAGCAGATCCTTGGTGCAGGAGGGGTAACTGAGACAATGAGGACATTTCTACCTGCAGTTAATGATAGCCTTTTAAAGAAAAATCAGAGCTAGCTCCAAGATGGCACTTTCATGAATGCTGTGTTATTACTAACCTACTTTTTTACATGTGGGTATACACAAACTGTCCCTTGTTGTCTCCTGTTTCAACGAGTCACAGTCTTTGTGGCTGAGAATTGAATGGGATCTGGATGGCAAAACATGCTAAAACTTGGTGGGAACAGTCCACAGAACTCCTTCAGGTCTGTTACAATTCTGACTGCAACATGGCATGAACATGTGAACATAGTTTATCTTCACAGAAATGAGAGATTTTACTGCAGCCAGCTGATCTTCCAAACTATAAAGCTGGTGTTCCTCAGTGCGTGTTGGAGGACATACATCCACTGGAGGACAGAACTAAGAGGTCTTTAATGACAGATCTAAACAGTACACTGGGATGATTGAAGTGCAGGCAGACATTTGTGCTTTTTTTTTTTTTTTTTTTTTTTTTTTTAATAATATAAAAGTGTAATGCCTGTCAGGATGTTAGTATATAAATAGGACTCTCTCCCTCTTTCTCTCTCTCAATTGCATAAACCTCCATTGAGCCTCTAAGTAGACAGTTTGGAAGACTGATCAGTAGGAATTACGTACAGTGCATATGTAATCTGAGTGGAAAAACTCTGGAGCAAATGCTTTCATTTATAGATATTCAACGTTTGTTTAGTTTCATGATAAAACAAGACAGATCTGTAAACTTGTTCACTATATCTTCAGAAAAGACTGTGAAGTAGGTTTGCTTCTTGCTCTCCTTCACCCTGCCAACCGCCGAAAGCTGCTGTGTTAAAAACGGAGTTTGTAATAGTGTCTGAAAGGGAAATACTGTACTTTTCACATAGTCTGAAGAATTTGTGAATTTTGAGATGTTTTGTAATGTACAATAGGACGATGATGCCCTTCGTCACAAACAAAGCAAACCTACCTGCCAGTTTGGTCAGTAGGTGGCACCAGAGTTCGTATATAGAACTTAAAGCTTCAGAACAGTTCGCTTTCAGGTACGCATCGCTTTCTGTGAGCCTGTTAATACCGCTGTTTTAACTGTAATAATGTTACATGTAAGTTTTTAAAGTTAATCAAACACAGTCGCAGGGAATACCAACTTACACTTTTCAAATGTTGCTGATATTTCTGAATACTCTCCTTGGAGCGATTATTAGATATACACATATATATATATATATATGAATACTCTCCTTGGAGAGATTATTATACGTATATATATATATATTTAGAGACTATTAGAGAGAATTAAAATGGAGTTTCAGAATTAATTCTAAGCTTTGTTAAAAAGAAAAACATTAATCTAAATCCATATTGCCTACTGGATTATAGGTTGAACTCACATGCTGGGTGCTGTTTTAAATAAATAATGATCCTAACGACATGCTGCTGCCATCCCAGTGTAGGTTAGGACTTCCTTAATTCTTTGATAGTAGGCACTATTCTGGGCCAAGGTGGTGAATTAGTTCGAATGTGACGCAAAAGTGACAAAAAATACTGTTTTCCATACCAAGCATTTAACAGTCTGTTGCTCTCCCAGTAACAGAATGTTTCACCTGCTTCTACAGATGCACTTGGAGTGGCAGCGTGTTCCAGCTGCCTTCTCCGCTGATGATGGCTGTGCCACTCCTGTTGCCAGCTCTGTACCCTTTCTCAGAATCTTGCAAATCTGTCTATCATGAATTTCATTATAATTGCTTTGTTTGTACTACCTACTCAAACTTGTCATCATTATCAACACTGCTGTCTCAAATGAAATATAGTCATAATAATTAGATTTTCTTTCCTGTCCATCACGGCACGTATTCTGTCTCTGGTTTTCTTTATCATTTTGTCAAAATCTGGTCAGTGTACTGCGTCCTCAGAGGTGCAGCTCTCAGCGGCAGCCAGCAGGTGTCCCCAGCGGCGCACCTACCGCTGCGCTAAGCCCAGGCAGAAGCAGAAGCTTCTAATACGCCTGTGTGTATGCCTGCATGCGTATTCTCAGGTATGTCACAAGGACCTGCAAACCAGGAAGTCTGACGAGCAGCCGCAGAAAGTAGATCTCAGCCACGCTAAGAGACCAGGCTTGTCTTGTTATTTCTCCTCCTTTTTCATTTGTGAAGAGAGGAAGTTGACCACAGGGGTAGGAAGTGGAAGTTCTTAAGAGAACAATCAAAAGAACCATAGAATCATTAAAGTTGGAAGGGACCCTTAAAGGCCATTTAGCACAGCTCCCCTGCAATGAAAAGGGATGCCTACAGCTACATCAGGTGCTTGGAGCCCTGTCCGGCTTGGCCTTGAACATCTCCAGGGACGGAGCAGCCACCACCTCTCTGGGTGATCTGTTCCAGTGCCTCGCCACCATTGTTAAAAAACCCTTCTTCATATCCAGTCTAAATCTCCCCTCCTTTAATTTGAAACCTTTTCCCCTTGTCTTATCACAACAGATCCTGCTACAGAGTCTGTCCCCTTCTTTTTCTTGTAGCTCCCCTTCAGATGCTGACAGGCCGCTATCAGGCCACCTCAGAGCCTTCTCTTCCCCAGGCTGAACAGCCCCTGCTCTCTCAGCCTGTGAAGACAAAAGACTGACTTTCTTTCACAGGCAGAATCTTCTAGTAGCACTTAATATTCTGACTGGCTGTCCTGTCTGGCCTGCTCAATGAAACATAAAACGTCCATCCAAAGCACTTGTTAAGAGTGCTCAGTAAGACAGTACCACCTGCCTGCTGGTAGGTTTGAAGTAGATAACAAACTGCAGGAGTTCCTTTTCAACATTTCAACTGTTTAAATGGTTAAAAAGCAGTTTGAAGGAAAATTCTGTATGAAGTATGCTATTAACTAGTTCAAAATTATTTCAGTTTTAAACATCAATCCAGAGCAAGTCTCACCCCCCTTGCAATGCATAATTGTATATACATACATATATAATTAGATTCCTGAAAAAAAAGTAGATTTCAGTAGAATTTCTTGTAGTTCTTGCAACACACCACAACTCCAAACTTTAATAGCATGTGTATTTCTCCATCAATATGTGAGGTCCTTTACTAACTGCATCTTTTATGAGATATGAAAGGGAAAGGAGATGTCATGAAGGTCATGAAGTGAGTTTTCCACACAGATCGTTCCCTGTTTTATGTTCTTTTTTTTCAGGAGTGAAAGTTGTCTGCAATAGGCAAGGCACAAAGCAAAAAAAAGGTAATAATTTATATTAAAATTGACATTAAAATGACAGCTAAAAAAGTACATATTCAGTCAGTTACATTCCCTAGATAATTATGTGATGTTACTTGCAACATAGGTGAGGCATCTGTGCAGCATAAAATAAGATGCAGCTGCTTGTGAGAGTGAGCATTAACCAGAAAAAAAGGCTTAATCCCCTTTTAAGAGCAAGTCTTTGTTCACTGTCTTCAGAAAATGATTAATTCACCCTCTATTATCTTAGTCAAAGATTTTGTTGTTGCTGTCATCGAAGACAAAGGATTTATGTATTGTGCAAATACTGAAAAATAATTGAAATCTACACCCTAATACTGTTTTTATTATGTTGGGCTAGTGTTGGTATATTTGAAAAAAATCCTGACCTAAAAATAATTGCCATTAAGAAGCAGTGGAGAGAAATTGCAGGGATGAGTGGCAGAAGTTTGAAAAGAGATTCATACCAAGTCTGGTATTGTTTAAGACTAATTCAGAAATGACAAGTTTCTTGCATCAGAATGCTCTTAGTAGCTGATTAACAGAAGTGAAGGTAGGCAATGTAATGAATCCGTGGCCAGCTAAGACCTAAATGTTAAAAAATTAATTGGGAAAATGCTTTTTGAGAGCAGCCCTGTGGAGAAGGACTTGGGGGTTCTGGTGGATGGAAAGATGGATGCTGCAAGCAGCATGCGCTTGCAGCCCAGAAGGCAAACAGTATCCTAGGCTGCATTAACAGAGGGGTGGCAGCAGGGAGAGGGAGGGACTGTCCCCCTCTGATCTACCCTTGTCATGGCCCATCTGGAAGAACTGCATTCAGGCCTCACATCCCCAGCACAAGAAGAATGTGGAGCTGTGAGAGCGGGTCCAGAGGAGGGCCATGAAGATGGTTAGGGGGCAGGAGCACCTCTCCTATGAAGACAGGCTGAAGAAGGTGGGCTTGTTCAGCTCGGAGAAAAGATGGCTGCGGGGAGACCTCATTGCAGAATTTCAAGGAAGCTTATAACAGCTTATAACATCATTTAGTGGGTTTTTTGTTTGTTTGTTTGTTTTTACGGTTTGATAGTGAAAGGAGAAGGGGGAACAGCTTTAAACTAAAAGAGGGGAGATTCAGGTTAGATGCTAGGCAGAAATTCCTTACTCAAAGATTTGTGAGGCACAGGAACAAGTTGTCCAGTAAAGCTGTGGATGCCCCATCTCCAGGGCAGGTTGGATGTGGGGATGTGGGAACTGGATGATCTTTAAGGTCCCCTCCAACTCAAACCATCCTGTGATTCATTCTTAATCACTGGAATGCTGGCCACAAAATTTATGTGCTTCTGTTACAGAGACTTTCTATTGCTTATCTGAGCTGAATACTTGTGTTTAACTATTATTTGAACAGAACTTCAAATTTATTGACAAGTAGTTAAGTCACAGAAGTAGTTAAGTTACAGAAATACTATATGATTCCTCATTTATTATCTAGGATTGTTTTGTTTAAAGAACAACACTGAATTTATGCTTAAAGAAAGTTCATGAAAAAGATTTTTCTGTCCTTGACAAGGAGTAGAAGGCAGTAACACAGGTTTGTCTGTTACATAAATCTCTTTTGGCTAAAGAGAAGTATTTGCTTAAAGGTATTTTATGTGTGTTCAAAGTTATTTTTTTCTCTATGTCATATTGAACAGTGGTGACTTATTCTTAGGAATGGATGTTCTCTATGCAGTTCCTGGAATTAACTAACTTGGACGGATATCAATTGATTTAATTTTTAAAAGTGGTACCAGAAAGGCCTGAGAAAGTGTTTGTTATGTTGGTGTTCCTTTACCATCTTCTTATTCTTTGGATCATTTGACACATTACTTTGTTTGTTTCATTTTACTTCAGAGACAATTCCACTATTTTTTATTATAGATAAATCTCTTGCTTTAAAGTGGGGTTCTGTAAACAGCATGTTAATTTTTTTGTATGTTTATGTATACTAGGGAGCCCAAACATCATTTTTAATTTGCTTAGGAAAGCAGTTTATTTTTCATTGAGGAACTGGTTTACTCTTGAATATGAAATTAAGATTTTGTTGTCATGGCAGCAGTTTGCATTACTTATTTCCAACAACTTGAATTTTCTATGTTACTATAATATCATTTCTTATCAGTGTGTTATCCTTTGAATTTTATCTACTAGTATTTGTCAGAGGAGAAAGGCAGCTTTCCACTTTATGCACATCAAGACATTAAAGCTTTACTTAAGACATTTGGCTGCGTTGTTACAAGTGGGTAAATACATTTACTAAGATTCAAATTGAACGTTATTGCCTGAATACTGTAATTAAAAAAATCATACATATATATTAAAAAATATATTCTGTTTTTCATTTTGATTGAAATGAAATTACTTCAGTGACAAAGTTTAGATAAAAGAATAAGTAGTGTATTACTCAAGTAGAAGCTAATAAGTGAGGGATATTTCTCAGAAAATCTTTCTAGGATTATCAAAAGGACTGGGGCATTCAGTGGATGGAGTGGGTGTACAGGCTGTATTTTCCTCTACCCCTTCAGTGGCAGGGAATGATACTGAGAGCAGGAAAACCCATCTCAGAAATACATGGCTGAGAGGCTGGTGCAATCACAAGAATTTTGGTTTTACTGGCAGTGGGGCAGTTTTCTCAGCACCTGGCCTCTTATCTATGAGCAGCTGGCAGACTTCATGGAGGACTTCAACTTCCCTGATATATGTTGGAAACACAATGCAGCACAGAAGAAATAGTCTAGGAGGTTTCTAGGGAGAGTGGAAGATAACTTTCTGATGCTGAGGTTCTCAGTGCTTCCTGTATGTCTGTCTTTAAAAGCCCTTATTGCTCTCTGCAACTACCTGAAGGGAGGTTGTGGTGAGGTGTGAGTTGTCCTTTTCTCCCATGTAACTAGCAACAGGACTAGTAGGAATGGCCTCAAGTTGCCCCAGGAGAAATTCAGGTTGAACATTAGGAAATACTTCTTCTCTGGGAGAGTGGTCAAGCACTGGAACGGGCTGCACAGGGAGCTGGTGGAGTCACCATCCCTGAAGCTGTTCAAGAAACATTTAGGTGTTGTACTGAGGGACATGGTTTGGTGGGAAAATAATGGTGATGGGTGATGATTGGACTGGATGATCTTAGAGGTCTTTTCCAATCTTGGTGATTCTGTGATTCTATGATTCCACAATATGGAGAATGGTGGGAGATCGTGCTGCACATTATTACTTAAAGTCTGAAAATCATTTTTTCCAGCTTATACTATTTCTAAAACTAAAATAATTTCTAAGTATTCAGAAATCAATGAGATTTTAAATTTTGTCCTGTGTGGGTGGAGAAGAGTATCCAAATCAATAATCAAGATGAAACGGGATCAAATTATGGAATCACAGAGTAGATTTGGATGGAAGGGATCTTAAAGACCATCCAGTTCTAATCCCCACTAGCTCAGGCTGCCCAGGGCCCTGTCCAACCTGTCCTTAAGCAGTTCCAGGAATGGGGCATCCACAGCCTCTCTGGGCAGCCTGTGCCAGTGTCTCATCACTCTCTGAGTTTGTTATGGACCCCATCCTGGAAGGACGGAACTAATGCCAGTTATGGGCACATGCCTTCCAAATGTGCCTCCTGGCTGTGATTAAGAAAGAGCTAGACGTTCATTCAGGTGCTAAATTTTCTTTCCATGTGGTTTCTTTCTAGTGAATGCTGTATTTGATTGCATTTATTTATTTCTTTATTTTTGTACTCTGAAATTAGTGCTGCCTACTGGATGATTAAGAAAACTATTACTTATGTAACATTCAGCAAATAAAAGCACACATCACAGGCAGTTTCTTGTAAGATTATTTTGTTTAGGATGGAATTTTCTCCTTTTTTTTTTCTGTCTCTCAACCCTTTTAAATTCCATCTGTTATCAGACTAGTACAGACCAAAAACTACTGTTCCCAAATTCTACATGCTGAATGCTTCCATATGGTGTAGATTTTTCTGAATTGCCCATGCATGAAATGAATAAAAAAAGTCATGCTTTTATTTACAGTAGTGTAATAACTTAAATTGACTTTAGATTTCATCTGTTTGTTTTTGTCTTTATTTGTTTTGCATCCATCATTCTTTAGCTATAAAATCTTATCTGTAATTTTGGGCTTTTCATGCCTGATCAGATTTTTGTTGTTATTGTGGCATATAGAACTTGAATATTTTAATAGAGATAAGTGCCAAGGTACTGGGGAATTATGCCTTATAAGTGCAGAAATGATAATTAAAATACTTTTTCCCAAATATTTTTCAATTTAAGAGACTCTATAATGCTTTTATGTTTAATTACTTTGCTCTATCTGTAGATCTTCTAACAAAATAATCTCTGTGCCATTCAGCATATATGGTCTCTATCTCTCCTGGTAAATCTTTCTAATAGCACTGCAGGAGTTTCAGTCATTTAGAAGTTTAGGCTACTTTGTTATTTGAGGGAAGTAGCACACAAATGAAAATTCTTTTGATATGCTGATTTGAATATTGCTCCTTCTTCAAATGGACTTAGCGGTGTTCTTAATTACCATGTTTTTTTCCTTCTTTCTAGCCTCCAGGAGAAGAGTAAAATTTTGATGTAACCTAATTTATCAGGATTTTTGTTCTCCATAAGGCTTAATTTGGAGGAAGAAATTATCTTATTTAACCATATTAGTAAGGATAAATCTACACTTAGTCTAGCAGTACATAAAAGTTTGTAGTCAGAATAATCTTCAAGGCCACTCTGTCACTGACTCCCTGCTTTGACTCTGCTGTGGTATGTGGTTGTGCTGTGCGTGAGTCCAGTCAGTTGAATGAGAATAAACTGAGCAAAAAAGGAAAAGCTTTAATTTCCTGCAGGTCAGTACACTGATCTGACTTGGTCCATGGCTGCAGTCACTATTACAGATGTAAGATGGGTAGGCAGGGGGCACTACCAAGCTTGCCTAAACTGAAAAGATGCAGAAGATCTTCTTGAGAAATACTAGAGTATCCTAACCAAGCAGGAAGCCGCAGTTAGAAGATTATTATGACCTTATTTTAGCTGTATTGAGTACTGCTATGTGATTAGCCACAGTAACCTGCATTTTAACACGTACTGGCCATCCTGAGTATTTATAGAGGGAGGTCATTGTACAAAGGAATTTCAGAATCTCTTGACTTGGTTTTATCTTTGGTATAGCAGATCTGTAAGTGAACTGATGATGGCTTCATAGTAACCTTAATGTGTCAGAATCAGAAGTTATTTTTTATAAGTGACCAAAATATTATGTATTCCATTTTTAAACTGGCTAACAGACTAGATGTGAGAAAGGGAGTGGATGGTCTAGACAAAATTTGATAACAACTTAGGGTACGCCAGGAAAATGTAAGAATGTGCATGCGCTGATTCAGAATGATTCCTTTCCCTCAAAATCCTTCTTCAGCAGTGAAAAATCAGTAGTATCTCAAGGAATAACAAGGAGGGAACAAGCTTCTTCAGCAGAGTCTTCACAGCCTCTGTCCATTTCCAGCTCCATGTGCAGTCTACTTACTAACCCTAAGTAGTTATACAGTGTGCATTTGATGCTATTAAATTTTTTTGCATACATAACATTTTTTTTAATGAGAATCATAGAGTCATTTAGGTTGGAAAATATCAAGTCTGACCACTGATCAGACCTTCTGAGTCCTGTCACTAAACCCTGTCCCTTTGTGCCACTCAGAAGTGTCAGTTTGCTCCACTCTTGATTCTTCTACCATTTTCTTTGAATCTGATGCTCAGCTGTTTTGCTTGTAGTTTATGAGAGCACAGACTGCAAAAGTCTAGTTTGATTCTTTTAACCATACCATTTCCTGTTCATAGACTTCCATCATTTTGTTTGTAAGTCACCTCTTCTGGACAGAAGAGTCCTAGCTGCTCAGCTGGATATCATATATAGCCAATCTCTGCTTATCATTACTGTACCTTGAAGCTCTTATTTTCATGTCTCCTTTTTTTTTTTTTTTTTTAAATTGAGCAAAGAACTACCTATAACATTTGAAGCTAGGAAGAAACTTGACTTTTTACAATGGTATTTTGGTATTCTCTGTTTTGTTTTCCAAACCTTTTCTAAATATCATAATCTTTGGCTTGCATTTTGACTGCTGCTGAGCAGTGAGTTTGTGCTTTCACGGAAAGCTTTCATGTGGCTCAATGGCAATCACAGAGCTTCAAGTTTAAATGAAAAGCTGGAGCTATTTCTCATGTTCATTACTCTGTGTGTAACTTCCTTGACCATGTTTAGTGCATTTAACAATGCTGAATTTCATCTGCCATTTGAGTGTTCAATCACATAACATTATGCAGTTCTGCAGTTCATATGTGCCAATAAAAAAACAAAGACATTTCTGTTACCTATGGACAGTTGCATGATACTATCACTTAAAGGTGCTGTAGCAGCGTAGATACAAATTTTCTTTGAGACTTCCTTAGAACTAGAAAGTAGCCTTGCTGCTACTGAATAAGGGAAATTCTATTTATTTATTCATGAGTTAGAAGTCATTTAAAGTTACCAAAGTGCTCAATGAAAATGAAAATGTTAGCAAGAATTTATGAAATATATGTGTGAGAGAAGTCTAAAGAGACCCCTGTGCCATTTTTTCTTTTTCTTCTAGAAAGATTTAATACAAGATGCTATGTGTGAAACCACAGCAAGACTATTCATAAATGTTATTTCATGAGAAATATAATATAATTCAGCAAATTTCTTGTTTCCATATCTTCCTTGTATATCACATTGAACTTCTTGGTAATTTTCTTTTAGAATATGTGGTTGTTTTTTTTTTTTTTGTTTTTTTTTTTGTTTTTTTCCCTATTACTTGTGGCTATATAGTTTGCACCAATAGTTTGGACCACTGGGAGTGATGGTGGCCAGTTCCCTGCATGTATAAAGGCTGTTCTCATGGAGCACAGAAAATGGAGCACAGCAAACAGAATGGGCAAACAGGGCACAATGTGTCAGTAAGAGCATGGCAGAGAGATGGGGCCTAAGAGATGGGAAGGAATGGAAACAGATCCCAGCTTGGCACCACAGGAAAACCACCTCTCTATCCGGCTTACTTTCCTAGGTGCCCCTACATAGCAAGTTTGAGGCTCTGGAACTCGAGGGAGAGGCATGTAAGGATGCAGTGCAAAGTCCACCCATGAGGTTGTCTAGGGCAAGGAAGCTAACTCCATGCATCAAGACTGTCTCTTCCAAAAAGGAAAGAAGTGTAGTTGTTGTGGGCGACTCCCTTCAGAGGGAAAAGTAAGGTACAAAATGTGCTTCCCAGGGGAGGCTGCACGATTCCCTAGGGGTAGGGTCTGGTCAACATTTTGTGACCTACCCTTCCCTCTGAAGGGACATTACTAGAAAAGTCCCTAGTCTGGTTTGTGCCTTAGCAACAGTTCAGGCTGTGATGAAGTCTCTGAGTGAAGTCTGAGAGCTATCAAAAAGGACTCCAGGGACTGGAGGTGGTTAGCAGATGGAGCTGGAGTACTAGTGATGTTTTCCTCTATCCCTCCAGTGGCAGCAAGGGGTACTGAAAGGACCAGGAAAACTCACCTGATAAATACATGGCTGAGAGGCTGATGCCACCACAGGAATTTTGGCTTTTCAACCATGGAGTGGTTTACTTGGCACCTGGCCTAATGGCTGCTGATGGGGCCACTTGGGTCAAATAGGAAAATGGCTCAGGAGCAGTCTGGGCTCACTGACAGGGCTTTAAACTAGGTTTGAAGGGGGAAGGAGGTAATAACAAGCCTGCCTGTGGCAAGGTCTCACCTGTGTGCTGGGAAAGATCACGGAGTAGATAAAGCTGATCCTTCTGGAAGTGTGCTAAGGCACTTGGAAGACAAGGTGATATGGGAGAACCCGCATAGCTTCATAAAGGGCAAATCCTGCTTGACCAACTCAGTGGCCTTCTCTGATGGTGTACCTGCATCAATAGATGAGGGAAGAGAAACTGATGTCCCCTATCTGGACTTCAATAAGGCCTTTGACAAGGTCTGCTGTAACATTCTTCTTTCCAAATTGGAAATATATGGATTTGATGAGTGGACTGCAAAATGGACAAAGAACTGGCTGTAAGACTGAGTTCACAGCATGGTGGTCAATGGCTCAGTGTCTGGATGGAGATCAGTGATGAGTGGTGTCCCACGGGGGTCAGTGGTGGGACTGATACTCTTTAATATCCTCATCAGTGACAATAACAGTGGGGTCAAGTGCACTCTCAGCTAGTCTGCAGATGACACCAAGCTGTGGGGTGCAGTAGACAAACTTGACTGATGGGATGCCAACTGGAGGGACCTAGAAAGGCTTGAACAGTGAGCCAAGGAGAACCTCATAAAGTGAGGTCTTACATCTGGCTGTAGGCAGCCCTCACTGACAACACAAGCTGGGGGATGAAAGGTTTGTGTGCAGCCCTGCCAAAAAAAGACTTGGGGATACTGGTGGATGGGAAGCCAGACACGAGCCAGCAGAGTGCCCTTGCATCCTAGAAGGCCAACCGTATTCTAAGTCGCATCAAAAGATGTGCAGACAGCAGACTGAGGGAGGTGATCCTGCAGAAAATGACCTGGGGATATCAGTGGATGGGAATCACGGAATCACAGGGATTGCAAAGGACCTCAAGAGATCATCGAGTCCAATCCCCTTGATAAAGCAGATACCCTACAACAGGTCACAAAGTAGCCATCCAGACAGGTCTTGAATATCTCCGTAGAAGCAGATTTCACAACCTCTCTGGGCAACATATTCCACTGTTCTGTCTTGCTTACCATCAAGAGGTTCTTCCACATGTTTATAGGGAACTTTCTGTGTTCAAGAATTAGGCCATAACTCCTTGTCCTATAGCTCACACACTACTGAGAAGAGCCTGATCTCATCCATTTGCCTCCACCCTCTCTTTAGATATTCATAAATAGTTATCAGATCCCCTCTCGGTCTTCTTTTCTCCAGGCTAAACAGACACAGGTTACTCGGCCTTTCTTCATACATAAGATGCTCCAGGCCCTATATCACCTTTGTGATTCTCTACTAGACACTTTCTCGGAGATCTCTGCCTTTTTTTGAACTGAGGAGCCCAGGAGCAGACACAGTAGTGTAAATGTGGCCTCACCACAGCAGAGTAGAGCACAAGGATCACCTCCTTGAATGTGCTGGCCACACTCTTTTTAGTGCACCCAAGGATACCAGTGGCCATCTTGGCCACAGTGGCACACTGCTGCCTCATGGCCAACCTGCCATCCACCAGAACACCCAGGTCCTTCCCCACAAAGCACCTCTCCAGCAGGTCATCCTAACCTATTACTGATGCAAGCGGTTAGTCTTCCCCAGGAGTCTGCGCTTGTTCTTGTTAAACCTCATCATGTTCCTCCCTGCCCAATTCTCCATTCTGTGCAGGGCTTGTTAAATGGTAGCATAGCCTCCTGGTGTGTCAGCCACTTCTCTCAGCTTTGTATCATCAGCAAACTTGCTGAGGGTGGACTCTGTCCCTGATGACATCAGTGTCCATGTCACTGATGAAGATATTGAACAAGACCAGACCCAGCACTGACAGCAGGAGAACACCACGAGTTGCAGGCCCCCAGCCGTATTCTGCACTGCTGATCACAGCCTTCTGAGCTCTGCCAGTCATCCAGTTCTCAGTCCACCTCATCATCCACTCATCTGTCTCACACTTTCTAAGTTTAGTGACAAGGAAGCGTGTGGGATATTGTGTCAAACACCTTGGTGAAGTCAAGGTAGACAAAACCCAGTGCTCTCCTCACATCTACCGAGCAGTGACGACATCACAGAAGGCTACTGTGTTGGTCAAGTGTGATTTCCCCTTGGGGAATCCATGTTGACTACTCCCAATAACCTTTTTCTCTTCCAATTGCTTGGAGAGGGCATCCAGAACAAGTTGTTCAATCACCTTTCCAGGGATGGGGGTGAGTCTGACTGGCCTTTATTTTCCTGGATCCTCCTTCTTGCCCTTTCTGAAGACTGGAGTGACATTGGGTATCCTCCAGTGTTCAGGCATCTCTCCCATTTACCAAGACCATTCAAAGATGATAGAGAGTGGTTCATCGATCACTTCTGCCAGCTCCCTCAGCATGCTTGGGTGCATCGCATCAGGGCCAATACATGGATTTGTGTGCACTGATTTTGGCTAGGCTCTCTCTGACTATATCATCCTCAACCAATGGGAAATCTTCCTTTCTTCAGACTCTCTCTCTTTCCTCTTCAGAATCTTTGCTTCCTCAGCATCCCCTGTTGCCAGGGCACACACTTCATTTGGTAAGGGACTCACATTTTCCCTAGTTTTCCTTTTACTGTTTTTCTATTAAAAACAAAACAAAACAAAACAAAGCAACAAACAAACAAACAAACAATAACACACACAGAAAAAAACCTTTCTTGTTATCCTTTGCTTCTTTTGTGCAGGTTAATTCCAGGAGGGCCTTAGCCTTTCTCCTTGCATCCTGATAGGCTCTCACAACATTCCTTTGTTCTTCCCAGGTGGTCAGGCCCCCTTCTAACATTTTATGGTACGTCTTCTTTCCTTTCAGTTTATCCATGAGTTCCTTGCTCATCCACACAGGCCTCCTGCCACCTTTCCCTGATTTCTTACTTTTAGAGGTGCACCAATCTTGAGCTCAGAAGAAATGGTGATTGAGTGCCAACCAGTTCTCATGGGCCCCCTTGCCTTCTAATGCTCTAGACCATTGGGTACCTTGAAGTAGATCATTGAAGCAGTCAAAGATGGCTCTCCTGAAGTTCAGAGTAGCAATCCTACTTATTGCTTTGCTTCTTCCACACAAGATCTTGAACTCCACCATCCAATGATTGCTTCATTCCAGGCTGCCCACATCCGGGACATTTCCAACCAGCCCTTCTTTTTTTAGTAAGAACAAAGTCAAGCAGCACACCCCTCCTTTTCCACTCCTCTACCATCTGTGCTAGAAAGTTATCGTCAGCGCATTGCCGGAACCATGTGAACTTTATGTGCCTGGCCATATTTTTTATCCAACAAGTATCAGAATGGTTGATGTCTCCCATAAGAAACAGGGCCAGGGATCTCAAGGCTACTTCCAGCTGTTTGTAGAAGGACTCATCAATTTTATCCTCCTAATCAGTTGGCCTGTATGTCGCTTATGTTAGCCTGCCACTTAATTCTTACCCTCAAGCTCTCCACTTGTTCATCATTCTCCTCCAACTGGAGCTTAGCACTCTTTAACATCTTTATTAATGATGTCAGCAGTGGGATTGAGTGCATCCTCACAAATTTGTAGAGGACACCAAGCTATGCAATGTGGTCAACATGCTCAGAGGATAGGATACTATCCAGAGAGACCTACACAGGCTTGAGCAGTGGGCCCAGTAAAACCTCATGAGGTTCAACAAATCAAAGTGCAAGGGCTTGTACCTGGGTCGCAGCAACTCCCCACTATCAATACAATCTAGTGGAAGAAATGATTGAGCACAGTCCTGCTGAAAAGAACCTGGAGGTACTGGTGGATGGGAAGCTGGACATGAGCCAAGTCTTTTACAGTGAGTCTAGCTGTGCATGTCCCTGTTCACTGAAGGGAAGCTGGACAAGATGATTTATAAAGGACCCTTCCAACTCCAAGGATTCTATAATTCTGTGATTCTAAATTCCCCTTCTATACAGATTGACAATGAAGGAGGGTGTCTTTTCAAACAGCTATTGTGATACTGAGTAAACCCAGCCATGTAGAACTCTGAAATTCCTGAGAATTAAATCTGTCACAGAGCAAACTCATTCATGACGAGCATGTGCCAGTGGAAATTGTCATTATGTAAACTTTTCAGGTTTAAGTGACAAAAACCTTTAATTTCCAGGACACAAAAATAAAACTGACCTTGGAAGGACTGTGACCCGTATTCTGGGTTGTCCCAGAACAGCAAGCTTGCCACCTGTAAAGTACTTTTAAACCTTTCTTTGCTGTATTTTTAAGGTTGGTGAGCTATTTTCTTTCCTTGTTACATAGAATAGATACAAGTGATTGAGCTACTGAATTTTTCCTTTTCAAACACATGGAGTATTTCTGTCATAGTCTTGAATGCAACTAAAAGCCAGTGACAGGATTCATTTTTCCCTGTGCCTTTAAACTTTTAGATCACAGTCTTTCAGCTCATTCCACATGGACAAAGAGGTAGAACTTTTGTAGAAACCTCTGCAGCAAAGCAAGCCACACAAATGCATAGTGAGTTGCAGATTAATGTCTAATACCTTATCCGTATAGTATAAATTATAGGAAAAGAAGTCATTGGGGAAATCATTGTTGAGTGTAAAATGTAAATTCTAAAGCATTCTGTGATATTACAGTAAAATTAGCAATTAGACATTTAAGTCTGAAGAGTTTTTTCTGCTTTAGCATTATGCAGTAATTGATTACTTTTTAAAGAATGCATTAACTAGGAAATATGAAAAGAAAAAAAAAAGGATACTGAACTAGCTACACGGGCAAATTAAGACCAACTAATATATTCATCAATAAAAGCATGATAGTAAAAGTTTAACAAGCAAAGTGCATGCAAGGGAAAAAAGTCATAAAAATGCATGAAGCTTTGTTTGTTCAGTGCTGAAAAAATGCATGTAAAAAGTCTGTATGTATTAAAAATTCCTCTTAGAGACCATTCTACACTTTTTGGTTAATAATGTTGCCATAAGAGACCTACTCTTAACTGAAGAGTATAGGGGTCAGGGTTCTGATTTCTCTAGCTTTAACGTGTTAAGTGCTGAATCAAAATTTGAGAGAGGTATGCTTGCACAGAAAGTGAGTGAGCAATAAATGCATGTATATAAGGCAAAATAAAAGGGCTCTAGCATAGCTATGTAAAGGATTCTACATCACTGAGTATGATAGCATCATTTTGTTATTGTCAGTTCTGTAGAAAACATAACCACTTACAGCTCTGTCTCAAAATATCCTTTCAGTTCAATGGTAGATGGGTGGATGATAGAAAGTAAGTGCTGTCTAAATGTTTTGCAAAAGGTACACAGGATGCTTTCAAAAATATGCAGATTCCTGACAGAGATATATAGCAGTACTGTGCAATCTTACAAAGATTTAGGAAAATCGGTTTGAAAGACTATTCAAAGTTCTGCTGAAATATCAGACTCCTTCAGTGTGAAAGAACAAGCTAAAATCCTTCTTACAAGCCTTTTGCAGGTGTTGTATTAGTTTTCATTTTCTATTCAATGTGATATATTTTCAAAATATCTACTGTTGTGATACCTTTTCTTTCCCATCTGCCATCAAGAGGAGAACAACGTAGAAGTAAATAACAGCTATTTGTGTTTAACTGTCCATTTTATTCTCATGGCGGTGATGGAGGAGGTTCTGCCTTCCAAGTGATTCATAACCGAGATTTAGGATATTAACTGCCTTGTACTCTTCAACTTCCTAATAGTTGGAGTACCATATTGAATTTTATTAATTATACTTGGATGGTCTGAACATCAAGACTTCATTTTGCTGTTTATAAAGGTCATCCCTGGAAAAAAAGGATTCTCAGACACTAAGTACATTAACACAAAAAGCAGCACAGAGAATTTCCAAAGTGAAACAAATAGTTGGAGTGGGAAAAGGCTGTAAGTCAGTGTCAGAAGGTCTAACTTAAAACAATTCAAACAAATAAAACAGAATGAGTAAAAGAGATCTATATATTAAGAAGTGAAAAGCAAATGATAAAGTACCATATCTAAACCAGCTTTATGTCATTGATGTACCATTGGCAGATGGTTCGTTCTCAATCACACTGTTCACCAAATGAGTACAAGGTTTGATTAGTGAAAAGTATTCATTAGCAAATAAAATTGCTATGGCAATGAAATTCCAACACAGTTCTTCCTTTTGAATCTTAATTGAGAAGCACTCACATTTAGAATAAAAAAGGAGGAAGTGTCATGCTAACAAAAAAACCCCACAAAACAAAAAGCAAAAAAAATCATCCTCTACTAATGTTAGTAGGAGTCACGTTAACATATTACTAAAATACATGATAAAAATAATTTAGTTTATTTTAAAGAAAAGATGCAGAATGTTAACTGGTTACTTTTCAAACCATTAAATACAGTGTAATAGCTTTTGAATAGAATCAATAAAAGAAAAGCTAACAGGAATTTCTCAGTTTCAGCAAAGTCATTTCTCAAATTTTAAGTTTTGCATTATTAATTTATCTTTCATAGCACCTAAATTATAAAGGAGGTGTTTTTATATATCAGTTGCAATCAGTTCACTGTACACATGAGGAAGAAAATCTTACTTGTAAGCCTTAGCCTTATGCAGTCAAGATATAAGTAACTGGTTTTTTTTTTTAAGTTGTGGCTGGTTTTTGTTTCTTTTTTTCCCCTATTATTCTGTGTTCTATATAAAATGAATAGGAGACAATCACCAGTGTTTTAAGGTTAAGCTTTCAGTACTAAAGGAAGGATTTATATTAAAACTGAAATGTCATAGAATTTCTCTGTGCTACTAGAATGAGAAATAAGTTGCCTGGAGGAATCGTATTAAAAAAAGTTAAACGTTGTCACACACAAACTCACAACATTAATTGCTCCTCATGCCAGTATCTACATAATGTTCTTAACTGTGAATATCTGCTTAAGTTTCAAGAAGATAAACAGAAAACATCCTGCTAGAAACAAATAGAGAAACCTCACTGTATGCAGGTCTATGCTGTCATTCAACAGTAATTCTTCCTTGCACAACTAAATGCCAAAGACCTCTTGAATCAAACAAAAAGTCTCGTAAGTTATTACAAGCACAAAGGAAGTTGCATCTCTATCAGGTGACAAAATAACATAGCACTACCAGTTATTAGAAAATAATTTCTGGGGATTCTTGGTGTAAAGGAGACTGGTACAGATTTTTGTTTCTTTTCTGTCCCATGTTTTCTTATTTTAAGACTTTATTCAATCTGCAAAATGACTGTTTCTGGAACGTGAAAGGAAGCTGTGAGAAAATGGTAAGTTGCAATTGGTTAATAAATTCCTTGCCATGAAGGTGGTCAAACTCTAGGTGCCTAGGGAAGTTTTGGACTATAGCTCTGGACATTTTCAGCACTTAACTGAGCAAGATTCTGAACAGCATGATCTTTTTCAAGCAAGCCTGGACCACATAACTTCCCAAGTGTTAAGTTGTGTGTGAAAAGGTTCATTTGCACATCCGCAAAGGAGGACTGGGCAACAAACCTTATAGACTGAGAAGTGCTGTTGCCTAGTTATAACTTATAAAATTTTATAGATGTGCAGTGAAGAGCATTTCACAGTTGCGCAAGATTTATTACAAGGTGTTTAGGAAGGAACCAAAAATAGATGAAAGGGAGAGATCTAGGTGGTTGTGTTGGAAAATTTGCATGAAAATAAAGGTCTATCCAACTTAAATCGGCTCTCTTTAAGCTTGAAGCCATTTTCGCTTGTTCTGTCACAACACACCCTGCTAAAGAGTCTGACCCCTTCCCTCCCATAGCTCCCTTTTAGATACATGTCCACGGTTTATGGGCTGGTTTGGCCTGGTTCAGTGACTAGTGGGGCGGAGGGATTTTGCAAAATCCGTGCCTCCAGAAAAGGGAAACAATATAATGACAATACTGAAAGATGGCTACCAGGTCACCTTGGAGCCTTCTCTTCTCCAGGCTGAACAGCTCCAGCTCCTTCAGTCTGTCCTCATAGGTGAGGCGTTTCATCCCTTGGATTGTTTTTGTGGCCTTCCTCTGGATATGCTCCAACAGGTCTGTGTCTCTCCTTTACCAAGGATTCCACATCTGGACACGGTACTCCAGGTGAGGTCTCACCAGAGCAGAGCAGAAGGGCAGGATCACCTCTCTCACCCTACTGACTATGCTTCTTTTGATGCAGCCCAGGATACAGCTGGCATTCTGGGCTGCAAGGGCACATTGCCAGCTCTTATCCAATTTCCCATCCACCAGTATCCCCAGGTCTTTTTAGGCAGGGCTGTGCTCTATCCTTTCATTCCCACACTTGTACTGGTAGTGGGGATTGCCTCCAGGTGCAAGACCTTGCATTTGGATTTGTTGAATCTCAGGAAGTTCTCCTAGACCCACTGCTCAAGCCTGTCTGTCTCTCTGGTTGGCATCCTGTCCCTCTGGTGTGCTGACTGCACCATGCAGTTTGGTGTCACCTGCAAACCTTCTGAGGATGCACTTGGTGAGGCAATGATCTGCACTGCAGACACTTTGTTTCAGGAATTTGAAATTGTGTAAATGCCTGAACAGAGGGATTTATTTCACAATGGATGTAAGTAAATACAGTTGTAAGGTTTCTTTCTGAGGTTCCTTTCATTGCATAGGTCATAGAATTCTTATGTTGAATAGGGACAATACACCTGCACTGTATCTCTCAAAACTGACAGTAATTGTGCTTCTTATTTGCTGAGGTACCCAATCTTTTTCTTGCTAAATGTGAAGCATTTGGCTGCCGCTGAGGTTAATAATAGATATACTCTGATTTGGAAGACACAATATTCAGTACTCTGACATAGAAACTCTGAAGCATTTTGTCTCAGATTTCTTGTCCAAATTCTCGCCCAAATAATTTGATCATTTTTTTATTTGCTCTCTTTCATTTATCATCATAAAATGGAGACGATAAAACCCATTTTAACTTTCAGAAAGGGTTTTAAACTTCATTTAGATTACATTTGTACGTGGGAGCAGGAATTCAGTGGTTTTCCTTGAAGTCCAGTCTTCCTTTCAACCTTCTGTAACAGCATGGGTGGGAGCACATGTGGTGAATTTTTTCCTAAGATATAAATACATAGGTAGATATTGTTAGTAAAAATATAAGGATACTCAAGAGAGCTGAGTCTGACTCAGTTCTTTGCCCACAAGTCCAACCAACAGTGAGGCTGAAAATATATTCCTGGTGTACACACGCACTCATAATGCATCATCCATATGCATGTATTTACACAGATGCTCCATATACGTACACAGCCAAATAAGACATCCAGAACATAGGCATACAAGACAGAGAGGTTCACTATAATTAATATTTATATATTTGTGTATGTATATGCATATATGTACAATATATGCCACTCCACTGTGCTATTCTATTGCAGTTGTCCTGTATCACTAATCTTTGAAAATATAAGGTAAAATACTCTTCAAATGAATAAGGCCATTCTTGAATAATGAAACTAAGTTAAAGTAAAGGTACCACAAAAACTTTGGTGTCAACCTTTATATAAAAGAGATTTTGAAAATAGTTCTCTCAATCTGACCTGTCCTTTCTTTTGTTTTCTGATAGATCAAACTTCGGTTGAGTAATGCAAGAAAGCACACATTTCCCGGTGAAAAAGGTATTAAGTGTACGGTAGAGCATGCACACTGTAAACAAAGAAATGAGGACTGACAGATTTATGTTGATGAATGGGAATTCTCAAGATGCTTTTTCTCAGAACTTTGGAATGATCGTAGGATCACAGAATTAGGCCTCTAGCTCAACCTCATGCTCACAAGGTCAGCTGTGAGCTCAGAGTAGGATGCTCAGGACTTTGTCCAGTCAGACCTTGAGAACCTACAAGAATGGAGAAAGGCTGGCACCAGGCCCTTGGAGAACCTCAGCCAAAGTTTTCTTATGGTTGAAAAATAAGCTTTTTATCTGTTCATTTGGAATGCTAGCAGATTAAATTTATGCTGATTATCCTTCATGCTTCTGCTATCCACTGCTATGAAAAGCTTGTCTCTGTCTTCAATAACATGAGCTTATGAGCACTGATGTACCCAAAGCTCTCTCTTCTGCAGGTTGAACAAGACCAACTCTCTGTACTAACTTACGGCTAAGTGCACCAGCCCCAAACCACCTCAGTGGCTCTGGACTGAATTTACTCCAGGCAATCGAGACACAAGATTTTAAAAAGTAATTTAGATGTTTAAGGAATGCTGTATTTCACTGAGTATATGTGGCTAGGGCTGTGAAGGAGTTGATGCTGCAGGGGTCATCTCTATAAGAAAAGACCTGGATGCTGCTGGTTGCAGCCTGATGAGCACTGAACCTACCATAAGGCACAACTATGCCAGTTAGTGAAGTTTTTGATGCTTATACATAAACACAGAAAAGTCAGAAAAAATGGATAGAAAGACGGGGAAAAAGGAAAGGAGTAAGAAACAATAGAGAAAACAGCAAGATTGAAGATAGAGATACACAAATCCCATAATGTGCTTGCTGTAATTAATAAAATCCATTAACCTCAACCTTATGAATAATTATCCATCTAGATGTTCACCTATCCAAATCAGCACATCCTAACTTGGATAAAGAAATACTCTAGAAGATGGTGTTGAAATCCTTACTGAATTGAGATAAATGGCTTGTGGATGAAGAGAAAGAAGTGTACGTTTTATGTTCATTAATTTTATCCCAAGGCAATCAAGTTAGATGATTTGCTCTTAACAAACGTGTTAATTGCTCCCAATTACCTTCTCCTTCATATGCTTTCTTAAAATTCTAAATGTAAAGTTTTGAAAAGTAGACAAAGATATTAGGTTTTTTTTTTTAACTATTTTTAAATAGAAGACTTTCTTATTCTACAATCTTGGGGGAAAAATGCAGTTACTGGAAACTGAAAAGATAGACTGAGAAAAATACATATTTACTGTTGGCTTCAAGAGAAATGTATTTCTTTCCTGTTTAATTTTCTCATATCTAATTTTCATGTTATATTGGGAATAGTTTGAAAGTTTTATGTAATTAAAGTAATATGCATTTTCCTATAATGTGAATTAATGTAATTATTGTATCACATCTAATACTACCTTGCTTTAATTTAATTTAATTTAATTAAGTTTTTAAATTCCCTTTTCTTGGATCAAATACAGTAATTAAGTGATTGGCAGAACTACAAAGGGGATCTGAATCACAGAATCATAGATTGGAAGGGAATTCCAAGGTCATCCAGTCCAACTGTCCAGCCTTCACCAATATTTCCCCACTAAGCCATGTCCCTAGCCAAAACGTCTAAATGTTTCTTGAATACCTCCAGGGACAGTGACTCAATCACCTCCCTGGGCAGCCCATTCCAGCAACAGAGCACTCTTTCAGAGAATAATTTTTTCCTAGTATCCAATCCGAACTTTGCCTGGCACAACTTGAGGCCGTTCCCTCTAGTTCTATCATGAGTTAGACAAGAGAAGAGGCTTACCCCAACCTCAACATGACTTCCTTGCAAGTAGTTGTAGAGAGTGATAAGGTCTCCCTTGAGCCTTCTCCAGGCTAAAAGATCCCAGATCCCTCAGCTGCTCCCCATAAGACTTCTGCTTGGATCCCCAGGAAAAGTTCCTTGTTCACCCTACACCTGATTTCTTCCCTGCTTGGTCATCTTACAGCATGGGGAAAAAGCATGCTCCTATGCCTCTAAGACTTCCTTCTTAAGGAGTGTCCAGTCTTCCTGGACCACTTCACTCTTCAGGACTGTATCCCAAGGGGCCCTCCCTGCCTGTGTCCTGACTAGTTCAAAGCCTGCCCTTCAGAAGTTGCAGTTTTGCTGGCCCCCTTTGTGACTTCACCAAGAATTGAGAACTCTACCATTTTGTGGTCACTCTGTCCAAGACAGCTCCCAGCCTCCACAACTCCCACCAGTCCAATTCTGTTTGTGAACGTCAGGACTAGCTGAGCACCTCTGCTGGTAGGCTGTCTTACTAGCTGTGTCAGGAAGTTATCTTCTACAGACTCTAGAAACCTTCAAGACTGCTTTTTTTTTCTGTCTGTATTGTCTTTCTGGTATATATCAGGGAAGTTGAAGTCCCCCAAGAGAACAAGAGATGGCAATTGCACAAGTTCTGCCAGCTACTCATGAAATGCCTTATCTGTCTCTTCATCTTGGTTAGGCTGTCTATAACAGACCACCACCAGAATGTTAGCCTTGTTAGCCCTTTCCCTGATCCTTACCCACAGAGACTTTGCCTTATCATTTCCAGCCCTGAGCTCAACAACATCAAAACAGTCTCTAGAGAAGGCATGCCACCACCCCTCCTTCCTTTCCTATCCCTTCTGAAGAGCTTATAGGCTTCCATTGCAGCACTCCAGTCATAGGAGTAATCCCACCATGTTTCAGTAATGGCAACTAAGTCATAGTTGGCCTGTTGCACAGTGGCTTCCAGCTCCACCTGTTTGTTGCTCATACTGAGTGCAGAGGTGTAGATATACTTCAGCTGTGCCATTTGGCCCCACCCCTAGTCCCATCATTATTCCCCAGGCTTATCTCTACCCAGCCTGGTTTTATCCCCTTCCCCCTTCATACCTGCCAGTTCTGCTTCCCCCTTTGAGACCGGTAAGACCAATCTGCAGCCATCAGAACAGGTGCTGAGTAAACTGTCCAATGGTCAACAAACACAAAATTTCTGAAGTTATACCAGCCTCTCAACCATATGTTTATGAGAAGGTTTTCCTGGTTCTCAGTATCATTCCCTGCCACTGATAGAGGAAAACACCATCTGCACTCCTGCTCCATCAACTAACCACCCCAATGCCCTGAAGTCACTTTTGATAGCCCTCAGGTTTCTCTCACTGTCATTGTTGCCATCCTGAACTATCAGTAAGGGATAATAATCTGAGGGACCAACCAGACTAGGGAGTCTCCTAGTAATGTCCCTGACTTGGGACATAGCACACTTCCCTATGGTTAGGGTCTGATCAACGTATGGGGCACTCTGTTCCTCTCAGAAGGGAGTTGTCCATGACTATTACCCATCTTTCCTTCTTGTCAGAGGCAGTCTTGTAGAGTTGACTGACTCACCCTAGACAACCTCCTGAGTGGACCTTCCACTGCATCCTCACTCACCTTTCACTCAAGTTCCAGAGCCTCAAACCTTGGGAACCTTGGGGTACCTTGGGAATCAGTGTTGATAGGGAGGGGATCAACCTGCAGTGCTGAGCCTGGATCAATTTCCACTTCTTCCCTTCTCATATGTCCCCTCCCTCTGCTTGACAGTGATAGGGCAGTGGCAGGGGGCCTGCCACTGTTTGGGATGTGTTACCCCAGTGCCTTTTTTGCAGGTTTGGCAGGGAGTTGCTCCACCAGTCTATCTCCTGCTTACACTCCCTGATGCTCCTTAACTCTCCATCCCCTCCTTGAACTTTGACACCAGAGATTAACAGCATCTACCTGCTCACAACTCATGCAGGCAGTACCCCTGATGCCCTCCAGCAGTAGCAACAGGCTCAGGCACTCCCTGCAGCCAGCAGCCCAAACTGCCATATTTCTGGCCAGGCACTCTGTCTGAGTCACCATATTCTTTTTGGGAAGAGCTTTCTACCTAGCAGAGACCATAGCTATATGTGTTGTATGGGAGGCAGCTGATAGGTGAGCCAGTTTCCTGACTTGGCATTGATAATCCATTCTCACTGCTCACCTGCCCTGTGCCAACTGCCCCTGTCAGTTGCCCGTGTTAATTGCTGTGCAATGCTCTTCTGACATGTCACGCCTCATTTTCCTGTCCTGTTTGCCATGTTCCTGGGTCACTGTATTCCATAGTGGCTGGCTTTATGCACACAGGGGTGGCGGTTGGTTGGGACTGTCTTGTTCTGAAGTCATAAGGCAGCAATTAATGTCATGGAAATTTGTATTTAAAGCATATTGAAAGTATAACTAAACAAGAAATCAAAAGTATGGGGCTTTCTCTACACCTTGTCTTCCCGAGAATGCATGTAGTGTGATACTGAAAATTCTTTTTTCCCCCCCCTTTTTCCCTCATTTAGATAATTAATCTTCTAAAATATTGGATTTTAGTAGTAGAACAAAAATAATTTTTTTCCCTAGGTCATCATAATCACATGCCCATTGGAAACAGTAGTCTCTTCATGATTTTTATATAGTTGTACTGCCTAACTACCTGAAATAGTCATGCTTTGTAGGAAAAGTCATATAACGTTAATAGATCAGTGAGATTCATGAGGTCTTCTAAACAGACTTAGTTTGAGTCTCTTGTGTTCACTGCTGAAGTATAGGAGACCTTCATTTTTTTCTTCTCCTGGTGTTAATTTTTAAGTAGTTGACAAAGTGTTCTATAGTAAAACATAACTATAAGAACTTGTTCTGTATCAACACTATAGATATATGTATATATTCTTTAAGTACGCTTTGTGAATTTTAACTAGAAATTTAAAAGAAAATGCTTACAAAGACATTATTCTATATCTTCTTGAATATATATGCTTCATGTGGAACAGACAGTGGGGCGAAGGATGGCTTTAAGGTATATTCTTTTATTTTTTATGTAGACTTGTTCATGCACAATTTGTAAAAGCATCTGATTTTTTGTTGCACTTTCTACAGATCAGTGTGTCCATTCTGATAATGAGACTGCAGGGACTACAGGCCTTTGTTTTGTTGACTAGCTGTTATACTGCAGGCTGGGAGAAAGGCTGTGTAGTGCTTCTACAAACTTAACACCAGTAGGGGATTCAGTCTGTTGTGGATGATGATGGAAACTTGAATTAAAATAGCTGGAAATAAAAGCTGTGATGTTTCAAGCATATCTTCATGCTCTTTTTTTTTAGGAAGAAGAAATATGTATCATTTTCTTATATCCTCACATAATTGGTCATCATAGTCTATGAGAGGGCAAACCTACACTTGTGAGGCAGAAAATATGTTTCTATGCCTTTTTGATCCCTTGTCTTATAGAAGTGTTTGTAAAATCTCATTTTCTCTCTTCCTGCAGTCTCAATTAAGGTTGTGCTCTTCAAGTGCCGTGTTCTCAGTGTTGAGGCAAATTGCTTCAGTACTTTAAAGGTGAGAGCTTGTCAGCTCTTTGTATGGACTACTGAATATTTGGAAATATAGCCTTCAGCCTGCTCTCAACAAATACACTTTTTAGTTCTTTATAACTTCCTACATCATATATACTATTGTTTCACCTTTCCAGCAATTTTTGCATCTGTTACTTCTTTTTTTGGAGTAGTTTAGAATTTTATAGTACTTTCTGGAACTCAATCTTAATAGTCTTTTCTAGAACTCAGTCATTTACAGGCATTCAAGCTGAACTGAATGTTAAGAAGTGCTGCTAGGGGCAATAGCTGGAGATATGTGCTAGAAGTCAGTCAACTTTTCTAAAACATCCTTCTGTTTTTATAACTTTTAAGAGATTTTTACATGACCTAATTGGAACTAGCTATTAAATTTTGTTGAAACTGAGTTTCTGTAATGTTAATCAGTTGCAGTAAATCAGTTTTCTCAAATTCTCTAAAGATAAGCAAAGAAAAATGGAAAGCTTAATTTAAGCTTTTAGTATAAATTAAAGCATATATAGATCCTCAGAGGTGATCAATCACTGTAGAAATTCTTGTGCCTAATCTTCTTGCTAAAATGCATCAACAAATGAATATTAATATTCAGCAGTGCAAACGGGCATGTCATGGAAATTATGTGAGAATCTGAGAATCCAGAATTAATGGCTCACATTTCTCATGTGTTAGAGCAGTAAATGTATCTGTATTTGCAAAGAGAACATAGTTACAGCCAGAAAAAATGGAGTAACTAAAATCTGATAAATATGGTGACCATCTTGGAACAATCCAATGATTTTTTTTCAGAGAAGATTGAGCCTTTTGAAAATGACTGTATGTATTATATGTTGGCTCATGTTGACTAGCCACCATATCCTTTTCCATCGTGTGACTGTCCATTCTGCCAGAAGTCTGTAGTGTTGCATGGGGTTGTTTTGACTGAAGTGCAGGACCCAGTACCTTGTCTTGCTGAAACTCATACAGTTGGCCTCAGCCCACTGATTCAGGCTATCCAGATTTCTCTGTAGGGCCTTCCTACTCTCATGCAGCTTATCAGCACTTCCTTCAAACTTGTTATTATCTTCAAACTTACAGCAGCTGAACTCAATCCCTTTATCCAGATCATCAATAAAGACAGTAAACAAGACTGGCCCCAATACCAACATGTTGGCAGCTGGATTTAACTCCATTCACCACCACTTTCTGGGCTTGGGCATCTAGCTAGAGTTTTAGCCAGCAAAGAGTGTACCTATCCAAACTTCTCTAGGAGAAGCTTCCAACTTCTCTAGAAGAATATTGCAGGAAACAGTGTTGAAGTCTTTACTAGACTGCTTTGTAGATTATGTCCACATCCTTTCCCTTCTTCACCAGTCAGGTATCCTGGTAGAAGGAAATGGGGTTAGTTGGGCAGGACCTGCCTTTCATGAACCCATGCTGGGTAGACCTGGCCTCTGATTATCTTGTACATGTTGTGTGATTAAACTGAATACGATCTGCTCTAAAACCTACCCCAATAATGAGGTCAGGGTTACAGACCTGTAGTTCCCTCAATCGTCCTTCAAACTCTACCTGTGGGTGGGCATCACATCTACAAGTCTCCAGATGTCTAGGACCTTGAGTTGCATGGGTCCCTGGGACCTTCCTTGTTGACCAGGACTGCTGATACATGATGATAAGTGGCTTGGTGAATGCTTCTGCCAGCTCCCGCAGTACCCTCAGGTGAATCCATCTGGTCCCATAGAATTGTGATAGTCCAGGTGAAGTAGCAGGTCACTGCTTTCTCCTGAATTATGGAGCAGGTATTATCCTCCCCATCCCTATCTTCCAGCTCCTAGTGCTGGTTACCCTGTGGATAACTGGTCTGATTATTAAAGTCAGAAGTAAAGAAAGCACTGAGTACACCAGCCTCATCCTTTTCCTCATCCTTTGTGATGTTCCCTGTCACATCCAATAAAGCATAGAGATTCCCTTTGTTGTTGTATTTGTAAAAACAATTTTTATTGTCTTTTACAGTGGTGTCCAGATGGTTCTAGTTGGACTTTTGCCTTTTTTCTCTCTGCATATCCTGTCTTTCTACCCTTCCTGCATTGCCTACTTCTTCCTCCAAAGATGTAAAACTCATTTTTCCTTCTAGTCTCAGTGAAATCTTGTCCAGCTAAGCCCATCTTCTTCCACACCAGCTCATCCTATGGCACACAGGATGTCCTCCTCCTGTGCCTTCAATATTTCCCTCTTGAGTAATGTCCAGCCTTCCTGGGCCCCTTTACCCTACAGGACTGTCTCAATCTGAGGGACTCTCCCAGCCATTGTCTCACAAATAGTTCAAAGTCTGACCTCTGCAATTCTGAGACAGTGGTTTGCTGAGCCCCATTCACCATGAATTGATCTGGAAGTCTAACATTTTGTGCTTGCTATGCCCAAGACAACTTTTGACCACCGTATCTCCCACCAGTCCTTCTCTGTGTACAGCAGGTCTAGCAGGACACGTACCTTTATAGACTCTTATAAGCTGTGTCAGGAATTATCTTCCACACATTTTGGAAACCTCTTGGATTGTTTCATCTCAGCCGTATTGTGTTTCCAAAAAAAGTTTGGTAAGTTGAAGTGACCCAAGAGAACAAGGGCTAGTGACTACATGTCTTCTTCCAGCTGCTCACAGATAGCTCCATCTCTTTTACCCCAACTGGGTGGTCTATAACAGACTCCCATCAGAATGTCATCTTTGCTGACCTTCCCCTGATCCTTACCCTTAAGGACTCAACTTTAGCATTCCCAGGAAGAGCTCTACACTCTACTGCATCACCATGTTTTAGTGATGGTGACTAAATTGCAGTTTTCCTGTTGCACAATGGCTTTGAGTTCTACTGCTTTGTTACCCATGCTGTGTGCATTGGTGTAGATGCACTAGAGCTGGGACACTGATCTCAATCCTAAGCCTTGCATGCTGTCCTTAGGCTCATAGGTATGAGACTTCTCATGCTTCAATAATTTTCTTTTAAAGTTACCTTTAAAAGTCAAGGTTTAAAAGTCATCTTCAAGATAACTAACAATTAGGCCTTACTATTGGGCTTGGTCCATTCACCAAGTAGGTCCAGCTGTAGTGTACTGTTTCTTCATCTAGCATTTTTCCTGCCAAATGGTAATGATTTTACAGAGAACTGTCATGACATAACTATATCATCTAAGTGATTCCTGTCTTTGGGATGGAAGTCTGCACTAGAGTTGCATTATTTCTGATACTACCTTCTATACTCTCATGATGTTCAAGAGAATAGTATTCAAAATGGTTTTCATCTGCTGTGTTCATCTGGTGCATCCACCACTCCTGACAGCATTTGGGGGGTCTCAGTTATTTCTCATCTATTTGAGGAAGAGTATCAAGTCTTTCTTGCTGTGACAGTATTGCACAAATACTAATCCATCTAAGTTTTCTGATAGTTATCCCCGAAAGAGCATATAAAAGGCAGTGTTACTGAGCAATCATTTGTACAAGAGGGTGTTGTAGAATTTAGATCTTTCAGCCTAAGGTTAACTCTTCCAACAGTCAGGAACTGCTCAAAAAATGTCAGCTGCCATGACAAAAAGATGTGAAATACAATTGTCCAAATATTGCATGCTGGTGCTGGCTCTTCATTTAGAGACATGAGCTTTGACTCTTCCATCTGCTAGGCTTAATACATTGTGTTAAACATTTGATAGGTCAGTTTTCTTGTAGCCATGCTATCCATTTACATCTACTTTCACTTTGACTAGGACAGTTTTTCCTCTATATTTCATTCACTCACTTCTCATCATTTAACATTGGTGGTAGTGTTAGCTTTCTTCCTGTTTAACTTCATACAAAGGATCTGCATAATTTGACAGTTTCTTTCTCTCTAATAAAGGTAATCACCCAATAGTACTTATTACAGTAAACAAAAATGAAGTTTTGAAATCGACTATGAAGTTCTTTCTAAAATGAGAATTGTAATATTTGCTGTTGTTAATACTGGTTATAACTGGATATTATTTTAATGGAACATATTACTACAAAAACAAGGCTAAAAATGAAAGTAAATATAGGTCATGTACGATTTTTTTTCCCAGTCTGTAGAGGGGAACATATTTTTGTTATTTGTTTGTAAATTGTGAAGAGAGAACTGTGCAGGTGTCTCTCCTGATGTGTGTCTATCATCTTTTTTCCTTATTTTGCTATCTGTTTACTATTATTGATCATCAGATGCCCCATGAATACCTTTCTCTGTTTACACAGCAATTGCAGGATAGTGAGTAAATACATCTTATGTGGGCACTTGTTCTGTGTAAGTAAACCATCCATTTATCCTCTTCAGAAAATTCATTACAATTTCATGGGATCTGATATGTAACAGTAATATCAGGATCTACCTCTGACATTGTTCTGAAGGATGAAATTCTGGGAAATAAATCCACAAAATCATTGAACTACAAACTAACCCTTTTCTATCTTTGCTCGGCATTGTCACTGTGTTGCATCTGTGAAATATAAACCAAACATTCTTCTTGATTTCCTAAGCCACAATGGCAAAATAGTGCTATTGTAAAATACATTGATTTTATTATTTATTATTTAGTATTTTTTCCCCTCCTCCAGTGCCACCCATCCCCTTTCCTTCTGTCCTCCCCTCCAGGGGGAGGGATCTCTAGGGCAATGTGCGTCTCAACCAATTTAGTATGTTTTATGTGGTCAGATGTAAAGTCTAAGAATGAAAGGTAATGCCTACAGCATGAAGTCATATGATGTGAAGACTATGTGGGAAGGATAAAAGTGATTCACCAGCATGTAATACCATAGATGTTTAAAAAGGATGGAGGAAATTAGCATCTGGTTCAGCTCTGCTGAATCTAAGTGTACTCTTCCACACAGAATCATTGTGCAGTAGATAAGCATAAATTGTTAAGAAGAGGTGCATTGGCACATTAGGATACTAAATAGGAATAGGTTAAGATTAATGCCAAGGACCCATCTCCATAGCTGAACATTTTCAAGTGTATGTAATACTTTTTATTAGCATTAAGCTTTCTAAGTGGGGCCATGATTTTGAAACAAGACAATGACTAACTTATGGTCTTGTAAACTAAACTCCATTTTTTAAATAGCTGAATATCATCTAGGGAATATATAAGAGTGGCTGTTTGCATTTTCTTTTCTTTCTTTCTTTTTTTTTTTTCTTCTTCCTTTCAGTATGCTTTTCTCAACAATATTTTCATAATTAGTTGGAACAGATAAAAATAAGAATGATTTCTGCAGTTTGTATATCAAATTGTTTGTGTCATAAAGGAGTCCTGTGAATGATTCATGTGTTTTGTAGTCATTTTAGTGCCATGATCACTTCTTGTGGATTCAAAGTGATACTCTGTTGTGGTATGTCATTGTCCAGGAGTGTTTGTTGGCATGTTAGCTATGGGTCAGGTGCCAGCCAGATGGTGTGGAGAGAATCTATCAGGAAAGCAGTTGGACTGTTCCTGCTTGGGAGATGCCTAATTCATTACAGGAATATCTCTTCAATTCAAAAAGTGTGTGGTGTGTGGATGCTAGATACTTTCAGGATAAATATGGTCACACAGTAGTCAAAAGGAGTATGCATTATGAAAATTAGAGACTCTTATTGACCAAAACCAACCAACCAACCAAAAAAAACCAACCCAAAGACCCTAACCGTAAATCCTTTTAAATAAAAACTATCCAAAAATTGAGAATCATGTCAAGCATTTAAAAAGAAGGAAAGGAATGCATCTATCCAGCAAAATGTTTGTGTAATGTTCAATAGTAACTCTTGTCACAACAAGATGAAATGTTGTTTATTAACATAATTGTAGGAATTAATTATGAAACACAAAGTATAAACGGAACAAACAGGCAGTTGCAAATGTTGAACACCACAGAGATTTGGCTGAAAACGCACAATAAATCATGTCAGTGAAATGAGAAATCAGTTATCAGTATGCATCCACCAAATCTCTTCACTCCTGGTTTTACTAAAGCTTTTAAGAATGACCAGTGAGAAAAATGGATCAACAGCAAAGTATATTCAGACATCATAAAAGGTCGGATGGTTATTTTACTTTTGAGTACTATTAGAGATCTGAAATACACCAACAGAATGAGAATTACAGATGACTAAGAAGATATGCTGTGCCCACTGCCCTGTGCAGCCCTTTCCACGTCCACCGCCCTCTGGTGCAGACCCTTTCCCTGACCCCCAGCTGCCCCTCCCCTGGCACAGCTCCATGCCGTTCCATCGGGCCCTGTCGCTGTCACACAGAGCAGAGCTCAGCGCTGCCCTCCACTCCCTTTGAGGAGCTGGAGCTGCCATGAGGGCTCCTCTCAGCTCCTCTGCTCTGCACTGAGCCCACCAAAGCACTGCAGCTGCTCACCATACACTTTGGCCTTTAGACCTTTCACCACCTTTGTATCCCACCTATGGATGCTGTCCTATATTGTGACAACTAGACCAGCACCCAGTGCTGGAGCTGAGGCCACACAATGCAAAGTAGAGCAGGACAATCCCTTCCCTTGCCAGGGTGTCAGTGCTGGGCATAATGCACCCCCGGGTACAGTTTGGCTGCCAGGGTGCTCCGTTTGCTAATGTTCAGCTTACTATCAACTGGAACACTTAAATCTCTTTCCATGGAGCTTCTCTTCCCCTGGTCTATATATAACTAGGGTTGTCCTATCCCAGGCACAGAATCCAGCACGTGCACTTGTTAAATTTCATGGGATAGGTGAAATTTAAGAAAGATCTCTCCAGCTTTTGAGATCTTTCTGCAAGGCCTCTGTATCCTCAAGGGAATCAACAGCTTCTTCTAATTTAGCTTCATCAACAGGTTTAGTATGAATTTCAGTCCTACATCCACATCACTGATAAAGATGTTAAAGAGAAGCTGTCATAAAACGGAGCCCTGTGGAACCCCACTAGTGGCTGGTTGCTAGCCTGATGCTGTGCCTTTGACTTTTTATCCTGTCAGCCTGTCGTTCATCCACAGCATTACGTACTTAGCTGGATTTGAAAGATCTGTATTTAAATATTGGAATTAATTTCCCGTGCTTATTTAAACTACTATTCTGATGCTGGATATCAGAAGATTTTGTGAATGTATTCAACTTTGTGGACTGTTGTTAACTTGTTTCATAGTATTTAGCTTAGCTAATATGTAAATTTTCTTAAGCATTAGGAAAATGGGAAAACTGTGCATCTAAGAAATTAAAATTGTTAACTAGCATTTTTTTTTCTCACATAAGCTATGTATAAACTACACTACAAACAGTAGTTGAAATACATGCTTACAAAATAGTGCTTACATAATCTTTTAGTTATGAGATCATTGCTTTTATTGAAGTTACTTCATATGCATACGTTACTTATGCCTTGCAGTTTTTTAGTTAATTATTTACCAGCAAAAAATTAGAACTATGTTTTTACCAGTTTGTTTAATAATTATTAAAAGCACTTACCATTGTTGTGTTTCATAATTGCTGCGATGTTTTTCACAATGGAAAATAATTTCTATCCTCATAAAATAGCCATTATGCTATTCCTACTAAGTTACAATATAGTGATTTAAATAAGATTTTCTTTTTTTTTTTCTTTTTTTTTTTTTTTTTCCTGTGAATGAGAGATGTAGAGAAGGAATTGAATAGGACAGAAAAAAAGTTCCTGAACTGCCTTTTAAAGATGTTGAATAAAAAAAGAAGAAAAAAGACAAATACTCCTGCAAAAAAAGTAGTAGGGAGAACTTGTAGTATGTGGATTCCTATCTACCACAGTATAGGACTTAAACACTTTGTAAGCTGTCTTGGAAGAAATAAGTAATTTTTATGACATATTTCAAGTATAAGTTTTGCTACTCAGTTGTTTCTATAAAACTTGATCTGGAACAATTGGATTGGTAGAAAAGTTTAAATTGTTAACAAACCCTATGTATAGTACAGCAGAATAATGATATAAATAGATCAGAGGCAGAAAACAAGTGACTTGCTTCTAGCTTGGTCCTGTAGAAAAGTTTGAATTTTACTTCTTTTCAATTCCTTCATGTGGAAAAGGTGGATTTTTCCTAGCTGTAAAGAAAATTGATCTTTATGAGCATTTTTAATACCATGCTACTTGCAATTAAAAACGAGTGAGAACTGGTTTTCCTGTCTTTTCATATTTTCACACGTGTACTACCAAGGGGCTTTTCAGTGTTTTAATTGAAAAAGAGGATGATAGTAAAGCTCTAGAAACATTTATGCATGGTATTATCATAAGCAAATTAAGCAAACATGGTCTGACCAAACTATTCTATCAGGCTAAATATGCTACCTGCTTGAATACTTTGTGGTTTAGCAGTTAGGTGTAGTTTAATGCTGCCTTTAGAGGATGTAATATGCACTCCTTTCCATTATAAGCATTTTTTTTTTTTTTTTTTCCCCATAAATCACCTTAAGCTTCTACTGGGGAAGAAAGTTCATTTCTTGATCTCACCTACAGATCTTAATGGAGCTAGACATTTAACTTCAAAACTTCTTACTTGAAAAACTATTCTCAGTTGAGCAGTGAAATGCTTGTACTCCACCTATATATATTATTCTTATTTTTCTGCACTCTTCTCCAACATGTCATGCCAATTAAATTTTCTGTGCCCAAAGGTGATGACAGTCTTGATAGATCTAATAAGCTCAGTACTTGCATTATTCTGAAGCTTAATCAGAGCTGAAGAACAAGGTGATCACCTTGTTCCTTGTATTATGTCCTTAGAGGAGTCTGAAGCAGTAGATTTTTTGGAAGCACCAGCATACACAGAGACAGTTAGGGTTTACATGAAGAGTTGCTGCTTTTCTTCCAAGAGGAGCTGCAAAGATTCAGTTAAGCGAACCACTGTCTACTACATCAACTAATTCAATCGACAATAGACTGCTCTCTTTTTTATTCCCCCACCCCATTTTTATTTCTTAAAGATTAAACAATCATTTGGATAAAATACATAGAAATAATTCACCGAGATCAAAGACCAGAGATCATATCTCTTGTTTTACTTCATCCTTATAATTCCTGAGATGTATGCTCTGTATTTCTTATTCAGTCAAAGTTTCCCTGTGGGCTTGCTGTAGTCAGATGTAAGATGGATTTGAGTGCCTTTCAGTCCATTTTTCAAACTGTGAGATGTCCTGAGACAATCAGTACTTCACACGGTATATGAAATCCAAATCCTTCACTGTTTCTGATCAGTCCTACAGCGTGGGGTTTTATTGCTGTTTAATACTTCCCCCCCCCCCCCCCCCCCAACCCTGTTAAAGAGCTTGTTTTATTTTTTTTTGACTCTGAATTTATATTTTTCTGACAACAGAAACAGGTACGGACTCAGCTAATGCTCACCAACAGAATGAAAAAGAAGAAAAATCATTTTCTTACAATTCTTACTATTGTATGATTTATGCAAAGTTTACAGATATAAGACTTTTTTTTTTTCGTCTTCAGGACTAAGAATTATATTGAGTACTGTTATTCATAGATATACTTCAAGTGCCTCTGAGAGCTTGCATGAACATGGAATAGTGTTTGAATAGGCTCTTCTTGTCAGATAGGACAAGTAATTCTCAACCACTTTGCTGACATTATTTACCACCTTAGCAATAATTGTATAAGTTTCACTGAGAATAACTTTAGTATTTTCTTCCAGATCTTAGGTAGAAATAGTTTGGTACTTCTCTTTGAATTCAAGATGATAATGTGGAAGAATGATGGAATGTGTGTTGGGAAGATGTTTGAATGTGGTTTTACAGAAACTTTTTGCCAGCTTACTAGGGGAAGAACAGATTGAAGTATTTAAGAAACAGCTCTTCCAACAAGTGTGACGAATGATGGTGTGAGTTGAAGAAGTAAATCTAGCTTTGCCCTATTTAAACCTCATCAAAGGTTAAAAAACTTGTGATTCAGTTTGAAGACAAAAGACCGAGAATTGACTTGTCTTCATATTCATACACACACACACACACACACACACACACACAAAAATCCTTGCTACAATCTGTGACAAATCCAATATTAACTTTGAGAATATTTTCCTCCAATTCTTGACAAGCTGTGGGGAAAAAAAAACAAAACAAAACCCAACACATTTTTCTGTAATTTGTAGTACTTCTCCAAATACATTACTGCTTTGGAAGAATAGGTATGCTCAGCGAGTAATCACATACTTATTCAGAGAGGTCAATATGCCTGGCTACATAATTTTATGAAAAATATTTTACATTGATTTTGTTATTTAGGGTTTCCAATCAACCAAGGCATGAGCAATGTAAATGCAGTACACTTTTATTTATGCATTTATACTTTCCACTCTGTGGCTAGTCCATTTAAAGGCCATATTACTTTTACGAACTCTCATATTAAAGACAGAATAGGCTTAACTAGTCAGAAAGTTTGTTCCAGAACTAACAAAGTCAATGGGAGGAGCAGTACTAACTTCACTATTCGTATCTTCTATGAGTGTGTTCAAAATCTGTTAAGAAGGCAAGCAGGTCAAGGAAAGAGAGTTAAAATAATCAAATGTATATATGAGTGTGTGTGTATATAACTTAGTAAACAAGAAATAAACATCACACTCCATAAGTCTGTGGTTAAATTATCATTGACCCCCGTGTTACTAAGTAACAGATTAAATAGATGAGGTACCTCTGTCTAGCATGTTCAAACTTGCAGTCTGAAATCTGATTACTGGACATTCAAATCCAAGGGAGAAGCATACTAAAACTGCAGTCAAAAAAGATATTGGTATTTGCAACTAAGTGAAGAATGTACATATTCATCCATTTTTCTCAGCAAATCAGTCAGTGCATTTTTACAGACAGACATGCATGATGCTAGAATAGTGTAAACATGTTTAAATTTTGATTTTTTTTTTTTAATTTTTTCAAAAGAAAAGCCCTGTGGAAATGTGACAACATTTGGAAGTTATGTAACTGCTTTTTCTTGTTTCTGAAACTCTACAATGCTTTTAATAGCAGTGTATTTCATTAATTGAACATGGATTTGTGATTCATAAGATACTTCATCAGTGATCTGAATGAAAGAATATGGAGTCCACTTTCAGCAAGTTTGCTGATGATTCAAAGCTGAAAGGAGTGGCTGACACACCAGAAGACTGTGCTACCATTTAACAAGCCCTGCACAGAATGGAGAATTGGGCAGGGAGGAACCTGATGAGTTATAACAAGAACAAATTTAGAGTCTTGCACTTGGGAAGGAGTAACTGCATGCATCAGTATAGGTTAGGGGATGACCTGCTAAAGAGGAGCTCTGCAGAGAAGGACCTGAATGTTCTGGTGGAAAACAGGTTGGCTATGCGGCTCCAGTGTGCTCTTGTGGCCAAGAAGGCCAATGGTTTCCTTGGGTGCATTAAAAAGAGTGTGGCCAGCATGTACAGGGAGGAGATCCAGCGGAGGACCACAAAATTTATATGGGGCCTGGAGCATCTTATGTGTGAGGAAAGGCTGAGTAACCTGGGACTGTCTAGCCTGGAGAAAGGAAGACTGAGAGGGGACCTGATAAATATTTATAAATACTTAAAAGGAGGTGGGGGAGCAGATTGATTATGCCAGGATTGTCTTGGTGGTCCATAGCAGTAGGACAAGGAGTAATGGCCTAAATCTTGAACATAGAAAGTTCCATGCTAACATGTGGAAGAGCTTCTTTATGGTAAGGGTGAGAGAACTCGGTAACAGGTTGCCCGGCGAGGTTGTGGAGTTTCCTTGTATGGAAATATTCAGGACCTGCCTGGATGCCTGTTGTGCAAGTTATTGTAGGGAGCATTCTTTATCAGTGTGATCAGACTCAATGACCTCTTGAGGTTCCTTCCAATCTCAGTGATTCTGTGATTTTGTGATTTCATTCTCTTATTCTGCCTAGATGAATCAATGACTTTCTAAATCTAAAAAATATGTTATTAGTTTCTTTCACGACGTCTGTGTTTTCCTGTCTCCATCACCTGTTAAAGTCCAGAGGATAGATAACTGGGAGATGAGCCTGGCTCTTAAGAGAGGATGCAGGAGAGAATTTTATCGAGAGTGGTTCCATTTGCATAAATGGTGTGTACTTCATCTAACATGTAAATGTGCCACACCTTCTGAATGATAAAAGCACTAATGCTTATAGATAGAGTGAACTACCACATTGTTAATATTTCTGAAGTAAACTTAGCTTCACAGATACCAAAAATGGGAAGTAAAATCTTAAAGGTGGATACTATGCTACATTTGGGATAGAAGCATTTGCAGAAATCTTAAGGAGGCTAATTCTTTGTACAATAGAATCCATAAGATTCACAACAAATTAAGAAATCCATGCTGCTTGATAGAAGCTAATATTGCAGAGAAAGTTACAAAGATTTGTGGATTTTTTTTGCTTAACTTGTGGATATAGAGTCTTATTCATAGTGACTAGAAATGTCCCTTTGGGAGATACATATCAGCAAAGGTGAATTTTACTTTTAATGATAAAAAAAAAACCATATAATTTATGTGCCAACATCTAGTTTCTGCAGTGTTACCATTTTCTGTTAATTAAAGAGGAGAAAATCCATTAAGTAGGACTGTTTTTCATAGAGAAAATAATTTCATTTCTCCCTTCTGTGTACTTGCTCTTTTTTTTTTTTTTTTTTTTTTTTTTAATGTTAATCTACCTACCTCTATTCCATATTCATTGAAAATAGTGTTTATATAAAACAAGCTATGCACACAGAATAATCTAAAAAAAAATTGTACACATCTTTTATGGAGCACCTCCACTGTCCCAACGTGGTGCAGAGTCTGACTTTGTAAGACTTGACTCAAAGGTTGCAATTCATCATCAGAGTCTCCTTTAATTTGTATTGCATGGGATGATGCTGCAGGGACATATGCATGCTCTGGGGAGTTTTCCAGAGTCATGTTGAGGTAATTGAAGCTCTCCATATGGCCTGAACTAAGCAGGTTCTGCAGCTTGTTATCATCCTTTTTGGCACAGGCCTGATAGAAATGCTGCTGGTGCTAGTGCAACACTAACTGACATAACTGGGAGAGAAGACCAAGGATGAGTGCAAAAATGATACATTTTTTGCTCTCTTGCTCCTGTTGGACTTTCTTTTTTTTCTTCCCCTCCCCCCCCCCCCCCCCCCCCCCTTTTTACTTATTAGGTTTTTTTGTTTTGGTTTTTTGCCTGACAAATTTATTTTTCAGTGCAATTTTGTCATTAAGTTCCTGGCACATGCACTTTTCTACATAATTTTCACATGGACTAATTTGCCTTAGCTTGCAAGCGATGATGAAATAGGTTTTCTGGAGCCCAGTGGCAGTAAAACAGTCATCAGAATGCTTCTGCTTGGGCCTTTCACATCTTAAGCAATTTTTGCAGGACCAATATTTTCAAATAGGCTCTAGCTAGCAGCCAGGCACCCAGACTACTGCTTGCTCAAATTCTGCCCTCTCAGCCTGTCTAGCATAAGCAGCACAACTTTAGTTCTTCAGACTCCACTCCTCCCTGTTGTTCTCACCGAAGGTTTTACACAGTCTCTCCGGTAAAATGATGAGTGGTACAAGTAGGGTTGTGGTCAAGGCATAGCAGTTTATTTTGCTGCTTTATTCTTTTACTCTGTTATGGTCAGGGTCCTTCAGAAACTTTCAGGAATGTTTATTTCACCATGGAGTACTTTCTCCTTCTCTGGACTTCCAGTCTTGTTTCCCACTTGTTTTTGTTCCCTCATCCTTCCTTCTTTGCTCCCTCATTCTCTCCTTGCTCTGTTCAGTCCCTGATGTTTTCTGCCATTTCTTTAAAATATTATCACGATTGTGCCACAAACTTCCCTGATGGTCTCACCTGGTACCCTGCAACTTGCATGTCCTAATATGTCCTCCGTGTGGCCCTGTGTAAGGGAATCACAAAATCACAGAGCAGATTGAAAAGGACCTCCAAAGGTCACTTAATTCCATCTCCCCTACTACAAGCCAGCACACTAGACTGGGTTTCTCAAAGACACATCCAACATGTCCTTCCAGGGTTGGGGCATCCACAACTTCTTAGTGCACCCCCTCATAGTAAAAAATTTCTTGTATCTAGTCTAAATTTTCCCTTTCAGTATTCAACCATTACCCCCACCTATGTCTACAGTTCATGGTAAAGAGTCACTTCCAGTCTTTCCAGTAGGTCCCCACTAAATTCTGAAAGGCTGCTGTAAAGTACCCCTGGAGCCTTCTCCAGGCTGAACAACCCTACCTCTCGCAGCCTCTCTTTATAAGATATGTGCTCCAGCCTTCTGATAATCCTTGTGGCGCTCCTCTGGACTCAATCTAAGAGCTCAGTACTGGAGCTAATCTAAGAGCTCTTTGTACTGGATATCCAGAATTGGAGGCAGTCCTCCAAGCAGGGTCACATGAGGATGGGGAAGAGGGGAAGAATCTCCTTCTTGGTCTTGCTGTCCATACTTCCCTTTATGCATCCCAGGATATAATTATTTTTCCTTGCTGCAAGCACAAATTGCAGTCACATGTTCAGTTTTTCATCCACTGCTACCTCTTTCTCTGCAGGGTTGCTCTCAGTCTATTTGTCACTAAGTCTGGAGTGATGTTCAGGGCCTTTCTTATGGCCTTGCTGAACTTCAAGAGATTTACATGGACACAATTCTGAAGTCTATCAAGGTTCCTCTGGATGGTATGCCTTCCCTCTGAAGTGTCAGCCTACACTCAGTTTGGTGTCATCTGCAAACTTGCTAAGGCTGTACTCAATCCCTGTCTCCACAGCACTAACAGATGTTAGATACTACCAGTTCCAGTACAGATCCCCGAGGGACACCACTTGTCACTAGTCTCCATGTGGACACTGAACCACTGCAACTCTCTGGTATGACAATCCAGTGTATTCCTTGTCCTCTGAATAGTCCATCCGTCAAATCCATCTCTCAAGGTAGATGATATCAACTGATACACCAGTACCATCACTCTGTTGTAGAAGACCACCAAGTTAGTCAGGCATGATCTGCCCTTAGTAAAGCCATACTGATTGCCATTAATCACATCTCTGTTTTCGATGTTCTTTAACATGACTTCTAGAAGAACCATTATTTTACCAGACACAGAGGTGAGGCTGACTGGCCAGATTCTTCAGATGATCTATAACCTCATCTTCTCTTGAATTTGCTGGTATTTGATTACCTCAGTCTCTTGCCTTGAGATTCTGTGGCTTGGAGGTATGGTAATAACAATTGCGAGTGAAGCATACGGCAAAAAGCTGTTGACTACCTCAGCCTTCTCTATGGCAGTTGTAGTCAGGTCCCCAGTTTCACTTACGTAGGGGTTTACAACTTCTTTTTTCATCCTTTGAAGTTTTATGTAACTGTGGAAACTCTTCTTGTTATTCCTCATATCCCTAACCAAGTTTATCTCTAGCCATGCCTTGGCTTTTCTGATCCCATCCCTATCCTCCTGAACCATGTTGCCATAACCTTCACAGTGTGCGTGTCCGTACCTTCACTGTCCATTAATTTTTTTTTTTTTTCCCCCCCGTTATAGTCCTGATTCAGCTGTTCTGATCTCTTGCTTCCCTCATCTGAATTTTTGGATGTTGGAATCAAGAGGACATTTGCCCTAAGAAACCTTTTTATTTTCCATCTGTCTTCCTTTAACCCCAAAAGAGGTTTCTCAGGAAGTTAAGTTTACGTTCCAGAGGTTTAGATTTTTGCTGAGCCTCTAGCCCTGAAGATCATGAATTCTATCAGGGCATGATAACTATAATTGAGGCTACCTCCCATCTTGACTTCTTCAGTAAGTTCCTCTGTGCCTATGAACAGCAGGCTCTGTCTTGCACCTCCTCTGGCTGTCTATTGCCAGGATTAGGAATTTATCCTTAGCTCACTTCAGGAGTCTCCTGGTCTGCTTACCTTGCAGTGCTGCTTTGCCTGCAGATATCAGTATTGTTGAAGTGCACCAGTAAGATGATGTCTTGTGAGCTTAACACTTCCAGTAATTGAAGAAAGAACTTTTCACCAGTGTCCTCACCTTAATCAAATGGTCTGGAGGAAACAAAAACCATGAAGTTTCATTTGCTGGCTTGGTCTTTAGTTTTTACATGCAAGCTCTTGAACAGCACAGTGCTGTTTCTCAGAGAAAACTCTGTGCAATCCATTCAATTTTTTACATAGGGGACAACTTGCTCACCTTTTCTCCTGAACAACTTACAGCCATTTGTTACTGTACTCCAGTCTTGTGATTCATCCCACCATGTTTCAGTGTCAGTGATCATATAATAGCTTTCTGGCTGCATAGCAGCTACCAACTCATCCTGTTTGTTACCAATGCTGCATGCACCAGTATAAAGGCACTTCATTTGATCTATTGACTGTCTCACTTTCTTGGCAGAACCTCTTTGAAGTGTTGAGGAACATTGCTTACTACTCCAGTATATATACTCTTTCACCCTATCACCTGTGAGTATGTGAGTGTCATGGCTTAGTGCCCCATGCTCTTAGTTAATTAGTTTAAAGTGCAGTTCTCTAAATCAGCCAACCTGCCAGCAAAGAAACTTTAAGCATACTAACACTCCTTGCCATGTAACTTGAAACATGGATTTTCAAATGCTGAAATTTTGGCAGATGGTAAGACGTGCCTTTTCTCTGAAGTCTTCCATCCCCGACTTCATTTCTCTTTGACAAGGGCTCTCACAACTGCTCCATCTCCAAGGTGAGGTGAACGTTTTTATGATAAGAAAATCCTGACCATGACGATACATCTTAGGTCAGGATTTTATCTTTGTCAGTGATTGCCAACAAATACTAAGTGAAGCCAGTAGGAATGAGATTGGATAAGTATACCAGGACTTTTCTTCAGAATAGTCCTTCTGTTGGAAGTCAAGCAATTACTGAAGAAACATGTATAAAAAAAAACCCAACAAAAAACAACAAAACGACCACCATAACAACAAAAACCCCAAACCCAAAAACCAAATAAAGGTCTCTTTTCCACTCTATGACTCATTCAGGAAAATTGCTTGTGGTCCTTTGGTGGTGTTAGCAGAAGGAATAAATACCTCAGACTTCCCCGCCCCCCCCCCTCCCCCCCCCCCCGATTGGTGTGGTATGCAGTGGAGATTAAACTAATTTAAAATACTGTTACTTAATCACCCAGTGTGAAGATTCTGTGACCAGTTCATACAATAGTTTATATTATTTCCTCTGATTTCTGAGTAAGACAGTGTCCTAGAGCAATATGCCTTTGACTTTCAATCTAAGAGTCAGGGAGTAAATTTCTTATTTCATGGTAGCCACAGAAAATAATAACCGAAGACCAGCAGTGTAGCACAGCTGAAAGAAGGAGTACATTACAACTGAAAGAAGGAAATATGCTTATTGGCTAGTCTATTTAGTAGGTAATGTGATCTGTCAATCAAGCACAATGAATCCTACAGTACCAACTCCTTTAAGCAGTCTCAATTATTTACATATTCAAGCACTGTCATTCTCGCTGATTACCTACTTGTGAAATATGGATTAATGCCAAAATTATCAGCACTCTGATGGAGTCTTTATGGTATGCCAGCTAATTTTTCCCGTTTGTGTTGTAAATCTGGATTTGGGATGACAAGGTAATTGGATCATATTTAGAAGTCTGAAAAACTTTTACCAACAAAAAGTCAGAAACTGCAGATATTATCAGTATGATAGTAATGAGGAAGTACAACCATTAGCGTACTACTGTGTAACTGCAGGTTCTCATCTGTTTTCCAGTTGTGTCCCATTATGTCTTTTGAAGGAAGTTCAGATCAATTTTGAGTTATAGAAGGGCACAAGGTTTTTCTTGGAATTAAAACTAGATGTAAATTCTCGGTGAAGTTCAGGTTAAGGTTTACAGCATAAAACTGATGGTAACAGGAATATAAGAATGTAACTCTCAGGTTCATCAGTCCAGATGTAGTCGTATGTTGTGCTTCAAAGCAAATGCAAAATTTATGTGAGATGACATCTATCCCCCCCCCCCCCCCCCTTTTTTTTTTCTAAATTAATTTAGAGAAGACCTTTGTTTTAGCAAGAACGTTGGTTTCTGCTATTTTTTATTGCTTCCAGAAAAGAAGCTTCATATTTTTCAGACCAAAAGGAAAGAGCTGTGATTTCTGCTGCTTATTGGTCAGGTGTGTTAGGGTTTGGGTCCTTTATTAGGGAGCCTTAAGTCTATAAACAGTCTAGCCATTTTGCATCAAACAAGCAATAGTTTAGGATCTGTTGTATAATACAGAAGGTTTTGTGTTTCCACCAGCATTGTGATTACTTCCTTTTTAAAGCGTGGCATGTCTGCTATCTGGCCTTTGGCTTGCAGCTTTGGCTTGTGTCTATTTCAACCTCAGGTACAGTATTCTTATGCTGTGTAGGCATTAACAAAATTCGAGTTACTATTTCCTTGCTCTCTCCAGTGCTATCTTCTGTAAGACAGTGATTCAAACACCTTGTCTAAATTTACCTTTTTATGACAGTTATGACATTTTCCTTTGCCTTAAGTTGCACTCATGAATCAAAACTAGAGTAACCGAAAATGATGCTTTGCAATAGGATTTAGACATGAGCTGTCTTTTTCATCATCATTACTTTCATTCTTTTTTTTTTTTTTTTTTTCTCACTGTTAAGACAAACACAGGAAATACGTTTGCTCTCCTAGCTCTTCTATTTGCAAAGGCACAGCATTGATGTTATTATAAAGAACAAAAATAAAATAAAAAATCCCTGACAAAACTGCCAAATAAGAAAGTACCTTGTTTTCTGCACTAGCATATAGATCTGGTAATCCAGCCTTCTTGGCTTCACACCAAATCCAGCACTGAGCCTAGTGATTCATGGTGTGTTTATGCACACTAGTGAGCAGCTGTTGCTAGAGGGTCTTTTTGTCTCATGCTGCTTCAGCAGTATAGCACTTCAGTTGCCTCTATAGGCAAGCATTATGAAAATTCTGAGTGAAACTACAGTAGACACATTCATCATTATTAATCTTTCAGTGTTAAGAAGGAAAATATGAGAACAATGCATATTTCAAAACATGCGAAGGGTAAAAATTTCCAAAACTCAGGAAGATCTTTTGTTCTTTGAGAAGAAGCTGAGTATGTGTACATCATGTTTGATAACTATCAAAATCCTAGGCATGAGTTGTTTTTTTCGTTTGTTTGTTTTTGTAATGGATGGCATTAGACGTTCAAGTCCTAGGCAATCGATTAGAAAAGATACGTATCAACATGACGTGACTACTTACACAACAAAAAGTAGTTTACGGTCAATGTTGATAGTGTTCAGCTACACCTGGAACATTTGGCTGAGTTGGAAAAGGCTGTTAACATGCAAACAGTAGTGAATGGGTGGGCCATGTGGAAAATGAGCTTATTTACTGAGGTTGCCAAGGGAAGAATAGGGGAAAGGAGAAGACACTGAGAATTTACATAATATTAACTTGTTTCTTGTTTCCTCTCATCATGTTTAATGTAAACACTACATTATAGGAATCTTATAGATCACCATAGAGGGAATTCTTGTGTATCTCTGTGGCTGTTAGTGGTCTATTTAACTGTTGCAGTAACATTAAGTAACTTACTTTTAATACAGATTTCACAGTTTTCACTTGTCACGTGGTTGGTATGTGATCTGGTAACACTGACAAATAGTTTCCAAAAGTGTATACAAATATAGCAGCAGTACCTGGTAAAACTTGAAAGAGGTTGATAATGCTTTATAATCCTCACAGTAAGTAAGTCAGTTAAATCTGCAATGTTATATATTGTAGGCTTTGATTCTTCTCCTGACTTGTGGGGACTGATTACTCTCATGATCTACACAATATTAAGTTCTTGTACAGATATTTTAAAGGCAAGAATAGACGGAGGGTCAGGACTTACACCTGCAGCTCTATTTCACATTGAGAAAGCTGTGTTAATATACTCGCAATAGGATTACATTGCAACAAGGGAAATTTATCTTGTATATTAAAATAAGAAAAACTAATGATAGCCTAATTTCAACTTGAAATAGACTGTAGAGATTATTGAGAACTGTTAAGGAATTGAGAGCTGCAAGAGACTTTCAAGAACAGGCTAGACACATGTTGGTAGGCTTGATTAAATGATAACTAATACTGTCTTTGGTCTGGTGTGCTGGGACTAGGAATATGTTCAGGATCCCATCAGCCCTGCTTTCTGTTTTACTGTGCTGTTGGTTTTAATTCATTTGCTATCGCCATTTGAGCAGACAAGCAGAGAGATTCCAAAGAATGGAGAGCAAAAAAAGCAATTACTGATATTTGCTGAAAATGCAGGTAGGAGAAGATTTCAATTAAATGTTTGTTTTCCACTTTCTTTGTCACTGAGAGAATGCAATGAAGAACGACATATTAAATTACAGTTGCTGTAAACTTGTCCCTGTTAATACATGAAGAGGAAGAAACATTTGTTTGATATTTCCTTTGTCTCTTTATAAAGAACAGACGATCAGAATGCAAGTCAGAGAAGACTGTTTAGCTGTTTTGCAGAGTGCAGTGACTTATACCTGCAATTTACTGACAGACTGTTTTTTAAATCTCTGTGCTTCTCATTCTTTGCACCTTCTGCAGGTGCTGTGACTTTCCATTATGATCAGAGTTTGGTTCTTACAAAAAAAAAAAAAAAAAAAAAGGCTTCTGTGGATGTATAATGGCAAAGTAAGTGGTTTCCTTGGCAACGTCATCAGAACTGTGCTCTTGGCTCTCTTCATTTTAGTATTGGACTCATCAGTTTGAAAAGAGAAATAAATGCGACTGGTTTCAAAACAGGTGAAATGAAACAAGAATACGTTAATGCAATTGAATCACTACTGAATGAGCAAGAAAATCATTGCCCTCCTTACTGTTCTGTTCCCTTTTACTTCCTTCACTGAAAAAACTTTCAACCCAACTGCATGCCTTTTGCAATACCTTTTGGCATACCACATAATCTTAACTTTCTAGTGTTCAGAGTACCAACAATTTCAATACAAGATTTATATTTTAGTGGTGCAATTTGTGGTTCTCTTGACTTTGATACAACTTCAGTTTCTCCTTTCTGTCAAGAACAATTATCAGTAGCACTGTCTATGAGTCAGCAGTGAAATTGAGGAAAACTAGAAACTTTAGTGAGAAGTTTGTGATTTTTATATAGTGGAGGATGAAAAGAGGGATAGCCTTTGGTAGTGATCCTGTCTGGAGACCATTGTGCACTCAGGAGCTGGTGATCCACACTCGTACTAACTCCAGTATGCCCAGGGCTGCCCTACGTTATGCTGCCTAAACAGCATGGCCCTCAGGCCTGCACTGTGCTGCATAAATCCCTTGGCCTTGGTGCAGTCTCAGCCAGCTAATGCCATTCTTAGAAGCAGTGAAATTAGATTGATTTGGCTGATGTAACTCCTAAATCATGGGAAAATTTTGTTAAAGGTAGTTGTGTAACCTGAAGGATTACTGCAAACCAGTAAGGATAGGTGTACCAAACTGGACTAAAACATAAGAAAGGCAGGTGTGTTCTTCCCAGAAAAGAGAACACACAGAATACAGAGTAAAACTTTTCTTGTGATGTTTTGATAATGCATAGCCATATGATTTCTAACATTTTGAGCCAGTCTTTCCGTACACTTTATCGTGTTCAATAAGCACTGACACATTTATGCTCTATAAATGTCTTTAACACAAAAATACTTCTGGACTCAGCACTTCTCTCTGACAGTGAATACCTCAGTCCCACTGTGATTTTTTTTTCTGCAGCAAACACAAAACCAGTGCCTTTAGTTTAAAGGATGGGTACCCAAATATTTGGCTTGCCTGGGCTGTACTGTATGTAGAGAATCTGTCTTGGGTTGCATATAAAATGTATAATAGTGTTAATGCATATAAGCAACAAAACTTCTTTTTAAATATTTTTTAATTAAAACTTAAAAAAAGAGGACAATAAATACTTAATACCAGTGGGATACTGGACCTAGTTTTTTGTGAAACTACCATATTAGATGGACGTCATTGCAATTCTTAATGAGTTCTTAAAGTGTTTGTCAGAGATTTCTGATGAAATGTTTATTACTCTTTGCACCATCTTTGAAAACAGTTGTTTACAAATGTGTGTACTGCCAAAAAGTGATGGCATGAATAAGATGTGACTGTGAAGTGAGAGAAATTTTTCTCTGGTAGGGATGTTTTTCTATGTCTAAAAAGAGATATGATCAAACTTTTGAGTTCAGTATCTGATTGAACTCTATACATTCCATTTGACAGTTTGCAAGTACTGTATTTGTACTGACTGAAAATGGAGTAACAATTATACCTCAAAATTTGTTATATTTTCAGCACTCTTGAAACCTATTCTCAAATTCCTTTATCAAAATGGGAAGCACAACTGCAAACTTTTCACTGTTCACAGGACTCTTTTCAGGGAAAGTACCAAAATGCACACAGTTATTTGCCATAAGTTGAATCAGCGCTGCACTGTGCCCTCCCCGTGCCCTGGTTTCAACCCAAAGAGCGCCAATCGCAAACTGATGTTCAGTTATTATGAGTGAAGGGTGTGCACCCAGGGCCAGGCTGGGTCCCTTCGTGGGAAGAGCTGCAGACATGATGGCACAGGGCAGGGATGGCCATAGGGTGGGCTATGCGGTGCTGGATGCAAGTCACAGGCATGTCTGTGGACATGTCTGGTCTAAACGAAAAATTATCTGGGTGTCTTGCGTTATACTGTGGAAATGGTGAACAATGATTCAACTAGTTTCCACATTAAAACTCCACTTTTTCATGGGTCAACATGCTTTCATATAAACTTGTAAGTTTATACATAGATGTCCTAGAATTTTGTGCATCTCTCTGGTCATTACATTTGCATTACATAGTATCTGGAAGAAATATGTAAGAAAACAGTAAGAGTGACTCAAAGAAAACACCATTTTTAAGCTGTTGGTGAATTCTGTAGATGCTTAAATGTGTCGTATGAAGAATGGTAGGTAGGATAGGTATGAAATACATGTGTTTGTTGTCTAAATTCCAATCTCATTTAACTTTTGGAAAACACATGAGCAAGTGACATGATAGTTGCTTGAGTTCTTTGAGAAATGGCATCACCATCACTGAGGAGGCATTTTAACTTGTCGAGAACTGCTCACAGCAAAATGAGCAGCAAAAGCACCTCACCCTTAAAGTCATTCCTTTGTAAACATGAATATATTTTTTCTTTTTTTAGTTGTATTGAGAAGATTGTATCATTTGCACTTCAATGAAAGCAGCAAGAACATTTTCCATAGGTAAAGGATGGGAGTGAGATCATGGCAATAATGCCATAACTCTCCAGTGGTATGCTATTCCTTTCTTGTTCTGCAGTGTTAAATTATTACACAGTATGGTTAGAGCAACTTATTTTGCTATTAGGGAAATTATTTTTCCAGTATTTTTCTGTATTTTTTTTCAGTCTGTAAATTACAACACTTTCAAAGAGGTAAACAAGATACTTAACTGCAAAGTTAAGTAAAAGAAAGAAAGTGATCTGATTTTTTGTGAAAAATTGTCTCCAAATATATTTGAGCTGAAGGCTTTCTGTTTGTTGGGAACACTTTACAAATCATTGACAGTGGAAGAGGAATACTCAAGAAATTGCTGCTTGTTATTCTCTCTCCTGAGATGTGGTTTTTGTCTGTTTTTTAAAGTCTGACCCTCCAACAAATTATATTTTTGACAGAGAATTTCACTTCACCCTCTAGAAGAAGATAATTCACGTTTAAAATTGTGAGTTCTTCTGCCAGAAGTTACATCTGATTGCTTCACCCAAATGTCATGTTAGTCTAACGTGTGTGGGTTATGCTGTGATATGAGGTATTTCGATTTTAGTATCTACAGGAAATAATAAATTACAATTTGCAAGTACCTCACAAGACAACCTGCCTTCGAGCCAAGAAGACAATCTGTTTTTCCCCACGGGAGTGATGTGGAAGAAAATGGGAAGAGAAACGTATTCAATCTAAGAAAAAGGATAAGAAAAAAAGAATGAACATGTAATCTGTGGGAATATTTCTCTCAACCTAGCGTCTGGAACACTTGGTTTTCCTATTTTACAAATACTTATTTTTTAAATGTGGATTTAAACATGCTTATTTTTTTCAAGTATTCCCAGGCATTATGTTATTTTATGCTTGGGAAAAACAACGTATGTACTTTTTCTTTCATTTTAGAAATGGGAAACTAGAGAAAGAAACAGTTTCAGGAAATGCACCTATGGTGCAGTGCATTCAAACATGTTGCAGCTCCAAAGGTGGATGTGCTGCCTTGGTTGTGATTGTGACTATCAATAAGTTGGAAGCCCACATCTTTCTGCAGACTGCTTAGTACTGGCTGCCCCACTCACATTGTTGTCCAGCTGCTGTCTTCCTGCTTCTCTTGCCCAAGCTAGCCTGTGAATGTCTTTCAACAGAAAACCATCTTGTGCAACAGTTGTGTGTACAAGTTCAGTCTCAGATTGCCTCACTGTAGATGAGAATAGAATGTTTTATCACAGAAACATTAGCTTCTGAATGGCAACTTGTATCTACAGTAGTGAGATTGATGGCTAATTACTGTTGTACATTATACTAGAAATCTAGATTACCTCAACTGAAATAAAGAAGTTAGTTTTAGAGGTAATGTTGGAATTATCAAAGCAGAATGTCCTAAGGCAGTATAGTGTACATACAAAGATTTACATAAATGAAATTTTCATTGCATTATCTGACAAAGTACTCCAGGGGCTTGACTTATATTGACAGTTGCCAGCATTTGGTCATCTAATTAGTACTGTCATACTTATCTACTGAGTTGCTGAGTTGATTGGTTATTTTAACTTTGTGGGGCATTTAGATACTTCATCTTAATTACTGAAATTTAGATTCTTGAGATCCAACTAAGATTGATTATGAAAGGGATTTACTGAGGACTGATGATCAGTGCTGGCAGGATTATGAAACGGCAGGTGCTTGTTCAGTTTTTAATTTCAAAGATCAAACCTATAGAATTCCAAATGTGGCTGGATGAATGCATTTCACACAGATGTCACTCACATACACACGAAACCAAATGCTATCAAAGACAAACTTATATTCCACTGTTCACGACTTACCCTATAGTCTGACAAGTAGTTTGAGAATGTACACTGGTAAATGCAGCACTACACGTATGTGTATGTGAATAATTTCCTTGCTGATTTTTCTGTTGAAAATTATGCCATATCCAGAAGCTTCAGAAAATTGATTTAATATTCACTTCAGCGACAAGATCTCAACCAGATCCAATGTTAATTTCTTAGAAAAATTTAATAAAATATGTCTCTTTAACTCAGCAGAATTCAAGTAGTTGCAGACTTTAATAAAGATTGTGTGCAGTAAATTTGTGCAGTAAATTTGTACAGCTGGTCTGAACATAAATCCTAAAAAAAAGAAGAAAAAATAAATACTTCAATTTGAAGAGCATTGTCAAAAAAGGAGGGCGTTTTTTAGTTTGTAACTAGTACTTACGTGCTTTCTGTTAATAACTGTGGAAACACTGACACTAGCTGTACTGAAAGTTTCTATTATGTCACTACTTCACACTTCAGTAATTTTATATGAACATTAAATTTAGATAATTTTTTTTTAGGAAAAAATAGTTAACATTCATTCTGAAAACATCTATTATGAAAGTCAAGTGTAATGTTTTGTACCTTCTTTTTAATATGGTACTACAGTGTAGGTCAAATCTTCCATCTGACTAGGGGTCCTACTGGAAAAGAAATAGAATATCTTCTCTCCCATCCCCCATGTTCACAAGACAAAAATAATCTGTCAGTTCAAGCTCAAAGCTATACATAGCTTAGACTCATCAGAAAAAGGCCGTTTTTCAAGTTTCAGTGTATTTATGCTTTTATTTCATCAACATACTCAGGCAGACAAAACAAAAAAAAAGAAACATTAGATCTGTTCAAATGAAAACAATACTTATTTCTTCATATGCTCACCCTAAGTTCACTGTTGTTTCACCGAAGTTCTATATGTATCCTATTTATCCTTTCTAGTTTTTCTAATAAGAGTCCGGAAGGTTAAAAAAAGGAACCAAACTGTATCAACAGCCATGGCAACAATATTTCTGATTTAGCACATGCTGAAGATGAGGTAATACCTATTACCAGAAGGTAACCTCATTTCAGAGTTATGAAGTATCAAAAACAGTAGCACAACATTTAGGTGAACGCTAAATTAGCTAATGAACTAATTTTACTGGGGAAATCTGATGGTTCTGCTTAAGTAATGCAGAATTGATCTTTACAAGTCACTGATGATCTTATGCCCTGAAAAAAAAAAATAAATAAATTACACAGCTGTTTGAATTATGTATTAGTACGTTTTCAGAAATACATTGCACAAAAACACAAGAATTTAACCTTATGTCTTTAAAGCATAGCTATTTTTCCTTTTGAAGTAATTTGATGTCGTGCTGCCTGTACATTGGTCAAAGCTAAGCTTCATTTGGCATAGAATTTGGATGCTTGCCATGGTGCATATTAAAATAACCATGAAAGATAATTGTAACATATACTATTATCCTTGGTGTCAAAATTACTGGGAAAGGCATGCAACTGCAGCACATATTATAAATTTTCGTGCCAGCCTATTTGCTCTGTGGCCTGTGTTTCCACAGAAACCTGGGTTTCAATTTCTGCTCACCTCTGTAATGGGAAGCTTTAGAAATTAGTCTGCATAGACCATTAAACCTGAGGAACCACTCTACTTTGGGAATCAGGTAGAATTTACAGTACCTTCTGTTTGCATAAATGAACTGCAGATATTATGATTTCACAATGTGCAGTAGTACCGTTCAGCAGTTTGTTTTCTTGATGCTCAAATAAGAAATGCAAAGTTCTGCTTATGTTGAATAGTTGGTGTTTCCTGACAGTGGTTTATTCTCTGCTTCTGGATCTTCGGCTGCCCTATTAAAAATTTTTGCCATGACTCCCTCCTGGCCCCCTGGCCACACTGCTTTGCTGTGGAAGTTTTATTCCAGCAGATAGATGGGACACAGAGAGAGGAACTGCATACATTCAGTGTAGATGTAGCCCAATATGGCTAAACATATCACTGCTTTGCTTGCTGATCCATCTTCATTCATTTGGGGGCCATCTACATCATGACTTTGAATATACAGTATCTAAACAGGGGCTGTAAGAAGAGTTGGGGAATAAGGTCAACTGGGGGATGGGCCTGAGTAAAGAACTGCTAAGATAACAGCAGCCGAAGCAGCTGAAGCGGAACTATAGAACGGGGATCTGAAGAAGCGCTTTGCCAGATGCACCGTGATGACATGATTTATGCAAGAGAGGACTCTGGGAGTGGGAAGGGTCATGCATGGTGTTGCATAGCGGGTGTATGGGACGAGCATCCGTGGAAGCCATGCTAGTATATGAGCCGTGTGACGCAGCAGTAAATTGAGAGAAGACTTCATGACATCCACGACTGTGTCTCTCTCCCCAGGATTGTCGAGGTTCCGGGATGATTGGGTTATTGAGCGCAACATCAGGAAGGAAGGGGACACACTCTTTGGCAGGGTCTGTTGTGGTAAGACAAGAGTAAATAATTTCAAATGAAAGGAGGGTAGATTAGACTGGATATGAGAAAAAGATTTTTTACAGGCACTGGGACAGGTAGCCCAGAGAGGTGGTGGATGCCCCATCCCTGAAGACATTCAAGGTCAGCTGGAGGGGACCTGAGCACCTGATCCAGCTGTAGATGTCCCTGTTCACTGTAGGGGAATTGGACCAGATGATCATTCAGGGTCCTTTCCAACTCAAATGATTTTATGATTCTTTAATATTACATTATTATCTTTTCTCATGCTCAGGGTTCCAGCTACTTATATTTAATGGTCATTTAGTCTGTTTTACTTCTTCTGTATAATTTTCACTTTCTAGCTTTATCTTTCTTTTATTGGTTGTGTCACATTTATTTGTTAGCAAAATAACCTGATCAAATACTGCCAAGTCTGAAAGGTATTTGAACACACTATCAGAAATATTTAACGTCTGTTGTTGTTCCTGTGTGTTTGGTATGCTTTATTTTTGTTCTCCTGGAGTTGTCTGTATTTTTGCTTACTTCCTAAATGTAGCAGTGTAGCTGTTGTTATTAATTTGAGATAACGTTGCTGTAGTTGTGACTGCAAGTCACAATCAGAGGATAAAGCGTTAAGATGGTAGTTTAAAATATTTCATCTTCTTTTTTATTTTTTTCCAGATAAACTTGTGTTAGAAATGACAATAGAGGACTGAGAAATACTGTCCTTAATTCTAGCAGTTCTAAGCTCCTTAATGAAATCTGTGACCTCAAGAATTCTTTAAAACTAATATTTTTATACAAAATCAGTTGCATTCATTTGGTTCATTTTTCATATTGTATTATTGTTTGACTAGTTCTATTCATAACTTGATTTGACCATAAAGCTACTTATAAATGAACTGAGGGGATAGCTACTGCAATATCTCCTTAAAGAGAAATATAAGTTTTTTTTCTTTTGAGCAGATGTGATGTGTATAAATGTGGATTTGATCTTCAACACTTCTTATTGTGGACAAATTATTGTGCTGCCATCTTATGTTGTTATTTGCCAAGTTTGATCCATAAAATTCAATTAATCACTTAAATGACAACACATCTCCATCACTAAGAAGGTAATTTCAGTCCAGAGTTTTATTTCTTGTAATTTAATATTTTCACATGCTTTCATGGATGTTTCTTAACCTAATCCACTGTTCAAATTTTCTCATTACCACTAGAAAGATAATCTCCTTTAAATTTTTTCTGCAAGAAATTGTAGGAGATTAATGAAAAGTCTGAATACAAATGGTAGAGGGGATTGGATTTGCAGATCCAAGGCTTTATTTTTACTCTTCTATTTCTGGCAAAAATATATTTAGGAAAATTAGTGAGGTACTCTGAATGAGTATAGCCTATATTACACTAGGAGATTTGAAATAAGAGAAATATTTTCATCTGAGTTTGTACTGATAAGTTACTTGATTTCATGCATTTTTGTGACCTTGCCTTCCTGCAGGAAGTTCTTTCCTTTCATTATGATCATGAAAATCCATTTTGCTTGGTGGGAAATGTAGCTCTCCTAATCCCAATGAAACCCACTCAATTAATTATTTAAACACAATAAGAAATTCTCTTTTCCAGTTACACTGTTCTGACTCGATATTTTTCAGAACAAAGCAAAAGTATTTCTTGTTTTCAGAGTTTCTGTGGATTATTTACTTATCTATCCGTCTATTTATTTATTTATTTGTGTGTGTGTGTGTGTGTGTGTTTGGGATTCTGTAGCAGTGATATAGCCGGAGAATATGTCCAAGGAAGAGGAAAGAGCCCATTTTTTTTTTTCAGCGCTTGAATGAATTCTGAGGTGCTGATCAATAGTGTGAAGAATTCAGGTGCTCCACCTGCTCATCTAGTTCAAATCCAGTACTTAAATTAGAATCAGATCTTTCCTTTTAGAAGAGCAATATGTCTGCATTCTCTTTGTAACATTTTCCCTATTAATTCCCTTCACTTTCTCTAGTTTTCCTATGCAGAACATAGGTATAGTAGAAGTACATATATATATTTTTTTTTCAGCAAAAGTAACAGAATCAGAATCATAGTATCTTTTGAGTTGTAAGGGAACCTTAGCAGTCCTTTAAACCAATTCCTCTGCAGCTAACAGAGACATTTTCAACTAAATCAGGTTCTTTAGAGCCCAGACCTCAGACAAGATTTTTGTAAATATTGATTTTGATTATTACTGTGCATTTTCCATCAAAGTAAGCAGCTCTGTTCCAAAGTACCTTTTTTTTTTTTTTTTTTTTTTTTTTTTTTTAATTTAAATAAGATGCTAAAAATTTTGTTGTGAATTTCCATGGGACTAAAGCATACAGGGTGTAGGCTGCAGAGCTATTTCAATATGTCAGCTGCAAGTAAACAAGTCTAAAGATGTAAAACATTTCCAATAGCCTTTCCAGCATGTGTTTTCACATGGTTGAATGCATCACTGAAACTTGTTAAGAGAGCAGTGTATGATACTTTATATCCTAAATTTATTTCAGTGTTAAGAAGAAGAGTGTTTCCTTAATTTGTGCCTTAACAGTTTAACAGCTACTATAAAAAAAAAATAATCTTAGTAGCTGTCCTGAGGTACATACTTCTCCCTCAGAAGCAGATACCATACTTTGAGTGGATCTCCTGCTAGTGTTTATTTTTCCCATTGTTTCTATCACATGCAATGTTTTATGACTTTCAGTACTTCCTCTTTCACAATTCAGAAATTGTGATTAAAATTTTGAACTGAAAAATTATTACATGCCCATATGCACTATGAACATATGAATTACCTGAAAAAATAAAAATAAAAATCAGTATTTGTCTATTTTCACTTACAGGTACAATTTTGGGCAGAAAGAGGCCATTATACAATCTAATGATGTGCATTTATTATGATAGGCCTTTGAGCTTAAACTGTCTCTTATTCTGAGCTCAGAAGCACATAGGAGTGCTATTCTGAAAGTACTGCCTCCCAGTTTATGATGTTGGTCCGTGATGTCAGTGGAGGATGTTGGTGATGTGTCAGTAGAGGTTGAGCCTTCCTGCTAATATCCCATTACATGTTGTTGCTGTGTGACAGATGGTAGCAGAGTGCCAATCTGACAGAATGGCGTATGAGATGGAAGAGTGTATGAAACAAAGGTGTGTCACTGAACTCCTCCGTGTGGAAAAAATAACATCTCATTGACATTAATTGACTCTTGTTGCACACTGATGGAGGCCAAACAGTGCATGTGAGCACAGTGAAGCAGTGGGTGGTACATTTCAGCAGTGGTGACAGTAACAGTGGGTCACCTCCACTGATGTACACTGTCAAAAGAGCAGCATGTAGACTCTTGTTCACTGCTGGTGAAAATACAGAGCTAACGGTGACTGTGACTGTGCTGAAACATAGTGCTTTGTAGCTGATAATTTTCAATATCAAATGGTGTTATTATCCTCTTTTTACCTATTGTAGTTTCCATGGAAATAAATAGGAGACATTACTTTCGGAGCAACATATGTACTTCTTCAAAACAGAGTCTTGCAGTGTCCTTTAGAGAAAGTATCAAATTTATAATGTAGGAAAGAAATACATATACATATTAAAAAAAAAGCACAGGAGATGGGAAACTTTGATTTTCTAAATGAGCTGAGTGTTTAGTTTTTATTGCTAAAATTGTGTTTATGTTCTTAGAAACAAAGTAAATTTAGGGTTTCAAAAGCGATCTCATAAAATACTTTGTTTTGTCTTAAGGCAATCGTTTCATGGTACACAAGAACTATTTTCCTCTCAGCTTTGCTTACTATTTTCTAATCTTCACTGAGTGTCCTGGACAATGCTCTGGTCCCTATAATGCTACAGTAATACCTACGGTACATCTGGGAGGAAGAACCATTTACACCAGAAGCTGCCTTAAAGAAATGAAGTTGGAGCAGAGTGGTGACTTGTTTCAGTACATATTTTTGGCTGTTCTCCCACCCATGAGACAGGCAGTATCATTCCTTCAGACATGTCGATCCCTGTTTCCCACAGGGACACCTTAAATATTCAAAATCAAATATGTAACAGAAGTATTGAGGTTTTGAAAAAAAAAATAAAAAAATTCAAGAGTATAGAACTTCTTTCTCCCTGAATCCCTAAGCTGTAAAGACGTAGAGAGGGAGAAAGAAAAGTCATTTAGTCTGGTAATAGAAACATACCAGAACTGCCAGTCAACTCTCAGAATGGAAACAGTAGGAAGCCTGCCTTAAATGCAGGGCACTGATGGGGTGGAGAGAGAAGGAGAGAACACATCCAAGTGTCTATTTTTAAAAATAGTTCTCATCTTTCTAAAAATAGCTTTCTCTCCACTGGAGAAAAAACCAAACAAAACACATTCTAGAATTTAACGTACCTGATGAATGACCAGTAATGTTTTCCGTGGGGTGTTTTTCACATTAAGCAACTCCAAAATCAGATGCCTTATTTATGTTGACTCCAAATATGATTTATGTTCTAGTATTACCAAGGTCTGGAGCCATATATTTTTCAGTTCATTTGGTAAAATGAAAATCTGAAACCTCTTTGATTTAATAAATTCTGTGCAGTTTTCAATTGCCTTTCTGAGTGTAAAACTTAGTTAAACTTTACGAGAAGAAAAATCATGGTCTGCATGGATGTGTGAATGACAGTTGTACGTACTGCTTTCACCTTATCCTTGATCTCACTTCCTGACGAACCACCTTACAGATGCATTGTTGGATTCCTATTGTTCAGCATTACTGTTCTTGATTAACTATTGAGATGCTGATGTTTCTGGAACTAATTGTATAAAGTGGTGCATCCGAAGAAGAGTATTTAATTACACATGAAAGTAACAGCCGATCCAACTGTGCTTATATAGTTTGGGTTTGGAATACTTCTTTGAAAATACTTTTAACTTTGATATAACTAGAGTTGTTATGTCAAGGCTTTACTTTTGTATTGGCCTCTTTATTTCCTAAAAAGAAATGAATTAAAAAAAAAAAAAAGTTTGGAAGTTGATCATGCCTAGGAGTTTTCTTTTTCTCTTAAATGCTCAAGGACTACTTATTTTTAAGTTCCTTGATGTCTTACATTTATTGACAATTATATTTACCTGCAGCATGTATAACATATATAAATATCTTAAATGGAAAAGTAAAATCACAGTACAGGTGCGCCACATCTGTTGGGTGTAGTCTAACTTCTATACTTCCATAAAGGTCCATTTTAAAACTCAGTATCATCCAGAAAATATATAATGATTTCAACTGAAACTTGGAAATAACTTTGGAATTAAAGTGGTAAATTTGCTTACTGGCCTACTTCTCCCTTTGTAAGTTGAATTACTTGCAGATAATAAAAGTTGCTGCATGAAGTAACATATCAAAATCTCTGTTTGTAGTCCATACCACACCTCTGCTTAAATCTGAAAGACTCCATGCAGTGAAAGAAATTGGTTATTGGAAAGAGCCGCATCAACTGGAACATTCTGTGTTTTATTGAAGTTCCTTTAAATAACATATGTTTCTTTGGGCTTCATTAATTTGGCAAGTTAAAAGCTAGCAAAAAGCAGCTTTGTTTTTTTTGTGAGTGATCTTTCTGTGAATTTGTTCCTACATGCCAGGTCTGAGCTTTAAGTGATGTTTCTTTAGAGTGCAAAGGGCTTTGAGCTGCAATTTTGTATTTACACCATATTTATATTTCAGCAGACTTTCTGCTTTGAGCTTTCTGGAGGGACTTAGATGAGCTGATGAGAAACTTGCCCAAGCTTGCTGTAAACTCTAAGTGTTGGGAAATTAGTCCAGTTACTTGGAAATCCACAGCCTAATAAACTGTCTTTTGCGTCTTGGTGATGCATCTTGATATTGAAGAGCATTCAGGTTGCCAGGACTTGGGCTGCCAAAATAAATAGGGTCACAGTCTGTGAGGATGTATGTGGCAGAGGGGAGCTGACCCTGATGCTTGAAGTCTTGGACATTTGAGCTAGCTGTTGCTGGGGCTTCAGTTAATCTCCTTACAGTAGGAGCTGCCAGCCCTGCTCTAATCTTCTTACTGTCAAAAAGTACAGCTCAGCAGCCAGGACAGCTCCATTTCAGCACTTTTTTTTCTATGTTCTTTTATTGTTCCTTTTCTCACAGTAGAAACTACAAAGCCCCAGCATTTCATCCCTTAAGTGGTATGAATAAATTTGTCTTACATTGCTAATAAATTCTGAGGCTATCTATGCAGGTTAAGTTTAGTTCATTTTCCTTTTTCCATGTAAGAAAGAGATTTACATATTTTAAATATTGCTAGAAAGTTTTGTGTGCAGATTGGCAAATGAAATTGGACAGTTCTCGCTATGGATCTAGCAAGGAATCCAGAAACATTAATTTTTATTTTATTTTATTTATTTATTTATTTGTTTTTACGTACTTATGAACAGCATAGTGATGACAATCACAGAAAAATCTGAGAACTGATTCTATTCCAGGGCTGTAAATTAGCAGGTCAGGAAGTGAAGGAAGGTAACATTCCATAATAGTGGTATCTGGGTCAGATGTCTGGCGATCTAGCTGTGGCTTGAATTGGGTCAGTTCAACCAGTAATTTGGCATGCTGCAAGAGAAACTGCTTTCCTTAGCCCAGTTAGGGGACAGTTTTTGTTTACATAGTAAGCCCTTTTTTCCTGGACTTATTGGTGTTTTCCAGAAGACAAACCCCCCCCTACACAAAGACTTTGAATACTTTTAGTTTTTAAAAACTATATTCTATTACTTAGAATTGCTACATATGATTATAATAGTTGAAAGCAATTCTAATTCATCTCTTTAGAAACAAAACATTTATAGAGAGAGACAGGGTGAGATTTTTCATACCCCATCCCCTCAGAATGTACATCTTAGAAAACTGTTACAAATCAAACACAGCCCAGTAGCAGCTCCAGCTCACTTAACCCAGAGTTAATCAGTAAATTGTTGCTGTTCTCAGGGGAAAAGGCACGGTATTTAATGTGAACTTCTCATAATTTATGGTCAATTATGATGCCTTTTTCAGTTCAGGAAGATCCTTGACAGAAATCATGGAACCAAAGGAAGGCTAAGGTTGGAAGGTTTTTCCTTGGTCTGTTACACATGGGAAGTTCCATATCATACCCTTGCATGGAATGCCATTTTGACCCTGTCTCATAGCACTGACACCATGTCTCGTCATGGTATGCAGTCCAGAAAACCACCACTTTGCTTACAGTGTTCTTTCTGTTCCTGTTGGAGCATTTGTGGAATTCATGGGGTGCAAACTTTGAGATATTACAATGTTGCCATTCTAAAATTTATCAGGACACCCTTCACTTTGTGGTGTGTCAGCTGTGCAGGGCTTGTCTTTCATGTCACGGTCACTACTGCCAAAATACACCACTGATTGCCTCACATCCACTGACTGGGCTCCATCAACGCACAGAAAGTGCTGATGAATGCCACTGATGGCCACACGGAGAAATTCAGAGACACACCTTTGCTTCATTTGCACTTCCATGTCAGATGACATTCGGTCAGACTACCTCTCTGCAGCCATCAGTCACATGGCAACAACATGTCATGGGATATTGGTGGGAAGGATCCACCTCTACTGCCGTACCACCATCATCCACCTCTGATGGCGTGGGCCAACACTGCAAAATAAGAAACATTACTTTTAAAGCAGCCCTTGTATATTTTGTCTGTGCAGACAGAAATTTGCACTATCTACATAGCTTATGAGCATACAAGTTTCTAGTTTGAGTGCAAAGATTAGTTTTAGTTTTTAAATTTATTTAGAAGCTGAATTAAAACAATCAAACAAACAAACTACTTTTTTCCAGTAGGTATTCTACAATAAATCAGATACAAAGTGTGACTAAACTGTTCTTTCAGAAAGTTGTACGATTGGCCTGTGGATATAGTCTGTATTTTGGAACACTATTTTTGAGAAATAGTTTCATAATGGAATAACTTTAAACAGTGCTGTACACCCTTAAATGAGATACTCTAGGAAAAAAAAAAAAAAAAAAAAAGTTTATGAGAAGGTTTACTCACTACATTTAAAAATAATGGCTGAATAGAGGAGGATTTGCATGAACAGCTCCATATTTCACATATCCCTGCATATATGCAATAATGCAATATAGATTTAGCAAGAAGAACTTACTACTCTCTCCCCCTGTTGTATTCTCCCATTACAATACAGATCAGAAGCGGCCAAGCATTCAGGCACTAGTGTTCATTACACAATACCTTTTTTTCCTGGAAAATATTTAGGTGGAAGAAGCTATGATCTAGGTCAGCAAAAAGACAGAAACAGAGTGGGATTCATATTTACTGTATTTATGTTTACAAAAATGAAACTGGACAAGTGCTAAATAAATTTAATTTTTTTTTTATGAGTGTCGTGCTGTCTCTCTCGTTGTTTCTGACTGTATTTAAATATAATTAACTTATTTGTGTTTCTTTTGATATTTATTTAGATTCAACTTGATAATTGTACCCATTCTTTGGATTCCCATTACACTTACAACAATGAAAATTACATCAGATCTACAAGGATCTGTAGCAAAGTTTATTTCCTCATCTACTGTATATATCACCGTTATTATTTTTTTTCACAGTATTGTAGTTCCTTTATTAGTGATGGATAAGATTGTCCAAATCAATATGAAATTGTTAGTTGAACACCTGCCTGATGCTGATCCTTGGGGACTGGATCATGCCATTGAGATTAGAGTCCAGCTATGCATGGTCACAAGGAATACTGGAATTTACTTTTGATCTCAAGGAGTTTCAGGGAGGATGGAAATTTGAAAAGTGGATAGAATGGTAAAATATTAAGAAAGATATTTGCACACATGATGTCTTGCATGCAAATATTTATCTTCCATACACATAAAAAAAACCCACAAACTTTCCTATAAAAACTTTCCTATATAAACTTTTCCTATATGGAAACTCCATTAAGAAGACTTCATTTTTGGAAACAAGGGAGTATTAGCTAAGTAATTAACATAGTGGATGAAAACAAGAAACAACCCAAAGCAAAATCTTTAAACACTCTTAATTGCTTTGCATCCTTAGTGACTGACTATGCACAAAGACTGACCAGAAAAAGCCAGTTTTGCTTAAAAATGATTACTGAACTTTTTAAATACTGAGTTACAAGGAAGTTGGGAAATCCAGAACACAATTAGTAATAAAAGGAAATGGTGGATAAATGCTTTTTGTAATAAAAACACTTTTTTTTTTTTTTTCAATTTAAATTAAATGCTATGCTGAAAATATCCCTTTAAGAAGCACAGTCAAATGAGTTACATTTTGTGATGATGTCGGGTATCTCTATAGGCACAGAAATGTGGATGACAGTGCAAGATTTTGTTTTCAAAATATTTAAATTACGGAAATGCATTTAATTGTCACCTTCTACTGACGAGTGTTAAAAGAGGAAAAAGCAAATTGGTGTAGTGTAACAATTGCATTTTGACTGATCAGCTTATGTAGTAAAAATTAAAGTGGAAATCTGAAGAAGACATTCTTACCCTCATGCAAGGATAGGGATTAAAAAATGATTTTTTTTTTTCTTTTTCATTCTTTTTTTTTTTTTTTTTTTCTCGAGAAACCTGATGACAGATAGCAAATGAATAGGATGTGGGCTAATCTTACTGAGCTGTAAAGACATTTTGTTCAGAAATATACGTCAGTGGAGAGAGTGGTATTTAAGGACCAACATCCTGAGTGAATACAATGAAGGAAGAAGGCGGATTTAGTCCAGGAGGCCCTATTTGGAGTATTGTCTCCACATATGGAGTCCTCAACACAAGAAAGACAAGAAAGATGTTGGTGTGGGTCCAGGGGAAGCTACAAAGATGATGAAAGAGCTGGAGCACTTCTCCTATGATGACGTGGTGAAGGAACTCCCTCACTGCTCTGCCCTCATGAGTAGTGTGTATGTGACACAGTACCCCAGGTCTGGGGCCCCCAATACAAGAAAGACAGAGAGCTGTTGGAGACGATCCAGAGAAGGGTCACAAAGAAGATCAGAGGGCTGGAGTACTTCCCCTATGAAGACAGTCTGAGGAAGCTGGGCTTGTTCAGTCTGGAGAAGAGAAGGCTGTGGGTTGACCACACTGCAGCCATCCAGTACCTAAAGGGAGCCTATAAACAGGAGGGCTTGAACTAGGCGATCTGGAACTAAGGCTTTTCCAACCCAAGCCATTCTATGATTCTCTGAATTTCAGGAAAATAAACTTGGACTCCAATTAATAACTCAGAGAAGAGAAGAAATTGAAAGATGGAAAGCATTATATGCAGTATTCTTTTTGCATTTATGGTTGTGCAAGTGTGTTAATGAAAGGACTGACAAAAATTAATATGAGGTAAGAGAAGTAGAAGGAAAGAGAAGAAGTAATTAGCAAATCAAATATGTGACTGACAAAGCAAAAACCATATGATGATCAGCTATGAAATGGAAATTTGTCAGTAAATGTTATTTGCCCAAATTAATGAAACTTCTTTTGAGGCAAAGAATAACATATGAGGTACTACGTCTATAGCACCATCTCCTGTATTGTTTCCTTCCTTCTTTATTACCCAAATAATATTCTGAAACTTGCTTTCAGAACACATCTCATTTTTTTAGGAACTCATATGAATCGGCGATAAGAACTGGAAATAAAATCAATCAATGTAATTTTTATAGACCCTTGTATAAACTTGCTTTTTAGAAGTCACATTTCATTCTGCTTCAGCAAGACATTTCACTATGCTTAACAATTACGTATTTCTAGCCAACCATCAGTTACTACCACCTACCTCAATAAAAGAAAGGCATCTAAGTCATGTATTTTGACAATTTGTTCTATAGGTCTCAGTTCTATAGGGATGTTAATGAGTGTGAACTGATATTTATTCCAACCCCGAAGATCTTTTTTATGAGCCTGGAAGGATAATTTTCAAAATCAGAGGAATGATTATGTTTGTGTTCCACCCTCTTCCACCCCCTCCCCCTCCCCCCACAATTTCTTTCATTTTAGTTTTTCTTTTAAGGGTCCTATTATCTATGAAATCCAAATGGTCTTAATCCACAAGAAGTCATAGCTGTTTCATCCCTTGAGATCTGCATTCAATACACATCACCTCAGAATCTCTTGAAATCACTAAAGAGGAGAAAAAAATGAAAAGCTCCACCAACTAAGAACATCTTTCCCAGTGTGACTGAATATAGCTTTTAAGTGAGTGAACTTACTTGCTCTACCCATGCTGCCAAAGAAATGTGAACAAATGAAAATATTTAGTTTATTTTTTTTTTCTTATAATTAAAGTAGTAGTGATATTTGGTTGCAGTGCAGCTGGTCTCCTGTTGCTCACTTATTTGGCAAAAATGGACTATTTTACCATTCTGATTTCCATGGTGGTCTTGTCTTTCATATTGTCTGCAAGAACAAATTCTTTTTTTTTTTTTTTTTGATTGCTGTAGATTGATGTCTTAAAAAATTGCCTGTTTAGTGCCTAAAAGAAGAAGACTGTGAGTAGTGTTATTCTTATTTTTCTTTAGTGTCATTGGAATTGTCAGCATCAGGTAAAAAGTGTTTCATGGATTGGAAGTTGAAAAGGAAGGAAGTAAATATGGAAAAAGCTAAAGGATGATCATTTCTAGTTCTCTGTACTGTGATGGTAATTACATGAGTCCACAGGAGACCAAGATGATAAAAGTTAGTGCCTGCCAGAAACTAGGTTTCCTAGATTGAGAATAAAAAATGGCCTAAAGGGAGTATGTGAATTCTTTAAAGACTGTCACAGTTCTGAATATGAAACAGTTGCTGCTGTACATGCTTCTTTTAGAAGCTCTGTACAGGATTAGTGTCTGAAGAAACTTTAAAATCTTAGGAAATAATTTAGCCTAATATGAAAAGCTCCACGCAGAACCAATATTCACTTCTATCACTAATCTTTCACTAATCTGTCTATGTGCTGCTTCAGCTGTGCTTAGGCTTTGAGTCTGTTACAATAGATACGGTCACTTGGCCTGTGGGTACGCAGAGGTCACAACAGTGGGACTGTAGGATTCAGTAAGACACAAAGACACAGAGGCTTTATTTTTCTAAATGTCCTGATTTCAGATAGAAGAATTTTCATCCGAGTAGACGGGTGTTTTGGGTAGATGTAGTGTTTTGGCTGAATGATGAAAATAGGGTCAGTAACACAGCAGTCTCAGAAGGGACCTCCACTTCATGGTGGAGTTGGGCCCAAAAAGGAGAATGAAGCAGAGCCTCATTTCAAAGGTGATCCATATCATGTGATGTGGAGTGCTGCAGTGTGTAGACAGAAGTCACTCTAGGCTTTAGGAGACAACCAATGTTGCAGCAAAGCTATTCTCTTTAAACGATACTATGGGAAGTTTTTCAGAAAGACATCACTTTAGGTAGGAATCAGGCCATTTTTATATCATAAAGACATAAGAGGAAATAGGGCACAGACAATGCCATGTCAGGCAACCAATAGATGCTGTTAATTTTTATCTCCCCCCTGAGAAAGTCAAGAGAAGATGTTTCCAATTTTCTTTATTTTCTTTAAGGAATAAAGCTTCTCATTTCCATAAAGTTCCTGGACAGCTTTTCAAGGTCTTAGAAAACAGGTTGTTCCTCGTGCTGTTCTACCCTTATTGATGGCATCTTGGAAGACAAGGTGACTGGTGTTAACCAACATGGCTTCACCAAGGGTGAGCTGTGCCTGACAAAGTAAGTGGCCTTTTAGTGTGGCATTACAGTGTCAGCAGATAAAGGAAGAGCAACTGACGTCATCTACCTGGACTTGCACAGAACATTTGACACTGTCCTGCATTATTCTGTTGCTACTAGAGCATCTAAATGTGCATTTTTAAAAACAACATAGGTTTCCTGCTGATGGAAATACTTTTTTTTTTTTTTTTTTCATTATTTGTCAGATATGTTAGATGTTATTTGTGGAATATAATCAGTTTACTTTAGAGTTAAAACATTTACACAGATTCACTTGGTAGTGATGATTAATTTTATGGTTAAGTGCATAGGATGGGAAAATCAGAAAAGAAGTAAGGATAGGGGTTACTTTTCAGGGTTAAAAATTGGGAGATAGATACATGAGATATTGGATAGTGATTGTAACTGGGTCAAGTCAGGTCAAAACTTACTTTTTTTTTTTTTTTTACGTTAAATCCTACTGAAGACAATGGCATAAATGATGACATTCAATGTTTACAGTCTGGGACCTGAAAGTATTTCCCATTTTCTTGCTCAGATGTGAATTCTGGGCATATTTTGGGATAGAAAATAATCTAAATATGCAACACTTTCCTTTCTCCTTGCTTTCAAATGTCCTATGAAAAGGAAATCATGTATGTGTGAGAAGGATGGAAGCCTACAATATTAAAATGAAGTCAGGACAGTGTTGAAACACTATTACTGTCCATATCTTAGGTTGGAACTGCAATAGAATATCTATCTTCACAGACTAGATGGGACTTTTAACTATTTATCTGGAGTTTTACAAATGAAGTGTGTACGTGGAGAAGCTCATGTCCCAAAGTTAGAAAAGTGGCTTTAAAATGGAATACAGACAATCATACTACCTCTAGATTTGTACTTTCCTGTTCCAGTTTGAATGGAAGTGTAGAGCTGATTAACATCATGCCTGGGAAATTTTCTGAGATGGAGTCTATTTGACTGCTTGACTAAGCATATCATGTTGCACATTTGTTCCTCTTATCTTTCATCCATTTTCCTTGAAGCATGATTAATCCTAAAATTGCAGGTTGGTTGCAGTATTCCATTTGTTTAAAATACTGGAGAGTGTACTTTTGCCATTTTGGCTGCTCATCACTCTATGAAGTCCCTACAACATTTTTACTCATAATGCGTGCAATGAATTGTGTCTGCTTACAAGTTCTACCATACTGCTTCCCGACATACACAGAAGCTAGTACAGTAGGCAGAGACCTCCGTTCTGGCATGCAAATGCAGTTTCAGATCAAGCATTCATCTACCTGTATTACTCAGACTAAAGAGCCGACAGCTCAAGGTCAGCCACCTTGTAAAGTGTCTGACATCTAAGCTGAATCTCACTTCTCAACTAACACTAGAAATCTTTGCTGAAAATGCATAAATGTATAGAGGAAGATTCTCAGTTTAAAGGAAAAAAATGCAGTTGTATTCAAAACATTTGTTAAACCCATATGTTCAAGCTGTATAGTTACGTTTGAAGCCAAATTGCACATTGTTACATTTGTAATTAATGATACTTTTACATTGTATAAATACCTAATTCACGTTATCTTCTTTGCATTAAAGGCACTCCCAGTTCTCACAAATACAGAGCAGAAGCTTTTTCTCTGTTATTCTACTTTCCGAACACCATTAATAACATCCACTCACACCTGCCTTCTTGCCCTCCAGTGAAAAAGTAAAGGCATTAGGTAAACTTGCTTGGTTGGATACTTGTGAAGTTGATGAAGGTGATGTATGTACAGTAGAAGTCAAGGATCCTTTCTTCCTTCCTTCAACATCTGATTCTAGACTTACCATGGCATTAAATGTAGTATATCTAGTAAATAAGACACACCTCTGTATAACAGTCTCCTTTGGCTGACCATTTCTTACTTTGTACTAAAGCACTGCAGTCCTTAAGAGACATATAATCAGTTGCTAGCTAGAGCAAGTAAATACTGAGCTTTCATTCTCCTAGGAGTATTTATTGTAGTTAATACTATATTATCACAGGAGAAAAAGCTGTTGAGTTTCTCTTTGCCTCTCTATTTATGCCATTATAGTCTGGTCATGAAGATAAAGAAAGGTGGTGGGAGAGATATGGGAGTTGTGGGGTGGATTGCTGTCATTCAGATCTAAATTCTTCCCTGAATGCACATGGCTCATTTTATAGCTATTATGACTAAGAAAAAATGTGCAGTGCCTCCTGTGTCTTGGCTGATGACCAATGCCAGAGTCATCTGTTCTGGGCTGTATTTGGAGAATATCAGAGAGACCATGTTTTTACCTTCCACATATACAGACGTAAGCCAACTCCAGAGCAGATTTCTGCAAGAATATAGGATGTCTTCTGTCATGAAGATTTTATGGCTGTTACCATGGAAGACCACACAGCAATTCTAACTAATTAGATAACAAGATGGAGGAAAGGGTAAAAGAAGTCTGTTTGGAATGGTGGAAAATTCTGGACAACTGAAAAAACGGTAGAAAAATTTTTGAGATATATCAGGAAAATTAAATGTAAGATAAAGCTTAGTGGTAAGAAAAAGAAGCCTGCTATTTGCAAGTTGTTGTACAGATCTGGGACACACATATTGTTGAAAATAAAAAAGGTATGATTTAGGGTTGACCAAGAAGCAAAGACACTGGTTATGCTGATTATAATGTTACAAACTGAATCAGACTTTCTCCATAAGATTCAGAAAAAGGAAGTGCAGAAGAAACATAAAATGCAACAAATGAAAATTATGGCAAGTGACAAAGAGCAATGCAGATGTGATAAGGTTGAAACTGAGAGACTTTCTTGATATTATTAAAAACAAAAGGTCTGATTCTTGGAATATCTTTGTCTCGAGTCAAATCTTCTGCATTTTTCACAAACAAAATGCATTTTTAAAAAGGAAATGTTCCAGACAACAAAGAAAAAAACAAACACCAAACAACAAAGACAGAATGTACAAGCCAACAATTAGTAGCTGAATTTTTTGTTTGCCTTTTCTTCTATTTCTGTTTATCGGTTTCTGAAACTGCAAAATGTTTCCCATAAAAAATTCACTGAAATGAATAAGATTCTAAGCAAAAAGACAGATGTAGAAGTATATAATGCCCTTTGCCTCCCCCCCTCCAGGCCCTTTTAATCTCCTTATGTCTGTTTTATTACATGAATAGATCTGGAGTAATGTTATGTACAAAACATGATTAAGGGAGAAAGAAGGAAGAATCTATGAAAGGGGAATTTTGCACATTTTCCCAGTCTTCAAGAACAGACGTAGCTGATATTTCTATGGGAAATATTACTACAAGGAACATATGAATAGGGATTAGTAAAAAGGTTCTAGAAAATCATAAATAATCTAACAATCTGCCTTTTCTCCTGACAATTTTGAATACTTAGATACATGCTGTATGGTTTTATGACTAGAAAAATAACTTAGTAGGTGTTCAGAGAATATTATTTCCTCAAATTGTATTTACCATCCTACAAATATTTTGTGGTTATTTCCCATCCATAACCAAACAATAATTGATGTGGATGCTTATATATAGAAATATATCTAAAAGTATAGGTTCTTCAACTTCAGTTTCGAAATATGTTCCATCATCTGTATCATTTAAATAAATTCGAGGGTGTTGGTTGATGAAAGATTCAACATGAGCTGGCAATGTGAACTTGCAGTCCAGAAGGCCAACTGTATCCCGAGTTACATCAAGAGAAGTGTGACCAGCAGATTGAGGGAGGTGATTCTGCCCCTCTGCTCTGCTCTCACGAGACCTCACCTGGAGTACTGTTTCCAGTTCTGGGGCCCCCAACACAAGAAGGACATGGAGTTGTTGGAGTGGGTGCAGAGGAGGGCCATGAAGTTGATCAGGGGGCTGGAGCACCGCCCTCATGAGGACAGGTTGAGAGAGCTGGGGCTGTTCGGGCTGGAGCAGAGAAGGCTCCAAGGAGACCTTACAGTGGCCTTCCAGTACCTGAAGGGGGCCTACAGGTAAGCTGTGCATGATTGCACTAAAAATGATCTGCTCCATAACCTTCCACAGCACCAACATCAGGCTGACAGGTCTGTAGCTCCCAAGGTCCTCCTTCCCCCACCTCTTGCAAAAAGACGCCACATTTTTTTCCAATCTTCAGTCAACTGGGACCTCCCCAGATAGCCAGAAGTGCTGATAAATGATGGAAAGTGGCTTGTTGATAACGTCCACCAGCTTTATTGTTACTCCTGTTTGGATTCTGTCCGACTCCACAGACTTGTGTATGGCTAAGTGAAGTAGCAGGTTGTTAACCATTTCCTCATGAATTAGCAGAATTTCTTTCCATTCCCTGTCACTGTCTTCCAGCTCTGGGTATTCAGAGAACAACTGAGGCAAAGAAGGCGTTAAGTACATCAGCTTTTCCTTATTCTTCATTGCTGCATTTTTCCATGTACTAATAGAAGAGAAAAAAATATACATTAAATGTTAAAAATGAAGAACTTTCAAAGACATAATATTTATCTGAGCAACAAAGAAGTAACAGATCAAAGTCTGAAGTAACAGATCAAAGTGTGATTATTTCAGTTGTTTTCCAAAAGCACAGGAGCAGCAAGACCTACGGGTTTGGACACAGAGACCCAGAAACATTTTGCTTTCTTTTCAGAACCTTGAAGTTCTAGTTGTGACCTTTTCTGAAGCACATACCATCAATGAAATTGGTCTTAGTGATCTGTTGGAAGGTTACAACTTCAATTCAGAGAGGTGGATGAGGGGTGGGGATGGCTGGGCTGGGCTGACACAAATGAATTACACTGGATAAAGACTGCATGGAATGAGATACGGCAATGCTGGATAGCAAAATGTGTGTGGTGAATCAAGTCAGACTAATGTCCATTCAGAAATTGATCCCGTTGATCAGTGATTGAGCCAGGAGCTGCAGGGACATACCAAGGATAACTAAAGTTTTCATTGAAAGAAGGCAAAACCTAATCTACAGACTTTAAATCAGTGTGCTGTGTGTGTTCATGAGCAAGCTAAGCCCGCCTAAGTCCATGCTGCTACAGTGAGCAGCAACCTCAGTTTTTCTTTTTCACAGTTATGGGTTTTAGAACCACTGACAATGCAGCCAAACTTGATCCAACAAGAATCTTTTTTTCTTCTTCTTTTTTTCTTGTTTTTAATTTGTCTGTTTCCCCTCAGCTTGGCCCTACAATGCAAGGCACCTTGACACAGTGACATACAGTGCCTCCTGAGTTTTGTCCTTAGCAAGTACCGGTGCAGCCCCACCTCGAGTACGTGTGGTTTTGGGTGCCACAGTACAAAAAAGACACAAAACTATTACAGTGTTCAAAGGTGGGCTACGAAGATGTGGAAGGGTGTGGAAGGGAAAGCATATGAGGAGTGGCTGCTCAGCGCAGAGCAGAAGAGCTGAGGGGAGCCCTCATGGCAGCTGCGGCTCCTCACAGGGAGCAGAGGGCAGCGCTGAGCTCTGCTCTGTGTGACAGCGACAGGGCCCGAGGGAACAGCATGGAGCTGTGCCAGGGGAGGGGCAGCTGGGGGTCAGGGAAAGGGTCTGTGCCAGAGGGTGGTGGGCATGCAACGGGCTGCAGAGGGCAATGGGCATGGCCCCAAGCTAAGGGAGTTCAAGAAGTGTTTGGACAATGCTTTCAGACTTAGGATTTAGATTTTGGGAGGTCCTGTGTGTAGCCAGGAGTTGGACTTGATGACACAGGCGGATGACTTCCAACCCAGAATATTCTGTTCCGTGAATAACTAAGAATTTACCAATAATTAATTCTTGCAAAATATGCTACCTTGTATTAAAAACTGTCTATATATTGAATTTAAATAGCTTTTGTAGGTGTAATAATTGCTAATATATTAAAATGGAGCTTCACTTCACATTGTACATGAACATGAATAAAAAGATATCTCCCTTCCTCCAAAATACAGATAAAAAATTTCAAGGAGACCACAAGACAGATTAGATCAACAAATTTGATTATGACAACCATAACCTAATTCTCACTGATTTTGGAAATAGAGCAAAGTAGTGAAGTGAATCTTTTGAGCATCCTTATTTTCTTCTTCCTCATCCCAAGAGAGAGGTATTGTTGGAGAAAGAAGAGAGGTGCCTGTTTACATGAAAATAAATAAATCAGAGAAAAAGCTATAAATCTTGATAATCAGGTATGTTCAAGGAGACAATGAACCACGGGAACAAATTCCTTCTGTGAAAAGCAATGGATGTCCTCCAAAATAGAATATAAATGCAGAAGAGCTGACTATCTGCATGCAAGTTTAATCCCACCTGCTTAGTGGAGAAAGTAAATTTATTTTACATCAGTAAGTGTTTTGTCACAGTCAAATAGTGAATCGCTATTTCATTTAGGATTTGCTGGTTTTTTTTACATACTTGCCTCCTTCTCATAAATTGTCTTTATAAGCAGATATATCCTTTTGCCAATAAAGAAGTAGAAACTAAATATTTTTTATTTAGCTTGTTCATGATTGTCCATTGATATTGTCTACCACTAATAGTATAGTAAGACACTTCAAAGTAGTGTGCTAAAGCCATAATCTGTTAAAATTCAAACACCCTGCATCTTTAATATTGCTTAGAACACTCCAAGTTTTCTGTTAACCATATAAATGAAAATATTTAGAACAAGCAGTCCTAAAATCAGCTCCAGAGGAACTCCACTACTAAGCAGTTGGTTGTTAAGTAGTAACCAGCTGAACAACCCATTGGCATTCTTTTGCACTGAGTCACTTTCCTATACAATTTCCACTACCTTGTAGCAAGTTCTGTCCTTTCTGGTTTAAATAATCGTTTTCCATACGTTATCATATTAAATAAATAACATCAAATAAACTGCACCTCTTTGATACCTCCAAATAATCAATGATTTCGTGAAAAAATAAAAAATAAAAAAATCCAACCACATTCCTTTTTGACAATCTGAAAGTATTTGAAGATCTGAATTAAAATCCTTAGGCAGGGAGTAAAACATCATTGAGCACTCAAAAGTTGCTAAGTAAAACCTTCAGGCTGAAAAGGAAAAAAGCGTAAAGCCCTTTGCAGCATGTGATTAGAAGTCTTCTTAGAAAATATTTGTTAGATTAAGAAAAAAGTCTTTGCAGCTATTACAGACTGCTCCCTTTGAAAGAAAGCTAGGATGAATGAGTTTAACTTTTCTTTGAAGTATATGGAGATGTTACAGCATAAGGTCTTACAAATTTTTATATTTTTTATTATATATCCTTCCAGAGACATTATACAAAATCTTCTACTTACCATTGTGCTATAGCTTTCAATTATTTAACAACTAAAAAAAAGGTATTTAAAATAGATATGTCTGCTGTAACCCAGATACAAAGGACAAACATAAAAAACTTATAATGAGTCCAATAATAGCTACACACAAAAGACTCTCCAGAGTCAAATTCACAGATAATAGTCTAGAACCTGCTATTAGTGAAAAATGGAAATATCCAAAGAAATGGAAATACCTCTGAAATATCTGAGATACCACTGTAGCATTAAAAATAAGCACAGCAATTTTAGTGAAATTGTATCTGTTGTTTAATAATAACAGTGACTATGAAAAAATCCCTTAAAAATGACCATGTAACAAAGTACAACCGCTATACTTTATATACTGCAAGGCCAAGATTATTTCTTTTACTCATTACTTTGTGAGTAGATTATGGATTTCAATTTCAGCTAATAGTTCAATATGAGTGAGAGTGGCAGGGTCAGTCCCTAAGTGAGCAACGCTTACACTGACAAGGAGAAAAAGAATCTTTCCCTGAATATAAAGTAAGTCCTTTTATATTATCTCAAAGACAAATATTGAACGTCGCTTTGTCAGCAATGCATATATAATAGGCCTGGCGGGTTTAGAAAGCCAAATGATACAGTTCTTTCCCAACATTATGATGGAATACTTTCTCTCAGGACCAACTCCGGAGAATATTTAATGTACTTCATCAAAGCTGGGCATTTTTGTACTACTAAGTCTACATAACAGGAGTAGCAGCATTATAAGACCTGGATGAGAGGAACTTTGGGATATTAATATTCATTTTCAATAAAGATTGTACTGCAGTTGATATTTCAGAATTCTGAAAGGAAAGGAGTACGATAGCATTTAAAAATGATAAATGGAATAGCACAGGTGATTTTAGCCTTTTCTGCCTGACACCATGCAGTGTAATTAGAAAAGCTCTGCAGGTTTTGATTATTAAAAAGCAAAGCCAGCTGATAAAACAAAACTTTAATTATTATGAGCCTGAGGCTGTTTTTCAGAAAAAAAAACAACAGATTACTTGTATTAACCCTGTGTGCATTTGTGTGTGTGTGTGTGTGTAAGAAATCAGCTGATAAATTCAGTAGTGTGAGCGCTTAGCTGTACTGACACTCCAGAAAGGCACTGATATGCCATTTTGTTTCAGGATGGAAATGGAGCCAACTCAGAATGGTTCACACAACACTGATGACACACTGGTTGTTAAGACTGAAAGTATAACTGATGGAGGAATCAACATGTGGCTCTAGCAGGGCCACACGTAATTCTGTTATTCAACCTGAATTCCATAACATTCCTACCAGTGAACTGTAATCAGTGTTCACAGAGAATATATCCAACACAAATTACTGGTGAGCAGGATGCAATGGGAGAACACTTTTTTTTTTTTTTTTGTATAAAGAATAGAGTCTTTTTACAGGAAGAGTATAGTCTAAAGGGGAAAGAAATCATGTATAAAACATGGGGTCAGAGCTGTTAATCAGGTAAGTGTGATCTCACTGTAACACTGGTTAAAAGACTAATATGAGTGCTGCTTATATAGAAACAGAATTCTGGTTGTTTCAGAAAATTTAAGTCAGAAGAGTTATTTAAATTTAAGAAGGAAGCTTGTAAATTGAGGCAGGATTAAAAATGATGAAAAAATTATTAAATACCTGAAAAATGGTTTAGAAATTCAATGTGCTCTGCCAGGTTAGTGCATCAAAGGACTCTTCTGTGAAAGATAATAATAAGAAAGGTGTAATCTTGAGTCATTAAATATCATGTGAGCAATAGACATTTTTCAAGTCTCTTTAATGTAGCAGTCAAAGGTAAGAAACATCAAGTAGCTGAAAATGCTCAACCAATTGAGTTCATATAGATAATAAGTTACAAGTAAATGATGTATTCTATCAGATTATTTGATGAAAAGCTTATCTGCACTCCCACAGATAGATGGGAAACCCAACTTATAGCTTGTCCTGGCTTCTCCCAGGCCTGTCACCAGAGTTATCAGCTAATCACTGGCCCGTCACACATCCAGAGGAGAACAAAATCAGGTAGGGGAGAATTAAATTAAGATCTCAGGAGAAGACGTCTTGCTTGAGCCCATCTGAATCAGTCTCAAGACAACCTCAACCTCAGTGTTGAGGTGTGAACTATACCATAACAAGTTAGAGGGAGAAGCTCTCTGAGTAAGCTTTCTTGCTGATGTAGAGTCACAGCCCACAGTGGCGGATGTATTATGGGATGCAGGGGCAGACCTTTTGGGGACTGCACAATACTTATAATGGAAAGTGTAGGAGATGGATTGAATTAAAGCAAAGGGGCAGATCTAGGTGATTTGTGAAGAAATGAGAGCAGAAAAATAAGGATGAAGTCAATAAAAATGGTGGTTCATTTCACAGAATCACAGAAGGAACCCGGGTTGGAAGGGACCTCAAGGATCATGAAGTTCCAACCTCCCTGCCTGACAGGGCCACCAAACTTCCACATTTACTAGATCAGGTTGCCCAGGGCCCCATCCAACCTGGCCTTGAACACCTTGAGGGACGGGGCATCCACAACCTCCCTGGGCAGCCTGTTCCAGGACCTCACCACTCTCCTAGTAAAGAACTTCCCCCTAACAGCCAACCTAAATTTTCCCTCTTTCAACTTAAAACCATTTCTCCTTGTCCTGCTATTATCGGCCCTTTCAAAGAGTTTACTCCCTCCTGGTTATAGGTTCCCTTCAGGTACTGAAAGGCTGCAATGAGGTCACCCCACAGACTTCTTTTCTCCAGGCTGAACAAGCCCAGCTCTCTCAGCCTGTCTTCATAGGGGAGGTGCTCCAGCCCCCGATCATCTTCGTGGCCCTCCTCTGGACCCTTTCCAACAGCTCTCTGTCTTTCTTGTACTGAGGGCTCCACACCTGGACACAGTACTCCAGATGGGGCCTCACAAGAGTAGAGAGTAGACAGAGTAGAGAGGGACAATCACCTCCCTATCCCTGCTGGCCACCCCTCTCCTGATGGAGCCCAGGATACCATTTGCTTTCTGAGCTGCAAGAGCACACTGCTGGCTCATGTTAAGTTTCTCATCCATCAGGACCCCCAGGTCCTTCTCTACTGAGCTGCTTTCAAGGACTCCTCCCACTCTGTACAGATGCCTGGGGTTCTTCCGGCCCAAGTGCAAAACCTTGCACTTTACCGTGTTGAACCTCATTAGACTCACCCGGGCCCACCTTTCAAGTCTGTCAAGGTCCCTCTGAATGGTATCCCTTCCTTCCTCTGTGTCAACTGCACCACTCAGCTTGGTGTCATCAGACACCAAGAGACTGTGAGGAGCCCCCTCTGAAAAACAGTCAGGAACAGGTTGAGAGCCTGTGGGTTAGAATTAGAGATGGGGCTAATAAAGGTCAGCTGGTGTTAGGGGTATACTACAGGCCACCTGATCAAGGGGAGGCTGTTGACGAGGTTTTCTTGCTCCAGATGCGGGAGGCGTTGTGCTCATGGGCTCTTGTCCTTGTGGGAGACTTCAACCATCCGGACATCTGTTGGAAAGACCACACAGTGAGCTGCAAGAGGTCCAGAAGGCTCATGGAATCCATTTCTTAACACTGATCTGATAGATACAATTGCCTGGCTTTGCTGTGCACCTGATTAACAAAGCCTTCCCTATCTTCTCATTAATCTTCATTTTTAACTATCTATAGTTTGAAAGGACCTTGTACATGTGTGTGGGGTCTGAATGCCAGCAATTGGAGTCAGACCTCAGATGAGAAGGCTCATGTGTCGGCAGTGCCAGTGACAGCAGTGAGAATGGATGTGCAAGTGGCTGTGTGAGCAGTAGCAAAGATCAAGCTGGAGTAGCTTGTGAGCAAGCGGATCAGACCTAAAGTGGGGCCTGTGTTAGTGTCTCGTGGCAAGACCACAGGAGGAGCTTGCTGCCAGGGGGATGAGAGCAGTCCTGACCAAATACCAGAGAATGTGCCTGTGTGTATTTGAGAGAGAGCGTGTTCATGTGCCTGCATGTCTGTTTGTGAATGTGTGTGTGTTTGTCTGTATGCGATACTTGTGAGACACGGGAATCCATGGGCCAATTACTTAGCAGACTTAATGTCTAGGACCGGCTACTGGAGAGATTCACATTGTGCTTGGATATGTATATTTCCACTAACAGATCATCATCCAGGTCAGCCAAGGACTGAAAAAGTGATGAGGCTGCTGGTGCTTTGTGCAGTGTGTGCCTTTAATATGCATGACTGTCCACGAATAGTTATAAATATTTAGTTATATTGAGTTTACAGACAAGGTTTTGTCATGCAGGGGACCTGCCAGGGTGGAGAGTCCCCAGGGGGTTCCCCCATGCCAGATAAAACTGATTCTAGATGGGTTTTTAACACACCCACCGCTGGCCAGCACTGAGCTCACCAGTGAAGGAATAGTACATTTGGAAGCATTTAAGAAAAACCTGAAACAACAGAGTACCACTGCACAGAAATTTTGAGAGAGAAAAGAAAAAAATATTAGAGAAACAACATGAAGACTCCAGTGCACATCCTTACTGCAGGAGAATGGCAGGAGGTGCTCCAGCTATTGAGGAGAAATTTCTCGCAGTCCAAGAAGACAATGCTGAAGGAGGCTGTCCCACTATAGCCCATGAAGAGGATGATGACAGAGGAGATACCACATTGCAATCTATGGAAGGACTCTACTGAGTAGCTGCAAGGTTTTCAATAGAATAAGTGCTTTACTTGAAAAAAAGGTGGACAAGAATAGAGATAAAAATCACGGTATTTGAATAATTATGAAAAATCATAATAGGGGTGGGAAGCAGAATTTAATTCAACTTCAAATGCAGATAAAATCCCAGGTATTATATAAGCATGTGATCAGGTTTGCATAGTCCTGGAAGTACTTCTGCAAAAGGAATAAGAGTAAATAGAGTTCCTTTGCAGCTCTCTGGCAGAGCTGTAAATCATAGAATTATAGAATGGCTTGGATTGGAAGATGATCAAAGATCATCTTGTTCCAGCCCCTCTGCCACGGACAGAGTTCCAACTACTAGATCAAGGTGTCCAGAGCGCCATCCAACCTGGCCTTTAATACCTTAGGGAATGGGGCATCCATAGCTTCTTCCAGTCCTGAAGGCAGCCTACAGGAAAGCTGAGGAGGGACTTTTTATAAGGGTACGTAGAAGCAGGACAAGTCAAAACAGTTTTAAATTGGAAGAGGGTAAATTTAGACTAGGTTTTAGTTAGAAATCCTTTACTGTGAACACTGGAACAGGTTTGCCCAGCAAAGCTGTGAATGTTCCTTCACTGGAAGCATTCAAGGCCAGGCTGGATGGGGCTGTGAGCAACCTGGTATAAAGGGATGTATTTTTGCCTATAGGAGGGGGATTGGAAATAGATGATCTTAAAGGTCCCTTCCAACCCAAATCACTCTATGATTCTGTGATTATCTCAGCAGCCTGTGCCAGTGCCTTACCGATCTCTCAGTGAAAAATTTCCCCAACATCTAGTCTAATCTCTCTTTTTTTTTAGTTTAAAACTGTTCTCCCTAGACCTATCACTATCTACACAAGTGAAATTCAATTTCCCTGTTGTTTATATGCTCTCTTTATGTATTGGAAAGCAGCAGTGAGGTCTCCTCAAATTCTTCCCTTCTTCAGTCTGTTTTCATAGGAGAGGTGCTCCAGTCCTACCATTATCTTTGTTGTCTCCTCTGGATTCTGTCCAACAGCTCTGCATCCTTCTTGTGCTGGAGGTCCCAGGTCTAAATGCAGTACTCCAGTCAGGCCAACTGAAGATCATAAAGCCGAGAGGCACTTCTTCACAATTAGTGAGCTTTGCTCATTCCTGAACATGATAATGTGTGCATGTGTGTTCCTTCGGCTCTCTTCCTAGAGTACATTCCAAGTTCTTTTCTATATATAAATATATATTTTTAAATATGTATTCTCCATACATGCTTTACCCTATAAGAAGATGTATTAGAATAAACAAGGCTGTATGCAAAATAATCTATGAACTCTCACAAGTAGTATAATTAGTGCATGCTTCCAGCCTGTAGGGAATCATAGAACTATTCTCATTTTTGAGATCTCATAAAGAAGTTTCTTTTATGTTGTTTGAAAAAAAACCAAAACATTTTCTTTTGTCTAGTTTTATATTGATCCATAATTTTATACTCATGTTTTTGAAAAAATCTGTGATTACCTAGCATGCTAATATTTTGTTGAATCAGTACTTCCTGTAACTTAACAAGACCTAATTGTGGATTTTATTTTGGATAACTGCATATTTTGTGTTGAACAGAGACTTAAATTTGCCCAATGCAGGCATACCAAACTGGATTCCACGTGGCTGTTCCACTCCATTAAACATTTGACATATTATTGAAGGGAGATCTTTGAAAAGCATCAAGACAACACTTTGTAGCCAAGACGTAATTCACTGCCTTTCAACTATATGCACTGAACAGTGGAATTCTTATCCAAGACTTTAGATGTCTGAAAAAAACAAGCATGTTAATAGAGCAAGAAGGTAACAGAACTGAATTTAAAAATCTTCAATTTATTTGCAAGTGAACTGTCAAACATGAGATAAATAAGATGAGCTTTGAGGCAGAATAAAAAAAGACAAAGAATTTTCCAAGTACGGAAAAGATGCCCAAGTCTCAAAGAAAAGAAAGCCTCAAACAAAAGAAAGATGGGAATCATTCAATTTTACAAAAGATTTTGTCTCAATTTTATTCTGAGGTGGAGATTTTTCTTTGCTTGTTGATAGCAGTGACCACTCATATCCCTTTGTTGAGTAGAGTATGCTTTACCTTTCAGTCACTGTCAATTAGGATTCAGAATATCTGTAGCTAAGTAGACATCTGAGCCTCTTGGGGGGTATGAAGCAATTTTTTTTCACAGACTAAGACTATTGACTTCTATTCAGTAGACAAGGTATGGATGATATTCACACCCTGGAGCTCCAGTGATTTAAACACATTCCCTGAAAGTTGCTGATTATCCAAAGATACTCTCAGTCATGTTTTTAGAGACTAGTGGAGTAATACATGGATACTACAGGATACTATAATCTCCACCTTTACACATTGTCAGATGAGTATTTGAGCATAAGAACTAAAAACAAACAAACAAAAAAAAACCCAACCAAACCAAAATAAGCAAGCAAACAAACAAACAAAAAACCAGGAATGAAAAAAATTCAGTCTATAGAACTTTAAGTCATACATAACATATTTATTAGGCAGATAAAAAAATTATTGCTATTAGAGCTCTGCCTCGCTATGCTAGACAAAAAGAAATAATACATTAGCAATTTCTAAGGAAAGCTGATGGCTTTGACTAGAAAGCAGAAGACTAAAAAAGCATTGTTGAGCTGATTAGAAATTCTGGTTTTACTAAGGCAAAGCAGTCTATGATGCATTCTATTCTTCCTTCAGGTAAAAACAAGTTTTTGGGATTTTCTGTGATATCTCTATTTAAATCACATTGGATACAAAATCAGTTCTCTTCTAAACTCGGTCAGCAGTTTGTTAAGAGAGCTATTATTTGAAGTACCACAAACACAATGTAAAAAAATAGCAGTTAATTGCAGGAAGAGCTACTTCATGTTGTGTATATAAGCAGATTGGTAGCTGTAACCACAATGATTTTATTGGGGCAATTTAATTTCACCACAGGAAATTGGATAGCTGCACTTAAATGTTGGAAGTTGGAAGAGGCAAGGCAATCTGAATTCATGGAATTCACCACCTTCCAAATCTGAACTCCATTCTTAGGTCACATGTGCAATGTGGAGAGTGCTTTAATTTGTAATTAGGATGTTCTCAGCGTGATCTGTTTGTCCCTTGAGATCTCAGAGAAAGGTTGTTTACCAAAACACTTTCTGATTCTTCAGAAGAGCATAGCACACCACTCAATATTAATTCTGATCAGAGAATGTGAGATCATAATCAACGTAAGTGTTGGGAATCACTGCAAAATAAGACAAGCAGAGGTCTGCTTTCTGCTTGTGAGTCTATGTTTTACTATGCTTTTTGCTATTTTTTATGCCTTTTAAGTTCAGTATTCATCATTTTCAACGCAAATTTAACCTGACTGTTAATATGCAAACAATCATTCAGAACCATGCAGAATCATATAGATCTGTCAAACTGCTAACACAGAGAAGAATTTATTCTGCAAATTCCACAGGCCATGCCGTAATTACTCTAAGAGCTCCCTTTTCTCCTGGACAAGAAGAATAATACTGTACTCTAGGTGCTGTGTTTCTAGTTGTCTAGACTAGAACTTGTCTAGACACTGTGTTATACCATTGAAGTTCAACAAAGTTGATGTGTTATATGGTAACATGATGTGTTATATGTGATGTTATATGGTGAGTACCTTGATTGAAAAGAGCATTTTACAAACAGTTCCTTGTAATAATGCTCTTATTCCCTGTCTTACTATATCTACATTTCTCTTTCCATAAATAAGACAACTCAAAGTCATTCTTGACTGTTCTTTTCCTTAGGAAAGGAAGGAGGAAAGAGGTACAGGAGGAAAGCTGAAGGTTTTTCTCCCTTCAGCACATCTCTCATTGCTTTTCCCCATTTTCCATAAGTTTTGCTATATCAGTACTCAATTAGGTATCAAAAACTCACTCAGATATCTGTGAATCTTGCACAATTCTTGCATACCTCCTCTTAATCACACAGGGAATCCCCTCATTTCTCATGATCCTCATACCAGCTTCTCACACCAGTCATTCAGTAAATCTAGCAGGTTTTTTTTTATAGTTTTATGTACTTCATTGAGCATACTATCTGATAGCACTAAAAAAATTGTGTTAAAATTGAACCCCTAAGATTAGTTATCCAAATTTTCACTAATTTAGATAAAGTTTGGTTTCAATTCAATATTTGCTGTACAATATAAACCCCTCTATATATACATAGGACGAAATACATTCTGCTGCAAAAAATTGTAATAACATATCTTGTGTCATTCTATTGCAATTTTAGAACTGGTCTGAATCTGGAATAAACAATAATGCTGATACAGTGGAAGGATAACTGCTTACAGTCATTTCTGAAATACCAAAGATGAGAACAAAAGTTGCAGTGTCATATAAATACTATTTAGTACTGCTACTGTCCTCTAATATGTATGCTATTATCTTAGGTTCTCCATTGTTACTGTATGAATGACTTCAGGCAATCCAATCAAATGCTGATTTAGATTCATAAAAACTCCAGGAAAATTCAGAAAAGGATCCAGAATTTGCAGTGAGGTCCTCAAAATATCTTTAATTATTGTCAATTGTTGGCATATGAAGGCATACTTTCTAGGCACTACATGAATATTAGCATCTTTTTCTGCGTTGGGCAGAAAAGCAGATGGTATTTGCTCATTCTAAACTTACATTGGATTTAGAGCAATAATTCAGAAGCAAAAAATTCTGTGTCCTCTCGTTAATTCCTGAAGTTATCTAATCAGTCAGACTGAATACACACATGGGTAATTGAAAGTCCCCTACGCATGATGTTTTTCAGTGTCTCTGTGCTGTCAGCAAAATTTGTTATCAATTTATTATTTGAACTATACCACAACAGAGGCAAAACTCATCAAGGATTTTAATTATTGTAGAAAGGGGGAAAAATTCTGTTATCACTCATGCATGCTGTGAGAAGGTCTAAAATATTCAAGACTGTTACTCCACTTACATTTATGGATGTATTAGTCCATTTTACTTGTCAGTTCTGTTTGCCTGGCTTTGAATGATGTGGGATTTCTGCATTTTGAATTTCAATGGTGTCAGTGCTCTGCACACGGTGAAACAGGTGACATGAGTTTCTTAATTATTGAAAAATATAAATGTGAGAGGAAAAAGAAAGGGGTAACAGAATGGAAGCTTAGAGGACGTATAAAACAACATATTTAAAGCACGTTTACCTGTGGACAAACTGTAAAACACATTGATCATTTCAGCTAAGGAAATTTTACTGCAATTTAAGATCTAAAAAATGATAATAGCGAAAATGTGGAAAGATATTCAGTAGCTATAGGATGAGAAAGTAAAAGGGTCCATCTTCTTCAACTTAAAAGCAAATAAAATAAAGCAATTCCAGGTATTTCATTAAGGGGTAAATGCTAAATTCAGCTACAGGTTTTGGTAGGATTTGAATAGACTCATATGTCCATTCCTAAGGAGCTTGACTGCTTCCAGTAAGAACTCTCATGACTAATCTAATGAATAGTGCTCTTTATGGAAGCAACAGATTACAGATTCTTTTGGGTTGCTTGTGGTAAATACACTGTCTGCAGAGCACATGAGAGGACCAATGATGTGAATAATATAGCCAAATGTGAACAAGTTAAACTATGGAATCACTCTACAGAGATTTCCAAGTTTTCCAGGGAAAGACTCAGTTTAATTGCACGTGTGAATCTTACCAATAGGCATCCCTACTGAGGGAAAGAGAGGCTTAGCCCATTGTCTGGTCCCAGAAGTCAGTGTGTTCTTTTGGCTTATCTGCTATGGTATCTTCACCCCAGTTCTCTCTCTCTTAAGTCATTTTATACTATTAATTTTCTTACTTTTTTGTGGAACCTCGTAGGCTCTTGTCAGACATAACTTTGTTGTGATTTGTGCAAAAGAAAATTGAAAAGCTGCTGACTTAGAGTGACTACTGTGCAGTTTATCAGTTCCATAGTACTACTAAATTCCTATCCCTGCTATGTTATCAAAGAGCCTGGCCAGGACATTTATACTCGACTCTACCTTCCATGCGGAATCTCTTAGTGTCAGAATACCAAGCTCCTCTGGTATAACTGATATCCAAGAGAAAAGGTTACGTTGCCTAGGGAACTATCATGGAACAGACTCCTTGCATATTTACTACATTCCACCCTGGAGGTTTCTTCACCACTTTTTTTTTCTTTTAAAAGGGAAATATGACAGTAAGTTACTTCCAATAATTACTCAACATAATATGCCCCATGATTATAGTCATTTGAGCCTCACAATATCTGGAAAGAATTGGGAAGATCACATGCAGTCTTGTTATGAAGATTAGAGCTCAAGGGGCTCTTGGGCTACTCACTATATATGGGGTATATAGTATTTAGAAAGACAGTGTTACTAGTCCTGAGCAAGGCCTTGTATTTCATGGCCAGGCCAAAGGAGGAGTCAGGGGGCATGAGGGAGCACCATAATAACAGGTTTATTATTTCTTCAACAATATGTAGTTACTCCTGCTTTACATACATTTTAGTGTTTGGTTTGCAAGAAGAATTCAAGCAGTTCAAATAAAAGCTGACTAATTTTAGGACTGGAATTTCTGCACAAGATTCAAACATAAAAATTTATTTGTAGGAAATTCAGTACAAATTTTCCTGAGAAAGTACTTTTTATAATTATCCTATTATCAATTTGGTATAATACGCTATTTTTAGTCATATTATACAGTCTATACAAAAATTTTCAAAAAATTATCAATATTACATCTGTAAGTCCAAGTCTTCTGCCTCTTCACCTAGTTTGGAAACAAAGGTTCGAAAGGTTTGGAAACACACAGCTATTGAGTTAATGCTGAGAAGAAAGAGATCACAGAACTTCTGAAGTGTTACTGAAAAACAAGGCTGCAGTCTGGTCAGGAGAAGAAAATAATGGTTTAGGAGGGCTCAGAGATTGCCCAGGAACAACAGCAGTGCAAGATGGGTGTTAAAGATGACAAGAAAAATCTTTCTCCAGATATAAGCAAGGATAAAACAAAACATGAGGGTCCTTGAAAAATAGATCTTTGGCAAGGCAAAGTTTCTGGAGAAATGGAGACATGGGCAGGCTTGTTTTTTCACTTTCACCTGCTTACATGCTTTGCACATATCTCATGTTATGCATCAAGGTACTTCATAATGGTCCACAGTGCAATTAGAAACCTATGATCTAATAATGGACCTCTAGGAGTTGGTCCAGAGGAGAGAACAGATGATCAGAGAGATGGAACACCTCTGCTATGAAGACAGGCTGAGGAAGCTGGGCTTATTCATCCTTGAGAAGGGAAGGTTCAAGGGAGACCTCACTGCTGCTTTTCAGTACTTAAAAGAAGATTATAAACATGAGAGAGATGTGAGACAAAGAGAGAAGGAAAACAATGGGAGAGCTATAATAACAGTATTGCATAATTTTTAATTTCCAGCTGAAATATTGTAGGGAAAACGATGAATATTAGTGCTAGTCCACTCCCATGCTTTCCTGTTTACTACTACCTAAAGAATATAAAACTACAGTTCTCAGTGTCCATTGAGCCCTCAAAACTACAGTCTTATTTTAAAATGAAAACCTTCTTGGAAACTTTCCTGACTGACTGGTCTCACCTTTCCTTTGTGACAGCTAAAAGTCTTGTTAGACATGTTTTGCTAGACTTTACGTAGGACAACATTCACAGAGATATTAGGATGAACATACTATGATAGCGAAGGGATCAAAGTACTCAGAATTTTTTTATGGAGTCTAAGACCCAAACAAAAACTCGAGAATAAGAATTATTAATTCTGCCTGTTCCTTTATCATTTAGATTTCTTATTAGCAGAAGCTACTTCAGAAAATGAAACAGGATGAATTGCCCCTTTTTTTCTGACACAGAAGATTAAAATGGTACTTGAGAAAAGTTTGACTCAAATATAAGTCCAGAAACTCTGCTAAATAAGTAAGAGTAGTACTTTCATGGTAGCTCTACATTACTGTTTTGGATTATTCTTGCCAAGTATCCAAACACTCCTCCCTACCTCCAAGGAACAGAAAATAAGAAAAATCGCATCAAGAATGTTGACAGCTTTAGGGCAACACAGAGATTGTTTACCATCTACCGTCATGGGCAAAACACACTGGAATTGTGGAAATTAATTTATTCTTAGTTAAAATAGATTCAGATAATGACAAAAGAAAAAAATAAAAAAGACAGACATTAAAGTAACTCCTTTCCTTCCTTTTCTGAGTTTCCGTCCTTTCCAGGTGCCGTTGCCCAGTTGAGCAGGTGATGTCTCTGGGGTGTGTGGTGTGCAGTTAGCCATTCTCCTCCTCTCCTCCTCTCCTCCTTTCTTCTTAACATTTCTCCTGTGCTTCAGAGTGGGTACTCCATGGGCTGTAATTCCTGTCAGATGAATCTGTCTTGTCAGGCATGGGGTCTGAATTGTGGCTATCTGCTCCACGATGGAGTATCTTTACCTTTTCTGAACTCGATGTCCCCAGACTGTTCTATTTCTTACACTTCATTGCTGCTTACTCTGTCCAGTGAATTTTGCTCTTTCTTAAATCCATTGCCCTGAAGTGCCACCATCTTGCTGTGCTGTGCTGTGAGGCAGCTTGGCTGAGGACCCTGGCAGACTCCAGCCAGCAGAGGTAGCCAGACATCCTGGAACTAAGGACCTTTTCCTGAGTTTATTTTCTGAAATTCTGCTAGCTTCTCATCATAGCCTCTTTCTCATCAACCACTTTCCTGCAAAAAAAAGTGGAAGAAAATTCAGACTGCAGTATAGATTAACTGCCAGAAACACATAGAGATCCAAATGCAAAATGCTGTGGGACCCCAATCTGAAGACATCCTGTGGAAGTTTGGCAGGTTGCTTTATACAGCCTTACCTTGAAAATCCCCAGGGACGGGGCATCCACCACATCTCTAGGCAACCTGTTCCAGTATCTCACCATCCTCACTGTAAAAGACCTAGATGTGCATGCCTCTGTTCATTGCAGGGAAGTTGGTCTAGATGACTTTTAAGGGTTCTATCATTCTAAATAAAAGAGAATCCTTGCCCCAAAGTACCTGTCCTCTAGAACAAGTAAAAGAGGGAAAAGTCCAACCTAGTTAGTCCTACTCATCAGTGAAAACTATAAGCTTAATTGAAAACAAATATGGAAATGAAAATGAAATGCTATGTTATTCTTTTAGCTCCCATTTTGAAACCCCGAGTTTCTGTTGAAGCCATAACTCAACAAACTCACTTGCAGTTCCACAATGTGGGATGAGGAGATGGCAGAATTAAAAACTATGTAGGTAGAGAAACCCAAATATCATTCTTCATTTGCTCTAAACTGAAGTGGTGTCAAAACAATCATTTGCTTATTCAGAAGAATGGGAAGAGACTGGTCAAAAAATGTACCGGGGAAGCAACAGTGATCTTTACCTTTCAGGAACTTAGTTGATCATCGTATTAATCATTCAAATGTTCACGTGGGTATTAGCAAGCAAAAAAACTTTAAAAACCTGATGAAACCTATCTGTCACACATGCCTGTGAGAAACAAACCCTAAAACTAACAGGTAGATATTGTGGTATATAGGACCTGCAATGTGCATGTGTCTCTAAGGTTTTACAATAAACAAGGCAAGATACACTGTTGCAGATTACCAACCATAAACTTGCCAGATGCACTACCAAAGTGAGCTTGTTACATAACCTAGCACTGACAATCAACTTTTTACATCCAACGACTAAATATTCTGCATTTATCTTCCTTTGGGTCTCAGATTTATTGATTAGTCTACAACAGAAACAACAATGTCACATAAAAACATCAATAAACACAGGTATATCAGGTGCATTAAAGTCACCTTACCTCTCCCTATCTTGTGCATTTCTGTACTGTATGAAATGGTTTGCTCTTCTGCACCTTGTGCCTGCTGCAGACCAGTGCAACTGTCCTTCCATGCAAAATGACAGTCATGTTTTCATCACAGATTCACAAAATGGTTGAGGTTGGAAGGGATCTCTGCAAGTCATTTAGTTTAAGTCTCTTGCTCGGAAAAGGCTATCTAGAGTCAGTTGTCCAGGAGCATGTCCTAGTGGCTTTCAGTGATCTACAAGGGAGCAGCCTTTCCTTGAAGGAGAGGAGCTCCAGTCCCTTCATCATGTTGGTGGCCCTATTCTGAATTCTCTATAGACAAATGTCTCTTTTGCACTGGCCATGCTGGACCTGGACACAGTAATCCAGGTGTGAGTTTGCTAATGCTGGGAGAGATCACCTTCATTAACTAGCTGGCAGTACTTTGCCTAATGCAGACCAGGATATCATTAATCTTCTCTGCAGCAAGTCCACATTGCTGGCTTATTATGGTTTAACCTAGGAGGCAGCTGAGATCCTCACATACATTTGTTTACTTCCTCTTATTGGGGATGGAACTGAAAAAGGTGAAAATGTGAGAACTGATTGGTTGAGATCAAGAGAGAGAAGAAAATAAAGAATAAAAAACCCCAACAAGTGGTACACAACACAACTGCTCACTACCAGTATTTTCTCAGTTTTATTACTGAGCATGACATCATATAGCATGGGATATTTCTGTGGTCCCTTTGTGTCAGCTGTCCCAGCTGCATCACCTTCCGGCTCCTTGTGCACCTTCAGGCTTCTTACTGTCAGGGCACTGTGAAAATGTCCTTGGCTCTGTGCAGGCTCTACCCAGCATCAATTAAAACATCAAATTTCAGCAACTTCTTCACTTTCTTTTCATTTTCCTTTATTTATGTTCATCATAAGAAGTGCTTGCACACATTATGTATATTTACAATGCATCACAAAATAGGTTTTCACATTGTTTCTGAAGGACATGTGTCATGTTTTTGTAATTTTTGATCCTGTAGTAGTGTCAGAAATGACTGATGAAGATCAGGATCATCAAAGGGCTCTAATGAAGGAGCTGATCAAACTAGTCCAATTAATTAAAGGTGATGAACCCTCCTCCTCACCGGTATCATCAAAAATCTCAGCTATTAAATACAAATGTTTTCCAGCTCAAGCAAGGAATAACAGTAAGACTACATCGCGTATTGCCTTGTGGCGTTACCTACGTGACCATGGAGAAGACATGATGAAGTGGCATGACCAAGCTACTCCTGTACTATGAACACAGGTGAGATAATTACAAAACAGACCAATCACCAGTACAGTTGCTCCAGTTGCCACAGGTAATGAATAGAGGGGCCCTGCCCTCAGTCAGGGGAGGGAAAGGGATAACAGAATTTATTGGACTGATTCAAAGATGGTGCTACATCTGCTACAAAGATGGTGCACAGATGGTAGTACCACACCAACAGGAATTCCTTGCTCCCCATTCATGAGTTGATTCTGGAGCTGGAGAATGAGGGAGTGATCAGCAAAACTCACTCACCTTTTAACAGCCCCATATGGCCAGTGTGTAAAGCCAGTGAAGAATGGAGGCTGACGGTAGACTACTGTGGCCTGAATGAGGTCACTCCCCCACTGAGCGCTGCTGTGCTGGACATGTTAGAATTGGAGTCAAAAGTTCATGTTCATGTATGAACTGGAGTCAAAAGCAGCCAAATGGTATGCCACCATTGACATTGCTAACGCCTTCTTCTCCATTTCTTTGGCCACAGAATGTAGGCCACTGTTTGCCTTCACCTGGAGGGGCGTTCAGTATACTTGGAACCATTTGCCCCAGGGGTGGAAACACAGCCCAACAATTTGCCATGGGTTGGTCCAAACTGTATTGGAACAGGGTAGTGGTCCTGAGCACCTGCAGAACATCGATGATATCATTGTGCGATACAGCAGAAGTTTTCACGAAAGGAGAGCAAATAAACCAAATTCTTCTGCAAGCTGGTTTTGCTATAAAGCAAAGCAAAGTTAAAGGACTTGCCCAGGAAATTCAGGTCCTACGTATAAAGTGGCAAGACGGACATCGTCACATCCCAGCAGATGTGATTGACAAAATCACTGCTGTGCCTCCACCCACTAGCAAGAAAGAGACACAGCCTTTTCTGGGCATAGTGGGCTTTTGGAGGATGCATGTTCCAAACTACAGCCTTATTGTAAGCCCCCTCTATCAGGTGACGCAGAAGAAGAATGATTTTACATGGGGACCTGAGCAACAGCAGACTTTTGAACAGATTAAACAGGAGATAGCCTGTGCTGTGGCCCTGGGGCCAGTACGGACGGGACAGGACGTAAAGAACATCCTCTACACTGCTGCTGGAGAGAAAGGTCCCACTTGGAGTCTGTGGCAAAGAGCCTCAGGAGAGACCCAAGGTCGACCTCTGGGATTTTGGAGTCGAGCGTTCAAGGGGTCTGAAGAGGGCTACACTCCAACTGAGAAGGAGATCTTAGCCGCATATGAGAGGGTTCGGGCTGCTTCCGAAGTAGTCGGTACTGAAACGCAGCTCCTTCTGGCACCTCGACTGCCAGTGCTGAACTGGATGTTTAAAGGAAAGGTTCCCTCCACCCATCATGCTACTGATGCCACGTGGAGTAAGTGGATTGCGCTGATTACACAACGAGCTTGGATGGGGAACCTCAGTCGTCCGGGAATTTTAGAGGTGATCATGGACTGGCCTGAAGGTAAAAAGTTTGGAACATCACCAGCAGAAGAGGTGTCACATGCTAAAGAGGCCCCATCGTACAATGAACTACCAGAAAATGAAAAGAAATATGCCCTGTTCACTGATGGATTGTGTTGTATTGTGGGGAAGCATCGCAGATGAAGAACAACAAAACAACCACCAGGTAGATCGAGGTGCCAGAATTGAGGTGGCTCAAATAGACTTGGACTGGCAGAACAAGGGTGAATTATTTCTAGCTCGATGGGCCCATGAGACCTCAGGCCATCAAGGAAGAGACGCAACATATAAGTGGGCTAGATACTGAGGGGTGGATTTAACTATGGACGCTATTGCACAGGTTATTCATGACTGTGAAACGTGTGCCAAGAGGATGAAACTTCTCTGGGGGGAAGGGCGATGGCAAAAGTATAAATATGGGGAGGCGTGGCAGGTTGATTATATTACCTTGCCATGATCTCACAATGGTAAGCGTTACGTGCTTACCATGGTGGAGGCAACCACTGGGTGGCTTGAAACATAGGCAGTACCCCATGCTATGGCCCGAAACACCATATTGGGTCTTGAGAAACAAGTCCTGTGGCGACATGGCACCCCAGAAAGAATTGAGTCTGATAATGGGACACATTTCAAAAATTCCCTTATAAATACTTGGGCCAAAGATCATGGCATTGAGTGGATTTATCATATTCCCTATCATGCTCCAGCTTCTGGTAAAATAGAACGATACAATGGGTTGTTGAAAACCATGTTGAAGCCAATGGGTGGTGGAACATTTAAGCATTGGGAGAAGCATTTGGCAGAAGCCACCTCGTTGGTCAATACTAGAAGATCTGTGTCAATCGCGATGGTCCTACCCAATCCAGCCCCCTACTGTAGAGGGAGATAAGGTCCCTGTTGTACGCGTAAAGAACATGTTGGCGAAAGCAGTGTGGGTCCTTCCAGCCTCTGGAAAGGGCAAACCTCTCCGTGGAACAGTTTTTGCCCAGGGACCTGGGTGCACTTGGTGGGTGATGCAGAAAGATTGGGATGTTCAATATGTACCACAAGGGAATTTGATGTTGGGGGAGTGCAGTCAGTAATTCTATGCATATATATGTACATAGACCTGTGTATGTAATGCATTTTTGATTACTGTTTATTTGTATATATATGTATATTAAGCATGATGTAGTGACGTACAATAAGGGGTGGAATGTAATTGTTTTGTAATTTTTGCTATTGGTATTCCACATCATAACATCATGTGGAGCACAGAGAAGAAGTACTACACGTCCCAGAGGACCTCACAGTCAAAGAGGAAAATACATCACAGAAGCGACACTCACTCTCTCTCTCACTGCCTGGCAGCGGGTGTGGGTGTGCTTCCAAGCCACGGCGCCTTCAATTTCAAAGTAGGCTTCTTGGTCTTCGGAAACCTCTCTCTCTCTCTTATTTTACTTGATTTATTAGTCTCACTTTTCAATTAGATTGTATTATAGTGTGTTATCTTGCATTCCGATATCATAGTTAGTAAAATAAGTTTTCCTCCTTAGATTGTTGCCGCTGCTTTGTTTGTTTCCTTGAGCCCAGCTCCCATCTCCCTACCCCTTTCCCTTTTCTCTTCCCATTTTTGGGGTCAGGAGGCCCACGGGCCTGCTGACTCCCTGTCATGGACCTAGATTGATCTAGATAACTCCGTGACAACATGATTGAAGTCCATCACTAGAAGTCTATCATGAGAGAAAAAGCTTGGTTGAGGAGCCAAAACTGAGGCAGATATTGAAGGAGATGCAGAAATGAAATATGGTTTAATAAAATCCTACTGGTGTACTACTTCCAGCGTCCAGAATGCCAAATATAAAGCAAAAATTTTCATTTTTTTTCTTCTATATGATTTCATTTTGTATTCTTTTTCAAAAAAACAAATGCAATGTTTTAGGTAGAAAACATATGCTTTTTTATAAATATTTTCTTAAAAAATAATTTATTTTCAAATAGAAATCTTTAGTAAGAGTCACATGAAGTATCTTTTTGATTTTCTATAGCATAAGATACACAATACACCCTCAGAGGCCAAATATTGTTGGATTATTCACAACACATTCTGTTTTATAGGACATATTATGTTGATTATAGAATCACAGAATGGCTTGGGTTGGATGGGACCTCAAGGATCATCAGATTCCAAATCTTCTGCCACAGACAGGGTTGCCAGCTGCTAGATTGTATACTATATCCAGTTGCCCAGAGAACCATCCAATCTGGCCTTAAACACTCACACTTAGGTGGTGCATCCTTGACTTCCCTGGGCAACCTGTTCCAACACCTTACTGCTCTCTCAGTAAAAAAACTTCCCGACATAGAATCTTTAAGGTTGGAAAAGACCACTAAGATCGTCTAATCCAACCATCAACCCACCATGCCCACTAACTATGACCCTCAGTGCCACACCTCCACGGTTCTTCCAGGGATGGTTCCTATTCTGGGTCCCCCAGATTTGGACAAACACTCATACAACAGTTTTATTTTATTTTGAACAAGAAGCTTAGAATTACTAGATCTAAAAATCTCCTTCTGTTTACCTGACACTTAACACTGCAACCCGACTACTCACATACTTTTTAATACATCCCACTGTACTTTCTTTACCTCATTACATCACAGCTAGGTTACCAGATGACGTAAGGGTGGGTTGACTGTCGATTCATAGCCCTGTTTGATGTATATTGGCAAGTTTCTCTGAGCTTCACTTATTCAGGGCAGGTGAGAAGCTGGCCTTTTTCTCAGCAAAAAGTTTCATGGCAAGTATGTGGAAATTAATATCATCTGCACTGATAGCAATTAACCCATATGTATACCCATTTTTTTTTTTTAATTTAGCTTAATAACTTTCTTAATATTTTTTTGTCATTGGTTACTGGATATTCTTTAAAATTATTACTTTAATATTTTTCAAAATGCCTTTCCTAAATCATTGTTCTTTCTCTAATTTTCTGGTCTTACTTTCTGTAAATTGCTTTTCTTCCATCAACTTTGCTTCTCATTCCACTCTTCTAATTGTATTGTTTCACCATTCTCACCAAGCAGGTTTTACGTACCTATCAACTTCTCAAGCTCTAGGCTTCTATATAAATAGAGGTCCTCTAATACTTATATAATACTACAGGAACTGCTTGATCATGAATCATGGTCACCAGTGTTGCACAGAAATGACAATATTTATTAAGGAAAGAGGTTGTCATTTTGCTAGAACAAGAATCAGTCAAAACATATTAACTCTTCTTAACAAAGGATTATTTTTCCTTGCAAGCACTTTATTAAATGCTATTTCTTTTATTGATTAAAAAAAAAAAAAAAGAAACCACAATAAATACAGGATTTATAATGCTATATTTGGATGGGCAAGAAGGTCTTGTGACAGAGATTGCAATGTCTCATACAAAATCTCAATTGTTTATTTACTACATGTGTCTAGTTTTGATCCAGCAGAATTCAAACCACTGAGTGAAGAAGTGAATACATCAACAGCTTAGCTTACTGTTTCAAACTAATAAATGAGTGCGGATATCAAATAATTAGTTAAACAAAATGAATATTTCAGCCATATTATTAAAGCTTCTTAAGATTACAGTTGGATAGGAAATCTTTACTGCAGTACACAATAAATAGAGTAAAGTCGGTTACCTTTTCTTTTTTTCTTCATAACAATGAATGTACTCACTGATCAGAAACTTTTTTTACTGGCCAGACAACTCTCACGAGAGGAAAAAATGATGTTATTGAAACATAGAAATAGCTGAGATAACAGAATCAAACCAACACTACACCATTCTGTCTAGAACAGTTTAACAGTAAGTATCTTGCCATTTGTCTACAAAAAGAATGCTATCATTTCAGGGTATGGAAAGTAAAAATTACTGTCAAGAACTGGAGATGGGAGCAAGCTTTATGAAGGGCACAAATACACACTGGTACAGAGTGTTTTCAGCACTGCTTTTTTCTTTTCCTCACTTCTCTTCTGACATTTACTGCAGACTTTCTTACATGAGAGGTAGCTGTATACATGGCTTGTTCTAGTTCACAGCATTTTAATCTGATATAAAGCTTGTCAATAATATTGAAAGAATCTATAGTAACCTTTTCCACTGACCTTTTCTAAATCTCCTGAGTATCTGGCATGTCATGTGAGAGATGTCACATAAATAAATCATGTAAAAAAAAATAAAATAAAATCACAAGACTATATTCAGACACATCCTACACAGTTATGTGCCATTACAGACCTATAAACACCTCTTTGGTTACTGCTTGTGAGAGGTGATCATGTGTAACTGTACAGTTGAATTTGCTTTAGGCTATCATTGTGTGTTTCATTACAGGCAAATATATTTAATCTCAATTCAGTATTACAGCATTTAATCAATGTGGATTTCTGATTCTTTGTTTTTTAAACATGAATGCTTACAATTTTTTAAAATTATGTCTCTATAGACTAAAAAAATCTGAAAAAAGTTTTACTTGTTCTTGACCTTTAATCAGTCACTTGGAACTTTAAATGTCTATATTAAATAGTGGATGTTTTAACATTTAATGGAAAATTTTATTGAGGAAGTGAATACAATAGTTTACCTTCTTGCCTGTCTTTGTCTTGAAGAAAGTTTCTGGCTTTAATACAATACATAATATAATAATTAATATAATACAATACAATAAAACAAAATATTTTTTGATTACAGGTGGGAAGTATTTGAATAGGTTTTTATTTTGGTGTATCAAATATACTTCCTTGTATGGTTTTTTTTACTTAATAGTATAGAAAAGTTCAATCTATGTAAGAAATGTATACAGAATGTTGCATTTAAACCAAATGAAAAAAATGCTAGTAAATTTTTGTTTGATTGGACATTAAAAATACTAGTACTATTCAAGAGAGTGCACCCACACATTTTAAAAATATTCATTTTAACAGACTTTTTAAACAGAACTTTTAGATTTTTTAGGAATTGTTTTATTATTTTTGAGTTGAAGGGGCAAGTCTGCTATGTGAGGTTCCATTAAACCCAATTCACGTGAAGATCCTGCCAAACTCCACATAAAGTAGCTACTGCTACTGCATTGTTGTGTTATACGCTGGCACATGATGTCGTTCCTCACTCTTTTAGCAAAAGCTCACTCCAGTTAATTTATTTCAGTTCTACAGATTAGCAGTCCCCACTTGCAGTGTTATAAAACATTACTCACAAACACATTTGTTAAAGAAGTGGCAGACAGAGCGTCCTTTGCAGTTCAATTCTCTTGTTGATTCATCCCATTAATCATAAATTATTTGATTTGAATGTCAAGATTTAGGAAGGCTGTTCTTTTGTTAAGTTGGAATAGTGCTGCAAAGATTGCTATATGTTATAATTGGGCTGGGAATCAAGCTTCACATGTAATTCTTAGTCAAAAACAGCCTGGCAACATTTTCTTGGTCCACAAAATGATTTTTAGTTTAGAAATTGATTGCTGGCATTTCAGCAAAGGCGCAATAAATGCCACTTGGAATACATGCAGGAATGTAATTCCAATAATACCTTTAAGATAGACATTAAAATATAACAAGCAACCATATTAATAAAACAAAACCTCCAAGAAAAGAGGCTATGAAGGAAAAGCCTCCAGTTCTTCAATTGCAACAGAGGGTAAAAACTGAGTTAATTAAAAAAAAAACAACACAAAAGTATTCCTGTTGCAATAGTTCCTCTTATCAGCACAGTTCTCATGCTACATAGTTCCTACGCAGCATATAGCTGCATGAACTGTTCCAGTGTTGGGTTTTGTTAGGAGGGCCAGATGTGGCTGCTAGGCAGCGATAAGACTGCTGCAGCTCCATGCTTCGAGGTCCAAACAATAGGGAGTATGAGCATGCATTCCCAGTAAGCACACACATGAGTAAGCACATACACACTTGCAAGTGTGCATCTGTGGTGGGTTGTCCTTGGCTGACTGCTAGACCCTCAGGCAGCTGCTCTCTCATTCCCCCTGCTCAATGGCACACAGGGAGAAAAAAAACCAAAAACTTTCATGAGTCAAGATAAATGCAGGGAGACCACTTAGCACTTAGAGTTACCAACAAAACTGATTTGAACTGAGGAAAATTAATTTTGTCAACTTAAAGTAGAATATGATGGTGAGAAACAAACAAAAAAACCATAAAATATCGGAAAGACTCTGCCCCACTTCTCACTCACCTCTTTTTTTCCCAGACTCTTCATTTCTGACTCTTTCACCTACTTCCTCATCCTGCTAATTGGCACAGGGCAATGGGGAATGGGAGCTGTAGTCAGTACACAGTAATTAACCTCTGCTGCTCATTCCTCCTCACACTTATAACCTGTTCCATTGTGGAATCTCTCACATGTACTACAGTCCTTCACAAACAGCTCCAATGTCAGCTCTTCTCACAGGCCTGAGCACTTCTTCAGTGTGGGTTCTGCTCAGTTGCACACCCCTACTCAAACAGAAGCATACAGTGTTTTTGCATGCGTGACACAGTCCATACAAGGTGCCTCTCACGTAGGCTGCTACTTCCTTCAGACTGTGTCTGCCCTCTCCAGTGGAGGGGCCTTCATGAGCTGCGGTGTAGAATTTCCCGTTGTCATCCTCTGCATGGGCTTCAGGGTCCAACCTGCTTTTCTGTGGTATTATGGATACTGGATAGCTGGGCCCAAATAGTTGTGGTCAATGGAGTTAAATCCAGTTTGTGGTCAGACACGAGCAGTGTCCCCCAGGGCTCGGTACCAAGTCCACTTCTGTTTAACATCTTTATTAATGATGTTGATGAGGGGATTAAGTGCACCCTCAGTAAGTTTGCAGATGACACCAAGTTGGGAGGGAGTGTTGATCTGCCCAAGGGGAAAAAGGCACTACAGAGGGATCTGGATAGACTGGATTGATGAGCCAAGGTATACTGTATGAGTTTCAAATCATACATATGAGGGCCAAGTGTTGGGTCCTGCATTTTGGTCACAACAACCCCAGGCAGCCCTACAGGCTTCAGGGGGAGTGGCTGGAAAGCTGCCTGATGGAAAGGGACCTTGGTGTGCTGATGGACAGTCAGCTGAATATGAGCCAGCAGTGTGCCCAGGTGGCCAAGAAGGCCAGTGGCATCCTGGCTTGTATTAGGAATGGTATGGTGAGCAGGACTAGGGAAGTAATCCTGCCCCTGTAGTCGGCATTGGTGTAGGCCTCACCTCGAGTACTGTGTTCAGTTTTGGGCACCTCAGAAAGGTGCCCAAGGAAAAGGACATGGAGGTGCTGGAGCAGGTCCGGAGAAGGGCAACAAGGCTTGTGGAGGGCTTGGAGAATATGCCCTATGAGGAGAGACTGAAGGAACTGGGGCTGTTTAGTGTGGGAAAAAAGGAGGCTTAAGGGAGGCCTCATTGCTCTCTTCCAGTATCTGAAAGGTGCTTACAGCAAGAGCGGGGTTGGTCTCTTCTCACTGGTGACAGGTGACAGGATGAGGGGAAATGGCCTCAAGTTATGGCAGAGTAAGTTTAGGTTGGATATCAGGAAACACTTCTTTACAGAAAAGGTTGTTGAGCACTGGAATAGGCTCCCCAGGGAGGTGGTTGAGTCACCATCCCTGGATGTGTTTAAAAACCATTTGGATGTGGTGCTCAGGGACATGATTTAGCAGAGGGTTGTTAGGGTAGTATGGTTAGGTTGTGGCTGGACTTGATGATCTTTAAGGTCTTTTCCAACCTCAGCTGATTCTATGATTCTATGACTATCCAACAAGCTGCAGGGGAATCCCTGCTCGTGTACCTGGAGCACCTCTTGTCCCTCTTAATTCAATAACCTTGGTGTTTGTGGGGCTCTTTATTCCATGTTCTTTATACCCCATTTCTCACAGCTGTGAGAAGGCTTCACAAGCCTTCTGCTTCTGATTCTCATACACATTTCTCTGAGGCATTCCCAGGGTGGCTCCTGGGAAAAGTGCAATAATTTGTGGTTTGAGATAAAGAAAGTTTAATAAATAAAGCAAAATCTTTGCATGCAAGTGCAGACAAACAAGGAATTCATTCACTACTTGCCATGAGCAGGCTGGTATTCAGACACTTCCAGGAAAGCAGAACCATCATGCATAATGGTTAGTAGGAAAGACAAATGCCATCACTCTGAATGATGAATTTGATGATAGAATATCTTCCTCCTCTACCCCAGCTTTTATTGCTTCACATATTTGATATGGTGGGGGACATCTCTTTGGCCAGTTTGGGTCAGCTGTCCTGGCTCTGAACCGATTTTTTCAATCATTAGTAGTTGTTTCATTTTCTTTTTCTTTCCGATTTTCTCAGAGAGCATTGCTTTAATTCCAAGAAGATTTTTTATTTTTTTTTCTATTTTTTTTTTAAATTTATGTATATGTATTTTTAATTTTTTATTTCTATTACTATATTTTATTCACTGTCCAGATTAGTGGTTCTTGCATATGGATATGTGCCTTTTTGTCCAGTACAAATGTAAAATTAATCCACAACAGTGCTGAGTACTGTTGCTTTGTATTTAATCCCATGTCATGGTTTTGTAATTTTTGCTATTGGTATTCCACATCATAACATCATGTGGAGCACAGAGAAGAAGTACTACACATCCCAGGGGACCTCGCGGTCAGAGAGGAAAATACGTCACGGAAGCGACGCTGGGACTCTCTCTCTCACTGCCTGGCAGCGAGTGTGGGTGTGCTTCCAAGCCGCGGCGCCTTCAATTTCAAAGTAGGCTTCTCGGTCTTCGGAAACCTCTCTTTCTCTCTCTCTTATTTCACTTGATTTATTAGCCTCAATTCCAATTAGATTGTATTATAGTAAAATAAGTTTTCCTCCTTAGATCGTTGCCGCTGCTCTGTTTGTTTCCTTGAGCCCAGCTCCCATCTCCCTACCCCTTTCCCTTTTTTCCCTTCCCCTTTGTCAGGGGCCGGGGGCCCACGGGCCTACTGCCCCCCCTGTCACGGACACAGATTGATCTAGATAACCCCGTGACAGATTTTGGTGGAGAATGCGGGCACAATTTTAAAGCTTTTAACATTAGTTAAAAGTTAGTTAGTAGAGAAGAAGCAAAAAACACCAGGATTTCTTTAAGCCAGAGACTGCAGAAGCATTGCTACCTGACCTTCATAGATTAGATTGTAGTCTGGGCAGTCTGCCAAACTCTGGACACTGTACAGAGTGTCTTCTGTTTTGGTTCTTTGGTTGTTTTTGTTTTTTTTTTCCTTTCTTAGCAGCTACCAGCTATGAATCCACTCTTCATTATAGCTGCTCTGTTTAAGGGATTGAAAACAGTTATGATCCTCTCATCGTATTGGCCGATTATTAATGTCATGATTTACTGTTGTGGAATTGTGTTCGTATATAACCAAATAAGGGCACTGATGGAGACACCTGCCTGGTACTTATATTCAATGTGGTATAATTTGGATTTTGACACTTACATCCCAGATGGAATAGCTAATTTTACAAACAACTACATCCCAGACGGAATAGCCAATTTTACAAACAACACGATGTTCAATCCGGTTTCTGGGCTGTCTTTTCGGTTTGCCACACGCTTTTCGAAAGCCGAGTTAGTACTCATACTCGTGCTCATATCCATGTGCATGTTATCAATCGCCCTGAATGTACTCCAATACATTCGTTCTATGCAGAAGTCTCCTCCAAAACCAGAGAATGCTGACTGGCAGGGAGTATGGAGAGGTTTAGGAAAAATCTTAGAAGCGTGGGGGCCAGCAATGTCATGGGATTTCACTCTTGAACACCTGTGGGATCCCGAGAAACTAAGCCAGTATTTGAGTCAGGGATGGTGCAGCTTAGATAGATCTAAGGAGGTACGACTTATTTGGGGCTTGGCTTGTGCTTACCGTGCTCTATATAATACTATTCTGGAAAGAGAGAGTTTCCGAGCTGAGGTTCAAGCCAAAAGGGGAAATCCTCAAGTCAAATCTGATCAGTCACAGGAGGCACCAGTAAAAATGTCAGTTGCCCCTGTGGAAGGCAAGAAATGGAAACGGGTGTCCTCACGTCTAGAACGGAAAAAAGAAGAAGCGGAGGAGGAGGCAGCGGAAGGTCCAAGCGAGGTGCCTTTCTCAGTACCGAAAATGGCAAAAGGAAAAACTAAGAGGCGTGAGGAGGAGAGTGACGAGGAGGAAGTCTCGATTACTGTTCGTCGACCTCTGAAGATGTCTGAAATCCAAGGCTCAAGAAAGGAGAGCAAATAATCCAAATTCTTCTGCAAGCTGGTTTTGCTATAAAGCGAAGCAAAGTAAAAGGACCTGCCCAAGAGATTCAGTTCCTAGGTATAAAGTGGCAAGATGGGCGTCGTCACATCCCAGCAGATGTGATCGACAAAATCGCTGCTATGTCTCCGCCCACTAGCAAGAAAGAGACACAGTCTTTTCTGGGCGTAGTGGGCTTTTGGAGAATGCATGTTCCAAACTACAGCCTCATTGTAAGCCCCCTTTATCAGGTGACGCGGAAGAAGAATGATTTTACATGGGGCCCTGAGCAGCAGCAGGCTTTTGAACAGATTAAACAGGAGATAGCCCGTGCCGTGGCCCTGAGGCCAGTACGGACGGGACAGGATGTAAAGAACATCCTCTACACTGCTGCTGGTGAGAAAGGTCCCACTTGGAGTTTGTGGCAAAGAGCCTCAGGAGAGACTCGAGGCCGACCCCTGGGATTTTGGAGTCGAGCATACAAGGGGTCTGAAGAGGGCTACACTCCCACTGAGAAGGAGATCTTAGCCGCATATGAGGGGGTTCGGGCTGCTTCCGAAGTAGTCGGTACTGAAACGCAGCTCCTTCTGGCACCTCGACTGCCAGTACTGAACTGGATGTTTAAGGGAAAGGTTCCCTCCACCCATCATGCTACTGATGCCACTTGGAGCAAGTGGATTGCACTGATTACACAACGAGCTTGGATGGGGAACCTCAGTCGTCCGGGAATTTTAGAGGTGATCATGGACTGGCCTGAAGGTAAAAAGTTTGGAACATCACCAGCAGAAGAGGTGTCACGTGCTAAAGAGGCCCCACCATACAATGAGCTACCAGAAAATGAGAAGAAATATGCCCTGTTCACTGATGGATCGTGTCGTATCGTGGGGAAGCATCGCAGATGGAAAGCTGCTGTGTGGAGCCCCACACGACAGGTTGCAGAGGCCACTGAAGGAAAAGGAGAATCAAGTCAGTTTGCAGAGGTAAAGGCTGTCCAGCTGGCCTTAGATGTTGCTGAACGGGAGAGGTGGCCAATGCTTTATCTTTATACTGACTCATGGATGGTGGCAAATGCCTTATGGGGGTGGTTGCAGCAGTGGGAGCAAAATAACTGGCAGCGGAGGGGTAAACCTATTTGGGCTGCTGAACTGTGGAAAGACATTGCTGCCCGAACAAAAGATATGGTTATAAAGGTGCGTCATGTAGATGCTCATGTGCCCAAGAGTCGGGCTACTGAAGAACAACAGAACAACCATCAGGTAGATCGAGCTGCTAGAATTGAGGTGGCTCCAATAGACTTGGACTGGCAAAACAAGGGTGAATTATTTCTAGCTCGATGGGCCCATGAGACCTCGGGCCATCAGGGAAGGGACGCAACATATAAGTGGGCTAGAGACCGAGGGGTGGACTTAACTATGGACGCTATTGCACAGGTTATTCATGACTGTGAGACGTGTGCCATAATTAAACAAACCAAGAGGATGAAACCTCTCTGGGGGGAAGGGCGATGGCAAAAGTATAAATATGGGGAGGCGTGGCAGGTTGATTATATCACCTTGCCACGATCTCGCAGTGGTAAGCGTTATGTGCTTACCATGGTGGAGGCAACCACTGGGTGGCTTGAAACATACGCAGTACCCCATGCTACGGCCCGAAACACCATATTGGGTCTTGAGAAACAAGTCCTGTGGCGACATGGCACCCCAGAAAGAATTGAGTCTGATAATGGGACACATTTCAAAAATTCCCTTATAAATACTTGGGCCAAAGATCATGGCATTGAGTGGATTTATCATATCCCCTATCATGCACCAGCTTCTGGTAAAATTGAACGATACAATGGGTTGTTGAAAACTATGTTGAAGGCAATGGGTGGTGGAACATTTAAGCACTGGGAGAAGCATTTGGCAGAAGCCACCTGGTTGGTCAATACCAGAGGATCTGTCAATCGTGATGGTCCTACCCAATCCAGCCCCCTACATACTGTAGAGGGAGATAAGGTCCCTGTTGTACATGTAAAGAACATGTTGGGGAAAGCAGTGTGGGTCCTTCCAGCCTCTGGAAAGGGCAAACCTCTCCGTGGAATTGTTTTTGCCCAGGGACCTGGGTGCACGTGGTGGGTGATGCAGAAAGATGGGGATGTTCAATGTGTACCACAAGGGAATTTGATGTTGGGGGAGTGCAGTCAATAATTTCATGTGTATATATGTATATAGACCTATACGTGTAATGCATTTTTTTTTTTTTTTTAATTGTTTATTTGTATATATATATATATGTATCTTAAGCATGATGTAGTGATGTAGAATAAGGGGTGGAATGTCATGGTTTTGTAATTTTTGCTATTGGTATTCCACATCATAACATCATGTGGAGCACAGAGAAGAAGTACTACACATCCCAGGGGACCTCGCGGTCAGAGAGGAAAATACGTCACGGAAGCGACGCTGGGACTCTCTCTCTCTCACTGCCTGGCAGCGAGTGTGGGTGTGCTTCCAAGCCGCGGCGCCTTCAATTTCAAAGTAGGCTTCTCGGTCTTCGGAAACCTCTCTTTCTCTCTCTCTTATTTCACTTGATTTATTAGCCTCAATTCCAATTAGATTGTATTATAGTAAAATAAGTTTTACTCCTTAGATCGTTGCCGCTTGAGCCCAGCTCCCATCTCCCTACCCCTTTCCCTTTTTTCCCTTCCCCTTTGTCAGGGGCCGGGGGCCCACGGGCCTACTGCCCCCCCTGTCACGGACACAGATTGATCTAGATAACCCCGTGACATCCCACATCTCTTCTAGTGTAACATAAATAGACTAAAGATAAAAAATTAACAAATCATGCTTGCAATTGTTAATTTTACCTTAAAAAAAAAAAAAAAAAAAAAGTATAGTCTAAAAAACATATTAGAATTTGTAGCATTGTTTTCTTCTTGCAAAACATACAGGAAAAATCAAGTCATATTATTATTGCTCTTGGAATAAGTGATTCAGTCCCAGAGGATCTGATGGAAGTTATGCAACAACATACATTTTCTTATGCTCTTTTACTTTGGGTATTCAGAAGTAAAAACATATTAGGCTATACTTTAGAATAGAAGACAAGATATAAATATTTGAACATGTTTTTTTACTTTCAGTCCTCTCTGGGAGGATGCAATTATTGTTGTATTACCAAATTGGGTTAACTGATCACCTAAAATGATGTTCTGCAGGATTGTTTAAGAATTGTGGTAGTGTAGTAAGATTCTGATCTTACACAAAAAGCAGACTAGTGTATGTATGGCTGTGTAAAGGAACTGAGTCATCATTCATAGTAGAACACTAAAATTGATGAACCCAAAGATGGTGTAATGTCTACTTACTTCTATTTACCTGTACTTTCCAAATGCCTTTCATTAATTCTTTTTCACAGAATCACAGAGTAGTGGAGGCTGGCAGAAACCATGGGAGATCATCTAGTCTACCCCATAGTCAGCTGTTTAGAACTGCAGCCAGCTGGATTTTGAGTATATCGAAACACGGAGATGCCAAAACCAATCTGAGCAACTTATTCCAGTACTCATCATCCTTCACACCAAAAAGAAAAACAAAAACAAACAAACAAACAAACAAAAAACCACAAAAACAAACAAAATCTCTGTTCAGATCGTATTTCCTGTATTGTTCCTCTCTGTGCCTGGTGCCTTTTGTCACGTCACTTGGCAGCAAAGAAAGAAGTCTGGATCTGTTTTCATTATGCTCCCTTATGAGTTCCTTATAAACACTTATAATGGTCAACACTGATCTTGTCTTAAGCCCTTCCTTGTATGACAGATGTTTCAGTCCCTTTATCATTTTTGTGTCCCTTTGCTGGACTCACCTCCAGAATATCTGTCTCTTCTCTACTTAAGAAGATCAGGAAGGGATACAGCAGTAAAGATGTGTCTCAGCAGTGCTGAACAGAGGTAAAGAATAATCTCCCTAGACGTTCTATTATTGCTCTTCCTTATGCAGATGAGGATACTACTGGCCTTCTTTGCCACAAGGGTACACTGCTGGTTTATGTTAATCTTTTGATCCAATACCCCAGGTCCTCTCTACAAAGCTGCTTTACATCTGGTTGCCCTCCAGGATGTACTAACACATACATTTTCTTCTCTTTATTTCATAAATATATTTCAGAAATGGAGTAATGGAATAATATTATTGCTTTTGTTTATCTTCTCAGTAATCCCATTCAGAAATGAATAAATTTGAAGCTAAAATCTGTGTATTGTTTATTACAATGAGCCAACCAGACCATTGTCAAGAAGACATGGGAAGAAACATTCATCAACAGATCTGCTGTACTAGAAAAGAAATAGTGCTCATACTAGCAACTTGTTCAAGAAAAATTAGTTGAACACCTGCCTATGGGTGAGGCTTCAGGGCACCTAATCATGTATCTATTGTCAAAGTCTAAAGTCAAAACTACTTGTAAACAATTATTAGAATTCATTCAATAAAACATTTGCCAAATTTTCATGACTGTATTTGTTGTACAATTTAATCTCATTGCATATAACATTTAAGCATTTTATATTTGCAGTATAAATAACCTATGCAGTCTGAATTATCCTTCCATCAAGTAAACACTGGAGGGTTGAATGGTCAGATAAACATATTGGTAGGAATAATAGTCTATCACCTGATGAGAAAGATGTAGAATGAGGGACAGATGTGGAACGGACATATTTTCCCTTTGGCATTTTTAAGACCATCACTCTCCTTTAGTTCAGTAGATTCTGCATATCTCAAGATTAATTTTTCTTTCTTGTTTTGATTGCTGAAAAGAGGCATTACTGAGGAAAATAGATTGATGTGTAGGGTTTTTTTTTTTCCTGGTCTTTTCTTTTTTTGTTTAGTGATCAGTAAAGTGCACATATGGGTTAGTGTTGGATGGAAATTATATGTTTGCTGAAGTGGAAATGACTGGAACATAATATATGTGCTGTATATCATTATTTTCATCACAAATTGAAATGTTGCTTGCAAAAAAAGAAGTTTATTTATGAAGTTCTGTCCTACACAGACAGTATATTCTATGTATTATTAAGCATGATTTTGTAGGTGAACTAATGTGCATATGGTATTCAGAAATCCTGTGGACTTACAATTTGATTGAAAGAACTAGGTAGAGAAAATAATTTTCAATATTTTCCTTTGTTTTGTGCTATATTACTTCTATGCATGAAGTATGTATTTGCTGTATCATCACAGAATCATAGAATGAGCTGAGTTGAAAAGGACCACAATGATCATCTCGTTTCAAACCCTCTGCCATGTGCAGGGTCACCAACCACCAGACCAGGCTGCCCAGAGCCACATCCAGCCTGGCCTTGAATGCCTCCAGAGATGGGGGCATCCACAATCTCCTTGGGTAATCTGTTCCAGTGCGTCACCACCCTCTGGGTGAAAAACTTCCTCCTAATATCTAACCTAAACCTCCCCTGCCTCAGTTTAAAACCATATCCCCTTGTCCTATCACTGTCCACCCTTGTAAGCAGTCATTCCCCATCCTGTTTATACTCTCCCTTTAAGTGCTGGAAGGCCACAATGAGGTCATTCTGGATCCTTCTCTTCCCCAAGCTAAACAAGCTCAGTTCCCTCAACCATTCTTCATAGGAAAAGTGCTCCAGCCCTCTGATCATCTTAGTGGCCCTCCTCTGGACCCATTCCAAGAGCTCCACATCCTTCCTGTACTGGGGTCCCAGGCTTTGACACAGTACTCCAGATGGGGCCTCACAAGAGCTGAGTAGAGGGGGACAATCACCTCCCTCTCCCTGCTGGCCACTCCTCTTTTAATGCAGCCCAGGGTACAGCTGGCCTTCCAGACTGCAAGCGCACACTGCTGGCTCATGTCAAGTTTCTCGTCCACCAGGACCCCCAAGTCCTTCTCCACAGGGATGATATACAATAGAATAGTCCTTCTCCACAATGAAATAGAAAGATAACTGAAGTTCTTAATCATCATAAAAAATGTGAGCAAGTAATAAATGTGAGAATATTTTTAAACTCTAGTTATGATAAAATTTGTACTTTTCATTGAAATACTCAAAAGGTCTCAAAGCAATATTCAGTTCTTTAACATTACTAGTAAAATTCATTCATTTCAAGGAGATACAACATAATTCCTGAGTTTATTTGAATATTGTTGCAATCATTCATTTATTATATTAAAAGAGATTTGGGTCTTCAGTGTGTCATGAATTTTGACTGTATGAAGGTGTGATTTCTAAAGCCATAAATTATGGGAATTAAATGCCTCCAAATAAATAACCATTCAGACAGTGGTATCAAAATGCACATTTTGAATAACTACATAACAAGAAAGATACACAAGAAGGAATTCAGAGGGTTTTTTTTTTTTTTTCCCATTCAAAAGATGAAGCTGTGGATTTTTTGGAGTAAAATCTGAAATTCATGAAAACCAATGGCAGAATTCCTTTTCTTTTAATTACATTTAGAAATTAGGTACTGTTTCCCTAGTATATATGAGATCTAATGTAAAACATAAATGGTTACACAGTCTTCCTGGACAAATTCTAGGCAGATGTAAAACAGGCTGGATTATTTCTTTAGAAAGTCGTTTAATGTGCTGGAGTATTTAGTCCTTCTGCTGTACCTTGTAAAATGAGAGTAAATATTTTTAAACTTATAAATTAAAAAGAAAAAAAAGAAAGAATGCCACCGCATATGGTAGACATCTGTTCTGCTTTTGACAGAGATAATTTCACAATGCCACAGTCCCAATTTATTTCTAACTAATTGCATATTTTCAACCAGAAAATATAATAATGCACTCCTGGGTATGAACTACACCCTATGAAATTCTTACAATCTGAACTTTCATTTTTGCATCGGGATAGGAAACTTGTTCTTTTAAAGAAGTTAAAATTTGTTAATGACAGACTCTGTGTAAAATATTTTTATTCCTGCTAATCACTGAGTCCCAGATAGTTTTTAAATCATATTTTGTATAATTTAAATAAAGTAAATAAATTATAATTTGGAGTACTAGTAGATTCCAATTCATATCATTTATTGAGTGAAAATCATAGGCCTGATATGTGAGTTTTTAATACATCACACGTTAAATCTCTTCAAGTTTAGAATTACTCAGAATGTGTGCACCCATCTTCTCAACATTTTATTATTATGTAGAGCTTTTACCTCAGCTGGATGCAGCTCTCTCTTTTCTATTTCTTTTTCTTGCAAAATTGACTCTTATATTCTGAACTGTGTAAAAATATTGTCTATGTAAATTTTCATCATCTTTGTGTATGAAGGGACTTGAGACCTGACATTTGAAACATTATTATTATATATATATATTTTTTTTTTCTGAGAATGGCCAGCTTGTTTTATATATTTGATCTAAGTTCACATATCATAAAAGAACTATGAGAACCAAAGAAGAAAAATTACAATTGTGTGATGGTGGGTTAGGTTGGTCAAAATCTATTTCTTATGGATTTCCAGTGAATAATTACACTTAGTTTGCTGGAAGGTAGGGGTGCATTTATGATAGTTTTTGATTTTGAAACAAAACTCATCACTGGGATTAATCAAAATTTAATCATTCAAAAGAAAACTTTTAGAAATGGTTGAATTCCTATTTTCTAATCGGAACATTTTAAATAAAGGTTCTGGTTTCTAGATTTATTGTTTGTACTTAGTTAAGCACTCAGAAGACGAAAAACAAGAAATCTGAATAATGATTGTTTTCAGAAAATCTGAATTATTCTCCCAGTGTAGGAGTTTTGCCCTCGACTTCAATAGGGATACAATTTAGGTTTTCCCTTTTAATGTCAGGAATGTTATAGAAGGTGGAACTAAGCATTGTGACGCAACAGTTAGTTTTAGAAAGTAAAAGGAGTTAGAGAATCAGCCTTTTTTTTCTTTTTCTTTTTCTTTTTTTTTTTTCCCCTTTTACTGCAAGAGGATTCAATGGCTAATAGTTCTCAGAAACTTATGAAAAGCTTCTATACTTTGCACAGGTAATGTACTGGAGAATCTACATATATATTGTGGTTTAAAATCTCAGTTAAAGAAATAGGAAAGAATCCCACCTAACTTATTAAGAACTCTTAATTAAAGAAACACTGTGCTCATATATATGGTTAAAAATACATAACACAACATCTACTTTCTATTGAATTTTGAATTCAATATCTTATCTTATCTTTTGATCAAATACAGTTCTAACATGTATGTAGTCAAGTACAGTATGCCACTGAAGCTAGTTAAGGGAATCTGCAACTTTCCATATAGAAAATTTGCAAGGGGTCCTACATCTGATCTCGTTAAAAGTCTGGAAGTTCCCACAACCAGGAAAATATCAAGCTTACTGAAGGAGAGTGAAAAGTTGGAACAAGCAAAATAAAAGTATACAGAAATATTCATCTTGTTTTACAGAGTGGCTTGGGGAGAAAGGCTAGTATGCTCTGTGGCTATGGTATGAGGACATGAAGTTTCTATACTTAGGAAACTTCCACTACTTGAAGTATTAGCTCTGTGTTGTGGAGACACAGTGTTCTGGCATTTGATTTTCTCTTCAGTAGTCTCTGTAATTCATTCTGATCCACTAATTGGGAGTGGCACTGGGGGATAGAGAGCTGAGAAATCGTGAGACACACATCACACATTCTTAGATGGGGACCCTGAATTTAGGCCCCTATGAAGCGCTTGGAAAACATTTTGAAAGAATTATCATCAGTTAAGTTTAATATTTCATCTGGAAATACATGTCACATGAAAAGCAGAGGTGAAAATCCAGTTCTGGCAGACCTGATGAGAGTCTATTTCAAATTCTTAGTATCAATTTGTTTAATAATTTCTTTTTATCACACAAAACCACCATCCTCTTTAATAAGTCTTACAAAATAGGCATATAGCCACCATTTAATTTTTTCAATATGACAGCAATCAAATCGTGTGTCAAGGAAGTTTCCACTCATACTAGACTCTCCATAAGCTAAATGAAATTGGTATTTACTTTTTCAATTAACAGGAAATTGCCTGAATATTTTAGTGTTATGTAGTATTAGATGCACAATGAGTACAGTGGATAACATGACCGAAAACCTTTGTATAACAGAGATTGCTTGGAATAAGGATTTTATGTGATATTTAAATATGTTCCTACAACTGTATTCATCATTTCTGCATGAAGGTGTTTATTACCACTTTATAAAAAATGGTTAGCTACGTGCAGGTGAACAGAGGAAATTATGTATGAAGCAGGGCATTTCTGTGTGCAAATTTACCCTTTTTAGAGAGTACAATATCATTATTTTCTAGTGCAAATTAAATGCACAGTTTAATTATTCATCTCTTCACTGTTGGTGAAAGATCAAATTCCAAAGTCAATCATTTATTGCTGGCAAATATCAGCTAGGACTCAAGGGTAGAGTTACTTGCATATGAACCAACTTAAATAGTTTTCAATCAGTTAGAAGTGGTTAAACTCAACCTGTAAAAATACAATCAGTTACGGTGCCCCTATACAATATTTCTGTGATTTGAACGCAACTTCAACATATTTATGGCTAGAAGTCACTTACATTTGTCGTCTTAGCTCCTGTTATAACTGCTGCTATTTGATCAAAAGAAGTCTTCCACTAATGGAATACGTTATTCATAATTGTAGAAAGTATGAAATTCAGAATGAAATATTCAGAACAAAACTGTTTTCAGCCTGTCACTTTGAAGGATTCAATTTCAGTTTACTGAGTATATCAGTATACTAGATCATTGTCATTCTTCTAGTGTGATCAGAATTTGATAAATAAATGTATTCTATTTAGCTGTATTATGGTTTAATTTACCTGAACAGAAGTGGCAAAAAATGTACTCTTTCTCATTTTAAATTGAGCAAAGTTGCCTGTGCAAATCAGTATGGCAGGAAAGATTGCAACCTACAGTTCTTTCAGTACTGTATGTTAGGAAAATCTGAAATGAAATGCAAATTGAGAAAGAAATTTAGGATATTATGTAGTTTGCAACACTAAGACCAATTGTTAAAGCTAAGAAGAAAAGCTTTTATCACATTATATCAAATGTGATTGCAAAAAGAAAACCTAAACAAATGGTACCCACTGCAATTCAAAGACTTTCATATTGCTGTCCTTCTTTAACTGGTGCTCGCTTAAAAAAGAGAGCTGTGTCTTAACTATCAAGATTGTGTGTCATGTGTGTGTCATGTAGGAATTCAGAGGCCTTATTATGTTCAACACAAAGATAGCAGTATTTAACCTTACCCAGAGTTTGCATTAGAGCTCAAGGGCCGGGAAGGTGTTCTTTGTTTTTTTTTTTTTTTTTTCTTAATTAAGTTGTTCAAAAAAAGAATAATTAGAGTTGTTCAGACAACAGAATATGAAAGGAATTTAAGTCTGGTATTTTTGTAAAAGTTCTTGAGGATATGTGTAGAAGACAAAAAAGCTTTTAAAGGTTTAGGATTTTCCTTTTTTTTTTCTTTTTTTTTTCTTTCTTTGATATACTAAGTCGTTCCATGAATTCCTCCTCAGCTGGTTCACATTTTTAGCAAGAGAAATATTTCAGTTTGTCAATACCTTGTTACAACCTCTCTGTTAATAAAATTTAACCTGTAATTAAGCAGGAGTGAGGGCTGCAATCAGAATATTGCAGGTAGATATCAAATTACTGTGAGGTAATACAAGAGGAAGTTTACCATGCTGTCTTTTACCCCTATAATCTTTCAGCCACTGGCCTTCTAGACCTTTCTCCCTGTCTCCTACTTTTTCCCCTGAACCTGTTTTTGAGTTTACATAAGCAATGGCTATGTAAAATGTTATCTTCAAAAGCACTACTTTTAATATGGTACCTATTATCTGACATAGGCCACGTAGATGAAAACAGAAGATACATATCAACTTAGTGAACAATGACAGTTCTGGTTTTAATAGGTAGCTATATTAAAGTATGGTAATGTTTTTCACTTAGAGCAATTCAAATGTAAACTATTAGTTTGGCATCATAATACTACTTTCACGCTGCTGAAAAAAAACTCCAAACAACGGATGTTTTCTTTTTTAAATTATGAAAAGAGATATTTTCACTGCAGCATCTTCTTTCAATAAAATCTAAATTTATTCAGTGGTCTATACAGAGCCAATCTTTTGCAGACGTGCATTTCTGATTCCAGTTCTCAATAAGCCAGTTACAAAAATTAGATTCTAATTGTACATATGATCCTCTTATGCATGTATTCCTATTAAGCATATACGTTCACTACCATAGAGAGCATTGGTCCTATTGTCGATATGATAACACTGAATTTGATATGATGGACTTCCTTAGTGCAGTGTTCGCTGCAGCTTACAGTCTGTCTTTCCTTATATTCAGCTCTGTTCTATTACCTTCCTTTCCTCACATTCCTTTTCCTCTCCACACTGACTGTAATTTTGGTGATCTGAGCATCCACAATTTAAAATGAAAACAAAGCAAATACCCAATAAACAATGAAACCTAATGTCCTGGTTTCAGGTAATTTTGGAGGTTGCAACAAATCTGTTTATTTAACAGAACCAATTTTGAATTAGGCCAAATGCAGACTTGAATAGATAAAACCATGAAAGTGTTTATCTTCCTTCTGCAGGTCATTGAACAGTCCCAGCTCTTTCAGCCTGTTCTCATAGAAGAGGTGCTCTATACCTTGAATCATTTTTGTGGCCCCATTCTGGATGTACTCCAACAGGTCTATGTGTCTTACCTGTCCTGAGGACTCCACATCTGGACTCAGTACTCCAGGTGAGGCCTCACCTGAGCAGAGCAGAAGGGCAGGATCACCTCTCGCACCTTACTGACCATGCTTCCTTTGATGCAGTCCAGAATACAGCTGGCATTCTGGGCTGCGAGGGTGCATTTCTGGCTAATGTCCAGCTTTCCATTCATCAGTACCGCCAGGTCTTTTTTGTCAGGGCTGTCCTCAATCCTTTCATCCCCCAACTAGTATTGGTAGTTAGGGTTGTCTCTGCCCGAAGCAAGATCTTGGATTTGGATTTCTTGAACCTCATGAGGTTCACCTGGGCCCACTGTCCAAGCCTGTCTAGGTCCCTCTGGATGGTAATCCTGTCCCTCTGGTGTGTTAACTGCACCCCACAGCTTGGTGTCATCAGCAAACTTGCTGAGGGTGTACTCAACCCCACTGCCAATGTCATTGATGAAGGTATTAAAGAGTATCAGTCCCAGCACTGATCCCTGTGGGACAGCACTTGTCACTAATCTCCATCAAGACACTGAGACATTGACTTGATCCTGCAGCCAGGTCTTTGTCCATTGAGTAATCCAACCACCAAATTCACATCTTTCCAGTATGGAGAGAAGGATAGTGTGGGGTACCCTGTCAAAGGCCTTACTGAAGTCCATATAGATGACATCAGTGTCTCTTCCCTTGTCCATTGATGCAGTGACACCATAATAAAAAACCACTAGGTTAATCAAGCAGGATTTGCCCTTGGTGAACGCATGCTGGTTCTCCTTTATAATCTCCCCATCTTCCATGTGCCTTAGTGTAGCTTTCAGGAGGATCTTCTCCATGATCTTTCTCAGCAAAGAGGTGAGACTGACAGGTTCAGAGTCCCCAGGGTCATTCTTTTTACCCTTCTTAAATATGAGTGTGATGTTGCCTTTTTTTTCCATTCACCAGGGACTTCACCTGATTGCCTATAACTTTCCAAATATCGTTGAGAGTGGCTTGGAGACTACACCAGCTACTTCTCCCAGGACTCTGGGATGCTTCTCATTGGGACCCATAGACTTGTGGATGTTCAATTTCCACAGAAGGTCACGAACCTGATCTTCACTTACAGTGGGATGGATGTTGCTTCCCCGATCCCCTCCTACTAAGCCAAACATTTGAGGTGTATGTGACAAGCAGTTATCAGAGAAGACAAAGGCAAAGAGATGAAGTAACACAGTGTTCCCCTTGCCTGTTGTTACTGGCTTGCCCCTGTCACTCACTAGAAGGGGGAAGCCCTTTTGGACTCCGTTTTTCTGGTTGAGGTACCTGTAGAAGCTTTTGATTTTTCTGACCCTATCCCTATACAGCCTTGCAGCTTCCTTATACTCTTCCCACAGTACCGGTCCCTGTTTCCACTGCCAAAAATAATAAATAAATTTATTAAGCAATAGTAAGACCTATTCCTCTTCCCTGTGATGATCTCCACATCTTCTGTTGCTCACAAATTTAGTTATTTAGCAGCAAACAAAACTGCAGGCATCATTCCATGCATAATAAGTGCCTCATATATTCACAGAGACTAGATTTAAAACCTAACAAAACTGACTTCTTTACTTTGAGAGTAGTGTTTCCAAATTTAAGGTAATCGACTAGAAATAATTCCCATCATTCTTCTATTTTGGGTATGCAATCAACAAGCAAGTGAATGCTGGTTTCCTTATGTTCCACTGCTCGTTTCTTACATTTAAAACGAGGTGTTTAAAGACAAGACTGTGCCTTTGGAGAAAAAAAAAAAAAAAAAAAAAAAAAATCAGGGAAAACATGAGACATTAAGCATTTGCAGTAAAATAAGAATTGTGCTGGCTATGATTTCTTTCTTTATTATATTGACCTTTCAGTCTTGAAATCCCCAAATAAATAAGTGTTCATTAGCTATTCATTAGTAACTCAGTACTCTAAACAGTTACACTACAAAAATTAACACATAATATTTCTGTTTAGACTAGCTTTGGACAATTGAGCAGTGACCACCAATTCAAACAAACAGGGTAAACATGACATCAGTGAAGATCAAAACAATATGTCACTGACTTCAAACCAAAGATCTAATACAGAGATCTGGAGTACTGTAACATGATTTTGATGGTTTCCCATAAGTTGTTTGCTAGAATTGTTCAAATTAAAGTGCAAAATTAATTTTAAGAACAAACTATAGAAGTAAATTCACCGATAGAAGTAATGACAAAAGTAATTTATCTGTTAAATTGTAAAGTGTTATAGATTGACATATTAGCATACGTAGTTGAGACATTCAGAGAAAACCAATATCATTTATATTCATACTTTCAACTCTGTTACGTAGTATTTCAATTCAGTTGGAAAAACTCATTTTGTTCTGCTGTTTTTGTATTCATCTCCTGCTTGTCTTACCACTTCAGTATCAAACCCTTCAGATCATAGTGGATCTCTATAGCATGTGACTGTACACTATAGCCAATTAAGATTTGAATTTATAAAGAATACAAATGCTGAATAATAAGAATTAGAATTGTGTGATTTGTATGCCAATTATTCCTTTAAGCATATTCTGCTATTGCCTGCTGATTTGCACTGCATTATGACAGATACATAGAGTGATTTGCTATTTCTTTTCCAAGAAAAACAGTCAGTGCCAGAAGGGACTTTAAAAAGCTTGATAGTATGAAGTAGAGATGTAGTGAAATGCTAGGATTAGAAAGAAAAGATTTCTTTCATCAGGTTTACATTAGAATTACATCTGAAAATTAGAACTCACTGTACAGTAGACAAGAAATATTTCTGAAGGCTATGCTGTGTATATGCACTGAGAGTACAGCACTTCACAGTGTCACAGTGTCACAGAAAAACTGAGATTGGAATGGACCTGGAAGTCACCTGGTCAACCTAACTGCTCAAGCAGCATCACCTAGAGAAGGGGGACCAAGATCATGTACAGATGGCTTTTGAAGATCTCAAAGGAAGGAGACTCCACAAACGTTCTGGGAAACATTTTCCAGTGCTCTGTGACTCCCTCAGCATAGAAGTTTTTCCTGAAGCTTAGAGTCATAAAATCATCCAGACTTGAAAAGACTTTCAAGATCATCAAGTTCAACCATCAACTTGACCAACTGAGTCCCATTTATAAAACATGTATTTAGTGCAAAGTCCACGTGTCCGTTAGACACTGACAGGAATTCTAACACTATCCTGGGCAGCATATTCAAGTCTTTGGTCATCATCTCTGTGAAGAAAATCTTCCTAATATCTAATTTAACCTTCCTTGGCACAACTTGAGATTATTTCCATTTCAGTGGAACCTCTTGTGTTCCAGTTTGTCTTATATATTCATATATTTATAAAAATTTTCTGTCTACAACTTTGCACCCACCCTTCAACTATTTTAAAAATTGACAAGATATCTCATGAGCCTTCTCATCTTCATGCTAAAGAGACCCAGGTCTCTCAGCTTTTCTTAATAACAGAAGAGCTCCGGTACCTTTACCATCTTGATTCTTACTTCCAGTATGTCCATGTCTCACATGTATCAGAAGACACAGAACAGAACACAGTACTACACGTGTAACCAATGCACAGATTGTCTCTCTTGACTTCCTGTCAATACTTTGCCAAACGTGGCCAAGAAAACTGCTAGCTTTCTTAGTTACAAGGGTACCTTATTGACTATTAGTTGTCAGGACACCTAGGTCCTTTTCAACAAATCTGCCTCCCATCCGGGTGCCCTCCCCATCTAGTTCCTGACATTCCTCTCCAGGTGCAGAACTCTTTACTTACTCTTCTTGAACTTCATAAGGTCCCTGTTATCCCACCCCATCAGCTTTGGATGACAGCATGGTCTTCTGGTGAATCAGCCACTTCCACTTCTGTGTCTCGTGTAAATTTACTGAAAATATTCCCTGCTTCATTTCCTAGATTGCTAATGAAGTTAAACATGACTTGCATTCTGAGATTCTTTGACATTGCATGAAATGTTGTGTGGCAGTGATTGAATAAACCAGTCACACATTGGACTCTCTTGAACTGTAATCAAAGACAGGAAAATCAGTCATAGGAAAATGTTAACATGCTTCTTCTAAAGAAGTAAGTGAAATCAAATATTTCTCTTACAAAGCGGAAGACTTGGCACTATTATTTTGTTTCCACTGTCATAGAGGTTGGAACTAGATAGTATTTGATGATCTTCAAGATCATGTCCTTCTGGCAAAATATTCAGTTTGGGATTTATCACATTTGCAACCTGTACTTGACAGATTTTCCAGTCTGAAACTGGGACCTCAGTTCTATTTACTTGTCTTTTATTTATATGCTAGTTTATCCCAGTTTTACTGTAGCTCTTTCATCAGCATTATAATCAGTGGCCTATCGGAAACAGATCTGCAGTGCTCAGCATATATGTAATCTGTTCATATCTCCTAAGGATACATTTTCCTATAGAGACATTTTTCTTCTGAGTACCGACTCTTCTCTCTATGTCTGAACTCTATCAAATAAAATTTTCTCAGTTATTTGGAAGAGAGCTATGTAAGATTTGTACTTTTTGTATGTCAGAATGGAGATTCAGAAAGACAATACAAATCACTTCCAGTCATAGTGCTAGTTAACAGCAAGAGTCGTAAGTGATGTTGGAAAGAAGTTTCAGTGTGCTAATAACTTCACGATTATTTTTATGATCATAATGAAGAATTTTTGCTAGTATGTAAAAATTTCAGTTTTTCCATTTTATCTAGTTATCAGCAATAAGATGGAGAACACAGGAATAGGAAATTATTTTTTTCCTGGGAAATATAGTTTTAAGTAATCCTAAGATTACTTAAGAGAAAATAATTATATATGAGAAAGAGGTTATTCATTCAGTCTTCTGAAAGCACCTAATTCAAAATCCTAAATGATGATATTTCCACAGTAACATTCTACTTGTATTTTGGCTGATAACTGGGGTTATACAAATAGAATGACAGAAATAAACACTTTTTGATTTGTGTTATTTTCTTTGTTGAAGATCATAATTAAAAAAAAATTGAAATTCATTCTACTGATAATATGTTTAACATGCTTTTCATAGAATCACAGAATCACAGAATTGGGGTAAAAGGGACCCTACAGATCATCAAGTTCAGCCCTCCTGCCACAGGCAGGGCCACCAACCCCCAGATCTGGCACCAGACCAGGCTGCCTAGGGCCCCATCCAACCTGGTCTTGAACACCTCCAGGGATGGAACATCCACAGCTTCTCTGGGCAGCCTGTTCCAGAACCTCACCACTCCCTCTGTAAAGAATTGGCTCTGACATCCAATCTAAACCTTCCCTCCTTGAGCTTAAAACCACTCCCCCTTGTTCTATCACTATCTACACAAGTAAAAGGTTGACTCCTCTCCTTTATATAATCCTCTTTAAAATATGAGAAGGATTATCATTTTGATAAGACTTATTGTATGCTAGCTAATTTTCTCTCATTGTTAAAATTTCCATAAAAAACAAATTTAAATTGAAAGATAAATGAATGTGTTGAAGCAGGATTAAATTGGAAAAGATGCTGCCATGGATGTTTTGTCAAATGATTGCTATTCCTGTGAACAAAAAAGATGTTGTTTCTGTAGAGATCTGAAGAACTTCAGGACCACAAAAATTGAACATCCATCAAATATAAGGAAACTCTAGAAAGACAATGCCATTTGCACAGGGAACAAGTAGAAAAGCCATGTCAAGATATTTATTTACATAGCCAGAGGTACTTTTCCATTCTTCCTCTCAGAAATGATCACATGCCTAAGAGGAATACGTCTTTCCTATTATTCCTTTGCAGATATGTACTATTATGTACTATTTTTGTACACCGAGAATGAATTACAGTGTTCACTTGCCTCAGACTGGGAGTGTGTTTATTTTTTTGGCCAGTGTCAGACTTGTCTGATGAAACACTGGACATAACCTTACTCAATTCTCTGAATTTGATTTGCAGATGGAGACATATATGATATAAGAAAAAATTATCCCATGAGAATCTTAATCAAGTGCATGGCAATCTTTTCAAACATTTTTATTTTTTACATCTCAGCCTGCCCATCTTAAGCAGTCAGATTTTATGTAGAAATAAGCTGAACACGGCAGGGCAAGACAGAGTCAGTTGTGAGTGGACTATATATTGGGACCTGCTGAATGCCAGAGACAGCTAGCCATAACGTCAAGAAAATTTGTAAGTTACTTTGTCTTACTAGATATCAGTATTGCAATTGATCTCGGTAGATAAACAAGTAAGAAAATATTAGGTTTTACCAGTGGATTGATTTTTTAGTAAAGGTGATTACTTCTAAGTTAAAGCATTGTATTCTTTACAAACAAAAGGAATAGTTCTTCTTTTCCGAAGAAAAGATTTGTTTGTTGTATTTTCTTCTAACCACCAAAATTTTATCATTTTCACATCATTATAATATTATCACTTTAATTTGTTCCATTTCACTTCAACTAAAGAAAACACTTGAAAACTCTAAGAATACGTTATTTATTTTCAATAATTCTCAACTTGTCTTTTATTTCTACAGTAATAGAGACTTACATTAAACATTATTTTGCCTTGAATGTATTTAGTAGTTGAATGATTCTTTTAAGAAGTGCCACTGCTGTTTGCAAAGATATACTTTCACAAGGTAAAAAGATAAATTCTTTTAAACTTTTAACAGCCATTTTATTTTAGTCTAATACTAGATAAATACTAGATAAATAACGGAGTCTGATTCAAGCACAAAATATCACATCACTGGGAAATAAAGATAATCCTAAATAAAATTAAACGATGATTTAGTGACTTCCCCTCCAGCAGCTAGTGTATTAAGTGCCCATGACTAAAAACTCTTTTTTTATTTTGTAACAAGTTTTATTCAGTAAAGACTGGCAGGTTTTTGTTGGCTTGTTTGCTTGCTTTGTTTTGCTTTGTTTTTCCTAATTTTCTATTTTGAAGCATGCTTTGTTGTTTTTTTTTTTTTTTTTCCATTTGGATGAAATGTAAGGAATTGTTAAGACAATATCACTAACTTCAACAGCTATGACAAATTGCATATTTTGTGTGGATAATTTAACTTGATTGTTTGTCCTGTCACAGCAGTTATGTGAAGTGCCTTATCAACAACTCGCATTTTATTACATGAAGTACAAGATAATGAAATGATGATTAGATATATATATATATGTATATTGTTCTGCAGCACATTTTTTCTGTATGATGAGGGAAGAGGAAATAATAATTTCACTGTTTGATAGAGGCTGAATTTTCTTTCTTATTTTTTATTGCTATGTTGCAGAAACCCAGTTGAAATTATGATTTCCAGTAATTGTTTTACTCCAAATAGAACCCTTAACCTCTATTTAAAACTTCTTTTACTTTACAAATAAACTGTTGATTAAAATAACAAAGCCAGTTGCTATTTTTCCATTCCTACTGATTTTCAATTAAATAAGCAGTGCTGCCATTTTTTTTTTCGAGGTTGAGTAATGAGATGGGCAAGAAGTAGGAGACATCTTCTGTCTTCCAGCGCACAGAGTGACTGTGGAGCTGTACTGGAGGTATAATTGCAACAGAGAAACTTCTGTAGCTTCCTCAGTTTTTACGCCTGTGATGGGAAAGGACTAATCTGAAAAGAGTAGGAATGTATATGATGGCACTTTGTCTTGCCACTTGGTATACCCGCTTGCAGTGAAATTTGTGTTAATGCAGCAAGGCAGAATGCTATTTTCAGTTTTTAAAATCTACCCAACAAGAGGCATGTTCAGATTATAGACTCTTGTTACCCTGCGTGAGGAAACAATTTCAGACCAACTAAGAGGTGATTGTCACATGTGATAGACCCACTGTCAGGTGGAAGGGACATGACTGTGTAGATAAATTTGAGCAGTGCTAATAACCTTTGTAGAAAGTTATTTTCCATCTGGTCTCCATACTTTCTTACATTCCCTCTGTTAATATGCAAAAAGTCACCACAGAACTGACTGACAAGAGCTACAGCAGATAAAAGCTGTTGCTACCAATTTACCACATTATGTAGAACCATTTTTTTTTCCCATCATGAGGCCCTTAAAAAAAGTCCTAACAAGAATTTATCCAGAGAACACAGACTGTTTCCACAAGTCTGCTGTAATCTGGGTAAAAGGAAAGCAAGCAAACAAAAAACCAAGCCCATATTAGTAACTAAGACTTGTGTATATAATTATTATGTTCTGTTCATAAGAGTATAGAATCTGCATTGCATTTTTATTGGTGCATCCCAAAACCTTATTAGAAAAATAGCTGACAGTCATCTATAATTTCTCCTTAATGCTAGCAGCTAGTTTACTTGTCCATAGTTTGTCTACTGTTTGAGGAAATTATATAGTGATTAGATATAACAGCAAACAGTATGGCAAAAGATAAAAGAAATGGTCTTAATTATTTTATTGCATATAATGTGTACTGTAAATTACATATTCTATACGAGTCACAAAAAATAAGTCAAAAATCACACATCTTATTTTAGTGTCAACTCCATTTTAAGTGAGTGTATTACCTGTACAAGTAAGAAATACTAAGAAAGCCTATAATCATGATTTAGTCTCTTATCTTTAAATTTTTGACTATTGTGACATGTTCTAATATAAGTAGGGAAAAAAATATGGATACAATTTTAACATAGCAATATAAGGTTTCTATCTTGTGCTTTATATGTATGTAGACTGCAATACGGTTTTTGTAGCAATCAGATTTATCTTGAAAAAAATCTTTGACAGTACTTGTTTTCTTCATGAAGAGTTTAGCTAGAAAACGTCTTGAAAATGAAAAAGATGACAAACATTTGCTCTAAGGTGAATTATATGTTTATGTTCTATTAGCATAAGACACAGGGGTCTACATTTCTCTGCCTCTGAGCCTCCAGCACAAAGAATAATTCCACTCTGTGGCATGTACCTGAATTCAAGTTCTTCTGTCATCTAGATAAAGGGTTTTAGAAATCTGCTAGAGGTCTTCCATCTGTTCAACTTTTACGTTTCTTTTAGTCATATCATAGAATCCTAAAATGGCTTGGGTTGGAAGGGGCACCAAAGATCATCCAGTTCTAACCTGCTGCCTTGGGCAGGGCTGCTCCACCATCTGAGGCTGCCAAGGGCCCCATCCAACCTGACCTTGAGTGCCTCCAGGGGTGGGGCACCAAAGCTGCTTCTCTGGGCGGCTGTGCCAGGTCCTCACTGCACTTTGAGTAAAGAATTTATTTTCCAACACCTAACCAAAATATCTCCTTTTTCTTTTTTTTTTTTTTCTTTCTTTTTTTTTTTTTTTCCAGTTTAGAACCATCCCCCCTGTCCTAACACTATCAGATTTCATAAAAACGTTAAAACGTTGATCACCTTTTTGTTAATAAGCTGCCATCAAGTACTTGAAGGCCTCAAGAGGTCTCCCTCAAGCTTTCTCTTTTCCAAGCTGAACAAGACCAGCTCTCTCAGCCTGTCTTCATGGGAGAGTGCTCCAGCCCTCTAATTATCTTCATGGCCCACTCCAGTTAAAACCATGACAGTGAAGGAGGAAAAGAGAGAGCTAGGGACATCGCTGTGCTTGTAAGGGTCTTGCTCTTATATGTGAGTGCATCTGAGTGCATGACACCTTACATGGACTCAGGTGTCATCTGATCACATACTAATACCTGGAGTACGCTAAGATTTCTTGAGACGTGGTATAATAGTAGCCTCTCAAGGAACTGAGAGGAGATAGATAGAGATTTCTGCATTATAAAATGTACTGGACAAAGCATAGATGGCTTTGATTATGACATATCAGATTGTTCAGATTTACAGATATGTGCATTGTGTGAGGCTTTCTGATCATCTCCAGTTAAAAACAGATTTTGCATCTGAAATTGATCTTATTTGTTTAATATAGATCTTGATAAATCATACTTTAATTTCTTTTCTTTCTTTTTTTTTTTTAATAAAAATGAAACATAAAGCTGTTTACTTTGCTGAACAAGCAGCATCAGTGTAGAAAAGGTTTAGTCCCAGAAAAATGTGTCTAATGGTATGTAGTAACAACTTCATTATCCAGTGTCTTCACTAACCTACAGTTATACTTCAGTGCTTCAAATTTTCTCAAGGAATACCTATTCAGTTTGAAACTTATAGCAAACTGAAACTGAAAAGAGCCTGACAGAGTTTAGAAAAAACGGTATGTATGTAAAAGCTTTGTGATTATTTGTAAATTATATAATGCTTAAATATCCCAGCCACGTGTCCTTGACACACTCTTTTGGCCTACACATCTTGGTTTCATTCCTGTTTTGCATAGTCTGCAGCCCTGCAACAGTGCTAGTTACTCCCTGTTCTACAGTCTATCACGAATATTGTTCATTGTTGACCTAGTTACTGGGGAGTCCTCAGATATGTCTAGAATGGGATTACACTCATAACTCTTATGTAGAATTACTTGCTGAAGTTTCAGATAAGTGTAGATTGAATTTAATCATTTTTCTATAAAAATTCCTTCTTGTGTGTTTCATAAGTTGTTTTTTTTTTTTTTTAACATATGAGTGCATATACTTATATCATATAGATATTATACCTGATTATACATATATATACAAATAGTAACTGTGTATTTTCATGCAAAATGCTTTAAGAGATTTTAATATATACATTTCACCTTTAACAGTGAAATGGATAAAAATAGTATTTGTGTCTCATCTCTGCAACAGCTAGTTTGATAAGTGAAGTAATAATATATATTGAAGTACTCCAAAGAAAGCAATGTCACTGCTAAAGCAAAATATAATTGTGGTTGAAAAATATGCAATAATTTTTCTTTTTAATACCATTTCTGTGAATGAAACTAAAGATCCCTGTTCTAAAAAACATTGTGTGCAATGGTACATTGCTATATTGAGTCCGCTGACTCATCTCTCTGACTTTGTATGTTCCTGAAATTCAGAATAAAGTCAAGGTTTCCTATGGTGTAAAATGATTGTTTTCGTATTGCACGGATGCTTAACTGAGAAAAGTTCAGCAGGAAAACAAAGTATTGATAGAACTTTTTGAATTTGTCATCTGTACAAAGCTCTTCATTGATAGGAATATGGGAGGTGACACATAATTAACTAACATTGAAGCAGAAAGACCACAGTAATAGCTGCTGTTGATTTTCTTAAATGCATTTATTTTTCTAGTTCAAATGGAAGGAAAAAAGATGGCTTAATCGGGCGTTAATCTGAGTAGAAAAAATGCAGAAAATATTTATTATGGTGCCTAAATCAGCCTAGTGAGTTCAGCTGAGAAGCGGGAAGGAAGTGTGTTCACTTTCTGCCTCAGTGTATTTTTGTATGGGAAGATGACCATTACATACCCATGTGTCACAAAAGTTTCTCCCATTTCATAGCTGACAATGAGAGATGTTAAATTTACATGACTGATGAGAATTCATTAAAGTAATTTATCTAAACACAATATTCGGATTTTGGTAAAAAAAAAAAAAAAGCTAAAAAGTCAAACTGATGGAAGTTTTATTCTGCAGATTTTTTTTTTTTAATTTAATTTAATTTAATTTTTTTTTCAGTAGCTGGGGAACAAAACTCACATTTCATGTTACAAAAGCTCATAATGCTGCACTGCTTTTTAATCTCTGTTATAATGAAGTGTGGTCACTTTTTGTAAGCAAATAGACACATTTAAGGTTGCCTTTTTTTGCCTATATTTTCACAGAATCACAGAATCGTAGGGGTTGGAAGGGACCTCCAGAGATCATCGAGTCCAACCCCACTGCCAAAGCAGGTTCTCTACAGCAGGTCACACAGGTAGGCGTCCAGGTGGGTCTTGAATATCTCCAGAGAAGGAGACTCCACAACCCCCCTGGGCAGCCTGTTCCAGTGCTCCGTCACCCTCACTGTAAAGAATTTCTTGCGCACATTTGTGCGGAACATCCTATGCTCCGTTTTCTGGCCATTTCCCCTTGTCCTGTTTCCACACACTGCTGAAAAGTCCAGCCTTGCCACTTTGCCCCCCACACCTTAGATATTTATAGACTTGGATCAGGTCCCCTCTCAGTCTTCTTTTCTCAAGGCTAAACAGACCCAGTTCACTTAGCCTTTCTTCATAGGGGAGATGCCCTAGGCCCTTCATCATCTTTGTGGCCCTCGGCTGGACTCTTTCCAAGAGATCTCTGTCTTTTTTGTTCTGGGGAGCCCAGAACTGGACACAGAACTCCAGATGAGGCCTTACGAGGGCAGAGTAGAGGGGGAGGATCACCTCCCTTGACCTGCTGGCCACGCTCTTTTTAATGCACCCCAGAATGCCATTGGCCTTTCTGGCCACGAGGGCACACTGCTGGCTCATGGCCAACCTGTCATCCACCAGGACGCCCAGGTCCCTCTCTGCAGAGCTCCTCTCCAGCAGGTCATCTCCCAACCTGTACTGGTGCATGCAATTATTCCTCCCTAGGTGCAAGACTCTACATTTGCTTTTGTTAAACCTCATCTGGTTTCTTACCGCCCAGCTCTCCAGCCTGTCCAGGTCTTGCTGAATGGCAGCACAGCCTTCAGGCATGTCAGCCAATCCTCCCAACTTCATATCATCAGCAAATGTGCTGAGGGTGGCCACTATCCCCTCATCAAGGTCATTGATGGAGATGTTGAACAAGATAGGATCCAGCACTGACCCCTGGGGAACGCTGCTAGTTAACGGTCTCCAACCAGATTCTGCACCGCCAGTGACGACCCTCTGTGCTCTGCCAGTCAGCCAGTTCTCAACCCACCTCACTGTCTACTCATCCATCCCACACTTCCTCAGCTTTGTTATAAGGATGTCATGGGAGACAGTATCAAATGTCTTGCTGAAATCAAGGTAGACTACATCCACCGCTCTCCCCCCAATCACCCAGCCAGTGACAACATCATATCAGGCTACCAGGTTGGTCGAGCATGACCTCCCCCTGGTGAACCCATGCTGGGTACTCCTGACAACTTTTTCTTCCAGTTGTCTGGAGATGGCATCCAGCACAAGCTGTTCCTTCACCTTTCCAGGGACAGAGGTGAGGCTGACTGGCCTGTAATTACCCGGATCTTCCTTCTTGCCCTTTTTGAAGACTGGAGTGACATTGACTATCCTCCAGTCTTCAGGCACCTCTCCCATTCTCCAAGACCTCTCAAAGATGATAGAGAGTGGTGCAACAATCACCTCTGCCAGCTCCCTCAGCACTCGTGGATGCACACCATTGGGTCCCATGGATTTATGAACACTGCTGTTGCCTAGGCGCCCATGGACCACCTCTTCCTTGACTGAAGGGAAGTCTTCCATTCCCCAGACCCTCTCACTAACCTGCAGGGTATGGGATTCCTGAGGGAGACCTTTTTTACTGAAGACAGAAGCAAAGAAGGCGTTCAGTATCTCTGCCTTCTCAGCATCCCCCATTACCAGAATGCCCCTCTCACTTAGTAGGGGACCCACATTCTCCCCAGTCTTCCTTTTACTGTTAACATACTTTAAAAAGCCTTTTTTATTATCTTTTATCACTTTTGCCAGATTTTGTACATGTTTTTCTGAGCTCTGTTAACTTCCCCTAGAAAATAAGTGGAAGCCATACTGGAACTTGTGAGAATTTTTATAGCATCCAAAAAACCCCAATTCTCTACCCTCCCAACCATTTGTGTTCTCTCTCTTGATCTCATATTTGTTATTAGTAATTACATGATAATTACTCTTCCTCCCCTCCCTTACATTCACTCGCACATAGAAAATATGTACTTTCTACTTTTGGTTCCTTGCATCTAATACTTTATCAGAGCACCTTTAGGGAAACAAACACACAAACAAAAAAACCTGTATCTGAGGTAAAACAAATTTGTTAAGAACTTTGTGTTCTTGCTGTGATAATATACAATTTTTTAAATGTTTTCATTCAGAACAATATTTTCAGGAATAAGTATGACGCGAGAGCTCTCAAATGAAAATACATAGCAATTTTTCAGAAATCTTCCTCTCTGTTCTCTTTGTGATCAGTAAGTGGTTAAGTTCAAAGGATCTTTTATGTCTTCGAGGCATACCCTCATTCTTGTGCCATGGAATTATCTCATGCTTATTCCTATCTGGCACTTCCTTTCTTCTATCCATCTGCTTTTTCCATCATGGTAAGTAAGTTATTTTTCCCTCTCCACATTTCTGTAGTAATAAATAAATTTAATTTGTTAAAGTTGGATTCCACCAAGATAAACTGGTGCTACTCTTAGTATAAAAGAAGCTAACAGTTTTCTTATATCCACTCAGTTAGATATAAGAACCATGCATGTGTTTCTGGCATCTCATATCAGATGTTTGCTTCTGGAAATCTGGCAGTGTTACAGGTTTCATTTCATTTCATAGTTTTTATGGGAACTTGTCTCAGATTCTTTAAAGTAGCCTAAGTCTAAAGAGTTTTAACTTTGCATAATTCTTATTGAAAACCCAAGAAGATATGTTAGAAAAAAATCCTCAATTAAGAACAAGAAAAGTGTTGATGTTCGGCATATAACTGTAATAAATGACTACATTCAAGAAGGTGGGTATTCAGCTAAAAGTTTCCCACATAAGGTCAACTTTAAAATTTATATATAGGGGAATGACAAAAAAAAAAAAAAAAAAGGAATGATTATACTCTAAGTATTCTTATACAAGTCTGTTTTTGTGTCTGTTGTACAAAAGATAGTTTATATAACACAAATAAACAAACCAAGATGTGAGTGGTGCATTTGACCCATTAGGAGAGTGGACCTGGACACACCCAAAAAAACTCAGGCACATGAGAACCCAATGACGTTTAACAAAGCCAGCTTCAGCTTGCACTTAGGTCAAGACAATCCGACATATGAGTACAGGTTGGAAGAATTGGAGAACAGCTCGGAGAAGAAGGACTTAGGGGTTCTGGTGGATGAAAAGCTGTACATGAGGAAGCAGTGTACTCTTGCAGCCTGAAAGGTTGACAGTATCCTGACCTGCATCAACAGAGGGGTGACCAGCAGGGAGGAGGGGATTTTCATCTTCTACTCTGTCCTCATGAAGCCCCATCTGCAGTACTGTGTCCAAGCCTGGGGATCCCAGTACAGGAAGGATGTGGAGCTGTTGGGGTGGGTCCAGAGGAGGGCTATGAAGATGGAGAACCTCTCCTATGAAGACAGGCTGAGGGAGTTGGTCTGGTTTATCTTGGAGAACAGAGGGCTCTGGGGAGACATCATTGTGACCTTTGAGTACTTGAGGGAAGGTTATAGACAGGAAGGGAACCTACTTTTTAAATGGTCAGATAGTGACAGGACAACCTCAAAGCGGGTAGATTCAAGCTCAGAGAGGGCAGATTTAGATATAAGGAAAAAATATTTTACAGTGAGGCTGATGAGGCTGCCCAGTGTTGTGGTGGATGCCTTGTCCCTGGAGACTTTCTAGGGGAGATTGCATCAAGCCCCGGGCAACCTGGTCTAGCTGTGATGTCCCTGTTCATTGCAGGGGAGTTGGACTAGATGGCCTTCAGAAGTCCCTTCCAACTCTAAGGATTCTATGATTCTTTTCTATGACAAGGGGAAATAGTTTAAAGCATTAAACTAAAAGGATAGATTTAAGTTAGATGTTAGGAAATAAAGTGTTTACTCAGAGAACAGTGAGGCACTGGCACAGGCTGCCCAGAGAAAATGTGGATGCTGGATCCCTGGAAGTGTTCAAAGTAAGTCAGGTTGGATGGGGCCCTGGGCAGCCTGAGCTGGTGGATGGCTGTCCTGCTCATGGTAGAGGTGTTAGAACTAGATCTCAGAATCACAGAATTATCAAGGTTGGAAAAGACCTAGAAGATCATCTAGTCCAACCATTACCAATACTTCCCAGCTAAATCATATCCCTCAACGCAACATCCAAATGTTTCTTGAATGCTCCCATGGTTGGTGACTCTACCACCTCCCTGGGCAGTGCATTCCAATGCCTGACTACCCTTTCCGAGAAGTAATACTTCCTAATGATGATTGAACTTTATTTAAAAGTTCAAAATATTAAAATATTTTGAATATATTTCAAAATAATAAAATATTAAAATAATAGTAAAATATTAAAGTTCATTTAAAGATGAACTTTAACGTCCCCTCCAACCTAACCCATTCTATGATTCTATGATATTCTGATAAATGTTATATTCTACACTTTCATTTTAAAGACTCGTGGAATCATAAGAGGAATTTACTTCTAATATTTGAGTCAGCAGGCTCATTCTTTTAAGTATACCATCTTCCACCAACATTTGCAATCTCATTTCACATTTCAGAAGAACAAATAAATGGACCTTTTCCACATGCCACTGAGACTCTGACAACTGGAAGATGTACACTTAAGGAACTTCTAAAACCATTTTCCACAAAACACATAGATTAATTCTCTTTATTCCTCTTTATCCTCTTCCATCTCAAAGAGATGGAATAACTCAGCCAGAGAATAAATTTTTATGAAGACAGTTGCAATGCTTTATATCTTGTGAAATAAAATACATTAATGTATCAAGTGAGAATACATGAATTAATGAGTTCTGACATAACATTAAATAATATCTGTGGCATTTCTCCTTTGGATTGGTTTCTAAATGTTGTATCAAATCTACCTTTTGGGATATAATCAGGACGAACCTGCAATGTTGTCTTTCTCAGCAGTTTGTTGCACAAATTTTCATCTGCCATATACCTCAGGTAACTGTGGAGAGAGTTCTTAGCCTATCAGGAGCACTGCATCCAAGCCCAGGGTCCCCAACACAAGGAAGATCTGAAGTTGTTGTAGAGGATCCAGAGAAAGGCCAGAAAGATGAACTGGAGAACCTCTCCTATAAAGAAAGGCTGAGGGAGTTGAGGTTGTTGAGTCTGAAGAGCAGATGTTTCCAAGGACACTTCATTACAGACTTCCAGTACTTGAAGAGAACTTAAAAACAGGAGGGAAAGTGACTTGATACAGTCTGATAGTGTTAAGACAAGGGGAAAATTTGAAACAAACAGGGAAAACTCAGATTAGGTGTTCTTTACTCAGGTGGTTGTGAGACACTGACACAGGCTGCCCAGAACACCCATGTGTGCCCCACCTCTGGAGGCTCTCAAGGCCAGGTTGCATGAGTCCCTGGGCAACCTCACCTGGTGGGTGGCAGCCCTGCCCACAGCATGGTGTTGGAATTGGGTCATCTTTTGCATTACTTCCAACTCAAAGCATTCTGTGAATTTTTAATTCTGTGATTCTATGAAAACTTTCCTAATGGCATATCTGTGATTTTCAGGCCTTCTTTTTTGCAGGCTCCTTGGTATAGATCATATATATCACTTCTGGAAAAAATTAAAGACTATGCAGACTTGTTATAAACAGCAGATTCATTTTATTCTTGGACAGTTATGCAAATTTGGAAAGCAAACAAAAGTTTACAATGCCATTCATTGAGCAAGTCCATGCCATTAGATCGTCAGCTTATTCTTGTTTATAATTCTTGGAGTATTTTTATTTCCAATAGATTTTGAAAAAGAAAAAAAAAAGAAAAAGATGGGAAAATTGAATATTGAACTTCAACGAGGTTTCCCTCTTTTCTGTAATAGCTTCAGAAACAAAGTTATGTGTCCATGTCAGCTCAGCTGATGAATAAAAATAACCTGCTTCCTCTACCACTTTTATGCCCTTACTTGTCCCCACCTTAAAGTGAACTTACTGATCTTGGGAAAAGTTATATAAAGTTTATGGCTACTTGATTCATAATCAGCCACTGAAATTTGATAGTGGACATATCTATAACATCAAAACTGTCAGACTATAAAATAAAAGTGTAACTGCATCAGTTATATGCAGTTATATATCAGTAAGTGTCTAGAAGTGCAAAGTTATTTAAATAAGTGGTTTGCTAACATATGCCCAGCAAATTTCCAGTGTTTTCCCCTCCAGGGAGAGAAGGGGAGGGGAGGGGAGGGAATGGAATGGAACGGAATGGAAGGGAAGGGAACAGAAGTGAAGGAAGAAGATATTTCACACTGATAAAAAAATAAGATAGTAAACTAATAAGTAGAAAGAAATGATATGTGGTATGCTATTTAATAGAGGTATTGAAACTACAAGGTTTTCTTTGCGTCTAGTTAGCTGGTCTTAAAAATTAAAGGATAATGTAAGCATGTGAAAAAGCTTTATAGTTATTAAATGATCAGAATTATAATATAAATAACAAGTGAATAATTTATTCAGAGTATCTACTTCTACGTCCCTGGCAAGACCTGTGATAGAAGATGTGGAATACAAATTATGGATAAGCAGATGTTCAGCTATGTTTCTGCAAATGTTCATGTATGGAACTTTTTTGTTTTCACAGTTTAATGAAACAAAATATTTACAAACTTCAGAATGGAAAATCTATTCTTAGCTAGAAGACATAAACAGCAATCTGAGAACAGAGTTGTAAGATAACTGCTGCTGTTAAATTTCTTTGTGAGCAATTGTTGCAAGCATACAGATATATGCAATAAATTGGACAATATTTAACTGGAGATCTTCTCTTTCACAGTAGACAAACTCAGACATTTAAGATTGATCCAATTAAGGCAATATAACTTCCATAAATACACATCTCCCTCTCCACATGATAGAACAAAATAATCAATTAACATTTAAAAGAACCGTTAAAATGGGCATCAGTGGTCATAAGTATAGAAATTAAAGTACCAATTTCTGCAATCTAGTGTATGGACCATTGGAGCTTGGGAACATTAATGTAGCTTTCTGACATTTGTCCAGGTCTGGCATTTGAGATGACAACTATAATGTTGATTCAGTTGCTGCATTAACATCTCATGAAAAATAATCAGTTATTATCTCAAAAAGAAGATAAAGTTTCCTGCTTTGACAGCAAGTATCACACAGAGTAAAGAGGAACAAATTCTCTGGAATATACTACAAACCCATGTTTATGACTGTGGATTTAGGTTAAATGACATAATTTGTGCCCATTCTTGATTGATTTCACCAACTGACATTTTCAAACAGATACAGATAAATATGAAACTAGAGGTCAGACTGAACATTAGTTTAAAAACTTCCAATGAATAAAAAATAAATCAGATTTTTTTCTGTATTTGCATCAAGTATTAAACTCTGGACAACTTGCATAGTCATATTTTACAGAAAGCTAACAGCATAGCTTGTAATAGAATTAGAAAGTAATTTTAAGGAGTAATCATAGAATCAAAGAATCATAGAACCACCAAGGTTGGAAAAGACCTACAAGAACATCCAGTCCAACCGTTCACCTATCACCAATAGCTCTCACTAAACCATGTCCCTCAACACAACATCCAATCATTCCTTGAACACCCCCAGGGTCGGTGACTCCACCACCTCCCTGTACAGCCAATTCCAGTGCCTGACCACCCTTTCTGAGAAGTAATATTTCCTAATGTCCAGACTGAATGGTTTTAATGGTTCTAGATTAAAAGAAGAACGTCTAATGGTTTTAGATTAAAAGAAGATACACTTAGGTTAGATTTAAAGAAAAAAGCTACTTATTATGAGGCACTGGAACAGGTTGCCCAGAGAAGCTGTCGATGCCCCATTCCTGGAAATGTTCAAGGGCAGGCTGGATGGGGCTTTGAGCAACTTGGCCTAATGGAGGCTGTTCCTGCCCATAGCAAGGAGATGAGATTAGAACTATTTCTAAGATCTCTTCCAAACCAAACTATTCTGTGATACCATGATTGTTCAACAGAATAATTATAAATACAGAGCTATATAGCAACAAATAGTTTCTGCTGAATTTAATAATCTGCAGTCTGTTCACTTGACATACTATACAAGCATTTACACTGTATTAATACACAACCTCATACTGTTAAAAAGCTGCATACTCTCAGTAGAAGTGACTAACTTCATCAATGGCTGCATTTACTGAGTGTTAACTCAGTAAAATTAGACTCTGAAAAAATAAATTATTGTCATAATATCTGTATGACAGTTCCATTATAGTCTATGCTTTTCTTTTTATAGTGTCGCAGTTCTTCTTTTCAAGCATGTGTAAACCTCCAGCAAAGAAAAACTGTCAGAACAAATGTTCTTGCTGCACAGCCATCAACAATATCTCTGAATCCTCTCATGAGTATGTTAAGAAGATGATTGTAGCACTTTTTCATCAACAGATATTATGTTATTTGCTCATTAACTGAAATATCAGTTTTGGAATTATCTTCCCAAGTATAGTCCAACATTTTGAGAATGCTTCAGAAAATACTAAAGGACCGTAAGACATCTGCTTTTTAACCTTGGGTAGTTTTTCCTGAACAGAATCCACGCATCACAAGGTTTGCCAGTTTTGGATGACCGACTCATCCTGTGCCAGATAAAGCCTTCTGCACAACAGGATGAAATATTTTGACAGGTAGTTTCTACCTAGTACAAAGCTACATATTCAATGGCAACAATTGTCATTATTTTATTCAGTTACTGCTAAATTGTTAATGTAAAACTTTCAAATATCGAATATTTTTAACATTCCTTCACATCATGTCCTTTCTCTCTGAAATTTTCATGTGTTCAGGAAATGTTGATGTAGAAAGATTTTTAAAAAACAAATTTAAGATATTCAAACCTAAGCTTTTTATAAGAAAATGATTCTAGTGTCTATTTTGAAAAATAGTTACTGAAATTTCTAAGGAGATTTGTAGTAATTTAAAATCATCCAAACATCTACAGAAAATGATGAAAAAGAGACATGGTTAGTAATCATGGTGGGAATGGGCTGACAGTTGGACTAGGTGAACAAGGCTTTTCCAACCATAATGATTCTATGATTCTATGGAATATATGCAATAATTCTTTTGCTTTTGCTCCCTACTTAAGCATTTATGCCACCAGAATCTGATATGTGCTTTCTTACATTATTCATTTCCACTCAGTAATTTCTCTTCTGACTTAGTATTCTTGCTTATGGATCCTAAAGATAACCCAGAAACACTTTGTCTTTCTTCCTTCCACCTGTGAACGATGAATTAATTTACTGTAAAATTCAGGCTGTCAGCCATGATCTATTAGAGGCTCTTCTACTCTGCTCACAGCTGCTCAAATGTATGTTAGTGCAGAGAGAAGCCCAGAATCACTTGGAGACACTAGAAGCTCAAATTCTTAAGTTTAAAAAACAGGAAAAGCAGAGAGGGAGTGAAAATAACCAGCAACAACTGTAGTGATTACTGCAAAACTGGTCACAGCCAATTGATCATTACAAAATCAGTGACTTCCCTTTCCAGTGTTAACAACAATTAAAAAAAATATATAAACTTGCAATAAATAAATAATAGGAAAATATTCCAGAACAAAGAAATCCTGGAAAAGATTTTTTTCTGTTTCATCAACAATAGGAAGCTCTGTGCCTATATGTGCCTTTGATTTCCACTGATTGTCCATTAAAACTACTTCCAAGGTAAAGAACTATTTTTTTTTTTTTTTCCTGGCACATCAGTCAATGTTGTGTTTCTGGTTAGAAAATGGAACCATAATTTTGAGAGTCAGCATAATTTACAGCCTAATTCAGTAATATTGAGAGTCAGCATAATTTACAGTATACAATTGTGAAATGAAAGTTATCTGTAGCTTTGCAGTGGAATAATTCAATCAGCTGTTCTGTGAGAAGGGGGTTGCAGAAAGTGGAAGAACTGAAATAGCTGGGAGAAACTGTACAGGTGACAACGCTCTTTTGCAAAGATATAGATGTTAATTTTTCAGATATCAATTGGCTTTCTCTCACACTTGCTTACAGCCACTGCAGTAAAAAAGAATAAGAAATCCTTTCACAAATATATCAGTGGTAAGAGAAGAACCAAGGAAAATGTCCATCCTTTACTTCATGCAGTGGGAGATGTGACCAGTGAGGATAAGGAGAAGGCTGAGGTCCTCAACGCCTTCTTTACATCTGCCTTTAATAGGCAGACCAGTTATCCTCAGGGCACTTTGAACCCTGATCTGGAAGTCTGGGATGGAATGCAGAATACACCCCCTGTGATTCACATGGAGACAGTTAAAGAGCTCCTCTTCCATCTGGACTGTCACAAGTCTGTGGGACCGGACGCACTCCACCCTCAGGTGCTGAGGGAGCTGGTGGTGTTGATTGCTGAGCCGCTCTCTGCCATCTACTAGTGCTGCTGGTTATCTGGAGAGGTCCCAGAGGATTGGTGGCTTGCTGATGTGACTCCCATCTACAAGAAGGGCCATAAGGAGGATCCAAGGAACTACAGGCCTGTCAGCCTGACCTTGGTACTGGGGAAAGTTATAGAACAAATCATCTGGGGTGAGATCACATGGCATGTGGGTGGCATCCAGGGAATCAGACCCAGCCAGCACAGGTTCATGAAAGGCAGGTTGTGCTTGACCAAACTCATCTCCTTCTACGACTGGGTGACCAGACTGGTAGATGAGGGAAAAGCTGTTGATGTAGTCTACCTAGACTTCAGCAAAGCCTTTGACACGGTCACTCACAGTATTCTCCTGGGGAAACTGGCTGCCTGTGACCTGGACAGGTATACCCTCCTTCAGGTAAGGAACTGGTTAGAGGGCCATGCCCAATGGGTAGTGGTTAATGGAGTTAAGTCCAACTGGTGTCCTGTTACAAGTGGTGTCCCCCAGGGGTTGGTACTGAGGCCCATCTTGTTTAATATCTTTATTGATGACCTAGATGAGGGGATTGAGTATACCCTTTGTTTGCAGATGACACCAAGCTGGGAGGTGGTGTTGATCTGCCTGAGGGTAGGGAGGCCCTTCAGAGGGAACTAGATAGGCTGGATAGCAGGGCTTAAGTGAATGGGATGAGGTTCAGCAGGGCCAATTGCTGGATCCTGCACTTTGGCCACAATAACCCCATGCTGCGCTATAGGCTTGGGGCTGAGTGGCTGGATGACGTGAAAAGGAAAGGGACCTGGGGGTGTTGGCTGATGCTCAGCTGAGCATGAGCCAACAGTGTGCCCAGGTGGCCAAGAGGGCCAATGGCATCCTGACCTGTATTAGAAATAGTGTGGCCAGCCAGAGCAGAGAGGTAATCATCCCCCTGTACTCAGCACTGGTGAGGCTGCATCACAAGTACTGTGTTCAGTTTTGGGCTCCTCACTACAAGAAAGACATTGAGGCCCTGGAGCGTGTCCAGGGAATGGATTGTTTAGTCTGGAGGAAAGGAGGCTCAGGGGAGACTTCATTGCACTCTAAAACTTCCTGAAGGGAGATTGTGATGAAGAGGGGCTTGGCCTCTTTTTTGTAGGTCAGATAGCAGTGTTTCATAGGTCAGATCAAATAGAAGTTGGAGCCAGCCCATTTTTAAAGTCTTTGCTGAACTCAGTACAGCAGAGCATCTGGCAGGACAATTTCATTTCTGGTGCTTTGTAGCTGAGAATTTGCTCTGTCAAATAGTGTTGATGTGCTCTTTGCATTTGTTGTGGTCTCCATGGAAATAAATGGGAGGCATTACTTTAAGAGCAGCCTACCTACGATACACCTATGGACTAAAAATGGAAACAGTAATAACATTTCCAAAGATCAATAATTATCTTACAAACATTCTGATATATCATCAGTAGTTGTGAGAATGTATTGATCACTTTTTTTTTTTTTCCTTAATAATCTGAAGAAACACCATAAAAATTTGCAAGCATTTCCTCCAAAATAGTCTTTGCTATTCCTTTAGCAGTCTTTACAATGGAACTTTTTGATGGTACTCCTCCTGGCATAGTGGAAGAACATGGATTGTGTACTCCTATAATTAAAAAATAGACTGTTCTAAACCACGATGTAAGTACTGAAGGGGAACAGAAAGGACAGGACTGAGATCTCTGCATATTCTCCAGGGCTTGCGAGCTGTATTCATAGGGGAATAATATTTAAGCAAATAAGCTTTCCCATCCTAGCACTTATTTGTTACAAGAGCAGAATTAGTACTTCAGCCTCAAAGCCATGAATCGCTACATTCATCATGTGAAGCATATGTTTTCCCATCTCTTGCATGTTGTCCAGAGAACTTGAATCAATAGGTTTACACTTTTATCCTTCTGACTGATTCTGGTTCTAAAAGGTCAGCACAAAATCCTCTTCTGTGAAATCTTATAGAAGCTAGTAAAATATAGAACAAAGGTAATATGACTCAATTATTCTAGCTTTCCTGTTCCTTGAAAATGTCAGAGTGTTTTCATGTTTGTGACCGGTATTGATAATCTGAGTTACCATATGGCCGAGTCAACTCTGCTGAAGGCTTCTCTGAGTTGGAGCAACCACTATTTGTCATGAGTCAGGCTTTCTCTCTTACTTATAACATTAACAAGCAAAGCAAACTGAGCTGATAGAAACTTGCTTGTCAAGGTATGAATCTCTCTTGACTTGTTTACTGTTGCTCTAGTAGAGAGTATTCCCTTTTTCGCACAGTGAACAAAGATGTAGAGATAGTGAAAGTGGAAAAATTCCCAGAACACTATTGAAGCTGTAGATAAGGAGAACAGAAGTGTAGTTTCTGTGTGTAATGTGTAATAGCATAAAATGATTGTGATACATCTTTCTAGGACAGCAAAACTGCTCAACCTGGAAAATAGTAGCAGATGTACTTTGGTCCGTATGATCTCACATGTATATTTGACATAAGCTTGTGAAAAAAAGAAGGGAAGAATCCTATTGTTAGACAAGCCAAAACATTTTAAGTGTGATTCTGTTTGTGAAAATGTGAAAGTAAATACACATTGCTGTGTAAAGTATTCTGTTGCAGAACTTGGTATAATTTTCATTAAACTGGCATTTCTATCCAATAGTGGTAATCTCAATATCCCATTTTCCTAGAACAAATTCAATAAAAATAACTTACCAAAGACTTTTGAGAAATGATGCATCTTAAACTGCTTTTCTGCGATTAGAGGTGCATACCATAAAAACAAAAGACTTCAGGATTGAGTCTTTCATAGAAAAGACCTTTGGATATTTGTGTAATTGAGATATATGGGTCCTGAAGAGCTCTCCCTACTTTCCTGGATGACACTGGTTTCACACATCAGTTGGTTACTAAATTTTATACTCATTTTGTTGAATAAGAAATGTAAATACATGACATCTGGATATTTTTTCATATTTTTCGGGGAAAGAAAGAAAGAAAGAAAGAAAGAAAGAAAGGCTTTCTGTTTTCTGAATAAGAAAAGAGTTTTTCAATCAAAGAATGTTATACTTCCCCAAATCTACCTTATGGGGTTTTAGGGTACAGTTTACAGTTCATAATGTCCTATGATGGGTGACATACAAAAATGAGCATATGTACTTTCTCCTCTCTATTTCCATCTACAGGGAATCTGAGAGAAAGATGAATACACCACAGTGAGAAAATCTCTATCCAGATTGAGGGTTTGATTCTGACTGTCCTACATTCCCTTCTTCCCACTTTCCCCAAACATGAAACGTGAAACTTGAACAGAAATGGAAGAATCTGCAGGATATCTCATGTTTGATAAACAGGATTTTATTAAAAAAAAAAAAAGTAAAAAAAAAAAAAAGTAAAAAAAGAAAGTTTTATCATGAAAAGTTTTTAAAATGTTCAGCTGAATAATATATGTCTGATGCAAATACTTACCTTTCAGACTTGAAGCATAAAAGGTGAAACATATTCTATATTATAAAGAATTTTTTTTTTGCCTAAGTGCCTCTGTGTGAGCCATGATATTACCACAATTTGTTGTTAAGAAGGTTTAAAAGATAACAAAGCTTGGATGACCTTAAACTTAGCTTTTCATCAATTCTTTTTTTCTCAGTCAAAACTTGGCAATTTTGTAGATTATGCATTATATTACCTCTTCACATGGCAGCATTTCTCCACAGAACTTATCTCTCTTGGTCATTACAGAATATTGTTCCTGCTGATTTTTGCAATTATTCAAGTTAAGATTGAAAAGAACTGGAAATCGTCACGAAAGCAAATCATGAAGACTTGAATACTCAGCAATTACTGTGTAAAGCTTCATTATGTTCCCATTGCTCCTACGCTGAGAAGTATATTCTGAGACTAAAGACAGGAAAAAGTTTCTGCCAAAACTATTTATATTATAGTTTGGTCTCTTTCTTTTCTAAAAATATCAGCATATTTTATTTTGTAATTTTTAGGCTTTTTTTTTTTTTTTTTTTAAGCATTATATATTTACAAGGTAGAATAAAAATGTAAATAAAGAGAAGCACTACTTTGACATTTTCCCCTATTTTGCATTTACCCAATCAATTTAAGTCAAAACATACTTCTTTTCAGTTGTAGAATCAAACTTAATGAGATTTCATTTAATTTTTTTCTCATAATAAAAAATTACTTAGTCATAATTCCAGTAAAATTTCTTTTATTGGAGCAAGTAGTGTAAAACGTGTTTATAAACTCAAATTCTATTTTTTTTTTCTATTCTAAAAAAATAATCTTTCAATTTCTTTGATAAAAATTCCTGTCATTGATATGAACTTTCCAAATCTAATGAAATTCTCTGCAATAGTGGTTATTAGATTTTTATACTGTACAAAAGGAAAAAAAGAATAGAATTGAAGCATTCTCCATTTTGAGGCAAACTTGTCATGGAAAAAAAAAAAAGGGAGATTAAAAAACACTTGATAACTTTAGAATTATATGAAGATATTTCACTGAGAGAGAGTTTTCTTTGAAGCAGATAAAGGGACTCTGAAGAGTAAGAATCCTTGGGAGTACTCTTAGAAGTCTTTACAGTCATACTGGGAAAATGGGAAGATTAAAATCTTCAGACTAGGACCTTTTCCTTGATGACTTTATGTTCCCATTTACTTGCAGAATATGAGATTAAGTAAATATCCCTTTTTTATATCTTCTGAAGAAAAGCATCTAACCCATTTATTCAAACTGAATTGTCTTTGAACAATGTTTAAATAATGTTTAAATAATATATTTATTATTTAAACGTTATATAAATGTTTAAATAAAATCTTATTTAAACAATGTTTAAACAATATTTTAATTCAGTTCCTTGGGTCAGTGAGATGACATTCTAGGAAAAGATTTCAAAAAGATCTATACAAAATCCTTGCATTTTTAGCACTGACAGAACATTTCTGCTTCTATAAGCAAGTGTGGTTCTTTTTGTACCCCCAAGGGCAGTTTTTACAATGTCATGATTGTTATAAGTATCAATGCACTGAACTTGCCACTGTGCTCACCATAAAAAATAAATGAGAATTATAGATTAGCTTCCAGCAAACTGAAAATGGTCAAAGGTTACCATCCAATGAAAAACAGATTTGAACTTTACCTTTATCAAAGTATAGGAGGGAGAAATCTAAAACAATTTTCCTTAAAAAACAATCAAAAAATTTCCAAAAAACCACAGACCCCCCCCCAAAAAACCCTCTCCTACCTTTATCATTAAAATTCAGACTTTCTGCCTTAGGATGTTCTGTGAAATGAAGAACTTTTATGGATGTAACAGCTCAAAAATATTGAAAATAAAAGCTGAGGTGCGTGTGGTGGGAGTGCTAATGTCATTTTATGAACATATGCACATAACAAAAATTAAGGAAATTATGTTTTATTAAAAATTTATTGTTATTCTTTCTGCTATGAATCGGGGGAAAACAAAAAACAAACAAAAAAAACCATTAACATTAAAGTGTTTGGATGTGATGTTCAGGGACATGATTTAGCAGAGGGCTGTTAGGGTAGTATGGTGAGGTTGTGGTTGGACTTGATGATCTTTAAGGTCTTTTTCAACCTGAACAACATTATGAATCTATGTTTCTATGATTAGTCCTACAGCAGGAATAGCCCTGGACATTTTTTATTTGTCTAAATTAATATTTTTTGTTTGTTTGTTTGTTTTAAAGCATTCTGAAATCCTTGCAGATGTTAGACACTGCAGTCAAAACCAGTTTTCCTTTATGCATCATCACTGTATGGCAATGAAGTCAAACATCAAACAATAATCCTGTTTGCTTAATAGGAGATACATCCATACAAGTGTAGAAAAAACATCTATATTTCTATCACTATCTTTCATCAGTTTAATATTAGTACAAGCATATCTTTAATGTGTTTCAACTGCAAGGTGAATTTCAGTGATATGTATGAATGAACAGAATTACTGCTTTCTGAGTCAGCTCAGCTCTGTTAAGTTCATTCATGATTCTGACAATGCAGGTCTTGTCACCATAGCTTTGTGGACTAGTTTAAAATAAGCATGCTGTGCTGCATGCAGCATCTTGGTGCATTAACTGTTACAAAGCAACCTGGGGAAAATACGTGATTTGCAACAAAGATAGTTTTAATAAAAGGGCTGGAAAATTCACGTATGCTGAAAGTGTTGTGGTTCATAACATTTCACAAAGCTGTTATTGTGTGTAAAAAAATGGCTGGCAATTCTGATATTTGTATTTTTTAGAATCTAGAGGTTTGAAGTAGAAAAAGCTCTGCATCTGGTTGATTATAAAATCAGGTCACCAGAAAAGCTGGGATAGATGGAGAAAATCATAAGACATTTGTAAAACTAATCTTATCATTACTAACCATTTTCAGCAGTCCGGAGGTTACTGGCTCTTTACAATGCCAATAGGTAGGCTTCAGCCTGTTCAACAACTCAATTGGAATACAATGCAGTCTGTGGTCTAAAGCACAGTTATCTAATTAGTGAAGACTTGGGGTTAAGAATAATTTTTTTTTTTTTTTTTAAAAAAGGAAGAGACTGAAAATTCACGCAAATGAAGAGTATGAAAACTTTTGGAATTACCTTATTTCCACCAGTTGATGGTGGTTTTTGTGGTTTCCCTTATTGTGTTTAATTTAAGCATATTCAGTTAAGCCCTTTCAGAGAGGTTATTTCAGGATACCACTGGAAAGGCAAAGCGCAGAAGAGACAATTGTAGTCCATGTAGTACAGCAAGCATCAGAGACAAAGACAAAATATTTCTGAATGAAAACTACGGAAATATATCTGAGAGTGTTTAAAGTCTGCTATGATCTGAAGCTTTATTTGTAGTTCCTGCATTTATTTTCATCTTTTCCTTTTGATAGAGAATTATTCTCAGATTAAAAGAAATAAAGAACTGGCATAGGAAAATTCTACCAGAAGTATTTATCCCTTAATTCCCTGTAATATGGCTCCTTTTTATTTGCATTCTCAGAAATTAATGCCATCCAGAGAATATAAATACGGTGAAGAGGCTGTAGATTCTATTAATTGTATGTATATTTAACTGACAAGGATTTGAGAAAAACACCACTGGGGAATGTATTGCTGAGGGCTGCAAAATGTTCCAGGCATCTGCCTGTGTAACTAGAGGATGCTTATCAATGCTGACTAAGTTTTATTCTGGAAAAATTGAAATAAATATACTTCATTTTAAGGTCTGTGTCTCCTAATTGGCCTTTTTATGAAGATCTCAAAGGAATATGCTTTTCTTTCTAGTTAAACGATTCTGATATATGCTTAGCAAGATCTTTAAGATGACTTGCTAAATATCACTGGCTGTTTATAGCCTACAGAAAGTTTTCATGACCATAGGCATATTCCTTGACAAATTCTTAACTTAGTAATGCACATATTAAAAATGATGCTGAAAGCATTGCTGACAGGTACATTTTTCCCCTTCCAGAAAGTGGGAGGGGGAAAAAAAAAAAAGGATAATAATAAGGCTAGGGCAAAAATAATCTTCTAAGATATATTTATACTAATGTTTTGAACCAGATTTAAGGTCATGTGTTTTAGGATTCAGAAGACACAGCTGTTGGACTCTGCTCTCTCTCTCTCTCTTAGCAAGCTGGCTCAGATCAGTAATGGAGTCAGGAAAAATTCATGTTAAAAAACAGCAAAATTTAAGACTCCTGGAATGCATCATCCTTTAACACATAGACATTTCTTTTTTTCTTATTGCAGATAAATTCTCCATAGCGCTATTTAATTGAGAGATTAAGTTGACCTACTGGCTCACACAGGCTTGTACAACATTCAGAATTAGGGTGCTGTCGTCAATTCTGTGAACAATTGATAAAAATTACTTTTTTATCAATTGTTAACTATCAATAACAATTGATAAAAATAGTGTTTCAGAGCAAAAAGATGGTTGTTCATTGACCAAGATACCAAGAAACAGTTTAAATGAAAGTTTATACTGGGACTGGGCAGGATGGAGTTCATTTTACCCACAGTATTCTATAACTTAAACTGGAGGGATATTCCGTACTGTGTGATGTTACCCTTTACAATAAAAGCTGGGAAAGTGAAGTAAAAGGAAGTGATCTCATCATAAAAAAGTATGTCTTCCTGAACACCTGCTACACCCACTGAAGTGATGCTTTGCATGATGTAGCTGACGAAAAGCAGAGAACAGTTGTTTTATCTCTCTTTGCTTCCATGCAGCCTTTTCTGTTTCCCCCACCCCCAACACTTTTTTCTTTCCTTTAATTTAATTATCCTTATCTCAACCTGTGATACTTTCCATTTTTTCCATCTTATTTTCTCCCCTCATTGTCACCTTGATGATGAGGAAACATTTAGTTGGCCATCAATGTAAACCACTATAAAGTTAACTAGAAGATGTAAAATACAGAATTATTTCCCTATCTAGTATCTGTTTATCAGTAAGTAGTCACAGCTCATCACGTGCTCTACCTAAATCTATTACTTTCATTATCTACTGGAAAAAATCAGTAGTAATTAATATCACAGATGTTTCAGACTTGAAGGAAGTATCTCTAATGGCAGCTTATTTTAGAGGGGCCTGGATTCTTCAGCTTTCTTGCCCAATACCTTGGCAGTATAATAAAGATAGTCTGACTTTTCTTTTGCTCTTGACAAACTTATTAAATTGTGCTTCTCTTTTGTCTTAGGTCTGGCTGTCCCAGATGCTGCTCTAAGGTTTCAGACTTTCATCATTTCATCATCAGTCATTTGAAGCTATTTGGGTCCTTACATCAAAGAAAGTAAGACAAATTTTCTTGATCTTCTCAAATTAGGAGCACCTCATAATTTTGTTCTCATCCAAAGAAACATCTAGATTTATTTCAAATTTTATTATTCTCCATGAATTCCTGTTGAAATTGATGAGACACTTGGATTTTACTTGAATCACAACAAGATGCTCTGTTTTATAGTCAGTTTAACATTTATTCATTATAAAGGGATACAAGTTCAACTAGTTTTTCCCAGCCTTGCAATATCACTTACCTGCAGGTAAGTACGTTTCCATGCTAACATTGCCAACCAACCCATTAAATGAAGTTGTAGAAAAGTGTCATGTAGGGGAAAACAGAATGTGCCTAGAAAGTTCCAAACTGTATAAAATTCCTGCAACTGAAAATTAGCCTGTGTCTATTGTGAAGGATTTAAGTTTTTAGAACTATGAACAGCATATGACAAACAGTCCTTTCAGAATATCTGGATAATTACACATTTTTATCCTGGATTTATGTATGAGAAAATTGCCCTGCAAGAAAAAGTAATAGCAAAGAAAACCAGCATCCACTGACTCACAGAATGCATATGGATTGAATAGCATCCTCAACCTCCTGTTCTTTTCTTGATTTTACTACCTACTGACTCACTTATGTTTTTAAAATAACGGAGATTGGACATTACTAGGCATCCTACTGCACTTAAGTAGCCACAGCTGCAACCTTTAGAGTGGGCTTTTCCGTAAATCAGGCTTCCTAGGATGCAGCCACAATGTGGAATTAATTTGAGAATCTGCTGAAAAAAAGCTCTGTGGAGAGCAAGAGTGCTCTATTTTTTTTTTTTTTTTTTCCCTATTCAGTGAAGCAAAAGTCACAAGTCACTGGCTGAGGTACCACAGGGCTTGCTGCAAAGCTCTCATTCACACTTTTACTCTGTCAGGAATCAATCTCTTTATATTCTGCAGAGAAGATTATGTAGCTGTATTGATGTCAGTTCTCAGGACTCTGTTATAAAAAAAGCATTAACATAAGGGCTGCAGAGAGTTGTCGTTTTACCCAGCAAGTACTTAATCATAGTCATTAACTCATCCTCTCCCAGTGGGATGGGGGAGAGAATAAAAAAAAACCTCCACAAAATTGAACTTGGAGGTTGAGATAAAGACTATTTACTAAGACAGAGAAGGAAGATAAAAAAAGATAATAGTAATGGTGATTATATATATATGTAATTTCTATATGTAATATAATTACTGTTATAAATACAAAACAGGTGATACACAAGCAATTGCTTACCTTTGTTGAGTGATGTCCAACCAGTCTCCAAGCAGTGGGCTCCTGCCAGCCAATTCCCCGCTGTTTTTCAAGGTTTTCTTTACACAGTGTCATATGGTATGGAACATCTCTTTTTGGTGCTTTTGTTCAGCTGTGCTCGTTCCGTTTTTTTCCAATTCCTTGTGCTCCCACAGCCCCCATCACTAGTAGAACAGTACAAGAAGTTGAGAAACTGAAGAACCTTGGTTTTGTACAGCACTGCTCAGCAACAACTGAGACACTGGAGTGTTATTAGCACTGTTTTTCTCCTAAAGCCAAAACATAGCATCATACCAGACACTACAAAGGCAAAATCAACTCAGTCCTGTTGGAATTAGGACACAAAGCCATAGCCAGCACACATATTCTAAGGAGAATAAGATTGAAAATATTATACCCTATCACTGCCACCATTTTCATGTGCAGCACATTTGTAGGTGTGTCAGCATTACATTTTTAATTACTCCCATCTTGATGTGTAATATTTTTTAATCTGGTAACCATATGATGCACGATTAACTCTTTATGTTTGACTTTTCATAAAAGTGTCTATGGTACGAATTTAATTTTCATTTTCCCATTATAGAACAGCTGGAGTTGTTATATCAAGTCAATTTCTTACAAGTAATATTAAGAAATAACAAAAGGGAACTTCTGTAGGTGGCCAGTAAAATGAGTATAGACATAATAGATTTTGTCATTCCATAAAATCATACTTAAGAGTCATAACAAAGTCCCTAAAATATATATTCAGTCTAGCACAAGTCACTGTTACTGGCTGTAAATCAATGAATATATGATGGAAGAGGGACCTTGACTTCCACAGTTCCTGAGCAGAGAGCTTTCTTGCACAGTTCAGAAGTTATTTTCAGAAAGTAGAAGGGAAAAAGGACTAACTCAACCCTTCACACGTGTAGCTTGCCACAGTAGACCTCTGAATCTAAGCCATAAATACCACACCTACAGCAGTATGTCATAATATGCTTAAATTCATCAAAATATGTTCATCTAAGAAATCAAAACAACATGTTCTTATCCTACAGAATTCAAAGGGAAATGTTATCCATACAATAGGTGAAAAAAAAAAAAGAAAGTAGAATTTTAGAGAAAAATAGCATGTATCTGTTTTCTAAATGGGGAAATGCATACTGTTGAATTGCAAAACATAAAAATAACAACTTAGAAAGTTAAGATTGGAATTCACTCCAATATTATAGTGAATAAAATTTAGATCTAAAATGTCCTTAAAAATCATCTGTACTAAATTTTAGGCGCTGGAACATTACAGATCATTAAGATTACAAGTTTGTCATGTATAAAGAAGCATGTGCTACTTGTTTTCTACCTTGGTTTAAGTCAAATTCCAGGAAACCATGAAAGGTGGAATAAAGGATTACAATTAAAAATATGTTAGATTATTTTGCTGAACAAGCATTATTTTACATATCAACACGACTTCCTCTTATTGAAAGGTGTTATCAACTAGGAAATGCTAATGCATATTAAAAAATACATTTCAGATTCATATTTGAATATTTTAGAAATCTTGATCAGATGATCGTATGATTCTGAGCTTAAAGTATAAATTTAGTCAATATAGATAAACTCCAAATCTCCTTGCTGATATATAGTAATATGTACCTATTTAAAGTGCAATGTGTCTGAATTTTTGAGTATTAAGATACGGTTGATAACAGCTCATTTGCAAGCTAAAAGCTAAGACTTACTCACAAACATAATCTAAAAGCAGGTATGGATAGCTGATAATTTAAAAGTAAATAAAAATACAGTCCCACATATGCCCACAAAATACATTCTCACTAGTGCTAAGTTATCAGGTAAATAGAGATTGTGACTTATGTAACTAGTAATTTAAAAAATGTATTGAATATAACTCTGCTGTAAAATTTCCTTGGATTTTGAGTATGTCATGTTTTATAACAGTATACAAAATACAGCATTATACTGTTTATAAATCTAACATCAGATGAGTGGAAAACATCAGTTATCTTAACTTTAAAATTCAGATCAAATTATCCTGAAATACCTTGTATATATGTAGATATACTGGGCTTGTTGTTTCAGCATGAAGAGACAACAAATGTTGCATTCAAATCCTGTCTTTAAAATAGATGTTTCGTGGTGTTTTGGTTGTTTTGTTGTTATTGTTCTTGGTGGTTGCAGTTTTTTGCATTTTTTTTTTTTTTTTTAATAAATCTTACTACCTTCTTGAATATCTCAAATGTTTGAACACTTTATTATCTTCTCCTTTGCTTTGGTAGATTATAATTACAGATGATAGAAGTTCATAAAATATCCTGGAACATACTACAGAACTAAAACACAATCAAATGTCCATAGCTCTCTCTATGTTTTTACTGTGAATTAAAAGGAAGCGAAAAAAATAACCATCTTCAGGGTTCAATGCTTTTAGTAAAAATCTCTGTAATGGTACTGACTCATAATAACTGAGCATTCATGTTCAATTTACAGGCCAAAAGAGTGGGAGTTATGTGTTAACATTAACTGAATAAATGTGTCATCAAAGAAGTTTAGGTGAATGATGAATGTTTGTCAAGGTGAGAAAAAAAAAACCAAAAGACTATGTTTTTCTGATGCCATGACAGTTCGGTGATGTCTAGTGAAATTCTGAGCATTCAGAAATTCCATTCTTTCAGTTTGTATTATATGTACAGATTTCCTTGGAGAAGAGAAGGCGCTCAGGTGACCTGAAACCAGTCTTTTAGTATCTAAAGGGAAGATACAGGAAAGAAGGGGACGAACTCTTTAGCAAGGTCTGCGGTTATAGAAAAAGAGGAAATGGCTTCAAGCTCAGGGAGGATATATTTAGGCTTGATACAAGGAAAAAATTTTCTATAGTGAGGATGGTGAAGCACTGGCACAGGTTGCCTAGTGATGTGATTGGTGCCCTGCCCCTGAACACTCTCAAGGGGAGGCTGCATCAGGCCCTGGGCAACCTGATCTAGCTGTGGTGTCTCTATACACTGAAAGGGAGTTGTACTAGTTGGTATTCAGAGGTCTATTCCAACTCTAAGGATTCTGTGATTCTATTCTGTGTCTCTCTCCCTACATTAAGCCTGGTTCTCCTCAACATAGTATCTGACTGAAGGAATTTTCATCCATACACAGGAAACTGGCACCTATTATCTCAGTGGGTAAAATTAATTTTGATAGATCCATTGTAATGTAGTATCATGGTTTCTTATTCTAAACTTGTTTTAACGTATTTCAGGGACCATCACCGAGGAATAGAAAGTATGCAGTGTTGTCATGGTTTCATGATTTTTGGTTACTGGTATTCCACATCATAACATCATGTAGTGCACTGGGAGTTAAAGTGTTAATGCTCCAGTTCCAGGTACCTGTCTGGAAGAGAAGAAGAGCTACGTTCCCCAGGGGGCTCTGTGTTCAGAGAGGAGATATAACTCCTGGCAAGGTCACCTGATTGGGCTTTTTCATCTCAGTGCTCCTCTCCTTCGCTTCTCATTGCTGCCCATCCTGACTGAGCGCATAGCTTCAATATCAGTGTAAGGCCTTCAGCTTTTCAGACAGTCTCACTCTCATTATATTTATTAGCTTCAATTCCAATTATATTGCATTCTAGTGTGTTATCTTGCATTCCGATACCATACTTAGTAAATAAGTTTGTTTCTCCTCAGATTGTTGCTACTGTTTTTGATTATTTTGGGGTCCTGGTTCCCTTTTCTGTAGGCACAGATTTTGTGAAATTCCTCTGCCCCGCTAGTCACGGAACCGGGCTGAACCAGCTCGTAAACCATTGACAAGTGTAGACATACTTGTAGAGCAAAATTTGACCTCTTGTTAATTCCAATTCAAAATATAAAAATTCTGTGCCTCAAGGAAATTAAAATGAGTTTAGAGGGGACCATTATGTTTTATTCTGACAGTATAGTTTCCTTTGGCTATGCTGTTCGAAAGTAAAAATGTCATTGATCTATCTCATGTTCATTGTTAAGGATCTCAAAAGCCAATCTTTTTGCCCATCCTTCAGGTATTCCCCTACAGATAGTGTGTGTAGGATAGCCAAAATGATCCCAGAGGGTTCTAGGTTTCAGCTATGGTCCTGAATATCCTTTATATTGGTGGAGTCAAAATAAAATGCGACATAAGAGTGTATGTAAATATGGGGTAAAGCTCTTTTATAAACACGCATCACTGAGACACAGAAACAAAGAGCACTGAAATATGAGAAGACAAATGAGGAAGAAAGTGAATGGCAGGTATGCATGAAGGTGTTTCAGAATGATCACTCTTTCAAGATGCACAAGGACACATATATGAATTTCTGGCTGGGGCTCACCCCATTTTTGATATGGTAGGCTGGTAGATCCTTGTTCTGTTCAGACATCCCCAGTCAGATCAGAGGGAAATTCTTAACAGGTTATCTGTCTGTTGAAGAGCCACTGTATATAAAATTCATTTATGCCTAATACTTCACATATTTTCTGGAATTTTCAGGCAGCTGGGGAAAATGGAGGCACTATCACAGAATCATAGAATCATGGAATGGATATGGTTGGCAGCAACCTTCAAGATCACCTAGTTCCAACCTCCCTGCTGTAGGCATGGACATCTGCCACTAGACCAGGCTGCTCAAAGCCCCATCCAGCCTGGCCTTGAATGCTTCCGGGGTTGGCGGGGAGGCATTCACAACATCACTGGGCAAAGTGTTCCCATGTCTCATCACACTCACAGTAAATAACTCATCACACTCACAGTAAATAATTTCTTCCTGACATCTGGTCTAAATCTACCTTCTTCCAGTTTAAAGCCATTTCTCTTTGGTCTGTAGCTACATGTCTTTCTAAAAAGTCCCTCCCCAGCTTTCCTGTAGTCCCCCTTCTGGTACTGGAAGACCAGTATGAGGCTTCCCTGAAGCCTTCTCTTCTCAAGACTGAGGGGCTCCAGCTCTCTCAACCTGTCCTCGTAAGGGAGGTGCTCCAGGCCTCCATCCTTGTGGGCCCTTCTTTGGACCCGCTTCAACAGCTAAATGTTCTTGTACTGAGGGGCCCAGAACTGGATGCCGTATTGCAGGTGGGGTCTCATGAGAGCAGCATAGAAGGGCAGAATCACCTCCCTTGATCTGCTGGTCACACTTCTCTTGATCAACCCAGGACACCATTGTCCTTTTGGGCTGCAAGCACACCTTGATGGCTTATGCTGTCTTTCTTCAACCAACACCCCCAAATCATTCAGACGTGACTCTTAATCTGCCCTCTGCCCAACCTGTATCTATGCTTGGGCTTACCTTGGCCCAGGTGCAGCACCTTGCACTTTGCCTTGTTGATCTTCATGAGGATGGCATGGGCCCACTTCCTAAAGGCTTAGAAAGTGTACCTGTGGATGGCATCTGTTCCCTCTAGCTTGTAAGCTGCACCAGTCAGCTTCGTATCATCTGCAAATTACAGCATGCAGATCTTCCTTTTCCCAGTTCTTCCTTTGCTTTCTGCAACTTGGGCAATGTGGCTACAGTCCTTGCTGGTGAAGGCTGACGCAAAGAAGTCATTGAGCATCTCAGCTTTCTCCATATACCTCGTGACCAGGTCTCCGGTTTCCTTTGGAGAGGGCTGACATCTTCCCCGGCTTTCCTTTTATCACTGATATACTCTTGTAGAATTTCTCGTATATCTATAGAATATGATAAGTGTGTGGTAGGAGGAAGGAATTTGGTATCTGACACTTATGAAGATGAGGCATAATTACCTGTGACTTACTGGCCTAAGCACTATCACAAATATTACCGTCAGACTTGCAACCAAGTAACTCCAACTGACTGAATAGTTTGAAAGCAGTTTTGTCACTTTTGTTCTTGTTTTCCCACGTATTTAGGTTTATAGCTTAGTATGTATCTTATAATTAACTCACCATGTGTTTAGAATCGTAAAATCATAGAATCACTTAAAAAAAGACCTTAAAGATCACCGAGTCCAACCACAACCTAACCATACTACCCTAACTAACAGCCCTCCGCTAAATCGTGTCTCTGAACACCTGAACAAAGGGTAAATAGTACAAAAGTACGAAGGGTAAATAATCCTGTCAGTTAATTTTTTCTCCTTCAGTATACTTGAAAAGAATAGCTTACTTAAAAAGGACATAAAAACAGAGAAAAAATGTAATATGTATTTTAAAAGGTTCTTTGTTTTGCCATAGATTCAAATTGTGTTGCATTTTCTTAATGACATCATAGTGCATAAGAGTGGTCTGACAAGATGTCAAGCAGTCACAATAGGATAGGACAGCTTTCAATCTGATTTTTTTTTCAGTTTTCTCATCATCATTTTTTTTCAGTTTTAACATCGATTTTCAATACAAAGTATTTTCAGTTAATAGTGAAAAAATCAACCCCTTTGCAGTTTAGGTTTTTGTGCCTGCTACCAGGACTCAGAAGCAATCCAAGCTTTTCTAAATGCTGTCGTTCAACAGTATGTGATGCAGCAGTATTTTCGTGCAATTTGCTGGTCTGAATCATCTATAAGCAGTACCTATGAATGTATGATTCTACGTGGAAGCCTGTAATTGCCAGCTTAATTATGTGGTGATGTAAACTGAGGGAATTTATTTGGGAATCATAGAATTTATATTGAAATATGTTCTGAATGCTAAAACTGGCCAAAAGAAAATGAGAAATCCTGTAGATCCACAAGAATCATCCAAGACGATAAAGGGCCTGGAGCATCTCCTGCATGAGAAAGAGTTGAGATACCTGGGTCTGTTCAGTCTGGGGAAAAGAAGGCTAAGCCGACATCTGATTAGTGATTAAAAATATGTAAAGTGGGAGGCAAATGGACAGGGCTGGGTTGTTCTCAGTTGTACATAATGATAAGACAAGGAGTAGTGGACTAAAATCTGAACATAGGAATTTCCATGAAGCCATGTGAAACTTCTTTATGATAAAGGTGATGGAGAACTGGAACAGGTTGCCCAGAGAGTATGTGAGTCTCCATCTATAATGATATTCAAGATCCATCTGGACACCTATGACCTATAGTAGGGCAACTGTTTTAGCAGGGGGGCTGGACTTAATGGTCTCTTGAGGTCTCTCCCAACCCCTGCAATGCTTTGATTTGTGATTCCGTGAAGTGAACCAATAGTGCTGCTCTGGTTCTCTCCTGTGTTGAGCCTTAAGAGGTATCAGTCGCAACAGAAGTTTCAGATATGCCTTGATGCTCATCGAAGAATAACAATTTCACAAGGGTTAAAAGCATGTTAGATCTCTGTCATGGTTTTATGGTCATCAGTATTCCACATCATAACATCATGTAGTGCGCTGGGAATTAAAGTGTTAATGTCCCAGTTCAACATACTAAAGAGAAGAAACTACATTCCCCAGAAGACTGTTAGCTGTGCTGATATCATTCCTGCACAGGGGGGAATGCATATAAGGTGCTGTTGGGTCATCTGACCTTCCTTTCACTTTCCTTCATTGCACTTCTTTGTCTCTCCTTGCTGCTGCCCGTCCTGACTGCACGTGCTGCTTCAGCATCACTGTAAGGCCTACAGCCTTTTTTTTTCCAGATACTCTCTCACTATATTTAGTAAACTAGTTTGTTCCTCCTCAGATCATTGCTGCTGTTCTTTTCTTTAATTATTTTGGGGTCCCCTGTTTCCCTTTCCAGAGGCGTGGATTTTGTGAAGTCCCTCCGCCCCACTAGTCACGGAACCGGGCCGAACCAGCCCGTAAACCATTGGCAGCCTCACTAATTTAGAGGAATTCCTGTGATCACATGAAGTTGGTTAGTTTGCTACATCTGGAACCAGAACAGACTGTAAATGCCAATGCTTGGAATTTCAAGATATGCTCTTTGTGACATGGATTTTTAATTTATCTTATAACAAAGATTGATAGTGTCAGATAGATGCTGTCACGTCCAGTCCAGCTTAAATTAAACAGTCCAATTCTACTGACTTTGATATTTCTACTAGTAGTTAGTTTTTCTTTTGACTTTAGCAACCTGTGATCTGTATTTCCACAAGCAAGGAAAACTTACATTGTCAAGCTCCTTTAAGTTCACCTCTTGATGCACTGATCAATGTTGTGCTTCACTGAGAGATAATTTCACTTAGCTAATGCTTAATATGCTTTCCATCCTAACTGCTGTGGTAGTGTCAGGTAGGAACTCATTTTCTGCAAGTGATTGTACGCAAAAATAAGCTGAAGTTCAATTCACTTTTTTGCCTTTTCATTTGAAAAAAAACTTTTTTTTAGTTTTTATGTATATTTTCCACCCCACTGTTACACTATGTGCAGAAACAATCAAAATCAGTTGATAATTGTTACTTTAACTAATGCATTACTGTGAAAATACAAAAGTTGTAAAGAGTGTAGAATACATTATAAAGCAATTGAGTAAATTACATTCTTGGGACTACTTTCCTGTGCCTGCAGATGTTTGGTTTTTTTTAAAGCACAAGTCCGTGAGATGTTCTTTAATGGTTCCTGAAATCAAGCAATTATTCTACTTTTCAATATCTAGATTATTTTTTACTCTAGAAAATGATATGCTCTGTAGTGGCAACACAACACTTCACATTGAAATACCAGTGCTACGTTTAATTGTTTTGGACTCTTTCTGTTTCCCCCCAGGCAAGATATTTCACTGTATAATAATGCCGGAGCTCTGGATCAAGGCTTTCCAAAATAGCATAGAGGAATTTAAGGGTGTTGGATGTATATTAGAACAACTTCAGGAAATATATACCAGAAAACTATTGGTCACAAATAGGGCATTAAAAAAAAGAAAGAAAAAGAAAGAAAGAAAAAAAAAGATGTCGGAATTATGGACTATCTAGTTTCCCAATTTCCTACTCTGATAATGCAAATAATTCTACAATAAAGAGTAAGATCACTGAATATAAAGAGGAGCAAGAGGAAAGAATAAACAAAAATCAGTGTGATTTCTGAGACAGGAAATCCTTTTTTCACAAAAATTACTGACATTTTTCAAGTGGTTCAGTGATCAATAGCTCATCAAGATTTTCAAAAGATGCTTTTAAGGACCTACACAAAACCACATGAAAGAAATTAAATTAATGCAAGGTTATGTAAATTATATATTACTTATAAATTGTAAGGTATAAATTTATATAAGTTATAAATTGCTGTAAGGTATAATGATCTGACAGCTAATCAAAGACAAGGAGACAAAGTGCACAGCCTAGCAGTCTCTTTTCAGGACAGAGAAGAGCTAGCGGTGCTTGCAAAAGACAGCGGCTGCTGTTAAAGGCTGGTTTAATTCAATGTCTTAGTGAAAAATCTTGAGAAAAAGCGAACAGTGAAATCCGCAACTTTGTAGATGAAGCTGTTGTGGGTAGTCATTGACAGAGGTGAGGAATTCCAGAAGGATGCCACAAAACTGTGTAAGGTGTAGATGAGCCACAGTACAGGCAATTTATCTAGGGAAGCATAATTTAAGTCATGACTATGTGATGCTGAACTTTTAATTAACAGTCACATCTTGGAAACTATAAGACTGAGGGGAGTTGGCCAGAGTGAGCAGCTGCATCTTGGGGCCTGACAGCGGTCTGCAGGTGGCAAGCAATTATATTTGCAAAACTTGTTCTGTATATACATATAGATAGATACACAACATACATACATATATATTTATGATATATAATGTATGATGTATAATATATAATATAAAATAATATATATTTACATTAAACGTTATATATTAAATAACATACATTATACATTATACATATTATCTTATAATATTGTGTATTGAGTGCACCAATGGCATCCTTCAGTCTGGAAATACTGATGGTAGATTGGATTAGATGATCTTGGAGGTCTTTTTCCAACATTGATGATTCTATGATTCTACAAACCACAGTAGATGCAATGAGCATCGTAACTCTGCATGATAAAGCAAATTGTCTGCTACAAGACAGTCTTTTTCAAAACAGTCACCACAATGAGCTATGCATTTTTACCAGTGAAAGGCAAGAGATACAGACAGAGTGGACGTGACCCTCTGTCACTTTCACCACTCCTGAAATGCACCACCCACTGCCTCACTATGCTCACATCGACTCTTTGGTCTCCATAAACATTCACCAAGTGTTGATGGATGTCAGTGAATGCTATCTTTTCTTCTGCATGGAGGAATTCAGTGACACACCTTGGCAGTTGCTTCAGTTCTTAGTGAGGCCTCAAGGTATCCCTCAGATTTTTTGACGAAACGTTACTCTTCCTGTTCTTGATCCTTCAAAATATTTGCTCACAAATGTACACACTGCCAGAAAGTCTGGTAGAGTCATGATCAATTTTTTCTTTAAGTTGAATGTCTGATTAAAACTCTATGCATTCTATTTGAAAAATCGAATCACAAATAAACAAAAAAAACTTATGATTTTTTTTCAGCAATCTTGAAATCACTTCTCAAATTCCTTTATCGAAACAGAAAGCACAGCTACCTTTATTTATTTATTTATTTATTTATTTATTTATCTATCTATCTATCTATCTATCTATTTATTTGCTATTCAGCAAATACTGGCAGTATTTAGCCAGTGTATCTAAATTCTTACACTTATTTGCCATAACCTGAGTTAGCACTGCACTGTGCCCATTCCTCGTGCTGGTTTCAGCTCACTTAGAGTTCATAGTACAGTAACTGTTTAGCCTGGTGGGACAAAGCCACCACCTTTATATGTGCAGGGCAATGTCTGCGTCACACTGAGAGCTGTTCTAGGCTGCATGCAGCCTGTGGGCTGTGGGTCAGACATGCCTGATTTAAGCACTCTTTTAGTTATTACTGGCTGTTTATTACACATTACTGTTGCACAGTTTCTCCCCAGTTGACATGTCCTTGCTGTGAACAGGACATGTGGACAAAAAAAGTACAATTAATGCTGTCTGCTTGGATTTCTGCAAAAATGGTCCAACATCCATTCTTATGAATTTGAAGGCTGGACTATTGAACTGATATAAAGATTGGTTTGGTGCCATAGACAGAGGGTTGTGGTCAATGGCTGTGTGTCCAGATGGAGGCAGGTCATGAGTGGTGTCCCCAAGGAGTCTTCAACAGTGACTGAGTTAGTGGTATTGAGTGCACCAACAGCAAGTTTGCTGATGACACCAAGTTGAGTGGTCTGGGTGATACAACAGAATGAAGAGATGCCATCCCTTAAGAAGTAGGTCCATGTGAATCTGATGAAGCTCAGCAAAGCCAAGTGCAATGTGTTTCACTGTGTCCAAGATGATCCCATACATACAGACTGGGAGAAATCCTTAAGAGCAGGCCTGTGGAGAATGTCTTCAGAGTTCTGGTGAATGAAAAGCTGGCCATGAGCCAGCAGAGTGTGCTTGCAGTCAGGAAGGACAACAGTATTTTAGACTCCATCAAGAGGAGTGGCTAGTAGGTTGAGGGAGGTGATTGTTCCTCTATGCCCTTGTGAGGACCCATCTGGAGATTTGCATCCAGGGGTCCCCAGCACAAAAAACATAGGGCTCTTGAAGTGAGTCCAGAGCAGGACCATGAAGACAGAGGGCTCCTATGGGTACCTCTCCTGTGAAGAAATATTAAGGTAGCTGGGCTTATTTAGCTTGGAGAAGAGAAGACTCTGGTATGCTGCAATGGTGGCCTTGAAGTACTTGAAAGGCAGCTTACAAACAGGAGGGAGGCAGACCTTGTACGCAGTCTGATAGTGATAGGATAAGGGTGAATGATGTTAAGCTAAAAGGGTGGGGATTTGAAATAGATGTTAAACAGAAATTCTTTACTAGAAGGATGGTGAGACAGTGGCACATGCTAACTGGAGGAGCTGTGGATGCCCTTTCCCTGTAGGTATTAAAGGCCAGGTTGAATGGGGCCTTGGGCAGCCTGAACCTCTGCATAAGGAATTAGAACTAGATGATATTTATGGCTGCTTTCAACATAATTAATTCTCTGATTCTCTGATTCTATGATAACAGTAACAGGATTTATCAAATGATCAATTGACATCAATTCTCTCATACTTCACTGACTTCACATTATTTTTCCTACATTGATTAAGTTTTATTTCACATAGCCTATGAACTATTCCTCTGTGTAATAATCATTAAAACACTCTAATAATCTTTATTTACTTATTTATTTATATCTCCCATCTGAATGGGAATGCTAAGTTGTAGTTCAGTTAGGATCTGCTGTAGAAAATGATAGGTAAACACCGGTCTGCATCTGAACCTCCCATGTCCTTTTTTTTTAAAAAAAAATAATATATTTATTTATTTATTTATTTATTTATTTTGTCTGTGTGTGTGTATGTTTTATTTATCTTAGAATCATAGAATTGCTCAGGTTCAAAAAGATCTTAAAGATCATTGAGTCCAACCACTAACTAAGCATACTACCCTAACTCTAACAACTCTCTGCTAAATCATGTCCCTGAGCACCACATCCAAATGGTTTTTAAACGTATCCAGGGATGGTGACTCAACCACCTCCCTGGGGAGCCTATTCCAGTGCTTAGCAACCCTTTCTGTAAAGAAGTTTTTCCTGATATCCAAACTAAACTTACCCTGGCACAACTTGAGGCCATTTCCCCTCGTCCTGTCACCTGTCACCAGTGAGAAGAGACCAACCCCGCTCTTGCTGTAATCACCTTTCAGATATTGGAAGTGAGCAATAAGGTCTCCCTCAGCCTCCTCTTCCCCAGACTAAACAGACCCGTTCCCCTCAGTCGCTTCTTGTAGGGCATATTCCCCAAGCCCTTAACCTATATTTTCAAGCCCATATTCTCAAGCTCATATTCTTAATGTTGTCCTTCTTTGGACCTGCTCAGCACCTCACTGTCCTTTCTGTACTGAACACAGTACTCGAGGTGAGGCCTCACCAATGCCAAATACAGGGGCAGGATTACTTCCCTAGTCCTGCTCACCACACCATTCCTGATATAAGCCAGGATGCCACTGGCCTTCTTGGCCACCTGGGCACATGGCTGGTTCACATTCAGCAGACTGTCCATCAGTACACCAAGGTCTCTTTCCATCAGGCAGCTTTCCAGACACTCCTCCCAAAGCCTGTAGGGTTGCCTGGGGTTGTTGTGACCAAAATGCAGGAGCCAGCACTTGGTCCTATTGAAACTCCTACAGTTTACCTTGGCACATTGATCCAGTCTATCCGATATCCAAAGAATAACAAGTCTTAGTATTAAAGACTGAAGAAAAGAAGGCAGTAAGTACCTCAGCCTTATCCTGACCCTGGTCACCAAGTTACCCTTGGCGTCCAACAAAGGATGGAGATTCTCCCTAACCTTCCTTTTGCTGTTGATGTATTTATAGAAATATTTCTTTTTGTCCTTTACCTTAGAGGCAAATTTATTTCTTTCTCATTTTCATATAATACATCTCATCTCATTTTTTAGTTATTCTGTTTGTTTTTAGTATTTTTGTCAATTCTATTAATCCTCCTATCCTGCAAAGAAGAGCTATGCAACCAAAATGTGTGTTCACTTTCCAGCAGATAATTCAGGTGTACATCCACATGTATAGGCTCACAACACCCTGCCTCCACAACACTGGCAGAGTGTTGTGACCCTGGCCCTACAGGAGTCTATAACATGGCACCAGATTTAAACAGCCCTTTTGACTGCAGTGAAATCTCTGGTATGTGCAAATTTGTGCAGGTACTTTGAAAGATTTGGATGTCAAACCTCTAAACTAAGAAGGTGGGTTTTTGTTGTTGTTGTTGTTTGTTTGTTTGTTTGTTTTTTAAGTAGTCTTAAAACAGAGAAAAACTTTTGGATTATGGACAAAAAAACCCACCAATTCATAAACAAAAACCATCAGACTGTTGGGATTCTGGAAAACTTTTAAAAGTTACAATAACAAAAATTGCACCCTATCACAACAAAAACTTCTATAAATAGAAATGGCTGATGTTATTGAGTAGGTTACTTAACAAAAAGGACAGGATCACCAAACTGAAAGGTATGTCTCTCCAAAATAGATCTCTACATATTATTTTAACAATATTTTTGTATTCTCTTAGTAAGCCTACTAATAAGAAATCATTCCCTATGACTCATCATATCCACATTTGTATTAATGCTTCTTGCATTTTTTTTCAGTAGTTACAATGATAGGACTGATTTTTTTGGATACCATCCTTTTCACCTCAAATGTAAATAGCATATATACTATAGATATATAGTATATATAAATATAAATATATAATATATTATTAATAATATTTATAAATACTGTATTTACAAATTTATATTTATATTTAAATTATATAAATATAAATAATAATATATACATATATTATATTTTTATAAAATATATATAATATATAATAGAGACCTACTATACATAGTAGGTCTTTTCTGCCTCATCCCTTAGCATAGATTTAACTGCCCAAGGACCCAGCAGGCATCAACTGACAGATTAAATCTGCTAAACATACTTGTGTCCATTTCTGCTTTTTATCTGTCATTTAAAAATTGGCACAACAGGCTCATTCTCCAAAAGACAAAGCAGCTTCTACTTCTATTCCTGAAATGTTTGTATCTTCAATGAACTATGCTAATTCTTTGGATCACTGTGATTCTTAACCATCAAAACCAAAACTGCTATGACTATGTGCAGTTTTCACTTCAAACGAACTTTTGTGACTGATATATTTCCTCAACTCATAATATAAAGAAGAATTAGGAACACGACATTCTACACTTAAAAGAAAAAAAAACCCAAACTCCTCTTACAGTATTGATCTACTTGTGGCTACGTTCCTGATGCATTCAGTAACCTAGTGAAAATATACAAATGACAACATATGCACTCTTTGACATTTGAAAATTTAACAGTTATAGAACCTACTCCTGCCATGTTGCTTGAGTATTGTTATGAACAAAGTAAAAGGTATGAGACATCGTTATATTTTTTCTATCCTTTGATTTTCATTTTTTTTTATATCTTTCTTACCAGTGCATAGTGACATTGTGATTATTCTCTCAGAATACATAAATGTTTTATTGTTGTTGCTTATGGCCTATGATACTTTCTCTTAACTCTCATGGGTAAAGTATACTATGAAATCAGAAAGCTTTAACTCTTTTCTGTTCCATTGCACTGCTGTCTCAAAATTTTCTGTTATTCCACAGACTATTACATGGGCTTATGAATCCAAAATAAAGTAATGACCATGTAAGACAACAAATTATATTTTATTGGCTGTAGGTAATGGGTATTAAGCCTGTAATGTGAAATTTTCTCTCATAAATGTTAGGAAAGTAAATCATAAATACATGGGCTTTTTTTTTTTTTTTTCTAATGCAGTCATTCAGAAGACTTTGTAACATCCTGAATGCATGTTTCATTTCCTCATGGTGAGGAAACTAAATACATTCATGATGTAAATAGTTTAACCATTGTTTAAAATCAACTAATCACAACAATAAGGAGATTTGCCAACAACTAATTAACGACTAACAGGATTTAGTCTAAATACATCAACTACGTCACAAAGCATTTATTCTACAAAAAATAATATCTTTTGAACAGTAACTTTCTTCTAGGCCATGGTTTAATATTTACCTCTCTGTTTCTTCCTTTTCCGCACTCAAAGACTTATAAGGAACATGTATATGAACATATATTTAAATTAAAACTGAGAAACATATATTTTTAATCCGATGTGCTGCTTAGAAATGAATATTTTAACTTACTAGTACATCAGTGACATACTAGATACTTTTAAGTTATTCAGAAATGGAAATTTCTTAATCAGAATTAATGATCTAAACAAAATTTTATTTTTTACTATATATGTATATATATCTGTTAATGAATATTTTAACACTAGAGAGATGAATAAAGGTCAATTTATGTGCTGGCTGAGCCCAACTTTGACTTAACATCATATTATAACTCCAGATTGAGTTTTACTAGCTTTTGCAAGACCTTGGATGGTTTTTTGCCTTGTCCTGGTTTCAGCTGGGACAAAGTGGATTTTCACTGTCTTGTTTGGTTCAATGCTATGTTTTGCCTTTAGGAGAAAAGCAATGTTGTTAACACACCAATATTTTTGTTGTTGCTATGCAGTGCTGCACAGAACCAAGGGCATTTCAGCTTCTCATACTGTCCTGCCATCTCCTCCCTGCATCCCTTTTCAGTCCCCCCAGATCTAACTGATTATAGTGACTATAGTAAGTAACGTGATCCTCTACACTGAATATATTTATTTCCTGAAAGAATATTACTCTGCTTAGTCTACAGGTGTCATTTTTGGCACAGTCTCTCTCTCCTCTGCACTAACTGAAACTCTAATTTGTTAGGGCAGTTTGTGCAAACTACAGTTTAAATACTTCTTAACTATAGCAGGGAAAGAACATGGCAACTGACAAGGAAATATTGCAAACCTCCAAATTCCTGTATTTAAGAAACATATACGTATATAATGGCATTACTATATATTTTATTTTGTCTTTAATTACTTAGATGTTTAATTGTCATAAATACAGTTTAAAAAAGTAGGCACTGGGAACATAAACTTTAAAGTCAAATGTACATGCATCTCTTGCAGCATAAAAATATTGAAGTCCATATGAATGAAAACTGCTCACTTCTATGTTGAATAATTGCACTGTTTTAATTAAATAGTTGAATCTTTTTGATGAGTAATAGTTCTCAAGCAGTGAAGAAACTGTACTAATTTCACGCATTACATATGTACATGTTTTGAAGGACGTACAGTTTTGAAGGATGAGTGCAGTATCATGCTTGTCCGAGGAATGCAACTAGCATAAAGTTTCATTAAAAAAATACAACACAAGAATAATAGTAATAAAAAAGTTCTCATGAATTCAGCAACCAGGATAGCTCACTTTGAACAGGTAGGTATTATCCTATCAATTATATTCAAGATAATGTATTTTAGACTGTCAAGTTCAAAATCTTGATTAAGTACGTGGTCCAAATAGAGGTAATTCTAATGTAATGAAATTTGTTAAAACCAAGACTAATTTTTGGTCCCTATGTAAGCATGATTTTAAAATGAGTAATATATATGGGCCTTTTATTTTCAGCAGCATTCATTTAGATTCTTTCTGATAGCAAAATAATAGAGAAATGTATCCTCAGCACTTGTTACTGTATTTATACTGTCTTCAGAAAAAAATATGAGAAGGCAACAATAGCAAAAACAACTTCATTGCACTTGTTTAGTAAGATCAGATTTCACTTAAGAAAAAATAATTTTTTTTTATACCTGTTCAATAACTATTTTGTTGGTTGATAGTTATGATTTGAATAAGAAGGCTTTCAAGACAGTCCAGTAAACTCCTTATTCCCAGAAACCAAAATCAAAAGACCTAGCTTTTTTTCATTGGGCTAAGATGATGGCAGTGCTTTTCATTATTTATTTTTATTAATGTGTATTTCTATATCATTAAGATACAAACCCAAATGCAGATAAATTTATCTTAATTAGAAAGAAAACACCATAAAGACAAAATCCTAAATGTTGCACTCATCTGTGGTTTAAATATACTCATATTTAGAGTATGATTTAGGTGTCCATTCAGTGTTTTTTGTTTTATAAATTATTTGTCCTTTATGTGCCTTCCATGATGCTTAAAAAATGACCAATTCTTAATGTATATATGTTTATTTTACCCTTGTCTTCAGGCATACCTCCACCTTCACCCACATCTTTGTTGACAGTCATCTTCCAGGCACCATTCAGAAAAATATAGAGAGAATCTACTTCCACAGCATCTTGCTGAAACAGATCATTGGGCCATTTTTTTTTCAGCTCCAGCTTTAATAGAGTGTGACTATAACCTGCTGAAAATGCGGTCCTTTAATGTTTTTCTTGGGTCAGAGATTCTGGGAAAAGTGAAGGCTATGTTTCAGCATGCAAAGATTGTCAGCCTCACAGGGACAATATTTTTTCTGCGTGAAACTAAACGAAAAAAGCTTTTTATATCCTACGGAAATTCATGTGCCTTTTGAATTCAGAGCTTTCACTGAGGACAATACATGCCAGAGGTTAAAATTATCCTTTTCATAATGTATCACTGTCAATACGAACATGCTTTTCTTTTTAAAAAGAAGAAAGAAATCCTGAAAATAATACAACAAAATTATTCAAGCCTGTTTTCACAGTTATGGCAGATGACAATTATTCCCTATTGTTATGAAATGAATGCTAGCAGAACTAAGAAAAATAAAGAAAACTGACAATGACGTTTTATGTAAATTATCAAAATTCTCAGTATAGTAATCTATTTCCTTAGTTTTAGAGAATAGTATTTCCTTAAGAAGTGCCTTGTAATTGAAGACATTTAAAGGTATGGTTAATTTAGACAGAAAGTAAATTTCAATTGCTCTTCTTTAGGTGCTTTTTTCATTTGTGCAAAAAACCACAAACGTGTCAAGGTCAGTGTTCTTCAGCAGAGATTAATAGGTATTATAATGTGAAAGAAAGCTTTTATGACTAATACACTTGTGCTATTGTTAATTTTAGAAGATAAAGATGTGTTTGATATCCAACTTGCCTTTGCTCTCTGTTCAGCACTCTTTTCACCCACCCTCCCCTCCTCAGGCAGTGGTACTGGGATGTTTTGACCAACTGTGAATATGGTGAACAAGGTTGAATCAAAGCTTACAGTTATCACCTGGGCTATGACTCTAAGCAATAAGGTTTTACCAAGTCTTGTGTAGCCAGCAGGACTTGGTTAGGGGGAGCTGCAGGGCTGGTACTGATTTCACTCTTTTGCACTGCCCTTCACTTTACTGAAGGGAACAAATGTGTGTGGTTTATGATGAAGGGACTGGGTACCAGGAAGAAGGGAGAAGAGGTGTCTAGAGGGAAATTGAGGTACCTTCCCCAAATGTTTATTTACTTGTTTCTAGCTTTCAGTAGCAGAATTAGTAATCATAAGCTTACTAGTTAGAAATAACTTGTTTGAAATTCCATGAATCAAAATTGTTTTTTTCATCTTCAACAAAAACTGACATTTTTGTCCATTCTGTAGCATAAGTAAATATATTCTAAATAATTTCTAATTATTAATACAAATATTCTAAATATATTTGTATGTTTAGTGTGACTCTGTGATAAAGTAAAAGTGAAAAATCTTAAAGAACAATATACTTCTTAAAGCAACATTTGTGTGTGTGTGTGTGTATGTCTTTAAAATGTCTATATGTTGTAATTCCTGTATGTATTCTTGCAGGAACATTTGATTTTAAAGAAGAATACTATAAACAAGGAGAATGACAAGGACAATAATCTTGATGGCCTTCCTTTCTGAAAAGACTGAAGTGTGCAACTGGACTTTCTAACTTAGAAAATAAATAGCTGAGTCGAAGAAAAACGATACTATTAGTGAAACGAATGGAGAAGGTGACTATAGGACCATAATCTCACAGTATCACAATAGCAGCTTTAATTAATCAGAATTAATCAGACAGCAGGCTTTAAATAGTCAAAAGGGAATTTTGACTGTTCTGCATGTGATGTAAATTACACAAATCCTTGTCAAAGGGGTGTCACTGAATTCAAGAAAGATCTAGGCAAACTCTTAGAAAATAGGATCATGAATCTACAGGAAGAGAAACTAATAATTAAACACCATGACCTAGATGTGTCCTGCACTTGAGGTAGTTCAGCAGCTATCTGGAAACTGAGAACATGTAACTAGTGAAAGATTGCTCTGGATGTGCTACATCCTTGTTTTTGAGCACATAGTATTAATCAACATCCCTAATTTAAGGGCAGAATATCTAGGCATAGGTTCATCATAAACTTGTTCACCATTTTTAATAGTCTTGTAATATAAGAAAATTGATTAAGTGACTTTAACTCAGCGATTCTAATAAATAAATAAATAGATAAATAATTGCTGAGTGCTTTATTGTTAGCCAGAAAAACTGAATATCTTATCTACAGCTCAATCTTAATACATTTATCTAAAAATTTACTGAGTCAGGTGATGGTTCTGCAGTTTATTCTTTATTTGGGGTCTCTTAATTTGCATGAAAAACAATTGCAATTAATTCAGTCCTTGGATGTAATTAATCCAGTTAAATGGAATCTTTAAGGAGAAATGTAGTTAACCGAACATAATAGGTATCTTGTAGGTTTAGTGAAAAATGTCTAAGCTAATACTAAAACTAAACTAAAATAGTAAGGAGATAAATTAAAAAGGGAAAAAAAACAAAACAAAATAAAAGGTTTTTTCTTCTTCTAGAAGGTTGAGATGGTTGTGTGCTTTCTGTTTTTTATTTCTGAGAAATTCTGCCAAAATTCAGATATTTTCTTCTGGGGTCAGCACAAAACGAAGAATAAAAATATAAAGGAAGAAAAAGTAATCCCACAGCTCTCATACTGCATGCTTTTCAAACACTATGTTTTCAGCATCTGTTTCCTTGTATTGTTAACAACTCTTTATATGATTGTATAATGGGAAGTAGTTTGCTGCAATTGCAATTAGAAATTTTGACAAGGCTGACATAAATATTTCTGATGAACCACAATACGTCAATTTCAATTATGCTGCAAACTCACACTGTTATATGTAGCAGAACATTTCATTTTATATTTTATTAAAACTTCATAATCAACTGTCCACTTCTGTTATCTTCTAAAAATTGTAGTAACTTTCAAAGCCTTTCACAGTAAGCTTTACATCTACATTATTTGAAATGTGCACAGCAACACTTTTATCTAATTACTGAAAGCTCTAAGAATATTTCTTTGTGTTTCAAATTATTTTGCATTAGACATGTTAGTTCTACTTTCATTATTCTTTCACAAGGAACTAAGATTACATTTTGCTAGCTTGTGTGCCTTCAAGAAGCCAACTTTATGTTTCATTGGATTATTGTCAAAGTCTTTTCCTTTTAATTGGCATATCTAACATACTTAGGCATTATCACATTGTTCTCACTTCTAAGATAGTAAACAAAGTATGAACTATACTTACATTTTTATGCACTGCTAGTAGGAATTTGAATTATAATCAGCAATTGTAGCAGTCTTGTTGAATGTGGGAATCTTACGAAACTTCAGCATCAATCTTGATTAGAAAGGAAACATTTGGATGGCTAGATCTAAGATGCAAAGAACAAAGCATTCATACGGGTTTACCACAGTCAGCTGAGGGTATGTACTAAGCACTAACTGATTATAGTATTAGAATCTCATATTCACAAGGGGATCCACTGACTTCAAGCAGCCTCCGTACTAAAAGACTGCCATCTGCAATATAGCTGAATATAGCAACTGGAGATTTGTAAAGCATCCCGAGGTACTAAATTATCTTTAACAGTAACATCAGATGATCCAAACAGTAATAATGAGACATGTTTTTAACAGTAGGGTGGAAGAATGCTTCTAAATTCAAGAATTTAATATGTCTTCTGAACTGCATCACCATATTGTTTGTTGAATTGTTAATGATTTAAAAGCCTCAGACATTTATGATTAGTGTTCATGATTTACATTGCAATCAAATTGATAATAGCTTCTTAGTTCACATGTCTGGAGAATCCTCAGTGTGAGAAGTAGCTAGGCACACCAGATTGGGTCTGTTAACCAAACTTAAGTCAAGTCCAGAGGAATCTCCTACTTCTGCTGACGTTAGAAATAAATTTTTTGTTCTCTCTCCCTCTCATTTTTAGTTTTTTTTAAACATTTTTAACATTTTTAGTAAGTATAATAATTTTGACTACCTAGATACAACAGGTTCCATAAATAAACAGTTTGTTCAGTTCTGAAAAAGTTCATGAATCTGTTAAATCTTAAGTGCAGTGAATAATATCACACAAGTGTTGGAGCTGGTGTTACACTGGAATTATTAATGAGCACTATAAAGAGCAGTAAATTTGTATGTGAGGAAAAGATCAGCTTGGATTTTCTCCCTAGTATTTCTATTTTGCTGAGACTGATTTAATCAGAAACATTTAAGTAATGCCATAAAATGTAAATAAAAAAGGAAATCTGCTTTCAACATCATTATATGATAAATAAAAAAATCGGGAAATTATCATAGGATCCTTAAATGACTTTCCTGAATAAGAGCCTCACACTGAATGATATCTGAAATCTATCTTTCAAAAGGAGGATGCTATGCTTCATTCTTTACTATGACAACACTACAGCTTTGCATCATGGAGAGCAGCTACATGAATGAATTGTGCTGACAAATACAAGACAATATTCAAAATGTGTTAAGAAACTTGCAAATCTTAATGAAATAAGAAATATTTTTAAAGAGCTGAAATGTCTTACGTGGTTTAAGTCAGCTCTGAGTTTATAACCCACATAATGATCAGACAACAAACAAGAACAATCAAAATACTTAAAGCTAAACTGAACAATCTTACATACACAAGGGCTGCTTGAAGGCAATGCCTCCATCATTATTATGTTGACCCACAACATCAGAGGCAGATGTTGATATGGCAGTAGAGGTTGAATCTTCCCACCAATATCCTATTACATTTTGTTGCTGTATGACAGATGGCAGCAGAGAGGCAGTCAGACAAAACGGTGTCTGACATGGTAGATGAAGCAAAGGTGTGTCACTGAATTCCTCCACGTTGAAAAAATGGCACCCACTGGAATTCATCAACACTTGTACATTTCTACAGACCAAACAGCGGATGTGAGCACAGTGAGGTGGTGAGTTGTATATTTCAGCAGCGGTGACAGCAATGTGAAAGATCAGTCACTTTCTGGATGGTCATGCACAATGCACAGCTGTTACACCACAAAAAGAAGTGTGTCTTGATTAGCTTATACACATAAATTGCCTAATGGTGGTCACTGTGTTGAAAACCAGTGTTTTGTACCTGAGAATTTGCTCTGTCAAATAGTACTTTTGTGCTCTGTTGTAAATTTACTTTAAGAGGCAATTTACAATTTACATTAAGAGGCATTACTTTAATAGTGACATACACATTTATGTGATTGTTTATTCCTAGTCATTATTTTGTGATTTAAGACTTTTTTGTTTGTTTGTTTGTTTGTTTTGTCTTTTTAATTGCTAATACTCGGGAAATATTTCAATAACTGTATCTGAAATGGATTCTGAAGAAAGTGTCTAGTAATCATAGATTCTGTCTTTCTTATTTCAGTCTGAGAATGTTCACTCTTGTTTAAACATCCCTCTAGGTATAAAGTAGTTGAACGTAGAATATTGAAAAGTATGTCAGATGTACTCCAGATTCTACATTTTTATATAAATTTATGTGAAACTTAAATATTTTTTACAGTAAGGTTTTGTTTTATTAAATTGCAAAAGACATGAAATCTATTTCATTTAGATTTGGTTTTCTTTCTCTATTTTTATGGTTCAGATCTTACAGCAAACTTGTTTACTGCCATGTGGTTTCTGTATTAGACAAAGACACCAATGATTCCAACTTTCTAGGCCTATCTCTCTTTTTCTGTTAAGATATATAATTCTTTCACCTTTGATTTCCTGACATTCTTTACCTTGATTATAATGATGTTTTCCCAGAATTCTGGTAAAGGTTATGTTAGTACTTCCATTTAAAGGGTTTATAATTTGACTGTATGAATTTGTTTTTCATCTGTTCTTGAGTTTGAAATATGAGCTATTCTATGTGTAAATAGATTTTAGTGAGTTTAGGGAATTTTATTTCTGTAGTTTTCTAAATGTCTTCCTTCTACTCACCATTTTAGAGTCAAAATAGCTCTAGCTCACATCATCCTTAGAATCACACAGTTACAGATTCTTTGAGGTCAGCAAGGACATCTAGGACATCTATTGTATAATCCACAGCGGTAATGTCAGCAAAAGCAGGATGCCCAGAGCTGTGTACAGTTGGGTTTTGAGTATCTGCACAGATTTCGCTGCTTCCCTGGGCAACAAGGTCTAGTGTTTGATGAGCCCCACAGTGACAAAGTGTTTTTTTGTGTTCAGATTGAATTTCTTGTGTTGCAGTTTGTGCCTATTGCTAATGAAATGTGTGTGCTTCCATTTTCTTTCCTGCTTTCCATCAGGTATTCAATTTAATCAACATGAGGGCTGCTTAGATTCCTGTAGCCTTCTCTTGATCAGTGCCAAAATTCCAACAGCTTCTTCTTGTATGAAAGAGTACAGTCCAGTCCCTTAATGACTTCGTTCCCCTTCCCTGGACTTCCTTTATTAAGTGTATATCCTTGGGTGTAGCATCTGGACAACACTAAGAATGGGAAAGATCACCTTCCTCAATCAGGTGAAAAAGCTTTCCTTAATACAACCTCAAATAAAAGTTGTATTCTGTACTGTAGGTGCATTCCTGATGCATAATTGTCAAGAAGGATGCCAAGATATTTTGCTGGGTTGCTTTCCAGAAAGTCTCCATTGTGTAGTGATTCCCAGGGTTATTCATCCAGGAATTGTATTTCCCCTTGTTGAATTTCATAAGATTCTTCTCAATCCATTTCTTGAACCTGCCAAGATCCTTTTGGATTATAGCACAACCCTCTGACCATTCCCCCCCACATGCCACTGGCATGTGAACTACTGACTGGTCTCCAGCTGGACTTTGTGTCATTGATCAAAATCCTCTGAACTCAACACATTTAGAAGGCTATCAAGTTGATTAGTATAATTCCCACTTTGTGAATCCATGCCTGCTTCAATCGCTTTCTTGTCCTTCATACTTCAAAATGTTTTCCAGGAAGATTTTCTCAATAACCTTCCTAGTAATCGAGGTGAGGTTGGCTTAGCCTGTAGTTACATGGACCTTCCTTCTTGTTGTTACTGAACACAAGACTTCTGATCTTCCTGTGTTCAGGGAAATATTCTGATCACTATGACCTTTCAAAGAAAACCAGCTGTGGTCTCACATTGATGAGAGTAAACTCCATCAGGACTTCTGGGTGCAATCTGACCAAACTCATGCTGTTTGTTTAAGTGCTCTTCCTTCATCCTGGCTTACCCTCTGGTCTCAGGGAGCTGAGAACCTTGAAGATTTAGTATAGAAAGCTGAAGGAAAGAAGGCATTGAGCAGCTTGGCCTCCAAATCATTCAAATCTCAGAAATGAATGTATATACCAGCAATGACATTTGCAATGTACTCCAACAGATATCTCCCTCCCTCCACCCCCCCGTTCCCTCCCTCCCCCCTCCTTTCTTTGCTCCTTTGCTGCCTTTCTTCCTTTGCTCCCTCCCTTCGTCCCTCCCTTCCTTCCTTCCTTCCTGCCTTCCTGCCTTCCTGCCTTCCTGCCTCCCTGCCTGCCTCCCTTGCCTCCCTTGCCTACTTTGCTTCCCTTTCCTTCCTTTCCTTCCTGCCTTTCTGCCTTCCTGCCTGCCTTCCTGCCTTCCTGCCTTCCTGCCTTCCTCCCTCCATCCCTCCCTCCCTTCCTGTTGGACTTGATGATGTTAAAAATCTTTTCTAATGTAAGTGATTCTGAGACTCTGTCTGATTTACTAAACACCTGAAATAGAAATGTAATAAAACATGAACTTCAGAATCAGTTATACAGTTAAATTTAATACAGAATAACTTGACAAACTGTCCTTACAACTTAAAGCAGAAATACGTATGCAATATGATAACCATTCTACACAGTTAGTCACAGTTTTAGTGAATGATAAAGGCTTTTAAATTTAATTTAATTTAACTACTTAATTAAATTAATTCTTTAATTTTTAATTTAATTCCTTTTTAAAGGAAATCCAAAATTCCGTGTAGAAATTTGTTTCCTTCTGTGTTCATGCTGGCTTCTTCATATTCCCAATTACGAAAACACTAATAATATCCCTCTGTCGCTTCCCAACTTCTTCTTTTAGAAGAAGCACCTGATTTAGATTATGATTTTTAGATTAAAAAATCCTAAGTTTCTTCTCCTGGTGTTATTAGTTATTTCTGCTTTCCAGTAAAGAATCAGAGATGTTCTTTTCTTAAGTAGAGAATTTATCATTTATCCGAAATAAATATGTGTGTTATGGATATCCGAGAAAATTACAATAAGAATAATAATTTCTAATAGGAATTAGAACCTAGGATGAATAGCCTGTAGTAATTTTCTTGTCTCTGTTTCATTTTATTTTTATTTGTATTTATTTTATGTCTTTTTTTTCACAGCTTTTCGCAACTACAAACTTTCTGCTAATTTAGAGGTGTAACTTGAAACATCAGTTAGAGGGAATGTATTATTTTCCACTTTTGATTACTTATTTTTCTATTCCAAAATGAATACAATATCTTCTAAATGTTATTTCAAATTTTAGTGATTTCCTGTTGTTGTGCTTTGAAATGCAGGTTGTTAGGGTAGAATTTTCCATGTGTGCCTTTCTGGATATCAGCTAACAAAATGATTCTTTTTATTTGTTTGATTTTGTCAATGGTTTATGGGCTGGTTCAGCCCAGTTCCATGACTAGCGGGGCAAAGGGACCAACAGATCAGCACCCCAGAAAGGGATAAGGGAAAAAGGGTTGAGAGATGGGCCGCAAAACAAAACAGTGGCAACGATCTGAGGAGAAAAACACTAATTTACTAAATAAGACATTGGAATACAAGGTAACACACTATAATACAATATAATGCAATAAAATTAGAATTGCAGCTAATAAATCAAATATAATGTGAGAAAGAGTGTCCAAAAGTTGAAGGCCTTACACTAGTGCTGAGGTGAAATGCGAGGTTGGGGCAAGGAGCAGGGAAGAGAGCCTGATGATCGAAAAGGGAGAAAAGATGTCAGGTGAACTTGCCAGGTGTTATATCTCCTGTCTGAATGCAAAGTCCTCTGGGGTATGTAGCTCTTCTCTTCTGGGACAGGTACCTGGAACTGGAGAATTAACTCTTTAACTCCCAGTGCAGTACATGATGTTATGACTACCGATAACAAAAAATCATAAAACCATAACAGATTTTTATTCTTTTTGTAATTGCAATTATAATCAGAAAGTTTTTTTTTTCCTATTCCATTTCTGAGAATTTTATATATTAGGCCAGGCCTTATTGAATATGTCAGTATTTTGACCTAATAAGTAGAAGCAACACTTACAGTGGAGTTTGATTGCTGCTATGCAAAGGAGTAAGAACAACACTATTCAAACTAACAATTCAGATCCGGAGGAAATCATAGAGCATTTGAACAGTGTGTTAGCAAACCTTGTCCCTTTGTCTTTATTGACTGTTTTTTCTGTGCCTTGTTAGGGTTCGGTGCACAGGGCTGAAATATATCTCCACACTAGTCCCCAATGGTTTTGATTCCAACATATTCAAATGTTTCATTTTCTTTCTGTGGTATAACTACACAATGAATTTCAAAGAATGAATATTTGCAGTATGGAAAAAGAAAGAGGAGCTTCTGCTATTTCCAAAGTATGGCCGAATTTATTTCTACAGTAATCAACATGAGCAAATATTCACAAACTCAATAAAATAATCCTTTGCCATATGTAATTATCAGTACTATTAATGATGACTGGGAGAAGTTTCTAATGTTTACCACAGAAAGACTCACACTGATTCCAGTAATCAAAATAGGAAAGAATCTGTGTATATACAATATTGTATATATTTTAGAGAAGAAATAAAGAAATAAGTGATGAGTGATGAGCAGAGGCAGAGTGAAGAGGAACACAATGTTTTATTATCTACAAAAGGCAATCTATAAACAACTTCATTTTTCACCAGAATGTCATAGTCACCAGTTGACTCTAGCTTTTTTAGATAATTACAGTAATTAGGTATTTTCATGAAATGAGATTTGGCATGATTAAGAAATAAACTCTGTAGTGTACTTTAATATGTGTGTATATATATTTTTCCAATAGGAAATAGATCTGACATTTTAAATATGAGTTAGTAGAGACTGAGAAATTTGGATATGTGTTGCCTCTGCTCAGGCAACCCAGGCATCGGTCTGCCCGGTGTGCAGTGGCTCGACAGCCCTCGGACCCAGCGCCCGACCCTACCGGTCCCGCGCCCCGTCCCGGACCATTTGCACACTGTTTAACACATCGATACGATGAGCGGCGAATGGCATCAGTTGCAAGCAACACACTCTTCTTATACCCTTTCTGATATCCTAAAGTTACTTTCTGGCCCAATAGGTGTGTGGCATGAACTGCCCTCTCCTTATTTGGCCTTACTTGCTCTTCTTTCTTATCTTAGGGAATGCGTTGCCATGGTTTTCTAAGGTTGAGAGGCCCCTGCAGACCTTATCACTGTGGATGGCTATCTCAACCATCCTAGGAATTTAGTTAACAGCTTACTACAGATATGAAATGGCTTTCTTTTGGTGTCCATAACTGATGTTAATTACATGTGTAATAGCTTGATCTGCTGTTTTAAGATGTCCATGTGACAGGTACATGTCTCTTCAAATAAACTCAAGAGCAAAATGGTGTAATTAAATAACTTCTATTTGGGAAATAAGCAAACAATAGTGGCTCTTCTTTTGTTGCTGTTCATTTTTTCTTTCTTTTTATTTCTCACGTTTCCTGAATTGTACAACTTGAACATCTTGTACTTTGACAAAAATGTATCAAGTTGAATAATACTGATGATTACAAACAGTATTATTGTGACTAAATCACTTGGCAAGTGGCTAGATTATCCAGTAACTATAGAAGGAGATGTAATTGTTACTTGTGCATTTAAAGTTAGACATGTCGGCTATGCTAGTGAAAATTAGGGAAAAAATTCTGTGACCACCTCTGACAACATGCTTTTTGAGTGCCTCCCCTCTTCGCTCTTGTTCCCAGCTGGCTTTATGAATTTGAATGCACTCCAGGACACTATTGGCCACAAGGGCCCACTGTTAGCTAATTGGATGACGGATTCTGTTATTATTCTGTCATATTGATAATCTAGTTCTGGATGGTTTAATAAGTATTCTCTTTTAATAAAATCCATTTAATTAAGTTTATGAAAAATCCGATCTTTCCTCAAATATAAAATATTGCTTTATTTTTATTTTTATTTTTAATTTTTAAGGTTTCATGATTCATGCTCTTATAGGGTAGCCAATGAGTGCCAAGAGAACTCGTAGACTGTCTGATGCAGACCTAACACTGCAAATCTCTCATCATCTGAGAATTGTTCTTTCACTTTTTTTTTTTTGTAGAAATAAAGAGTGGGGCGTGGAATGAGATGCCAAGGGGAGTGGTAGCAGTATTTAAAAATGTCACAATTTTAAAGCAAGATTTGTCACATGCAGGTTTAAATTACCATACATGTCTCCAGAACTTAACTACAAGATTTTTTTTGTATATACAGACATGAAATTTTGTATTTCTAATGAAGAATGAAAAACTACTATCAAGTTTTAATAGTATTGATATTCCAACTAGGTAGGATTCTAGACTCCCCATGTTTTGTACCAAATACAAGGCTAAGTATCTGCATAAAATACTATCTCTCAGTATCAGCATAAGAAGTGATAAGGTTTTCTGTTTTCTCAGTTTTGTTTAACTTTTTCTGAAAAAGGTTTCTAAATTTTCATTTGTCAGTAATCAAACCATTGCAAGGTATGATAATTTTTTAGCATATAGAAATGAAATATTATTAGAGATTACAGGTGTTGCCTAAAAACCTTGGAATATAGCTCTTTAAATATGAATACTAGAATGCAGCATTTAAATTTATTTTCTAGCTGGAGCATTCCAAATAAATCTCCTTAGTGAGAACATGTGACAAGAAAAATATATGGTAGCTTAAACTGATTAGACTGCAGTTTACAAATAGGTTGACTGTATGTGGCACTATTTTGACCTAAACCCGATCTTCAAAGAAGATTTATCTGGGCTTCCATTACAGCCTTTCTTTACCTGGTGTGATGTCAGAAACTGGGAAATTTATCTGCTTACTCCCCTCTTATTCTTCCTTATATGAGGATTTTATGTGATTTAATAATCAGTGTTCCACTGAATAATTATAGTGGACAGAAATTCACATGAAACTCAGTTTCATGTGAATTTGAGAAGAGAATACTTTTAATTTACATCTTAGAAATGTGTCCATTTATCATTTTTAAGTTTCCCTTTTTAACTGCTGCTGCTAAAAAAGAAAAAAGAAAAAAAAAAAAAGAGAGAGAGAGAACTCATAGAATTTAAGAAAATAGTTTACTAATTGAAAGGATGACTGCATGAATTACATTAGTCAGTACTAGCAAGTGATGTGTTTTCTGTTTCTTTTAGTTCTGGATGCTGTTTTCAATACTGAAATAAATTTTAAGGGAAAATCAGTAGTCTTGGCTGTAGAAATTTAAGCATGTAGTTTAAGGGAGCTAGAGCAGTTATATAGTAATGATTTTTAAACTAAGCCTCAAATATAGCTATAGGAGACAAACTAACAGGGCATTTACAATAACTAGAATAAACTCCTTGTTATGCAGAAATATAATTACTTACTGTTGTAACTTTTCAGCGTTGCTTCTGAGAAGCTTTGTCAGAGTACGAAATTGTAATCATTCATTTTCATTTGCCACTATTTTAGATTGAATGTCCTGTATTATATTGCTTTATTTTGCTGAAACATGTTTCAGTAATGCTGTCTGACTTTTGTTCCCCTAGGATATTCATGAAAATGAGATGTGCAGCACATGAAGCCAGAATGGCAGGAAAATTTAAAATACACATAGTAACCCCTTCTGTGCTTCCTCAAAATAAAAGAAATTATATGCATGCTGTTTAAACAGTTTTCTGGGGAAAAAAACTCTGAAGTCAGGTATATGGTTTCCTTGAAAGTAATGCCTCTTATTCATTTCCATGGAAACTACAACAGATACAAAGAACATAATAACAGTATTCGATAGAGCAAATTCTCAGCTATGAAACAGTATTTTTCAACATGGTTACCACCATTATCTATGCATTTTCAACAGTCATGAACAAGAGACTTCATGCTGCGCATGCAAAAATCTGCACCAACAGAGCTGGCCCACAGTTTCATAGCTGCTATGACAGTGTTGTTGTGAAGAAAATGTTCCCAGTGCAGCCTATTGTCACAGTTTTATCTCTAGATCTGTGTCTATGACAGGAGGACAGCAGGCCCACAAGCCCACTAGCCCAAAAAAGGGGGAAAAGGGGAAAGGGAACAAAAGGGAAAAAAAACAACAGACAGTGCCAATGATCTGAGGAAGAAAACAAACATAGTTTATGAGTTATAATAGCAAAAATACAAGTTAATAAAAAAAACACAAGCTAATACAAGCTAATAAATCAAATAAATGAGAGTGTCCAGAAGCCAAAGGTCTAACTCTAATGTCATAAGCAAGTCAGCCAGCAAGCACACAGAGCCAAGGCAGACAAAAAAAGGGCCTGCCTCGTGACTACCAGTCAGGTTTATATTTCCAACTGACTGGAATCTTCTGGGATCTGTAATATACTCTTCTCTTGTAAGGCTGGAGCTGTAGAATTAATTCTTTATGTCCCAGTGCACTGCATGATGTTAGAATGTGGAATACTGATCACAAATCGTAAAACCACAACATCCATCTTTCATTGTCCCAAAAAGAAGGAAGTCAGAAGGTGTCAAATCTGGACTACATGGCAGATGTTGTAAGACAGTCCTACCAAGATTGTCAGCGTGCTCCACAGTCTTCAAATTGTATGGTATCTGGAGTTATCATGTTGCAAGAGGAAGGTTGTCTTCTCTGGTCTGACTTCTGGTCATTCTAGCCTTCAGCTTAGTCAGTCATGATGTAGAGATCAGAGCTGATGGCTTGTTTGGATTCCAGGAAATTCAGATGGATCACCTCTTTCCCATCCCAAAAGACAGTGTACGCCACTGTGCATTGCTGAAGAGTTGAGTCTTGAACTTTTTCTTTAGTGGGGAATTCACATTTTACCTGTCCACGGACTGTCAGTTTGACTCTAGCTCATACTGATGGCACTGTGTCTTGTCACCGGTAATGATGTCATCCAGGAAAACGTTACCTTCAGCCTTCTAGAATCATAGAATCATTAAGGTTGGAAAAGACCTCCAAGATCATCCAGTCCAGCTGTTCATGTACTACCATTTCACCACTAAACTCTGTCCCTTAGTACAACATCTAAACATTTATTGAACACCTCCAGGGATGGTGACTCAGCAATCCACATGGGCAGCCTGTTTCAGTGCCTTCTTTTAGAAAATGTCCTAATGTCCAAGATGAATTGCCCCTGGTGTGACTTCAGGTCATTCTCTCTCATCCTATTGTTAGTCACATGGGAGAAGACACTGAACCCCACCTCACAACTATGTCCTTTCATAAAGTTGTAGAGAGCTACAGGGTCTCCCCTTAGCCTCCTCTCGACCCAGTTCCTTCAGCCTCTCCTCATAAAACTTGTGCTCCACACCCCTCACCATCTTTGTTACCCTTCTCTGGACATGTTCCAGGGCCTTAATGACTTTTTTATAGCAAGGGGCCCAAAACTGAACACAATTCTTGTGGTGTGATTTTAACTATGCTAAGTACAGAAGAATGATCACTTCCTTATTCCTGCTGGCAACATTATTTCTGATACGAGCCAGGATGCCATTGGCCTTCTTGGCTACCTGGGTACACTGCTGGCTCATGTTCAGCCAAGTGTCGATGTACACCTCCAGGTCCTTTAAAGATATTATCGTAGAAGAATAGAACTGATCAGGTTGGAAAAGACCTTAAAGATCATCAGTCCTACCGCAACATAACCATACTACCCTAACTCCAACAATCCTCTAAATAATGTTCCTGAGCACCACATCCAAATGTTTTCTAAGCAAATCCAGGGATGGTGACTCAATCATCTCCCTAGGAAGATTATTCCAGTGCTCAACAACCCTTTCCATAAAGAATTTTTTCCCTGATATCCAACCTAAACCTCTCCTGATGGCTTGTAATGATTTAGTTGATTCTCTATGTTAAAACTGATGTTTTAGCGGGTCAGTGTTCAGCCCTGCTTACTTTATCTATTGGATAAGTTTATTTTTAGGGTTGGCAAATACAGTATGTCTTTTAGAAAATATATTTTCACAAGTGATACACGGTTATTAAATGATTTGCCTTGATTGTGTTTGGTTGCATGAAAACAATGTATTGTAAATGATATTCTTCTCTGAGGCTTTAAGACACCCTATATGTACAAGAAATGGAAGACAATTCAAGACAAAAAGAAGATATGTTCATGTTCTAAAGAGATTCTGAAGAGAGCTGACTGAAGAAAGAATCTTTGGAAATTGGCACCAACCACTCTTTGCTTGCATTGTGCAAAATTTAATTTCTAATACATGCATTACTTAGAATTAGTTAGCAGCTACATATGGTCTCATCAGCCAAGTGATCTTCTAGTCAGGAGTTTCTCAGAAATGCACAGGATCATATTTTCCATCCCAGCAGCTGACTAAAAATTCCAGTACACGGTAATAAATAAATAAATAAATAAAAATGTAAAATTGATCTTCCAAAAAGTGGAATTTAGCCATCATCTTCACAGACTGTCTTAACCTGCATCAGCACTCTGGGTCTCACTGTGCTCCCTCTCTGAACTGCACACAAGGATGTTTGTTTTGCCTTCCCTGTTTGTGAAATTGCTCTTTCTCATATTTCAGATTCTCCCTTCTTTAGATTCACAACTTTTTGTGTCTTTTCACTGCCAAACCTCATTCCATGAAAGAAGGAGAATCTTTCTTGTCTTTTCTACTTACATGTCCTGTCAACCTCACCTGAGCATTGATTCACTTGTTGTTACAGTCTTATGTTATATTTATTTCATGATTACAGTTTCTGTGAACAGGAGAGGGTAGAATTTGTGAAATCAAATTTCAGTAGTAAACTCCAGCATTAACAACCGGAGAAAGAATTTTGAGAATGCTGTTATTTAAATTGTACTTGCTTATAAAATGCATAAATCTGAAAAACACATAGTCTGTAGATTTACAAGCTTTTCTTCAATTTGTGGAATAAATGTATGTTATCTGTTGCTTATTTTATTTTCTGTTATGTGTTTCCATTACATTATTAATTGTTTACTGTGCAGTCAAAACTGTTTGATATTTTGACAGCCTGGTGGTTTGTTTTATCTTTCCCTTTCCCTTTTCCTTTCCCTGTCCCCATCCCTCTCCCTTTCTTTCTCTTCTTCTACCACTGCTGAAGTTGCCTAATGAACTTTTATATTATAAGGTACACATTAAGGGAGGGAGGGAGGGCCACAAAGATGATAAAGGGCCTCGAGCATCCCCTCTATATGGAAAGGCTGAATAACCTAGGTCTGTTCAGCCTTGAGGAAAGAAGACTGAGAGGTGATCTTATTAATGTTTATAAGTATCTTAAATGTGGGAAGTCAAAGGTGCATGGCCAACCTTTTTTTCAATGGTCTGCAGGGACAGGACAAGGGGAAATGGCCATAAACTTGAGCATAGGAAGTTCCACACCAATATGCAAAAGAACTTCTTCATGGTAAGGGTGACAGAGCACTGGAACAGGCTGCCAAGGGAGGCTGTGGATTCTGGAGATATTCAGGACTCATCTGGAGACCTACCTGTGCAGCCTGCTGCAGGGAGCTGCTTTGCAGGGGGGTTGGTCTCGATGACTTCTAGAGGTCGCTTCCAAAACCTACAGTTCTGTGATTCTGTGATTTTGTGATTCTGTATGTGTGAGGAGAGTCAGTAGCCTTCTTAGTGAGATGTAGTACCAAGATTCATCATTCTCTAGTACTGGCACATGGAGCTGAAAGTCTGACAGTTACATTAATATCAGGATCACTATTGTTCTTCATTATATCAATACTTTCATTATTGGCATAGCTCACAGTATAGTTCTGGAAGATATGGAATAAAAAGAAAAGACGACATGGTTCAGAGAGTAAATATCAAATAGCAAAATGAATTTAAACTCATTGTACGGGCTGAAATGGGGGGGGGGGGGGGGGGGGAGGGAAAGATAGTGAATATAAACTTTTCACAAATCCACTACCCTTCCAGATATCATTCCTGATACCACGTCAATTTCTACTGAAATGCAGACAAAGGTGCAGTGTACGAGCATGTAATTCAACAACAATAGATTGCTAAATATCAACTAGAGAAAATTGACGGTGCACTGGAAATGACTGGTAATTTAATTTTTATCGATTTAAGTGAAAGTGACTTTAAGCCAAGAGGGACCAATATGAAAATAAGCCTAACTGCAGATGCCTCAGTACATTATGCAGATAATAACTGCTCCCATGTGGCTAATACAGATTTAAAAGAACTGAAAATTATGCTTTCTTTTACAACAAAGAAAATTAATCACCATCATCTTCTCTCCCAGCCCACTGATGGAATTTGAATTATCTCATGACTCCGGATTTTACAAGTTCCACTAAATGAACTTGTATGAATATGTGTGGTTTTTTTTTCTTATTAGTTTATTGTGATAAAACGAAGAGCTCTGATACACATAAGAGGAATATATAGAAATAGACAGAAAAACACTGCCTGAAAATTCTCACCCTGCACAGTTATTTGCTATCTTCTATCTTTCATCATTCATTGTTGTTTTAAAAAAGGACTGGTGAAGAGACTCATTTTAAATTAATGTGCAATGTATGTCTCCTTGCAGCTTACAAATCACAAAATGATGTTTTATTTGAGTCATAGGAGACTTTCTTAATTTTTTCCAAGCAAGATTTCTTAAGTAATTGAAAAATATTTCTCAGAAACTTTCTATTGCTTAAAACTTTCTAGAGGAAAAGAGAATGAGTGGTTTTATTTTTTTTGTTGTTTGTTTGTTTTTGAGATCACAGCATAATTCCAGGAAGATGGAAGAGAAACTTCCAATCATGTTTTTTCTTCTATAGTATCTTTAATGTATTGTTATTTATGTTGATTCTAAGCAGACATTATACTTCTACTAATTACACTTCCCAGACAAACTTGAAACATTTTCAACAAACTTTTCATCATCTTCAGGTAAGCTGCAACCTATCTCTTCCAAGCAAGTCCTTTAATTGAGATATGGAGTGTTTCAGCCACAATCGTTCTTTCGCTGACTAAAACAAGATCTCTGGAACTCCTCTTGAAATGTGATGTGAAGCACACAAAGTCTGCTGTTAATGCACTGAGTATGGCTATACTTTCCAAGCAACAAATTAAATAAGTCCACTCAAAAAACACTCAAACAACAACAAAACCAATAATGACAGAAAAGCCTAAGAACCCTAGAAAGATAATTTTCCTCGCTTCCAGGAAAGATTTAATCCAACTTCAGATGGCCCTAAGCAGGACTTTAGTGTCTTATAAATGCATTTACCATACATTATGCATCTCAGTTTCTCTTAAGAAGCCATAAGTATCAAAACTTTTCCTAGAGAAGAACAAACAGACTTGCAAGAAGAGGTAAAACACAAATTTCTGCAAATTTATTTCTCTGTTATTGCTTGTATTGTAGAAATAACAAGCAAAAAGTATCACGAGAAACAAGAAAATGAAGAGGAAAAAGTTAAACAGAACATTATAAAAATGTCCAAGAAAGAGATTCTAAAAATGTTTCAAAGAATTTTGTATACATGTACAACACCTTAATTCTATGCAATCACACACTTTACAAATGCACATAGAAGACAGAAAGCCCAGGCATTGTTTTACACCCGATGCAGAAACACAGTGCATAGTTCCTTCCAAACTTCATTTATTAATGGCCTAAAAATGAATGGCATAGGAAAACTGCTGTTTAAATAAATAAAATAAAAAGAGGAACATGAATTGTGAGTAAATATTATGTTCATTCAAATGTTGGAAATTTCAGTTTCATTCAGCATCAAATAGATGCCAGATGAATTTTCCCCTGGTGCACTGCATGCATCCCATTTGTGGAGAAGTTCTGTCTCCCATACTATGATACCTTTTGTCTTGTCTAAAACATAAGACTACACATCGTCTCCTGTTGTACTGGAATGTTAACTCCATCGCATCCCCCATTGCTCAGCACAAGCTGCCATCTTCATTGTAAGGGAGTTGGATTAGGTGACTTTAAAAGTTCTACTCCAACTCAGATGACGCTATGATTCTACAGTGCATTCCAGTGCATTCCCTGCATTCCGCAGCTGCCTGTGCTGACGTACAAACTCCTCAAGCCTTAAGATCAGTAAAGCTGGTCTGGTTTGCTCAAGATCATTCAGATCCTCAAACCATTTTCTTCTTCCCAATACAAAATACTTAAAATAAAACCAGACTCTCTTTTAAATAATATTTTTTCCACAAGATTGTGCAGTGTGATCCATTAATATCAACCAATGTTTGATATTAAAATATGACACTATTGCCCCCCAAAAAAATAAAACCGTAGGAGAGGCATTTTGTTCCTTTGCCTTTAATATTACTTCCACTTTTATACTTGAATATAACATATTATATAGAACTGTCTAATTAATTCAGTATTTACTTAAAATACAAGAAAAATTGGTGATTAAAAAGTAGGCCTCGAAATGTTTGTGATGGATTAACCCAGCTCCTTCAGCCTGTCTGCATAGGAGAGGCTCTCTGATCATCTCATTGGCCTCCTCTGGACCTACTCAAACAACTCCACAGCTTTCTTGTGCTGGATACAGGCCTGGATACAGTACCGCAGGTGGGTCCTCAAGAGCACAGAGTAGAGTGGACAATGTCCTGCTCTGCTGGCCATCCCCCTTTTGAAGCAACTACCTGCAGCCTAGTATTCCACAGTATATTTATTTTCTTCAAAGAAAAGATGCTGAAAAAATTGTTATGCTTATATGAAGTGAGTTTGGGCAATAACTTTATAAGTTTCTAAGCTATGATAAGTGCCCCGGTATAAATGCTGAATAAATAAATTGTGAGTTGTTACATAGAACTGTCGGAAACCAACTCATTAGCAAATTTCAGGAAAGGTTCATTTCTATTTAACAGTGTTTTTACAAACTTCCATTGCTAATTCAGCAGAGGTGTATAGACTCTAATATGTGAAAATTATGAACATATAAAGATTCAACACAGTATCATATAATACAGAATGATTACAGAAAAATAGAAAACTGAATGGTTACTGAGTTGTTACTTTTGCCCCTAGACAGAAAGAAATATATCTGAGCCATTCCTGACAGGCATTAGTTTAATTGAATTTTAAAATGAATAATGTAAAAAAACATTCTATGTGAGTCTCTTCTCTGTAATCTCACCAGCTATACCAGCTAGTCAAAGAAAGTTCATTTTTAAAATTTAAGAGATATATGAGAAACCACAGCACTCTAATGAAATAGAGCATGCTTTCATTACTTCTTACTAGTGTGTTCTGTGAAGATTAAGCAATAGTTTGCCTACTCTCTCTGAAGGTAAATACCTTCCAGTAAGGTTTCCTATTTTGTAAACATTTTCCGTCTTCAAAGATAGTCAAATAAATATCTGGTCATATGTAGATCTGGTTGCTTAACTTATGTCTTTGTTGCATTTGTGAGGATGAAGAGGTTTTCTGCACCACCGGGTAAATAGACTTATTGGTGTCATTCTCCCTATTTTAGAGATAGGTAAAGAGAACATTTTACTAATTTAGCCTTAATCACTTAAGTGATTGGTCTATGAAAGAACCATACAGGGTGAGGTGATTGAGGAAACAATGAATTGCAATGGAGAGGTAAGAACAAGGCATCTCTGTCCTGGGCAAGGGAAACAGAACTTCTTAAACATTTTCTCCACTGAAAATATACATGTAACATCCCTCTGTTCTGCTGAAGGCTTGAAAACTTATATGATTTATGTAGAAAACACTAAATATTTGTTTGAGGCTAATACTCCTGAACATAACACTTTGCTGTCAGACTTCTTATAACACTCCTCTGTCTTGCTCTTAATTTTACATAGGACTCAATTCTTCAAAGTATTGACATTTGACATAATATGTCGGAGGTTTGTGGTAGGATTGGAATGGTATATTTAAAAAGATTTTGTTCAAACAAGCATGTATGTTCTGGTAAAGCCAAAACCAAAAGCTTTAACACTTAGCAACCAGTGTTTTGGATTGAATCATTGCTTGGAGCTTTGGAAGATAAAGCTAAGACAGCACATGTTCAGCAGATCTAGCCTTCAAATCAGATTATTGCTCATCTAAAAGAAGTAATTGTGTATCTGGTAGAGAACGTAGCTAGTTTCAAGTAACTTCTAATACCATATGTCTAGCTATGACAGTGAAGAACTGTATTGCTATTTGTTACATCCATATGGACATAATGAAGGAAGTACGGGCAAACTATTTAATGTCTGATATATCTTCAAAAAAATTACTGTGAGAATTGGAGTTGATTTAATATTCTCTGCAATTGTGTATGTTGTTCTTCCATTCTTTTGATGTATAATTCGACATTACTTGTTGTTGTACTTTAAATTGATTAACATTTTAGCCAAGTGGAAGTTGGTTTGCCACTTTGTTCTATTTTTCTCTGTTTTAGAACTTTATGTCAGCTGTAGCTTTTCCACATTGGTTTCAAGAGTGTCTAACCTACTGCAACACAGACAATAGATTAGATATCAGAAGAAAATTTTCTGATGTTTAAACAATCATAAACAGTAAGAGATGCAAGAAAAGTTGAAAATAAAAAGTTCACCCCAATCATTAGATAGTTCTTCAAACTGTTATGTAGCTCACATCACAACCACCTCTTGAAACTGCTCAGAATTTAAAAACAGCTAGCCCAAGTCTCCTTCATCTGTGGCTACTAGCAGTTGCCTGGTGAGAGCATGGCAAGCAGAAAGCACTGCTACATCTTGAGGTTCACATCCGTGCTACATAAATTAGTGATTTTGCACACAGATATCAGGCAAATTTTTCCAGGTCAAATGAATAATTCTAATTCTTCACTCATAGATGTGGATGGTTTTGGAGTAGTTGGAAATGTGAATCTAGGGTGATTTAACTGCTTTACTATATGCTTTTCTTGTCACAAAAGCCATTTGGATTACCTAGAAGCAAACTGAAAGTCAGAATAGGCCAAAGAAGGAAACTTCAAGTGAAATGTGTTTGACTGTTTCATAGATTTTTTTGTTATTTTTTTTTAATGTTTTTTTCTTTTTTTTTCCCCCCTCATCCAAGCAGGATTCTTCTACTTTATCCAGATTAATTCCCAATAACCTCTTACTGTTTGAAAATTCTATATTGACCAAGTGCTAGAAAAGCTAAAATATTTAGATATTCCATACAAAAGACACACAGCCACCTAAATCATTACATACACTGATGTATCTGACTTTTGAATGAACTCATTATTGGCTTAGATTTTCATACATGTTGAGCAGGAAGGGAGAAGAATAGACCACTTCAAAGAGGCCCCATCAAAAGCCCATATCTCTTGATGCGGATGAGCAATTGTCTGTGAACATGTTAACTCTGTGTACTTTTTTACACTCATTTGAGAAGACCATATGCAACCCAGACAGCATTTAAACCAACAGGAAATCATTGTCAACTGTTGCAGAATGATCCGCAAAAATTAACACTGATAATTAGAACAGCTGCATTTGTTCAATTTCTAGAGAAAAACAATCAATTATTTATAGAAGCACACAAACACATATGTGAAAATAAAGGCGGAAACAGGGTTAACAGTCTGGGAGAGGATGTTGCCTTCTTGTTAGCACTGGGGGAAAAAACAACACCTACACAAAGATTTCAGTGTCACATATCTTTTTTTGAGAATATGAGGACAGCACAAAATTCAGTCAGAGCTCTGTGGTATATTTGGGAAATAAAACTTTTATTACATCTATCTTATTAAAGAGCATGAAAACTACCCTGTGAGGCAATATACTGCCCCATGGATACAACAGTATCCATAGCCATTCCAGTGCTTCTGTTGCTACGTTTAACTTTCTGACGAATAAAAGATAAATCTGTTCTATTTGCAATAAGGTTTTTATTGTTTGGAAACAAAGTTTACAGTACAGTATTGAATTCTGTTCCAGATTTCTGTGTCATCTTGAAGCAGGAGTTCAGTTGGCTCATGAAGTTCAGTTGTGGTTCTACATAAATTGAGTTTTCAGTCGGTATTATTTAAAGACATTGATATATTAATTTGCTATATTAATTTGCTATACTTTCAGTGATTTTTTTTTTCCTAATGAAATCTCCTTGCTGAAATTTTGTTAAATATACTGAAAAAAGTGTTTTCTTGACATGGGCCAACATAATGAAATAAAAGGCTTTACTTTTAGAGCAGCCCTCTAAAGCTGCTAACAGCAACTTTTAGATTCTTATTTGGAGGTGTTGTATACTACACTTTGTACATTATAATTCTTGTAACAGGCAATAATTAACAGATTTTGAAACACATACGGGGGATAGAAATAGAAAAATATTTAAGTTAATGTGCCTTAATTACAATAGAGTTACACTGGATATTCACATAGTCCAAGAGTTTAGCATCTGATTAAAATATCCTGAAGCACAGCAGAACACTGCAGAGCTATACAAGTACTTATATAAGCTAAACACATTTTGAAATAGTGCTGCAAATGTAGACCGGAAGGATTGCACTGTATTTGAATGCTACACTACTAGATATTTCTTTTTCTAGAACCTCATGATGTATTTCAAAACTACAACAAAAATTTGCTTTTGATAGAGTTACACTAAAGATGAGTCACTCCAAGATACAGATGAACATAAATTCTTAGTTATGATTTCATCAAACGTGGACAAGGATTACTTACCTGAACTGGAGAATGTCAAACAAATATGAATGTAGGAATCAAAATAGGAAATATTCAGCAAGGGAAAGTTAATCTTGAGATCTGGGGTTTGAACCTACTCCAAAAGCATGATATGCTGTGGCACAATTGAATGGTGATTTGTTAATACTCAGCTTCCCATCATTTCTCCTCCTTTTCCTACCATGTTTCCTCTGGCCCAGCTGCCTGTGGTTCATGGCCCTAGAACAGCTGCCTTTCTTAGAAGTCATTATACTGTAATGGAAGTTATTTACCTTGATTACCTTGATTCATTTTGGGATCTCATTTATTACTATTGAGACAAAAGTTCTGACATTCCTCTACTGAAGAAAATATATATTTCAATTTTCCACAGAGGACAATATGCTGAGGATCCATCTGCAGTGGCCTGGAACTTGATAATTAAAGTCAGTTTCTGATATAAAGCCGTGTTTTCAGTTTCTTTTCTTTTTTTTTTTCTTTCTTTTTTTTCTTTTTTCCCAGGTGACTGAACTGAAGTTTTATAGGTTCACAAGATCATGTCTCTCAGTGGTTTCATTTCTGAGTTATTTATTTTGAAATATGCAGTGGGTTGAGATGCTTTCCTCCTCGTAGCATTCCAGCCACGAAATCCCTGTGTGAGAATGCTCCGTATTCCAGTCCATACTTTAATCAGCATTTAATTTAAAATGTCTAAATAGTAAAGGGAGTTGAGACTTCTTTTCTTTCATTTCATTTCAATCTATGCATTTTTTTTTTTTTTTTAAACATTTCTCAAATGTAGAAGTCAGAAAAACCTTCAAGGTAAGATTATTTCTTAAGAGATATTTGAAGCAAATTGTTAAGAGATCTGCTAACCTGACAACAAACTTTCCCAGGGACCATACTACTCTAACTCACAGATTATTACAAGAGTATTCTCTTCATACTAGCAAAAAGATAATTTTTATTTTATATTCTGCCTTTGGTGTTGTAATACATTATGTGGTCTTACGTAAAGCTGAGTATTCATGGATTTTAAAGTCATTATGAATGCAAGGGTAATTTTTTTTTTTTTTAATTAATTGTTCTTTCATTCTTGTCCTCTCCAACTACAGAGAATAATAATTCTTATGATAATTTATTTTATTTGATAAGATCTTTATATGATAAGTTTTTTATTAATCTGCTCGGCAACAGTAGATCTGCCTATGCCCTTCCATGACAATTTGCACAGTAAAAAATAAACATATTTCCAATACTGTGTGAATTGTCTCAGCTGTGAATCTTTACTGTAAAGAAATTAGATATGAAGACCTGTTTATTGTTACCACCACGTACACCATATTTGCATCCAGAATTACAGTTTTGTCTCAAACTTAAAGAATTGAATTTATTAAAAGAATTATTTGATTTAGTGTAATCGCAGAATTAAATAATTCATATTCAATATATTTTTACATAATAGATATTGCAAGTAAATGGTTTTTAATTTAGTAACATTACTCGTCATGAAATCTTCACCATCCTTCTTAAGAGTTATAAAAGAGAAATATTGCTCAAAATGGATTTTCAAAGTATATAGCAAAACATCATCACTTTCTGTCCTCTGCCAGTGGTGAAAAAGTGTCAGTTCAGTTTTCTGGTTTGTAAAAGAAACATCAGAAATTACAAGATATTTTTTAGATACAGCATTTTAAGATGCATTAGATTTTTATATCTTTATTCTTAATTATGTGATTTTTTTTTTTCTATTAAAAATTATGGATTTTTCTCTAATATGCACTTGTATCTACTATCTACATTTATGTATTCATCACAAAAAGGAGTTTGGACAGCAGTAATTTACACAAGGGTAACCTTCTTTATCTAGTGTCAAGGGTTTTTTTTAAGTGCTTTTCATTCTGAGTTATCTTAATTCTGATAAGAATTAGGAAGTTTTCACAGCTATGTTAAAGCAAGGATGAAAAAAGCATAATAAGCAATGCTGTACATGTAATTCCTATTATTTCATATTTAATTATCTGCAGGAATTACTGCATCACAACTAATGTATTTCCAAAATTCACATTCATCAATTTTCAAGTAAAAGTATCTATATTTGAAAATTGTTATTGGAATTTACCTCTTTTTTTACATAGCCACTTTTTTTTTTTTTTCTATTCTGCAGGCAGAACTATTTTTCAATGCAGCATAGATACTATAACAGCAGCAGTGATATTTACTGTATATGGCAGCATAAATGGTAATTGTGTGTGCTCTGTTAGCCTGCACAGGTTGTTCATAGACCTCATGATCTCACTCACAGCTGGCTTTCTGTAATGAATTACAGTTCATTACATATACAAATATAATTAAACACTCACTTAACTGTGTACAGTGTATAGTTCATCAGAGAAAGTGCTCATGTTAGGGTGTACATAGGATTATAGGAGCTGTAACTAATAACCACACTTTTGATTTGGACATGTGAAGAATGTTCCTAAATTAAACTTCCTTATGCAAGTTCTTACTGCATAAACTCAACTACATCATACTTCTAAGTATGAACTTCTGATTTTCAAGAAGGTAGAAAGAAATATGTATCAAGTTTAGTTATGTTCTGGGTATTGTTCCACTAGTATGTACAAGATTTATCACTGAAGAATGTTTGTTTTATTTTAAGATCACAAAGTGAAAGACTTTTGTTTTTGATTGAGGCAGTTACTTCTAGCTCTTTTCAGGACATTTTTTATCTGACATGGGGAAATATGAGGGTTCTCTCTATCATTTAAAGCATTGTATCAATCGTGTTGTCTTTCTGTTCTATGTGTATTCGTTTTTCTAAAGTGCCCAAAGTACTCTGCTGCTTTGAGTGACAGTAATATCTTAATTGTGTAGACATTCTCTAACTCAGATGTTTTACACATTCCTCAGCAAGAGGTTGTGGGTTTTTTTGTTTTGTTTTGTTTTTTGTTATTTTGTGTGTGTGTGTGTTTTTTGTCTGAATATCTCTGAGCAGTCAATGATTTGGTCTGCAGCAGAACTAGCTTCACTCCTGTTTTCTGGAAGAGAAAATGTATGCAGCCTTTATGAGAGATCTGAATATTTTTAGAAAGGAATACGGTGACAGGGACAGACTTTCCAGATTCACCAAGCAACGAGTCTTTCTGCAAGAAACATACAGCAATGACATTGCAACAGTAAAGCTGTAGAAATAATTATGAGAAGCTTCTTTTATATATGAGAAAGGAATGATTTAATTTACAGTAATTCCTCTTGTGTTTAACTTCTTTACTTGCTTATGCACTTGGACTCAGCTTTTGGCTCTAAATTATGCATGCATGAAAGGAATGTTCTGTTTCCTTCTGTTTTTATTTTGCCAATACAAAATATTTATATTGAGCCTTCCAAAATATATTTTTTTTGTGGTTGTTCCCTTTTTTTTTTTTTTTTCTCACAGAACGTTTGCATAAATTACAGATTGCATCTCTTTAAACCAGCTATCTTCAGTTTAGAAAACAATTCAAATTCACAGTGATCCAAGCTAGGCCCTAATAGCTACTGATTAGAAGACACAGAGGAATTCCTAACAATTTTTTTACAGTGTTGGAAATGTGTGTGGTTTGCAGAGCATACCTAAGAAGTGGCCTCGTGCTGGATCCCCAGTTCTTAATTTACTGGAGAGCTGCCATGGCTTACCCTGGGTAATTGAGTGCTGTAAATAAATACCCAAATCTCCAAAGAATACAAATAAACTGTAGTTGAAAATGTTAGCTAGAACCAGAGATCCTCTCTGATATGGACGTTTTCATAGAGATGCTTGGTTATAGCTTGATAGTGCGTTCAGTAAGTCTCCATATAACTGGATTTACCATTACTCTATTACCAGTGGAATTTGGTCTCTCTAAGTCAATCAAGTGCATCTTGATTTCTTTTGCTTGCTTGAACATTCATTTTCCTATCTCCTATGAACAGTGGATTCTTGGCATGACTTACAATTCAATTATTATAATTTGACTTCAAAACCTATAGCAATCTTGCAGTTTCATCCTTTACAGGTGGGAGTATGCAAATGATTAGCTTGTTTTTTATAGCAAGAGAATAAAGGAAAAAATACTGAAATTCTTTATACAAGAAAACGAAAATGTATCGCGAATAATGTTAAACAAGAACTATGTATCAGCAATGTATCAACTGTAGTATAAACCAAAATGCACTTGACTAATTTAGAATCATGGAATCGTCAACATTGGAAAAGACTTCCAAGATTGTCTAGTCCAACTGTCCACCTACTACCAAATTTTCCCCACTAAATCATGTACCTCAGTGCAACATCTAAGCGTATCTTGAACACCTCCAGAGACGTTCCAGCACCTGACCACTCTTTCAGAGAAGAAATTTTACCTATTTTCCAAACTGAATCACCTATAAAGTCTCCCCTAAGTCTCCTCCAAACTAAACAATCTCTGCTCCTTCAGCTGCTCCTCACAAGACTTGTGCTCCAGAACACTCACCAGCTTCTGTGTCCTTCTCTGGACACTCTCCTGGGCCTCAATGTCTTTCTTGTAGTGAGGAACCCAAAACTAAACACAGTACTCAAGGCGTGGCCTCATCTCTGTTGAGTACATGGGGCCAACCACTTCCCTGCTCCTGCTGGCAACACTATTTCTTATACAAGCCAGGATGCCATTGGCTTTCTTGGCTACCTGAGCACACTGCTGGCTCATGTTATGCTGCATGTCAGTCAGCACCCCCAGGTTCTTTTCCTCTGCACAGTAGCCACTCTGCCCCAAGCCTGCCGCACAGCATGGGATTGTTGTGGTCAAAGAGCAGGACCCAGCACTTGGTCTCGTTGAACTTCATGCCACTGGCTTCAGCCCAGCAATCCAGCCTGTCCAGATCCTGCTGAAGGGACTTTTTAAACTCAGGAAGATCAACACTTCCTCTGAACTTGGTGTCATCTGCAGATTTACTGAGGGTGCTAGTCCACATCATCAGTAAAGATATTAAGCAGGACAGGATCCAACACAGATCCCTGGGGAGCCCCACTCATGACTGGTCTCCAGCTGATTTTCACTCCATTCACCACCACTCTCTGGGCCTGGACCTCCAGCCAGTTCTTTACCCAACAAAGTGTGTACTTGTTCAGGCCATGGACTGCCAGCTTCTCCAGGGGAACATAAAATTTCACAGCCATTTATGTTATTTCATTTTTATACCATTAAAAAGCTATTTAAAGTTTATTATTCTTAATGCAAATTTATTCTTTTGCGAGACTTCCTCACTTAGGTAATATTTAGTTGAAATTTCTTAGCAGCCTATAATGACCTGGAAATACTTCTTTCCCCCTTACCAAATAGCAAGAAGATAGAACTATACAGGAAGGAAAAAATACTGGAAAAAAAATATGAAAAAACACCACCATAAATATGAAACAATTGATCATTGTTTTCCTTTCATGTACTTGTTGAAGAAAGACTTTGGGGCATATCAGCATTTGTCTCAAATATACATGTTTTCACTGTTTGCAAATAAATCTTGACTGAAAGCACTTGCCAGACACCAGCAACATTTTTATAACAGATTTAGTCCAGTCTTTCCAGCCAGAACATCAATGTATTATCAACACTATTCCCATCCTAAATCCAAAACACAGTACCATTGCAACTGCTATGAGGAAAATTATCCTAACTAAAGACAAGGAAGTGGTTGCAAAATCAAACCTACTGAAGTTCAAGAATTGTTTGGGCAATACTCTCAGACATAGTGTTTGTATTTTGGATGGTGCTACATGGAGCTAGGAGTTGATTTGATGAACCTTATAGGTCCCTTCCAACTCGGGATAATCTATGATTTTATGGTCACATAAACATGGTTTATCTTTTTCCAGCCTGAAAAATGAGACTGAAAAAACAGGTGAATCTACAAAAGGAAAAGGAACGTAAGTTCAAATTGTCAAATGCAGATGTTATAAAAGCCCCAGATTCCCTCCCCTCAAGATCCTCAGATGGAGGGCATCTTAAGGTTATTTTTGGTATGCTGTCTGCCTGACCTGTGATTTCAGTCTGTGTAGAAACATGTGTTATAATACTTTGCACCCCCCAGAAGCTGCATCCAACTCCTGCTCCCACCACCAGTCCAGACCTGAGTGGCACTGGCAGCATACCCAGGCCCTATGCACTGTGCCCAGCGCATCCAACTGACCTGACTAACTGGCTGCATCTGGCAGTGGTCTTGTCAGCACATGCTGGTGTGTTGTTGGTGAGAACCTGCATGCTGTCCCTGTTCCTGGATCCCTTGCAACCTCCTGGGAGCTGTGGGACTGCACCCCACCTTACGGCCCACTTCCCCGCTGCCCTCAGCCCATAGGCCAGCATAGAAATCCCCTTCATATCTTTATTCTATTTGTATTTTGTAGGAAATACTGATGAAAAATAGATCTGGTTCTGTGATTTTAAACAGCTTCTAATTCATACGCAGGACAGAAATTTATTTTATATTTACTGATTGTCTGTCCTTATTTTAATAATAAACTTCCACTAACACCGTATCTTTTTTTTTTTTTTTTTTTTTAAATAAAAGGCATTTTCGCAATGTTTTTGAAATAAGCAAATATGATTTTGTTTCTAGGAAAGCAATCTTTTTTTAATGCAATTTTGTAGAAGTCAGCGATTGTGAAAACAATATTAGGCCAATTTTTTAAATTACTATTGTAAATTTGTTTAAAATAGAGCATTGTAATGCCTTAATCTACATCCCATTCTTTTTTCCTATGTAAATATTACTGAATTTTCACTATTTAATCTCTTACTTTATTTTGCAACTACATATTGTGCCTAACAAACACTTTGACAATTCATTTTGATCAGAAAAAAAAGCAAATAAAATTTATTTTCATGAAAGCTAGTGCTTTTAGAAAATGCAATTCAGAAGTAATGGGATAAAGCCCAGAGTGTCCTTGGCTATGATTTATTGTTGGAAGCAGTTTGCATATGCAAATCTGAAGTGTACTAATGACAGTTCAAGAGGCTTGCATGTGGAGGATTCCTAGCTGTATATGAGAAACATCCAATCAACTGAGAGTTAAAATGGTAGCCTGAATTTAGCCGCTGAGAGAATGTTAGGGCAGGGAGATGTTCAGCTGAAGGAGAATTTTCTTGTAAAAAATTCCTCCCTCATTAAGTAGGGATCTGCTGAGAAATGTCTTCAACTTTGGGACAAAGGAACAAAGAATGTCTTTAGCAGAAGATAACCATGATCCTGGCAACAAATTTGAGATTGTGAACACTGGTGAAGAACTAGAGAGGATTAGAGTATAGAGAGATCCAGTCATATTACTACAGAAGTCTGTAACAAATAAAGTTAATTTACTGAATTTCAGAAAAATATGTTGGGAGGTCTTCTATAGTGCAAAACAGTCAACTCCAGAAGTGAGGCTGTGCTAACAAAAAAGCAGATATGCTTAATTTTTTGAAGAATGATACAATGATTGTCACGGGGTTATCAAGATCAATCTGTGTCTGTGACAGGGGAGGGCGCAGTAGGCCCGTAGCCCCCCTTGCCCCCTCGGAAAAAAGGGGAAAAAGGGAAAGGGGTAGGGAGATGGGAGTTCAAGGGAACAAACAGAGCAGCGGCAATGATCTGAGGAGTAAAACTTATTTACTAACTATGATATTGGAATGCAAGATAACACACTATAATACAATGTAATTAGAATTGAAGCTAATCAAGTATAATGAGAGAGAGAGGTTTCTAAAGACCGAGAAGCCTACTTTGAAGTTGAAGGCGCCACGGCTTGGAAGCACACCCACACCCACTGCCAGGCAGTGAGAGAGAGAGAGAAAGCATCGCTTCCGTGACGTGTTTCCCTCTCTGAACGCGAGGTCCCCTGGGATGTGTAGTACTTCTCCTCTGTGCTCCACATGATGTTATGATGTGGAATACCAATAGCAAAAATTACAAAACCATGACAATGATAATGATTAAGCCTGTCCTCAACCTATCCCTTATACTTGAAACACGCAAGATATTTTTATATAAAGGGTATCAATGAACATTAAGCAACAAGGTTCAATATTTATCATGGGCCATATCTCTTTTGTTGTTCAGAAGCGTTAGGCTCACATTCTATAGTCTAAATTCCATTATATTATCCTTTATTATATCTTTTAAAACTGTTTTCCCTGTGACCAATATCACACTCTGTGGGTGAAAAATACAACTTGCAGTTTAGGTAAGTCATTGTTTTACTAGAGGCAGGATAAAATTTTTCAAGGCTTTCTGCTCAGTGTTTGTACACCTCTTAGATACCAACTTCTGAAAACTTTCTAATAAATGTTTCTGAGTTTCTTTCCTTTCTGGAAGTTGGCTTTAGCTGATTATTTGTCTGAATATGCCTTCCTGTTTCTATGCTTTCATCGAGAGAGCAAAGTCTACCAGATTGCAATTCTGGCCCTTCTTGTCCTCCGGTTATGAAGTAAAATGGTTCTTCTGGCAGCCCAACAGAACACTCAGATACATTAAATGTCAAACTCAGACACTATTTCTATGTTGACAAAGAAAATAAGGGAAAATATCAGCAGCAATAAGAATTCTTATTCATAGCAAATTCTCTGTTTCTACACTTAAGGCTCTTTTCTTCTAAACCAGGATGATAAATCAAAAATCAAAAAGCTACTATTAAAAAAAAAAAAAATCTGTCTTTGGAAGAACTCTTAAAATTTCTATTTGAAATGTACAAGCAGGCCTTTTAATGTTACCATAGAAAAAGTATTTCCTAATAAAAATTATGGGATTTTTTTCTCAAATTGAACAAATCTTTACATTCTTGTGGTTGAACAGTCCCTATGTATTCCCTGGATACTCTTTTTTAAAAGCTCAGACTTCTCCTTAGGAATGTTATGGCATGTAATTACTTCTCATTTATCAATTCAAATCACATTCAGAGTCACAATAAGAATAAAATGAGCTGCAAACACTGTGGTGCCTTTCTAAGCTGCCAAAAAATGGACAGAAATGTTCATATCTAACTGGCTATTGATGACACAGATGTTATTCATCCAAAGCGGCTGGAGGGAGACCAGTGGAAAAACTAAAGGCTGTAAGCAGCACCTGAAGGATCCTAAAGATGACTGCAGAGAAGATGGCCGTGGTTTTTATACTGGAACAAAATGCAGCCTTGAATATGTTTTATAGTTTAGTGACTCTGAATAGAAGATATTCATAAGTTTCGTCTGCTTGCTTGTCTACTTGGTTAGTTGGTTGATTGGTTTAAGGTGGAAGTGTCTAGCACTTCAGCTACAATCTGATGTGATCAGACAAAGTGATAAAGCTCCAAAAGAAATGAACATTTTCTAGTTTTTGGAGACTCCTTCCACTCTTTTATTTAGTAATGATTCTGTGAGGATATGGCTTATAATTTGGAGGTAGGGTTAAGCATTAATGAACTGGTATTGCTCTGTGACCAAAACTGCAATAGTGTTTGCAGACTGTTAATGACTGTACCTGGAATAGGATTCATCAGTAAATATTGTAATTTGTTTGCTCATGCAATAGAACAAACAAGATAGTGTCTGTCACACACTAATTAAAATAAATGGTCTACTAGAAGTGGAAGTAAATGGTAGTGCATTTGCAGTTCTAGCGTCCTAAAAGAAATTAAACCATTTCCTCTGTTCCAGAAACTCGGTCCATTTTTATCATATTATGTATTTTCTGTCTCATTCATTTTTTTCCCCTCCAACAGCACTACATAGCTGCAGGATAGGAATAGATCAAGAGATTCATGTCCGTCTTAACCTCTCGCTTTGTTTATTTAGCAGGATTGTTTAACTGAAACTTTCTCCACCAATTTCCCTTTCCAAAGAGTAATAAATCCTCATGAGAGCATGAGGAAAGAAAGATCAGCAATAATGATTGTTTTTCCACTCTTGTTACAGCTGGTCAGAACTCAGAATTTCCACTCCATTCATGGGAGACTGAAAGTTCTTGGCAGAGAAGGAATAACATTGCTGAAAGAAAATCCTGCAGAGAAAAAAGTATTCTGGTAAAACAAACAAATAAATATAAACAAAACAAAAAACAAACGAAAACAAGCCCTTTAGCTGTTTATGAGCACTGATAAGATCCCCTCTCAGTCTTCCCCAGACTAAACTGTCCCAGGTCTCCTGGCTTTTCTCCAGAAGGGAAATGCTTCAGGCCCCTCATCATCTCTGTGGCCCTCCACTGGACTCTCTCTAGAAGTTCCCTGTCTTTCTTGAACTGAGAAGCCCAGAACTGGACATAATACTCTAGATGTGTCCTCACCAGGACAGAGCAGAGGGGGAGGATCACCTCCCTCAATCTGCTCGCTGCATCCCAGGATACCAATGGCCTTCTTGACTACATGGGCACACTGCTGGCTCATGGTTCATTGTCCATCAGCATGCCTAGGTGCTTCTCTGCAGAGCCCCCCTCCAATAAATGTTTTGCAGGAAAATTTTCAGCTAGATGTGCAGTTGCATTCTTTATTGCTATTTTTCCCCTTTTTTTTGCTAATAAAGAAATCCAGATATGTATTCCATTGTAACACTGAACCATCAATGTAGCATATGAGAATTATACTGTCAAAGTACATATAGATCCACTGCCTATGAGATCATGGCAATTATAGTCTATGTGTCACTGTAGAAATATCTTCAGAACAAAATGTCAGGACTATGGACCTATTGACTGATATGCACTAATAATATATAAAGGTAGCAGACTGAACAAATAACTCATAATCATGAATGTTAAATTTGAAACTAAAAGGACATCTCAATTGCCATATTTCTTCATTAAAACTGTAATTTGTATTGCTAGAATTAACACTTAAATTATGATTGTTGAACTATATGAAGTGCTTTTTTCTCTATAGATTTTTTTTTTTATGTTTATTTCTTAGTGTCTTAACTATGGTCCATGTTCTCTCTCTCTCATTTTATTTTCCCACATGCAGATAAGATCTAATCCCACATCAGATGTTTCACAGACCCATGCTATGCAATGAGATTCTGCAAGAGTATAAAATCTCACACAAAATAAGCTCTGAATTTGGGTCTCTGAATTTGAGAATCATTTCTGAATGATTCTGAAAGTATCTTCAATGTTTTGGTGTGGAAGCCATTATTTTTCAGGAAGCTAATAGTCAGATATGATGATTGAAAAAGTAAAGTATTTTCACGACAGCTACTGTTAACAGAATTTCAGAGAATTATTTTTAAGTAGTTTCACCTTCACTGTTATGATGGATTAAATTGAGAATAATTAGATTTCTATACATTCCCTGTGCTCCCTTCCTGTCCAAATGCAATTCCTTGTACATGTGTAAATTTGATTTTCTTTGTTGAACAGATAGAACAGTGTGTCATCTGTCTTGACAGATGAAAAACAGACCAGTGGAAATTGGAATAAATCGGAGAGTCTAGATAATTCAGTAATGTCTTTCCCTCACATTTCCTTGCATTATGACGCAGTAAGGTACAAATCAGTTGATGCAGGTCAGATGCTGCAAACCAATCAGCAGCTGCATTTTCTCAGCACTGGGCAGTACCATCCTAGTGAGCTGGCTTGGTAGCTGTTTCATATAGCTGTGAAAGGAAACAGCAACAACACAAAGTAGTAACCATATCAGCACAACAATATACTAACACAGCCATATTTATTTTAGAAGAGAGGCCAGTTTCTCTGCTCTGCCTTAGAAAGAGTGATAAAGCAGCTTAAACAAAACAGGCCTACAACTTTCTAAAACACAGGGGTGTTTTGTCCTATAGAGAATGTCAATATCAGTAAAACTACAGGAAAAAAAAAAAACAAACCAAACCATACCAAAATAAAACAAAAAAAAATCAGAGACATTCTTGCTGGCATTTTTTTTTTTCTATATATCTTTTTTTTTTTTTCTCCTTTTACTCTCACTCTTTTGTTGTTCTTGTGTGAAGCAACTGTGCAAATATTCAGCTCAAATCATAAGACCTAACAATTCCATCTTGTGCCACTGAATACAAGTGAATAGAAGATAGACCTATTTATTAGGGCATGGGTGTCCAACATATTGGCTTGTCTAGGCTTCACTAAGTTTAGAAGAATGTCGTAGTAATGACCATACAGCCCCTGGAAGATCCTGGCTTGGTCACTCACTGCGGTGACACCAATATGATGAACGGAGAAAATGGCAGTTTATTAAAGCATGGCACACACTTATATATCCTTTGCCCTTCGTGTACACCCCTTATGCATACATTAACCCTTTGACACCGAGCAAGGGGAGAGTCCTACCACGTCACATCCCAAATCCTCGCTGTCGCCTACTACAACAGAAGAATTGTCTTAGGTCACATATAAAATATGCACATCAGTCCAAAATTAATGCTTCTCATCTATTTCAGTGGAAACAACAACAGATATAAGGAGCACAAGAACACTATTCAATACTGCGCATTTTCAGCTATGAAACACTATTTGTCAACATAGTTACCACCATTAGCTGTGCATTTTCACCAGCAGTGAACAAGAGCATGCAACTCGTACTTTTAACAATTTGCACCAGAGGATGTGATATGTGTTCCATTGTCACTGACATCGTCACTGTTGCTACAGCTGAAACCACCCACCAACTCATTGTGCCCACATCTACTGTTTGGTCTCCATAAACTTTAACCGGGTGTAGATGAATGGCAATGGCAGTGGTTGCTATTTATTCTACCTTTTTTTTTTTTTATTATTATTTTATTTTTTTTAACATAAGAGAGAGCAACGCAAGTACATAACTAGTGGGCTATTTGACTTTGTTTTTGTGAAACTGATGGATCAGTCTGGTTTGATGGCAGTGGCTGCCAAGCTCAGTGAACTCTCAAGATTTTTTCTTGAGATTTTTTATGAAATTTTACTCTTCTATACCCTTGAAATTGTGTTCACAAATGTATGTAATGCCAAAAAGCGATGCCACAAGTAAGACACTATTATGAAGTGAAAGATGTAAGAGAGATCATATAAAAGACTGGTAAAGAGACATGATCAAATTTTTGAGTCAAATATCTGGTTGCAATACTTTACGTTTGGCAATTCACAGTTAGTGTATTTATATTAACTGGAACTGGAGTTGCAAATATATGAAAAATAAAAAGGTGACTTTTTCTGCAGTCTGAAACTCATTCTCAAATTCCTTTATTAAAATGGAAAACACAGACACATATTTTTCACTGTTCACAGAGCTGTGTTTAGGCAGTGTATTAAAATGCATAAACTTATTTACCATCACTTGAGTCAGTACTGCACTGAGCCCTCCCATGCCCTGGTTTCAGCTCTGACAGGGTTGACTGCACACTACTGTTTAGTTGTAGTGAGTGATGAGTGTGCACCCAGGGCTGTGAAGCACCATGATGGTACTTGTTAGGGAATGTGTAAAAAGGATCAGAACTGAGTGCTCTGCACAGGTGGTACAAAAGGTATGCTTGATCTATCACAGTATGAAGACAATTCAAGGGCTAGCTTGGTCTCTGACTGACACTCAAGATTGGGTCCTAGAATTTTCTAATGACAAGTTGTATGTCTTGAATAGACACTACATTGAGAGCATTTCACCAAATATTATCTCAGTACCTGTCACACATAGAAAACAAACAAACAAAAAACCCCACCACCACCACCACCAAAAAAACCCCACCACATTTTCTAGTACTTTAAGGTGAGTATCAGATCAGTAAAATGTAAAACTTAAAATACATGAGGACAGTATACTTTACCCATGCATTAAAATGTGTACAGGATACAAAATAAAGATCATAGCTTGAATGTTGATATTTCTAATAAAAGTTTTCTCGAAGATTTTGAAAAGAGTAGCTATCTCTTCCAATAAGATTATTCTTTCCTAAATATACAATTCCTAGTAGGAATAGATATTACATGGAAAGCACAGAAAAAGTATTTCCTTTTATAGTTTCTTACTCCTTAAATAGTTTCTTCCTCTTCAATGAAGGCATACAAGCACACTGTAACACTGTAATGTTGCTCTTTCATGTTTTCTTCTGGGTGCTTAAGAGCAACCAGGGTCTCAGCTTAACCTTTTTCTTTCCCCTCTCCTTTTTTCCTTTCGAAAGAGACAGATTGGTTGGAAAAATAGAAAAGAAAAAAAATTCATATGCTTCTTGTCTTGACAGGCTTTTCAGGCTGCCATAAAGTTAAAGATTACATGAAACAGCATAGTAATCATTAGTGCTATATATTCTGGGACATGGTACAAGGAAAGGACCCCTACACAGTTTTATACATCATTATCAGCTTGCTGCAAGGGATTCTACAAAGGTTGCAGAAGATGCAGCAAAGAAACAATTCTTTAAGTAGAACTTCAGATTCTCGGAAAAACAAAAAAAAAAACCAAAAAAACCCAACTAAATTCATGTATGACTGTGCAAGGAGTCTATTTTAAATGCATAGATCAGAAATTAACATCCAACTGCTATGGGAACAGAAAAGTATAAAACTCTGGTACTGAAGAACTATCTGTATACATATGTATGTTCTTTTCTTTCTTTCTTTCTTTTTTCTTTCCTCATTAAAAGATTTTTTCTGTTCATGCATGAAGTATGAATGAATGAGAACTTCTGTGTGCTTTGCCTCTAAGGCAAGGCCAAGTTTTGAGTAACTTTCTTCTTTAAAAATATATTCTGAACTTTAATATGCAAATGCTTGATTAACAGTTTAAGACTGAGTGCTAAATTTCTGACATTTAGGTAACAGACTTTTTTTTCCTCAACACATTGATCACTGGCAAATTTTGACACTAGCCCTTCTTCAATTTTCCTTTCTTCCTCCTGTTTAAAACCAAAATAAAGGAATTTACCACTGTATTTTGAAGAGCAGTGTAGGCCTCAATGAAATGTAAGTTTCATCATGCTGTGAACAACTAGCCTTAGGTATGATCAAAGAATTTAAGCCATTAGCACACCATAAAGAAATTACATTTAATATTCTCACTACACCGGTAATGAACTATGAGATTGATAAATCTAATCAAGATTAGATTAGATTGTATGCTTAGCATTGTAGCCCAAATAGTTTCAGCCTCTTTTTCTTTCTGTAATTTGGCTCCCTTTGCTTCTTCCAGTTTTAAAGGTGTAATATTCTCTCTGAGCAGTTTTACATACTATTTAGATTTCTTCATTTTCTTAGTGAGTTTTGTGAATTTTGGATAATTCTTGTTGACTACCTTTATGTTCTGAGTGTAATCTTAACATTCTTTCACTCTGTTGTCTCCTTTTTCCTCTTTTGCAATAATCAGATGTAAACAATTACACAATTTCTGATATTTTCACATACTATGGGAATATTCCACTTCTAATAGCTTCTATGGATAATCAGATTATTCACAAAACCATTCCACAAAACAATTCTTATCTATCCAAGCAAAGCAGAAGTTTCCACACTGTCATGTTTGTATGATTTGTGGTTACTGGTATTCCACATCATAACATCATGTAGTGCACTGGGAGTTAAAGTGTTAATGCTTCAGTTCCGGACACCTGCCCGGAAGAGAAGAACTACATTCACCAGGGGGCTTTGCGGTCAGAGAGGAGATATAACTCCTGCCAAGGTCACCTGATCAGGCTCTTCATCACTCTTCCCCTTCACCTCTCCTCGCTGCTGCCCGTCCCGACTGCGCGCATCACTTCGGTATTACTGTACGGCCTACAGCTTTCAGGTACTCTCTCATTATGTTTGACTTATTAGCTTCAATTCTAATTATATTGTCTTATAGTGTGTTATCTTGCCTTCCGATATCATATTTAGTAAATTAGTTGTTTTCTCCTCAGATCATTGCTGCTGTTTTTAATTATTTTGGGGTCCCCTGTTTCCCTTTTCTGGAGGCATGGATTTTGCGAAATCCCTCCGCCCCACTAGTCACGGAACCGGGCCGAACCAGCCCGCAAAATGTTGACACACAGTGTTTGCACCACCTGAAAAAAGTTCAGTTTCACAATGGAAAGAGTATGTAAAACTGCATATTATATCAGAGCTTACTACAGTGATTTGTTTTCTAAAGAGGAAATGTGTGCCTTTATATCTAGTCTTATCTTCAGAAAAAGTTACAAACGAATATCAGTCGATAAAAGCGTTTCCAGAAAGAAGAAAATAACTATGAATTTTTGTTTGAAACTAATTGCTGCAAGAACATCTGTTGGACCATAAGAAATGCCTTAAATCATAGAATATCCCAAGTTTGAAGGCACCTAGAAGAACCACTGAGTCCAATTATAACCTACGTCTGAGAGTGGTGTCCAAATGCTCCTTTAACTTTGGCACTTGGGGCCATTCCCACTGCCCTGTGCGGCCCGTTCCATACCCACCACCCACTGGTGCAGACCCTGTCCATGACCCCCAGCTGCCCCTCCCCTGTCACAGCTCCATGCCGTTCCTTTGGGCCCTGTCGCTGTCACACACAGCAGAGCTCAGCGCTGCCCTCTGCTCCCTGTGAGGAGCTGCAGCTGACATGAGGGCTCCCCTCAGCTCCTCTGCTCTGCGCTGAGTGCACCGAGGGACCGCAGCCACTCCTCTCACATCTTGCCCTCCAGACCCTTCACCATCTTTGTAGCTTTTGAATGCTCTCTAATAGTTTTATATCCAAAGTACAGAGGCTGACCAGGATCAAAGCTATTATAGAGGTATTCTTTTGCCTTAGCCATTGGAAAATCTTATCCAGCAGGTGAGACAGCTGATATAGGCTGCCTGGAGGGATTCTGAACTCTGAATGCCAATGTGTCTATTTTCTATTGTCAGCACTCAGTGATTTTTTTTTTTTATTTTTTATTTTTTTTCCCTAAAAGTCTTCTGCTTACAGGAAAATCAAAGGTCCACGACATCTTTTGGAAGTGACCTCTGAGATCCAAGATAGGGGATCCAGGCATAGTAAGAAGGGACAATATCTGCCCATACTGATGTTAGAACATCAAGGGAAGTACAAAACTCTCGAGCCAGTAAGAGGGCACAGCACAGATCCTGTTTTCTGGGAAACTTGTAAATGGAAAGATGAGAAGGAGCTATGTTGCTTGTTATATTCATGGAATAACACATATTTAACAGGAAATAAAGAACATATATAGGAAATGTATAAAGAGTATATTGCTGTCACTACAAGGGTTCTATTAATATGCCAATGACTTAATTTCACACTCATTCCACCTCCTTGGATAGAAAATAGGATTCAATTAGAAAGAAATAAATTGTCATACATAAGCTGTTATGAAAATCATGCCTCTCAGAGGTGGATGTTGGTGGTATGGCAGTAGAGACTGAACCTTCTCAACAATACTTCATTACATTTTGTTGTTCTTTGACAAATGGCAGCAGAGAGGCAGTCTGACAAACTGCTGTTTGATATGGAAGTGCAGATGAAGCAAAGGTGCATCACTGAATTCCTTCACGTGGAAAAAAAAATGGCATCCACTGATAGTCATTGACACTTGCTTAAATTTTTTGGATGAATTGTTGATGTGAGCACAGTGAGGTGGCAGGTGGTGTGCTTCAGCAGTGGTGAAAGTGACAGTGTGTCACATTTGCTGATGAAGATAGTTAGGAGCACAGCATGCAGGCTTTTGTTCATGTCTGGCTAAAATGCATAACTAACTGTGGTGACTATCTTGAAAAGTAGTGTTTTGTAGCTGAGAATTTGCTCCATTGAATATTGTAACTGTGCTCTTGTATCTGTTGATCTGTTGTAGTTTTCATGGAAATAGAAAGAAAACAGTACTTTTGGAGTGACCTTGTAGATATGAAGGAAAAGAAGGGAAGAAGGTTCTGTCTCTGGGAGAAAGAAGAGATAAAAACTGTGAGGTAATTTATGGGGCTAATATCAAATTCTAGGAAAAAAAAAAAAAGAAAATATTGAGACAAATTACCAGTTTTTCAATGGAAAAGGAGAAATGGATGTTTGACGATCTTGTACTCCCTGAATCTTGACATTTTATTTATTTTCAATATTTTATTATATTTCTTTTTATTATTATTATTGTTATTTTTTATTGCTAGTTGAAACTGTGATAAAACTTTAGCTCTGTTAGAACTTTGCCTAAGGGCAGCTCTGAGCCTACTTATAATGGCCTCAGAATCTTAGGTTTGGCTTTACACAGGAAAGCCCTAAAGTGACCTTTCCTTCAGCTACTCCAGTTTGCCACAAGCTATTGCCTGGGGAACACCTACAGCAAGATGCATTTGTATGGGTGTGCTTTTCTGTATGTGCATAAACACCTGACTGTCCTTATATGACTCTTATCTCCAAGAAAGTTTTATTCGGTCACAGGGAATAAACCGTCTGGATGCAGCCAAGGTATGAACACATTAATTGCAAATTGGAAACACCATTAGCATTAGCTGAAAAACAAGATAGATTTGTACGATCTTAATTCTATTTCAGAAACAGTTGAATCAATTTTTAAATGCAGAATATAGTTATAACTGTTTTGGTATGAGATTTAATCTCAGTATTTCTCAAAGGAAGGTAGGGAGGACTACTTGTGAGACAACAAATCCTTTGCAAAAAAAATCAATCTCTTTGTAATGAAATGAATTTTATGTTACTAACATTAAAGAGGCAATTTACTCAGTTGAACTGAGCAGAATTCCCTCAGTACCCACAAAACCACATTTTAAAAAGACATCTGAAAGTTTAGTTATTTTTCTCAATATAACCGACTGCCCTGAATAACGGAATATTGGCTTAATTTAGCAGACATGGTGAATTTAAAAAGAGTTACAATAGAAGTTCTACAAAGATATGTTTTTCCTTAACAGGGTATTTTCAGAATCCACTTCTACCTCAGTACCAAGAAGTAACTTTGATTAACTATGTCAAGCTATGGTTTATGGGTTAAATATCAGCACATTTGTCAATGAAATTGCAAAAAGTTTATACGCATGTAAGACTGAAAACAGAAAATTAGTAAAACATATATAATTTAATGAATGTTAATGTTGTACAGGAAAGGGAATTTTTGGAAATATACAGAAAAAGGCACTATGTAACGAGAATGAGGGGGCAGCAATTGAGGTTTTACATGTTGGGCAATGCAGAATTTTGATTATTAAGGTTATAGGAAGTAGGAAGTTTCAAAGGAGGTATTATTTAGCTTACCATATGTGGAAAAATATGTATTATCACAGAATCACAGAATCACAGAATTATCGAGGTTGGAAAAGACCTAGAAGATCATCCAGTCCAACCATTACCAATACTTCCCAGCTAAATCATACCCCTCAACGCAACATCCAAACGTGTCTTGAACACTCCCATGGTCGGAGATTCCACCACCTCCCTGGGCAGTGCATTCCAATGCCTGACTACCCTTTCCGAGTAGTAATACTTCCTAATGTCCAGCCTGAACCTCCCCTGGCGCAGCTTGAAACCATTCCCTCTAGTTCTATCACTGATTACACAAGAGAAGAAGCCGACCCCCAGCTCACCACAACCTCCCTTCAGGAAGTTATAGAGAGCTATAAGGTCTCCCCTGAGCCTCCTCTTCTCCAGGCTGAACAATCCCAGCTCCCTCAACCGCTCCTCATAAGGCCTGTGCTCCAGACCCCTCACCAGCTTCGTAGCCCTCCTCTGAACACGTTCCAGGGCCTCAATGTCTTTCTTGCAGTGAGGGGCCCAAAACTGAACACAGTACTCGAGGTGCGGCCGCACCAATGCCGAGTACAGGGGGACAATTACCTCCCTGTTCCTGCTGGTAACACTGTTTTTGATGCAAGCCAGGATGCCGTTGGCCTTCTTGGCCACCCGGGCACACTGTCAGCTCATGTTCAGCCGAGCATCAATCAGTACCCCCAGGTCTGTTTCCTCAACACAGTCCTCCAGCCACTCCGCCCCAAGCCTATAGCGCTGCCTGGGGTTGTTGTGGCCAAAGTGCAGGACCTGGCATTTGGTCCTGTTGAACCTCATCCCATTGGCTTCAACCCAGCTCACCAGTCTATCCAGATCCCTCTGCAGGGCCTCGCTACCCTCAGGCAGATCGACACTCCCTGCCAATTTGGTGTCATCCGCGAACTTACTGAGGGTGCACTCAATGCCCTCATCCAAGTCATCAATAAAGATGTTGAAGAGGACAGGCCCCAGCACCGACCCCTGGGGAACACCATTCTTGACTGGTCTCCAACTGGATTTGACTCCATTTACCACCACTCTCTGGGCCCGGCCTTCCAGCCAGCTCCTTACCCAGCCGAGAGTGTACCCATCCAAGCCACGGGCTGCCAGCTTTTGCAGGAGAATAGCATGGGAGACAGTGTCAAAGGCTTTGCTGAAGTCTAAGTAGACCACATCAACCGCCTTTCCTTCATCCATCAGACGGGTCACAGGATCATAGAAGGAGATCAGATTAGTCAAGCAGGACCTGCCCTTCACAAACCCATGCTGACTAGGTCCGATCTCCTGGTCATCCCACACCTGCCGCGTATATATTATTAGTATATATTATACTATATATAATTTAGTAGCTTATATGCATTGGTAGGTTTGTCTAGGAGAAGGTTTCATGTCTATCCTGTACCTCCAGACTGCCTCTGCCAAGAAGGAAAGATGGGTAATTGTCATGGTAATTGTCATAAATGTCAAAATGTCCGTACCTCTGCTGAGAGGTACGAAGGGCTCCGTGTATCGACCAGATCCTACCCAAAGGAAAGCGTGCTGCCAGTCTGGGACCTGGGTTAAGTACACTGCTAGGAGGCTCCCTAGTCTGGTTTGCCTCTCTGAATTATTATCCCTCCCAGTTTCAGTCTGGCAGCAGTGAAGTTGCTGAGAGAAGCCTGAAGGCTATCAAAAGGGACTTAAGGGTGTTGAGACAGTTAGTTGATGGAACAGCAGTACAGACGTTTTTTTTCCTCTATCCCTTCAGTGACAACAAGGGATATTGAGAGGAGCAGGAAAACCCATCTCAAAAATACATGGCTGAGAGGCTGGTGCAACGTCAAGAATTTCATTTTTCTTTTTTTTTACTATGGAGCAGTTTACTCTGTGCCTGGCCTGAAGCCTGCAGGCGAGTCTCACTTGTCTCAGAGGGAAACAGATTCTAGTCAAGTAACTGGCATGACTCATTGAGAGGTCTCTAAATTAGGCATGAAAGGGGAAGAGGGTAAAATCAGGCTTGCTAGAGATAAGCCTGGGGGAATGATGACAGGGTTAGGGACGAGGCAAATGGCTCAGCTGAAGTGCATCTACACCAGTGCATGCAGCATGGGCAACAAACAGAAGGAACTGGAAGTCATTGTGTGGTAGGCAAACTGTGACTTAGCTGCCATTACTGAAACATGGTGCTGCAATGGATGGCTATAAGTTCTTCAGAAGGGAGAGGCAAGAAAGGAGGGTTGGTGGAGTGGCTCTTCATGTCTTGATGTTATTGAACTTGGGTCTGGGAAAAATAAAGTTGAATCTCCATGGGTAAGGATCAGAGGGAGGGCCAGCAAGACTGACATCCTGGTGATGGTCTGTTATAGATGGCCTAAGCAGGATAAAGAGATATATGAGGCATTCTACAATCAGCTTGCAGAAATTGTGCAATTACCAGCTCTTGTTCTCATGAGGGATTTCACCTTCCCTGATACATACCAGAAAGACAATCCAGTGCAGAACCAGAAGTCTAGGAGGTACCTGGAGTGTGCAGAAGACAACTTCCTGACACAGCTGGTAAGAGAGCCTACCAGTAGAGATATCTCGCTGTTCACAAGCAGAGAAGGACAGGTGGGAGATCTGAAAGGTTGGGAGCTGCCTTGCACAGAGTGACCACAGAATGGCAGAATTCTGAATTCTTGGTGAAGTCACAAGGGGAGCAGCAAAACTGCTACCTTGGACTTCCAGAGGGCAGACCTTGAACTGGACAGGACACGGGTAGGAGAGCCTCTTGGATTTCAGTTCTGAAGAATAAAGGAGTTCAGGAAGGCTGGACGCTTCTCAAGAAGTAAGTCTCAAAGGTACAGGAGCAGGCAGTCCCACTGTATGCTGTAAGATGAGCCAGCAGGGAAGAAGATAGGTGTGAATGAACAGGGAAATTTCTGAGGTTCCAGGAGAAAAAGAGACTACCTCCTGTGGAAGAAGGAGCGGGCAACTTGGAGAGAGTACAAAGTTAGGATATGCAGGAAGAAAATGAGAAAGGCAAAAGTCCAGCTTGAACTCCACCTAGCTACTGTACTAAAAGAGAACAAAAAACATTTTTACAAATATATGATGAAGAAGCAGAGGACTAAGGAGGATCTCCATCCATTACTGGATGAGTCAGGGAGCGTGACCACTGAAGATAAGGAAAAGCTTGAGGTTCTCAATGCCTTCTTTACTTGAAAGACCTGGAAGTCTGGGATGGGGAGCAGAATAAACCCCCATGACGCAAGTGGATGTAGATAAAGGCCTACTACTCTGCTACTCCACCTGGACTGTCGCAAGTCCATAGGACCAGATGGGATCCATTAGGGGGAGCTAAGGGAGCTGGTGGGGATGATTGCTGGGTGGCTTTACTCCCTCTATCAGCATTACTGGTAAACAGGAGAGGTCCCAGAGGACTGGAGGCTTCCTAATTAGATTCCTATCTACAAGAAGGGTTGTAAAGAGAACTCAGGGATCTTCAGGCCCATCAGTCTGACCTCAGTGCCAGGGAAGGTTATGGAACAGATCATCTTGAGTGAGATTGCACAGCATGTGTGGGACAGTCGGGGAATCAGGCCCAGCCAGCATGGGCTCACGAAAGGCATGATGTGCCTTTCATGATATGACATGCAACCTGATCTCTTTTTGCAATCAGAAACACATCAGGAGGATGTGGCTGTTGACATAGTGTACCCAGACTTCAGGAAAGCCTTTGATGTTCTCTCCCACAGTATTCTCCTGGAGAATCTGGCAACCTGTGCTTGGACTTTGCTGGATAAAGAACTGACTTGAGGTCCAGGCCCAGAGAGTGGTGGTGAATGGAGTTAAATCCAGCTGGCAATCATCACAAGTGGTGGTATTCCCCAGGGGTCAGTACTGGAGCCAGTTCTGTTTAGTGTCTTTATTGATGACCTGGACAAGGGAACTGGGGACACCCTCAGATGATGTGGGGAAGGGATGAATGCAACATTCCATGCAACATGGGGTTGCATGGAAGCTGAAGGCGAGACTCAAACTAAAGGCACAGAAGATATCTAGATAAGAGGAATAGCAGTATTCTTCATGGCCTCTCACCCACTTTACAGGATTGTCCTTAAGTTACTCACTCAAGTTCAAATTTCTTCATGAAAAAAGTTAGCATGTGCATTACCTGTAAAAATATATTAACAGTTAATTTTAATTCTGCAGTTACTGAAGAAAATGTTTAGAAAGGTTGATAGGTGATGATAAAGGCAGTAGTACTAAAATAAGTATGCAAATCTTATTGATTGGTTGTTCTGTTCTCGTGAGTTGTAGATGCATGTAGATATTTGGCACATCAATACAGAGAGGGCTTTTTGCTGAGGACAACTGCAAGCTACATGCTTTGTACTTGTAGTACAAAGAGTAGGGTTTTTTTTGCATCTGATGTTCCATCTCTGTGATTTTTCTTTTTTGGTTATTATAAGGATCAGGTTCTACATCAGCATTTTCATACTTCTGGAAGACAGGAATAAATCTGCATTATTTTCTGGCAAAAGTATGAAAAAGAGCAGGTACATGTGTCATGGTTTCATCTGTAGATCTGCGTCCATGACAGGGAGACAGCAAACCCACAGGCCCACTGGCCTGAAAAGGAAGGGGAGGGGGAAAGGGAATGAAAGGAAAAAAAAAACAAAACACCACAAAACAACAGCAGTGATCTGAGGAGGAAAACAAACTTAGTTTACTAATTGCAATAGCAAAAATACAAGTTAATTGGGATTGGAGCTAATTAATCACATAAATGCGAGAGAGAGTTATCTGAAAATCAAAGTTCTATGATCTACCAGGGAGCAAAGAGATAGATTTGTGACTTCCAGTCAGATTTGTTTTTCCCTCTCCCCAGAAGGAAAAAATGAAAAAGCGAAGTCTTCTGGGAGTTGTGGTTCATTCTTCTCTTTCAAGGCTGGAGCTGCAGTATTAACTCTTTAACTCCCAGTGCACTGCATGATGTAATGATTTGGAATACCAGTAAAAAACCACAAAAACATGGCATGTGATACACAAACAGCTTGCATTAACATTGTATGTGAAAGTAGTCTGCAAAATAACTCTCTTCTTATTAACCCTGCAAGTTAGAAAATGTAGCACCAAAAAAAGGAAATGTAGAAAATAGGAAGTAATACAGAGCAATTCATTGTATCTTATCTCTTGTCAAATATCAGTAACGAGGTGGACTTCATGGATGTAAAAATGAGATGGATGTAAATATAGCAGCACAGTGATGCTCACTGTATCCTGCACTCCTTTCCCACAACACTAGTTGAGACTCAGTGGTTTAGATTTCTGGAGAGATATGTTCAAAAGGGAAGATGGGGATGATCAAAATATTTTAAAAGGGGTTCTCAATCCTTGATGTCTATGAAGCTTTGGGAAAGTATTTTACTTTTTGGAGGATAAAACATTTGAGAAAGAGCAGTTCTGGTGGGGAGGTGAAGAGGTAATGTAGTGAGAGAAGGGTTTGTAATGGCCTGTCAGTTCACAAGCAAATGACTGCACCATACCCGAGTGTCAAAGTTCTTGGTTAGGATAAAGCTAATTTTCTTTTTAGGGGCTTGTATGATACTGTGTTTTGTATTTTTGACAAAAATAGTGTTGAACACACACTGATACATCAGTTGCTGCCAAGCAGTGCTGCACAGAGCCAAGGACACTTTCGCCTCTTGTGCAGCCCTGCAAATGAAGAGCTGGGGGCACAAGGGGCTGGGAAGGATCAGAACAAGGACAGCTGACCCACATAGGCCAAAGGGATATTCCATACCATGTGTTGTCATGCTCAGCAATAAAAGCTGGAGTAAAAATGGAGAAACAGGGCACATTCATAATGATTTGTCTTCCTCAGAAAATATCACATGTGATGGGCCCTTTTGTCCTGCCAGTGTCTGAATTCCAACCTGCCAATAGGAAGCAGTGAATGAATTCTTTTGCTTTGCTTGCTCTTTCTTATAGCTTTTGCTTTACCTAGTAAACTAACTTTATTCAACCCAGGTGTTTAACCTTCCTGATTCTCTCCTCTGGTGAGAGTGAGTGAGCGGCTGTGAAGCGCTGAGCTGCCTGCCAAGTTTAAAACACATTGTGGAGCCCTTACACAAAGTGATTGCAGCACAAATACCGCTGCCTAGAATTAAGTTAATATGTTTTGCAATTGCAGCAGGCTCACAGAGAATAGTTTCATAGGGATTGAAATGAAGTCATAGCGGTTCTGAAGTTAATACTTGCTCTGGGAAAATTGTTTTATCTCAGTAGGCTGACCCAGGTTACAGCTACCATTCTACATGTGTAGCTGCTTCCCAAGAAGAATGATTAAACTGTCTGAGACAATTTTTACACTGTTTTGTTGTTGTTGTTGTTGTTTTCTTTTTTCTTTTTTCTTTTCAGGTGTTGTTTTGTAAAGTCAGCTCTAAAGTTTGGCAGATTGGTTCTGTTGCCATAACAAATCGTTTTTTGTGAGGTCTTCTAACCTGCTGTGAAATTTGTGTTAGGACATCTGAATCATGCTGATAAACTAAAAAAAAAAAAAAAAAAAAAAAAGGATGTCTGAGTTTTAAAACAGAACCAACTAAAGAGTTTTTATTTTCCATGAACGCCTATAGTTTGCAATAAGGCTTAGCACTTTTTCAAAGCCAGTAGGATGGGAGGGTTTTTTCTTGCTGTAAACAAGACTACTAAATAATAAAAAAAGTCGATAGAGGGTGAGTTGCTGGAAAATGCAGAAAAATATCTTAATTTCTGCTGCATTATGGAGGGAAATATTTAAAAGGATTGTTCTGTTAACCATTTTCCCCTTCACATTATTGTAAATGTTTGGAAAATTTAAGTCTAAGCTTGAGGAGAGTGAAATCACAATTTTCTAGGCATTGTCTGCTCTAATTGCATCTCATGTCCACAGCAAACTAGTTTTCTTGTATTGGAGACCAAGAAAATAATTTTTGGTATAGCTTTTCTATTTTGAAGCAAGAAAATATCTAACACATTAGAAGTTTGTTAGTTTGTAAGAATTCTTGTCAAAGGGTGATGCTTTTATTTTGTTTTTAATTTAGAGAAGCATAGTGGAGCTGTTTTAACATGTAAAAATACTTTTGTAACCAGATTTTACTGTAGTATTTCTCATCTGTTAAAGAGCTAAGAGTAGGAAAGGTGAAGTAAAATGCTTTGATTTTAAATAATAGCTAATTTATCTATTCTCCATTTATAAATGCTCTGTTCTGTCAACAGGAGATGCTGGTTTTGTATGTTTTACATTCCTTAATTTTCATGAAAATAAAAAATCATTAGGAAGCAAAATAGCTGTTCTTTCACAAAGTTTAAATATAAAGGATCTGTTGATATTTTAACATAATGTACTTCTTTCTGTATTTGATTCAGCAGCACAAATTATCTACATGTGTAACATGTGTTCATGTAGCTGGTTTTCCAAATAACGTTCCTCCAACAGGATCCTAGAATTTCAACTCTGTGTATAGTAACAGATGTGTGGTAATGCACAGGTCCTATTAAAAATATGCTTTCAGTGAGTAATGCTTTCAGTGAGTGCAATATCTGATACTACTGATTTGAGTTGCTGAGTACCTTCAATCTTGCTGACAGTAGCAGCTTAGTTGCTTCAAATGCAGGCTGGTTGTGTGTTTTACAAATTAGTCAGATTAAAAGAATATTAAGAAATGATAGCAACAAATAAAAAAGGGATTGAATTAATAAATACATAAGAAAAAATGAATATCTTGTTAATGAAATTTGTCTCCAATCCGTGGTGTCCCTCGGGGGTTCATCTTTGGTTTGGTGGTCTTCAAAATCTTTATCAGTTACACAGACTGTGGGACTGAGTGCATCCTCCATAAGTTTGCAGGTGACACCAAGCTGAGTGGTGCAGCTGACACAAGAGAAGGAAGGAATGCCACCTAGAGGGACCTGGACGGGCCTGAGAAGCAGGCCCATGAGAACCTAGCGAGGCCAAATGCAACATGTTTATTTGCATTGGGGCAATCCCAGATATGCGTACAAACGCATATCTTCTCTGGGAGAAGAATACCTTGAGAGCAGCCCTGTGGAGTAGAACTTAAGGGGAAGAACTTAAAACAGAGGACTATCACCACCTACTCTGCCCTTGTGAAGCCCCATCCGGAGTCTGCACTGAGGTCTGGGGCCCCCAGCATAAGAAGAATGTGGAGCTGTAGGTTTGGGTCCAGAGGAGGGCTATGAAGATGATCAAAGTGCTGGAGCACCTCTCCTATGAAGACAGGCTGAGGGAGTTGGGCTTGTTTAGCTTAAAGAAGACTCTGAAGAGTCCTCGCTGTGGCCTTTGAGTACTTGAGGGGAGGTTGTAAACAGGAGGAAGACCAACCTTTTACATGGTCAGACAGTGATAGGACAAAGGGGAGTGGCTTTAAAGTAAAATAAAGGGGATTTAGTCTAGGTGTTAGGAAGAGATTCTTTACTCAGAGGGTGGTGAGGCACTGGCACAGGCTGCCCAGAGAAGCTGTGGATGCCCCACTCCTGGAGGTGCTGAAGGCTGGGTTGAGTGGAACCTGCCCACAGCAGAGAGTTGGAACTATGTGATTTTTAAGATCCCTTCCAACCCATGCCATTCTATGATTCTATGATGATAACTACAGACCTGCATCAGGAGCTAGGGACCAGTTCTGTATCATACTGGAATGAAGATATTTAAGACTCCAAAGCTGATATTTAAATATTAGTCCTGAAAGCAACTGAGTACTTTTGATGCAATTTATGCATCAAAAGCATATGAGGAGTGGCTGAAGGAGCTGGGAATGTTCAGCCTGGAGAAGAGGAGGCTCAGGGGAGACCTCGTTGCTCTCTATAACTTCCTGAAGGGAGGTTGTGGTGAGCTGGGGGTCGGCCTCTTCTCTCGTGTCATTAGTGATAGGACTAGAGGCAATGGTTTCAAGCTGCGGCTGGGGAGATTCAGTCTGGACATTAGGAAATATTACTTCTCAGAAAGGGTGGTCAGGCACTGGAATGGGCTGCCCAGGGAGGTGGTGGAGTCACTGACCCTGGGGGTGTTCAAGGAACGATTGGATGTTGTGTTGAGGGACATTTAGTGGGAGCTATTGGTGATAGGTGAACGGTTGGACTGGATGATCTTGTAGGTCTTTTCCAACCTTGGTGGTTCTATGATTCTATGATTCTATTCCTTTTAAGAATACAGGGATTTGAAGGGATCTAGAATCCAGGCCTCTACCTGATTCCCAATGTTCACAGTGGTTTTTAAAATTATTTATTACTTCTTTTTCTGTGAGCTTTGTGGGAGGACTTATAGCTTGTAGGTCTTTTCCAACCTTGGTGGTTCTATGATTCTATGATTCTATTCCTTTTAAGAATACAGGGATTTGAAGGGATCTAGAATCCAGGCCTCTACCTGATTCCCAATGTTCACAGTGGTTTTTAAAATTATTTATTACTTCTTTTTCTGTGAGCTTTGTGGGAGGACTTATAGCTTAAATTAGCAGAACAACAACAACAACAACAACAAAGATGTAGATATCCAATGGAAATGAGCTTGCAACATGTTTCCTTGAAGTACCTTGCGAAATGTTTCAGATTAGTTGGCCGACTGTCTGCCTTGGAGAAACTGAGTGCTCCAAGCTAAGCTACCAGCATACTTATCACAGAGTACTGAACACAGAAATCCAAACAAGGAAACAGGGAACTTCAAGCCACAGACTGTGGCAAACAGGCATCTGTACTGAAAAGGATGTTTGTTTAGATTAAGATTAAAAAAAAAAAAAAAACAAAAAAAAACCCAACAGTATATAAAACATATTTGTATATAAAAAGATTGGTTAGCATATGGGAATTGCTAAGTCACAGCCTGAACCAATGATTGAGCACCTAGTGAAAGGACACAGCCAGTGCTAGGAGCACAGGTGAAAGCAATTCCCCCCTGTGATCGGAAGGGGTGGAACCAGGTTCTACCTCTCCCTAAGCCTCATTTAAGGGGTGACTGCCACAAAGTGAGGATCTCTACCTGGAGATCCCTTTTGTTTGAGTATTTGGTAAGCCCTGATCCTTGGGATGGGTAAGCAAATCTATCTTTCTTAAACTGGCTTGTGTCCATCACCTGTTTCTGGGGTAATTTAGAGCTGTTTATATGTTATTGTCTTTCATTACAGTTAGCTCCCATAATCTCAGAGGGAAAGGTACAAGTATTTTAAAGAAAATACCATGTCATACTTAATGCTGAAGAGGCTGAAATAATACTGATTCATTTAATAGACAGCTTACTTGATTGCAGAAAATTCTGTAAGTTTACTATCTAAATAACCTTTATGTAAAGGAAGCTTTTTTTTTTTTAAATAGGTATTTATTTGATTAGCGATTATTTCCTTAAGAAGTTCTATTGCATTGTTCAGTAAGATCCTATTTGCTGCAGAAAAGGACACAATATTCAAACATGCTAATCATTTAAGTAGCATTTCTTTACAGTAACCACCCTATAGTTTCCCACCCTATGCTATTCAGTGCATCTGTGGCTCAGTGCTTTAGCATTTAGTTCCAGCATGTAGTTTGTAATTGCAGTAATATAGGAGAGTGGTTTACTGCAGGCACAGTGCACTTAATGAAATTTCTGACAGCTTGTTTCAGATTTAGAAAGAAAAACAACAATCGCATCTATCCTTTTTTTAAACAAAGAAAAATGTGAACTATGAAATAACCTACGGATATTTTTTTCCTTTGGGAGCTGTGGGGCTGCAGGGTAATGTCAAAAAGTGCATGTATTGTGCTATAGCTCATGTGTTTTAGACCAGATGCAAATAACTAATGATAGGGTGCTTGTGTGGTAGAAAGGGAATTACTTCAATAGAAGCAGTCTGCTAAATATTAGATTTTTTTTTTAAGGTTATATTTTTACTCTGATTTTATGTTTAGTTAAACAAACTGATACAGATAATGGAGAAGAGATTATATTGCAATTTCTATCTTGGTTTTGCTTGGAGACTTTTGGAGGGGAAATGAGGACAAAGTTAATTTGACTTTGGACTTTCATGTTTGAATGAAAGTAAAGTAAGCTACAAGATGTATGGAATTTTGAGCAGCTGCTTAGGTGGCTCAGTTCTTCCACAAATGGGTAATCACATGGCTGATATTTGTTAAGTGTATTGAAAATGAATTCCTGTTATGGTTTTGTGGTTTGTTTTCTTTATATTCTACATCATAACACTATGTAGTGGGCTGGGAGTCAAAGAGCTAAAGCTTCAGCTCTCTTCTTGGGAGAGAAGAATGAACCACAAGTCCCTGAAAACTTCACTTTTTCATTTCTGACTTCTGGGGAGAGGGGAAGATGAAACTGGCTGGAAGTCATAAAACTATCCCTTTTCTGCTTGTTTCCTGTGTTTGCTCCCTGTCTGTCTCACCTTCAGAATTATAGTAAGGCCTTCCATTTTTGGACACTCTCTCATGTTATTTGATTTATTATATTCGATTCCCATTATATTTTATTATATTGTGCTGTCTCGCGGTCTGCTATCATATATAGTAAATTACTTTTCTCCCTTAGCTTGTTGCTGTGTTGCTGCTGGTTTCCCCCCCCCCCCCCCCCAGCTAGGCCCGTCTCCCTACCTTTTCCCTACTCTTCCACTTTTCTCAGAGTGTGGGACCTTGGTTCCTTTCATCCCTTGTTATAGGACTAGGTTGAGCTGCGACAATTCCCAATGTCTATGAGGAGTACTTAATTCTTACTGTTGCCTTCAGAAAGGTGTTACAATATTATTAGTTTGGAATATTTGTGAGATTGTTGTTGAGTCCTTTTATTGTCAACTCTGTGTTCTGAAAACTTGTAGCTACAGAGTGAATTACTCAGTTTTAAACTTTTTAGTTATCTGGTAAGGTTTCTGACGTTTATTAACAGACAAATCATTTTGTAGAACTACTGAAGAGGTATATGGTGCTAACCTATACATGGTGATCTTCATTTACTTAATAATAAATACAATTGAAACCTCTTTTGTTTCCCAGTAAATTTAAATATTTAAAAACTTTTATGTTGTGCAAAAATACAAAGAAGTCTTTTCCACTGTTTGGCTTATAAAGCCACATTTCTGTACTACTGTTCTTCTGGGGTAGTTCCGCTATTATCTGTTATAAAGTAGCAGCAGTATTTGTTGTATCTCTTTAACATTAGCAGGAAAAAGAAAGCATTAACTGGAATATTTAACCACTGTTATCATGAAGTTGTAATAAAACGACAGCATTTTATCGCTAAAAGCGAGAAACATTAGAAAGCATAGTCAGCATATATTATAGTGAAAAATAACTTTACATCAGAATCACTCACGCTTTAACAAATATTGCATGGATACCTTTGTTAGTAAGTCATTGATAAATTACTGCTTACGCTATAAAAGATTTTAATTTTCTTGTGATAAATCATAATCATAGTAGCTTTTTTCTCAGGCTAGCATCAATAGCTTTCTCCTTCCAAGTTATACGGAATAGAAATACAGTTTTTTGAGGTCTAGAACTTCTAAATTAAATATTCACACAATCACCTACCATTTTTCACCCACTTATTATGATGGGTATTTAATATATAAGTCCTATGATGGTAAATATTATCAATCTTATCATGTCTTTCAGGTTTAGATTTCTTATTTGGCACAGTTCTGCATGGAGATATCTGGAGCTATGTCTATCCTGTATTTTTTTTTTAGAGTTCTGGATTTATATAATCAATGCTGCCTTATAATACATTTGTTATGCCAGACCTTGAATTTGGAAGTTTCCTATTTGTTCATGTATTGTGTTGAAAGAGTAAAGAATGATGTCCAGCAGCGTACTGATGTTCTGCAGTGTGCAGAATTTCAGAGAATCAAGGAAAGGCAAGAATACTAAAGGTAATGTGTTTATCAGGTGTAATTTAGAGATCTAAATGGAAGTTGTAGGGTCTCCCTACTTTGAGATCTTCAGAAGCCTCCTAGATGTGGTTCTAAATAACATGCTCTGGATACCCCTTTTTGTTCAGAGGGTTTGAATAAAATGACCTCTGGAAGTCCCTGCCAGTGCAAACCATTCTGTCATTTTGTGTGATAGCAGAGGCCTGAGAGGGGCTGTCCTTAAAACATCTCAGTCTCCCCAGGTCTTCTGAACCTTCTGATTTCATAGCATTTTTCCAAGCATGGGACAACTTAGTCCAAACCTTTCATTTCAACAAGATTACAGTGCATACATTAACTAAAAGTTATTCAAAATAATTTTAAATAATAATCAGTGAGTAGAGATTCTTAAAAACAATGGGACATCTGCAAAGTTAAATGAAATAAGACGCACTCTCCAACACTGTGTGGAACAGTATGTTAGTTCCTACATTCTGGCATAAAACTATTCAGTCAGTTGCTTTCTTCAGGACTGAGAATATGTCTGAAACTTATGTTTGTTTGACTCTTGGATTCCCTTTCAGACAACAATGTACAGTAATTTGAAAGCCATTTTAGTGAGCATAGTTACCAATTTGAAACACATCTTATTCATATGCTCAAGATTATCTAGGTGGGCATTTCTACCTAGTTTATCATACAGCCTGTATGTAAGATGAAAATCTTCCTAAGTTCTTCATTTAATTTTTGTTACCATTCAATTTTCATTACTTTCAGTGTCCTGAAAAAAAAAAAAAGGCACATTCAAAAGACACAATAAGACTTCAAACAGCAGGGGTTCACATGTAGATCTGAGGAACTCTTCAGTGTAATTTATAACGTAAGAAAGACCGCACTGTGTCTGGATGATTGTCTCCAGACAATTGGGAGAAAAGGAGGTTATCAGGAGTACCCAGCATGGGTTCACAAAGGGTTGGTCGTGCTCGACCAACCTGGTGGCCTTCTGTGAAGTTGTCACTGGCTGGGTGGATGGGGGGAGAGCAGTAGATGTAGTCTACCTTGATTTCAGTAAGGCTGTTGATACTGTCCCCCATGACCTCCTTATAACAAAGCTGAGGAAGTATGGGATAGATGAGTGGACAGTGAAGTGGGTCATGAACTGGCTGACTGGCGGAGTGAAGAGGGTCATCGTTGGTGGTGCAGTGTCCAGCTGGAGGCCGGTAACTAGTGGCAGCCCCCAGGGGTCTGTGCTGGGTCTGGTCTTGTTCAACATCTTCATCAATGACCTTGATGAGGGGATAGTGGCCACCCTCAGCAAGTTTGCTGATGATACGAAGCTGGGAGGATTGGCTGACATGCCTGAAGGCTGTGCTGCCATTCAGCAAGACCTGGACAGGCTGAAGAGATGGGTGGTAAGAAACCAGTTGAGGTTTAACAAAAGCAAGTGCAGTCTTGCACCTAGGGAGGAATAATTGCATGCACCAGTACAGGTTGGGAGATGACCTGCTGGAGAGGAGCTCTGCAGAGAGGGACCTGGGCGTCCTGGTGGACGGCAGGTTGGCCATGAGCCAGCAGTGTTCCTTTGTGGCCAAAAAGGCCAATGGCATTCTGAGGTATATAAAAAAAAATTGCCAGCAGGTCAAGGGAGGTGATCCTCCCCCTCTACTCTGCCCTGGTAAGGCCTCATCTGGAGTACTGTGTCCAGTTCTGGGCTCCCCAGTATAAAAAAGACAGGGATCTCTTGGAAAGAGTCCAGCGGAGGGCCACAAAGATGGTGAAGGGCCTGGAGCATCTCCCCTGTGAGGAACAACTGAGTGAACTGGGTCTGTTTAGCCTTGAGAAAAGAAGGCTGAGAGGGTATTTGATCCAGGTTTATAAATACCTGAGGTGTGGGGGCCTTAGTGGTGAGGCCAGACTCTTTTCAGTAGTGCGTCAGGACAGGACAAGTGGAAATGGGATGAAGCTAGGGCATAGGAAGTTCCTCATGAATGTGCACAAGAACTTCTTTACGGTGAGGGTGACGGAGCACCGGAACAGGCTGCCCAGGGGGGTTGTGGAGTCTCCTTCTCTGGAGATATTCAAGACCCGCCTGGACGCCTACTTGTGCAACCTGCTGTAGGGAGCCTGCTTTGGCAGGGGAGTTGGACTCGATGATCTCTGGAGGTCCCTTCCATCCCCTACAATTCTATGATTCTATGTGTCTGTGTGTTGACTCCAGTAGTGATCAGTAGTGGGTGATCAGGGAAAGTACATTAACAAAGAGCATAACCTTCTAACTTCTGAGTGTGAGAATTAGTTTTTCTGCAATATCTTTGATAGGATCCCTGTTTCTGAAATTGATAAGTGATCTTTGGATAAATTCCCAACTGTTTCCCACATATGGGCATCAAATTAATCTGTTATTATGTATTTTTTTAGTTTAGTCTAGAGTCATGGACCTCATGTTACTGAGATTTTTAGGGAATGTCTCAACAATACAGCCCAAACAAAACATCACAAGAAGCTGCCATTATCTAAGTAAGTTAATACGAAATCTATTTTACTAAAACACGTAACTAAGGTTATAAATCTAGTATAATGTACCATTTGGGAGTTCTGTGTGGATCAACACTGAAATGTTGCAGCCTCATCTATTGCATCTTTGAGCATCACAACATAAGCAAGATAAAAAGCATCTGAGATCTACTCTGTAAATACATGAGGTAGATTTAATACTACATTCAGAGGTGCATAAACATGAACTCAAAACCAAATTGCTTCAGTGTTATCTGATGCTTTTTGTTTATTTGTTTACAGTTCCATATGCTCATTCAGTTTTCTGAATTGTTTTCTTCCCTTGAAAGATGTCAGATGCATTTCTCAGAAATAAAATAGTTACTTATTGTTATTATATTTAGGCTTAGACATTTCAGCATCAAGCAACACTCATTCTACAGCATATTACTTCTGGGATTAAACCTGGGATTCTGTTATGTTTACCCTTCATACCCAGCAGTACTTGCCATGTAACTATGTTCTTTCCTGTTCACTTACACAGACGATGTGTTGTAGCTGAATTCAGCTATTCAGTAGTAAAAAAAATGAGTTGTGAAATTACAAGGACTTTTGAAATTATTTAATACTTCACATGTATCTGTGTCCCAAAAAGTACATTACAGTAGTAATGTACAGTGTAGTACAAGTTCTTACATTAAATAGGTCAAGAAAATGCATTACTTTATTTGCAAATGTTTATTCAATTTTGAGATATAATTTCTATTCCAACTAAAATTAATACTATTTATGGCTCTTTCAAAACATTCAGGTTATCAACAAATAGGCTTTCACGGGGGAAAAAAAAAATCTGAAGGACACATTAACCTGTGGAGTTGCTCCATATCCTACTCACAAGAGATCTTACTCTGTTTTATAATTGTTCTCACATGTAGCAGAAGTTTTTTCAATCAAAAGTCTTCTTTCAGTCAGCTGGGAAGTAGGGTATACATGCATCACATTGGCTCAGGCATGTATTTACTTTTACTTATACTCAAGTAGCCATTTATTATGTTAATACACAAATGTGCAATATATGATTCTTCAGTAGACTTTCAAGTTTCTCTTCCCTTCCTATTCAAGTGTAGGATGTAAATATGTTGAGAATGGTGTGTGTGACGTATTAATTTTAGCAGCTTTCTCTTTGAGGTTGGGAAATTTTGTCACTATTGAGCTTGGTGTAAACAAAGCCAATTTCCTGAACTTCAGGACAGAATTTTTCATGCCTGCTATGCATATTATAGAGGAAGGGAAAGAAATGTTCTTAATTACTTTACAAGGGGATTATTTTGTCCTGACAATTTTTTTTTTTTACTTCTTTGTCTTGTATGTACTTCATCTGCAAATTCTTCCAGTAATGCATTAAATTCTTACATGAGTTTTCAGTAATTCAGTTATTTTCTGTATTTGTGATTTTATAGTAGGTAGATTTACCCATTATCATGGTTGAAGCTGGTATAGTTTTCTGATTCTTTCTTAGTAACAACTTACTTGAATCAAATGATATATAGCAAAAATTGCAAAACTGATGAAAGCAGCATTTCTGAACTGCAAGTTTTTTTAATGTAAGTGCTGCAGATAAGTGATGTAGGAAAAATCTTATTTGAAATTGACAATATTGACAAAAAAGAAAAAGAAATGATCTGAAGTAGCAGGTCAGGTATACCTGTTTTTTTTTCCTGAAGTTGACTGTGGTCGCTATTCTGGTGTAAAAGTAAACAATATAATAAAAGAAAAAAAAACACACTTAATTTGAAAGTGGTATAACAATAGAGAGGAAGGATCAAAGGCTCTACTATTGTTAAATAAAGATTAAAATGGATTTTTAAAAAGTTATAGTAATTTATATTCACACAAAGTAAATATAAGGTGAGAAAAGATGAAACTGGAAAATATTATTTAATGAACTGAACAGGAAAACCTATCAAAGGATGCATCGTAGAACAGATAAGGTTGGAAGAAAGCTCTGGCAGTTTTCTGGTTCAGTCACCCTGCTCAAGCAGGGACATTCATGTGGTTTGAGGGTGGAGGGATGGGAGAATAATTTAAAGTATAAATAGTAAGGAGATTAGACAGTATTCTGTATGGGGTTATTTTTCTTCAGGATTTTCACCATTTAACCATAGATTTCCTTGTCGAGGAAGCCAAGTGAAGCATTTGTTTTTTATTTATTCCCTTTTGTTTACAAGAAAATAATGTTGTGGGGAAATATAAAATATCAAGTTTTCAACAGCACTAGGTTTTAGGTCTGCATGAGCAAATTGATGATAACCTAATTAGCATAACTGCTTTGTAATAGGAATGAAACAGGAAGTTTTTTTTCTGATGTATCAATCACAACTAAACCATACACTCACATATCAAACAGTCAATATTTCAACCTAGGCAGCAGAGAACAGAAATCACTGAATAACCTTCAATTAAAAAACTTGTATGCATCTAGCCATGAATATTCTGTAAACAAGGAGACTGAATCTATAGAGTAAATCACCATGAATTATCCACCTCCTCCTTTCTGGAATGAAGTAATATCTACTTCAGGTATGTTTTTCCTGGAACATTTTCCCAGATTTGTATGAGCTGTGTATATGTAAATGAAATGTTTGTACTCACCTGAAATCAGTCCATTTTACAGCTATAAATGTTCTACATTGAAAAAAATACAGAAATCCAACAGTGAAACACTGCAAATCCTGAATGAGAATAATGGCATGCTGGAGGGAAGTCCTAACTTTTTTTGTTCTCTAAAACACATAAGCGAGGCAAGATTGTGGTATTCTGTAGATGTATGTAGGCACACAAAACTACAGCTCAGGAGTACATTTTGCTATTTTTTCTTCCTGTAAGTAATGCTCACTAGTAATACATGTCCATATTTCAATGTTAGATATTTTCAGCTGTACCTTCATGGATAAAGCCAAATGACCTATGGAAAGTGTAGTCTGAGTGTTTCACATTTACACGTTTTGCCTTTACTTAGGGTGATAAGCCTTTAGCTGACTGTGGTAAACTTTCAGATATGCCACCTGCATATCTTAGTCTCTCATGCCATTGCTTAGTAGTTGATAGATGCATCTTCTGGCTTTAAAGGAGAAAAGGTCATCTGTGTATTTGTTTCTGCTGGCAAATATACTAGCTTCTGTCATTACCATCAGAACTGGAAATTGAGGTGTTATTTTAATGACTGTAACCAACTCCCAGGGTATGATTTCTAAATTCCTCTTAGGAACAGAGGAGTTAGTTGGTTCAGGCACTTTGCAGTATACATACAGTATTTCCAGCCATATCCCAGGGAAGACTTGCAGTGTGTTCTGGAAAGTGTTATCTGTTGTGTAGAGCTGGTCATAGTAGATACTGGAGAAGGGAGGCATTGCCACAGTTCACAAATACTGGGAATCTGAATAGGGAAAGCAAGTAGAGCTACAGCTAAAATCTTTTTCAAGCTATTTTTGGAGATGATCAGAGGGTTGGGACACCTCCCCTGTGAGGACAGGCTGAGAAAGCTTGGGCTTTTCAGCCTGGAGAAGAGAAGCCTCTGAGAAGACCTTATAGCAACATTCCAGTACCAGAAGGGGGTTTACAGGAAAGCTGGGGAGGGACATTTTATAAGGGGATGTAGTGACAAGACGAGGGAAAATGGCTTTAAACTGGAAGAGGACAGATTTAGACTAGATAATAGGAAGAAATTCTTTATTGTGAGGGTGGTGAGACCCTGGAACAGGTTGTCCAGTGAGGTTGTGAATGCCCTCTCCCTGAAAGTATTCAAGGCCAGCTGTATGGGGCTTTAAGCAACATATTCTAGGGAGAGGTATCACTGCCTATAGCAGGGGGTCAAAACTAGATGATCTGAAAGCTCCGTTCTAACCCAAACTATTGTATGATTCATGACTTGTTACACCCTCATAATTTCCAGGAATGTTTTAAATGAGGAGTCTGGAAATAAAAACCTATTTACATCAACTTAGGTAAACATACTTTACAATTGCATGTCTTAAAAGCAAACATAAACAGTTACTATAGCTCTTTTCTGTTGTCTATCTTTCGTTCCCCATCTCCCTAAGCAACTGGGATTTGTAATAAACTGCTCAGGCTAACATTTGACCTGTTGTCTTAATCTCACTATTGGGTACGCATATACTAGAAGGACTTCCTCTCCCTCCTATAAATTGGAGCAAGACAGTTATCCATGTGTGTACTGTTCTGTTCGTTTTCTCTTATTTAATATACTGATGTATCCTATGAGATTCTAGGTAGACTAGAGAAAGAATGCTAATAACCAGTTTTGAAATTTCTGGTAACTTTGTGAGGGAGTGGGGAAAAAAAGCTCTGAAAGACTTATCAGTCACTGCTCCTGTAATTGGAACAATTTGTAGTAGTGTGTGATAGTCTTCTAACACTGTAGCCTTTCTCTTTCGTGTAACAGTATGAAACACGAATTTCAATATATGAAATGCAGCTGGGATACATCTCTAATCATATCTCATCCTGAATTTATTTTGCATTCTTTGTGTTGTGTGATCAGAAGAAATGGTAATCAAGTGGGAACTTTTACAAAATCTGATGAGACTTCAACTTTATACCTGCTGTACAAGACTGATTTTGAAACTTACAGTGGAACATTTACTTTTGTATACATATGTAAATGGTTAGATTATATTGTATTAAGTTTTAATAATAAAACATCTGAGCACTTGTAAAAGCATAAAGCTATTGCTAATATTCATGCATTTGCAAGCCTTGAACCACGTGCCAGTATATGTAGGTATATGTTTGGATCTTGTGAAAGGAAGGAAATGGGTTTATCAGTCCTGTGTGAGTAGACGTGACTTTTATACCAAACTGAAGAAGGTATTGTTTTCAAAGGCTGTTGATAAGAACCATAAGCAAAACTGAAAAATCAATGGGGTTTAGATTCCAAATAACTTCAGAAAGTTTTATCATGAATTTAATTTCTCTGCCTTAATTCACTCTGGGGACAAAACCTCTTTCTTCATGTCCTAGGTAATGCTCACTATTTCTCTCGCTATTTAATTTAAGAAGTTATGATATCAGGGTGTTTGTATGCTTTAGAGAATATTATTTCAATCACCCAATATAGTAATGAGGTAATGTGAGTTCATGCATTATTTTATAAAGGCAATATAGAAATTCAATTGAAAGAATTGTCATTTACAACTCTGATAGACTACAGATACTGTTAGTCTAACTTTTGGTACAACTGAAAATAGTTTCAGAACTGCCATTGCTTTAGTGCAGTTAGTATTTAGCTCACTGTAAAATTGAACTATGTAGTGCCAGCCATGCTTTGTAATTTAACCAGGCATTAAGGAAAGCCTAAGAAAACATAACAGATTTTTTACTCTTTAGACAAGGGTATTGGCGAAACTGATCTGTGAAGGATTTTTCAATCAATGAGACTCAAACATCTTTTGTGAAATAATTCTGATATGATTCACATCAGGAAGACGTCTGCTTTAGGCAGGTTGGTGATACTGGAAAATGTGTATTGAGAGCTTTCCCCCTGTATAGTGGAGATTCACCAACTGTGGTGTTAACAGGAGAAACATTCCTTAATGCTAACCACCAATGGCACATGATTGTACACTCTTATTGAGCATTTTAAGTTTATGAATTTTAGCCTATTTAAAAGAAGAAAACTTAGTTGAAGTAATGGCAAAGTTGTGACATAAATGAAATGATAAAAAAAAAATAACACCCAAGTTATTTAACTCTTCTGAAATAGGTGTTCAGACTAAACAGGAGAACCGCTTTGCCATTCATTTCTTGATGACCATTCCTTTTTTTTTGGTGACTTCTAAACTATGAAGTCCAGTAAGTGCTGTAAGATGACTGAAACTGTTTAAAGTGATGGTATTTCTATATTGTGAACCATAACGTTGCTAGTATTATATTAAACAATTCTTACAATACTTTGTTGTAGTTTGGTACCAAAGGAATTAAAAAAACACTGTGAAGAATCTTGTACATTAAACATATTTCTTACAGTTGCAGAAGTTAGTGCTTTATTGTTTGATGTAATTTTTTTCCTTTCCTTATTAATTATTCACCCATGGAAAGTATTTTATAGTTGAAATAACTATGATTCCTTCAGGCATGTTTGGGACAGAAAGAACATCTGAAGCAGTCAGTATAGATTCACCAAAGGAAAGTGTACCAGCTTGTTCAAACAACACTTCCATGATGAAATCTCCACTCTGATAGAAGGGAGAGAAGATGTTATCTATCTTGATTTTAGTGAGACTTTTAACACTGTATACCCTGTGAAGTCTTCATGCAATTGCCTTCTCACTGGGCTTAATGAGCGGACAGTGAGATGGATAGAAAGCTGTATAAATAGTCATGGCAGGACTGCAGTGACCAGTTGCAGAAAGTCAGCTTGGGGTCATTAAATAGTGGTGCACCCTAGATATCAATACTGCATGCAGTCCTGTTTAACATCTGCATTAATGATTTGGATGATGGAGCAGAGTGTAACTGCAAAAAGTTTGCAGATGAGACAGAACTGGGAGGAGTGAGTGATATCAGAGGATCATAATGCTTTTCAAAGGGACACTGTCAGCTTGGAGAAGTGTCTTGTTAGAAACATTATGAAATTCAACAAAGGGAAGTGCTGAGTTCTATGGAACAACCCCAAGCACTGATTTAAACTTGGAGTCCATTCAGAGAAACAACTGCATGGTGAAGAAGATTTAGGTTTCCCAATGGACACAAAGCAAAACAAGTGTCAGCAAGGAACCCTTGTCACAAAGAAGGCTGATCCTCAAATGCATGTGTTACCAGCAAGTTGAGGGAGGTAGTAATTCTCTCTGCTCAACACTGGTAAGGCCACATCTACAGAGCTGTATCCAGTTCTGGTCATCCTAGTATGTGAGAAACACAGGCATACTCTCAGTTCCAACAAAGGGCTACCAATGTTATGAAGGGACTGGCACTTCTCTTCTATGAAGCATGTGTGAGAGATTGTTCAGAGTGGAAAAGAGAAGGCTCAGGGGGATTTTACCAATCTCTACATATACCCAAAGGAGCAATGCAAAGACTGAAAAAGGCTTTTTTTCAGTGATGCCCAGGGACAAGATAAGAGGCAACATGCACATACTGGAGCACAGGGGTTTCCACATCAGGAAGAGTTTCTTTCATCTGTGAATGATGAAGCACTGGCACAGGTTGGCTAGAGTGGTTGTGGAGTACCTATCCTTGAGGAGATTCAAAAATCACCAGGGCATAGCAGTAGGCAACCTGGTCTGGGTGGCCCTGCTGAGCTGAGGGTCTGGATCAGAGGAACTTCAGTGTTCCTTTCTAGTGAAAACCATTCTGTGATTCTACCTGACAAGCAGATGTCCATAGTGAATGTTAGATATTTGTTGAGCAGCGATTCCAACCTCACTCCAGTATGTATCTAGGTTGCTGTCTCCTCAAGGTAACCATAAAACCATTTATTGATTTGATTGATTTCATTTTATTTAAAAAGTATATTAGGATTGTGTTATAAAAATTATTCTAGCCATGGCATTATTCTGTAAGAATATAATCTATGGTTTGATTTCTAAAGGAAGGTGCAGGGCTGATATAAATAAATGAATAGCATATCAGGCCTGTCCCTGAAACTGTAGAGGGATCTTGCTCCATCTTACTAAGGAAAAGATGCCTTATCTGTTTTTTTCCTACTTGCTTTGTTTGCTGCTGATAACAGAGTTGTCAATGCATACAAGATGATAGCAAGAGATTTAGACAAGTAGAGAACTACTTTAGAATTACACTTGAGAAGCAGAACTAGAAGAAGCCTATCTCCATTCTACTTCGGTTTCTTTCTACATGAGGATCACCTATGTTTCTCACATCATAAAAAGAGCAACCATATATATACGTGTGTGTATATATGTATATATGTATGTATACGTATATACGTACGTGTATACACATATACATATATACAGGCCCAATGATCTTTGCTGCAGAATATCCTGTCTTTTAGAAATAAAGAAGAGACATTTCTATCTTATCTATTGATTGATCTATCAATCTATTTTAATACCTCTATTTTAAATGCCAGAGGAAGTAAAAGTCTTGATCATCTCAAACTCTCTGGATTTAAGTCACTATTAGATATAAAATTATAGAGTGATAGAATCATGAAGGTTGGAAAAGACCTCAAGGATGAAATCCAACTGTCAACCTATTACCACTATGCTCACTAAAACATATTCCTAGGTACATCATCAATATTTCACAGAAGTGTTAGTAATTTCACTTAATGGATAGCAATTGAAATTTATTATAGAGCTGAAAGATACTGAGTCTGACAGATACAATTGCAATGTGTGGAAAGACCAACATACTGCAAAATATTCTATGATGGTAGGAATTTGTTTGGAAAGCTTTATATGATATTATAATTCATAATGTCAAGATTGTGGCATGTTTAAAGAAGTTATTTTAATTCAGCTTTAAATCTCAAGCACTACAGACTAATGAATTCAGTATTAGCAATCTAAGTAAGAGGAAAAAATATTCTAAGTTTAGCTTTAATTCATGTTAATGTCTATCTAACAATAGGCTAGCCTGTCTAGAAACAACAACAGTGAGGTAGCCTGTTTAGCTGTCTGGGCGGAAGTATATATTAAGAGCTGTTTCAAAGCCTTTTTTACATTTGTTGTTTCACTTCTTAGAGTGGGAAAATTCACAATTACTTCACAATACAGAGAACAAGAAGTTATATTATCTTCTGTAAAATAAAGGCATAGAGCTTTCTGTGTAGTCTCCTATAATCAGCATCTGTTTTGCTACTGGTATATCTATCTTTATGTGTTTATTTCTACATTAAAACAATAAGGAAAATCTCTCTCTTCTTCCCAATTTGTGCCTCCATTGTAATTTTTCTATTGGCTCCCTAGAGACACATGATATTAGCTGCAATTACTTTCCTATTAAGAACTGAAACAAGGACTGTGAGTGTGATTTTAATAGCTGATGGAATACAATAGTCAGTGCCAAATCCTGAAGTTAATTTATCTTTTTATATATTTATGTTGCAGAATACGTTGATCCTCACTACAGTCTCAGTAGTAATTACTAATTTGCATGATTTCATAAGTCTGAGCAAGATATACCATCTTGTAGGAAAAAAAAATTATTAACATAGGTATATTTAATACAGGCATTAGTTCTTATATTTGCACATTTTGTGTTCCACAGTTATATTAATTAAAATGCAAATGTATTAGCAGTGGTTACAACTGGATATTAAGTATATGGCAGCTGTGTACCATATGCTGTTCTAATCTCTCTCTAAATTTTCAATTGTTTTTCTAAGATCTTTTGAAATTTCTCCCACAGTGTGATTAACTCTTTTGCATTAAACACGTGGTAATCACAAGGACGTAGTCAAAAAGTGAAGTGCCATACCTTAGTATTCAAATATTTGGAGGAAGAAAAGTGAAAACTTCCCAACGCAGAATCACCTAGTGTGTTTCTGATTGAACGTTCATTTGTTCAGCTATTTTAGTCCAGGTTGTAGAAATGTTGTATTGGTGAATTTCTGAAAACCTGAGGGAAAAGAAAACAAAAACATTTCAATTATTAAGTCAGTTTTTCTGTAAGTATTTAAGTAATTTCCTTGGGAGTTCATCAACATATGTAGCTCTATGAAATGTGTGATTGACCATCATATTCTATAGAATGCAAATTGGACACTGAGTACAATACAATACTGAATACACTGAATACATGCTAGATCACTTGGCATGTGCAGAACAATGAGAGGATCAGGCCTGGACAGCATGGGTTCATCAAAGACAGGTTGTGCTTGAGCAATCTTAACTCCTTCTATGATTGAGTGACTCTCATGGTGAATGAGGGAAAGGCTGTTGACATAGTCTATGCAGCCTTCAGGAAAGCCTTTGAGACTATCTCCCACTGTATTCTCCTAGAGAAGATGACAGCCTGTGGCTTGGACAGGTACTCTCTTAGCTACATAAAGAACTGGCTGGAAGTCCAAGCTCAGAGAGTGGTGAGGACATAAATCCACCTGTGTGTCCAGTCACAAGCAGTGCTTCCCAGTGACTGGTATGGGGGCCTGTCCTGCTTAACGTTTTTGCTGATGATCTGGTTGAGGAAGTTGAGTGCACCTTCAGTAAGTCTGCAGGTGACACCAAGTTGGGAGGAAGTGTCAATCTGCCTGGGGGTAGGAAGGCCCTACTGAAGAATCTGGACAGATTGAATTGCTGGGCTGAGGCCAGTGGGAAGAAGTTCAACAAGACCAAGTCCTGCACTTTGGTCACAACAATCCCAGGCAATGCAACAGGCTTGTGACAGAGAGTCTGAAAAGATGTTCAGGGGAAAATGTTCCGAGGGTATTGGCTGGCACTTGGTTGAACGTGAGACCGCAGTGTGCCTGTCTGGCCAAGAACACCAATGTCATCCTGGCTTGTATCAGAAGCAGTATAGCCAGAAGGAGCATGGAGGTGATCATCCTCCCATACTCAGCTCTGGTGAAAACACATCTTGAGTACTGTATACAGTTTTGGGCCCCTCACTACGAGAAAGACACTGAGGCCCTGGAGTGTGTCCAGAGAAGGGCAACAAAGATGGTGAGGAATCCGTAGTATAAGTTTTATGAGGAACAGCTGAGGGAATTGGAATTTTTTAGTCTGGAGAGGATGAGACTCAGGGAAGACCTTATCACTTTTTATAACTCCTTGAAAGGAAACTGTGCCAAAGTGGGTTTTGGCCTCATTTCCATGTAACTAGCAATAGGACTAGAGGGAATGGCCTCAAGTTTGCCAGGAGACATTCAGGTTGGATATTAGAAAAATGTCTTCTCCAAAAGATTGGTTGAGCAAAAGAACAGCTTGTCCGTGGAGCTGGCTGAGTCACTGTCCCTGGAGGGTTTACCCTTTAAGGAAAGAGGTAATTTAGTAATTAGGGAAACAGTTTAGTGGGGAAATATTTGCAGTAGGTGTGTGGTTGGACTAGTTGATTGTAGAAACCTTTTCCAACCTTAATGATTCTATGGTTCTATGACATTTTGCTAAATCCTGCATCACATAGAGTTTCTAAGCATATTAATTTCTATACAGATATATTTGCCAATTAAATTTATAATCTCATCAAAAACTAATCGATTTTATTATATAACAGCATGTTATATAAGTAAATGGTAGGATTTACTTTTCAAACTCATGCTTTTCATTCATTCTTTAAAACTTTTTTGTTTAGTGCAGCATCCATTTCTTGTTAACAGGCTATTCAACATACTCCTTTTAAAGAGCTCCTTAATTTGTACTCTATATGTCCTATTTCTTTCAAACAATAATTTCACTCTTCGTATTGCAAAGTAACTTTTCTGAAGTCCCAGCTGTGAATATGCATGTATGTGAGTTATGCCTTGTTTTTTAACCATTTTGACACTACCTTATACAGAATGAATATAATTACTTCATTACTTTCAGTGGTCTCTACTTATCTCTGTCTTCCAATTCAGTGATTAATTGAAGTGCTAATGTGTAATATCTCTTGAGATTATTAAAGTAGGAAGATTCACAAAAGAATATCTAGTAAAGAGAACAGATGATAGAAAAAGAGTAAAATTGTACTTAATAGTGTCACAGTTTTTCAGCCTAATAGCATCATTAGTTAATGCCATTTAATTAGATGAAATGATAGAGATCTTAGATTTTAAAATGGATTCATAATTATGCATAAAAAGGAACACTTTTAAAAGGGCTTGTAATGGACCAGCATATAAGACATATAAAATGCATTATGATAAGAATACCAGAAGTAAACTTTTCAAAAGGAAAGTTTTGCAAAATTAGATCTGTTCTATAATCAAGTATTGGAAAGAACAAATGGAAAAAATGCCCTATTATATGAAAATTTAAGTATTGTCTATTCTTGAGTATCTCTGCAGCATGAGAAAAAAAAATTATTTAAAAAATTAGCAGATTTATTTTTGTTTATCACAGATTGTTACATGATTTTGTAGCTGTGGTATAAAGCTCACTGATAAAAACAAGTTATTTTACGGCAGATGTAAATCTGGAAATCTCCTGTTTTCAAAAATATCTTTAGTTGGCAGAGGCCTACATGTGAGCTAAGATCGGAAGCCATTTTTCTGTTGGTACAGAGTATACAAAAGCAATTTCAGAAGCTGGAGATAAGTTTAAACCTGAATAAATGCGTAGCCCATATTACAGTGTGCTCTGAGGAAAAACTTCAGGTAGAGAATTCCCATGCAGAACAAAGTGAAAATTCTAAAATTCTCCTAACAGGGTTCTGTTTTGATGAGAAAGGCAAGACTTGAACTTTTTGTTTTCATCATCTTAATGAAAAGTTCTATTATAGAAAATAATACTGTCTCATAAAGCTGTAGTGAAACAGTTCTGTAAACACTTAGGTTATACTATTATATTTTAGTATTAATAGTATATTTTTCTGGCTTTTTTTTTTTTTTTTGTGGAAGGTAAAATGGTCATTGATTTAAAAAAAAAAAAAAAGTAGAAAATTTATGAAGCTCTTGAATGCCATTTTATGAAGTGCTTCTTTTACTCTGAATGTAATAGTCCAGAGATTATAACTTTATATGACTCAACCACATGAAAAACAAACAAATAAACAAACAAACAAAAAAACCTGAATATATACTCACTAGGTTTCATCTCTCCCTTGGCAGGTTATACTTAGACACTGGAAGTAAATTGGGTGGAAAAACACATGTGCACTAGAGAGGAAAATGGTTTATTTATCTGCATAGAAGAAAATCTTTACACACAGATTTCTGTTGCCAGAGCTTAACGTAACTTGGGCTTCACGTGCATGAAAACTGCTAATTTTTTACCACCTACTTGCTAAGTAAGTTCTGAGTATCTCCGAGAGTCTCCCTGACTTTTGTTATTGTTGTTGTTTACTTTTATTTTTAAATGCACTCTTTCCCCTCAGGTATGCTTTTGATCATACTAATTGCTGATTAGCCTTACACTGCTGATCTTGACAGGATGGGAAAGCCACTGTTCATAGTCAGTGATGGTGGAAAGCATGTGTCAGTTTTAAATTACAATGCTTAAAGAACAATTTACCGCTTGTTATACCTGAGAGACTAAATTCACAGTTAGTGAGACACTCTTTGCCTTTTTGCAACAAAACAGAAAAATATATTGACTGTAGTGGGAGAACTGGAAAAAGAATGGCGATGACATGTGGAGAAAGGGTTGGCCACTTGGAAGGAATATAGGGAAGCTATCGCAGAATGCAGAGATGCAACAAGGAAAGCAAAAACCCAATTTGAATTAAATCCGGTGAGGAAGAACAACAGCAAGAGCTTTAAGTGTATCAATAACTAAAGGAAGACCATAGGTAACATGGACCTGCTGTTGAATTAGGTGGGTGCCCTGGATAACAGGGGACACTGAGAAGACAGAGCTACTGAATACTTTCTTTGTTCTAATCTTTATTGTTAAGACTACCCTTCAGAAATCCCTGACCCTGGAGATGAGAGAGTTGGGGGAAAGGAAGACTTCCTCTTTCTCGAGGAGGTTAGAGATTGTTTAGGCAAACTCAGTGCCTGGCAAATCCACGGGACTTGACCAGATGCACCAAGAGAAGTGATTGTCCAACCATTTTTTATCATCTTTGAAAGGTCATGGAGAATGGGAGAGGTGTCTGAGGACTGCTTGAAAGCTGATGTCACCCCATTCTACAAAAAGTGTAAGATGAAGGAACTGGGAAACTACTGGGCCAGTCAGTCTCAACTTTATCACTGGGGAGGTGATTAAGCAACTTACTCTGCATGTCATCTACATGCAAATGTAAGAAAGGTTATCAGGAGTAGTTTATAAATATCTAAATGGCAAGTGTCAAGTGAATGGGGCCAGGCTCTTTTCAGTTGCAGCGGGCAGTGGTAGAATGAGGGACAATGGGTGCAAACTGGAGCATAGGAAGTTCTGTATGAACTTTACTTTGCAGATGGCAAAGCACTGCCACAGGCTGCCTGGAGAGGTTTTGAAGTTGTCTTATCTGGAAATATTCAAAACCCTTCTTGGACACTTTCCTGTGCAATCTACTGCAGGGAAGCTGCTTTAGAAGGGGGATTACAGAATCGAAGAATCATATGGGTTGGGAATGATCTCTGCAGATCATCTAGTCCAAACCCCTGTCAAGTTTGCTAGATGAAAGGATTGCAGCATTTTTCTTTCAAGGAAAGACTCTGAAAAATAGGATGGTTCAGCCTGCAGAAGAAAGGGCTCAGAAGGGGTCTCATCAATGTTTATAAATACCCAAAGGGCAAAGAAAATGTAGCCAGGCTCTTTGCAGTGATGCTCACTGCCAGTACAAAAGGCAGTGGACACAAACAAGAAAACAAGAGATTCCATCTGAACATCAGGAAACACTTTTTTACTCAGAAAGCGGGGAACAAGTTGCTGAGAGAAATTTTGGTCGCCTTAGCCCTGGAGGCATTCAAGGCCAGGTCAGATGGAACTCTGGTCAACTTGATTTGGTGGATAGAGTCTTTGTCCGTAGAACTAGATGATTTTAAGATTCTTTCTAACCCAAGCTATTCTATGGTTCTGTGATTCCGTGATAGCATTTGATTCCAAAACTCTATGATTGTGTGATTCTTCAATATGAGGGTGTCTAAGCATTTGCAAATTTGCATACAGAAGTGGTGGAGGTCTCCATATAGGTATTCTAAAGTCATCTGAACGTGGTCCTTGACAACCTGTTCAGGTATTCTTGCTTGAATAGTGAGTGAAACAGATGACTTCCGCAGGTCCTTTCCAATCTCAGCTATTCTGTGATTCTGTAAAATCTTCATGGAATAACTTATTGTTCTGCTATTTTCTTTTGGTGATCCATATATATGGCCATTAAAATGCCTGCAATCTGATGAGGACTTCTGTGGAGATATTAGTAATTATCAACAACATACTAAAAGTCATTCAAGTTTCTACTTAATTGCTGTGTGCTTCATATAGTTTATAAATGGAGACACAAACAGGACTATTCTCCTACTTTACACTATTTGTTTCCTACCAAGTAAGCAAACTGGAAACTACTAGAAATGGAAATTAATAATATAATCAATTTGAGTGTTGCAGTTATCTAATCCTATGATTATTTGGGGGTAAAAAAAGTTTGCTTTGACCATATTTATTGCATTTTGTTTTTGTTGTTGTTTACTTTAATGTTTTGGTAGAAATGTTCAGTAGAACAGGTGGAGTGCGGTGGCTGGTGGTCTGTAGGTTGGAGTGTTTTCCAGGGTTTCAGTTTCACAGACTAGCCTGATTTAGAGAGCTTATGGCATCTGAAGCCCTAGACAAATTCCCTGGCTGAGCAATAGACTTTTAGGCGATTGGGCATACTGCAAAATATAAGCAAATGCTAACCTTCTCAGAAAGCTCTTGTTTTTTTCTCTCTTTCTTTCTTTTTAATTTTTATTTATTTTTCCAGAATAGGAGCTGAAGCCAATTCTTAAACCTAAAAAGTAATAAATGGAATTCTTGCTTTCTGACTGTGCTTAGTTGCTGTAATACTGAGGCTTTTGAGTTTATCACCTTGACTTTGTATTGTACCCAGCAGCTCTAATTATCATTTCAGAAGGTTTTTACTTGTCAGCCTTAACAAAGGTCTCAAAACACCCTGGGGAAAATTCTTACTCAAATACCCCATTATTTATTGCTTCCCTAGTCCATCTTGAGTTAATTTCTGTTCTTCTGCGATAATAAACTAAACATTTTTACTGAAGGTGTTGTGAGGATTATCTACTCTACAATATGCTAAGTAGGACTATGTTTGAATACTGAAACTGTAGCACGGTCTGGTGTTTTTAAAGTGTTCTGAACATTAATGTTTTCAGGCAAAGTAAGTCTTCACTTCCTGGTTAGACATACATTCAGAAAAGGATTCTTGAATGTGATATATGGCTTACTAATGGGGGAAAAAAAAAAAGACTATCTTATTATCAGAATGGTTACATAATCACTATTACACAATCCTAAAATCCAAGATTCTTATTTACCTAAGTTCTTAAATCTTTGGTGGAGGCTGAAACTTTTCTTACAAATCTGTAATTTTCACTTGGTAGTCTTTATATTCACTCAGTGCTTAATCTCTATTGATATAAATCATCATGCAAGACAAGTATAAAGTCAGTTAGTCCATAAAGATACAGATGTCAGAACTTCTGACATTATTCTCCTGCAGGTGGCCTGGTCTGTTAAGTACCAAGCAGCTTGCATACTTTCATACACATTTCATTCTTCCTTCCATAACTAAAATGCTCAGCATGTGCCTCCTAACTGATATCTAAAACTCTCCAATATCTCTTGGAAGGTTTCATAGTACTCTGTTACTATGGGCTTTGATCACATACAAAACATCTTTGTAATGCCTTTCTTCTGGTCCTTGGATGGACTCTGTAGTACTGATGTTGCAGACTGAACAGACATCTGTCTGTGTGTCATGGAGTTATCTCTAGACCTGTCTGTGTTCATGATGGGGAAACAACAGGTCCACAGGTCCACCGTCCTAGAAAAGGGGAAGGGTAGGGAGATGGGAGCTGGGCCTGAAAACAGGACAGCAGCAACGACCTGAGGAGGAAAGTTAATTTACGAAGTACTGTATCGGAATGCAAGATAACACAATATAATGCAATATATAATTGGAATTGAGGTTAATAAATTAAATAAAATGATAGACTGTCCAAAACTAAAGGCCTTACTCTCAATTGAAGGCGAAATGGCTGGGGAGCACACCTACAAACTGCCCAGCAGCGAGAGAGCGAGTCCTGTGACTTGCAGGTCTTATCTTCCCCTCTGAATGGAAATTCCTCTGGGTTATATAGTTCTTCTGTTCTGAGAGCCAGGTATTTGGAAAATTGCAGTCCATGGAAGTGGGGCATTAAATTTTTAACCCCAGTTCTTTACATGATGTTATGATGTGGAATACCAATAACAATAATCATAAAACCATGACACTGTGACACATACAGTATTTGCTAAAACACTTCTACTGGAATGTTTTTCCAGAGGGTAGCATTCATGGTTAGATGATGATAGCAAACTGTCCCCAGATTTCTTCCCTTGCACTTTCATGTGGATAAGACTCTTCCAACTGTTGTTCTATTGTGGCCTTTGGTCCTATGTGACCATTCCAGCATATACATGATCCAATCCTTATCTTGAAGTAGGTAAAAAATGTCTCCCAGTTACCATAACTAAAGGGGGAAGAAAAAAAAAAAAAGGATTTAAAAAATAGTATTTCAGGGCATTGAAAATGTTGCAGACAAGACATGGTGATACATTTGAAAGTTTGGTAGTTTTGGGGTTTGTGGGGTTTTTTGTGTGTGTTTTGTTTTTTTTTTTGTGTGTGTGTGTGTGTGTGTGTAGATGTTAAATACTTAAATGCAGTGTGCAGGAATAGAAAATAAAAACACCATTGAGATGGTACCCTTTACAAAGCAAGCTTCAGTGTTCCAATGGAATGGAATAGGATGGGATAGAATAGAATACTTAAATATTTCAGTTAGCAAGGACCTGGAAAGATGCCCAAGTCCAATCATATGACCACTTCAGGACTAACCAAAACGTGCAGTATTTTAATAATAACATTATTAATTAACATTAATAAATATATTTTTATGGATTCTTACAAGGAGGTAGGACAAGCTTTGCAGTTTATAATTTGATATGAAGTGTTCCAGTTTTCTTCAGAAATTATTCCAATTACCAGATCAGTTATATTCAATTTATTTGACATTTTCTATTCTGACCACTAATTTGCACCAGCTGACAAGTCTTCCTTTTTTCCTCACAGTAATCTTTGTCATTGATCTCAGAAGTCTGCTTCAGCTAAGCAAATTGACTGACATTTATATGAGTAACAAAACAGGAATACAATTTTGGAGTTTATAGCCATGCCCTCAAGAGCATCAGAATCAAATATTAGAAAGGGCTTTGATCTCATGGTTAGAATAAGCAAAATAAAAGTCCAGCTCAGCGTGGACCTAATTTATCCTCCTCCTTGCCTGTTTTATTGTAATAGGTACTGTGATATTTTCTTTATGAATGACTTGAGAAACTTAAATGTAAATGAACTCATGAAGAAAATCTAATTGAGCAAGACACACTGTTTATTAGGGCTGCGGGAGTAATAGCAATATCTAATCAAATGTCATTAAGCTCCCTGAAACGTTCAGTTTCTGAACTGTAAAAGATTTCTTCAGAGAGCCACAGAATCACAGAATGGTTAAGGTTGGAGGGGACTTCTGGAGGTCGTCAACCCCTCCTGCTCAAGCAGGAACATCTGAAGCTGGTTGCTCAGGATGATATCCACATGACTTTGGAAGATCTTAAAGGAGAGAGACTCCACAACCTCTCTGTGCAACCTGTTCCAGTGTTCAGGCACCTTCACAAGAAGAAAAGAAATTCTTCCCGATGAAACATACTGTGTTCCAGTTTGTGCTCATTACCTCTTGTCCCAGCACTGGGAACCACTGTAACAAGCCTGGCTTTTTCCTCTTTGCACTCTCCCTTCAGGTATGTATAGACATTGTTGAGATTCCTCTCAAGATGACTCTTCTCCAGACTGAATGGCCCAGCTATATCAACCATACCCCATATGAAGAACTGGCTGACTGGCAGAGTGCAGAGGGTTGTCTTTGGCGGTGCAGTGTCTGGCTGGAGGCCGGTAACCAGTGGCAGCCCCCAGGGGTCTGTGCTGGGTCCGGTCTTGTTCAACATCTTCATCAACGACCTTGATGAGGGGATAGTGGCCACCCTCAGCAAGTTTGCTGATGATACGAAGCTGGGAGGATTGGCTGGCACACCTGAAGGCTGTGCTGCCATTCAGCAAGACCTGGACAGGCTGGAGAGCTGGGCAGTAAGAAACAGGATGAGGTTGGACTCGATGATCTCTGGAGGTCCCTTCCAACCCCTACGATTCTGTGATTCTGTGATATGAGTGGCCTCCGTTGAACTTTTCAGTATGGCTAGGTCACTTTCCAGCAGAACTGGACTCAGTACTCCATGTATGTGTTCACAGATACTGACTAGAGTAGAAGGATAACCATTCTTTCCTGCTAGCAATATTTTGCCTAAGACAGCCAAGAATACTATTAGCCATCTTAGCAGCAAGAGAATGTTGCTGACTTGTTCAACTTTGTGTCTACCAAGACCTCTAGGGTTTTTTTTTTTTTTTTTTCTGTTAAGCTGCTTTCCAGTGGTTTGGCCCCAGTATGTCCTAATGCCTGTGGTTATTACTTTCACAAGTGCAGGACTTTGCGTGTCTTGTCAGCTCACCTCTCCAGCCTCTGGATGGCTGCCTGTTCCTAAGATGAGCCTCTCCCCGCTCTTTTGTGTTGTCTGTGAATTTGCTGAGGATACACTCTGCAACATTGTCCACGTTATTGTGTAGTTGCAGAGAACCTTTTGGTTATGACAAGGACAGCCTTTTATTTTGGAAAACAAAATTTGGTTGTGTTTTTAGGATTAAATGTAAAAAATAAAATCAATCCCTTAGCTAGAATATCTGGAACAGGAGACTTTTATCAAGAAATCTAGTCATGGAGCAAGTTACCATGGATATTGAAGACTATTTTAATTTTCTTTTTCTTAAAAAGCTGTAATACTAATACCGATTTCTATAATTGTATATATCTAGATTATAATAATTTACAGAGTATATTATTTTATTAAGAAGGAAATATCCAGGGACGCATCTGTGCAACACAATCTACTTGGGCAGTTTTGTTGCAGGTAGTAAATGGAGAAGTGAAAGACTTCATTGGTGTTGCATGTACTCTTTCAAATTATTTCCCCAAGTGAGACCAAATAAGGTATAACCTGCTTTAAGAATTTGGTTTTGAAAATAAAATATGTAAAGGTGTAAAAGCATAGACAGAAATTTAGTTTGTCTGACCAAAAGAATTAAAGATTTAATAAATACCACTTGCCAATTTTTTAATTGAATAGATACACAAACTGTTCAACTTTACCTCCTTGGGAGGTACCAACATGTAGTACATAATACCAGTACAGAGATCATACCTCCATATTTTGTGTTTATTTGTCAAAAGCAATGTACTTTCTCTGATTGTTTCATCTTGTTTGTAAGGACAGAATTATGATATTACTTTTCTTTTTTCCTCACAGTTTCCATCTTATTATACTATTGTTAACCTTTTACAAATAATGGCTCCGATCTCAAAATATTTTAAATAAATTCCTACAAATTCCTACAAATTTGACTCACATTTATATAAAACAAGGTTTGGATCAGTCAATCACACTGATAAGAAATTTAGATCTGATTGAAAACCCATTGAATCTAGCAAAAGGATTTTCATTTATTTCAGTGAGTGGGCTTCTTCTTTCCTGAGAAGCTAGCTGCTCTCAGTGGATCCACTCCTATGCATGTTTCTGTATGAGTGTATTTGGTATTAGGTTGGCTTGAGATTTTTTTTTAATTCAGTCGAATTACTATAGAATTAATATAAATATATATGTGCAAATGTATTTCTGTTTATATGCACACATCCAGTTTATGATATTGTAGCATTGCACTTTTTGCAGTGCCCATAAGGCTAAGGAAATTAATTAGAGATTCCAGGATTAATTCTAAAAAATCTGAGCAGGATAATTCAAGCTCCCAGATGTGAATCATATCCACAATTTTGCCGTTTGTATAACTACAGGGATGTAATAAAATATGGAAATGGGGAATGTATGATAAATGGTAAAATCAATTGTCCTTTGTCATTTTATACAAATTTATAAATTCAACATAGTCTCATTCTTTAAAAAAAAGACCCTTTTTTAATCATCTTTTCTTTTTTGCCTTATAAAATGAAACAGTATATTTTGACAGTGCACCTACGTAGGCCACTAGCTACAGTAAATTTCATTGAATGTTATGCAGGAGAAAATTATAAGTGGGAAAAAATAAAAGATGATGAAGTAGGCTTTGTTTTAATTGTCAGAGAACAATTATTACCATTTTTCAATATCTAAAATTATTGCATAGAATCACAAGGTTGGAAAGGATCTACAAGATCATCTAGTCCAACCATCCTCCCATTACCCTTGCTACCACAAACCACTAAACCATATCTTGTATCTTCTCATCCAGATGCCTCTTGAACACTGCCAGGGATGGTGACTCCACCACCTCCCTGGGCATCCATTCCAGTGCCTGACCACTCTCTCAGAGAAAAAGTTTTTCTTATGTCTAATCTAAACCTCCCCTGGTATAACTTGTGGCCATTTCCTCAGGTCCTGTTTGTTGCCTGGGGGAAGAGGCCAAATCCTTCCTCATTACAACCTCCCTTCAGGAAGTTGGAGAGTGCAGTGAGGTCTCCCCTGAGCCTCCTCTTCTCCAGACTAAACAATCCCAGCTCCCTCAGCTGCTCCTCATAAGGCCTGTGCTCCAGACCCCTCACCAGTTTCGTTGCCCTTCTCTGGACACGTTCCAGGACCTCAATGTCTTTCTTGTAGTGAGGGGCCCAAAACTGAACACAATACTTGAGGTGCAGCCTCACCAGTGCTGAGTGCAGGGGGATGATTACCTCCCTGCTCCTGTTGGCCACACTATTTCTAATGCAGGCCAGGATGCCATTGGCCCTCTTGGCCACCTGGGCACACTGTTGGCTCATGTTCAGGTGAGCATCAGCCAACACCCCCAGGTCCCTTTCCTCTTCACAGTCATCCAGCCACTCAGCCCCAAGCCTATAGCACTGCATGGGGTTATCGTGGCCAAACTGCAGGACCCGGCACTTGACCTTGCTGAACCTCATCCCATTCACCTCAGCCCAGTGATCCAGCTTATCTAGATCCCTCTGAAGGGCCTCCCTACTCTCAGGCAGATCAACACCACCTCCCAACTTGGTGTCATCTGCAAACTTACTGAGGGTACACTCATTCCCCTCATCTAGGTCATCAATAAAGATATTAAACAAGATAGGCCCCAGTACCGACCCCTGGGGGACACCACTTGCAATGGGTTGCCAGCTGGACTTCATTAACCACTACGCATTGGGCACAGCCCACTAGCCAGTTCCTTACCCAAAGGAGGGTATACCTGTCCAGGCCATGGGCAGCTACTTTCCTTGGGAGAATACTGTGAGAGACAGTGTCAAAGGCTTTGCTGAAGTCTAGGTAGACTACATCAACAGCACTTGCATTATCATATATGTGAGAGTAAAAGCAATGTGGGATGTGGTAATATTGTTAGACCTATAACTATGGCTTAATATTAGATACTGAATCATAGAATCACAGAATATCCTCAGCTGGGAGGAACAGATGAGGATCAAGACCAATGCTGAAACCTAAAATTCAAACCATAGTTCTGAGAACGCTATCCGATTGCTTCCTGAACTCCAGCAGCTCAGGCCCGTGCCCACTGCCCTGTGCAGCCTGTTCCATGCCCACCACCCTCTGGTGCAGACCCTTTCCCTGACCCCCAGCTGCCCCTCCTGACATAGCTCCATGCTGTTCCCTTGGGCCCTGTCACTGTTACACAGAGCAGAGCTCCGCGCTGCCCTCCTCTCCCTGTGAAGAGCTGCAGCCACCATGAGGGCTCCCCTCAGATTCCTCTGCTCTGGGCTGAACAAACCTAGCGGCCTCCGCTGCTCCCCAGAGGTCTTGCCCACTGGCCCCATCACCATAGCCCTCTTTTGGATACTGTCCTTCTGATATTGCGGTGCCCAAAACCACACCCAGTGCTGGAGGTGAAGCCACACAGCCCAGAGGAGAATGGAAAAATCCCTTTCCTCGACTACTCAGAAGTGCTGGGCCTGGTGCACCCCTGGATACTGTTGGCCCTTTTGACTTCAAAGTCAGACTGCTGACTCATATTGTTTGCTGTGAACCGTTATCCCCAGAGCCACTTCAACATGGCTGTTATAGTCTCATCCCTCAATCTATACGTATATACATGGTTGTCCCACCCAGAATGTGGCAATTGCTCTTGTTCAATTTCATGCAGTTGTTGATTGTCTTACTCACTAATTTTTCAAGATCTCTTTGCAAAGCCTTTAAAACCTAAAGGCAGTCAGCAACTTCTTCTAATTTAGTATCTTCTGTGGTATCTTTTGTAGTTTGCATTTGAGTACTGTGTCTAGACGATTTATAAAAACATTAAGAACTGGCTCTAAAATAGAATCCTGAGGAATCCCAATAGTGACTGGATTCCAGTCTGATGTAACTGCATTTCCTATAATCCTCTGAACTCAACCTGTGCATCAATTGTTCATCCACATCCTTTATCAAGGAGGAGGTGGAGATTTTGTCCAGAACGATATTGTGAAAAACAGTATAGTATACTTTCCTGAAATAAAAAAAAAAAAAAGATTACACCAGCTGGCTTCCCTTGGTCAACAACATGGGTGACCTCGTTATAAAAGATAAGTTTGTGAAATAGGGATTTCCCCTTATTAACACTACGTTAATAACACTGACTTCGAACAATAATTGCATTGTATTTCAAGTGTTTTTCAGTAACTCCCAGAGCAATTGTACTGCACAATTGTACCAGGCACTGAAGTGCAACATGAATATTTATCTGTGTAGATTTTCTTTAACCTCTGGTTATGGTTTATTGTTTAGCTTCTGGTTATTAATGAAAGAGTTCTACGAACACCTGTCATCTCTTCTGGGCATCTAGATGGAGCATGGGAGATATCAGCTACCAGTTGTTTCATGACCTTGATTATTTTCACTGCTACTTTGTTCCTCTTCTGCAGAGCAATGGAACATTTCCAAAATAATCAACTAGGTCAAATTCTTTAACGTTACTTAGAGTTCTGGTTTCTGAAAGATATGTCAGAGTCAGAACAAATAGAGAGAATATGAGCAGGCCAACTAAAACATAAGATACCTTCTGTACAAGAAACCCTTAGAATTACATCAGATCTTCAGATTGAAAAGGATAAGACTGAGAGGGAATACAGGAGGCCTTCATGATGGATGGAAAATATCAGGTAGAAGTGGTTTCCTTTCAGCTCAGGACCAGAGAAACCCACGAGGGAAAGGTATGTTCAAACCAAAATGAAATAACTAGATACTTTATGCAGGGTTTACTGGCAAAGGATTTTGTGGACACCAAAACTATAGTCAAAATTCAAAAATCAGTAGAGAAACTCCACAAGAGTCACAAGGATGCTGGGATAGTAAGATGTAAGATCTCAAGTTTGGAATTCCTGAGCTTCTGTTTTTTTGGGAGCAGGGGGGTATTATAGGAGAGTTTACTGTACTCTTCTCTTAGATAATCACTGGCAGAAGAACAAGAACATTGTTAGTTGGTCTAGCTGAGCACAGTGTAGCTGTTTGTGCTCTTAATCTAATCTTCCTCAAGAGGTTATGGAAACAAACAGAAAATAAATTCATATCTAATTGATCTCACCACAATTACTAAATTCCCTGCAGCCACTGCAGTGTTCTTTTTGCCAGTTTATTATTTTATTATTTTATTGCTAAAACAAATTTAAAACCATTGTTCCATGTTTGTCAGTAAAACCTTTGGGCAGATCACAATGTTTCTTGCTACTCTGTTTTAAAATTGGAATGAAACACTTTTTTTTCTTCATTTAATACAACAAAGTCAACATACTAAAGTTGATCACTGTGTGGACCATAGGATTACCCTGGAGCTCTATGCCTTATGTTTTCATCCCACATAGAAAATATACTAAATAAGTGGCTCGAAACTATGGCTGAAATAGCTCCCCAGTGAGTCAGAAGCATTTTGAGAGAGAATTTTTGTGGTTATGTTTTATGTTAAACATCGCAGTTTAACATAAAAGATTGTGCTCACTATTATTACAGGAATCACACATCATACTGTTTAAAATAGACCTTCATAATAGCAACTATTTGAATGGCTAGGTCTTCTGACTTTGTTTAGAGTCAGCCATAACATATCATTTAATTTTTGGACCGGAGGTACCCCTGAACAAAGCAGTGACAAGAGGTCAGACAGCACTGCACAGAACTGTTTAACGTGGTTTTATTTAGGTACTGAATGCCATCTTTGGTCTTACACTATAAAAACTGTATATTAAATGATGCAGAAATAAAGAAACATAGTATTCTAAAACCACAAGGACTCTTCTGAAGAAATAAGCATGTTTTCAAACATTCCTGGGCCAAATGAAAAGTGTTTGGCTTGTTGTGGTAGCATGTATGGCATCTGATAGTAGCACAAAGCAGCTTACTTATGAATCTGGTGTGTAGTTTTTCTGGGCAATTGTCTGAATGTTTTTCTGGACACCACTGTATGTTTTCTTAGCACAAGGAAATCACAACTTTCATACTTTCACAACTTTCACATCTTTTGACATTGCTTTTAGGGAATTTCAAAATGCTTAGTTTTAGATCTAACTAGCAAAATTTAAAACAAAAATGAAAAAAAAAAGAAGAAGAAAAAAGAAAAGAAAAGAAAGGAAAAGAAAAAAAGAAAAGAAAAGAAAAGAAAGAAAGGAAAAAGCAAACCACAACAGCAACAAAACAGTACTTAGATTCTTCAAGGAGTTACTAAAAGGAATTTCCCATTCACTATGTAGTTCCTCACACATGACTGTGTGTGAAGAACTAGCTGAAAGATTTTTATAGGATGGGTGTAAACAGCAAAGGGAAAAATGACATCACATTGAACCCTCTTTCACATAGTTCTGATCCAGAAACTCCTAGCCATATTAAGGAGACTGTTTGTGGAGAGGAAAGGAGGAAGAAGGGAGAGAGGTCATTAAAAATATATTGCCTTATTACCTGCACTTCAACTTCATAATGACTTTTATCTCTTGATCGTAAAGATCAAGTATTCCTAACAGAGAATAAATAAATGTTTCATAGTCTCAGGGAAATGAATATTTGCTGATATGAATCAAGAAATACAATTAATAGAAACAAGAAGTCAAGAAGAAGAAAGCAGTAGAGAAATGAACTCACATTAATTAATTCTTAAATCCAAAAGAGCTGCTGTTATGAAAGATGTGTATGTTGCAAGCCAAAAAAAAAAAAAAGCAACAGATTTTCAATGAAAGAAAACTGTGCAGTTTTAATCTTGTCTTGTACCATGTATCCAATTTGATAATATCTTTATTTATGTAATGCTGTACTGCATTCCAAATCTTTGCCTCATTTATAAGATAAAATATCATATGGCCTCTCTGCTTAGGATATCATAATTTCAAAGCAAATATCATTTTTATTAACGCTGAAACTTCAAGAAATTTTCTTTATTTTTCTATTTTTCTATTTTAAGAGTATTTCAGAACTTCAGTTATTAAACAGTCTTAGAAGATAAATCCAGTGTAAAGATAATTATTTTTACATTTTTTTTCCACAGTGTAATAATTATGCTATAAATAGAGTCAAAGTGTTGTCTAGTAACTTGTCTCACAGTGAATCATGTTTTTACAAGAAGGCATTTTTTAATTTATTAGGCAGGCAAAAATCCATATTGAGTAGGATGTTTTGCACCGACTTGAGAAAAACTTATGTTTTGAAAAATACAGAGGGCTTATGAGCAATGGCATGAAAAATGAACATGAAATCACGCAAAAGAAACTTCAGAAATTAAATGGAAACAGAGGTATATTGTTTTGTTTGAGTATTGATTAATTTAGCACACATTTGAATACACGGACTTAGGATACAAAAATTGATTCAGATGAAAGTTTATTATGATTTGTAAGAGGAGAAAAAGTAAAGTTTTTAAAAATTGTTTTAATACTTTCATTAAAGGCATATCCACAAAACTAGCATAACTGTTTTATTACCTGCTTGTCTGTTTGTAAAAAAACCATACCTCTTTTTTTCTCTCTCCTTCCTCCCCAAGATTAAAAATCTAAAGTTATTTTTATTATTTTGTGTTCAGAGGAATGAATAAGCTTCACTTGAAATGCTTGAAGCAAAGGCACGTCTTAAGAATAACAAAAGAAATCAATAGAAATGGGTAATATGTCTTTCATTGTGCATATACATCTATATCAAAAGCTTTTAAACATAGGTTATTCTGAACTATAGTTGACTGTTACATACATCAGCGTTAGAAACAGTGCACAAGGTAACAGTACCTTGGGTCTTTTGTGTTTCCTGCATTCTTCAGGGAGAGACCTGAAACTGAGAGTCCTTATGGGTGCACTGGAGAATAGTCGCCCATCCTCAATACTTTCTGTGCACGTTGTGAACAGCATGTGGTATCAGAGGCTTTCTCTTCTCATAGCACAAACACACTTGAGATCAATATGGAAGAGAAGGAAGTAAGAGATTAACTGAAATGGCCTGTGGTTCATTGAAACAAGGAAGTTGGTAATAATAAATCTCCCTCTTTCCTTTATCCTCTTTCATTGCTGAATGGTATCAACATACACAACACCAAACCCAATTAGATTTTTTTTGCTGCTTTAAATTTTCACTGTCTTTTGAAATACAATATTTCTTTCAGAAAAAAACCAAGAAACAAAAAACTTCTGATAATTTATTAAAAATAGTAAATTTCTTGTTACTTTTGTTGAATTCAACCCTTTCTCCTGAATGCAGTCTCTATTCACTTCAGTGGCAAGTGAGAAAATACCTGGGAAGAGGAACTTACTCAAAACATCCCCAAGCAATATTGCTAGCAGTTTCATAAGACATCTCTGGGTGCTGTCCCCATGTCACTGAGGTACCAGATGTCCTCAGTCCACAGGATTGATGCTTATATGGTCATTGGGTTTCTTCAGCTTGTCTTATGCCTCTGGGCTTCCTAGGCATGTGGAGGTTAACCTGTTATCACCTAGCCAACACTGACCTTTTTGTGTAGTGTACTGAAGGCTTCCACAAATACAGACTGTGTATTTCATTAGTTATAAAACCATGAGCCATGCACTTAAATTTTAGAATTCAGGCAATAGCTTCAAATTTTGTGGGCCTGCTTATACTCAAAAGATGTATATGTTTAACTATCATGATAGGATGGAGTTTTAAGTTGTAAACAAGTATCAGAGTTCAAGTAGACTACTTCCTTTCAAAGAAAATGTCCTGATTTTCAGACTGAATTTGCCCATTACGCCTTTTAATCATAAATTAAACAAAACAGGGAGCAAATGAAAAGATTGAAATCAACCAAAAGCAGGAAAAGCAGACCCAGATAATCAGACAGACAAGTTCCCTTTTGTGTGAGAAAATGTGAGTATGCATGAAGCTCTGTGCAAGGTTGGTTGACAAGCCAATTGAATTCTCATGAGTAAGAATTTATGAGCAGACCAGTATTGCTGAGATTGTAGTGAGTGTCTGACACGGGTCAATTGACAAGTAAAAACAAGTGGATTAGGCCTTCATAGCTATTGGAGGGAAAACACAACAGATAATCCAAAGGAGTTCTGGAGACCACCAAAGGCTATGACCTGACTCACGTGATGGAGGACCTATTCAGCAGAGTTGCACCACTGGACTTCATGCTCGTCAGGGGGAGTTAAGTGTTGCACCACATTTAGAGGCAGACAGAAAATTCTCCCATGGATTATCCTTATTCTTGCAGTGCTTTTGTTTCTACAAGAAAAATATTTTATTATAAGATTTATAAGATCTCTATTGCTGGGCCCCACTTAGGAGTTGTTAGCTGTTCTGACACCTCCCTTGCAATCAGCGGTTGCAGTATATAGCTTGCCCGTAAAGTACAGTACAGAGTTAAGTACAATGCAGAGCTAAGTGTTTTTAACATGATAAACACTGCAGCACCAAAGACTTCTAATGTTTCTGCCAAGTTATTTTGTGAACAAAGACTGTTTCACCACACTGTGGCTGCTACGGTACAAATGAAAACTCTTGAAGAATCTTTTTTAAAAAAGAAGCTAGAATGATATGCTGAAAACCCTGTTTTATTTACTTGACTTTCTTCCTTTATGTTACTATGGGAGAATTTTGCTCTAAATGTGCTTTTCCAAATTCCAGACAGTTTGTAGTAAGTCTTTGCTCCTGTCAACCCTTTGCTTCTTTGAGCGAGAGCTGATTCATCACTGTGCACAGGGAGTAAAGGAGGAAGAATCTTGATAGATAGGGGGCAGGAGTATGGCAGAACCATGCCTACACTGAATCTCACTGTTAGTGGACAACTTTACTTCTGTGCACTGTGATTGTGGGACTGATAGAAAATTCCCTTTAGTAAGAGAAAAACATAGTGTCAACAGGAGTCAGTCTCTGCTTTCCACTCTTGTCCTTGCTGAACCAGCACTTCAGTACAAAGGTTTACAAAAAAAAATTTCAAAGAACATAAAGCCAGCAAAAAAATAGCCCCATCGATGTCATTTTCATTCTTCCCTCTGTTGCTTTGAGAGTATTTCACTAATAATAGCCTGTTTTTTGTTGTATTTTTGGTTTCCTTCTACACCCTTCCTCCCTGCTCCCTTTGATGTGAGACATCAAGCTGAGACAAAAACTAAACTTTGCCAAAAAAGGTCAGAACTATCTCACAAAATTGTTTGTGAAATGGTAACAACACAAGCAGAGGTAACCCACAGTTTCACAGCTGCTATGACAGCATTCAAGCTGAAATGCACCATCCACTACCTCACGCCCGCTGTCTGGTCTCTGTAAAGCTTCAGCAAGCACCAATGAATGTCAATGAGTGCAACTTTTTCCGCATGGAAGAATTCAATGACACACCTTTGCTTCATATGCACTTCCATGTCAGACACTATCTTGTCAGACTGCTCTTCTGCTGTCACCTGTTGCACAGCAACAAAATGTAACATAATATTGATGGGAAGCTTCAGTTTCTACTGGCATACCACCAACACCTGCCTTTGATGTTAAGGGCCACATAATAAAGTAGGAGGCATTACTTTTGGAGCATCCCTCACACAATCTTGGAAACCTTTGGAAAAACATATTCATTGAAGTGTTAATGAAAAGTTTCTTCTCATTTAAGTGTTAATCTTGATGCATTTACATACATGTCACATGTGTGATTTTCTCTGAATTTTCTATGAATTCTCATAAAATTAGAATCTTTTTACAAAGAAGAAAACAAATGCAGAAAAATGTTGGTTGGAAAGGTTTAATACTGATACTAGGTATCAAAAAAAGCATCACTATATCCTCAACATTAACTTAATAGATCAATTTGGACACTTTAAAACCCTGAGATAAACAAAAGCAAGAACACTTCCAACCAACTCAAAAAAACCTGCCAAAAATGTTCAGTTTCATTCTTTGTTTAAAAATGTGAATCAGTTTTGTAAATGAATATAAAGCATCTGTTAATTATATAAATGTTCTCTCTGTTATACATTTTAGTAACTTATTTATGATGCAAGAAGCTTCTAAATGATTACATTTAATTATGCTTTGGCTGGTGATGGATCATATCTAATTAGCTGACAAATGTCTCTCTTATAATGTCATTGTGCTGCATTATTAGGCTATATGTGTCCCTGAGTCTTATCCACTCTCTTAACTGTCAAACAACAGCTAAAAATAAACAAAACAAACAAACAAACAAAGAGAATAATTTAAAAAATAATAATTAAAATAATCAAGATTTTCTTTTGTCTTTGGCAAGAATGTAGCCCTCTCTTATTTGAAACAACATGTCAGGGCTGGGGCATGAGACCATTAACTCAGCTGAAGTGCCTTTAAACCAGCAAACTGTCACGGGGTTAATTCGTCAACTGGAGAGTCAGGGAGTGATTAGTAAAACTCACTCACCTTTTAACAGCCCCATATGGCCGGTGCGCAAAGCCAGTGGAGAATGGCGGCTGACGGTAGACTACCGTGGCCTGAATGAAGTAACACCCCCACTGAGTGCTGCTGTGCCAGACATGTTAGAACTCCAATACGAGCTGGAGTCAAAATCAGCCAAATGGTAAATATAAGGCCCTGGTGGACACTGGTGCACAGTGCACCCTAATGCCCGCATCCTCCACCATACGTGCTTACCATGGTGGAAGCAACCACTGAGTGGCTTGAAACATATGCAGTACCCCATGCTACCGCCCGAAACACCATATTGGGTCTAGAGAAACAAGTCCTGTGGCGACATGGCTTACATGTCGCATGACAATACGAGCAACAAACAGGTGGAGCTCAAAGCCATTATAGAGCAGGAAAGCTATGACTCAGTCACCATCGTGGTATCATGGTGGGATCGTTCTCATGAATGGAAATCTGCAATAGAGGACTATAAGCTCTTCAGAAGAAGTAGGCGAGTAGGGAAGGGCAGTGGGGTGTGTTTGTATTTTAGGAAGTATTTTCATTCTGTTGAGTTCAAAGCTGGGAATGATAAGGTTGAGTCCTTATGGCTAAGTATTACACAGAATCACAGAATTGTAGGGGTTGGAAGGGACCTCCAGAGATCATTGAGTCCAACCCCCCTTGCCAAAGCAGGCTCCCTACAGCAGGTCGCACAAGTAGGCGTCCAGGCGGGTCTTGAATATCTCCAGAGAAGGAGACTCCACAACCCCCCTGGGCAGCCTGTTCCAGTGCTCTGTCACCCTCACCATAAAGAAGTTCTTGCACACATTCATGCAGAACTTCCTATGCTCCAGCTTCATCCCATTTCCCCTTGTCCTGTCCCCACGCACTACTGAAAAGAGTCTGGCCTCACCACTATGGCCCCCACACCTCAGGTATTTATAAACCTGGATCAAATCCCCTCTCAGCCTTCTTTTCTCAAGGCTAAACAGACCCAGTTCACTTAGTTGTTCCTCATAGGGGAGATGCTCCAGGCCCTTCACCATCTTTGTGGCCCTCCGCTGGACTCTTTCCAAGAGATCCCTGTCTTTTTTATACTGGGGAGCCCAGAACTGGACACAGTACTCCAGATGAGGCCTTACCAGGGCAGAGTAGAGGGGGAGGATCACCTCCCTTGACCTGCTGGCAACGCCCTTTTTTATACACCGCAGTATGCCATTGGCCCTTTTGGCCACCAGGGCACACTGCTGGCTCATGGCCAACCTGTCATCCACCAGGATGCCCAGGTCCCTCTCTGCAGAGCTCCTCTCCAGCAGGTCATCCCCCAGCCTGTACTGGTGCATGCAATTATTCCTCCCTAGGTGCAAGACTACACTTGCTTTTGTTAAACGTCATCCTGTTTCTTACTGCCCAGCTCTCCAGCCTGTCCAGGTCTTGCTGAATGGCAGCACAGCCTATTAGGGGGAAGACCTTGTGGGAATACATTGTACACCACTAAATGAAGACGAAGAGCCAGATGAAGCAGTCTAAAATTGGCAGAAGGCATGTGATCACTAGTTCTTGCGCTTTTAGAGGATTTCAATTTACCTTATATTTCCTGGAAATACAATACAGCAGAGAGGAAGCAGCCTATGAGGTTTCTGCTGGTAAGAGAGCCTACCAGGAGAAGTATCCTTCTAGACATGGTATTTACAAACAGAGAAGAGGTGGGAGATGCAGTGGTCAGAAGTTGTCTTCGGCAGAGTGACCACAAAATGATAGAGTTATAGAGTGATAGAAAACAGGTGCAAGCCATTTGCCTAGCGGATGGGAGAAAGGCTATGGACTTATGTCATGGTTTTATTTATGGTCATTGGTATTCCACATCATAACATCATGTAGTGCACTGGGAATTAAAGCGTTCATGTCCCAGTTCCACATGCCAAAGAGAAGAAACTACATTCCCCAGAAGACTGTTCACTGTGGTGATATCATTCCTGCACAGGGGGGAACGCATATAAGGTGTTGGCGGGTCATTTGATGCCCTCTCTGTCGCCTTCCTTCAGCTATCCTCCCTGCTGCTCAACTTGACTGTCGTGTCTACATCTCAGCATTAGTGTAAGGCCTTCTTTCTTCAGACAATCTCTCTCTCTCTCTTTTTTTTTTTCTTTATATCTGGTTTGGTCAATCCCAATTCTAATTATATTGTATTATACTGTCTTATCTTGGGTGTTTTTTTTTTGTTTGTTTGTTTGTTTTTTCCATACTGTATTTAGTAAATTAGTTCATTTCTCATCACATTGTTGCAGGTTTTTTTAAAAATAATTTGGGGTCCCCTGTTTTCCTATCTCCAGAGGTGTGGATTCTGAGAAATCCCACCACCCCGCTCGTCATGGAACCGGGCCGAACCAGCCTGTAAACCGTTGACAACATGGTATATCTAGACTTTAGTAAAGCATTTGACTCTGTCTCTCATAGCATTCTCCTGGAGAAGGTGGCACTGTATGGTCTAGACAGTTGTACTCTTCAATGGGTTAAAAACTGGCTGGAAGGCCAGACCCAGAGAGTGGTTGAACAAGAAAACAATCTTTAATTTACTCTGGAAAATGGTGAATTTACAATGGAAATGCTCATCTTACAAGTTTTTAGCACACAGTTCTGTTTAATTATGTCTGTTTAGTTTACTGTTACGTTTTAGTGACTCAAATCTTTAAAATGATACTCAGGAAAAAAACAAACAAAAAAAAAAAAGCACCCTGAACATGGGATTTTTAATTTATTAGGTTGTTTTTATTTTTTGTTGATATTCTTTGTTTTTCATATGTTATAGAGTCTCAGTCCTTGTACCATTACTGGGACTATGCTAAAGCATGATAATTAAGAGCAGTGATGTAAAAGCCTATCTTTCACACTTCATAGAAACATAAAATCATAGCATGGCTTGGTTTGAAAGGGACCTCGAAGATCATCTAGTTCCAACTCCCCTGTTGTGGACGGGGTAGCTGCCCAGGACTCCATCCAACCTGACTTTGAATGTCTCCAGGTGTGGGGCATCTACAGATTCTCTGGGCAACCTGTACCACTGCCTCACCACCTTCTAAGATTTTTTTTTTTTTGGGGGGGGGCCTAATATGTAATCTAAATATCTTCCCTCTTTTAATTTAGTGACATTCCTACTTGCCCTATCATGATCAGAACATGTGAAAAGTTGGTCTTCCTCCTGTTTATAAGTTCCCCTCAAGTACTGGAAGGCCACTATAAGGTCTCCTTGAAGCCCTCTCCAAGCTAAACAAGTCCAGTTCCTTTCTTCATAATAGAGGTGCTCCAGTCCTTTGATCACCTTCATGGCCCTCCCCTGGATCCGCTTGAACAGTTCCATGTCTTTCTTTTGCTGGGGCCCCAGGTCTGGATGCAGTACTCCAGATGGGGCCTCAAAAGGGCAGGGAAGAGGGGGACAACCATCTACCTTTCCCTGCTAGCCACTCCTCTTCTGACGCAGACCAGGAGACTTTCTGCAGTGCAAGCACAGACTGCTTGCACGTGTCCAGCTTTATGTCCACCATGACCCCCAAGTCACAGGGCTACTCTCAAGGAGTTCTTCTTCCCAGCCTGTACTGGGATTGTCCAGAATCAATTGCAAAACCTTGCACTAGGCCTTGTAGAATTTCATTAGGGTCTTGTGGACCCTATTTTCAAGCCTGTCCAGATCCCTCTGGATGACATCCCTCCATTTTCTTGTGTCAACTGCACCACTCAGCTTGGTGTCATCAGCAACCTTGCTGAGGGTGCACTCAGTCTCACTGTCTATGTCATTGATAAAGATGTTGAAGAGATATTTCATTTTTTAATCTTGATACTATAACTCTGGGGCTAACATTATATTTTTTGCTCTGTCCAAGAAGTCCCAAAGCATTCCTAGTCATTACTCTTTCTAGGTGACAATGTCTTTTAAAAATCTTCTGCATGTTCAGAAAAAAAATCCACTCAAGGATATAGACTAATCATTTTACTTGTTTGGGTATTTATCTTGAAAGAATCTGGATTCAGAAATAGTATTGTAGAACCTCAAGAAATTAAAGGCTTCATACTCGTTTTAACTATCTCTTACATACCGTGTGCTGTGAGGAATCCACAGACTGCTCACTCAATGCAGTTGTGCATGTTGCTCCTCCAGATTCTAACACCTTGTGTTTTAAGTTATACATTTGGAGCAAGTGATATCCATCCCATCGTCCTGTTCTGAAAAATCAGTTCTGTCTATGCTTAATGTTCAGAGAAGCTGTGTAGCATCAGAACCATAAAGTTAATGAACCTGAAAGGTTAGAGATAGGTAAACTTACAAAATACTCTTCTCCACCATGGTCAAAGTTCACTGAGATATCTAATGGAAGCCACTTTGCTGCCTTAAAAATATATGAGCCAATTATGGCAGAGATATCTAAATCTTGGAAATGCGGCTCTGAAACATTTGTGGTTTTAGCCAATAATTGATTATTTTTATATTTTCTGTTCTATTTGTACTCTATAAATTGTTTAGATTTATTATATATTAGATCTCTAAAATAGCAATATTGCAGATCATTGCTTTTATTATTTTTATACATAAATTTGGATGCCAGCAGAGTACAGTGTGTATATGTGCCTGGACTCCAGTTGAGAATAGCTGTGAGACTTGGAATCCTGAATGAGGCCTTGGCTGGGTTGCACTGAGGGGCTGCTGGCAGCTGTTCCTTGTGCCCATCCTCCAATATTGGCAGTGTTTCACTGGACCTGCCTAGCTCAGGCAGCCAGGTCCCCACTAGGTATGACCACAGCTGTGGAGGTAGATCGGTGTGGGCACATGGCCATGGCCCAGCTGGTGGGGAGCAAGGGACAGTGTAGAGTGTGGAGCTGAGGGACCACAGGTATTGCTGCTGCTGTCCTGGGAACATACATAGAGTTATTATGGAACCTCTCTCTTTCACAGTTTGTGAAACTTTCTGCCCATTGCGGTGTCATTGAGGGGAGTAGCTTCCCAACTTTAGCTCTCCTCAGCCTACTACACAGCCCAGGGCTATGAAGATGGTATCACACTGGACCTGCCCTGTCTGTTGTCATACTTGTGATGGTGTGGCTTATATGTCCCTCTGTCTCCACCATCTTTACTATGGCTGTGCACTTTGATGGGACAAGAAGTTGAGGTGTGCTGAATGTGGGCACATGACCATGACTTTCCATTACTCAATGAGGTCAGACAATGTTTACTGCAAGTGTCTTGTCCTGCAGCCCATAGGACACTGAGGTTATGACCTGCAGGGTGAGCAGGGCCTGCAGAGCCCATGCTCTTGGTTGAGGAGCCCAGCTTCTTATCTGCTATCTAGGCTGCCTTTTTCCAAGAACATCCAGGAACACTTGGACCCCTTCTCTGGTGGATCTAAAAGGAGAGATCAAGAGGATCTCCATCATCAGGTGATGGGACGTGCACACAGGACAGCATTGTTCTGGGCTTCCTGTGCAAGTATGGACTTGACCAGGTGGCCTTGCCCTGGGGGCTGCAGCTGAGTCTCAGAGGTCTCACAGTGTGCTTTGTAAGGAGGATCGATATAATTGCTGCATCCCTGTATGGCCCAGAGTTCCACTGGCAGCAGGACTACTGGGATGGCTGTGCTACAGGAAGGCAGGAGGACAGCTGCACAAACACTTCCAGCCCCATCACCCATCAGGGGCCTCTTTCCTCTGGCCCAGGCTGGTCTGCCAGCCCTGCAGGCTCCAGTGCTAAGGAGCTCCTTGGCTTCCTTAGTGGGGGTCCTGGGCACCTCATTGCCACCATTGTGTCCTCAGAGGAGGACCTGCAGGAGGACCTGGGCATGGAGCAGCAGCAGTGGAAATCTCTGCCCAGTTTGGAAACTGCACACATGGGGGTCTCCAGAGACACCCAGGAGGAAAGCCCATAGCAGCCCCCAAGACTCATCCCTGTACCGCAAGAGGTGACCATGGCAGCTACACTAGGTCGGCGCCCCACCACTGAGCAGACTGTGGTTCGTGGGACTGGGAGGCCAACATCTACAGAAAGTAATTTGTCTTCATTGCAGATAGATAGTTTCTATGTTGGAAATCAGAACTGTGTCTTCTTCTTTGTGTTCTTGATCCATTCAGCAAAAGCTTGCAGTCTGTTTAAAATAAATAAATAAATAAATTTGTTACAATGGTCCTTCACAAAAGTGAAACTTAAGCACTCAGTATTGACATTTACAGTATTTTCTAACAGGTTTGGCTGAGGCAGAGTTAACTTTCTTCACAGCACTCCTTATGGGTGCTGTGCTTTCTATCTGTGACCAAAGGAATGTCTGATAGCACAGCAAAGTCCTAGCAGCAGCTGAGCAGGTCAGGTACAGCATCAGGGCCTTCTCTGTTATGCCTCCTGCCCCCACAGTGAATAGGCTGAGGGTGTGCATAGGACCAGGAGGAGGCACAGTCATCCTGATGATCTGAACTAACCAATGAGACATTCCATGCTCCATAACTCATGCTCAGCAGTGAAGTAGAAGTAAGAGGTTCAGCTGGGCTGTCAGCTTCACTGGGGAACTGGCTGAGGTATCAGTCTACACATGGTGGGAATGGAGTGATTGTCTTTGCAATGTTAGTTTTGTTTTATTCCTCTCTTATTTCACTTCTAATTTGCTTGTTAAATTAGTTTTGTATCAACATGTGAGGGACTTCTTGCTTCTATTCTTCCTTTCCTTCTCCCCTGTCCTACCAGAGATTGGAAATGAGCAAGCAGCTGTGTGTTGTTTAGCTGCTCAACTGGGTAAACTCATTACACTGATATATTGTTAGCGTACATGTTGATGTATATCTTGCTAACTTGAATTTTGTACATTGACACTGGCCCTTATTATAACTCATGAAATCAACTAAAACTATTGGTAATTCTGATTGTAGATTCTAGAATCTACTGTTAACCAAACCAGTTTAATAAAAATGGCTGAGCAAGCTTTGAAAATGCCAGCAAAATTCAGTTTATAGAAATTTCTGGGATGGAAATAGAAATAACATATTTATGGATCCTGTTACAAACATATACATGTATGCATACAGCCCCTGCAGTGACTATATATGTCTCATGATTAGCAGATTGGAAAATGAACTGCTGAATGATATAGTCAGTTTTAGAGTTTCTCTGAACTGATTCAGTAAATAATCCATATTTTAGTTTTCTGACATCTCCACTTTTCATCCGATGCTGGCCCAGCAAGTGTTGGTAATAAGGAATTTCATTCAAAAACAAATTAAATATTTTGTAATACAAATTGTACTTTATTTTTAATGTAACAAACAAGAAAAGATAGCAACAAATATCTGACAAAGATAAAACAGTTTATAAAACATTTTGCTATCAATGAATTTCTTTTGTTATTTATTTTTGCCTGAATTTTTCTCAAAGAACTGGAAAACAATGAAACTGACTCTCTTCTTAGTTTGACAAGAAATTGTCAACTTTTGATATTACCAAATAGCAACAAAACTGACAATTATATGCGTTCCTCAGTTATCAGCTGCCATGTTTGCTGTCACTTGAACTTTTCCCAGGTCAGAATAGATTTCCTCCAAAAAGAATAATTATGGTTTTCAGTCCCATAAACTGACAGACTTTTAGGACATCTAAACTTCTTTTTCAATGGGATTCTTCAGTGGAAGCTTTCAAAAAGCCAGGTGTCCGATAAAGGAAATGTTACTGAGTTCAAAAAGGCTTTGCTAGGATATTCATAGTCCTTGATTCCACTGAAATACACAGAGGGAGAACAAAGGGAATAAATAAACCTCAAGTCTTGAGTACCCTATAAGTCTGAACAGACATCTCAGAGTCCTGAAATCCTTCAATGCTGGAGGTTCTGTGCCCTGAACCCTATTCTAAGACTACCCAGAAAACACCACTAACCTTACCAGGAAACCAGATAGTCTAAAATACACAAAGAGGATAAAGTGTAGGTAGCTTGAAATTAAAACAATTTTGTGGATCATTTCAAAATAGAAGGTAAACATATCCACAACTTCATACAAATTTTCACGTTACAATTGTTTGGACCTCATATAGTATTGTTTATTGTAAGTGATAGTGTCCTGCTGATGCTTCTCAAACTGTGTCTGGCAAATAAACAGACATAAAAAAATACATTAGGGAATTGCATTCTGTCGGTTTAGAAAGACACACAGTTATATTGCAGAAGTTCATATTTATGAATTTATGTTTATTTACAAGAAACAACATTTTTTTTTTCCCCCATATGATTCATGCTGAATAAGAAGAGAATGAATTTTCTGATTACAGTCTCAGATTTGTGGTCATTTCAAAATTCAGCACTGTGAAATCATAAGATTTTTTTATTATTATTATTTTTCCTGAGCTGTGATGTTTTAAATTTCTTAATTATAACTTCACACAAGGAAATTAAAATATGCAGCCTAACTATGAAAATTTAAATCATTGTTCTCTATGCTATGACATCTTCAAACTCAAAAATTATGTAGTTGGATTTTAAACGCATTTATTCTGTAGTCAAAGTACAGATCAACAGGAATAAAAACTGGACAAAAGTAAATGCTGAAGATCAAAACATTTTACTTTTTTTTTTTTTTTAATTACCATTACAAATTTTGTTTATTTATTTATATAATATTCTGTCTTTAATTCTATAAGATAGGATTACACACGTTACATATATTTCCAAAGTAACTTGTGTTTAGATAAATATATAAAGTACTAAAATGACAAAGAAAAGTGTCACAGAGTCACAGACAAATCTGTGTCCGTGACAGGGGGCAGTAAGCCTGTGGGTCCCCCCGGCCCCTGAGAATGGGAAGGGAAAAAAGGGAAAAGGGGTGGGGAGATGGGAGCTGGGTTCAAGGAAACAAACAGTGCAGCAGCAACGATCTAAGGAGGAAAACTTATTTTACTAACTATAATACCGGAATGCAAGTTAACACAATATAATACAATCTAATCGAAATTGAGGCTAATAAATCAAGTAAAATAAGAGAGAGAGAGGTTTCCGAAGATCGAGAAGCCTACTTTGAAATTGAAGGCGCACGGCTTGGAAGCACACCCACACCTGCTGCTAGGCAGTGAGAGAGAAAGCGAGCTTCGCTTCCGTGACGTATTTTCCTCTTTGACCTTGAGGTCCTCTAGGATGTGTAGTTCTTCTTCTCTGTTCTCCACATGATGTTATGATGTGGAATACCAATAGCAAAAATTACAAAACCATGACAAAAAGAAACAGTGAACAAGAAAAAATCATCCATAAAACATTAAGATTTCAATCATTTACTTTGATTTACATCATATAGCTTATTCCTCTTTTAAATAGCAAAGTTAGTTTTTAATTTTTCAATAACAAATCTTTTAATGCTTTTTGGTGTTTTTTTTTTTTTTTAGAGGATGCAGCAATTTTTCTTTTCACTAAAAAATACCAGACAAGATGAAGAGGAGAAAATTAACCTTTGCATAAAACCTTCTGTTCATTTGAATTTAGTAATGTGTACTCAATCAGGTTCTCAGATTGACAAACCGTCAGTTAGAAACTCTACACCTCTTTTGTTTATTTATTGCAAGGTGATTTGCAAAATAAATAAAATGGAACGTAATGGTATTGACTATTGCTATCCATACCTTTCTAGGCTTGCAACAGCTACTGAACTTTCAGATAGAATTTTTGCACTGAGAATGTTACACTCACTCTATTGGGAATTCCACTTTATAAATGTGATATCCTCTGCAACTTTGTATAAACAAAAGTAAGTTGAATTTTTAGCAACTTTGATTCCATGTTCTTTACATTTGCTTTAAATTCATTTTTAGATACAGAATAAATAATGTGAGAACTTTGGAAAACTGCAGTAGAGCTTCTACCAGCATTGCTGAGACAAAGCCTTTAGCCCTGCAATGTTTCGTTCTGTCTCCTGAGTCAGGTTAATTGTCCAGCTTATTTTTTGTTGCTAAGAAGTGCTAATGACCACAGGACTGATAGGAAGGGGCTAGAATCTTTGGTTCCAGGACTAAAAGTAAAATAATTTGGACATGCAGTTGTCCAAATGTGCAGTGTTCTCTGAAGTGGATTAAAGTGAGAAGTTTCACTAAAATTTCCCTATCTTTACAATAGAAATTCATAGGTACATCAGGTATCATGTAAATCAATCATTTTTCTGCTCAGTTCCTCTTCTAGTCCACAACATATTGAAGAATAATTGAAATTCAGCAGCTATACCAAAGATTTGGTCCTACATTTCAATAGGGATAAAGTATTTTCAAATTCTGAGAGATCAGAAAAGGAATTTTGTGGCTAAGAATTTTTGCAGTTGTAAATACACTGTTACTTATCAACATTTTTTCGAATCCATAAGTAATATATTTTCCAAAATGCTTACTAGAAATTTCTGTAGCAAGCTTTCAAAATTCAAAAAATGAAAAACTATTTATCAGTGTAAAGTTCTGTAGTTACTGCTGTAACACCCTTAACAGACAAGCATACTCTAGTACACTGGCATTCCAAAAATCAGGCCAAAGCAACACTAAGTCTTGGCATGACATTCTAGATGCAGACAGTGTAAAGTTCCTTCTGCAAATGAGGCAGAATTATAGTAGGACTAATAGGTTTGCTGTCAAATTGTTGATTGAGTTAGTTTGTCTTCTGCAAAATCGAAGAATCTGATTGTATGTTATTTAGTCTCATGTACATGTTGCAAGATATAATTAAAGTTTGTAAGATTCCTTGAGAGTTTCTGATGAACAGTGCTATATGCAGCAGTCATTATACTAAATATAGTAACTCTATGTCAATCCTTCATATACATCACTAAATTATTTATTACCATAATTTAAGTTTTGTTTAGGTTTGACTGGCTCCATAATTGGAATTTTCATCAGGGCAGAAATACAAGTGTCGTGGCTCACATAATGAGTATGTTAGTGTTTGATAGCATTTTAGAAAACATGACATGATGGAAATTTTGGACTTGTTTAGGACTTTAACAACATTTATCTAAAAAGAGGGCTTGCTTTATTCACTATTGTTTTCTCTGCCCTCAGAATTAAGTGATTTGTCCAGTTTTCTAGGAATTAATTATACAGCAGAGTGCAATTAATAAAATCAGCAGAAATTAGGAGAAATTTGGGTAAATTTTCAGGATCTGTTAAGTATAAATATTACATATTACTCATTCTCGATACTAAATAACAAGTAAGTATCAAGACAGGAACATAAATTCATGTAGGAATCTGTTCTGCAGTCTTTGTTTGCCTTACTTTTCACTTTTGTGCCACTGCTTTCTTCTGAGAAAAAATACCATTTAGGAATGACTGGACTTCAGCTAAGCAAAAGATTCTTGAGATTCTGGACAAGAGATATTTGGAAAGTTTATGAAAGTAGAAGCTTATATATATTTACATAATAATAATAATAATAATAATAATAAAAAGTGAAGGATTGCTTAGAATTTGTAGCAATGCCAAAAATATCATTCTGTCCTACTTTTCTTTTATCTATTGTTTAATATCACTTAAAAGAGTGTGTGTGCTTGAATGACTTCCTCTGTAGTGCCATACTAAATTAAAAAAAATCAAAAACCACCTTTTAATGTATTATAACATCTTCTATAATTTGTGTGTTTGCTACTATCCTTATTTGTGTGCCTTAGTAGATAGTCAGAAATAGTTGCCATAGAAACTGGCTTTTTTTTTACAGATGTATGTTTACTTTTATCAAATTTCCATCTAAAAGGAACGTTATTTCTTTTGACTGTGTGAATTAAAAAAAAAAAAAATACATTGTAGTTAAAAATCCCTTTTCTGATTTCCTGAAAGTTAATAAAAGTCTGGAGGCCAGTGGAAGCAGTTGCACAATAAAAATGTTCTTTCAGAACACTTGGGGGGTTGGGAGGGAAAAAGTTATTTTTTCATGTAAAATTTTTAAATTTTAAAATTATATGTAGTTATCAGATGTATAAAATACCTCTGAGGCTTAAAGAAATTAAAAACAACAACAACAGCAACAAAATGTTTAATTCTTTCTTCCTCCAAGACATTTTCCTCAGAATACCAAACAGAAAATATGCTTTGTCAATGCTCGGGGTTTTCTGTACACCTCAAGAGATGTGAGCTGCCACTTTTGGAGGGCATTTTGAATACACTGAAAATTCGGTACTGACCGCGGATTTTTATTCTAGGTTATCAATCAGTGATATTCTGGAATAGAGGAGCAGATTTTTAGTAGATGATGATAAGTAAAATCCCCCAAAGGAATTAACTTAACTGGCATGAAACAATTTAGATCTCTAATGATTAAACAAAAACGGGAAGAGATAAGGATGCAATTTTCAGAATGGCATACTGCTCCCATGATATACTTGTACATTTTAAAAAGTGCACAAGTTCCCTACAGTAGAAATAGAAAGCCCAGCATAGAAAGCAGAATCTACATAAAAGCAACACAAACTGAAAAAGACCAATCAAAATCCTTATAATGTAACAGAAGTAAATTTAAAAGTATTTTAAAATTGTTTTTACCTCCAGGCTTTTTGCTGAAAAAGAAATATTTCTCTGAAAGCATAGGTTAATATCATTTTCATTCTCACTGAAATATATCTTGATATAGAAAAGGTGTGTTTTGGTAGTGTCTGTCTTTATTGTTATTGCATTAAGCTTTTACCACAAACAGTATTTTTCCACATGCCAGAATTAGACAAAATCTATTGAATTTTGTTAACAAAGAACAGGAATGTGCAACCTATGGCCCTGCACAGCTCTCTCTGTGGCTGCCCCATGCCCCCCACTATAAGCATGGTGACTCTACCCACTCAAGTGGCTCAGCCTCACTCCGGTGCACGATCATCACTCAGAACAAACCGAATAACTGTGTGCTGTTTGGGGCAGCCCCATCCGGTCTGAAAGCAGGGCACAGGGCGCAGTGCAGAGCCAGCTTAAGTAATGTCAAATAAGTTTATGGATTTTGATACATGGAGTCCTGGGAACAGCAAAAAATATGCAATTGTGCTTTCTGTTGTGATAAAGGACTTATGGAGTTGGAGAAGTCCAGAGGAGGGCCACAAAGATTAGCAGATGGCCTGAACACCTCTCCTTTGAAGACAGGCTGAGGATGTAGGACTTACTTCTTCAGTCTGGGGAAGAGAAGGCTCCAGGGATAATCACTGCAGCATTCCCATACGTGAAGGGAGCTTACAAGCCAGGGGGGACTGACTTGTAACATGGTCTGATAGTGGTAGGACAAGGGGGAATGACTTTAAACCAATACATGAGAGATTTAAGTTAAACGTTAGGAAGAGCATTCGTACTCAGAGAGGTGAGGTGCTGGAACATGCTGCCCAGAGAGATTGTGGATGGCTCAGCCCTGGAGGTGTTCAAAGCCAGTTTGTATGGGGCCCTAAGCAGCCTGATCTGGTGAGTGGTAACCCTGCGCATGGCAGGGTGTTGGATCTAGATGTTCTTTAAGATCCCCTCAAACTGAAGACATTCTGTGATTCTATGATCCTATGATTCTACAAAGTTGAGATTGTGCTTTAAGATTGCAAAAAAATAATCAATTTTTTGTATATTTGTGGCTTCATTTTATGTCAACATAAACACATGACCTCCAAATTTTCAAATGGAATATGTAGAGTTGCAATCAAGAATTCAACCCACCAATCTAAGTGTGTCTCTGTACTGGACTTTTATAAGCTCTATCTTAGCAGAGAAAAACATTCCTTCCTTCACAAGCCCACCTTATTGATGCCATGGCTTTTTCGCAGCATGCACATTTGTGAACAACTCTTTTCAAGGATGAAGCACAGGAAGAGTAAAAGTTCACCAAAAATCTCTGGTAGGAGACTTTTGAGAACTCACTAAGAATGGCTACCACTGCCACTGAACGAGGCTGATGCACTGGCTACACAAAAACAAATATACCAGGAATTTTGTGGTTTTTTTCCTTCTTTTTTTTTTTTTTATGTTTTAATAAAAATATTATTTAATAAATTATATATTATAAGAGGGTTGCTCCAAAAGCAGTGCTTCCTATTTTATGACATTGGCCCACTCTGTCAGAGACAGATGCTGGTGGTATGGTAGTAGAGCTTGAATGTTCCGATCAATATTCCATTGAATTTTGTTGTTATGTGACAGATGGCAGCAGAGAAGCAGTTTAACTGAATGGTATCTGATATAAAAGTTCATATGAAGCAAGGGTTTGTCATCGAATTTCTCCATAAGGAAACAATGGTATTCACTGACATTCACTGACAGTTTCTGAATGTTTCTAGTGACCAAACAGTGGATTGAACACAGTGAAGTGGTGAGTGGTGAATCTCTGTAGCAATATCATCAGTGGATCAGTGGGTCACCTCTACTGATGAAGATTTTTAGGAGCACAGCATGCAGGCTCTTGTTCATGGCTAGTGATTATGTTGACAAATATTGTTTTGTAGCTGAGAATTTCCTCTGTCAAAATGTGTTATTGTGTTTGTATGAGTTGTAGGTGCCATGGAAATAAACAGGTCGCTTTACTTTCAGAGAGTCATATGTATACGTGGCCCAAGATAATTCCTATTCACTCAAAGCAGCCTAGGAAGGCCAAAGGTCGGACGTGCACAACAAAGCAGACCATAGGATTTCTGCATTTTTCTCTCAAGAACTATATGCATGGTTGCAGAATCTATTCTACTTTATGGACATTAGAATGGATATTATAATCTTATTAATTAGTAGTCTTTAACTATGTGAGTTAAATAAACTGAGAAGGATCATAGTGCTCTAAAGATTTTTGTTTTTCTTTTTCCCCTAGGAACAGGTTTCTCATCCTAAATGATATATATATATATTAGATTTTTGTTTAGGTTTCTTTCTTCTTCTTTTTTAATTTTTTTTTTAATTTTATTTTTTTGGAACAAGTATTTTTCAGAGTTTAAATTCATCAGGTTATATGTATATATTTTTTTTTTTTACAAATTGCTGCTAGAATCCATGCTACCTGTGCATATTCTAGCTATTACCATTTGTGACATTTCTTATGCAGTGTGTTTTTTAGTCACCCTGATCATCTTCCCAAGAGATAAACTAAAAGAAACAAAGAATACCTGAAACATTTTTACTTCACTCTAATTTAGAGAAAGCTCTGGAACCAAATGCATGACAAAATGATTGAAGTATTATGTCAGATGGGGCTGCTGTGATTCTGTCACAGGGGATTGGCTAGAAGAGGGATTCACAGAGGGTCACATCACTGAAATTAGTTTTCTTCCTCAACATTAGAATAAGGTTAACTGGGCTGAGGGTAGTTATTAAGTGTGGACAAAATGATTCAAGCATAGAAGTACAGGCCTACTTCAATTTGAATTTCGGTAGTAGCCCTTCCAACAATTGAAAGATACATTTCTGCCTTTCTTACCTTGGTCTCAATGTTGTGGTTCACAGCTCTGCCTTCCTTACCTTAGTATCACCATTGCGTTTCACAGACTGCGATTCATGACTGGCAGCTTCCTACCTAATGTATTTCTCTACTTGATATTTTGTTGATTGAATATGTGTACTTATAATTCCGTGAGTTCAATTACATGAAAAAAGGATGCTCTACTTATCTTCCTTTGTAAAGGTAGATTAAATGTTTACCAGTTGTTTTATGCCAGAGAAAAATGAGGTTTCTATTTTACAAATATTATCACATGTAATAGATGATTGTTTTCTGCCTGAAAAAGAGGAAATATGCAGTGTACTAACCATGTTAATTTGATCAATACATCATATAGACTTGACTAAACTTTGTAGGAACCCCAAAGTAGGTTGAACATCATGATCTAGTTTATAGCTTGATTAATTGCTGATAAGATACAATGCAGTGGTAGATAATTTATGCCTGATGTTGGCAACACATACAGACATTCTTTTAAATTACACCTTGATAAAATATTCTGTTTGAAGGTGTTGGGTTTAGCCCAGCAGGAAGCTCAGCAACACGCAGTCTTTTGCTCACTCCTCCACTCTCGTCAGAATGAGGGAGAGAACTGGAAAAAATAACAAAACTCATAAGCTGGGAGAAAACTAAGACAGAAAAATTACAAAAAAAAAAAAAAAAAAGTAATAGTACTGGTTAATTACATATATAAATATATATATACTACAGTTACTGACCTTATTTATTTTCAAATTAAAACAAAATTTTAGTATTAACTGAATAGCAGCTTAACTTCATAAATTCACTATTTAATCACTTTTAATATGTTTGTTAGGAAAGTAAGCTTTAACGAAGGCCAAATGTTGGATACGGGAGATTCTGGTTCTTGTCATCTCCCCAAGCATCTGCTACTGGGCAGAGCCAAAATACAGATATACATGGACCAATTTTATGATATATGAGTCAGCCTTTGTGTTGTGATGACCTCTGCATTTTAAGAAACAACTTCAAGACCAGATTCTTTTCCGGGTGATCACTACCTTGGATACCATTAAATCATTCTATTTTAAAGGAAGAGTAGCACTATAAGTTTGATTTTTCTTCCATAATACTAGGAAGATGCAGAATCTGAGTACAGTCTGAAACATATCGAAATCATGCTCTTGTGAAATAGTGATAAAATCAAATAAGCGAATAAAATACAAAACAGAGTGCTTTGTTACAAATTTCTAGAGACAACACAAACCTTGTATATAACATTGTGTGATAAGTGAGACTGACCTTAAGCCAGCAGTATGCTCTTGTGGCCAGTGGTATCTGAGGTGCATTCAAAAGAGTGTTAGCAGGTAGAGAATGGATCTGCAGTACTGTGTCCAGTTCTGGGCTCTATAGTTCAAGAAAGACCAGAATCTTCTAAAGAAAGTCCAACAGAGGGCCACAAAGATGTGAGGGCCTGGATTATATCCTGTATGAGGAATGGCTGAGAAATCTGAAACTGTCCAGTCTGGAGAAGACTGAGGAGGTATCTTATTGATGTGCATGAATATCTTAAGTGATGGTATCAACAGGATGGGGCCAGGCTATTTTCTGTGGTGTTTGGCAAGAGAACAAAAAGCATTGGGCTTAAACTGAAATACAGTTAGTTTCATCTGCATGCAAGAGAGAAATTCTTTACTGTGAGTGTGACAGCACTAGAACAAGCTGCCCAGAGAGGTTATGGAGTCTCTTTCCTTTGGAGATACTCAAAGCCGGGCTGGACATGATCCTGGGCGATGCTTTAGGTGACCCTGCTTAAAGCAGAGGGTTGGACTAGAGGATCACAAGCAGTTCCTTCCAGCCTTAATAATTGTGTGATTCTATGTGATCCTTTCACCGAGTCTTTTAAAGCATAGACTTGATTTTATCTAGTGCCGTGTGGAGGTCTCCCAAGAGAGTGATTTTTGAATGTAAAGGGCAGGACTGGGTATTTGGGACTAGTTTTTAACAGTCTTGCTGGAATATACCTAAATATACTTATTATCTTAGAAAATAGTAAATAATCTATTTAAATATTCCTTTTTGCTTGGAGCTGCGTCTGTACTTTACTATCAGATTTGAATTCATTTTTTCATCTTTCTTCTTCAATAATTGATTAAAATACGTTTAAAAACATTTTTTATTATTATTTTTTTGTTTGTTTAAAGAAACAAATCCCCAAACTCCACACCTGAATGTAATGTAAACTTTGTATATGATTTTAATAAAATTACATACAATCACAACATAATTGTGCAACAGTTATATTGTACATAATGTGTAGTGGTGCGCATTATGTTGTGTTGTCATTTTCCTTCTATTGTAAGGAGCTAATTTTAAAAATAATTCTAAAATAAAATTTAAAAACATTTAACGCTATTTTTGGCAAGTCATCAACATTATGTCTTCAATATTATACCTTATTTTCTTACTCTTACAACATTCTAGACAAGGGAAAAAATATACGATGTTGTACCAGAAGGAAAGTTGTATTATCCAAAATTCCCTTTTCAAAACATTATTTAAGGACCAAGGGAATTAATGACAGAAATTATAAGCTGACAGTTTCCTATTGTTTTAGTACAAAATTTAAAGATTTTTTTAATACCATATAAGAATAACTAATGTGTAGTAAGCTGTTAACTAAATTCCTAGGATGGTTGAGATAGCCATACACAGTGATAAGGTCTGCAGGGGCCTCTCAACCTTGTAAAACCATGGCAACGCATTCCTTAAGATAAGAAAGAGCAAGTATGGCCAAATAAGGAAAGGGCAGTTCATGCCACACACCTATTGGGCAGGAAAGTAACTTTAGGATATCAGAAAGGGTATAAGAAGAGTGTGTTGCTTGCGATTGATGCCATTCGCCACTCATCGTATCGATGTGTTAAACAGCGTGCGAATGGTCCGGGACGGGGCGCGGGACCTGTAGGGTCGGGCGCTAGGTCCGAGGGCTGTCGAGCCACTGCACACCGGGGGGGCCGATGCCTGGGTTGCCTGAACAGAGGCAACGTTAATGAAGTCTTTAAAAGTATAGAAAGATTTAAACTAATTTTACTAAAAAAATGATCGGCCAGTCTTGAGGAAGATAAAAATATCAGTTAAAGATTCCAGACATTATAATACTTCAGCAAACAGACAATTTATTACCTCCCCTGAAATTTCTATTTTTCTTGTATTTTATTATTATTATTATTATTATTATTTTTAACCTGTTTATTTTTGTAATAGTGACAAGTTCCATAAATAACATTACAATTTCTTTATTGTATTTGATAGAAAATCTCTCTCTCCTGGCTTCCTTAAATCTTGCACTCATTTAATTAAATACTTTTGTTCACAGTTAAAAATCCTTGGGCAGCTTTTAAAGATTGGTATTTATGAAACAACTTATAGAAAAAAAAATACAGACAAATGAGCAAGCAGACATACTTGATAGTGGTTGCTCCAAGGAGCATTTCAAAAACCTTGTTTTTTCGGAACTGGGGTGTTGTTTCATTACTGATCTTCACAAAGAGAGCTGATTGTGTACCTTTCAAAACTGCTCAACGGGTCATAGATTTCCTTATGTCATTTCACATGAAAATGAGCTTCACTATGGGAAAAAAAGACAGACAAACTCTTACGGTGTTGTTATATGTTCATTTCAAGTTGCTCATTGTGTTCTTTGAAGTAAAAAAGTCAGTTAGGTGGCCTACAGATTTTTTAACACTTTTACACTTTAAAATTTCTTTCACACTCAATTGAATTAATGACTGTGCAGTTTCATTTGCTAATAAGCTTAATTAATCAGAGGAAGTATGTCTGCCAGTAGGTCAAACAGAGTAGGTTTTGGAGAGGTAAGCCTGTTTTGCAGACAATGTTTGAAACAGATCTAACTTTCCTGCTGAAGGATTTTTTAGGGCCAGGGTATTGGAAGTGATTTTTCCTGAAAATATATATATACATATTTAAATCCATCATAAACAGGGGGGGGGGGGGGGAAAAAAAAAAGCATTCCTCATTTTAAGTTAAGATTATATCAAGTGTAATCAGTAGTATTTAACACTGAAAGGAGTGAAGTTTAAATGTCTCCTAATGAAAGAGTTGTTTCAAAATACATAAGAGAAGAAACTAAACACAATATACACCATTTTCAAAAATTATCTGGAACACTGGGTAAAAGACAAAGTAAAGTTTGAAGATGATATCAAATTAATCAGAGCAAGAAAAGGTAAGAGTGTCTAGAAAGAGTTGCAAAACACCTGGAACTGAATGACTGGATTAAGAATGTCAAATGTAAGTCAATGTTAGAAAATTCAAAGTAGTAAACACACTGGAGGGAAAAAACTAAGTGTAAATATACATTAGCAGTAATTCACTGCCACCTAAGAAAAAGGGTCCAAAAGATAGTCTATATAACCACTTGAGAAGAACAGCTTAAATATTTGGAAAATTACACAGACAGCTATGATTTATGAGGAAAATAATAGCAAGAAAACAAGAAAAATTAAGCTTGTTGTATAAAGTTACTCAAATAAAGAATTGTTTGGGTTTATCATCTTAAAAAGCCAATAAAGCGCTAGGAAAATACAGGGTATGACCAGAGCTGTGAATTGAAGCAAATATCTCCCTCCCCACAAAACAAACAAACAAACAAAAAAAAGACAAACAAACAAACCATAAAAAACAACCTAAGCAGTCTGGAACTTGGGAATATGCACTGTTAAGTGGCCTTTGTAGATTCACATATCCAAGAAACTTTATAGAACCTCTAAAATTAGATCATGTGGTGAGCTTATCAGGTAGATGCTTTAAAACAAATATATATATATATATATTTCTCACAAAGCACAGAAGTGAAATGTGAAACAGTGTTTTATACCTGTGCTAAGTCAGCAGTTTTAGCAGAGCTATCTGCAAATATGATGGTTTAAGCAATACAAAATATGTTTGCATGTGTATCCCAAGACAGTTTTATACAGCAGATGAAACCAGACAAGATTTTGTCCACAGAAGTCCTCTGAGAGTTGCACAAGATAATTCTTCTCACCCACTTTATAAACTGATCTTGTAAAATACATTAGAGATACCAGTATAAACATATTTTATATTGTTTGGGCCATGATAATTGCAAAAAAAGTTTTCTAAGTAGTTTACTATTATTTATTCTATGTATTTATATTGAATTTAGGGATATTTCATGTGCATAGTATAAGCATGTACATACTCCTCACAAACATTATGTTAAACCTTATCTAAACAAGCTGGACTTGTTATAGGTGTGCACGTAGATTTGCTTTCTATCAACAGTTTAATACTTGAAAAAGATGACTTACCTTCAAGGTTAGGGGAAAAACCATCTAACTTGTACGAAGAGCTACTAGGAAATAGATTTTTACTCATGAAAATCCAAAGACTACAGAATAGCTTAGTTACTTCCCTGGTAAATGAAACATTACATTTTCATGTAATTTCTTGCCAACAACTGATTTATTTCCAAAATTTTATTCAAGAAATTGTACATGCATATCATCCATTTATTGATTTTTTCCTGGCGATGTTCTTTGTTTTAGCATGAAGTACTTTTGTTTGGAAACCAGATCTCATTCTTGTGAGAATATAGGAAAATGTGTTTACAGAAAGCCCATGTTTCAGAATGAGGTGTTAGAATTTTGACAGCATTTAATTACAAACATTTACAAATCATGTATCTGGACTATTACAGTCTTCCTATTCATAAGACATTTCAGTGATTTAACTTAGTAATTCAGCTACATTTAAACTTTTATTATATCTTTTTCATATACTCCAGCACTAAATTTTTCAAAAGTTAGAAGCAGAATTAAAGCATTATTTTAACCCTAAATTGTGCATAGTCATATCAGTTTTTCTCATCAGTTATTATACTCACAGTAACAAGTATATGCAAGTTGTTTATGAACACACTTAATAGCTTGTTAAAAACTTACTAAGCGTGTAGAACACGAGCAAGCATTTTTATATGTTTATATATATATGAATAAATGTGCAGACTTTCTGTGAAATTAGATTTAGCAAGACTACTCGGTTATTTGTTTCCTTCAAAATATTGCCAAAACTTTTTAATGATGTTTGTTATCAATAAGCAAAGTGTGTAATTGGATATGCTAATAACAAAGGCTGGCCATTCCACTAGAAATAGAACCTGACAAAAATATATAATGAGATTATTTTTCAATTAGTAATAAAGACGTAATTAATTAAAAAATCTATGCTTTCTCCTCGAGACACAAGATAAGTATTCTCAGCAGTATTTTAACATTTTAATTATGCTTCTAGAAAATTCCTTTGCCACATATTAGATATACAGTTTATTTTGTAGAGTTGGGTCAGACAGAAGCGGGTATTCCTACAGATACAGGAGAGAACATTCAGTTCTTTCTTATCAGAACAGACTGAGAGTATGAGCCTTTACGTAACTCAAAGTTAGCGGTGCTCAGATACAAACTGGCCCATGAAGAGGCTTGCTATTGCAAAGCAGCGTCTGCATAGAAGGGAACTTTGCTCCAGTGGGTACACCCCTTTCATTCTCATCACTGAGAGCCTGCAGCACTGTGTCCTCAGCGTATATTCTTAGCTCATCTATCTCTTGCTTGTGATGCTGCTTTGTTCTTTGCCAAAGTTCTGGGCTGCTTCCACAGCTGTCTTACTGCAGTGCTGCTTCTCAATTATCAAGTTTTGTTGTATTAGGCAAAGTATTATCAGTAGATCATGAGAGGTGATCGATCTGCTCTACTCTGGTGGGCCACAGACCACTGGTGTGGGCTTCCCAGTAAAGAGAGAAACTGACATGTCAGAGAGTTCAACACAGGGCTCCTGAGATGACACACTATAGCATCTCTCATACAAGAAAACCCTACCTGAAGGGAGGGTGCAAAGATGGAACCAGACTCTCTTCAGTGAGTCCATATCGAGACAAGAGGCAATGAGCACAAACAAGAAAACCTGAAGTTCCATCTTATCATCAGGAAGCACTTCTTTACTGTGAGGTTTACCAAAAATTGGCACAGATTTGCCAGAGAGGTTTCAGAGCTTTCCTCTTCAGGATCCATCAGAAGCCATTTGAATGCAACCCTTGGCAACATTCTCTAGGTGGCTGTAATGGAACAGGATGGATGGACCAGATGACACCAGTGCTCTCTGTCAGCATCAAAGATTAAGTTGTGGAAACACATTTCTAACTAATGTGGCTGCAGACTGCAATTCACATGAGAATGTCAGAAAGTGAACTAGTAAAGTTGGTAGCATGATGATATTCATATTCATAACTCTATCATCCTTGACTGATCACCACACTCATTACTCAGATGTTGCTTCTCTTGGTAGCAACTAAAAGCAAAAGAATGCATCTGCTTTACAACAACAATGCAGTTACAAAAATAGAATGGAATACCTAGAGAAAGTTCAGTTCATTACTAAGAAGAGTACTACACCCACTCCATTGAAATCACTTATTTGCATACAAAATAAATCCTTCCTAATCCAGAAGGAATTAGAACTCATGTTTATTTTCTCATTGATGACTCAGGCATCACTACATATATTAATAAACAAATAAACTAGTAGAAAATCTCAGATCTCAGCAGTAGAAGCAGTAGAAGATCTCAGCAGCAATTAATATTAAATCAAAAAATATTAAAATAAGTACTGTGTATTACAACATTTAGTAGTGATTAACCCACTGGACGCTCTGCGGTAATGCAGTCTAGGTCTTATAATGTGTAAGAAGAAAATGTTACATCAGCTGTTTCTCCATATTGTCAAACTATGTGCAGAAACTTGGACTACCCAATTCATATGTGCTCCTGGAATATGGACATTACTTAAGTTATGTTGTTACTTTAGGTTCTAAAGGGATTGTCTGATATTAACATTACCTTACGTGTCACAGAATTTAAGAAGGCAGCTCAGGGGACTGCAGATGGAGGGAAGGGCGTTCACCTTTTTATTAGTCTTTGAAGAATAAACCCAAGGAAGATGTTGCTTCCAGAGGCAGAGGTGTTTAATTCATACCAAAATTGACATGTAATTGCTACTGAGGGTGCCTACAGGTGACAGAAATACTGCAGACCATTTGCATAACAGGGTTTTGGTCTCATGGTACTTCTCTGCAGTCACTTTATTTTCTGTTGGAAGTGAAACACAATTCAGCTTCATTCTTTCCATGTTATCATTCTATCACTGGCAGGTATGCAAGAAGCAGAATTTATACTTATGCAGTGATGGAATCTTCAGTCTGGAGGTACACTAAGTGAAATCTTCTTTGGCTAACACTTCAAAAATATATTTTAGTGTTCCCTATAAATTTTTTCTGATGGTCCATCACATCGCGATGAAGAGAATATTCTTCAGGGCATTTCATAAATTTTCTGTAGTTTTGCATAAAACAAACAAACAAAAACAAACCACAATGTAGAAGTGTTTGGGGATCATCACAAGTTACCTGATATTCATGCAAAATCTGTCAGTTGTTTTCTGCAAAGCCTGTATCAGATAGTTGATTGATAGTACCAAACCACAAGTTCACCAGTTACCTGTTCTTGGAATCATGGAATCTTAGAACCCTGAGAGTTGGAAGGGACCTCTGAAGGCCATCTAGTCCAACTCCCATGCAATGAACAGGGACATCACAGCTAGATCAGATTTACCAGGGTCTGATCCAGCCTCACCTTTAAAGTCTCCCGTTGTTTTCATCACATCATTTGAGAAGCACTTTCTAGTTTAAGAAATATACTCTTTAAATTGGAAAGACATGCTTGTATTTAAAACTACAGCTTCAAACAAACTTCCTATTTAATACTAGACATATCATATAAGGCAGTATTTCTCCCATAACCACTTTACAGATAGAATTGATTCTGAACAAATCACTTGGGCTTATGAAAGCCATTCCATCCTCAGACAAGAGTCTCGGGTAGAATGTATTTCACTCTCACTGGGAGGAAAATTGCCATGTCACTCTGTGTTAGACAGTAGCAAAAAATACAAGGACACATTCAACAGTTAAGTCAAAATGGCTGAATTTAGGAGGGACAAATTGTAGCCACAGTGATATGCCTCAATCTTCCTTTTGTAAAAATAAAATAACGGTGATTTGTTACATGACACAACCTCATACTAATATATTCCCCCTAGCTAGGAACTGTCTGCCCCAGGCTGACATATACCTTCATTTTATAACTGTTTCCTTTTTGAAGTTTTTACTTCCACCCTGAACAACACTTTTCGATCTGAACTGGTAAACCCAATAAAAATTATTGTGCCAGGTCCTTAACAATCTCTTCCTCTCTCTGGCCTTTTTTCTGCACCTAGGCAGATACCTTGCTCTTTACAGCAAAACATAGTTAATGGAAGCTGCTAAGTTTAAAGATCCCTTCAAGGCTGAAGGTGCAGGTGTCTCAAAAAAGCGAGAAGTCAAGGGCTGCATAGTGCATGCAGAGTGATGTGCATGACCAAAAAAGCACAATAATATGCATATCTGGAAACTGAAGAATAATCCAATAATAGGATTTTTTTTTTTTTTCACTGAAATGAATGGAATTAACAGAATTCCAGGAAAAATGTAAAATTACCTTTTTAAAGCAATTTTTATTGCTTCAAATTCTGTTTGTTGGAAATTAATTTCCCTTACTTTAAAAGCAACAACATACCTTTTTGTTGTCGTTGTTGTTGTTGTTTTTCTCTGTTTTTGTGGGCTCAAGGATCGCAAGCTGAAACACAATTACGTAGTAGTCTAATGACTAGAATTTAAAGTGACATTTCTTGATCACAGTAAAAAATTCTTCTGTATTCTCTTTTTCATTTGCTTTGTATGCAAACCTAAGTCTGACAAATTAAACTATTTGGTGAATTTTTCTTGATTTCTCCTTTTGTTTCCACTCCTAGTCACTCAAGGTTCTATGGATCTTTATTTTTACAGTAATAATTCCTGTAGTTGAGCAATATTATAATGTTTATTGATACAGTTCTTACCATAACAAAGTGCTGAAGAAACTTCACTCAAAAGTAAAGTTCAGGGGGTTGTTCTGAATGTCACTATGCCCATCTGGTAACCAGTTATTAGCAGTGTTCCCCAGGGCAGAGTTCCAGGGCCAGTCCTATTCAACATTTTTATCAATGATAATAGATAATTTGCCTCTCAGTTAACTGAGAGGTGCAGTTAACTCCATGGAGGAATTAGAGCCCATGTAGAGGCATCTAGATACATTGGAACATTGGACAGTCAGTGCCATGATGTTCAGCAAAGGGAAATGATAGGTTCTGCTCCTGGGACACAGCAGCATCAGAAAAAGGCACAGTCTGACAGATGAGTATCTGGGAACACCTCAGCAGAAAGGCACCTGGGGATGCTGGTGATGGCAGCTCAGCATAAGCCAGCACTGCACTTGGGCAGCCAAGAAGGCAGGTTACATTTTGGAGTGCATTAAACACAGCAGTTCTAGCTGGTCAAAAGAGCTGATACTCCTGATACCCTTAGCACTGGTGCACCATCGCCTTTAACATAATACTGAAAAGAATGTTACACTTGAAAGTGCCCAGGGGAGGCCCGGAAAGCTGGCAACAGGGATGGAAGGTGTGTCCTGTGAGAACAGGCTGAGGAATCTTACGCTGTCTAGACAGGAGGAGGCGACCTCATTGCTCACTGCAGCTCTGTGTGTTGAGGGAAGCCCAGAGAGACCTGCTGGTCTCTGCTCTCTGATAACCAAAAACAGGATTCACGGAAACATCACAAAGCTGCACAAGGGGAGACTTAGACTGATATTAGGAAAGTTTTCTATCAGTGACGATGGTCAAACACTGGGACAGGCTTCCTAGACAGGTGATTGATATTTCACACCTGTCAGTGTTCAAGAACTCTTTGATAATGTTCTTGTTAATATGCTTCAACATTTGGTTAGCCCACAAGTAGTCAGGCGGTTAGACTAGATGATGTCTGTAGGTTCCCGCCAACTGAAATTTTATTATTCTATTCTATTCTATTCTGTTCTGTTCTGTTCTGTTCTGTTATTCTGTTCTACTCTATTCTATTCTATTCTATTCTATTCTATTCTATTCTATTCTATTCTATTCTATTCTATTCTATTCTGTTCTGTTCTGTTCTGTTCTGTTCCGTTCCGTTCCGTTCCGTTCCGTTCCATTCCATTCCATTCCATTTTGAAACACCAGTCTTAAACAGTTACCTCCAAGTCAGAAATGCAAAAGTGGAAATACGAGAAGGCAGACCTGGGAAGAAAAGAAGGAACTAGAACAGAAAAAAAGAAATGATGTTTCAAGGGAGGCGATATGTGAAGAAATATCAAAGAAAAACAAGAGCGTTCGCATTCACTGAAAAAATATGAGCAATACCTTTTTTTAAAATGTAGATATTCTTTCTGTACTGTTACAACAGACAGATAAGTTGATTTCACTAGATTATCTAGATTGATTGATTGATTTGCTGTGTTTTGTTTTAAATACAAAAGATTATTCTGGCTCTAGTGACAGTAGTCTGTATGTTTTATAGCATGAACTGTTTCTTACTTGAAACGTGCTATCTCAGTTTTTTATCATAATGAATCTGAAACATCACAGAGTGGTTTTGCTTGTCCTTCAGGCTCATCCTCATCCAATTTGTGCTTCTTTTCCATGGTAAAGATGGTGCAAATCATTGTTTACTAACTGCACAAGTTTCTCTTTCCTAGTATAAGTTTTAGATACAGTATCACTCAGAACCATCTGTGTAAAATAAACAAACAAACAAAAACCCCCAACAGCAATAAAAAAAATTCACCTGTCTTATTTAAATCATTTACAATAATGTAATCTGTTGTTTCCACAGGCAGAAAAAATACCATGTGATCTCTAGATAAAGCTGGTTCAGTTTTGTCTTATTTTGTAAGTTGAAGAGTTAAGACCAACTTAGCTGTTCATCTTTACTAAATTATTTTGCAACTTTATTTTACAGTATCAGCTAGAACCACTAATGATGTATGGTTCTATTACGCCTTCTTGTTTTCCCAGCTTATTCTCAAATTAAGTGAATATATCATGACAGTACTTCCTTTAAGTAATTTTCATCAATGTTAGTGCTTTTAGATATCATACAAGCCAGTATCAAGTCTTCCAAAATAACATACATTTCTAAATCAAAGTGAATTAGAAATTTATTTCAAGTGTTAGGGAGGGTAATATTTACAATCCTATTTATAAATATAAATAGAGCCTATGTGCTGTCACTGGTGTTTGGAGAAATTCTGTCCCTCCCTGCTATCATTTGTAATTAGATGCAGGTTTGATAAGAGTCAGCAGTATCACCTACTGTGACAATTTTTTTTTATTTTACTTAACAACCACACTTACAGAAAATCTCAGAAATGTACAACGTTGCCCATGTCTACAGATGCTGTAATGTGAATGAAAGGGATACGAGGTGGTCCAGGCCTGTGCTTGCCAGTTATTGGTTTATTAGTATCTATTCAATCATTTAAGGTATTTTCTTTCTACTTCATTAAATTTACATAATTTCTTAGCTTATTGTGCTCAGTGCAATTCAGACTGAGGAAATATCTCTCAATCAAGTGGCAGGCCATATCCAGGAGATCACTGTTCTGCTCACCACACTGTTGAAACTGTGGCTCTCACATCAGCTTGCAGACTATGTACATCTTGGAGATGACAGTAATAAAGTGTTTTAGCAGATCAAAAGTAATCACTTCTTAGCATAAAATTTGATCTTGGACTTTTCAAGTCCTTTACAGACCCAAGGTCCAGACCCGCTTAAAGAATAAAAGATATACATGTCATACCACATCTTGGATCATTTGTTTAGAGTTACATGCAGTTAAAAGCCAAATCAAGAACAAGATCAGCAACAAAAACACAAAGAGAAGAGCTCTGTAAACTCCAAGGATTATAACCTCTACATTTAAGACTCAGAAGTAAGGCTGGACATTGCCGCTTAGCTGTAACTCACACAGTGGCAAGCCAATTAGATTATTTAGAGCTCTAACTGCAAACAAATGCCTTAATCACCACGTATCTACATTCACATCAGCAGATAATGCTCTGGGACCTTGCCAATGTATTGCAAGAAAAAAACACAGTGAGAGTTTGCAGCCTTCATGGTGGTAGCTTAGTTGCCGGTGAATGCAGCAGGGATGGAAGCTTCCTGTGGCAGCTCTCCAAATCCCTGCACACGTTTCATCGATCTATTTACAGCACATTACTCAAATTTGTGTTGTAAACACCTTCTTAAAGAATGCAATAAATATTTTCACAGCTGTGACTAGAGATGGACAACAGGTTTTTGGAAGATTCTATTAGGAACATGACTAAATGCACTTGCTCTAGCTGAGCTCTACAACCGTCTTTTTGAATCTACTGCCTTTGTGAGAGTTCTATGATGTAAAATACTTCAGGACAGGACCTGTATTCTCATTATGTTTAAACAGATACTAGCAAGGATGCAGTCTTTGACACAATTGTAACAAAAATAGAAATGTTAAGAAGTTGCCTAATCACTCAAAACTTGTCTGATTTCAGATTCTTTTTTTTTTTCTTCTTTTTTTCTTTTTTCTTTTTCTTTTTTTTTCTGGGAGGAAAATTATTTTATAAAATGTAGACTGAAAGGAAATACAGAGGTCACTCTGCAAGTAATGCCTCCCTTTTATTTGCGTGGAAAGTACAATAGATACAAGAGCACAATAACAGTATTTGATAGGGCAAATTCTCATCTCCAACTGGACTGCCACAAGTCCATGGGTCCGGATGAGATTCACCCGAGAGTGCTGAAGGAACTGGCGGAGGTGATCGCTGAGCCGCTTTCCGTTATCTTTCAGCGCTCCTTGTTAACGGGTGAGGTCCCAGAAGACTGGAGGCTTGCCAGTGTGACTCCCATTTACAAGAAAGGTTGTAAGGAGGATCCGGGGAACTACAGGCCTGTTAGCCTGACCTCGGTGCCAGGGAAGGTAATGGAACGGATTGTCTTGAGGGAGATCACGCGGCAGGTGTGGGATGACCAGGAGATCGGACCTAGCCAGCATGGGTTTGTGAAGGGCAGGTCCTGCTTGACCAATCTGATCTCCTTCTATGATCCTGTGACCCGTCTGATGGATGAAGGAAAGGCGGTTGATGTGGTCTACTTAGACTTCAGCAAAGCCTTTGACACTGTCTCCCATGCTATTCTCCTGCAAAAGCTGGCAGCCCGTGGCTTGGATGGGTACACTCTCGGCTGGGTAAGGAGCTGGCTGGAAGGCCGGGCCCAGAGAGTGGTGGTAAATGGAGTCAAATCCAGTTGGAGACCAGTCATGAGTGGTGTTCCCCAGGGGTCGGTGCTGGGGCCTGTCCTCTTCAACATCTTTATTGATGACTTGGATGAGGGCATTGAGTGCGCCCTCAGTAAGTTCGCGGATGACACCAAATTGGCAGGGAGTGTCGATCTGCCTGAGGGTAGCGAGGCCCTGCAGAGGGATCTGGATAGACTGGTGAGCTGGGTTGAAGCCAATGGGATGAGGTTCAACAGGACCAAATGCCGGGTCCTGCACTTTGGCCACAACAACCCCAGGCAGCGCTATAGGCTTGGGGCGGAGTGGCTGGAGGACTGTGTTGAGGAAACAGACCTGGGGGTACTGATTGATGCTCGGCTGAACATGAGCTGACAGTGTGCCCGGGTGGCCAAGAAGGCCAACGGCATCCTGGCTTGCATCAAAAACAGTGTTACCAGCAGGAACAGGGAGGTAATTGTCCCCCTGTACTCGGCATTGGTGCGGCCGCACCTCGAGTACTGTGTTCAGTTTTGGGCCCCTCACTGCAAGAAAGACATTGAGGCCCTGGAACGTGTTCAGAGGAGGGCTACGAAGCTGGTGAGGGGTCTGGAGCACAGGCCTTATGAGGAGCGGTTGAGGGAGCTGGGATTGTTCAGCCTGGAGAAGAGGAGGCTCAGGGGAGACCTTATAGCTCTCTATAACTTCCTGAAGGGAGGTTGTGATGAGCTGGGGGTCGGCCTCTTCTCTTGTGTAATCAGTGATAGAACTAGAGGGAATGGTTTCAAGCTGCGCCAGGGGAGGTTCAGGCTGGACATTAGGAAGTATTACTACTCGGAAAGGGTAGTCAGGCATTGGAATGCACTGCCCAGGGAGGTGGTGGAATCTCCGACCATGGGAGTGTTCAAGAAACGTTTGGATGTTGCGTTGAGGGGTATGATTTAGCTGGGAAGTATTGGTAATGGTTGGACTGGATGATCTTCTAGGTCTTTTCCAACCTCGATAATTCTGTGATTCTGTGATTCTGTGAAATGCTGTGTTTTCAACGCAGATACCACCACTAGCTATGCATTTTCTCTAGCGATGAACAAGAGCCTGCATCCCACACTCATAACAATTTATACCAGCGGAGGTCACCCACTGTTTCACAGCTGCTAAAACAGCATAATTGCCGGGAAAATGTTGCCCATGCAGTCTGTCTTTTATCAGCCTAAACAGATGGAAATCAGAAGATGTCAAATCCAGACTATGTGGTAGATGTGTTAGGACAGTTCAGTCAAGACTGGCAGTGTGCCCCATGGTATTCAAACGGGTATGGGGCCTGTGTTATTGTGTTCCAAGGGACAGGTTGTCTTCTCCTCTGGACTGACTCTGAACCTTTGATCCTTCAGCTTAGACAGTGTCATGATATAGTGATCAAAGCTGAGGTTTTGTCCATGCTCTAGGAAATCCGGAAGGATCACCTCTTTGCAATCCCAAAAGAGAGTTGCTTGTCACTTTACCCACTGAGGGCTGTGTCTTGAACTTTTTTCCATGGGGAATTTACATGTTGCCACTATATGGACTGTTGTTTTGACTTCAGCTTGTAGCTGTGACACTATATCTCATCACTAGTAATGATGTGATGCAGGAAACGGTCATCTTCGGCATCATATTGACAAACTTGTCCATGCTGTTCTTTCTGTTCCTGTGTGAGCATTCATAAAACCAGCTGGGCAAAAACTTTTTGATATTCCATATTTGCCACCATCTTTTCCTGAAACCAAACACAAAGATGGGTCAGTCTATATATTTCTCACCTCATCATTCATCATGTTCTGCTCTCTGTTTGATTACTCCCTGCTTTGTCAGAGTGTCCATAATCACTGCAAACCTGTAGGCTGACTTTGGACTATCAGTCTAAATGAAAATCTGTTATGGTGGACACATTATCAACATAAACAGAAAACACTGTTGGGATAGAGAATGCAGGATAATAAACCTTGAATTTATATACAATTCCTGTTAGCTTTAGCTAATATGCAGAGCCTGCCTTTGTTCTGCCTTTACTTTACTTTAGCCAGTTCAAACTATTGCAGTGTTCTTCTGTTAGGCTTGTATACAGAGCGGCAGTGCAGGAGTTGTATGGAACAAGCTGATTTTTTATCTTTGGTGTAACTTTCATAGGAGGACAATTTTCCAAAAAGGCTAAGATCTAGGTGACAAAGAAGCAAATAAGTTTTAAGAGAAAGTCAGAAAAATTACAAGTTTTCTTTCCGTGCAATTAACGTTGTAGAGGAACTAACAGGATTTACTAAAGACAATGATGCAGATTTTGAAAAAAGAATGAAGAAAGGGATAAATAACATATTTTCTTCTTTCTATTGGATAAAATGATGGTAATCTGGAGTTGTTCAACTGCCACATTTCTGTCTTCTGTTCCTGAAAAATGTAAAAATGATACTTGCAGTACTGCTAGTTCCCCTTTTCTCAACATGCTACAAAAAAAAAAAAAAAAAAAAAAAAAAAGGTTTATTTTACTCTAAGAAATCTCAGTACACCTACAACATTGTTCTAAAATAATTTAAGGAACAAAGAAAGAAAAAAAAAGAAACTTTGGAAAAAAAAATAGAGTTAGCTCTTCATCGCCTTTTTTCATATGTGGCCACCACTGTTACATATCTCATAACATAACAGTCATGCTCACTGAAACTGTCAGCCACTACAGAGCTTTCTTTTTTTTTAGCAAATGGGCACTATACAGGGGATTTCTCTTTGCTCCTGCATATAAAAAGCAAGAAAGAGACATATGATGTGAATGTCTCCATAAGAAAAGGAGAAGTCTTTCTGAATCAAATTCCTTCTTAGAAAGACGAGAAATTACAAGTAACATTTAGAATCTCCGCAAGGTGTTCATATATATACTGAGTGAGCACTTTCTATGGATAAAAAGAGAGAGATGGTAATTGTTTTCCCCTGGTCAACAAAAATTGTTAGAATATGAAAATTTCATATATTTATTTCCTATGACTAACATTGTCCTTTGCAAAGGGGAGGACTCTAAGTACTCTTCTTCTACGCCCATTGGTCTTATCCTAGCAATGAAAATATCAGAAGTGAGTAAATTGTCAAGCTTTAATTTATTTGGCTTACTTGTCTGGACAGGTACCTCTTACTTCATGCTTGCATTTTGCTGGTTAAACGGGCTAATTTTAAACATGACTGGTTTGTTTTATTTTTCTTCTTTTGTTGTTGTTTTACTCTGTGTAGTATGTTGGAAATGTAGATGAGCATGAAATGCTTTTAAGAACAAAGTTAAATTAGAATTATCATGTGGAAAGAAGGTAGAGAGCATCTTGAGTCTTTCTTTGTTGGAGGTCTTATTTTTCATTTTATGTTGAGAGAGTACTTTCATATTAATGCAGTCAAACAGGACAAGGGAGATGCTTTCTTCTGTTATCCAGCAGTTTGTTAAGAAGCCCCTAATCCATGTGGAATTCATCTGGTCCAAGTTTGTTGCAATGTTTTTGAATTTCTGTAAACTTTCATCAACTTTTCAGGACTGCTCAGGTTACTTCATTTTTGCATTAATGACAGAAAGAAGTAAGGACAAGCCACGTGGGCTTCACTGTGGGCTAGTAGTTCAGCATGTGAAAAATTAACAGAAGTAGGTCACAATCCCGCAGTATTCTTGAGGGCTTTTTTCTTTTAATTTTTTTTTTCCTCTTTTTCCTTTTCTTCTTTATTTCCTTCTTTCCTTTTCCTTTTTATATTCTTTCTCTTTTTTTTCTCTCATTTATTTTCCCTTTTCCTTCCTTTCTTTCTCTTTCCTTTTTATTTTTTTTTCATGCGTACTGTTTTGTTTCTCCTTTGTTTATTTATTTATGTATGTATGTATGTATTTATTTATTTATTTATTTGATTCTCTTTTTACAATACACTGTGGAGGAAAAGAATTTTCCACTGACTTTGGGATGAGGATCAATAACCATGGTTCAGTTTGTGATTTGGACTCAATAAGCAGGGCAGAATACCTTTGTTGTACAGTGCAAGATGTGCCTGGCAGTTGAATACATTAGAACCCTGAGCTGAGAGGGAGCTTGAGTGAGGCAGAAAACCTGACTTCTTCCATTTTGGGTCATGTGCAACTCGGCCACAGGGCAGGTAAACAACACACTCTGAGCAAGAGAGGATCTTTGTGCTTATCATTAGGTAATATGAGGAACAGAACTGTAATAACTACTCTTTAGGTAAGCATCAAATCCTGTGCTATCTGATTCTAGAGATGGAACTGACATGAGTTTTCCTTTAAGGTCTCCTACACATTTGGCTTTTGCTGAGTTGCAACTGATACTAATACAATTCATCTCTGTGTTTATTTAATATTTTATTATTTTGACTTCTGATCTTGGCACAAAGCTGCAAGTATTGAGGTACATAAAAAATTTAATAGGTTAGTATCAGCAAGATCAACTTTGATGAACTTCCAGGGCATTCTGGCTAAGTTTAGTGCCAAGAATTCTGGACAGAATCATGGGAGACTTTCTCCTTTCCTTCTGTGTTCTATGAACATTCTCCAGTTCCTCTAGCTGCTCCAGCCCAGGTCCCTCCTGCCCAGTTGGCGGGGCTCTGTGTAGTGCCCAGGATGTGTCGTCATGCTGTGTTTTGAGGGGGGGGGGGGGGGGGGGGGGGGGCTTGACTGCCACTTTCCACTGTTCATCTTCAGCCAGCAGCAACGCTGAGTGCCTGTCTGTGACAGACGCACACAGAGTTGCACACGATACAGGAAGAGCTAGTCCCACAGCTGTCTTCAACTCAGATGCCACTGGCATCAGCCCCACACACAGGACCCCATACCTGAGGGGCACAGCCCATCCCATCCCAACCTGGGGCTGGCAGAGCCCACCCGCAACATCGCTGGGACATCACCAGCACTCACACACCCACCACAGCCAGCACAGCATAGCATAGCACAGCACAGCCCTTCTGCCCACAGATCCTACTGCCTGCCATCCCCAGTCTGACACCTCTCTCTGGCAACCAATCCATTCTCCTCTTCCCCAAGGAGCCAGCACCCTGACCCTGCCACTCCAACACATGCAAGACAGTGATAACATACATAGGTTTAGTTAGGAGAGGATGCAGTGAGAAGACTGCACATGCTGTGGTGATTGGCTGCAGGGCTCAGCCAGACAGGAGTGCTGACAGCACACAAAGTGCTCCTTTGTTCCCATTCTGCCCACCCCTCTCTATTTCTCTCACCCCCCTTCTGCTGCATGGCACCCACAAGTGGCAGAGCTCTGCCCACACTGACACCTCTTCTCTCACAGCTGCCCATCCTAGGCTGATCTGGAAGCAGCACCTGCTACTTCTCTGCAGCCCATCAACCAGCGTTATCTGGAGGTCTGCCTTTGTGACTGTCTCCATGACTGTTTTGTCAACCCTGGGTCCTGGTGCATTTTGATTTCTGGCTACCCCTTTCCCCTCAGTTTTCCAGCAGATCAGAGTTCTGATCAAATAATCATGCCTTGTTTAATTATTTACTTAAGTATCCCTTGCTGCAATTAAAAAAAAAAAAAAAAAGAAAAGAAAAAAAAAAGAAAAAAAAAAGAAAAAAAAAGAAAAAGAGACCTTCACCAGTGACAAGTGAAGGAAAGGCATTATCAGTCCACATATTCTTACTCTTCAGAAGTAACTGGAATACCTATCCCAACCAAAGGAATCTTCTCTGACTCTTTCCTCTCTTGACTTTACCACTGGGTCTGCTAAATTTTGGAGTTTCTTTTAGCTAAATTGCGACTTATTTCACAGCAATTAGCATTTACAAGAGAGTTAAGTTTACTTCTCTGACACATCCAAGTATTTTCTTTCAAAATATACCTTAGAGACTTTTTATATAAAAACTGTTTCAACAAGAAGAAAGTGGTTATTTTGTGTATGTGTGTGTGTGTGTGTGTGTGTGTGTGTGCGCACGGATACCTTGAATTTCATTCTTTGAGGCCTTACTTTGTAATCCTTAAAATAGAAATATGTGATTTTATTTGATTGCTGTTGTGTTGATTTTCATGTAATTACTTTTGAGTACACACCTGCCTATTTTCTTTGCTTCCTTATTTGTTCATATTCTTCACTGCTGTTATTTTAGAGTTTATTTACAAGTCTTATACTCACACTTCTCTTTTTGTCGTAATTCAATCAGATATTATCATCATCATCATGCCTAAAGATTTTGGCATATCACTTCCTTCATGATTTTCTTTTAGTTAACATCTTTTCTGTTTTATTCTATCATATTCTTCAAAAACTTGCTTTCAAGTTTTACTGAAATCCAAAGCAGCTTCTTTTTTTTTTCTCTTTTTTTTTTTCTTTTTTCTTTTCTTTTCTTTTATTATTATTATTTTTTTCCTCTCCTGCTCAGCTCCTGAAGCCATTTGTCAGTTTGGATTCTTTTTAAATCTGCATATCTTCCATCTCATCTATACTTTTTTTCCCCAGTCTGCTTCATCTCTTAGCTAATGTAAACAATGTGTCACAGAGATTGATAAGGTTTTGCAGTAGCTTTCAAATTATCCATCAAAGTTCTTTCTGCTAGTTACATTATTTTTCATAACTTGTTGATACTGGAAAGGCAATTTTCCTCAGATGCAAACTATTGTTCATTCAAGAAGAAGATTGTAGCAAAAGTTTTATAATGTTTTTTTTTTTTTTCCTTCAAAATTCTATGCCTGTAATTGAGTAAATGAAATTTTACAGAGATGTTATCTACTTCAGACTTGCATTCAGACAAACATTTCATTTCAATTGCGAACTAGGAATGAAAGTTAATACTTTGGAATGCAAGTTATTGCTGCCTGTCCCTACCATTTGAATATTCTTTTTTTCCCTCATGACCATTAAATGTCTGTTGAAAACATCTTAGAATACAAATCTCAGGTATTTTTTATACTGTATTTTTTTTTTCTATTGATTTACAAAAGAAAATAGTGATATATGGACTCTGCAATATATTGGAATGAGAACACCACATCTTAAAATTAAGGACATTTTAGCATAGATCATTAGTGATAACTGTTGTAGTGTAGCTCAAACACACACACACATGCAAAGGCAACTCAAAAACAAACTACTAAAGCTATCAAAAAAAAAAAAAAAAGGAAAGAAAAAAAAGCTATAAAATTAATTATGACCCAGAGCATAATGTCAAAGTCACTACAATCCCAGTCTTCTTTCTGACTACCAAGGTGAAATCAACAAAACTAGAGGATGATCACGAGTACCATCAAAGCAAAGGAGAAGAAAAGAAAAGAAAAAAGATACGACTAAAAAGATTTTCAATTTTATGTTAAAGAAAAAAGAAGTCTCTGAACAGTGTTCTGGGCTATTTTTCCATTATGAGATCTAAGCATCTGCCTTCATCTTCAGTTAGCATACTCTTGTACTGGCTTTGTGTTAGACTGAACATCTCTCATATACTGAACATGGTGAAAAATAGTAGCAAAAAAGGACACACGCCCTGTCATCTCAAATTATCTGAATATATTATTATTTTTTTCCTTCTATAAAATCTTCCCTAAGTGTTACATCAAGGAAAATATAAGTTGAGACTGTACTTTTTTCTCTATTCTGAGAGTGGAGATGCTCATTGCAGACTCCTAGTAAGCAGGTTGGTACACTCAACCCTTTTATTCTCATTGCCTGGGGGTTCTGCAGAAATAAGTCACAACTGGATAGAGTTAAAAAATTCTGCCTCACATAAACACAAAAAGGTTGAAAGAAACTTTAGTAGTACTTTAATATCTCCTGGCTCCCTAACATTATAGTACAGGATTTGAAGGTACTGGAGCTATTTAGTCCCACTAAAGATCTATAGGGAGGCTTCCTCTGAACTGGTTTGGTAGTCTTGGAATAACATAGTGAGGCCCTGTGCACAACTTATGTTTTGATGGCATTTGTATGAATAAATTACTGACATGGGAAAAGGGATTAGAAGAGTCTCATTGTGATATCTGTGCTACAAGAATAGCTAGCTGAAAAGACAAATCTGAATACTTTTTGATAGTTATACCAAAACCTGTAACAACAATGAAATGGTAACTGGTAACTAGTTCTCTATGTCATTATTTCTAGTTCATGAGTTCTGTAACCATTCCACAGTGCTGGGGAAATAATTATCGTCCCTGGAAGCATTCAAGGCCAGATTAGATGGGGCCCTGGGCAGCCTGATTTGCTGGGCAGCAGCCCTGCCCATAGCAGGAGGTTGGAGCTTGATGATCTTAAGGTCTCTTCCAACCTAAGCCATTCTGTGATTCTGTGATTCATTAAGATTTTCCCAACTTTACTTCTAGGTAAATGAGTCTGCTAGAGTGATTTTTTTTAAAAAAATAGATAAATAAATACAATCTAAGTGAAGATATTATTGCACAGTCATTTAGCACTTGAATAAATAAAAATCATTTTCATTTCTCCTTTACACATATCTTGTCACACACATGCACTGTCAAATTGGAAAAAAAAAAAGAAAAAGTCAGGAGTGAAAAATTTCAAAGGCCAAAAGTATTTATACAGTCTTTTCTGCCTCAGAAACCAGTAGCGTGCTTTTCTTTTAACTCCCTTTGAATTCTTTATGACGGAAATTTTAAAAAAATATACAGCCCTTTTTATTCTGTCCAATAACAAGTTTTGTGTCTCAAGAGGACAAGTATCATCATGGTTTTCTCTTTAATCTTGTTTATAACCTCATTGTGAATTTTGAAATTGATATCATGAAAGCATTGATTTCTGCTTTTTATCTTGAATGTTCATATTTGTGGTTTCTAATAGATGATGAATGAAATTTTCTAAATACGTAGAAATATTCATGCTAAGCATCTAGTTAGGCTAATGATTGTGGCTATGTCACTATGCAGCTTTCTTACATAAAGCAAGATAAGCTGAAGTGTCAGAGAACTCAAGAGCTTTCAGATTTCTTTAAGACAGTACCTTTAAGAGTTGTTTTCAGAGTGCTCTTTAGAAAAGGCTAAGAAAAGGGCCAAAAGGATGTAAGTTCATAAGTAAAGCTGGTTATTGGCCTCTGGAGTTACTTACTATGCCACTTGCCACGGCTCAAATAGATATTTACTAGGCAAATAGGACTTTCCCCACTCAGTGCATTGTGATATTCACTATATCACCACTCACATGTGATATTCAATAATCACATCACAGAAAGACAGCAATCAGAATCTGAGCTCATATTAAAAAAAAAAAAAAAAAGAAAGAAAAAAAAAGAGAGAAGCATTTAAAATATTCTTAATATTTTTAAAGACAGTTTCCATTTGCATCTTTTATTCTTTGCTTACAAAATAGTTGCCTCATCAGAAGAGAAGGGAAAGCAATAAAAATGCTGGTTGTCAGCTCCTGAAATAAATAAATAAATAAATAAATAAATACAATAAAAGTAAATAAAAGTAAAATAAAAATAAAAAAGAACATATAAAGGCATAATAATGTAGTTTTTTTCTAAATAAACTTTATATTTTCAACTTTAAACATTTTGTTTACACTGGAAGCTGGCAAATCAATTTAGAGGAGGACTAAGAAGAAAGGAAGATAGCTGGCCTTTTTACATGAGAGGAAAATTTGTCATGCTTGCTGTGTTTTTTGAAGAGTTTCGAGTTTTCTCAGAAGTCATATACTAGTGCTGAAAATGTCTTGCACCAGTAAACTCAAAAATATCCAATATTTGTTCTTACTCAAGAGTATAATAAAAAGCTGACTGTTTTATTAGTAAAAAAAACATATTCTGAAACTTCACACTTAGAAGGCATTAGGACACTTCATATTTCTTTTAATTAAAATTAAATACACGTATTCACGAACTCTGACTGTTGTACATTTTTTTCTTAAAACAAGTCAAAATGCTTTATTACACTCAAACTCACAGTCTTTTTACTGAGCGTTATTTTGAGACATAATTCTGTGCAAATACTTTTCCCTGGTGATTCATGCTGTCAAAAGAGAAGAAGAAAAATCCAAGCCTGTTCCATTGTACATATTTGTGCAGATTGTCAAAATCAAATCAGATGGAGAAGGCAAGGAGAGGATTAAAAAAAAATGTAGTTCTGGATTTGGAGGTGGAGAGTTCATGAATGAATGGCAAAGCTTTTGGGGCAGGATTGAGTCTCCTTCAGATGAACACGGGAATAAAAATAAGAATGGAATATAAGAAACCAACAGACTACCCCTGGAAATTAGCTTCATCAAATGATTAACATCAAAGAACATACAGTTGACAGACTGCGCAAGGGGATGGAGCAAAAATATCCAGAACTCTTCTCAAAACAAAAATACAAAAATATCACACAAAAATATCCAGAACTCTTCTCAGAATTGATATGAGACTTCATGGAAGTCTAGTATTGTAACATTAAGAGAACTTTCACATTCTGCTATCGTTTTTTTATTTGTTTGTTTGTTTGTTTTCCCTAATTATTTAAGAAGAAATTCAAATCCTTTTATTTTTCATAGAATCATAGAATGGTTTGGGTTGGAAAAGACCCTGAGGACCATGTAGTTCCAACCCCACCTGCTATATGCAGAGACACCTCACACTAGATTAGGTTGCTTAGAGCCCCATCCAGCCTGGTCTTGAACACTTCCAGGGAGGTGGCATTCACAACCTTGCTGGGCAACGTGTTCCAGTGTCTCACACCCTCACAGTAAAGAATTTCTTCCTAATATCTAGTCTAAATCTACTCTCTTCCAGTTTAAAGGCATTTCCTCTCATTGTGTCACTATATGCCCTTATAAAAGTCACTCCCCAGCTTTCCTGTAGGCCCTCTTCAGGTACTGGACGAAGCTGCTATAATGTCAGAGCTTTCTCTTCTCCAGGCTGAAGGGCCCAAGCTCTCTCAGCCTGTCCTTGTAGAGGAATTGTGCCAGCCCTCCAATCATCTTTGCGGCCCTCCTCTGGACCTGCTCCAACAATTTGATGTCCTTCTTGTGTTGGGGGGGCCCAGAACTGGATGCAGTACTCCAGATGGGGACTCACGGGAGCAGTGTAGAGGAGGGAGAATCACCTTCCTCGACCTGCTCCTGATGCAACCCAGGATACAGTTGGCCTTCTGAGCTCCAAGTGTTGGATTATATTGAGTCCTTCATCAATCAACACCCCCAAATCCTTCTCTTCAGAGCTGCTCTCACCTCAAGCCATCTCCATCCAGTCTGTCTCTGTTCTTGTGATTATCCCCACCCAGGTGCAGGGTGCGTGTCTCCTACAAAGATGTTAAATAGCACTGATCCCAACACTAATCCCTAAGGAATGCCACTCATCACTTGTCTCCAGTTGGACAATGAGCTGTTGATCAGAGCTCTCTGAGTTTGATCAACCAGTCAATTCTTTATCCAGAGAGTTGTCCATCCATCAAATCCATTTTTCTCCAATTTGGTGACTGGGATGTCAAGAGGGAGTGTCAAACGCTTTACACAAGTCCAGATAGATGATGTCAGTTGCTCTTCCTTTATCCACTGACTCTGTAACTCCATCATAAAAGGCCATCTACTTTGTCAGACATGACCTGCCCTTCTGAAGCTATGTTGGTTACCACGAATCACCTTATTTTCAATGTGACCTATATGGAGAGACTCTGAGATAATCCATACAGCCACATGATTTATTTTTTACTTGAATAATGCCTTCCCACTACAAAAGAAAAAAAAAAAAAAAAATTGGAACATGAGCATTCATGATAGAATTTTGGTTTAAAAGGAGAAAATAATGTTCATATTAATCAGCTGAAAGCTTCTCAAATAGCATTCATAGAGCTTTATGCTTGATTATAGATGGTCTGAAACTCCTAAAACAGTGAGAGAATAAATTAAGTTCCCAACTTTTGCAGAGGCAGTCAATCTCCATCTCAGCTGTTGTACTGATATTTTAAAACTGGAAGCTTCATTGAAACTACAGAGCTGTGACTTGGAAAGCAACATGTATTTCATATTTGTCTTGTGGGTGCTATGTTACAGAGCAAAGAAGCACAAGTTAATAATATATACTTTTTTCCTTTTAAATAAAGTAAACCGACAACTTGTACTGTACTAATCAAGCCACCAGCACATTAAATTAAAAGGGAAACTACTTTCTCAAGCTGATATGATATACTGTGAAAAGATCACGTCATTTATGCCTTATTCACAACAGAAACTAGTTAATTAGTTTTCATGATTTATGATGATTATCATTCACATTCTCAGAATTTCTAATTACCTGTGGAATTAGTTGTGAGAGTTACCATATCATGAGGTAATTTAGAACAGAAAAATTGGAAGATTATCTGTAGCCAATGCCATTTAAACCTTCTTCTTACCAAGAAAGATTAACCTTGCAAGAAAGATTAACTGACGTAACATTCCTACAAAGTCAGTGCAGCTAGTGTTTGAAGAAATAGGCAAAAAATGCTGCAATTTGAGTTGCATACTTAGAGCAGCTTACGTGATTAAGAAAACATCAACTTTGAGCAAGGATTTTACCTGTCATCTGTCCTCAGCCAATCTAAATTAATATTTTATTTATTTCTATGTTAACATTGTATGTTCCTTCACTAGCAAAATGTTAAATGCAGTCAAGTGTGTTCCTTCCTCCTCTACCTGAAGCCTGGGACTTAACCACCTCACGGATATCCTGTTTGGTGGTAGATCTAATTTGAAGCATGCAAAAGAATGACACAGGTACCCTCTGCACCCACTGTGAGGGAAAGGGCTCCCCAAGGAAGGACCAGTGTTGTTCATTTGGTGATTTGTACATCCACACATGCCTCATGTAGTTCCAGAGACAAAGGTGAATTATTAATGCAAATGAAGAACAATAAGACTATAAAAGAACACCAAAGTATATATCTTCTAATAGAAGATTTCTGCAGGGATATTTGGAGAGAAACAATACCCTAAAGCCTTTATGTTTCATTACACAAGACAGATTCCTCAAAATTACAAACCCCGAATGTATGTATATCAAGAGAGTAAATAATGACACTAATGTATTTTGATACTGTCACATTAGGTTTATAACATGTAAAAATATCACTGTGCTTTTAACTTCAAGCACCTGATAACCCAGACCTCATAGGACCGGTGGCAGGTGATATTGCCACGCTTCATCACATTCTAAAACTCGTAGATTACAAATTAATTTAATTTAAGAGCTGTATCAAATCTAATGTGATTAATGTCCGTTTTCATTATAATGCCCATGTAATTTAGAAGGAGAAACTTTCTATCTGATGTCTGTGGTATAGATAAAAAGCTACTTTAGGGGGAAGTTTTTTTTTTTAATAGAGGTTGTCAAAACTTTGCGAAGCCCCATAGCTCTGCAAAATTTGATAGTGAATTAAATTCGTAGAGCACTGCAAAAAGAATGAGCTTCCTTTTTTACAGGCTGTTAATATTATTTTCTTAAAGCCGTGTCCTGGATGCAAAGGATAAAAAATTCAATTCCAAACTTAAAATATTGAATACCTGGAGGTAATAATTAATGCAGTAATACATGAATTGTAGCCAATACTGATCAGATGCAAGTAATTATAATCATCTCCATGTATATATGCCCGATTGAATATACCGATTTTCATTATAACTGAATGGTTTCTCTAGTTAAAATCTTCACTGAATTCATGGAGCTCCTAGCCTTACGTCCATGGTGTCATAGGGGAAAACATGGAAACCATAAACTATTAAAATCATTTAGTGAGACACTTGTAATTACGTGTTTCAGACTAGCTATTGTTCTATAGGAGCAGAGATGCTATTATTTGTTCATAAAACCTGTTAGTTTCTACCCTTCTGCATGGCTTCTGTACTTCCCTTAGTTCTCGAACTGGCAAAAGGAGGTACAGTGTTTTAATCCAGTAAAGAGTGAGCAAATCAAACACTTAGAAATAGTCAAGCATGGTAGTTTGAATAAGCTGGAACAGTATGGCAATGCCAATAGTCAAGTATGTCAGACTCAGAGAAGCAGAGGTAAGCAATGGTTCCACTGTGTTAGCTACTATTTCAGGTAAAACTCAGAGTAGAGAAGATTTGTTATAGAATTCAGTAATTCACTTCTATAATTCATCAAGACAAACAAGAAGAAGTTCTAAAACCTGCTAGTACATCTATAAGCTATAAGCAGAATAGATACATACTTTTCTTATATCCTGTGAATGTGACAGAATGTATAGAGGCTTCTTCAAATGTGTGGAAGTCCAATCAGAAACAAACACTTTTTTGAGATATAATTTACTTTCATTTTTGTGCCTATTTTAAAAAGTTTAAAAATCTTCAAGAGAAATAAATCCAAAAATCTTCAAGAGAAATAAATCCAACACTCAGGTCACTTCTAAATTTGGCAGCTTACAACAAGATACTCATCCAACATCAATAATTAGCCAGGGCTGGATGCCAGAGTACTAGCTGTTCTAATCAGATGATTCTCTACTGAGAATTTTTCCAACACTGCATCATTTCCAGTGAGTTTGTACAGAGACAGCTGGCGTCAAAGCAAATACATAAACTGCAATTCTTTGTTTAGCAAAGACTGGATGCTGCCATCTGCTTTGGAAACAAGAATGTGGGCTAGGATCTCTTCTTTTTTTGATCTATTGAGAATGGCAGTTCTTGAATGTGAAGATGACTCCAAAGGTAATGGGTGAGGGAGGTCCTGGTCCCTTTGCGCAATGGACTGAAGCACAGCTGCTCCAGAATCACCCAAAATTCATCCAGATAACAATTATTTGAGATATGCAGGCTCCCAAGCCCACTAAGTTTAAGCACAAAATGACGCATCTTTTGGTCTGAGGGAGTCTACTAGTTATGAATTCCATGCTTAGATCTTGTCTGAGAAACTCAGATCTGCTCTTTTCCTATAACAAATCACGAACATTCTGAACTTGACCATTGTCCATCCATGATATTCACTGCTTGCTTGCATTCGTCTTCAACCCAGATATCATGTGGGCTGTGATCACCTGGACTTGTAAATCAGTTCTTGGAAACTGAATGAAAAATTTAAGAAGGTTGTAGAGGATGTTTTCAATTAATAATTTGTATTTGAAATTGACATCAATCATTGATAAGATGACTATGAGTTATTAACCTTCATAAACAATCCCAAAGTCTGACAATCTCCCAATTGCTTCCTGTCCCTCTTTCTGGCAGCTTGAGGCTTGTCTTTTTAGACAGAACCAGGTCTTTTTGGCTCACTCACTGCTGTTAGATTGTTTTATGCCAGCAAGTCTTTTCAGATAGATCTGATTTGGGTGTGCACATAGATCAAGATATCATTATTCTTTATCTTCAACAGTCAGTGTATGGTAAAATTGAACAATGACCCAGGTAAGCAAAGCTGGTCATAGTCAAAAATCTTGCTGCTATTTTTCAGCGAAAAGCCAAATATTTACTAGGATTTAGCACAAGTTTCTGTCGCGGTTTTATGATTTTTGGTTATCGTGTTCCACATCATAACATCATGTAGTGCACTGGAAGTTAAAGAGTTAATGCTCCAATTCCGGGTACCTGCCCAGAAGAGAAGAACTACATTCCCCAGAAGGCTGTTTGTTGTCCTGTTATCATTCCTGTTCATGGGGGAACACATATAAGGCCTCAGTAGGTCACCTTACATCCTCCTTTTCAATTGCCAGGCTCTCTTGCTGCTGCTCATCCTGACCGTGCACTATTAGTGTAAGGCCTTCAGCTTTTTTGGACACTCTTTCTTGCATCATGTTTGATTTATTAGCTTCAATTCTAATTATATTGTATTATAGTGTGTTATCTTCCGTACTGGTATAGTATTTAGTAAATTCTTTCTCCCCAGATAGTTGCTGCTGTTTTTAATTATTCAGGGTCCCCTGTTTCCTTTTTCTGGAGGTGTGGATCTGTGGATCCCTCTGCCCCACTAGTCATAGAACTGGGCTGAACCAGTCCATGTACCGATGACAGTGTCTTTGATGCAAACACATATCTGTTCAATAACAAAACCAGCACCTACAGGTTATCCAGCATGACCCTCATCTTAACATCTAGCTGCAAGGGAGAAACTCTTCATCACCGAAGTTGTGCACTGGCAAATATTATTCAACAAATTATTAAATTTATGAGAATGGCAGAAAAGAGAGAAAGGAATGTCAGATATGTATATTCAGAATGTTAATTTTCTCAGGAATGTTAGTTCTCATGCAGCTCCAATACACCAGCTCGCTTATTTTCCAGCTGATCAAATACGTGTAGTTCTGCTCTTCTCACATGAGCAATTTTCTGAGAGTTAACAGGGGTGACAATAGAATATGAAGGGATTTATTTTTTTTTCTAGTAGAAATCTCTTACTGATAAACTGTGCACCATGAGACCTGGAAATATTTCTAAGTGACACACCTCGAAGTGAAAGGTAAATAGAAATTGCTCTCCTGCTAGAAGAGCATACAGAGAAAAATAAATATACTCTGAAAAGATAGTGAAAAGGTTGATCTGAAAGTAATGTCTCCTCTTTATTTCCATGGAAACTGCAACAAATACAAAGAGCACAATAACATTTGGTAGAGCAAGTTCTCAGCTACAAAGCACTATTTTCTCAATATAATCATCACCATTCGCTATGCATTTTTTTCTAGCAATGAACAAGAGCCTGCATGAGCTTGTAACAATCTGCCTGGCCATCCGGAACATTGCTTGTGTTCCATGTCACTGTTGTCACTGCTGAAACACACCACCTACTGGCTCACTGTGCTCACATCCACTGTTTGGTCTCCAGAAACATTCAGCGAGTGTCAATGAATGTCAGAGGGTGCCATTTTTTCCACATGGAAGAATTTGATAAGCCTTTATTGCTGTACCATCAACATCCACCTCTGAAGTTGTGGTCCAACACAACAAAATGGGAAGCATTACTTTTGGAGCAGCCCATGTGTATCTTAAGAAAAATACAATCATTTTCAGTAGATCTGGTTACATTTTACTCCCTAAGGCACATGTTGGGACATTTTCAAAATTCCTTTTTTGTAATGTAAGGAAGAAACTAAGTAAACTTTTTCAAACGAAGTGAAAATGTTTTGGTTTTGTTTGTTTCCCTCACATGAAGCTCCCATAGCAGTGTTTTGACAATGGTTGGCGTAGCAATAGAGGCAAAAAATAGCTCCTCTAAATTTTGGTTTACCCTGGTAAGAGTGTACTTAATAGCTAGCCATCAGGCAATTCAGACTCGATAATTCCTTTATACCTTGCTTATACATCTTTATGGCAAAATATTTTTAAATCTTGAAAATACATCACAGTACTGTTGAACACGTAGTAATATTTCTACACTTGCATAAGGACCTACAAATGTACAGTAGGAATGCATTTTAAGGGTCACTGCATCAGATGGAGTATTTGTAGAAAATATAATCCAGAACAGCTCAAATATTTCTCTAAATAGAGTAAAAAGGAAAAAAAAAAAAACAAAAAAAGGAAAAGGAAAAAAAAAAGGCTATTTTACTAGCATGAGGAAGGACTAATAAATATTAAAAATAAAAAATACAAGTAAACAAACAAATAAATAAGTAAATAAAGGTTTATTTTTAATGACCTGGCTAGAAATACAAAGTTAGAAATTTGGCAATGACTATGTGAGAAAGCTGTGCCTTCTGTCCAGAAAGATCCACTGGTGTTTGACTAAATCAGGAGGTGTGCTTTGTATGTCTTTACATTTAGCTTGTGTGACCCAGGAGATTTCCGTCTCACCCTCTCAATGAGCACTTTTTAGGAACTGTACAGGATTTAACAAAGTTTTTGAAGACCTGCTGGATTCAAACTGTGTTCAGAATAGTAAATGGGACAGTATTATAGACAGACTGTGGGAGAAGATATCTCAGATGAAAATATTTCATTTAAAGGTCAGAGGTCTGCAGTTTTGGACTGGCAGGACAGGGAAGCTGGTGATTTTTGCTGCGGGGGGAAATGGTGTATGAAGGTAGAATAAATTAAATATAATAATTTTAATAAATTAAAATTTAATGAGAGAGACTGACAAAAGAAGTAGAGCGATAGGAACAGCTGGACACTGAGGTTAGGTAATTCTGGGAAAACAACCAGAGATGTAATTTCAATGAGAACAGACAGTTATGTATAAGAGAATGATAATGAAATATGGGGGAAATTTTTTAGACATTGAGAAAAACAAAGGGAACTAAATCCACTGTGCAGGAGGTGGAGTAAAAAATACCAGGAAATGGGAAAATCTGAGTATTTAAGAAGTAATAGTTTTCTGAACCATGCAATTGAAATGAAGTATCCAAGCAATATTTGTTTGGATAGTCTGGAAAATGAAGGTGGTCAGGTGTGAGAACATAATAAAGGAAACAAATAGGAGTGAGACTAAAAATTGTGGAATGGGAGAACAGAAAAATATGAAATAGGATGAAGAATCTGAAGAAAGACTGTATGTGTATGACCATGCCCCCTCTGTAGTCTGTAATGACAGCATTTTGGGGTGAGTAGGTGGGGGAACATGCAAAATACCCAAAATTATGACCTGTCACTATTTGGACACTCATAGAATGACAGACTGTCTGTAAGATGCACCTCTGATCCTCATCCATAAGAAGAAGCTGCATAACCTCATTGTTTCTTAAAGTGTAAAGAATTTCAAGTATTTTCAACCTGTAAGAATTAGGTCATGATTATGATGTCACATTATGATTTGGCCACTTGAAGCAAAAATCTTGTCTTCAGAACACATTATGATGTAAGCAAAAATACACGTCAGTAACTAACTAACAAGGGTAAAACAGAACACTGAAAATCTTATCCTCTCTGATCCCCAGAGAATAAATAGGCCCTGTGGGGAAAAATAATACACTGCAGGTGACTGTGGGGTAAAGAAATGTGCAGGACAATTATTTCTGAATTCCTCTTGTAATACTGATTCTGTAATTTCCCAACCTCATAATCACTTTTCAACCTTGATAGCATTTTTGGAAAGATGTTATATTTAGTATTTTACCAAGACTATTAAAATTGGAAAACCATATTTATTTAGGACAGACGTTTGAAAATATTTTAAGTAGCTAGCAAATGGAATAATTGTAATGGAAAAATTGTAATCATTTGTCTCTAGTTTTCCCCAGCTTTTGTTCTAGTCTTTTTATATTCAGATGGATAGCAATCAACAAAAGAACAAGATAAGTCATTTAGAAAAATTTTAATATTTATCAAAAATTAATGCATTTCTTTATGAGTTGAATGAGCCTAAATGTTAATGAAATCCTTCCTTTCAAATTACATCCACAAAACCAACATAAGATAAGACCTTGTTATCACGGGTAAAACGTGATTGAATGGCTGGTTTTACATTTACTAATCTGGAATTATGTTGTAGGTCAATGAGAAAAGTGTTTAAGATGTTTCTGGTTTTTAGACAAAGTTAATACTTCATTCAGAACTTTACTATCCTTGCGTATATTTGGACACAGCATTTCTTTGAACCAAACTTTTGGTTTATTGTCTTATATATTTTAACAGTTGCTCTATAAAAGAAGAAAGATTATATCAAAATATTTCATATTTCAGATGACCAATAGGGAATAAGATTCATTTTATCTCTTAAGGTTATATTTAACTGAGCTTTTTTCAAATTATTTACATGTTGTTTTATATACAATAAAATCACAGAATCATTAAGGTTGGAAAAAACCTCTATGATCACATAGTCCAGCTATCCCAGTACCACCAGCTGAGTCCACTGAAGCATGTCCCTATGTACCACATCATAGAATCACAGAATCAGAGAATTGCAGGGGTTGGAAGGGACCTCAGCAGATCATAGTGTCCAACCCTTCTGCTAAATCAGGTACCCCACAACAGGTTGGACAGGTAGTTATGCAGACACCTTCTATGGGTGTTTTGTTGAAAGGCTGAATAAAAGCAGGCTGCAAGTCAGAAAATTCGGTGCTGTAAATGTAAAATATTAAGATTTGTTTTCCTTCCTGGGATAAATTCAAAAATTACTTTGACCACATCTCTACACCATTTGCTAATAAAAGTTCTGAAAACAAAATTTGGTGACAGTATTTCAATATTTGTTCCTTAAAGTGAGTTGCATCTTTATATCGTGAACTAAGACAAGATGTGGCTGTAGTACACAGAAGATAAACATGTGAGGTGTGATCGCAAGAAAAATGTACTTGACTGTTTTGACACGTGTCAACATCCCTAATCACTCTGACTGTTGGTCAAAACTCGTTACACTGCATACGTATCTCTTTTAGTACCTAAATTAGCAAATTGATGCTGGTGCTGCTACGCGTATGCGCCACTCAGATGCACCACTCTTCCTGGACTGAACTGTAAACAGTGAACAAGCTGACAATTATCACTTACGCTGAGAAAATATATTTCTGGGCATAGAAAAGACAACAGTTCCAGCTTACAAATTGTGACTTTATATCAGAACCTAATAGGTTATAGGTTACACTACTGAAATGACTCCTCTAAAACTTGTGCTTATCAAAATGTTGTCATTTCAGAGTTATCATAATCATACTTCTTCACATGCCTGATAAAGCAGACACCAAATAAATTCTCTTAGATTTGACAAGGGGAATGGTTTTAAACTGAGACAGGGGAGGTTTAGGTTAGATATTAGGAAGAAGTTTTTCACTCAGAGGGTGGTGATGCACTGGAACAGGTTGCCTGAAGAGGTTGTGGATGCCCCATCCTTGGAGGCATTCAAGGCCAGGAGGGATGTGGCTCTGGGCCACCTGGTCCGGTGGTTGGTTACCCTGCACATAGCAGGGCTGTTGAAACGAGATGATCATTGTGGTCCTTTTCAACCCAGGCCATTCTATGATTCCATAATATGATTTTGTGATTTTTGTGTAAGTACACAAAATTGTCTCAAATGTCACTGAGAGGTTCCTCCCTCAGTCCAAACTTTGCTACACTTTCAAACTTTGTCTTTATCTCTACAAATAAGGATTTAAGGTATTTTGCTTAAGAGTCTAGTCTGGAGTTCAATTAACAGTGTTATATACTTCTGAAAGATATGGGTGAATCGTATGATTAAAGAACATGCAAAGTTATGTTTTCCATACTCCGGTTACTAAAACTGTTCCCTTACAGTTCTGATTTGGCTCCCAGTCTTGTATTATGGTGAGAAGGGTGGTTTGCCCTTTCTATGATGAAAGTAGCCAGCCCCTCCCTTCCAGACTTGTGCAGCAAGAAGGTCACACACACTCTCTGTCACTCTGGAACAGACAACCTTCCACCAGCACTCACTTTCTACCAACAGACTCATCTCCTTGATCAGCACTAAGAATCACAGTCCATGAGGAAGCTGGTGGCAGAGCCCACAATAAGTAGTCACACTTGGAAATATTTTCTCTGTGCCGTCCGAGGCCATTAGACCATGCTGCTTACTGATAAACAAGAATTCATGTCCTTTTAACATTTTACAATATAACTGTGCAAAATATCTGTCAGATTACATGGCTTTTCACTATCTATGACAATATATTAATTGATTAGTTTGATCCACTCTACTATATGCACAGCTTTTTCTCAGACTCAATTAGTGTAATCTTAGAGAGTAATCACAAAACCAAAGATGGAATTGGAGAGTGCTAGGAAATACTAAAACTCAGATACAATAAACTATATCTAATCTGAGTAAAATGCCAGTGACTTCAGTGACACTATACCAGGGATGATCTTTACCCAGCATGAATTTGCATGAATTATTTTTCCTTGCATAGTCTACTGTTTTCAATAGCTCCTATTAAACGTAATTGTATAATGCTTATCAGGAGTTATTTCTTTTGAGAACAATCTCGTCATCTTATCAGAAAAAAAAAAAAATAAAAACAAACCTTTCATTTTAATCAAAACATTGCATAAATTGTCAATATGAGACATAATATGTTCTATTAATCTGTAATTATGATTGTTGATACTTTAAACAATGCTTCACGTAAGTCTAACCTTGCTTTACCAGATTACAATACACTGAAGGAAAGGATTTTAAATTGCTGTCTTTTTCTAAATCTGGGTAAAATATACCTCATATTTCCAGTCAAAATGTCTTCAAAATGTGTTTCATTGTAATTGCTTATGCATATGTGCAGTCTCAGAAAGTTAAAACAGACTCTATTATGGAGCACTGAATGGATTGCCTGGCTTTAAAATATATATTTGTGCTGTATCCTTGGGCTTCTGAGGTTCTCAAAACATTTTTCAGAAAGTATAGTAATCGCAAAACCTATGTGAGTGTTGTGGCACTTGATGGCCATATTTTTACTGTTCTTTCAGGCTACTCAAAAAGATCTTCACTGATAGCAAATCTTATCTGCTCTGCTGGACACTTTAGTGTCTCTGGGTTGTCTCCACTGCATCCCTAATGCTTTATATCTAAAGCATGGCACTCTTCAGTGCTCTCTCATCTACCTTATCCTATTTTAGGGGATGTTCTTTGACTCTATCTGTTTCTTTCCTGCATGTGGAAATGACTTAAGAAAAAAACAAAACAAAACAAAATACAAAACAAACAAAAAAAGCTTCTGGCTTCCATCCCATGTACAACCTATAGATTGCTAGTACCATGTACCAAACTGGTTTTGCATTCTAAAATGTTTGGAATAGAAAGAGAGAATTCATAGGGCTAATAATAAGAAGCACAGTAATGACGAAGACTTGCAGAATTGTTTCCAGTTTGGTTGTGTATATCATTATTAACAACTAACAAGTGCAATGGATAATTTTTTGGTCTTGATGCCAGCTGACAAAGCATGGCTTGGATCCATAAGCCTTTTGAAAAGAGTGGTCACATCAAACCAGTTGTTGGGAACATTCTTATTAATGTTTTCTAATTCTTGAGTTAATCCTGTGTGAATGCTGATTGACAAGAACAGATATCTTATATCTGTTCTGATATAGGTTAAAAATCCAATAGGCATGGTAAAGTGCCTAACTCATGCCAGGCTTTTTTTTACTTTAGTAGTATAGAGGTAGTCCCAACTGGAAATGAATAAGGCAGAGGAAGTTAATTAAGTCAAAGAATTATTAGATACAATATCAAAGTGTCTGTTAACTGCACAGTATGGCAGTTATCTCAGTTTCCAATTTAGTGCTATCAGTCACTGGAACAACTTCCCCATGTACGTAGTTCCCATAATAGGAAGTTTACAAGATCTGATTGGATAATTTCATCCAAACACCTTTTGTCATGAAATGTTTTACCTGTTGACATTTTGACATTCCTTCAAACTTAGAATGTTCAATGATGCCACAATTCTGCAAAGTAAAATTGAAAATTTTATTTTAAATTAAATGGGATCTAGAACCTGCATTTCATTTAAGTTCTTGCCTTGAATAAGTTCATAGAATGTTTGAGGCTGCAGTAATATTAGGATATGCACAAAGGAGGAAAAGTATGGTAAAATGACTAGAGGACATCACTGATGAGGCGCAGATGAGAATTAAGAAAGCTTAGGAAAGATGAGACCGAGGAATGACTTCACTGCTGTTTATGAGTTCCTCAGTGACCCTCGTGAGTCCCCTCCAATTCAATATAGTCTGTGACACTCTGATCTTGTTCAGTCCCCTGCCTATAACCATGTCTGGATGACTTTTGAAGATCTCCAAGAGGAATCATAGAATCATAAATTCACAAGGTTGAAAAGGACCTACAAGATCATCTAGTCCAACCATCATCCTCTGTGGGAATACAAGAAGGACTGTATGGAGCAGCAGCTGGGGAGCAAGATAAACAGCATGAGAACCAAGGACACCTCTAGAAGAAGAAAGAACAGCTTGTGGCTCTGATTGAATAAACTCCTGTATGAACAGTTGAAGAAGTGTTTCTGGAATGTTCTGTTGACCTGTAGGGGCGAACGGGAAAGCTAGGAAAAGAAAATTTGTAAAGGTATATAAGCGATGTGAGAACTTGTAATAAACAATTTGGATTGTTCACATCTGAGTCCGTGCATCAGACGCAGCAATCCTATTACTGTTGCTACCACAAGCCACTAAACCATATCTCATAGCTCCTCATCCAGACGCCTCTTGAACACTGCCAGGGACGAAGGCTCCATCACCTCCCTGGGCAGCCATTCCAGCGCATGACCACCCTCTGAGAGAAAAAGTTTTTCCTTATGTCTAAACTAAACCTCCCCTTGTACAACTTGCGGCCATTTCCTCAGGTCCTGTTTGCTGCCTGGGGGAAGAGGCCAAACCTCTTCTCATCACAACGTCCCTCCAGGAAGTTATAGAGTGCAATGAGGTCTCCTGAGAACCTCCTCTTCTCCAGATTAAAGAATCCCAGCTCCCTCAGCTGCTCCTCATAAGACTTGTGCTCCAGACCCCTCACCAGTTTCGTTGCCCTTCTCTGGACACGTTCCAGGACCTCAATGTCTTTCTTGTAGTGAGGGGCCCAAAACTGAACAAAATACTTGAGATGTGGCCTCACCAGTGCCTGCTGGCCACACTATTTCTAATGCAGACCAGAATGGCATGGGCCTTCTTGGCTACCTGGGTATATGGTTGGCTCATGTTCAGGTGAGCATCAGCCAACACCCCCAGGTCCCTTTCCTCTTCAGTCATCCAGCCACTTAGCCCCAATCCTATAGCACTGCATGGGGTTATTGTGGCCAAACTGCAGGACCCGGCACTTGGCCTTGTTGAACCTCATTCCATTCACCTCAGCCCAGCGATCTAGCTTATCTAGATCCCTCTGAAGGGCCTCCCTACCCTCAGGCAGATCGACACCACCTCCCAACTTGGTGTCATCTGCAAACTTACTGAGTGTACACTCAATCCTCTCATCTAGGTCATCAATACATTAAACAAGATGGACCCCAGTACCAACCCCTGGGGACATATCTACTGGAGGAGACTCCACAACCCCTATGGGCAACCTATGCCAGTGCTCTTTCATCTGCATGGTGAAGGAGAGCTTTCTGAAGTTCAGAAAGAGCCTACTGTGTTCCAGTTTGCATCCATTGCCTCCTGTCCTGGCACCACTGGATGGAGCCCAGCTCTATTCTCACTCAATCGTACATTCAGGTATTTATATATACTTGTAAGATCTCTCAGAGCATAGAAATTATTTATTATTATAAATGCATAAAAGCCTCACTCCCTCTCTCAAAAAAAAAAAAAAAGAAAAAGAAAAAGGGAATTTAGGCCTCTGAAGACCATCTGAAAATATTACTGTTAAAGCTAGGTACAAAGTCATATGGCTTTGTACTTACAGTTTCTGTGATCATCATATTGTATTATGAACCAGTTTCACAAGAGATAGAGCCAATCCAGAAGCCATGTAATTGTACAGTGGCAGTACAATGGCACTGTGCTAGGAACATGCAAAATGCTCTAGGGCACAGCACTGTGTTAAGTGTAGCTTCACATTTTATAAATCAGAGCTCAATATATGAACAAAGCATGTCTGAAGAGGCCCTATTGTTCTCACGAAAGACAGAGGCAGCCACTGGCAAAAACAGATGTCATTTTCTGAAATATTCTTAAGCTTACAGCATCCTAACTTTTACATTTTAAACAGAGCTTTCTGCTGCCTCTTTTGTTTTGATTTTCATGAACTCTGTGTCCATTAATGTGTAATGTGTGGAGAGAGGAAATATTACATCAGGGACATCTGCATCTCTGGAATTCTGGGCAGCTAAATTACATTATATATTATAGCACATCATCTTCTCATGTAAGACTGGTGATATTACATTAGGTACCATAAAAGTCTGCAGATGTGGAATAGGAAGTTTGCATATGTGACTTGTATTTTCACTGAAACATAAGGGAAGGAAAACTACAGCCAAAGCATTGCCATTTATAAATTTGTTAGTTTCTTTTTAATTTCAGCAATTCTTTAGCAATTTTAACTTTTAGCAATCCTGCACTACCACCTCATCCGCATCTAAGTTGCATCATTAGTGCACCCTGCACTAATTCCCTCAGCTGTCAAATGCAGCATATCTAAAAGACTGCTGCACTGGCTACAGTTATACATATATATATATATATGTATATATATATATATATATATATATATGTATATATATATATGTATATATATGTGTGTATATATATATATATATATATATATATCTATATCTATATATCTATATATATATATATATATATAAGGAAAGCAGTGTAAACAATGCTTCTCATGAGAAAACAGACTGTAGAAGACTGGGAGATGAATTACTGGTCCTGTTGTTCAGTTTACATCACAAGAATGCAAAAACACCTCTTCGGAGGAATTAGGGAGTAGAGAGTACTATGATATTGCCAGAAGACCTGCTTCTCTGATGTAGCACTTTAAAAGAGGACAAAGAGATAAAATGCACCGTCTTTACATTTCCCTCAGTTTCTAATTACTGATTTGTAGAGATGGACAGACTCTGCTTTCACAACTGCTGAACAGTGCCATACTGTTATCAGGGGTTGAGTATGCCTAACAGATTTTCAGAAACAATTTTACTGAAAAAGTAATTTTTTCAGGTACCTGATGCGATGTCTGTACAGAATAGAGAACAAAATGATTTTTCAGGAGAATAAAGTGCTGCTGTAGAGCTAAGAATGCTGTGATTTGCACTTTAAAATAGAAAATATCTCAGTTACTATGTTTTCTTCTAAGATCAGATCAGATTTCTATTGAATGCGATACCATTTAACTTCTTTGTGACTTCATAAAATGGAGTTTGGAATCAAATGTTGCTACCATTGCATTCTTTGTGCCAGTACCCATACGTAAAATTGTCTTAGTACAATTATTTTCACAGATCAGCAATGAAGTGCCCTTGAATTGATGTGACACAGGTTTCAGCACAACTGAAACAATAAATAAAATGGATCTAGCAGAATAGTAGTTTGAGGCATGCAATTAGGCAGAATTTCTTCATCTTAAGCAGACTCTAACAGAAGACACGAATGTAGTAGTAATAACTGAAATCTGTTTCTGTTCTGTGTTATGTAGAGATCAAGACCAGATGACCAGTGTTATCCACTCAGGATGAAATGCTATGACTCCATGGTAAGAGTAGAAAAAAAAAATCTTATCAATGGGAACAATAAAAATGCATATATTTTACAGTAAACCTAGGGATACATAACTCTGTAGCATGGCTACATCAGTGCTCTGATGTTTTTTATATATTTCTCCATTTTAAGCATAGTGGGGTTTGTTTTTGTCTTTTTATTTGTTGTTGTTATTGCTTGTTCCCTATTTTATAATGAGGGAGAACACAAAATATTTGATGTATTTTCTTCTTGTTCTGAAAAAAAACCCAGCCTGTCCAAAGAGGTGTTAATTGATGTACTAGAATTACCATGAATGAGAATTTGTCACATTGATTTTCTTTTTCACTGTGTACCTATAATGTTTTACAGTCATTGGCTTAACAGTTCACTGTTTGACATAAGCAGTTGGGAAAATATTCCATGCACTCATGTTTACCATAAGAACTACCAGCATGGGTGGAGCCAAAGATGATCCTGCATCAGAAGCCTATAAATGATAGAAGCTTGGAGAGCCTGCTCGGGAAGATGAGGCAAGAGTACATTTCTGCATCTGCATCGATCATTTTTCAGCTGTCTCTACAAAGAGACTTTTCGAGGGGATGGTTGCTGGTGGCTCTCATTTTTAATAATCACTGCTCCACATGGCTGTCTCTGAATCTGTGCAATTGCATTTAGAAGCCCCATCACATTTTTGTCCCTGAAGCATTCTGCATATGATGTTTGCCACCATGACTGATAAATGTATTCCCTTTGTTTCAAACTGTTATGCTCAGACACAGTAAGAACAGTTAGGTCACTCTTGCTATATAGGTCACTGTGAATGAGAACAGAGGAAACCAGCATTCTGCTGATGCTCTGTAACTGCCCTGTGCTAGATGAAATGGGATGCAATCCCTCTTCCCTTACTTCATACACTTTCAGATGTTTGCAGATCCGCAGTGATTACAACATAGAATCAAAGAATCATAGAATCACCAAGCTTGGAAAAGACCTCTAAGACCATCTAGTTCAACTGTCCACCTACTACCAATATTTCCCCACTTAATGATCTCCCTTGGTACAACAGCTAAATGTTTCTTGAATGTATCTCAGTCCTCTGCTTTCCAAGCTGAAAGGTTACACTTCATTTAGTTTCTATTGCTGTAGAAACTACTCTTTATCTATAATTACTCTGGCTTCTCATCTTTTCTGGTGTATCATTCATTTCACACTAATGTGATAACTTATTTCCCTGAAAATTCCTAATTCTATTGCTCCTTCCGACTGTGCTGATCTTTTTGGACTACTCTCCATGGTCTTAAATATCCTTCCTGAGTGACAAGAGCTAATAAATAAAGAGTCCATTGCTTCATCTTTTCTGCATATGCATTGTCTCATACCACGCACACATAATCTGTTTTCCACAAGGGAACAAGAGTTGCCATGATTAAGATATTATCAGATCATTATCAGATCAAATTAACAAAAACATCACAGTCTCTATCAAGTGGTATTTACTTTCATTTTCTTTTTAAGTCTTCACTAGAAAAGGAGTGCACAGGTGAAAGTTTAATTGAGTATGATGCTTTCTGACTTTGGAAGTAGTACTTAAAATTTACAAATGCATACAGAAAGGATAATTATGAAATCAGGACTTACCAAAAGATACAAAAGCTACAGCTAATATATAATGCATTATACGTTAATTATCAAAGCTTCTAAACCAACAATGTATAAAACAAAAGGAGATCTGGAAAAATCTTCCGTTACCTGACCTATTAAAAAAGGACTATAACACGAGTCAGACTCCACTGAAAATGTACTTAATAACACTGTGAAAATATGCTTACATAAAAGTTGATGGAACACAGAAGGGTGAAGGTGTATTGCATTTATATGGACCTGTTTTGGTACGAGGGGCTGCAGAGAGCAGTTCTCACAGCGCCCAGCAGCGCCCTCCAGCAGCCCCTCCGCTGCCCGAAGGGTCGGCGCTGCGCTGTGGAGCTCGGGCGGAGCGGTGCCGGGAGAGCTGCGGCCCGTGGGAAGCCCGCTGGCACCACTCGGGGGTGGACGGCAGTCGAGGCACTGTGCTCATTCCCATGTGCTGAGGCAGTAGAGAAGGCAGAAGAATACAGATGGAATTTGAGTCTGGAAAGAGAATGCAGGACGGTGTTTTTATTTTGGTTTTAGTCCTCACTGCGCTGTTATCAGTAGGAATAAATGACATTAATCTCCACATGCTGACTTGGTTTTGCCTATGATCATAACTGAATCATCTTCTTTTCATCATTTCAACACGCGAGTTGTTTTATCCTATTTTCTACGCCTGTCCTGCTGAGGAGGGTATGTGGGCAAGCAGCACACTGAGCACCCAGTAGCCACCCAAAGTCAATGCCCCCACAGAACGTGAGGGTTATGTAGCAAAAACTGCATGTCATGCTTGTAACCAGCTGAAACTAAGACAACTGATTACTTTGGTTGTCCCTGAATTAATCATGACAATTCTATAAACTGCAGAATCACAGCGTAAGAGAGAGACTTCCACTTGCACCATGCCAGAAAAGGTCTTATTAGATATTGAACATTACAATTTTTGATGGAGAAAAGAATTTTCCAAATGAAATAGCCTGAATTTTGGAGTCATTTAAATTTTCCATGTCAGCAACAGTGAGGCAGTTCCGAGCCACATTCTCGATGGATGTACAGATTGTTACAAGTGCAGCACACACACTTTTGTTCATCACTGGGGAAAATGTACAGCTAATAGTGGTGACTAATGATGCAAAGCAGTGTTTTGTGGCTGAGAACTTTTTCTATTGACTAGTGATATTACTCTCTTTGTATCTGTTGTAGTTTCCATGGAAATAAATAGGAGGCATTATTTTATTAGTGACCTATGCATGTGTTTTGATAATAAAATGTCTCAGATTGAACAAAAATAGATTTTACAGAAGAGGGAAGTTCATTTACATCAACACAGAGATGAGTACAATCCAGCTACTGATGGATGCATTCTTCAGCAGCTCTGGTTAGAAGAAGAACAGTGCATTGAATTCAAACTGTTTAAAAAGATTAAAAAAATGTTGATTTAATAGAAAGAAGAGGAAAGTCATGTAATAGTCAGAGAGTACTGATGTTAATTAACTCTGTCTTGCTTTGTGAGATCACACATTACCAGTACTCTTCTTGTCCACAGATAATGCCTATGACACTCAACAATAATGTACTATATACTAGCTTCCTAAATTACGCACTACATTACTTTTTCTTTTCTTTCTTTTCTTTCTTTCTTTTTTTTTTTTTTTGGTATTCTCTGCATATTGTTTCTCTTATTACTATCATATCATCATTACACACCACAGAAAAGAATACAGAGCTACTTTAGGCACCAACTTGTCATTTCTTACCAGCCCAAGTCAAAATCTGGTGCTTTCTGTGCAATAATCCCTATTGAATATACACTGAATGACTAACAGCATATTTTATTGCTAGTGTTTTTAGTGCATCATTTTTTTTTTTGTCATTTCTGCATGTTGTAATTTTCCTCTCTGACATTACAAATGTGTTTCATTTTGATTTGCTATGTCCTCACACTGTTTGCTGTCAGCAGATCCTCTAACAATTAATTTTCAGAACGTTAATGCAATTGAATATAGTTGACAGAACACATACATTTATATATTCATCAACATTCTTATCAATTGCTACATTCCAAATAGTTTCTTGAAGACAGCAGATCTTAATTTGCCTCTTTTCTCCAGATTCTCTCAGGTCATCTATTTCTAACTAAGTCTGGCTTCATCAATATTCCCTGCCTAAATTCCACTACAAGCTGCACACCTACCATCAACTGTCTCCTGTGCCCCTCATCATTTTGCCTAGAACTGTGAAAACAAGTAAATAATTTTCTAGCTTGAGCATTTTAGCAATGATCCTGCTTATTCTATTATGATTTTTGTTCAGGGAAAAAGGCCTATATTTTTCAACGTCCCTTCAGCAAACAAAAGCTTTGGGGCCCAAACTCTCTCTCTTCTCTCTCTTTTCCCCATCCACCTACTCAATTTGTAAACAAATTAATAACCATGTTCTGTTCTTCTTTGCTTGTTGCTCATGAAGCTGAGACCTTTTTCTAGACATCAGAATCTCTGAGGTCATGCTCAGACTGTTTTTATCTTGCAGGCTTTGAATACCAGTCTTCTGGCTGGCTTTCCAGAACTGAATCCCTCAAAATCTTACCCTATCTTCTGCAGATTTTTGTGAAGCTTCATCAGGAAACATTTTATAGGCCAGCATTATTTTTGTGGAGAAAAACAATAAGCACAGGCTTTTAGGAAGAGCTTTTGTGAAACCAGCCAGTACAGTTGAAAGAAAATACTTTCAAGAACTTCTAAGAATGCCTTAAATCTTAAAGGATAAACAGTATGACTGGGTTTAGAGCAGATGTCAAAGTATTTGCTTCAGACTTAAGGGCTGATTTTTACAGTGTTAAGTGGTACACCCACAACCTTACGAAGAAAATAATTTCCTTAATTATTCTTTGTTTATCTGTCAGAATTTCACAACAATCACTGAAGACTCTATTTGCCCCAAATTTGGGGGTAAAAAATTTTATGTCCATCTGCCTATTTCTTTCAATTTTCCCTTCCTTTTTTTCTAAACCATATCAAGGACAAATGTGTCTTGCTACAATGTGCAGGTTACAGTGGTAGATGATGTCTAAAACAATCAGGCTTAGGTTTTGGGTTAGGGTCTAGGGATAAGGCTTGGAATAGTGTAGGAGTTAAGGTAAAGGTTAGTGCTGAGGAGCTAATTTTACAGTTAGAGTTATCATCAGGGGTTGAGGTTGCAGTTAGAGGTTAGTTTTAGGCTGGGGATTTTGGTTCTACAAAGAATTCTGCGAATAAATGTCTAATAAAAGGACTTGAGGGTTTTATCCCCATCCAACCTGTTTTCAAACACCCCCAGGAAGGGGGCATCCACATGTTCTCTGGGCGGCCAGTTCCAATGCCTAACCACCCTCATAGTGAATAATTTCTTCTTAATATGTATCTTCCTTTAGTTTAAACACACTGCACCTTGTCCTGCCACTACACTTTCTGAGAAGGAGTCCTTCTCCAGTTTTCCTGTAGGCTCCCTTTAAGTAACATAGTGCCCCCATAACTCCTCCACAGAGCCTTCTTTTCTACAGGACTGCACATCCCCAACTCTCTCAGCCACTCTCCATAGGAGAGGTGCTCCAGCCCTCTGATCATCCTCGTGACCCTCCTCCTGTCTCACTTCAGAAGCTCCATGTCCTCCTGCTGAGCACACTAATGCTCCAGGTGGGGTCTCAAGAGAGCCAAGGGAGACAACTACCTTCCTCAACCTACTGACTACACTTCCTTTGATGCTGCCAAGGATACACTTTGCCTTCTGGGCTGCAGCCACACATAGCATGGGCACACATGAGCCCTTGTCAATTTTTCATCCATCTAGACCCAGTTTAGCTCATACTACAAAGTAATGTGAACATGCAGGGCTATATTCTGTGCCATACCACACATCTGTTGTCTGACCTTGAGTTTACAGTCTCCATCAATATGAAAGTATAAACTGCTCTCAAGAAGACTTTCGTCACTTCATTATTTCATGTTGTAAATAAAGAAAACACTGTAAGCTGTGATTGACTCGGAGAGCTAAATAGCTTAAATAATTTTAACTTGAGGTGATTAATCATGCAAAACAGTCTACAATATCTAGTCAGAATATAATCAACGTCTGAATCACAATGCTCTGAATGATCGTGCTTGGAACACCAAATTGTTCAGTACATTATTTTTCATAGAATGTGCCTCATTATATATTATTCTAGGACACTTTTGTAAATGAGATGCTTACCTAAAGGAGCTTATCCCTTCGGATAAGATGAAAATGAGTATATCATATTCTTGGTACAAATTTAGATTCTTAATTGAACTAAAGAATGTTTAGAATTCTTCCTCTTAGCATATAAACTAAAAATGAGAAGCCTCAGCACCTTTGTATGTGAACAAATGTTGTAAAGTGTTCTTCATAGGAACAAGCTAATCCAATTATTTGTGTTAGTTGAAATAAAAACAACTGCATTTTGGTCGAAGATTTGTAAGCGACATTTCAGAATCTGGTCAAGAATAAACCCATTGAGGTTAATTTAGTCTTGAGCCATGCAAAGATTTGCACTGATTCAGATTTTTTTCACATATATTCCCTATATGTTATTCTCACGAGTCTTTCTGTTTTTTAACTTAAGTAAAACAAAACAAAACAAAACAAAACCAAAACCCAGCTTTTTTACAGCAATGTAAAATAAAAAAATACTTAACTTTTCAACACAAAAAAAAAAAAACCAGGAGGTTTCTGAGGACGTTTTTTGTTTGTTTGTTTGGTTGGTTGGTTGGTTGGTTGTTTTTGCTTGAATTAAATGGATTAATGCAGCACTTTTTCTGCTAGTGCACATAACATAATGTAGTACTTCAAATAGGATAGTCTCCTAGCTCTGGACAACACAGTGAATTTTCTTAAGTTGCTTAATACAGAAACCATTCTTCAGAAATATCAATTCACAACATCATCTGTGAGTTGTTTGGTGTTTCCATTTACTTGTTTATTGTTGGTCTGTGACTCATATATTCTATGTTTTTGAGATAATCATAGAAGCAATTATGTACAAAGTCCATAATTTAAGATTTCCCTCACCTTCCTAGATATATGATGGATTTTTTTTTCATTTATTAGCAACGTAAAAAAGAATACTAACATAAATAATTATATACTATATACATCATATATAATTATATAATTATAATTATATACTTAACATTCTTCTGAACTTGCATTCTTCAGACAGTCTCACCTGGAAAATGAGAATGAAGTTGCCTTTTTTTGCATTAAGCTTTCAAAAGTTTTCTTCTACCACTTTGAAAATATTTCACTTATTTTTCGAAGTGTTTTCAGTTTTAAGCTTTACCCAGGTAAGAGCTACATTCTTAAAACTAATAATGCATTTTTCTATACAATTACACTTGCAATATTTTATTTTTTTTTAAATTATTGTTGGAAAGAGTTTGTGATTTTCTTTTCTGTTTTTACCACCAAACCAAAATTGCATTATTTCTTAGCTCTGTAATTTTTACCTGGTAATAAACTCAGATAAAAAGTAGTTTCATCTTCATCTACTGTCAGAATATACCTCTAGAGCACAAGAAATAGAAGTTTATTTTAAAATATGTTAGATGAATTAAGTTTCACTGGAAAGGAGTTATTTCAGAAATGTAAGGCCTCATTCAGCCCCAGGATAATTTGCAGAACCCCTTTGAAGTCAAGTTATGCTAAAGCAGAATGAATTCATTGCAGAATTTTTTGGGGGAACTTGTTAGTTGAAGTGCTGGTGGTAATCTTTGTGTAAATGATACTATTAAGATGGGGAGCAACTTTTTGACTATTCGTAAATGACATAGAAATCTTACATTAAAATGGAGAGTAAGGAGCATAGAAATCACAGCATCTGATCAGGCTGAACATCTGTTATTTATGGAGATCAATATTTTTAATTCTCATTGTAATGCTAAAATTAAATATCCTGGAAAAATCCTGGAAAGTTAGAATGGATTTCTTCAGTTCGTGTGAAAATGGTTATCCTTTATACCCATTGTCCATGGTGCATGTCCATAACACTCAAATTCCCTTCCTTCTGTTTCATGATGTATGGATTCCAAGCAGACTGTGTAAAATCAGGTTTTTATTTGCAGTAATGTTTCCTTCCAAAGGCATTGTTGTTGTCTAGATGTTCTTAACCTTACAAAAATGTGGAAGACGAAAACAAAGTTTTTTGAACGTCAGAAAGTTTGAATATAAAAACATTCAGTGACAAAATTGACTAACACTCTTCATTATAACTCTAAAGATAGGATTCGTACTGATACAAATTAGAGCAGCAGCTATGAATATTTTTTGCTTCAGCCTCTGTCTTCTCTTCTGTTATTTAAAAAGCTATGTACTTGTGGTGTTTTTTTTCCATTCCCACCTTATTTTTTCCTTCCTTAGCAAGATTCTCCCTTGAATAAGCACACATATCTCCTGTCTTTGCTTTGCCCTAGTCTTTTCCTTCTTCAACTGTATGTAAAAAAATGTGTTCTATTTCATCCTTCACACAGTTTGGACTACAAATTATTCTGTTTTCTCCTAACTACTAAATTTAGCTTGTAGTACAAGCAGAATTCTTTATGTATGTTGGAAGCTGAAACGGCTTGTGGCTTGCTTTATTGATCCTAGTCCCTCTGAATTAAGACTTGGAATAGAGTCAAGATGTTGATCAAGCAAGATTGTGCCTTTATTTATTAAAAGACAGGTGAGCGAGAGAGGAAAAATATCAGAGAACGAGAGAGAGTAAAAAGGAAAGGAAAGAAAAGCAACTCACCACTGCAGATTTTTTGATGTCCTGAGGGTTTGTTCTCCTCCTCCTTCTCTTTCTGTGGTGGTCAAGGATGTGGTGGGGCGAGCACTGCTGGCTGTGGAGTTGGCAGTGCCTTTTATGCCACAGGCAGGACCCTTCCAATTGGGTCAGGAGCCACTGCCAGGCAGTGTTTGGTATCACACATGATGAGCATGTCATACCAGCTGTGCTTCTTCCTTTGCAAGGTGATCATGGGGGGTCATGGTTGTGGTGTTGGGGGATATCTGAGACCACCTTAAGCAGGACCTGTACCTCCTGGCTTCTCTATTGTGCTTAAGCACTGCATGTGTTTGTTCTGCACCTTTCACAAGAGTGGTACAGTACAGTGTTTGTTCTGAGGCCTCCTTGAGATTGTTACGGTTTTGTCTCTACTCAGCAGATAGCTGCAAGTCCACCTCTTAGCCAGTCAGAGAGAGAATTCACAGTGCTCCAGTTTTGTATGGTGCTGTCACAGAGGCTGAGCCAGAAAGAAACATCACTTTCTTCCCACAACATAGTTGCCGCAGATGCATGAGATTTCTTAAGAAAAGAGTACTAAGGGCCAGGAAAAAGGGTCAAGTGAAGAAGAAGATATCCTGAGGTAGATCTTCATTCTTTAGTCACTGACAAAAAATGTCTGGTGGCCACTTTCCTCTCTTTGAAAGTTCACTGTACATTATGAGAACCTCTTATAGAAAGTTGAAAATTGTTCATAGTTCTGTTCTCATCAGAGTTGCTCATACCATAGACATCTTCCTAGAAAAATGCTTCCATTTCTTGTAAAGCAAAATCTGCCACGGAAAGCAGGAAAAGAAACAAAAGAGGTCTAAATTCATGTGGACTGCCAAATTTCTAGGTTCTTTGGAGACACTGTATTATAGTTTTAACTCAATAAGCTGTGAACACTAGTAATACATTTATCCTCAAAATAAGAAAAGCACATGTATGTTGGACATTAATAGCATTATAATCAATGTGATCAATTGCTTGAGGTCATGTACTTCACTTGGTTTCAACAGCATTGCCTAAAATCAATACATCTAAATATCATGGAAGACAGAATATTTATCAAACAGACTAAGAACCTCTTTACTTTATAATGACGAAAACAAAGGCTACTGAAGTAAGGATTTTTTTTTTTTAATATAATTTCAGAGAACAATGGAAATAGGAATTAGAGATGAACCGGTTTGTGATATGCCATGAAAAATTATTTTGCCAAAAGTTAGTTTCTCTTTAAAATGAGAAATTATTTTGCAATGAAATGTACTATTAAAAAAAATAAAAATGATTTGGCAAGAGATTTCTGCAGAAGTTAATTTGCAGTAAGAGTTTATTGTAGCTCTGCTTCAAAATATAAGATTGTATACTTGATGAAAGTACAGTAGAAAAACTGTCAGACAAGAAAAGTAATACATGTACACAAGGATCTCATTTATCCAAAAATTAGATATTTTTTTCTTTCAGTCTATAGCTGTAAAAGAAATGGAACAAAAGTCAGAATTTAGATTTTCTTATATCTCTTTTTTGTTGTTGTTGCTGTTTTGGTTTGGTTTGGTTTGGAATCTTGTTTTTTTGAAAATGAAGAAAACCTAGAATTAATCATGTACTTATGGCCATACCTAACCACATTTGCCCAAGGAGGCTGTGGATGCCCCATCCCTGGAGGCATTCAAGGCCAGGCTGGATGTGGCTCTGGGCAGCCTGCTCTAGTGGTTAGCGACCCTGCACGTAGCACATCTACTACTAGATGGTCATTGTGGTCCTTTTCAACTCAGGCCATTCTATGATTCTATGATTCTATGATATTTAACCATGTATCCTTGTGGTACATATTTTGATATTTCCATCTCCAAAACTCATGCATTTATTATCTTAATTAAACAGAGCTATTTAGTTATTTGTATTGATGTTTTATTCATATTTATAAAGGCAGGGAGATTTGGAAGGCAATAAAAGCACAGTTTACTTCATGCAAAATGTTATTAAAGAGTGGAAGAGTTTGAAATTTTTTTCAAATTATGTAATCATCATACAGTAATTTTTTACTTGTATTTTATGAGGGCTGTTCCGGAAGTAAGATTTCTTATTTTATGATAGTGATCCACATCGTCAGAGGTGGATGTTGGTGGTACAACAGTGGGGGTGTAACCTTCCCATCAACATCCCATTACATGTTGTCACCATGTGACAGATGCCAGCAGAGAGGCAGTCTGATAAAATGGTGTCTGACACGGAAGTGGGCATGAAGGTCACTCCAAAGTAACCGCACCTGTTTATTTCCATGGAAACTAGAACATAAACAAAAATTCAAAGGTACAATAACACTAATTGATAGAGAAAATTCTCAGCTGCAAACAGTACTTTTCAACATAGTCACCGTCATTAGCTCTGCATTTCTGTCAGCACGCTGAAATCTGCACCAGGGGAGGTAACCGACAGTTTCACAGGTGCTGTGATGGCATCATTGCTGAAGCGCACCGCTCTCCACCTTACTGTGTTTACACCCACCTTTTGGTCTCCAGAAATGTTCAGCAACTGGCATCTTTCACACAGCAACAAGGCGTAATGTAGTACAAGTGGGAAGGCCCTTGTCAAGCTATTCTAGGTGGCTCTGCTAGAGCAATGGAATTGGACCAAATGTCTTCCAGAGCTTCCTTCCAATTTGCGTGATCCATACGTTTTTGTCAAAATCTTCAGCCTTTAACTATGTACTACAGTCATTTTATTTACTCATTAGAAAAAACACCTTGTTTAAATCTAGGTTTTCTTCATTTCAAATATCAGCATCTATCATTTATTTAAGTAATCATTAACACACATTAATTTCCATGAACTCTACAGAGATAATTTTATATTGCTTTGATTAATCCTTACAGCGTTTTTGTGTTTCAGAGTATGGGAGTGTTTTGTTTTGAATGAAGCCTCGGTGAAATCAGTGGATTAAATAGATAAAAGAATGTCCATTATTTAATATAAGTAAAAATTGCACATTCAAGGTGAGATTACTCAATTAATTGCTCAGTAACACAAACTGTAAAATATGGGCAGCATTAAAAATTTGTTTTAAATATTTTTCTTAGTATTAAGAAAGAAACTGAAAAGTAGAGGTCTTTCTAGAGGGAATTATTTGGTTCTTTACAGTCTCCTCAAAGGATCTTTTTTGAAACTATAAACCTGAGAAAATAGGGTTTTACCATAAAAATCCTGACACAACCTTAAATGCAGTATTGCATCTGTGACAATATTATATGTGCAAAGAACTACAAAAGCAATAAAAGAAGCCACTAATATAAATTGTTTTAAAATGGAAGGTAGGTAAGTATTTGGAAAAAAGAAATATTATGTGGGGTAGAAATGCTAAATCATGGCAAGAAAGTGCAGTAAATGCCAACATACAGTCTTCTATAGGATTTACTGCAAAATCTCAGTGCAGCTTTATTTTTCCTTACAGCAAGATGAAGCTACTACCAGATTCTACGCCATATTTTATGGATTGTCATGAAAAAGTGATAATAAATTGACATTTATTGTGCCAAAACATTTAATGTTTTGGGTTTTTTTTCTCCTTTCCTATAGAAAGTAAGGTGTCTTAAATTTTATGGTAATATCCCCTAGTCTTTTTAAAAACATAGCTGCCAGATGCCTACTTCACATAGACCTGAACTGTATCACAAAATTTTTTTATTAAACAGCAGAAAATATATATGCACTAAGAAATTCTACTTTGCATATCTTGCAAATCTTTACCAAAATGCAAATCTTGAGTTTCAATGTTGATACACAGTACCTAATAATATATATGTGTATATGTATGCTCATAGATAGATTTTGCAGTGCATTTCCTCAAAAAAGTAGGTGAAAAATTAAATATACCCTCAATCAAGAAAAAAGGAGTTGGTCATTTCTCACAATAGTGTTGTATACAGTACTGAGTAGTATATTTATAAATATGTAAATTAATTTCCTTTAATATAAGTCATTTCTGTATTATCACTTTTATTTTTCTCTCGTAGTTTATGATGTTGAATATTGAAACAAGGCCTTTTATTTATTTATTTATTCATTCATTCATTCACTCATTCATTTTTCAGATCAAGTTTTAACATGGAGGGGAAAAAAAAAAGAAATAAAGATTATTTAAAGTGACAGCTGAACAGAATTTCCTTATACTAAGAACCAAATACAAAGCTCAGACTTTATTTAGCAAAACTGCAATAAGATAGCAAGTGCTTATTGCCTGTAAACACTTTAAAAGGAAAAAAAATCCAAGGTTAAAATAGTCACATATGCTAAATTAGAAATGAGTATACATTTTTACCAAAAGAAGTTGAAAGATTTCTTACCATCAGACTGCAAAGACATTGAATGTCTTTCTGTTGTGGGGTGGTCATTATTGAGCAGAAAAGTAGTAGAAGGAAACTACATTTGAGCATCAGTCAGGACTTTAGTGACCAGGAAGGAATTCCCTTTCTAGCGTGTGTTCTCGGAATTCAGTATCTCTAGAGTCACATTACTGGTTAACATGTATTTGTACAAAATCAAGGTTGTCCTGAGAGTACTAAAACTTGTATTTGTTTTCCTGTGAATTGAATTAAAGTTGTTGAGCAAATAAGAGAATTATTTATCATGCATTAGTTTACACACACACTTTGTAAAGATTGTTTCTATCTTCCCTAATACAGTGAATTCCAGCTATAAGAAGGTTTATTATTTCAGGCCTTTCTCTTTCTTTTTCTCTTTCCTTTTTTCTTTCTTTTTTTCTTTCCTTTTTTTCTTTTTCTTTTTCTCTTTCTTTTTCTTTTTCTTTTTCTTTTTCTTTTTTTTTCTTTTTCTTTCTTTTCTTTTTTTTTCCTCCTGTGTCCTTGTCAATTTTCCACTGTGATTGCTCATTATCCTTATATGAATCCAAGTATTCCATTTGCAGCACACTGACTCCAAGCATATAGTGTTAAGATGGTAGCAGTTATAAGATGAAAAAATAAGCAATCTGAGAGTATATGCTGTTCAAATAGGCAAAGAGGGATCTGCTACTTTTCCACTGTATATCCTCTCCACATTTTTTACTGATAGCTCTGCAAATGCTTTGGAAAGATAGGAATTTGGAAAAGGATAGGGATTTGGAAAAGGCAATTCAGTTGACGTTACCCCAGTGAGAGTACTGATGAAGGCAAGTCCATGTCATATTCTGCCCTTTCAAATTTTATTGTCCTTTGGTTAAGGTTATTTTGATCTATTACTTGCCAGGTATTAGCACATTTCTTCATATTTACAGCTAACTGCAATCACTGAATTAGTGCTTATAATATTTTTAGGTACATCTGGTTTAGAATATAAAGGGTCAGTATACCCTATAATGTCCTGAACACTTTAACCACCAGTCAACATTTCCATCCACAATTAATACGTTCGGGTGACTATAGTGTCATGATGGAAAAAGGCACTAAAATGTTGATTCTATTTAAATCTTTTCACTTTCACAGCCACAAATGTGTAATTGGACTTACTTTTAGAGGGGAAGGTAATGTTGCTATTTGTTTGTTTCCTCAGGAAAAATAACAACAGCAAAACAAACAAACAAACAAACAAAAACTGAAACACCAAAAACACAAAAACACAAAACCCAAAGAGCATGTCTGGTAAAGATTGTTGATTGTTGATGACATATTTTGGCCCTAAGGACTCTTCCCACACCCTGCTGCTTCTCTCCTTCCAACAGTTTTTACATCAGATAGAGTCACTGGAGATCTACAGCTTTTTTCCCTGGCAACCACAGCATCTGGCAGAGACATAGCATATTTGTCCCTGTTGGCTATGTCCCAAATATATTTTCAGGGATCTGTTAAAGAATGTCTTTCAACTTCATTACCATGAATGTTTCAGCAGTTGAAGCTCAGGCATGAACAAGAATGCAATTGTGCCCTACGAAGAAATATATATTTGCTGTATGAATACATCCATAGTTTTGTTTCCTTAGTACTTGGCTCTCTTTAATTTCTTTTGGCTGTCCACTATAAATCTAATCTTGGAGTAACACACAGGGAGCACATGCTATTTTTCTTTCAACTGGTTAAGTGTTTATCCCTTCCTTCTTGCTAAAATCTGAAATGTTCTCAAAATACACAGAAACACATTTATTCAAACCCAGGTCTCCTGGATATACTAGCTTTTTAAAAAGATGACATTTCCAGTTACATTTATGGTATTAAATAGAATGATCAGGCAATTTGTCTCTGGCCTGAGGCCGTCTAGCATGGTGTGAATTTTACCCTTGCTAGTAAACTCACTCACCTCTATTAGGAACAATTCCAATCCCACACTGCATTATAAGCTTGAGATTTTCTAATTCTGATGAGACTCCTAGTTGGTACGGGTCAAAACTGTGCCATGGATGATAATAACAGTTAAAAGAGCAGGGATGATTGCAAAGTCAGTTTGGACCCATATTCTGTCTTTATTCATTTTACTAGCATAAGAATAGGCTTATAATCAGAAGGTATGTAGTCCATGAACATACTGGTAAATGCAGAAAGAGAGGCAAGCTTAACTGCTTTTAAAAACATTGTAGAAATGCAATTGAGAGACACAGCTGCCAGTTACAATGAGAATAACAGATATCACCAACTTAATGAAAGTATACACTGTTTCAAAGCATTCCCTTAATTAGTGTTTATAGTCAGCGGTCACTGTAGGACCTATGTTAGCAGGCAGAATGGTAAAATGAATATAACTGTTTAGGCTGCTCTGAAAATAATACCACCTATTTATTCCCATAGAAACACAGCAGATACAAAGAACACAATAACACTGTTTGATAGAGAAAATTGTACTAAATACTGCTTCTCAACGTAGTCACCACCATTAACTATGTATTTTTGCCATCATGCTGCACTCATAAAAGTCTGTACCAGAGGATGTAGCCCACTGTTTCACAGCTGCTATGTCAGCACCATTAGTAGAAAATGTTGCCCATGCAGATCATCTTTTAGCAGCCCAAGCAGATGAAAGACAGAGAGTGCCAGATCCAGTCTGTATAGAGGGTGTGGTAGGAAAATTCAGCCAAGATTGGCATTGTGCTCCATAATCTTCAAACTGCTATGGGTGACACAACCTTCCTCTGAAGGGAGGTAGGGGTGATCAGATTTACTTGCCCCCCCACCCCCCCCCCCCCCCCAACGCTGACACACACACACAATTAAAGTATGGTAAAATGATACTTCAAGTCCAAGAACAGTTATGAATTTTAATGAGAATCTCTATACTACAATTATCTTAAATGTACTGGTAGTCTTATAACTTTATCTGCCTAAGCAGTGCAGTTAAACAATGCAACTTTATAAGAAATTGAAGTAAGCCTTGCAATTGCTTAATATTTCTTGAGGGAAAAAGAAAAGTTAGAGACAGAATGGAGTGGGGATGTGTGGGAGACAAGGGGAGAGAGTGTGAGAGAGAAAGAGATATGGGACAGACATACAGAGAAAGAGATCACAGGACCAGGTTCCAGCAATAGTCCAGGACATGGGAAGTCCTAGGTCTGGGAGTACACATGTCCCAAAATTTCAAAGTATCAGAAACACCCAAGATTACCTCAGGCCTGCTAGTGTCCTGTTATACCTGCTAGATTTGCAATGTTTGCTGTCCCAATGTCATCAACAAATGAGTACAATAAATTAGTTTGTCACAAACAGGTTTGCAGTCAAAACTTCTGCAGCAAAACAGAAGTGTTTTGGAAAGACCAAGGCAGTCTTGGTTTCCACGGGGCTCCCCACGGAGAGTGGGGAGTCTTCAACTTTCAATTTCTTTTCATGGCAACAGTCTTACATTTTGAGTGTTTGAGACAATTACAGGTATACCACAGATACAGTGTTTTTCATTGGTCTGCTACGCATAGGGCCTAATGTTAGTCATAGAATCATAGAATGGCCTGGGTTGAAAAGGACCTCAACAATCGTCTAGTTTCAAAACCCCTGCTATGGGCAGGGTCTCAACCACTAGGCCAGGCTGCCCAGAGCCACATCCAGCTTTATTGTGTTGCAAGAGCAGTCTTAATCACTGGCCTGATTCTGAAGTCTATGCCTTCAACTTAGTCAGTGTTGCAACATAGTGGTCAGATTTGACAGTTGCTCCAGGTTTTAGGAAATCCAGAAGGACCAACCTTTCCTATCCCAAAAGACAGAGTACATAATTGTACCTACAGAGGGATACACCTTGAACATTGATTTCCATGGAAAACTCATGTCACCACTCCATGGACTGATGTTTTGACTCCAACTTGTAGTGGGGACACCATACCTCATCACTGGTAATGATGTGATCCAAGAAACTGTCAGCTTCAGCCTTGTATGGGTTCAGTAGATTCTGACAAACTTGCACATGGCTTCTTCCTCTTCTCGTGTATTTGTGCAACCCAGCTGGAGCACACTTTGCCATATTGCAATGATGCCACCTTCATTTCTAGTGCAGTGAAGCCAATACTCAGCCCTGTACACAGTTCCCTGGCTGTAATCTGTGGCATGGATGAATGGATCAGGACACTATTCATTTTGTGGTATATCAGCTGTGCATGGCCATCATGAACATGTCTTGTTTTCACGTCACTATCACCACTGCTGAAATGCACTACCCACGGCCACACTGCTCACATCCACTGTTTGGCCTCTATAAGCATTCAGGAAGTGTCACTAGGTAACAGTGGATGCCATTTATTCCTCATGGAGGAATTCAGCAACACACTTTTGCTTCATCTGCACTTCCATGTCCAAAACCTTTTAGTCAGACTGCCCCTCTGCTGCCGTCTGTCACTCAGCAACAACATGTATCAGAATGTTGGTGGGAAGGTTCAGCCTCACCTATACTGCCATGCCACCAAACTTGTACCCCTGATGGTGTGGGCTGATATAAAAAATAAAAAATAAAAGTGGGTGGCATTGCTTTCATAGCAGCACTCATGTTATGATTTGTTGGCCAGAAAAGTGTAATCTCTGGCCTTGTAAAATGATCAGCAAAGTTGGCTGGAAAATATACCAGCCATTACTTTTCACTTCAGATGTTCTATCAGTAAGCTATGCTGATAAAAAGTACAGGCAGGTCTTAATGACTCTTTTCTAAATTTGCTCCACTGCATACAGAAGTAGAAATAGAATTGCTTGGAAGAAAAGAGTTCTGGAAAAATGTCCAAGCATTATTAGTGTATCTGAGTTAACAACAACAACAACAAAAAAAAAAAAAAAAAAAGGAAAGAGGAAAGGAAAGGAAAGGAAAAATAAAAGGAAAGGGAAGAGAAAATGAAAAATAAAAGGAAAGGAAAAATAAAAGGAAAGGGAAGAGGAAAGGAAAAGGAAAAGGAAAAGGAAAAGAAAAGAAAAGAAAAGAAAAGAAAAGAAAAGAAAAGAAAAGAAAAGAAAAGAAAAGAAAAGAAAAGAAAAGAAAAGAAAAGAAAAGAAAAAAGTATACAAACCCCAGATGGTATTCAATTAGGGACAGGATTAGAGATCTCTTTTAGGATTTGACAATGCAAATAAATAAATAAATAAATAAATAGATAGATAGATAAATAAATAAATAAAAATTAATCTGTGATTATGTGACTTTTCTTACATCTTTTCTGTGTTAATGATAACACATTAATACTGTTGGCATTTTGATCTACAGTTAAATAATAGCATTATTAAAGAATATCTTAGAAAAAATATGTATATTTTTAGAGAAACTAGAAGGAAGTAGACTTTATGCTTCCTTCAGGTCTATGTCTCGTTGTTTTGTTTATTTCTTTTTAATTATAAAAGCTGGAGATGGAAAAATAGAAAAAGATACTCTGGAGATCAGAGAGAGGAGATTCAGAAACAAGATGTCATAGTTTATGAACAATTAGACTGAGAATTATGATTCCAAGTGCAGGTATGTACCTTTCAACAAGTAAGCTGCCTTTAGAGTAAAAAATGCAGACTCTTCTGGGAAATATTTCATTTAATCCCAAAGAAGGCTTCCAAATTCGGTTTACATCTTCTAAATTGAGTCTACTTTAGGGCAGAAAGAAAAGTTTTATTAAGAGGGCTTAGTAAAGGAACCTTAGAATGACTAGCTTAGATTTTTACTTTTTTTTTTTTTTTTCATTTTTGCTTTGGACATCTACATCTAGGCAGATTAATCCAATCCTTGTTATTTTTAAATCACTTCTTTTATGATGTTGAAAGAAATTCCACTGTGAAAAAGTGGCACTAGATTACTTTTTTGTTGTTGCTGTATTTTCATCTGCTGAAGTGAGCATGAAAAGGCAAGACTCTTTGAAAGGATTGCTTGGCTCTGATAGATACTGTGATTTAACTGGGGTGGGTGAAGCTCTTTTGCAAATCTTCTTACAGACACATTAGATGTAAAGCCAGCTCTTCACAGAGTAAGCTAGGAACAGAATCTGTACTGTTCTTCAGAAATTCGTTTTTGTGCTTAAGATTCTTAGGGACTTCAGTGATCTGCAAGCAGAAAACAGAACATGATCAAGAGGCAACATTTACATGCTGTGGAGAAGACAGAATGGAAGTGTTTCTAGTTTCATACAAGGTTAATAGGCCCCATTGGAATATGAATTTCTTTTAGTTTAGTGATGTGCTTTCCAATGGACTAAGTAGAATTTCTAGCTGTTTGATAGCAACATCCAATTAGGTTGTGATTCAAGGGAGGGCAGCAAAAATGACTGGATGACTTGAAAACTGACTTAAAGGGGGAGTTAAATGTGCAGGAATGTTTAGGGAAAAGGAAACAGAGTGCTGGATACACTAACAATTTTTGAATCCGTAAAAGGCAAAATCCGCAAAGAGATATGGATGAAACTTCTCTGACCTTTGTCCACTGCAAGAGTTAAAAGATCTTGAAAGACCTGTCCTGGCCTATTTTCCCATGATTATACTGGTTTTATCTAGGGACATATGTTGTTAGTTTATTTATTTTTTCTATTTGCCCTTTGTTTCCATCTGCCTCACTTTGCCTCAGAAGTCAAACAGAGCTCCTTCCTTCTCAACTCTCTTCTGACTCAAGCACTACCAATTTCCAGAATATTCTCTATGGACCACATGTGTCAATATTTACTACCAGTGCACTTTTAACATTCCTGAATTTCTGTAATTATAATTCTGTGTTCTGTCTTCCCTTCTTGATCATTCTTGTTTATGCCTTAACCATGATAAAAAAAAACCTTGAAACCTTGTCTTTAGAAGCTCTACATGAAGTTTCTTGTGCAAGATCTGCATCACTTAAGCTAATAATAATCTGTACAACTGGGAAAAAAGAAAAAAAAAACAACAAAAAACACATAGAAATTAATTGTCTAAAAAATGTAGATTTTTCCTTTGTGATGCAAGTCATATTTCTTTTTGCCTGGTTTAATGTTGAATTGGGCTTTGTGGAGAGTTTATTTTCTATTATGTATGTAAACTTTTAAAGATGGACTTTTTGCTACTGTTTTTGTATTTCAGAAAGTTTGTGAACCATAAATTGTTTTGAAATCTGTTCAATCCCTTGTTCCATAGTCACACCATTAAGCATAGCTAGCAACCATATTTCTCAGATAACCATGATGTAATCAATTCGTTATTAATCAGACTTTGCTGTGCTACAAATTTTGCTTATTGAAACCTATAAATACTACTTTTTTTTTTTTTTTCTCTTTAAAACTTGAATCCATCTCCAAATAAGGAAATAAATCCTTAAGTGTTTGAGTTTGTTCCATCATTCTGGAGGTTTAGTAGATTTCCCATAAATTATCTTGGGCAACTCCATTTATGGTACACACAAATTTCATGTATCAATTCAATTTTAGAATCATTCATAAAGAAATTAAGGTGCAAGTGCTTGGTACAAGCATTTTTCTTGATAGTCTGTGGTCCTCTTGCTTTAAGATTGGCTTTCATTTTCTCTGCCTCACAAAACTTGCATGTAGAGACTAATTTAAGGATATGATAGTGGTAAGTATGTACTGTAGTTGCTCCCCTGTGTATGTTTACTATGGGGATCTGTTCATGGCCCCTAGAACTTTTGTAAATATTTCTGGAGTATTTTGGTTACGACCTTCCTATTTAGTTAAATTTTATGGAAGTATGGCTGCCTACAGAAAAAGAAATCAATCAAGACAAACAGTAAAACAAACAAAAACAAACAAAAACAAACAAAATCTATCTCTGTATGTTGAAAATGTAAAGCTAACAAACTCATTCGGGGAGGTTCCTGAAAGAAATTCAGAAATGTCTTTCTTCTGCCTTTAACAGGGTTAGTTTTTTATTTGTTGTGTTTTTAGTATGTTCTCTTCAGTATATTCTCCTGTCAGTAAAATTCAGCCTGACGCAAGAGAATTAATGGCCATTCAAGCTACTTATGAGTTAACAATTCTGGATTTTAATTCTTATTCATTGTTTTACCGTAATTAACTCTTGCCACTTTGTTTTCTGGTAATTGCTAACATTCTGGTAACATTAACTTACCAGTTAGGAATAATTCCTCACTTCACACCAAACGCCTTGCTCTTTCTTTACCCAAGGAAACAACATTTCCTTGATGGGACAGAATCTGTCCAACAGAAGAGCTGAGTTACGTATGTAACCTCACAGAAAAAAGTCTGTCAAGTTAAAAAATCTTTATTTAGAGCATGGGAAACTGGAAAATAATAGATCTGCAGATCTACAACAGGTACATATATTTAACCCTCAGATGTGAGAAGAACACAAAGGGTAGCTCATAAGGAGCTGTGAGCAATAAGAAATGCTGCTCCCCAGGCTCTACTGACTAGCAGACACTGGTGGAGTTCTCAAATTGGTAGCTGCAACTACCAGCTTTACTAAAGTTTATACACAGAACTAACCAATTTTCCAGGAAGTAAAGTAAAACACCGGCTAGAGGAGCTGGATCTATTTTATAAAAATTAAAACAAACAAACAAATAAAAAAACAAAACAAAACAAAACAAATAAAAACACAAAACAATCTACCACCACCAAATGTGTCAACGCAGCAGTCAGCCCCTGAAAGAACTCGCCCATGGATGTGGAGGTTTATTTAATTTTAGATTTAATGAACTGTAAATAGAAAGTTAATATGACGTAGAAGTTGTAGATTTGCTTCAGAAATTATCAGGGGGTTCTCTCCAGGCTATATGTTCCATGCTATTATGTAAAACTGGGCTTCTTGTTTAAAAAGCTTGTGATTCAATATCACATTTGTTTATTTGCTTTTAAAAGGAAGTACAAAGCAATACTGGTTAGCAATGGTGTAAATATGTGGAAAATTTAGCGCCAAAAATTGTATGCAAATACTAATTTATACTACTGAAATTAATGAATGGACATAAATTCCCTTTTGGCAGGCCTCGTGAGTTCTTTCACTGATTAATTGCTGTAATTAACAGTAAAGTAGAGCTGACTTCAACAGAACACCCATGTGAGTGTTAGACTTCAAAGGACACTGGATATTTATGAAATGCAGGCTAAGTGCTGCAGGTTTATACATACTGTGATCTTCTCTTCCTTCTGTTAGTCTTATTAACCGTGTTCCCAGATTGTTTGCTGTCTTTTTTTGATTTTACATGATCAATGATTTTGGTTGCTTAAAATGAGGGGGAAATAATAATAATAATAATAATAAAAATCTGCTGGTCTTTCTTTTTTGCAGTAAGTATTTGGTTCTAGGGAATAACACTACAGAATGTCTGCCTTTGGGACAGACACTAGTGAAGCTACTCTGCCAGAAAAAAATAGTAGTAGCACTTTCCATAAGAGTTTCTTAGGATGGATGTGGTTTTAGAAAATTTTACAGGGGTTACTCCCAGTTTGTTTGAACCACATATTGGTGCTTTCTGTCCTTTTGCTGTTGTTTTACTAGAGTAGATCAGAAATGCTACAACTACAAACAGTCTGAGTATAAAATAGAAATTCTGGCTTCCCAGAAAATTTTAGTTCACCACATTATACTACTGTACACATACAAAAAAAAACTTTACTAGTGAAGGCATAGGGAACTTTAATTGCCTTGGTGTCATTTGGTTAGTATTTCTTCAGTTATAACCACAGTCTATAACTTTGATTGTAGACTTAGAGAAAGATGTTTTTAAAATGAATATTTGCATAAAACATTAATTCATAAGAAAATCTGTAGTGTAATCATAACCTTCAGTTTCATGTTCAAAACATGCTCTTATTCTCCATGAATCTTGTAGAGTGCTAAAATTTGTGGAAAGTAGAATAACAAAGAAGATTGTGACATCTCATGAAATCAGTAATGAAAATTACTGATATTTGCTTGTTCTTAATTCTGCTGCCTGTTAATCTGCCAAACTTCCTGGTTTTTCTCCCCAGATTCCATGACATGCACCAGTAAGGAAGAAAGGAAAACAGATGATCTTCATAACATGTAATTTGTTGTGCAGCTTCTAATATTATGTTGTCTAACAGTCATAATTGTCAATAGAAACAAGAAGAGGAAGATGTAGGAAATCTTGCAAGGAAACAGAAATAAGGTTACTTGATTTAACAGAATCAGTAGAAGGTGTGTGGCTGAGTCTCAGATCAAATTGTAAAATACCTGTTTTATTTTGTTTTCCAAATTTGTATTCATCTCCCTTATCTCCACAGTAGATACTGAAAGGCAAAGATTTTTTTTTTTCTGATAAACTGTTTATTTCATTGATTGCAGTGCTACAGAATCACCTGTTAAGTAGCTTCAGAGGCATATACTAGTTCTATTTTAATTCTTCCCATTGCTCCAGCTACAGTCAGTTCCTTCAAGAGTGCTATTACCACCAGCAAAACTAATAAAGCAAAATATGTCTAAATATTAAATGATCCCATAATTTAGCTCTGGTGCCCAAACTGGTCATAATATGAATAAAGTTGGAAGCATATGTAAGCAATGAACACATTCCTTATTCATTTTATTCAGAAGTCAACCCCAAACGGCTACTTCCATGTCAAGAGCATTCTCTACTGCTGTACTTGTAGATCTTGCTAAAACTTCCAAGTTTATATGACTTACTCTGCAATCTTGACGCAGTGCTTTTCAAATGTAACATACAGATTGAGCAGCCAAGATTATGACATTACTTCTGACAAGATGTCTGATGAATAGTAAAGAATTCATAGGATCATTGTCTTTGCAGAAAGCCTAGGAAATGGCTTGACATATCCACCCCCTCGTCCTTGTCAAAACTGAGCGTTCTTGTTGATCATGGACACACCTCAAAGTGAAGCCTTGTGGTATACTATCACTTGATTTGACTAGGAATGAATCCAAGTTTTGAACAGTCAGAAAGTGTTGTGTAGACAGGGAGTATTTTATGTGCTTTTACTACGTGTGCATATTGTGTTGGGTATTGCTCTAGTTCCTAATCTCCTTTGTTTTCCTGGCAAACCACTTCCTGCTGAGTGATATAGTTTATCCATCATTTGAGTCTATGCTGGAAAAAAGAATTGTGATGCACTATGGTAGACCTGGCTTGTATTTCTCAGAATTCATGGACAAATTTTAGCATTTCTTTAGTTGCTTTTTCTTCTGGATCAGCCTGTTCTTTGCTTTTCTCTCCTTTAGTCCACCACTACAACATCCAGCATTTTTACAAGAGTTCTAAATACTTTGGCTCCTTACTTTTTGGAGAATGCTGGCCATAAGACACCTTGGTTTCCATCAGGCAGAATACTCAAACATGGTAGCTAAGATATAGCTGAGGACGTCATACTCAAAGTCAGAGCTGAGTGTTTATATTTGCACACTGGTGTCTGTAATGCAGAACAACAAGCACCAAAAAGCAGAAAGCTAGGGTACCAGTCTTATCTGTATGTAAAGAACTTTTTATTACACTGCAGTTATGTAGGAGTGGCATTGCAGCACCTCTGCTAAAAAAAAAAAGAAAAAAAAAAAAAAGACAATAGAAAACAATAAACAAAAATATAACATATTGGTGTGAGAATAAAAGTTTAAAAAGAAGATGTTTTCACATTTGTGTGCCTTGTGTGAACAACCTTCCCATTCCTTGGCAAGGTGGATATGACATAGTGCAACATTCTATTTTACAGATAGTAACAAGCAGATTTAGTCTCCATGCACTTCATATAGGTGTCATCTACACGATGGTGCTTGAATGTCAGCGTGCATTGCTTTTTTTTTTCATGCTACTGCTCATTCATACAGTTTATATTTGCTTGAATTGACAGCCATTAATAAAACACAAGCTTTGAGCCCTCATCTATCTCACTAAAATATCCATCTCAGTGCACACAAAATGCATCTAGAAAAGTTACAGGCAAACAGAGAATTGATGAATTAATTCTGATTTAATAAAATGTCCTGGTTTCAGTTCTGACAGAGTTTATTTTCTTCATAGTGTCTGGTATGATTACTGATTTTGGCTTTAGGAGAAAAACAAATGTTGGTAGCACACTGATGTTTCAGTATTGCAGAGCAGGGCTGCACAGAGCCGAGGATGTTTCAGCTTATGCTGTCCTGCCAGTGAGGAGCTGGATGTGCACAAGCATCTGGGAGGGGACAGAACCAGGGCAGCTGTCCTAAACTGCCCAAAGGGATGTCCCATGCTGTTCAGTATCATGTGAACATTGTAAAACTGGAGAGCTGATTTCAGGGCCTGCCACTGGTCAGGAACTTGTTCGACGCTGGTTATCAGGTAGTAAGTAATCACACCGTACATCACTTGTTTTGTACATACACATATATGTATATGTAATAATCACTACTGTTAATTTTTTTGTTTGTTTGTTTGTTTTTGTCCTAATAAATAGTTTTTAGCTCAACCCTTGAGTTCTACTATTTATTCTGATTTTTTGTCCCACTCCAATGAGAGAAATAGGAGTGAGTGAATATCGATGTGGCACTGAGCTGCCTGTCATAAGAAAAAACTGAAAAATTAGGAAGTCATTTATTTTCTGTTTTAAAGTTTCTGGCACTATGAAGACATCTAATGTTAAACAGCAAAATTGAACCTTCGGTTTAAGTGACTGAATAATAGACTGTCTGATGCGAAGCTCTCCTCTTTTTCCAACATCTGTATAGAGTAGCAGTGACTCGTTCCCCGGACCCTGTGCTGGGTTTATTGCTCACTTATACAATTTCCGGGTCCAGAAGAGGAAGCATGGTGAAGGTGGAGATAGCAGATAGCAGTTTTGAGATCTCCTATATTTTTTTGAATATGTACGTATTTTTGATGTGCTACAGCTTTCCACACCTTACCACGCCCCTGAGCTGGTAAAAAAAAGCTGCCCAAAGTGGAGATCAGTGCGGATTTTCCAGTGTTCTGTACTTTAGCTGTGATGGAACAGTGTGTATGCTCACCTCCTGATTAAGGACTCTGTGCTCCTTACAGGAATTCTGGACAGTTTCCTCACTGTGCAGTATGTAATTTAATCCTAGAGATTTATCTTTTTTGGTCAACATTACATTGCCTGATAAAGAAGTGGAAGCATTAAAATTTTGAGCAGACAGATAATAAAATAAAGAACACTTCTCTGTCCTATGTGTATGAATCTGTCAGGCAACACTTTTGTCATTTCAGAATTCATTTCAAGATGTTTATTAAATCTTTATTTGCTGTCTTGCCTAGAAGTGGGTACTAATCTCCTTATGAGTCCAGAGAAAATCAAGGAGGATATTTTTAAACAAATATAAGATTTTAGTGCCTGAGGATACACGAACAGTCAAAGTCTTACAGAATTCAGGGACTTGTTGGGGAATTTACATCTAGCTTATCAGGAAAGACACATGCACTTGTGAATTAATTTTCTTTATATGTAGGTTACTCTGACAGTAATGCCTTCTCTGTATTTCCATGGAAAATACAACAGCTACAAAGGGCACAATAACACTATTTGTTTCAACAGTCATCATCATTAGCTGTGCATTTTTGCCATCAATGAAAAAGAACCTAAATGCCGCAGTCATAAAAATCTACACCAGCAGAGTTGACCCACCGTTGCCACTGCTGAAACATACCACCCAAAGCCTCACTGCACATGCATCCGCTGTTTGGTCTCCAGAAACTTTCAGCAAGCATCAGTGAATGTCAGTGGATGCCATTTCTTCCACATGAGAAATTCAGTGACACATATTGGCTTCATCTGCACTTTCATGTCAGACGCCGCTCTGTCAGACTGCCTGCCCCTCTGCTGCCATCTGTCACACAGTAACAACACATAATGGGATACTGATAGGAAGGTTCAGCCTCTACTGCCATACCACCAACATCCATGGGCCAACATCATAAAATAGGAGGCAGTACTTCAGAGCAGTCCTCTTATATGCAAAGAGATCTGCATTTTCTAGAAGATGGTCCCCTTGGCTTCATTTTTCTCTCAGGGTTGCCTGAATTTCAGTTTACACAAAGAAAGAAATTCCATCCAAGTAGCATTGAATTTTCACACCTGCATTATTTTACTATGAAGTAATTCTAGAAAATTCTAATACAAAAGTTTTTTTCATATCCTGTATTTGGAAGCTTTTTTTTTTCTTAATTTTGTTTGCACGGTTTTGTTGATTCTGTGTTACCTCTGTTAGCTTCACTATTCTACTGCTATAATGATTTTTACAGAAAAATCATGGCTATGATTTTCCTATGGCAAAGTAAAACATAATCTTATGGGTTTTTTTTGTTTTTTTTGTTTTTTTTTTTAACAGAAAATGACAGTTCTACAGGACAACCATTGATAGTTCACACCGTAAGGATAGCTAACTTTTCTTCTTTTTCTTTAAGGAAATAAAGGCAGTGATTTGTCTTTGTCAATTTAGAGATCTCCTTTTTAATATCCCTGGAACCATAATTGGACTAAATACATCAAACAATAAGAAATGTTGGGAGACATGTCGGGAACAGTGCTGTACTGTTTGTTACATGCTGATTTTTATTTTGCATCAGTCCTTTATCCACACAAGAAAAAACACTTGGAAAAAAAATATAAGAAAAATGGCATGACTTTTGTTTTCTGCCTGATTTCTTATTTAAAGGCTATCATTAACTGGTGTCTTATAAAACACACTGTATTTTTTTCCACTCTAAATTTAATTACTCTTTTCGTGAGTTAACCATAGTAAAGTAAACTGTTAATGGAATAAATACTGTGATAACATTTTTACGATGCAGAATTAATTTGTCTGTAGTGTCCTCATAAACCTTAACTCGACTCTGTTCCCAACTAATACATGAAGAAGATGCAACATAAATGGACAGTCCATTGCATTTTATATCTTCTTAGAAACATAACACTTTAAAAACTACTTATGACTGTTCAGCGTTTCATTAAATTTATGCAAGCAAAATTTTTATTCCCAGTGCTATTTTACATCCTCTTGCAGTACTTCATTTTTCCCCATCTAGTTTTTAAGGTGAAATGTTAGTGTCTGACTGAACCTTTTTTTTTTTTTTTTAAACTTTCTGATAAGTGCCTCGCACTCATTCACTTCAGTTAAGGATTCCAGTATTAAGCACACTGATGGATCTGAAAGAAATCAATCCCTTTGAAGAGAAAGTCCTGAAGCAGGCTTCCTCCTTTTTCAATAGCAAGGAGCTGAGATTTTTGAAGATCAAGAAGAATTGGAAAAAGAAATATGGTATGCCTGAACACAGTCAGCCTGAAAGTGAGATTGTGTATGTAAAGCTGGCAAACAGCCTTTTGAGCTTGGTTTTTATTTATGTAAAAAAGTGTCTTCCTCATTGCAGAGAGAAGAAAATACTTCAAACAGTCCTCAATGCAAGTAAAAGTCAAGTGCTGCTCTTTCCCAAGTTTGGGCAAAGGCATAATGACTTCTTTTGCTATGAGGTGGGAAAAAATAAAAATAAAAAATAAAAATAAAAAAAAATAAAATCCAAACAAAGACATTTTTATTAGAGGTTTCTCATTTGCTCTGGTTGACTCTGGATGATTTCCTCAGGGATGGATGTGCAGCTGTGTACCTGCATACTGCTTTTGAAGAAAAACATGCATGAAAATTAGTCTTCTCTGCTATCTACCTCAGGATTCATTGATGTAACTACAACCTTGCAAGCCTTTTCCAGAAGCCAAGCAAGATATGATATACTCATATACAACACACCTCACTTTCCTATTCTTCTTTTGTTTCGGTATACCTTTATTTTCCAATTGCATTGATCAAAAAGCTTAAGGAAAATTCAGAAATATTGGTAACCTGCTTTTCTTTCAGTTACTTAAGAGATGAAATTCAGAACAAGCTGCTTCACCATTTTCCCAGGGGTGGAGGTGAGGTTTACTAGCTTGTGGTTTCATGGCTCCTCCTTCTTGCCTGTGCCTTTGATTGTGGGGCTACAGTCAGCTATCTGCAGAAGGCCTCATCCTTTCTCATCCTGATCAGGCAGCTTGTAGCAAACATCCACAAGAGTGTCACCTGTACTGGCCTGCTAGTTTATTCTCACCCACAAGCTCTCTACTCTTTCATCATTCTTCTCTAGGTGGAGCTCAATACATTCCAGATGTTTCCTCACAGAAAAAAGCAACCCCACCACCCTGTCTAGCTGGTCTGTCTTCCCTGCAAAGTATACAGCCATCCATGACAGAATTGCAGTCATGCAAACTGTCCCACCATGTCTCCGGGATCACAATGAGATCATAGCCCTGCAACTGCACATAGATCTCTAGCTCTTCCTGTTAATTCCCCATGCTGTGTGCACTGATATACAGGCATGTCAGACAAGAAAAGGGAGTAGGATTCCCTGGAGGGATGAAAGAGGATTCCCCATAACCATACTCACCCTTGAGATGGTCAGCTTTCTTGCTCGAGTCATGGGAGGCAAATAAGGAACTTTTCTCACTCTTCTAGTTGGCCTGGTTTGTTCCTCAGTCTAACAATCCCAAACTTAATGTACCCATATGCTAAGGATCCACCTGTGCTATTCAATTCAGCGTGCCCAGGAATATATGCAGCATGATCCCTGACTGAAAGAGGATGTCCAGTGACATTTATTAGACCTCATCCACTAGAATAGTCTGGATGCAAGCATGGGGATTCCAACTATGCTCAGAGTCCTGAAACAATGTGGGGCAACATTTCAGGCGACCTCGAACAAAACCACACTGGGTGATGCTTTCATAAACACCTGCATTTCCATGTGTCGTTTTATTTACTAGTGTAGGCAAACCCGTGGGGACCAGGGCATTGATACTTGCAAATGCCCAGCCTAAACCACATATACTTGCTCAGATAACCAGTTGCTTTTGGGTCTTCATAGCTTTGCAACTTCTTGTAGTCAGAAGAAATGAAGGAAAAGTTTAAAATGGTTTTAATTATTTTTATATATATAGTAGACTAAATTAGAAAGGAAAAAAAGACAAAAAAAAAAATCTATTTATCCTATCTGAATATATATTTCATTCCTAGTTTCTCAATAAAAACAAAAATCTTTACTTTTGGTAAAGATGTATCTATTCCAGAGTAACTACATTACAAGATGATACTTTCTTTTCACATCTTACTAAATGTTTATTTTAGTAAAAACATCAACTGAAATTGGTGAATGCTTGAGACAGCTTCTTGAGTAAAAGGACAAATGCATTAAGAATCAAAGCCAATGAATGAAACGCCTGTTCTTATTCATTCCAAATAATGTGCTTGTGTCTGCACATGCAGTATTATAAATACCATAACTGCATTATAAATAATACATTAATAAAGTAAATATTTCCAAAGGGTTGCCTAATAAGGATTAATTGGATTTTTTTGTAAATATTTCTGTTTTATGTTGTAGCCTGGAATGATCTGGGTGAACAAACTCCATTTTCCAGTATTTCTGTTTATTTTTCATTTCATACTGAGAGAGATGTATCTAAGCAGAATCTTGATGAAAAGACAAAGAATGATCAAGAGATGTAAAGTTGAAATTAAAGAGGAAGGCAATTTTAATCAGACATTTAAATGTTGACCGTTAGCATTTCTTTAGCATCTGTACTAGAAGAATTTTTGGTTGAATTTATGCAGTAAGGATGGAAGTCTCCATCCTTCAATTTGGCATGAAAAAGTATACATGTCCCCATCAAATTAGAACAAGGGGAAACACATCTCCAATAAATTACCAGAAGAAAAAACATGTACAAATAAACACAAAATATCTAAGTAAAGTAGAAAATGAACTTCTTCACCCCTCTCCCACATCCAAAATGATCACATGCAGAACATTTACAGGTGTTCTGTTCTCCAGAAACTGGAAACATAAAATTTTCATAGAGATAGCTAAAAGTAAACAATTTAGAGTATTTTGAAGTACATAAAAGGTACTTCCAGAACTGCTCTGGTTTACAAGAGAACATATTTCCAAACTTATATATTATAAGATTAAATCTTGGAACCTTTTTTTTAATGAATAATATTTTGACAGGTAACACCTGTGACTGAACTAGAATTGCTTGTTTATGTAAATTTATGTGCATATGTGGGTGTTCCCAGACATAGTTATCCAGAACATTATTTTCTGAATATCTTGTTATAGATCAGGCTACACAAATGTATCTAATGGTTCTCAGAAACCTTTCAGGGAAAGAACAATAAATCCATTCCATTGGAGTTGGCTACAAAAAGCATAGTGTAAAAGGATAGAAAAATTCACTTGCTTTTTCTTTTTTTCCATTGCTTGTGACTGAACTGTTAAACACAGAAGGCTAGTTCAGCTTCCTTTAGTAATATTTTTTGTGATTTTTCTCCAGATGTTAATTCAACCTTCAAGAACGAAGTTGACATACTTTAGTAAGTATTTATGCTTTCCAATAGTTCATCTATATATCTGAATAATTGTAAGAAATTATTTATACCATGAAAATTACATGGAGGCCACTCGATGTTGTTAGTGGAATGACAACTAACTACATAAATACAACAGTCAAGACTGGAAAATCACCCTTCTGTAAATCTTTTTGTTGATGTCAGTAGCTCACAGGGGGCAAGAAAGGGCAACATAAGGCCAAATGCCTAAACCATGTGAGGTTAGAGCCAGCTTCATCTTGTGGTCCTCTGTGGGCTAGAACTGTTGCAGTTGCTCTCTGAGGAAGACAACAGCACTTAATATGAGTTGGCTGAGTCCATCATGTAGGAATGGAATGAATTTTCAGGTATCAAAATAAATCAAATGGGAATGATACAACCTCCCTATTTAATGAGCTTATGGGAGAAACCTGACAAACAAACAAACAAACAAAATCCAGCTTTAGGCATTTTTGAATTTTAATTTTTGGGTGGTCCTATCTGGAGCTAGGAATTGGAGCTGATGATCCTAGTTGGCTTTTTCCAACTATTCGAATCCGTTATGATTCTATAGTTTATGTTTATTGGAGCATATTGCAGTGAAACTTAAAATCAAGGCGGAAGCACGAAAAGAATACTGAAATTTTAATAGCAAAAGAATCATCGGACAGAAGATAATTCCTATAATACAGTTTGCACAATGAATGGGGAGGATACAGCTTCATTTCTTATATGTGGAATAGAATTATATATTTTGGAAAAGACCTTCAGGATCATCAAGTGCAACTACCTGCGTGACCTACTGAGTCCAATTACTAAACCATGTCCTTCAGTGCCACAAAGTATTTCACAAAGTTCACCTGAAATGGTGCAATTCAGAGTTACCCTGATCAGGGTATGAATAGCTATTTTGTTTCCTAAAGGCTCAGGTAAGTTTTGAAACAACAGATAGGAACAGTTTTTCAACTTGTTTAGTAAAGTGCTCTATTTTAAATAATTTAATTTTGTAGTTAGGAAGACTTCTTCTCCCATCAGATCTACTATGTTTATTTTTCCTGAGAAAGAGTTCAAGATGACTTTAAACTTTTAGTCACGCTGTTAGTTAGATATCAGCTGCACAGATAACACAATTTTAAAAATTCATCAGGAAGACTGAATCTACTGTGCTTCATTGTCTCTCTGTTTTCTCTCATTCATATCTATGTCAGAAAGAGCTAAATTAAACCCTCTCAGGAAATTTTATTTTCATTTGAGAAAGTAAGAGCATTTGAAAGCTCTAACATGACATCAACAAAAAAAAAAAACAAAAAACAAACAAAAAAAACCTAAAAATATCAACAATTTTCATTATAACATGAGAAATCAGAGAACTGTGTCTTACTGTCAGATTTTTTCTAATCCTTTTCTACATTAAGGACCAAATTCACTAAAACCGTTGCAGCTTATTTGACATCATTAGAAGTGCACCACTCCAGCAATGGATGAAGTTGACATACACTACCTATTTGATTTTCTAAGCATTAATTTTGCTGTCAGGTGAATAAAATTTCATGTTTTCCTTGCATTAAGAATTCTAGAAGATTTTAATCTAGGTTGAAGTTGCTACGTAAGTACATCTTGACTCTCAATAATAGGAACATCCTGTAATTTTTTTTTTTATTTTTTTTTTACTTACTAAAATATAACTAAAACTGGTATGTTTATTCAAGATACGTGGATCTCCATAAAATATCATTTCTATGTGAAATCTCATACTGCATTTGCAGAATTTGTTTGTTATAACCAAGGATTAAAAACAAACAAACAAACAAACAAACAAACAAACAGGAAAATTATCAAGTGAGGGCAATTTAATACATCAATTTAAACATCTAAATTGGGTTCTACAGAAACAGGAATATCCTATACAGGAATAAATTGGTAATGCAGCACCCATGCTCACATATAGTGCTCAACTTACAGCACAGAATATGGAGAATATGGTTCTCAAAGTCTTTAACAACACAAAATTTCCATCAAATGCACATGAAATTTTACTTAAAGAAAGACATGCAAACACTTATTTGCAAAGTCACTGCAAACAAGATTCCCAATTATACATACTCACTAATGTACATGTAGCCAAAAAAAAAAAAAAAAAAAAAAAAAAAGTTAATAAAATAAAATTTACTAATATTCATACTGACTGTGATGTGCTTTAGGTAGACAACTTAGTTAAAATGTTTAACAGGGCTAGTCGGAAATTATTCAGTGAAACAAGTTTTTGTTTGAAAGCACTAGCTCATGCAGACTGAAAAGTTATATTCAGGGACAGTTTCATTATACAAAGACGTGTACATTATACACAGACACAAAGCTGTTCCAGAAAACAGCCTTACCTGCCTGACAGCTCTGAAAGATTATCTTAGATAGGACTGGATTCAGTGCTGCTTGCTGGGTCAGAAGGATTGAATTCATATTTCCTGCCAGCTGAACATTCAAATCACCAAGTTATACGATTTTCTGTAATAAGATGCTTTCAATTTCTAGTTGATAGCTTCATTTCATACTGTTATATATATTTTTAAAAAATTAAATTTATATTCAGATTAATATCATATTCAAGTAGTCTGAAATAACATTAATTTCATATTATAAAACATACACTATAACAGTGGCTGGAAGGCTAGGGGCGTAACATATACTCTCCACTTCAAGTAAGCTTCAAAGACCAGTATACGAGTTCTGTATTTTCACAAAGATAGCCAAGAGCCTTGGTCTCTATTCAGTAGCTGCTTATTTCATGACTAAAATTCAGAAAAGAGGATTATCTCCTTTTAAAGCTGTTTGATGAGAATTTTCCCCAGGTGCTTTTTTTTCCTTTTTATTTTTGTACTTTACAATCAAAATGACACAACACTAATTTAATTTTAAGAAATAATAAGAAAAAAGCTTCCTATCATATCTATCAGAATTCAGAACACTTGATATTTCTGTCAGAAGTCACTGATCCTCCTTTTTTAATGTTCCCTTGAGATTCTGTCTTATTCGCATAAATACAATTGTCTGAGTAAGTATGGAATAAGTACGTCTTCAATATGATGATGACAAATTGTCCATGTTTTTATTATTTTTTTTTTCAAATATTTTCTTTCATACTAGTTTCTAACTCTGAAATAGTTCCTTGTTATTTTTTTTTGGTTTTTTTTGTTTGTTTGTTTTGAACCAGCCAAATATTTGCTTTCTGAGACCTTACGAGCTACTTTTAAACTCACTCTCACTCTTAATATAAAGCTTCAGTTCATAGCTAATGATTCATTCTTCTTTGTCTCGTATTTTCAATAAAATTTTTATGTATCCAAGTCAATGTATGGCCACTCTATACATTATAGGTTTTAGGCATAAACCACACTGGAAAGCTGTAACACATAATCAACCAAAATCAGTTGAAATATGACAACTGTGTTCAAAGAGGATTGGGAAAGGCCTCTGAATAAAACTGAAAGCTACTGATCCTACACACGTGTTATCTTTTGTACGTTTGTCTTTTTGAGGTTACGAGAAGAAGATAAATCTATACTGCACAACCAAGATGAAAAGAAGTTATCAAGACTTTGTAGACTTGCTTTACAGTAAGCTTGTTTATAGCTAGATTGTTTAACTTTTTCTTCTTTTTCTAAATTACAGCCTAAAGCTACGACAGAGGTGGACAGAATATTAAATCTGATAGGAGATGGAGAAGTGGATTTCAAGGACTTTCAAGAACTTTTCAGCAATTGACAGCCTGAGGTAATCATGGAGAAGGAGAAGGAAAGGTGGGTCAGAACAATCGTTAGGTGCAATGTCTGACTTTTACTCATAGGATGTTTATTTAGAAGTGAATCAGTGCTGTCAGTTGCCATAACAGATGCAAATATTCTTCTGAGATGATTAAAAAAATCTGGACTCAGGACGATTTCTGATTTCCTAGGACATCATAGATTATCTAATTACATATTGAAATTCAACTGAAATAATTGTGCAGCTTGCTAAATAACCCATCACTGTATTATGTATTTCCAACTGGAAATATTTTAGCACAGGGGGTAGAGTTAAAATTTGATGTATTAATCACACTCTCTCCTTACATCCTCTTTTGTACAAGAGAACTCAGACATGATTCATTACATTTTTACACGGGGAGAAAATTAGGAAGGAAAAAGCCAAGCTTGAACTTGACCTGGACACTGTTGTAAAAGAGAACAACAAAAAATTACAAATTTAATAATAGTAGAAAGAGGGCTAAGTATCTTTTAGTGGATACAACAGGGAATGTGACCACTGAAGTTAAGGAAAAGGCTGAGGTTTGCAACAACTTCTTTACATCTGTCTTTAAAAGTCAGACCAGTTATCCTTGGGGTACTCTATGCCCTGTTAGGGAAATTTGGGATGGGGAGCAGAATAACACCCTCCCCCACCACCCCAGCCTGTGATTCTGCTGGAAACAGAGACCTACTACTCAACCTGGACTGCTGCAAGTCCATGACACTAGATGGGATCCACATAAGGATGCCGAGGTAGCTGGTGAGGGTGATAGCCAAGCTGCTTTCCACCATGTATCAGTGTTTCTGGTCAACCAGAGAGGTCCCAGAGGACTGGAGACTTGCCAGTGTGTCTCTCATCTACAAGAAGGGTTGTAAGGAGGACACAGGGAACTAAAGGCCTGTTTGCCTGTTTGTCCCTAAGCTGTGTTCTAGAACAGGAGCTTTTTCAGTTGCTGAGTATTGCATTCCTACTTATGTTTGATGAAAAATGGATGTTTGGAGGAAAGGAAAGTCATTCAGAGCAACCTGGACCTACTGAAGGTAAAGATCCAGAAAGTATTGCTATACAGATGAGGAAGGCTGGTGGTTTCAGATGGCTGGGCAGCTAAATTCCACCACAGTGCTCTATCTCTCCCTCTCCTTGCAGGAACTGGGGGAGAAAAAATAATGAAGATGGCTCAAAAGTTAAGATAAGGACAAGGAGATCTCTCATCAATTACCATCTTTGTCAAAACAAATTAAGCATACAGGAAATATATATAATTTTATTGTCTATTACTAACAGATTAGAGCTGTGAGAATTAAAAAACTCCTTCCACCCACTGTCTCCTCCCCCAGAGTGTTACAGGGGAATGGGGAATATGGGCTGCTGTCAATCCATTATGCTCTGTCTCTGCCTCTCCTCCATGCTCCTTCTCTGCGACTGTACACTTGGGTCCTTCCCATGGATACTTTCCTTCCCCAGCTGATGTTGTGTGGGTTTCCTACAGCATGCAGCTCTCCTAGCACTGCTTCAACACAACTCTGTACCACCAGATGAGAAAATTCTTCATAGCATCCGGTGCAGGCATTAGAGCTTGATATAATTAAAAGACCTGGTTTATTCAGTTTTCATTATACTTCTCTGTTTGCTAGGAATTTTCAAATGAGTTATTCCTCGTCAGTCTACTGTGTAATAGTGTGGGTACTTAGGCATTGTGTTTGGAAATTTTCCATAATACACTTCTGCATGTTTTGTAAGCATACAAAATTAAAAATGGTGTTTTCTTAAATGTTGTGGTTATCTCTCTGAAAACTTCCCTATGCTCTTCTAAGCATATTTGGCTTTGTGTCATTCAACACTGAACTCCATCTGTAGTCTATCTTGTTCTGAAATCAGTGCCCTGGAGAGAAGTTCTGAGTAATTCTGTGGGAAATCAAAATATCTGTTTTAGCACTACGGTGCTTCTTCTCAATCATTACAAGGTGAGGGCTGTCTACAGGATGGAGCTTGTATTTTTAGTGTGACTAGGTTGATGAAAAATCCACAAAGGCTTCAATTATCAAATTATACGTAATTATTTTAATTCTATTCAGATAACTGATCATTTAAAATAATATTCACAAACCTCAATCTTTTAACAGTTTAAACAATTAGAAGATTAAAAATAGTAACCTACGAAAATATTCAAATAAAACTTAAACAATCTCTCAGTGCATATCCAAATACATAATCTTTTCAGGTCATGTTTCTCCTTGTTGCAGTTCATTTAAAGAAAAAGCAGCTGCACCAGAGATGAATTTTTCACAGTGCGCTCATCTATTGGACGTGAAACAACTCTGAAAAGTCTTATTGACTAATTCCACAAATCACAGTTGTAATTTTAAATGGTGAAAACATCTGGAATAGTAATGAGCCTTAAGCCTAATGCACTACCAGAATAACACAAGGATTACCCTCCGGCATAGTCTATTAGGTATTTAAGATTTATGTTTTATTCTCACTAAAAAGGGAAAAAAAAAAATCTTTTTTTTTTTTCTCCATTCTTTTAGGTCAAGTCTAAGATTTGAGTGAGTGAAGATCCTCAGAAGAAACATTTATTTACCAAAGCAGATTTAAAATGAAATGAAGAAGTAAAATAAATCTCCCTTCTGTTTTTCAAATGACACAGAAAAGGAATTCACGGTAATATATTCTTCAGAATGTCAAATGATGTGGCATATAAACTGAAATCCTACCTAATAATGCCGAAAGTACTAATAATTAAACCAATAAATCAGTCTGGTCTTATAAAAAACACTCCAGATTTCTCATGCTTTCAAAGAACTTAATTTTTCTAAAAATGAAAAACAAAAACAAACAAACAAACAAACAAAAGCCTATATGTAAAAAAAAAGATAATGGAAATCTTAATTTACTGGTTCTGTCTATGTAAGTATAGCAGAAGTTCTCCTGAGGCTGCAATAATGTACGGTCTTATGAATGATAAAGCAGTGTTTCTCAATAAACAATAAATTTACAATTCCTAAGACTACAGTAGGAAGTTATTATTATTTTATTTTAAAGACATATTGGTTTAAGTATGAACTTGCTCCATATTACTGTGATACACACACTGAGATACAGCCTCAGCCTGTGGGAACGTACAGTCTCAGGAGATCTAAGGCATAAGGGATAAAAAATAGGAAATCATTACAGTTTGCATTTCAAAGAGGTGAGAAGAACATAAATTTAAGTAGAAACTTGATTGTGTAGCATATCTCTGAATATATTGGTGTTATTTATCCCACAGTAATGCTGGCTATGGGCAAACTGTTGATCAACAGACTTTTCTGCAGCAATGAGCTGAAATTCCGAATTTATTTAGAATGATCCATGTTTGCAATGAATAAGAAAAACTGTCTATTTTCTCTTTGCTAGTGAACTTTTGAAATTTTGCAGACATCAGAGAGGAAAACAAAGAGTAACTGGCATAGCTGAAATACACTCGCGTTCATGTGTCATTTGTAAGTTTAATTCTGATAAAAGTGAAGTTTTACTGAATAATGAAGCATAGCTTCAGTTCTAACTGTAAGCACATGTCTAGACCAACAAACTCAGTGTAAATGAGCCTTGAGTAAGGGGTCACTCTAATTTTAAGCTATAGTTTACAGGTTGGAATTTAAAAAAAAAAAAAAAAAAAAAGTATTTTTTGTGTGTGATTTTATATAATGGAAAGGGAAAAGGAACTGGTTAAAAGATGTCTAAATTGAAGGACATGTTCTCAACATGACCTGTACTTCTCCAAGAAGAAAAATGAGGGAAAATAATGAGCTGAGCTTAGAGCGTTAGCTGGAAGTGCTACTGGAGTGAGATAGTCAAGACTGCAGCTAACAAAAGTGGGTCATGCCACTTGGAGTATTGTACCTCATCCTAAATCAGGCTTGCAATCTACTGGGACTTAAAGTTAGAAGTGAAATTGGAGATTTCTGCAGGATGGGGAAAACAATCTGCTGGTCTCCCTACTGCCAGTGTAGATGAACAAACTTTAGACCGTTACAGCTATGCGTTGGGAAATAGTGACTGTAGTTCTGTTCATCTATCTTGTAAAGTTTTACCACCTAAATTATAATTTGCTGATCATTTCATTCATGTTAGTGAACAGTGGAAATTAACAGTCTGAGCATTGGAAAATTATCTTATGAGGGGAAAGCTATGTCCATTTAGAAAGAGATGATAATTTTCATGTTGCTGCAACAATTGAGGTTTGGCGTTGAGGTCAAGGCCTCTGTACAGTGAAAATCTCATGCAGATAACCACACCTAGTGTTCTCAAGTGACTACATATTTTTATTTTGTAAGTTTGGTCATAACCCTAATACAGAGTTCACCACTGGAAATGAAGACATACGTACCTCATGACAGAAAGAAAAACAAACACAAAAAAACCCACAAACAACAACAATAACAACAAAAATGCTTACTAGACCCACTTTAATGGAAATGAAGCAACAGATTGGAGAAATCTGTTTGTTGGCCCTATAACAGGAACAGCAGGGGGCAATTGGAAGTGGTTACTACTTCCAGCTGCTCAACTGCAGCAGGAAAAGCTGGGAATGCAGAAGGAGTGAGAAGATCCAAACAACAACACAGCATTTAAATATGAGTTTTTCCCGGTGAGTGTTGAGCATTTCTGAACATTACTCTTAATGTGATACTAAATAAAGTTAAAAGATCATAAAATCACAGAGTAGTTTGTCTTGGAAGGAACCTTAGATGTCATCTTGTTTCAACACCCGTGCTATGGGCAAGGACACCTCCCACTAGACCAGGTTGCTCAAAGCACTATCCAGCCTGGCCTTGAACACTTCCAGAGAGAGTGCATCCACAACTTCTGTGAATTCCCATAGGACACTTATTAATAATCTTTGATTGCTCCTTGGGTTGATCAGTAAGCAGAACTTGAGTTACTTTATGGAAATAAAGAGTAAAAAATCTCGGTAATAAGGACTGAATATACTCAGAAAGTTATTTCCTTTTACATAGAACTCATCACAGAAATTTAACAACAGGAATTCTTGGAAAGGGGAGTCCATAGGAGTGTTAAAAGAACATATTTATCAGTACATATGTTGTGGAATTGTAAATGAACTGAAAACTTGGTCTGATTAAAGAAGGTAGTTTGCTTCTCCAGCTTTGGTCTATACCTATTTGCATCAACAGTGATGCTCTGAGGGAGTTCTCAAAGTGTTTGCTACAAGATGTAAATCTTAAAAAGAAGCTTTCTGTAAACCAAGTAACTTCTTGCACGCAGGCTTACAAAATGCATGTCAGAAAATTATCCAGAATGTCTGTAAGTGCATTTTGTAATAATCTGAGTCATTTGCACTGCAGCAGTGACAGCTACCGCTGGATGAAGCTAGCTCAAGATTAATCTAAGACCATCTGTATTCAGTTATTTAGTCAATACAATTTACTGACTGCAACCTTCTAGCTACTACAGAGGAGAAAGATGTTGAGACTAGCAAAACTCAGTTTTATGTCTAAGCCTACCTAATACACATGGTATCTGCACAAGGGATGCACAGACCTGGATTTTATTTGTCCATCAGAGAGGTAATGATGAACAACCGGAATTGCGCTGAGACTGGGATAAAGGCTTTTCTGAATAAATATTTTTTGACCATGGAACAGTTATTCAGCAAAGTGAAAGAGATTCCTACATGCTTTTTGTGGAACATTTCACTTGCATATCAGCAAAATTTCTGTAATTGGTTTCTTAGTAAGTTATTTCAGTCTTCTGTGAAATGTTTGTTTGGATGTTGGTCTGTTCCCTCTTACTAACAAGTGAAGTAGTATATACATCAGGAAGTCATTCCATGCTTTTGGTACTGCATTATGTCTGTGCTGCATATGGTGAAGCCTGAGGGTAAACTGAATCTTCCTGTTGAGATAAAAAAGACAAAAGACAAGAGTGTCTGGGCAGAACAGCACAAGTGTTAAGAAACAGGCAATAGTGATCACAGCATAAACAAATTCTAAATTTGTTTGTTTGCTGCTCAGTGTCTTATCTTGGGTGGCTCAGACAGTGATAGGCACTGAGATTCTGAAGAGTTTGAAAAGAAACGAAGAATTTAAAACAAAGAAACAAAATGCATCCTTACATCCTTACATCCCTTATCCTGCTAAAACCATTGCTTGGTCCTGTATTGTAGTATTAAATTCTTCTGGAAGCATTTTTAAATGAGTTGACAGCTGCCTCAAAAGCCAAAGTAAGCTTGTTATTCATGTCAGAAAGAGAGTAATATCATGGCCATGGTCTGACTGAAAATAAAAATAATAAAAAGAAATCACTAAGTTATTTGTAATTTGTCTAGAGTCTCACTTCAAACATGAGACAGTTCTGTTCATATCAAGATCCCAACAGAAGTGATGGGTACAGCTGGCTTCAGCCATTAACTATAGCTATAAACTCTCAACTCATAATGCCTTACACTATGATTGCTTATATTATGATGAAAATAAACAGAACACAAGACTTCCTACAATTGTAAAGTGTATTAGTTGGCCTCGTTAAGTGAAAAATTTGTTTCTCAGGTAGAATTGTAGTGTTTCTGCATAATCAAGTTTTTATTTGCCATCCTGCTAATGATGGATTACTTATACTTAAGAGGTATTGATTTAAGAAATGGCTGAAAGTAGTCCATCATTTAACAAGTCAAATTACAGCTTTCTGATTTGTATTAAGAATAGCAGGACTTTCACTGACAGTGAAATTACATAACTCAACCTCTTGAACAAAAATTCTTAGTAAACTCAAGCATTTAAATGCCAAGGGCATAAACAACTTGAATGGAACACATTTTTAGACTGTCAAAAAGAAAATGAAGAAATTTCAAAACCAGTCAACCATTCAACAGCAGAGCAACTCTGTGCTTTTGGTTTCCAGTGTGGCAAGTTCATGGGGGATATTCTATTAAAATATTGCTGAATGATAACTGCAAATAAATAAAAATTGTACCCAAGAAAATTGAAACAGAGTAGCTTACAAGTCAGTACAATAGTCAATTTTTTTTTTCTGAGCAGAATGACAGTATGGACTAGCTTCAGAAATGAATCTAAACAAAATCAGGGATGTGGGAATTTCTGTAACCTTATAGTTTTTTCCAGCTCCATCAGGTTACAGCTTATTGGCCTAGTCTCTTCACATAAAGATGTCATCTATTATTTCAGGCAGTTCTTGACTTAGGTCATTTATATCCTAGCAGAAAATAAAAGCATTACAAAGAAAAAACTTTTTTTGCAAAAAATATTTCTCTTTTTCCTTTAGTTGTTAACTTTTTGACTTCCAGTAGAATTTTACTTGAACATAAAATCTCCTTCTACCTGTACCTGCTATTTTCCTGGACACGGTGTGCTGCTGCTGAAGAAAGAAAACCTGCTTTCATGACTTAATTTAAGCTTAAACCATTCTAAGCCAATGACAGTCTAAGGGGTTATACCCAGATAATGAAATTAGAGCAGCCTGTCAGGATTTGTTATTTTCTTACCCAGTAATAGTAACTAGCAGAAAACCTTGTAGATCGCTTTTAAACTTTTGATAAAATTATTTTGGAACTGGTCTACATATAGAACCAAGCAAGAACACAAACCCAAAAGCAAACAGACAAAAATAACCAAATCAACCAAACAAAAGTCCCAACCTTTACAGAATTCCTATTTCCGTTGCTCTTCAATAATAATAATAATAACAAACTCTCAACAATTACCTCACTCCAGCATGTGAGTTTCCAGCATGTGAGTCAGAGCTCTGTGGACAGGTGTGTGATTTGCAGAGCTGAATGTGAATGCAGTTCTGCAGTGGCATTACCTATATGGTCTCAAGTTGCACCAGAAGAATTGCAGGTTGGACATTAGGAAAAGTTTCTTCTCTAAAAGAATGTTCCCCTCTGCTCTGGGCTATAAACACCAAGGGATCTCAGCCATTCCTCATCTGTTTTCCTCTCCCGACCCTTCACCATCTTTGTTGCTCTCCTCTGTGCACTCTAATAGTTTTAGTTCCTTTTTGTACTGTGGCACACAACCTGCACCCAGTGCTGAGTGCATCCCACGTTACGGTTGACCCTTTGGGCTACCAGGACACACTGCTTACACATGTACAACTCACTGTCTTAACTTCTAGTTAAACTTCTTGTGGTTGGTGACTGCCCAGCCTTCTGAAAATTTGAGTCCTGTATGCAAGTCATTGATGAAAACTTTAAAGAGAACAGTCCCTAAAACTGAGCTTCATAAGAATCTTTCAAAAACATGTTGCCTTTATAAATGGGGAGGGAAAATCCTGTGTAAGCAGAAGTATTTTATTTTTATTCTCTCAAATAGGATATAAAAACCATAATGTAATCTATTATTTTCTCTTTATAAAATAATGCCTTTGTTCCCATATACAGAATAAAGGTTTGTCATTAATTATATTGTCAGTGACTTTTTTTGTTTTATAAAATGTAGTTTTCATATGTATTTATTCCCACCTGGCTGAAAAGTGTAGGGGTAATTCATTCTCTTGAGCTAAAATTAGAAATACACACACACATATATATATCCTCATAAAAGTAGTTGTGTATTTGTGAAACTGTATGATTTAATATCCATAGGCATTATCCACTCTATAATACAGAAACCTTGTTGTGAAAGCATGTCACTCATATCCTATACTAGATGTCTGTCCTGTGCCATATATGTACTATACAGTACACATGGTTGTGTTCTATGAATCTCAGCATATATTTTTCAGGGAACCCATTAAGTCTTCATAAATATCCATTTTTTATACTCTAAAGTCCACAGAGCACTTTCAGTAGCAATATGTGAATAAAAAGTAATGCCAGTCTACCTGTCTTTAAATCCCATGTCTCAGTTTCTTACAAGACTTTATCTTGCACAGGTTTTAGAAGCCTGTCGGGTAGAACAGGGGAATGTAGTAGAGAGGAGAGGAGACAGAAGGGCAAGGGAAAAAGGAGAAAAGGAGGAAAAGGGAAGGGAAGGGAATTCAGCTGGTAAGGACCTTCAAAGATCAGTCCAAATGCCTGAACTCTTCAGGGCTACCCAAAAGATAGTGAAGTAGATGGGGATGAAGTATGATGTTGTGAAATATGTCAACTTCCCTTAAGTTAGGTGTGTGTTTATTTAAAATCCTTTCTTTCTCTGAAAAATGTCTTTCACACTCAGTAATTATCTTGCTTCTGCTTTCAAAATGGCATTTTTGAGATATGCAATATTCTAACTACTAATCCTAAATGTATTGAAATGTATGTAAGTTTCAGCTTAGTCGTTCACTGGCTCCATGTTCTTATTTTCAGTTGTAACCTTAGGTACAACTTACTTCCTGGTGGATAATCAAATCAAAGGAAGCCAGCTACCATAATGCTCCTTCAGGCACACAGTTAAATGAGTTCAGACATACTAACGAATTTGCCATTTTCTTTCCACCTGTTCTGAGGGCAAAAGTGCTTTTCCCTAGTCTTTCAGGCTCAGACAGCAAGAAAGTTCTTGTTAGCAGCAAAAGTGCTGCTAGCTTTTAGGAAAAAATATCTCTGGGGTAAAGTTCCAACGTCCATGATGTTCTCTACAATTTCAGAAGTTTTGTTCTAGAGTTTCTTTTACCACCTGGAATCCACTGTAATGCGGGAGCAAAACTGAGATTTGTTCTTCCCTTATTGCTCTTAGCTATGTTTGACAGACCCTGTCTGAGAACGGGTGCTTCTGAAAACGTTTATTCTTAGCATTTGGATTTCAAATTAAACTAGTTTGTACTTGGAATATGCAGAATATTTTGTGATCAGTTAACGAAATAATCTGACATTAGGTATTGTGGCAGCTACTTTTGCCATGAAATGGGGAAACATTTGAAATAGATGGAGATCTCTAACTACCTGTATTATTAAGAAAAAAAAAAAAAAAAAGCCCCAAATTTAATTTATGTGCAACATGAAATTTGTGTAAGTTTGAATTAATTGGTAGCTTTTGCCAAACTTCAGGTACACACAGATCTTACATAAAATGTTTAAAGGAGGCAAGAGGTGAGGAAATTTCTTGGTCATAGCAATTCCTTTGATCAAACAAAGGAGCAAAGGAGTTTTCCACATAATTCACATGCATTTTTCTGGCTACGTCTGCATGGGACTGCCATTTTGTGCAGTGTAATGCCTTCTGTCGATCCTCAAGCCAGTGTGAATCAGAGAAATATAGAATGGCTTGGGTTGGAAGGGACCCCAAGGATCATCAACTTCCAACTCCCCTGCCGCAGGCAGGGCCACCAACCTCCACATCTAATACTAGAAGAGGCTGCCCAGGAGCCCAGGGGAACCCTGATATCCAACATAAATCAGCTTCCAGTATGAAAACATCTACAGCACCAGACTACATTTTACAGTGGTAAGGATGTGTTGAAGGAGAATGTCTGCTTCTTTGCTGTTATGTGGTCCAGGAAAATTTCAGTGAAAGAAAAAATAAAAAGAAAGGGAAGGACCGAGAACACACAGGGACACAAAAATGACCAAGAAAGAATAAGGGAGGCAGTGACAGAACCCAAACCTGGTCAGCCGCACAGATTACTGAGATTATGTGTCACGGAGTTATCTGGGTCCGTGACAAGGAACAAAAAAGACCAAGAAAAAAAAAAATACAGAGAAAGGGGGAAAAAAAAACCACAACTACCCTCTCTTTCTTTTCAGCCTGGCTCGTCCCAAGGTAGGCCATACATTCCAGGAGCCAGGGAGAGGGGATGGGTAGGAAGATAGCAGCTGGGTCTAACAAACAAACAAACAAAAACCAACAGCAACGATCTGAGGAGGAAAGGTAATTTACTGAATCTGACAAAATCGAACAAAATGAGAGAGAGTATCCGAAGTACAAAATAATAGATGTAGTCTTACTCTAGTAGACTGCAGAGGAAGCACATGCTTTTCTCCCTGGCAAACAGAGAGAGACAGAGAGAGGATGAGCCCCTGATGTCCTGCAGGAGCTCCACCTTTCTTCCTCTGCCCATGAGGTCCTTCAGGAATGCCAGCCCTCTCCTTCCATCCGAAGACCCAAAATGCCTGTAAGAGGCAGTAAATGGAACCAAAACATTAACTCTTTAACTCACATTGTTTTTCATGATGTTCTGATGTGGAATACCAGCAACAAAACAATCACAAAACCACAACATCATGGTAGGGGGAAGATTTATTCCAGTGAGATTATCTGACTGGAACTCTAATCTGTTGGGAAACTGAGGGGAAAGGGGTAGCCAGAAAACAAAATGCACCAAGACCCAGAGCTGATGAAACAATCATGGAGACAGTCACAAATGCAGACCTCCAGATGACGCTGGTTGATGGGCTGCAGAGAAGAAGCAGGTGCTGCTTCCAGATAGCCTGGGCTGGGCAGCTGTGCAGGGAGAGGTGTCAGGGTGGGCAGAGCTCTGCCACCCATGGGAGCTGTGCGGGGGGAATGGGGGTGAGAGAAACAGAGAGGGGTGGGCAGAATGGGAGTAAAGGAGAACTTTGTGTGTGGAGGGGTGCTGTCAGCACTCCTGTCTGGCTGAGCCCCGCAGCCGATCACCACAGCCTGTCCAGTCTTCTCACTGCATCCTCTCCTAACTAAACCTATGTATGTTATCACCGTCCTGCATATGTTGGAGCAAGTTTACAGATGACACCAAGCCTTGAGTGGTGCAGCTGATACAATAGAAGGAAGGAATGCCATCCAGGGAGACCTAGACAAGCTCAAAAGATGGGCCTGCGTAAACATAGTGAGGTTCAACAAGCCCAAGTGAGAGATGATGCACTTGAGTGGGAGAAGAACTCATTAAGAAACACTCTGAGGAAATGGACTTGGGGGTCCTGGTAGATGAAAAACTTAACATGAGCCAGCAGTGTGTGCTTTCAGCCTGGAAGGCCAACTGTATCTTGGGTGACATCAAAAAGGGGGGTGGCATGCAGGGAGAAGGAGTTGATTGTACCTCTTTACTCTGCCCTTGTAAGGCCCCATCTGGAGTACCACATCCAGGCCTGGGGCCCCCAACAGAAGAAAGACATGTAGTTTTTGGAGCGTGTCCAGAGGATGGCCATAAAGATGACTTGGAGGATAGAAAACCTCTCCTATGAAGACAGGATGAGGCAGCTGGGCTTGTTCAGGCTGAAAAGGAGAAAGAAGCTTATAAGCAGGAAGTAGACCAACTTTTTAACATGGTCTAATAAGTTAAGGGGGAATGATTTCAAAGTAAAAGATGGGAAATGTAGACTAGATGTAGGGGAAAATTTTTCACTGAGAGTCTGGCGAAGTGCTGGAACAGGCCACCCAGAGAAACAATGGGTGTCCTGTCCCTGGAGACATTCATGGTCAGGTTGCACAGGGCCCTGGGCTATCTGAGGTAGTGCCTGATATAATAGTTGTCAACCTTCCCCAGGGCAGGGGGGGTTGGAACTAGATGATCTTTGATGTCCGAAGTCATTCTGTGATTCTATGATTCACTGCTTCTATTCTAATTTAAGAGGATCAAGTATTCTTAACTTATACCACTAAGAACTAAAGAGGAGAAATAAGCATATAGTGCAGTTATAGATAAGATATATCAAAAAATAGAAATTTTCATTAAAGACAAGAGCTGAAAGAAAATTTCGATGTTGCTCAGAAACAGACACTCCAACTCTAATGCCCTGGAAACCTTTCAGTTTCCTATCCTCAAGCTCTCATCTCTCTGTATTCTGTTCCTTTTTGGATACAGCTTTTGTACCTTAAGAACTTGGGGCTACAAGTTGTTCATAAATGCTTGCAAAGCTATGCTTTCTCTCCAGTCCATTGATGCCAAAGGCATGTGATACTGTGCAAGGGTATATGCTGCAGCCTGCAGCCTTACACCTGTGTCATGTACTCTGGCACATCTGTGACATGATGTCAGTTTAATTTTTCAGGAATAAAGTCTGTTTAAATTTACCGCAGGGAAGACAAAGTCTTAGGAAGCCTACACCAGAATATCAATTCCCCAGTTCCTAGTCAATGGTCTAACTTGGTTTCTCCTTTGAAAAAAAAAAACAGAGCAATCAAACAAAACAACAAAAGCAAGCAATTAAGCAAAACACAGCCCCATCTACCAATCACTGGAAAGTCCCCCTAGCCTTCCAGTTTTCCGTTATATTTCATGAGGAATAGGAAACAGTCGCTCTCACTTTGAGAGACGCATGATCTCTACCCACAGATGTTAATGTCCAAGGAAGACAGAAGAAATTCACCACACTCTGATAAAACAACAACAACAACAACAACAGAAAAACACTATATGCATAGCTGGGAAAGTTGTAAACTTTATAATAAAGAGAGCATTTGATGAAAACGGCAGCATATATATGGTAAATAATTTTCATCTTATGGACATCTGTCTTTCAATGTTTGAAAACTGGATTGTCTGCATCAAAGTAAAAGATGTGTTGACCATAAGCCTACTTATTAAAAATATGAGTTTTACAATCACATTGTAACTTAATTAATTGTTAAATTATGAAATTTATGTGGAATTTCATACAAAAAATACAACATGGAAATACGCAGTAATTTAAATACTGATATCAATATTTTATTTATAATTGTACACTCATGTTTCATTACTGAAATTCAATTTTTTTTCCAGCTTTAAGCATTTCACCAGGATCTTGATAAAATTTGAATTTTTAATGTATATTTAGGAACTAATATTTAGACTAATTAAAGCTTATTAATGCTACAAAATGGATTTAATTTAAAATAAAAATATTTTTTTCTAGTATATCTATTGTTTATTAATGTAAATATGATTTAATTAACCTGAATCACATAAGCAGGATTTAAGCTGCCCGTAGTTGACCTGAAACGTCAACCCCCCACAGATCCTCATCTCCAAGTTGGAGGGAGGTGGATTTGATGGGTGGACAACTCGATGGATAAGCAATTGGTTGAAAGGCCACAGACAGAAGGTGGTGGTCAATGGCTCTATGTCCAGGTGGAGGCCGGTAACAAGCAGTGTCCCCCAAGGGTCTGTCTTGGGACCGGTGCTCTTTAACATCTTTATTAATGACATCGATGAGGGAATTGAGTGCAACTTCAGCAAGTTTGCTGATGACACCAAGCTGAGTGGTGCGGTTGATATGGTGGAAGGAAGGGATGCCATTCAGAGGGACCTCGACAGGCTGGAAAGCTGGGCTCAGGTGAACCTAATGAGGTTCAACACAGCAAAGTGCAAGGTTTTGCACTTGGGCCGAAAGAACCCCAGGCACCTGTACAGGCTGGGAGGAGTGGTCCTTGAGAGCAGCTCAGCAGAGAAGGACCTGGGGGTCCTGATGGACGAGAGACTTAACATGAGCCAGCAGTGTGCTCTGGCAGCTTGGAAAGCAAATGGGATCCTAGGCTCCATCAGAAGAGGGGTGGTCAGCAGGGATAGGGAGGTGATTGTCCCTCTCTACTCGGCTCTTGTGAGGCCCCATCTGGAGTACTGTGTCCAGGTGTGGAGCCCTCAGTACAAGAAGGACATGGAGATTTTGGAAAGGGTCCAGAGGAGGGCCACAAAGATGATCAGGGGGCTGGAGCACCTCCCCTATGAGGACAGGCTGAGGGAGTTAGGCTTGTTCAGCCTGAAGAAGAGAAGGCTGTGGGGTGACCTCATTGCAGCCTTTCAATACCTGAAGGGAACCTACACCCAGGAGGGGAATAAACTCTTTGAAAGGGCTGACAATAGCAGGACTAGGGGAAACGGATCCAAGTTGAAGGAGGGAAGATTTAGGTTGGATGTTAGGGGGAAGTTCTTTCCTAGGAGAGTGGTTAGGCCCTGGAACAGGCTGCCCAGGGAGATTGTGGATGCCCCGTCCTTGGAGGTGTTCAAGGCCAGGTTGGACGGGGCTCTGGGCAACCTGATCTAGTAAATGTGTATGTTTGGTGGCCCTGCTAGGCAGGGGGGTTGGAACTACATGATCCTTGAGGTCCCTTCCAACCCGGGTCATTCTGTGTGATTCTGTGATTCTGTGTGAAAAGTCATTGCTTCTCGTACTGTTAGTTTTTTATATGCTCATAAAAGAGTTGTGCCATAAGTACTCAGCTACATTGGTAGTCTCAGTGTATGGTCTGCCACAGCTTTGGAAGTATAGAGGCAAGCACAAATAATTATGGTTTTAAGTAATAGTAAATAATGCGTATCATTCCTTTCAGGCATGTTCTGCAGAATTGTATTCAAGAGATGATTCTAGCTTCTTTCTTGAATTCTGTATGAATGTCAGTTATTGCACACTGGGGGAAACTGGAGATTGAGACAACAATCAAAATTCAAACTAGTCCTACTAGCTGTAACTAGTCCTGCTTAGTCCAAGAAATTTTTTTTCATACGGCATATAAAACATTTTTTCATAGTATGTTTTCATTTTTTCATAGTCTTTTTTTTACATGATGTATATAGTATTTTCTTATAGTATTCTTCAATCTGTTAAATTAAGTAACAAGTCTAAATCTTCTCAGTTAAGACTGTCATTGTCATTGTGCCTTGCCAACACTGAAGGATTCCCATACTTAAATTACCTCCTATTTGGCTGACTCAGTGCAGCGTTAACGGAACAATATCTGCCTTAATCATATAAACAATCTATTTATTTATATGTAAACTTCAATTTAAAAATCAAGATCATAACATATAATTTTAGTTTATCTTTAATATTCTATGAGTAGTATTATCTCTTTCAGGTTTAATGCTTAATCTCTGCGGTTCAGTATTCATCAGTGTTTCCTAGAACTATACATAAAATACAACCATAATTTTCCAATTGATTAATGAAGGAGGAAAAATGTATTGCATACTGGGGATGTCAGTGTCCTACTTATTGGTAGCATTTTTTTCTCAAATCGTTCTTTGTTAAATCAAAAATTCTTACAATGACTCAATCCTCTCAAGAGTTTATTATCCTATTAACTGAACTGACATCTCTATCCATATCCAGTTCTTATCTCAAAAGTTAAATGCAGCATCTTAGAATTTTCTCTGCAAAAATTAAGCAGATTCTAAACTAATTTAAGCAATGCCTTGATCATTGTTTAAAATCTGCATTTTACAGTGCTGTGTTGCATCTTTAAAGCTGTCTTTTTTTTTTCCCCCCAAAACAATACCTACATTTTTCAAAACCCAGCTACCATTCCTTCACATAGCTATTACAATCTGGCTATATCTTTCATTTACAGTTCAGGCTCCACTGGTTTAGTATGACTATTTCATCCTTTAAGGGTTCTTTTCAGTCTTCTTCCTTTGTTGCTTTATTTGAAATTGATCTTACTAATCATGTCACTTTCAGTCCAGAAATTTATTACTTCCCTAGTATAAGCATCTTGTAGACTCCATTTCTTCAGCAGTGCTTCTTTTTCATGCAAGTCTCTTCAGTTAAGCATCACTCAATCTTCCTCATAGATACCTTTCTATTCTAAGTTGTTGTTGCGGTGGTATATTAGTGTTACTGAATTTTCAGGTTTTCAGCCCACACTCCCTGTGGACTTTTCATTTCCTATATTTAAATACCAAGATAGTTGTCTACACTTGAGACCTATCTTTTTTAGTTTGTGTTCTCCTGCCCGTCCATGAGAATTAAATGAAGCGCCAGTATTACTTGTAAGACATGTAATTTCACATATTTCTGGGTGAGGAAAAATATTTCTTTAGTGAGTTTTCAGAAGACTGAGAAACAAATTCCTTAAAATGAACAGATGAATGCCAATTGAAAAAAAAAACAAAAATTAAAAAAAAAAGAAAAAAAAAAAAAAAGAGAGAGAGAGAGATTAAAAGTAATGGCTAACTAAGCAATCTTTTATTTTAGATCTACTAGTCAGTTGTACACTTCACTAGCTTCCCTAACACGTCAGTGAAAAAAAAAAAAATCATGAAAGTCCTGCAACATATTCTGGGCTAAAGTATGAAGGCATCATGGTATGTAACATTTGAGTGAGAGAAAGCTAACTGTTTCTAAAACTTCAGTACCAGAAGATATTTGCCTTTCATTATCTAATAGGCTGCGCCTGCTTGGAATCCTGAGACAGACAGACAGACACACAGAGCCACACAGTCAAAGAAGCACAGAGAGAGATCCATGAAAATGCATTTTGACAGATATCAGTTTCCATACCTGCTCCAATAAACAAGCAAATTTTCATGGAGGGAAAAAAGAAGTGGAGAAATTTTGACAGTCTAAATAATCAGCACAGAGGATTTCCCACCAGTCTTTTTCACACTACTGCTGCTGCTTATTTGTGTTCCTTCCCTGCTGAGACTTCCATCTTAAGTTGCTCGCACCTGTACTTCTGTCTGTTTTCTGCTGCTGCCTGATTAGAAACTGATGCCCATTATTACTGAGGTTGCAGAAACTCAAGTCAATTAAGCGTGTGTAAAATAGAACCATTTTTTTAACCACAGATCCGATACACAGTTTTCCTTCTTATCTTATTGTCTTGATATGCCAAAATTGTCATCATTAATGACTGAAGCATTTCATCACTTCAAGAGACAACTTCTTTTTCGTATTTATGCTGTCTGCATATATATTTATAACTATTCTTTCATGGCCACAGCATTATTACAAGTTCCTTTATGCACAGTCCAGGAATGTAGCTAGGAGAGGAGCAACTGATTCTCCACAATATCACCACAGTGTTTTGCACACTCAAACAGTGCTATGTGCCAGGATCAGGTATACCACTTGTAAATGTTTAGCCCCAGATATGGTGAAACATAAGACTGAAAATGTAGCTGATGGCACAGGATAGGTGGGATGACGTTCTGCTGCTGTGAATAATTAGAAACAGCTTTAGGGGAGAGAGTTTCTATACAGATAAAAAGTGTCCTCAGAGAAACAAGCACTGGTAAGGGGTTCAAAACATGGGGGGACTGCTAGAAGAAAGGAAGGGGGAGTAAGGATAGAGAAAATAAACATGAGTGAGAAATTAAACAAAGGAGTAATATGAAGACAGATGCTGTGAAGGAAGAAGTAAACTATGTTCACTGAAACTTAGAGAACAGCCTCGATCTTGGATTTTGTAATAGAAATAGGAAGAAAAAAATAAAATCAGAGTAAATACAGCTTACATAAGCTAAAGGAGTATGAGTACAAGTGTGTTTAGAGAAATTCTTCCTCATGAGCACTTAGTAAATAACCTAGTAATTTGCAATGAGGTAGATATATTAAAATTTACACCAGTATACCTAACAATGGACTTCTGGGTTCTCGGCTCACTGGAACTGAGATATTTTCCTATGAGAAAAATTAATAACAGAACAGAAGGAAGAAAAATGGATCTACATGCAAAGAACAAGCATAGTTCACAGTCAGTAGATATTTTCAAAAGACAGTAAAAATTGATTTGTCATCTTTCAATAGATTTGTGCAAAAATGTTTTGGTTTATAAAAAATTTAAAGTTTCATCTTTTCTGTCATGCAGCCTTCCCAGAAAAAAACTTTTAAAACTTTATTCTTTTCTACAAAATATAATATATTGGAAGTGAACATAACCATCACATAAATCACCAACATTGAAGTTTGATTACACAGGATTGCATATGAACAAAATTATAAAACACCCCTTTCAGTCATTAGACTATAATCTAATTAACTGCTACAACTCAATATGGTGTTCTTCACCTTCTCTGTAAATGGTAACATGAACTAGTCTCAGTTTAAATGGCTGCTTCTCTGTGTTCAATTCTTCTATAAATACATTTGTTACAGGAAGCCCCATTACTCGTTGTTAAGTGATATATCAAAAATTTTTCAGTTTAGGGAAAATTAAATAGGTAAATGCAAACCAAATAGATAAACTAAGATCTATTTGTTTCCATCATGTTTTCAAAAGGCAAAGGCCTTGATGAACTTTTGAGGATAAAGTCATCATTTAGAATTCTTTCTCCTCATTTTCTAGAACCAGTTTTGTACCTATTTTAAAGGCACAGCAAACTTGTACAACATGAAGGAACTTTACACTCTATAGGTTTAGAAGAGTGTACTATTCGTCGATGACAAACCTCATTAATGTATTATCAGATAGTGTCAATGGTTTGCGTTGACACTAGCTAGTATTACATGCATTATTGTGACTCCCATCTACAAGAAGAGTTGTAAGGAGGATGCAGGCAGCTACAGGCCCATCAGCCTGTGCTTGGTGCCAGGGAGAGTTATAAAACAGATCATCTGGAGTGAGATCACAGGCATGTGCTGGACAACTGGGGGGCCAGGCCCAGAGAGCATGGGTTCATGAAATGCACGTCTTGTTCTACCAACTTGACCTTCTTCTATGATCGAGTGTGCAAAGCATTTGACACTGTCTCCCATAGTGTTCTCCTATGGCTTGGGTAGATAGAAGTGGCTGGAGCGCGGTCCTAGTGGTGGTGAATGGAGATAAGTCTAGCTGGCTGTTGGCCATGTAGTGTTCCCCAGGGATCAGTACTGGGGCCTGTCCTGTGGATTGAAGACATCCTTAGAAAGTTGCAGATGACACCAAAGTGGGAGGAACTGTCAATCTGTCTGAGTGTAGGAAGGCCTTTCAGAGAGATCTGGACAGGCTGGATCACTGGGCTGAGGCCAATGGGACGAAGTTACCTCCTACCTCCAATGCACCTATATGTCACAGATAACAGTTTTTTTCGTGACAGGACGGTAAGTCCAGAAGTTAATTCCCCGGTACTTCATTGGCTGTTTTGCTTCCTTGAACTACAACCCACAGTGGCTTATTTTCTCTTCTGTGTCTGAGTTGAGTAGGATAGTGATTCATCATGATCTTTTTCCTTAAATAAAGCTCATAACCACTAAAATATCTGTCTAACTTGTACTATATGCTCCTACAGAGAACTCTTTAAATAGTTAGTCCAGGGGAAAGGTGTTAAGACTAGAATGCTATACTGATAGTGCTCATTTCAGGTTTCTTTGCTGGTAAGGAAGATGGACTTGCACTTGAGTTATTAACCTTAGCCATATCCAGATCTAAGTCATAAAGGTTAAATGGAGAAGATTTGTATCCTGTTACCATTTGCCACAAACCATTTTCTCTTTAACTCTTTTATTTCGTATCTGGCTTACTTCCAGATTGCAGTTCCCCTAGAATTTTATTTTCCTTAGAATTGACATCAAAAACAATCAAAAATGTTCTACAATATTTTATGGAAGAAATAACTTCCTTTCTATTGACTTCATTTTTTTCTTCTTTTTTTTGTTACAGAACTACTCAATAACTACTGGAGACAGTTTTTTAAAAATATCTTCAAGGCTATCTCATTTGTTGACAGTTAAATAGAAAAGAATTTCATCCCTTTCCAGTTTTATCTTCTTTATTGACTGCATTACTTGTAAGTGTAAAAGCAGCTTTGGATCCCACATAACCAGCATCACAACTGAGCTGTGATGTTCTAAACATTCTCAGTGCTCTAAGTAATATGAGATTTTTTTGGAAAGCAGCTTAGAGTATTTTCTTAATAGCATTTTAACATTCCTCATCCAAAAACTTGGATGGGATGGACTAAGATAGAGCAAGATGTCTATGTTCTGACTTCAGTTGTGTGCTAGTTAACTTAGCTGCAGGAACACTTTTTTTTCCTCATAATTGGCTCAATATATAATAATATTATATAATATATATATTAAAAAAACCCCACAAACATTAAAAAATTCAAAATTATTCTGTTTAAAATGTTCTGAATTTGGCTGCTAATTTACATACCCCAGACCACATTATGTTTGTTTATTTAATTGTCTGAGTGTGATTACGTGATAAATCTGATAAAAAGACCTTATTCTCCATTCAGGTTTATGACCAACAGGCATATTACTTTTGCGTCAATAGGCAGCTAAATTTAGAGGCTTTTCTCAGAGATCTTTTGAATAGTTCCTTCAGTTTAATTTGTTACTTTTTATTTTAGAAGTATGAGAACTTTTTCCACTTTTAATATTAAAGTAGTATAGAAATTAAAATCAAGGAAACAAACAGAAAACAATGAAACAGAAATTATTATATTCAAGCAGAATCTAAAGTATTGCACTTACTTACTATTATTATGCAAATGTCTCTTATTTTCAACATTTCAGATAAATAAGCTTTGACATTTATTTTCCCTGAGCTTTTTATTTAAAACTACTCAAGCCAACCCAGCTAACTCAAAATTTGGATTGTAATTAGCCTTCTGAAGCTGAAAGTCCATAAGTCCAGAGGTAAATGGTAATATAGGTGTCCCTGACCATCAGTACTGCAGAAAACAGATGAAAATTGTGCCCAAATAAATCATAAGATAGTCTGGATAAATGGGCATGTGCATTATACAGTCAATTTCCACATGTAAAATCTGAGTCTAGTATTTATTTTTGTGTATTAATTTTTAATTGTTATGTATAAACTACTATTTGAATAATACTTATTATTTTTCATTATTTTAATATATATGAAATACTATAAATATATGCAATACTAAAACTATCCGTTACCTTATGAATATTAATTTTATATCAACTTTACACTGTAAGTGATTTAAAAAGTCTCAGCTAAAGTATTTCTTTCCCCAAACACTGTAATACAAACATTTTTGAAATTATGTTGAAAGCATAAAAATGCATCCGAATTTTCTAATTCCAGAATTGAAGTTTTACTTAAATCCATATTTTATGGCATTTTCCAACACGATTTTAAAATATATAGCCAACAGATTACATATATTAAGGATTTCTGATAATTTCAGGATCACAAAATCAAAGAATCAAAGAGGTTAGGAGAGACCTCTGGAAATCATCCAGTCTAACTCCCTGCTATAGCAGGTTCTCTACAGTAAGTTGCAGAGGAAAGCATCCAGATGGGTCTTGAATACCTCCAGAGAAGACTTCACCACCTCTCCTGTTAGCCTGTTCCAGTGCTCTGTCATCATCACAGTAGTATTTTTTTCATCATGTTCAGGTGGAACATCCTGTGTTTCTCTTTGTTCCCATTGCCCCTTGTCCTATTGCTGGACACTGCTGAAAGGAGCCTAGCCTCATTCACTTGACCCCTTTCCTTCAGATCTTTATAAGCTTAGATAAGATTCCCTCTCAGTCCTCTTGTTTCCAGGCAAAGATCCATGTCTCTTGGCCTTTACTCATACAGGAAATGTCTCATCATCTGTGTGGTTCTTTGCTGGACTCTTTCCAGAAGATTCCTGTATTTCTTCAATTGAGGAACCCAGAACAGGACACAGCTGCCCTCACCAGGGCAGAGTAGAGGGGGAGGAGAACTCCACTCAGCCTGCAGGCCCTTTTTTTAATGCACTCCAGGAAACCACTGGCTTTCTTGGACATAAGGGCCAACCTGCTGTAGATCAAGATACCCAGGCTTTTCTCTGCACAGCTGCTTTCCAGAAGATTAGCCCCTAACCTGTACTGATGCATTCAGGTATTCCTCTCCAGATGTAGGACTCTACACTTGCCCACATTGAACCTCATCAGATTCTTCTCTGTCCAAGCCTCCAGCCTGTCCCAGACCTGTCCAGGTCTCACTGAATGGCAGCACTGCCTTCTGGAAGCCACTGGAGCCAATCCTCCCAGCTTCATATCACCACTAGCTACAGGCATCCAAGCAGACTTTGCACTGATGATGACAGCCCTCTGAGCTCTGCCAGTCAGCCAGTACTCAGTCCACCTCAACTTAGGGTCAACCTTAGCAGTAAAAACTGAACACACGATAACTCTCAAGTCACTGTGTTTTGGGATTTTCCTCATATGTGAATTAGATTAAAATTAAGGAAAGAAAAAAACAGTTTAGTAGTAGAGCTGATATTTTACTGTTTGCATACTGCTAAAATACTTTCAATGAAAGTTGATCTTTTTTTTGTTGCTGTTTAAACTAAAGAATTACCTATTAGATTTCACATCGTGTGGACAAGTGTCATGGTTTTGTAATTTTTGCCTCAATTTCAATTAGATTGTATTATATTGTGTTATCTTGCATTCCAATGTCATAATTAGTAAAATAATTTTTCCTCCTTAGATCGTTGCCGCTGCTGTTTCCTTGAGCCCATCTCCCATCTCCCTACACTTTCCCTTTTTCCCTTCCCATTTTTGGGGCTAGGGGGCCCACAGGCCTACTGCCCCCTGTCATGGACATAGATTGATCTAAATAACTGTGACAACAAGTTTAATTCTGAAGGAGTTATGCTAGCACTTGTCTTGTGAATCTTCCATATCTGTCACATATCTTTAGCAGGACCTGGTAAATAAATGGAACCTTTGTCATGCCCAGGGTCAAATGAGGAGAAGTTAATCCATATTTGGAGAAGGTCATCTGAATAAGATATCTGTTCAAAGAAATTTTATTTCAAATGTCCATGTATATAGATTAAATCCACAAGATAAACATATTTTATGATTTGTCTTTGCTCAATCAGCTTGAAATTGAAATTTGGAGAAAAATGCAGTGAGAATTGGTTAGCACCAAGGAAGAAAAAAGTACAGAGAAACTTGATATCAGAGAGAAACTATCAAACAAAAAAACAGACCAATATGGGAAAAAACAAAAGCTACTTTTATGAATGCCCGCTGTTAACAAGATAAGAAGTAACAAGCTTTAATTCTAGTAAAGTTCAGATCAGTCTGGAGAGGTCCTTCTTGCTCCAGCTAAATGTTGAGTAAATTTCCCTAAAAATGTTAAAAGATTTGAAGTTGGATAGGAAATTTAATACAGTATTCTCAGGGATAGTTCAGAAAAAGGTTCATCCGCTTTGAAGTGTTTAATTCTTGCTTTTTGTATATGAAATTTTTTATAACAATAATGTTGTTCTTAGTAAGAAGGTAGCTTTTTTCTTAATGTTAACACTGATTTACCTACTACCTTGATAGCAACTGTTTTCACAGGGAAAAACTTTTAGTACTTACTTCAATATAAATTCAATATATATTCAATAAATGAATGTTTAAGTAAAGAGTCTATTTGACTATGTGAGGCTGAGGTAAAATAATAATCTAAGTGTTGTTTTTTTTCCTCAAAACGAAATTGAATAATATGGACATTTTGTAATATTTACTAAGGAATTTTACACTATATTTGTGATGGATCCTTTTAATATTACCTGCTAGGGCTTAAAGTCGGCTAATACATGCCAGTTAGCATCCAAGTGGGAGAGATATTCACATGAAAAGTTTAACATACAGTGAGACAGAAGCCTGGTGATAACTATGAGAAATACACAGCCCCTGCTGCAGCAGTATGATAACATGGCTTACATACGTTACCAGGGACAAAATCTCATTTGCTGACATTAGCAGAGACTACAGAAGTGGTTCTCTGTATTGTATTTCTTCAGCTATAGAGAATAATCCTTTCTTTCTATATTTTTTCTCTTCCTTCCTTCTTTCTTCCTTTCTTTCTTTCATCAACTACAATATTTCAAGAGTACTGTTGTGTGTAACTTTGACAAACTGTATTCTGACAATAGCAAGTGCATAATGTCCTATTTTTTCTAATGATTTAATGATTTTTGGAAAAGCAATGACTTGTGAAAATCCATTATCTTTTTATTAGATTACCTTTAATCTTGGCAATTAATTACCATAAATCTTGTTAAGCATTAATTTTGAATAGAGATAATTTAGTTTATGTGATGTAAAGCCATTCAGAAGAATAATAGGTTAAGTACCTTGCAATTCAACATTATTTCATGTCTTGAATTTCAAAAAGAATAAAGAAAGATGACATATCTACATATGAAAATTTATGCAAAATTACTAACAGAAGGTTAGTCTGCACCTCGAGCACTGTGTTCAGTTTTGGACACCTCACTACAAGAAAAACACTTAAGGAACTGTGTTTGTTTAGCCTGCCGTAGAGGAAACTCAAGAGAGACCTTCTCTCTCTCTACAGCCGCCTGAAAGGAGACCGCAGCGAGATGTGGGTCAGCCTCTTCTCCCAGGTAACAGCAACAGGGCAAGAGAGAGTAGTGCACCAGGGAGGTTCAGGTGGGAGATTAGGAAAAATTTCATCTCAGAAAGAGTGGGGAGGTATTGCAAGAGGCTGCCCAGGGAGGTGAAGTCACTGTCCTGGGACTGGTTCAGGAACTGTGTAAATGTGGCATTGAGGGACATGATTTTCTGGGCATGGTGGTGAAGGGCTGACAATTGGACTAGATGACTTTGGAAGTCTTTTCCAACCTTAAAGTCGGTTCTGTGTCTGTCTGAACATGTCTGTCCATGTTCAGTCACAGACCTGCAGTGCCTTTGGTTTAACAGGGAACTTGTGAAATAATTTAAATGCCTCAGAGCACCATTGTGGGTGAGCACAGAACAGGGATGGGAAGCAGGCAAGAAAAACGTCAGTCAGAAGAGAACCGAATATTACTGCGGTTGCATGGGGTACTCAAGGCCAGGTTGGGTGGGGATTTGGGCAAAATGAGGAAGTGAGCAAAGTCATGTTTTTGTCTGTCATTTGTGCCTGTGGGTAACACCAACCTGAAGGAAGAAATCTGTGTGCAATGGTGCAAAGCTGCCATTCAAAGGGACATGCTAGGGGATAGTGGATGTGGCTGAAATGAGAAATAAAAAGGTGGCAACTCAGGAATTACTCTGTAAAAATCCATGCAGAAAAGGTCAATTTAGACAAAAAGTGGACATGAGTTTGGCAGTTCAGCCTGGAGTATAAAAAGACATCGGTCTATTAAAATCTAGCAACAAGACCATAGCCATCAGGTCAATACACGTGATTATTCTTTGTGCTAACTACTTGGATTCTGCATCTTGAATATTCTGTTCTTTTTGGGACTGCAGCAGCTTTTACACATTGCCCCTAATGTAGTCAGGGCCTGGAGGACTTGGACTCTGAGGAGCAGATGAAGGAACAGGGCTCTTCCTGGAGAAGAGAGTATCAGATATATATATACTAGTATCATTTGCATTTACCTGTGGGGGGACTATAAAGAAAATAAAGCTAGTCTTCTTCATCCAGAGGTGCCCTGTGAAGGGACAAGCTTTTACACATTGCAGCAAGGAAAACACTGAATAAGTATAACAAATATATAAATCAGAATGAGAATGTTCCTCCTGAGAGACTGGAGAAAGTGAAGATTCAACAAGGTCCTGAGCAACCTGATAAAATTCTGGGGTTATCACTGTCTCTCCTGAAAATAGGACCAGATTATCTTGACAGGTATTTCTACCATGAATTGTTCCATGTTTCTAAAACGTCACAAGGGATTCATAAATGTGCTAGTAGAGAATCAAGCTCACAGGTGTACAGGCTTGTGTACAAGTAGTAGAAATAATTCTGTAAAGATTAATAATTTGTATATATATATGTATATTGTTAATTCCATTTTAGTTACAGTCAGTTATGATGAGCTCTCAAATGAAATTTTGGAGAGCAACTTAGAGCTTCATTTTTCCCTTGAAATATGTAGTCAGAAATAGATAAATAAATAGATAGACAGAAAACTACAATCTCTGTTGCTGCAGCTGATCTTGTTTGATTCACGGAAGTAGTTTAGCCCCCCCCCCCTCCCCCCCCCTTTTTTTTTAAATTAAGCTGAGTATACATTTTTTTCCACATCTACAGTGACATTCCTGCCATAAAATTCTGCAATGTGATTTTCCCCGGGGATCCTTTACTTTCTCCGTGCCAGATTTCAATCCCTCATACTGTTTTCTTGTCCAAAGAATAATGAGCTTCAACAAGAAAACCAATTAATCTAATTTCCTCAGTTAATTTGAATTCTTACTGAGTCAAATGTTTTTTCACAGCCAATAATTTGATAGTTGATAAATTTCAATGACAAATCAGTGGTCAGGTATAATTCAGAAAGGCAACTGAAAAGACAAACAAGCATTTAAATAATGTTCATTATTGAAGAAAAAAGGCTTTCTTTCTTCCCTTTCTATATATACATGCTCCTAGTGGCTTCTAAAGACTGATATAATAAATTAAAGAAATAGATCTGGATTTTTTTTTTTTTCCTTAGCACCATTAATATACTTTCAAACTCCTTTCTGGCTATTTAAAATATTACTACTATTTCAATACTTTAGTTTCCAGCTAACTTTCTGTGGTCACTATCTATCAAGCTGCTAACCTCAAAATTACAATTTTAGAAGATGAATAGGTTATTGCAAAAGGCATTTAATTCATTAAATAGTTTTATTTAGGATGTTCGTGAATAGTCCATGAATATATCAGATCTTTTTACTCTAATACTAATAATACTAATAATACTACTAAGTAATAATAATAATTATAATTATGTTCTAATACTAATAATAGTTACTGTTTTTTACAGAGCAGATTCTGAATCTAAAGTCACACCCATATAATAAAAATTGGAGTGTACTGTGTTTTATTATGCTAGTTATCTATGTGTAAAAGAAAAATGTTAAAAAATTGTGTTCATAAATTTTTTAGATATATTGAAATGAGCTGCAGTTCCCCACCATTTTGAGAGAAGAAGGAGAAATACACTGTATTACTTCCCAAAGCTGCCTGTACTTCTGTTCACATCAGAGAAAAAAAGATCTTCATGAACATTCAACATAAGAAAAAATTAATCACGTAAAATTACATTTCCGGGTATGGTAAGTAGGTCAAGTTGTGCAAATAGTGTTTACCAAGCATATTCACTATATGTGCTACTTATTCAGTCTTCCTGTGGCCTCACTTGCCCATTTCTATACATCATGAGTCCTGGGATACCTTTAAAGCTGTTATATGATGACTTGAATATAATATTTTTGTTGCAGTTTTTCTGACTTCTCACAAGTCAACTGAGCCAAGGCATCTGATTGCACATGCACTCCTTATGTCTATGTTAATAAATGCTTTTATTCCCCACATTTACCCTTCCATGAGAATGCATACAGAATCTCAGAATTACAGATGATATAAGATAATTCAAGGAAAGGGCTTAATATATATATATATTTTTAATTTTTGGGAGGAGTAGGGGGAAAGACAGGTCACTGTTTAGCTTTTATCACCAATTTTGTAAGAATATCTACGAGTGCTGCTCCAAAAGTAATGCCAATAATTTTACTGGTTTGCAATGTTGAAATATGAAACCTTTCAGACATATTTTAGTCAGAATATAGAAAGAATTTAATTTTAATTGCATGAACTAATATTGATTGAAGAATCTTTCTAAATCTCATATTTTTCCATGTCTTGTAGGAATTTTAAAAACTTTTATTTGAGGAGTGTCCATTTATTTTGTTTCCTCTGTATGAAGTTTTCCTTCTGGCTTTTCACTTCCGCATGTTTTTTTCTCTGAATGTTTGCTATATATAATATAATATAATTATTAATTATTTAACAGAATTAAACAAAATAAAACAAAATAAAACAAAACAAACATTCCTAACACCACATACACCTTTTCTTCTCGCCATTCTCTCCATTCTTTTCTTTCCTTCTACCTCAGCTGCATATATATTCTGTCTGTAGAATGAGCTGTTCAACTTGTGCCTCTAGACTGATTTCTAATAATTATCTACTAGCCAATTATGCTTCAGTGTTGATTCATTGAGATCATACTGGATGGACTGTTGCCTACAATCTTATATCTGTCAAGGTAAGACCAATAAGAATGATCTTTGTTCTATGTGCTTTGCAGTGTTCTATGAATACAGCAAATTATAGTAGTCTTGTTTAAATTCTGAATTTTGATTTTCCAGAGTCATTTATTTCTGTTAGCAAATTTCTATTCTGAAGATGCTTCTGTTACTTAATTCATCCAAGAGCAATTTTACTCACATGATCCTTTTCTGTTGCAGTTTTAAATTGTGGAAATTAGATAAAAAGATGATTGGAAGAAGAAATCCTGTAAGTCTGTCAGGAATTTGTGGTTTTTAAACCTATAATTTCCAGAATTTTTCTCTTATTCTGTCCAGTATTCAAGATTTAACAAGCTGACAGCCACTGTGAATGTATTATATCTTTTAACAGAGCTTTGTACAGTTGCGCAGCATGCTATCCCTATTATACACTCTGCATAGGTTTTATTTGATTTGGAGAAGCAAAAAGTAGGCAGTGTCTCCTGTAGAAAATAGTCTTTCCCTGGAGTTTTCCTAGTGCTCGGCAAATAATTTCATATCAGAATCTACCATATTTCTGACCAGAACAGTAAAGAGCAGTAGCTGAATCTACCTACTTTTCCCTTTACATTCTGATTTCCCTTGTTCACATTAGATGCAAACTAGCTTTTTGTTATTGGTAGGAGTGGCTTTTTTGCTTGTATATTTCTGCTTTCTAAACTTAACTGTAGTCTTAGTTTTATATTTTCTTAGTGTAGCACTCTTCCTTATTTCATTCTCCTTTCTCAAACCATAGCATCTTCTTTTATGTTTGCATTTTTAAAACTCCCAGTGCAGCAGTAACTTTCTTTCCAGAGGTACATGTATTTGAGGCAGAATACAAAAACAATTTAATACAAATTGTAAACTATAATGTCAGAATAAATTAGCAGAGTACCTGAGGGGCATTACTGTCTTCTAGTGTGAAAAGAAATGAATCATCAACAATCTTAGTAATACTAGACTTCCAATAATAAATCTCTAAAACTATTTCTTCAAAAATAAACAAACAAACAAATAAATAAACAAATAAATAAACAAATAAATTTGCTTAGCAATTATGGATTCTGTCAGATCATGGAAGAGATCAAAAGGTTTTCTGTGGATGAGAATTATCCACCTAATGCATAATATTTCTAATAGTGTTAGTGCTAGTTGCTTATAGTGAAAGCTTCTTTTTAATCATCCCTTTTTCTTTGATGAATGAGATGGTTTATGAACAAGAAGTAAAAGTATTTAGTATTCTTGCTAATAGTCTCAGAAGTGTTTATCATAAATGCTTAGTAGTATTTAGCATAAATGCTAAAATAGCAAAATATTGATTACATTTGGATCCAGCTAAATTTGCTGAAATAATTTGAGTATGGTAAATTTCCACTGTGTAGAAAGAAATGTATAAACTTATTTCTGAATTCCCAGCTATTGTCCAAGTTTTTTGACTGCCCTTTCTACCTTGTTATAGATAAGAATTAGAATTCTAGTGCTAAGTAATGTTCTTTGTCATGCCAGTCCTCCTTTACTCATCTCTTCCTAGAAATACATATTCTAACCATTTATTTTAAGACTGCTTGTGTCAGAATTTTGGGATCTCTTTCATTTCATATTACAATGGTCTTTACCTTTCTGTCTTGTAGCATCCGTAGCACCTGCAGTGAAGCTTTCATTTCTTTTTTTTTGTTGTTGTTGTTGTTAATTTTTTTTATTTTTATTCTTATTTTGTGTGTGTGTGTGTGTGTGTGTGTGTGTGTGTGTGTGAAAATCACAAGGTAGATTGTTAAGACAGAGAGAGAAGATATTTTCTGAATAAATAGAGTTTTCTTCAAAGGCTAATCTGTACTAGTCTGTTCAGGACTAGTATCATAGTGCACTGACAGAAAAGACGAGACCTTCGTCCTTCATTTAAATTGTCCTCTTTCCGGGAATCAAGTTGTATAACTGGAATCCAACACTAGTATTCTTGAGAGACTTGTGGTTAGGATCTACTACAGGCTTCCTGACCAAATGGAGCCTATTGATGAAGCCTTCATCCTCCAGCTACAAGAAGCATCACGATCGTAGGATCTTGTCCTGCTGGGAACCTTCAACCACCCTGACATCTGTTGGAAAAGTATCAAAGTGAGCTGAAGGCAGTCCAGGAGGTTCCTAGAACTTCTCGAGGATGACTTCCTAAGCCAGGTAATAGACCGACTATGGGGGAATGCAGTGCAGGACTTGTTGCTCACCAGTATGAGTGAACTTACTGGTGACATCAGGATTGGAGGTTGCCTGGGCTGTAGCGACCATGCAGTGTTAGAGTTCACAATCCTGAGGGTTATCAGACAGACAAAGATTAACAAGATAAGTTTTAGGATAGCCAAATTCCAGCTCTTCAGGAGGCTAGTCTACAAATCCCTCTAAGAAACTGTTCACAAAGACAAGGGAGCACTGCAGAGCTGGCAGATATTTAAGGAAGCTTTCCTTAGGGCACAAGAGCTCTCCATCCCTGGGTGTAAGAAGTTAGGAAAGGAAGGCAAGAGACCAATGTGATTGAAACAGGATCTGTTGGACAAAATGGAGAGCAAGAAGAAAATGCACAGGCAGTGGAAGCAGAGACAGGTAACCTGGGAGAAGCACAAGGATGCTGTTGGCTGTGTAGAGATGGAGTCAGGAAGGCCAAGACCCAACTGGAATTGGACTTGGTAAGAGGTACAATGAACTATAAGACATCTATAGGTACATCAACTAGAAAAGGAAACTTCAGGTAGGCAAACCTCCATAGTGAGCAATAGGTAGGCTGGTAACCACAGACAAGGAGAAAGCTGAGGTACTAAAAAAACTTTTTGCCTCAGTCTTCGCTAGTGACTGCTCTATAGACAGCCCTCAAGCAAATGGTTCAGAAGGTGGGAACTGGAGGAACAATGCACTACCTGCCATAAGAGAAGATCAGATTTGTGTCTGTTTGAGGAAGCTGAACATTTGTAAGCTTATGGGTCCTTATAAGACACATTCCAGACTCCTGGGGGAATTGGCTGATGTAGCTGCCAAGACATTCACAATGATATCTGAAAAGTCATCAAGGTCAGGTGAAGTGACTGAAAAAAGAAAAAAAAAAAGATAGCACCTATTTTTAAGAAAAGTAGAGTGAGTCAGGAAACTACTGAGCTGTCTACCTTACCTCAGTGCTGGGGAAGATCATGGAGCAGATCCTTGTGGAAGATATACTATGGCATATGAAAGATGGAGGTGACATGAGATAACCATCGTGACTTCACCAAAGGTGACCAACCATGTCACTTTTTATGATGGCATAATTGCATCAGTGGACAACGGAAGAGCCACTGATGTCACCTATCTGGACTTCAGTGTAGTGTTTGACATGATCCCCCATAACATCCTTCTCTCCAGATTGGAAAAATAAGGATTTGATGGGTGGACTGTTCAATGGATGAGAAACTGTTTGTGAGATCATACCTAAAGAGTGATGGTCAATGGTTCTATGTCTGGATGGAGATCAGTGAAAAGTGGTGTCTCCCAGGGGTCAGTAGTGAGACCAGTGCTCTTTAACATCTTGGTCAATTACAACAGTGGGATTGACTGCACCCTTAGCAAGTTTGTGGATGACATCAAACCGTGTGGTGCAGTCAACACAGCCAAAGGACAGGATGACATTCAGAGAGACCTAGAGAGACTTGAGCAGTGGGCCCAGGTGAATCTCATGAGGTTCAATGAATTCAAATGCAATGCTTTGCACCTGGGTTGTGGCAACTCCCGTTATCAGTACAAGCTGGCAGACTTAAGGATGGAACACAGCCCTACCAGAAGGGACCTGGAGGTACTGGTGAATGGCAAGCTGGACATGAGCCAGCAGTGTATCCTTGCAGCCCAGAAAGACAGCTGCACCCTGAGCTGCATCAAAATAAGCATGGCCAGCAAGGTGAGGGAGGTGATCCTGCTCTTCCGCTCTGTTCTGGTGAGACCTCATCTAGAGTATTGCATCCAGATGTGGAGTACTCAGTACAGGAGAGATGTGGACCTGCTGGAATACATCTGGAAGAAGGTTACAAAAATGATCCAAGGAACGGACCACCTTCCCTGCAAGGTCAGTCTTAAAGAGCTGGGGTTGTTCAGCCTGAAGAAGAGAGTGCTGCAGAGAAACCTGATAGAAGCCTGTCTATCTAAAGGCAGGCTATAAAAAGGAAAGGGATCGCCTCTTTAGCAAAATCTGTTGTGATAGGACAGGGGGAAATGGTTTCAATCTAAGAGAGGGGAGATTTAGATTGCATGTAAGGAAGAAGTTTTTTACACTAAAAGTTGTGAAGCACTAGTGCAGATTGCCCAGAGAGGTGGTGGGTGCCCGTGCCTGGAGACATTCCAGTTCAGGCTGGATGGGGCACTGAGCAACCTGATCTAGCTGTAGGTGTCCCTGTTCATTACTGAGGAGTTGGACTAGATGGCCTTTAATGGCCTCTTTGAATGCAAATTGTTCTATGATTCTGCTTTAGTTCCCATATGGACTTAATAATTTACAACCTCAAAATGTATCAGTTGACCCTTTATGCTCATTATTGCAGTCTAACCTTTTTTTTTTTTTTTTTTTTCTGCAGATTTTTTTCAATTGAATTGAAGTTTAATGTGCTGACTCATTGTTTTTTAACTGGAAACTTAGGAGTAGTTACTAAAATTTCATTTGATGAGCTTATCTCCTTATTCATAAATAGAACAATGTTTTAATGTCTAAATTCAGATTCATTATTTCCTGAATTTTTAGATGGTTACTGAAAAATCGGTCGGAAAAAAAATCTCACTTTTAAATTATTCTTTAAATAGAACTTTAAAAATATATTTTAAAACGTATCTGTTATTATAGCACTTACTTGTTGATTCTATTTTAATCACAGTAAATGACAGGCTCCAGCTGCCTGCAGAAGTTTAGAATCAGAACCACAATCATGCTTCCCTTGACACAATCACATTTCGCTACTGCAAAAAGAAGCAAATATGTATGTCACTGGTTAGTATTACCTTATGCACATAAAATATTCTGCATTTTTAAAGTTAAATAATTGCAGTATCTTCTTTCAAAAGTGTTCAGATATCTCCATGATATATTTGGAGTTAACAGAAGGGTTTTGGCTGAGGAAGATAGAGCTGTTTCTATATCCCCCAATTCTACTTCTTCTTTATTAAATAAAATATTACACTACAAGACTTAATCTCAATAACAGCAACGTGTTGGGATGCTAGTGGTATCACACTCACACTATGTTTTTTAGACAGATTAAAGTTAACAGAATTAAGGTCATACTCTGTGTATAAGATTCGCTTAATCCTTGATTTTTCATTTTAAAGATTTTCTGATTATGTGGAATGTCAGGACAAATGTTATAAGCACAGAGATTTCTGCACTGAAATAACTGTCATACTAACACTCTTTCTAATGCTGAATTTTCTTTCTCAGTCAAATCCTGAGTAATTTCTCTACACATTTTGAATAGCTTCCATCAAATTATTTTTCTCTCCAAAAAACTCTTGCTAAACAAAAAACATATTAAAAATAATTTCATCCTTGAAATCACTTAAGAAACTATTCCCAAGCAGTAGCAGTGTCCTAGAATGAGAGTGATTTTCCTTATTTGTCTTGCCATCTTCCTCCTAGGCAAAGGATTTAACTGTCATAGGGCCACTAGATATGCAGGGGCTTGGGGTGTCATCAATAATTTGTGTACCCTTAAGATCTGTATTTCATAGTTCGCACTCAGGCATTGACATTTTATAGTTTCCTGAATCAGATCTCGCAAAACACAGAAATTTCAACAGTTTTTGTAGTGGCTGTGCAGTCCAGAACAGGACTGACAAGGAATTGCAAAATAGGAGTGAGTTATATCTACCTGCAAAACTAGAATTACTCTTTGGATTAATTCTTGTCATATCTTACTGTAGAACTCAAAGTCTCAAATCTAAGCACCCACTTAGATGATGTCAAAAGACACCGTGTATCAAAAATAGGTTGAAAATCCTTGACATACAAGCTAAAGGTAAATCACTGTACAACATTATGCACTGAAAGACTTCCATAGATAGTTAAGATTAAAACAAAACAAAAAAATACTAGGAAGAGGCTAATTCATTTAAGCAAGACATTCGATATTTAAACTAAAAATTAAGAGAAGAACAAATATAGGAAATGATGTTGGGATATATTTCTTTAAAGAATGACAGTCAAAGAAATATGTTCCAGAGTAGTATTACCTCTAAACAATGAAACTGCAATCAAACAACAGGCTTAGATCAATTCTCACGGGTTTTATGTGTGTAAAACCCAGCCAGTTCTGTGAAAATACAGGGACAGGTAGCAAATTCTACCTCTGCTATTACTTAAAAGGAAGAAGACAAGTTTGTCATCATTGCTTTTACAACAGAGCAAGAAATCCACATAATCGAAGACACACAAGCCTTAAATCAGCAGCAAGCCGCAGGCTTATCCTACAACTCCCTCAGTTCCTCTAGGAGGATCTAAGTATCTTTCACAGAATTGTGGAATGATTTGAGTTGGAAGGGACCTTAAGGATCATCTAGTTCATGAATGTCCAACCTTTTGGCTTGCCTGGACCAGAATGAGCAAAGAGGAATTGTCTTGGACTATGCATAGATTTTTATTTAAAGAAATGTATTTTCAACATTTCTTGAGATGTGCATGGAATGTTGTTGAAGTCTACTGAATTTAGGCAAATGTGCTTTGGTTTTCTCTTTTTTTTTTTTTTCCTTCAAGGAGCATTTTGAAATATGGACATTTTTTTCTTTTCTTTTTTTTTTTTTTCCCTTCTAATTAAACAGCAGCATATGAAAGTACTTTCTCTTACAACTTTCTAAACATTCAGTGGAAACATCTTCTGGAGCTAAGACAGAAAAACATGAGAGAGTAAATGGGGTGTAAAGTAGTGTGAAATCGTGTGAAACAGTAATAAATGAAGAAAAGAGTTGGGCTTTATGGATTTCTTTTTTACTGAATATGAAGTAGAGCAGCAGCTTTCTTAAAGAGATTTTCCCGAATCTCTTTAGTTAGGATTGTAAAATAATAAAAATAAATAAATAAATTAGACAACTAAATATTTTACCTTTCAGTTCTGTTTTAACCTTACTAGCTTCATTAAATAATTAAACATCATGAGACAGAAACATCGGGAGAGTTGGAGATGATCTTAAAATAGTTTGTGGACAATGGACGATGGTAAGACACTTGTTTTAGTACAACAAATGAATTTGTTAAATGCTTTGATAAATAAATGTCTCAAATACAAAACTGTTCAGTATTATGTATAAATTTCTTGAGTTCTTCATTACAGTTCTTAAAATACAGACTAAATTTTAAAAAGGCAGCATTTAATTTTCAGAGAACATCTTTCTGTTCTAATGAAGTAGGTCCTGAAGCTTATGCATTTTTCTAAAAGCAAACTGGGCCCTCACAAGTCGTATTCAGTTTTCAATTTGTCAGTGACATCCCTAAAGAGTGGAGAAATTTCAAATACATTTTGCACATCGATTCCTTATTAAAAAACAAAAACAAAACCAAAGCAAACAAACACACAAGCAAAAACTCATTGATTTTGGGGAAAACAAACAAACAAACAAACAAACAAAAAGGGTTTTATTTGTTGTGTAGCAGTGAGAGAAGGTGAAATGCTTCTCTTTTAAAACCAGCATTACTTCCAATTAAATACTGATTTTTCCGCTCCTGTAGCGTCAATGCTACTGCAATATGAGGATCTGTGGAATAATGTCAGCCAAGACTTATTGGTAGCCTGTCCCCACACTGACTTGCTTACCTGGAAATTAGGGGAAAAAAAAATATCTAAATGCCATTTTCAGAGCAGTGATTTGGACCAAAATGGCTCATGTACAATGTCATCCAGGTACTCCTGATCAGCATCTGTCTTTCAAGGAATGTAATCATTTGGCCTCCTGGATACTAAATGTTCCCTGTGAATTTTATCCATGTATATGTTTTTGGCCAAAGCTTTTTGATATACTTAACAGGAACAATCAAAGCTCTACTTCTAGTTGATAATTTGTGTAGCCTCCTTCTTTTGCCTGTTTTACAGATGAAAGACGGAAATATACAGAGGCATTCTCAGAATTGTAGTGTTTAAGACTATGTTAGTTCTGGATAATTTTGACTGTGTGGGAGAGAGCTAGCCATTCTTCAAGTGCCTTTGAGAAGACAGAACTCTGTTAACATACAAGATCTGTCGCGACCAAAGAACAAAGCCCAGGTTTCTCAAGATCACAAGAATCTTTTGGGTTGTGTAGTGCTCCTCCTATTTAAACAGCATGACTCATTTCACAATGGCAGATGGAAGATTAAATGAAGCACAGGAAATCTTGTCTGTCACTGACTAATGGATTAGAAGGGAAGTTTTCACTTCTCTTGTGTTACTTATCAAACATGAATTTTGTCAGATTTATTCTCAGAAATGGACGTCTGACAGCTGCATAATGTACCCTTTTAAAATGCTTGAACTATGTAATCACATAAGCATTTTGTATCAAACTTGTCATTCTAGGGCTTCACATTTATACTGTAAACTAAATGTCAAACACTAAAAGACTGTTATAGAAAAGGATGTGAAACTGCAAGACAGAATGGTGCATATTCTTATTAACAAGATTAAAAAAAAAAAAAAAAGAATTATGAAAAGACATTGTTCACTAACAGAAGAAGGTTATGGGGTTCCTAATTCCCTATTAAGTACCATGACTTCTACAGATTTGGCTGTGGAAAATTGGTACATGAAAGAAGTGAATTCTTGTGGTTTTAATAAAGTATGATTCTGGGCAATCCAACATCTGATTTCTTAAATAATGTTATTGCAGAAGGCTTTAGATTTTTCTAAAGCATGTAAGTCATTTCTGAATGAATTAAATCCAATTGAGCAGTCAGAGAAACATAATTTCACTGCAAGTGACAAAACTCAGATGTAACTGCATTTTTTAAACACTTTTACCTTATTGAAATGGTTGTTGCAAATTATTTAAAACTTACTCTTTTCCATTTTGGTATCAGTTTATTTCTGTCATTCTACACAAAATAATAAATATATTTAGAAATATATTCTATTCAGTGTTCATACTTATAAAGTTATGTTGCATGTATTTAACACACTAGATATTTTCCTTGTTTATTAAACAGTTATTTAAGAACTACAGTACATAGTGGCACCTGATTTACAACTGTTTTTTGTGTCTTGTTGGCTGTGTCTTCTTATGAACTCTCTCATCTTATACAAATGGCAAGGAATGATCTTCCCACATAGCATTAATTCTCACATTGATGGTGATACTATCCTAGATTCTTCAGCTTGTTCTTTGTTATTAAAAAATAAAGTATACATTAAAAATGTGGTCATATTAGCTAATGCTGTCTTCCTGCAGATGGAACCAACTACAGTATATACTTCACTTGTAAGAGAGAAACAGGAATTAATATATTATCATAATAGAGATATAATTTAGTATTTTAACAGTGACTTAAGATTGGAGATAGCTGGATACACTTGATCATTTATTTTGTGGAGAATAAACACACGTGTATAAAAGGCCCTCCTGTTGAGAGGTTCAGAATGGACACTCATACTTTATAAACTCCTTGAACCACAGAAATAAGTAGCCTAGGTGCAGCTGGATCCACTCCTATACCCAGACATGGTCAATACTTTAAGCCTAAGGGATTAAACCTGCACAGTCAAACTAAGATGTGATTTTAGTGAAGCTAACAAAGCCTAAAACAAGCTATTAGTTGCTTACCAAGGATCTGTATTGATAAGGTGTCTTAACATCAAATGTAAAAGATCTCTGCACAGTTGTAATCTTGAGAAGCACCCCTACTGGAAGAGAGATCCTGTTATACAGCCATTAACTTAAAGCCATTAACTTACAGCCATTAAACTTATAATGAGCTCTTCACTGGAGTAATTAATGGGGTAATATGATTGACTAGTAGCCATAGATTGCTTTTAGATGCATGCTCATTTGGTCCTCAGCTGCTGAACTAATATAATAATAATAATAATGATAGTAGTAATAATTACAAGGTTGCAAGGAGATGTTTCCAGTCCTTCTTTTTCCCTATTATTTCTGCTCTCCCTAATTCCTTCTTCCATCAGAAAATCTAAGGAAATTTATAATCTTTAGTTTCACACTTTGGTGACAAGAGTTATGAAATTTGTTATCCTCCTTATTAAATGGAATAACTCACAAATGAATTGTAAATAAATCTTCTGCATCTTAAAAATACAATCAATTAATTATTATTACACAAAACATGAAATTATCATTGCAAAACTTAATCTGTGATTTACTGAGAGTATTAGTTTAATGTAATTCAGTTTTACCATTAATCTGAAAACTGCATTCTGAATAAAGTTGATGAAAATCTATTCAACAAGTTAAAAAATACAATGATTTCATCTCCTGCTAGTGGCAACAGAATAATTCAAAACTAATTATAGTGACGATTGTGCAACTAAATACTTTGGTCTCTGTGAAAATAATGCTTTTTGTTTATTTCCATGGAAACTACAACAGACACAAAGATACACAATAACACTACTTTATAGAGCAAGTTCCCATCTACAAAGCTCTGTTTTTCAACAGATCTAGTAAATGTTCATAACTTGCAGAAGATAATGAAATATTTACCTAGCATTGCAAAAATTTAATCTAAATATTTAATTGACACATTCATTAAGTTTTCATCATGAATATTTTAAGGTTTAATAATTTCTTTATTGTTAAGTATTTAAAATTGACTTAGCTAATGAAGACAATTAAACCAACTTAATTAGACCTTATGTGGAAATCTATTTAAAATCAGTCACAAGCAGTATCATCTGTTACATTTAAGATAACAGATAATGAATGTAATAATGCTTTGATTGGTTTAATCAGCAATTGCATTAATATACTACACTGAAATTAGCCTTGATAAAGTTGACAACTTTAATATCAGATGCAGAGAACCATTGTATAAAGATGCTGTAAAACATACAAAGATTTGGGTGAGCGTCAGGGTCATCACTCCTGGATATGGGGAAAGAAGATGCAGAAAATGACAAACGCTTGTTCCTGATTATCATTCACCCTTCTATCTCTCAAGAGTTTTAGTAAACAGAATCAAATGGTCTCTCCATTTGGGAAAATGAGTTGGAATATTTGAATATAAAATACTACCCATAAGACAGCTTTATAAATAATTGCCTTATAAAATAAATAAATAAATAAATAAATAAAAATAACAAGAACAGACATAATATAGTGTCTTGAAAGAGAGGAAAAAATAGAAATGTCTACTTCAAATAATTAAAAAAAACCAAAAACTACTGAAAGTCAATGACTTTTCAGAAGTGTTTTGTTTTGTTTTGTTTTTAATTTCTAAGTAGCTTTAGTAAGTTATTCAAAGAAAATCTCAGTATGACAGAACTGCAGGGGGTGGAAGGGATCTCTAGGGATCATGGAGTATAATCCCCTGCTAAAGCATGTAAACCACAGCAGATCACACAAGTAGGCATTCAGATGGGTTTTGAATATCTCCGTAGAGGGAGACTCCACAACCTACCTGGTTGTGGAGCAACTTGTTCCAGTGCTCTGTAATCCTCACAGCAAAGAAATTTTTCCACATATTTGTGTGGAACTTCCTATGTTCAAGTTTTTGTCCATTGCTCCTTGTTCTATTACTACACACCCCTGAAGAGTCTGGCCTCATCCAATTGTGCCCCGCTTTCTAGATATTTGTAAACATTGATCAGATCCCATCTCAGTCCTTTCTTCTCCAGGCTGAAGAGGCCCAGGTTTCTCAGCCTTTCCTCATATGGGAGACTCTCCAGGCCCATTACCGTCTTTGTTGCTCTATTCTAAACTCTAAGTGATTGCTGACAGCCTAAATACAAAGTTGATTTGGATCTATATGTCAACTATCATCTTTGTCAACAACAATTAGCACCATGAAATTATATATCCTTATAAAACCATAAGATAAACACTGTTTCTCTCAGCATATGAACTGAACTTTGGTATGCAAGTGTACACTTGGTCAATGTACTTAAACAGAAAACTACACTAGCTTATAATAAGAAGAATAAATGTTAACACAGATCCTCCTGAAAGACATGTTATGGCACATGTGAGATGAGAAGGTGATCTGAGACGGCCAGCATGGCTTCATCATGGGCAGACTATGCCTGACCAATCTGGAGACTTTCTATGATGGAGTGATGACATTGGTGGACAAAGAAAATACAATTCACATCATCTACTTGAATTTTTGCAAGGCATTTGACATGGTCTTGCACCACATCTTTACCCCTAAATTGTTAATCTAATCTATGGATTTGAAGGCTGGACCGTTTAGTGGATAAAGTGTTGGTTGAATGGTTGCGAACAAAGGGTAATGGTCAGTGGATCTACACCCAGGTGGACGCTAGTGATGATAAGTGGTGTTCTCCAGAGGGTCTGTCCTGGGACATCTTCAACATCTTTCCCAAGGATGTAGAGAGTGAAATACAGTGTGCGCTCACCAAGTTTGCTGATGACACCAAGCTAAGTGGTGCAGCTGACACAACAGAAGGAAGGAGTGCCATCCAGAAGCACCTGGAGAGTCTTGAAAAGGGAGACCATGTGAAACTAATGAGGTTGAACAAGGCCAAGTGTAAGGCGTTGCACATGAGTCAAGGCAACCCCAGGTATGAGTACAGACTGGGGGAAGAACTAATTGAAAGTAGCCCTGCCAAGAAAGACATGGCGGTTCTGGTGGACAAAAACCTAGAGATGAGCCAGCAGTGTGCGCTTGTAGCACAGAAACCCAACAGTATTCTGGGCTGCATTAAAAGAGGGGTGGCAGCAGGGAGAGGAAGGGAATTGTCCACCTCTCCTCTGCCCTTGAGATGCCCCACCTGGAGTACTGCATCTGGGTCTGGGGCCCCCAGCACAAGAAGAGACTGACTTTGTACACACTGTGATTGTGACATGACAAGAGGGAACTGCCCAGGAAGAAATTCTTTACCCAGAGTGCAGTGAGGCCCTGGCACAGGCTGCCCAGAAAAACTGGATGCCCCATACCTGGAGATGTTCAATGCCAGGTTGGATGGGGCTCTAGGCAGTCAGATATGATGGGTGGCAACTCCGACCACAGCACAGGAGGTTTGGAACTGGATGCTCTTTGAGATCCATTTCAACCTAAGCCATTCTGTGATTCCATGTTCTTATGTGTTATGTCTCTGACATGTAATTTCTTACCAGGAAAAAAAAAAAAAAAGAAAAAAAAGAAAAAAGAAAAAAGAAAAAAAAAAGTATAAAACATATTTATCTTGTGTGGCATTCTTCTTGCTGAACAGAAATGTGCTGTGAGGCACAACACAATGGAGTTCAATAAGGTACTGAGATAAGGATGATGGTGTCTGGGAGCTTTTCTGATACGTTTTAGGTATGATTTTATGTACTGAGTTGTAAAGGAAAGGGAAAATAACTTATGACAGATCTTTGTCATGTAAAGATATTTTATTTTTATCTGTATATTAGTGTGTAACCCACATCCTTGCCCTTATTCTTTTTCTGATGTTTCCTTATGGTGACACCTTATGGTGATCCTGTCAGTAATAAAGTTCTGGTACTAAATTAAAGTGAAGAATAGCCCTTCAAAATACCTTAATGTCAAGACCTATATGTCTTCTGAGAAATACACTAAGCTAGTTGTAATCCTAGAAGAAGTTTAAATTATAGAACATTTTTTTAAGTATAACTCAATTCTAGCAGTCACTAAGAAACACAGTAACAAAAGTTGAAGTGAACAAGATTTTTCTGTTTGGAAAATAGGAAACATGCCCAACCATATTTGTGGCCTTCAAATAATAAATATTATTTTACATTAAACAGGCCTTGTTATTCTGAGCTTTGGTAAAATTAACATATCTCATTATTTTAGGTTATGAGAAAAGAAAACAAAAACAGTTCATGTAAAATGTAGGGTTCTATTTACAATGTTCTACATTTAAAGTAACTATGGGATTTTTATTTTTAAATAAGGTACTGCCTTTCAGGGTGTGTTTATAGTAGTATGCTAAGCAGACTGTGAAGTAGAATATTTGTGATGGTATAGAGTAAGAGAAAGTAATGGTATTCAGTTTGACACCTTATTTTACACTTCTAAACCTCAATTTATCCATCCTGCTCTATATTTTGGGGCAAGAAATGGGTTCTAGGGTTGAGCAGATCAAATTTTCCTGGGCCATTATGTCCTCAGTGTTGTTTAGCTGATTTTACAGTATCACATAAATCCAGAAGAGTGCCTACATATCTTAGTGACAAAAAGAACCACTGGAATTACAAGTGAGTGTCAGAGGTAGGAGAGACAGAACTGAGTTATTTTCTGACTTGCTATTGCTATTAATGCATCCCTCTTTAGTATCTATTATCATATGTTTCCAAAAGATTTTTACTGATAAAGATTCCTATAGGTGAAATGCAGCAGAACGTGTTTGTAAGTCATTTGGAGTATATTAATGGGACTGTTTTCCTAGAAATGTAAAAAAGCTTCATGTTCATAGCTAGGAGATAGCTTTGTATGAAAATTGAAAAGAAAATAAAGCAAATTCAAAACCAAAACCACAACAACCACACACGCAAAAAAACACCCCAAACCCCACTACATTAACCAAACAAACAAAAAGAAGAACAATAAATCTATTCTATTGTTTTCTCGATCTCAACTGTCATTTTGGTGTGTATTACATAGATGCAAGGGAGGGTCCAGAGGAAGGTGATGAGGATGATCAGAGGGCTGGAGCACCACTCCTGTGAAGAAAGTCTGAGGGAGAGTGCTAGCTCAGCCTGGTGAAGAGAAGGCTCCAGGGACACCCCACTGTGGCATTTCAGTACTTAAAGGGAGCTTATAAGAGGGAAAGCAACTTTTTACAAGGGTAATTAGTGATAGGACAAGGGGGAAGAGTTTTAAGGGGGGAGATTTAGGTCTCTCCTCTTAGCTCTCAAGAGGAAATCCTTTATGCGGAGAGCAGTGAGGGCCTGGCACAGCTGCCCAGAGAAGCTGTGGGTGCCACATCCCTGGAGGTGAACAAAACAAGGTTGGATGGGGCCCTGGGCAGTTTGATCCAGTGAGAGGCAACCTTGCCCCTGGCAGAAGAATGGAGCTTGATGATCTCTGAGGTCCCTCCTAACTGTGCCAGTATATGATTCTATGATTTTCCATAAACAGCTACAGTTCTTTTCTGGCTGTTCAGATTTTTATGTGTCTTCAGATGCAACATAAAAAGTCTACATAACCTGCAGTAAAGCAGATATATTTGTAACTACATTAACAGTACACTTCTGTAAATTTTAGGTATGCGGCACTTCTTTGCTATTAGTAAAATACAGATAACTGACAATACTAGCTGCAAATTATGTATTATTAATTATTGTGCTGTCTGTTACTAATTATTTGAATCTGCTTATGCAAATTACAATATGTGGTATAGGAGAGCTGAAAATATGTTAACTTATGGTCTTCAAAATGCACTACTTTATCTTGCATATTGCGAAATTTAGGAATTGTCAATAAACTCAGGACACAAATCTCAGTTTTAGTTGAAGTTTTTGAGACATCTGTTTCAGCACAGCCAGGGAAATCCAGCAGTATCTGAAAAGTAGAACCAGCTTGACTTTGAAAAATGTGTTTGAAATAGCAATGTGTATTTCAATGCATGATACACAGTAACAAACATATTTTTTTCTTTCCACTCAGAGAGTAATTAGCTGAAGTAATGAATTGTACAGAATGTTCAAGCATTTCTTTATCATGCTTTCCATGTAATCTTTATTTACTCTTCAGACTGAATCTCAGGTTGTTCTTGGTTTAAAATCACCTCTTATCATATCTGACAGTGAAAAAACCCATCTTATTGACAGCTTCTCCCACACACCTTTACTGTTGCTCTTATTTTCCAGGCAGTCCAAGTGGCTTCTACATGCTTTACTCTCCACTCACAGCCTTCAAATGAGCAGTCTCTTCTGCTGAGATTTGAATGTTTGATATGTCTGTTTATTCTACTGAAGCAACGCAAACAGCAGAAGCCACATGAGCAGACAGCCATGTGAAAAGTGGCGGGGCATTTGCAAGGATGGATATTGCTGAATTTTGAATGTACATAATAACAGAAATACACTGTCAGTGGAATATTCTGTATTCTTGTGCTATGTGTGATGTCACTGAATAATATGTTGCCATCCAGGTGCCAAGATATCAAGCCAGTGTACCAGTAATAGCTTAAAGTGAGTGAAGAAGACCACTGAATGTTCACAGCATCACCTCTTGAGTCTTTCTGAAAATTAGAGTGACTCAGTGGAGACTGGATTGGATGCCTTGTACAATTACTGGGTGAGAATAGAAAGGAAACTTCTCCACGAAAAATTAAATCACTGTTAAGAAATACAAGAGGACATGTTGCTACTGAGACATGAAATTTGGTGACGTAAAGTTCACCTCAGCCACCATAAAGTTCACAGGTGGTGTTTTCAATAATGTGGCAATACGTGACACTTGCTTTAAGTATATAACCATGGCCAACTAATGCAAAAACAGTTTTCTACAGATTTTCATAGAATAACCTTTCTATTCTAACTGAAGTATTAAATGAAGTTTTGACAGGCTAAGGCAAGAGAGACCTTCTTTTACTGACAGTACTTTCTGTTAATTGCTAGTAACACTAAAGAAGAATATAATCCAGTAATTGAAAAATCTTGATTGAAAATAAATATTTTGACAGGTAAGAATATCCAGTAATTTTCAAAGGTTTCTAAAGTCATTCCAACTTTGTCTTTTGTTTTTTCCTTTTTCTTTCTCCCTCTCCCTCTTTTTTTTTTAAAGGATTGGGGGTCTATATAGTAATATTGCCTATCATAACATTCAGTTTTGAACTAATTTTTGGTATATTATTTATTTTCCTTTTGGAAGCCTTTGGTTTCCATTTGTGGAATACAATAAAAACAAAAGATGCTTTCTTCAGTTCATAGTCAACTTTCTGTAGAAGTACACTGAGTTATTGTGTTTTCTGGTTAGTTTTAGTAGTTGATACATATATAATTGATACAGTTCTTACAGCTACTTTTTCTCTGAAATTGGGGTCTGGATTTTTTTACTAAGTATTGAAATCTTATCGCTAAAATTTGTGGTTGAAAAGTTACATTTATAAATCAGGTCAAGGTGTTATTTGAATGTACAAATTTTTCTATTTTGAAGCCACAAGATTTAGACATTGAGTTGGTGGTAATACTAGATAGTAATATCTTTACTTATTTATTCTGTTATTGAAATCACCATATTGAAGTTAATGGGACTTGAAGCAAAGATACTGCAGTCAAACCCAGCATTACTTTCATGGGCTCTTGAAAGAAAGAAAAGGAAGGATCCCAGTAATTTGCGTTACTTCACCATTTAGCCTGATGTGCAGTGCAAACTGCCCTGATTGTTTGTCTCTAACAATAGTTCAGTATGGATAACATGTATTAGAAGTTGCTTATTTGTCATAGTGTAACTTTGCTTAGAACCAACTTTGTCCTGCACAGTGTAACCTACAAAACATCTTTGCTTTAGGTTGCAGAGACATAGAACAGCCCCAAAATACCGAGTATCATTATAATGCTGTTTCTTCTGTAAGATCAGTAGAAACTTTAAACCTCTTCCCTTTCATTAATGACTTGAGTCAGCAAGAGGTATTACTGTTTTCATGACTCTTTCTCAGCAGACGCCCCTGACGTGCTTTAATATTGAAGAAGAATATTTCGTAGTACTTTTACCGTCTTTTTATGAAACAAATTTCCAAAGACAGAAGTTTGTTGTTTCTTAGTTTCATTAGAAACTTCTGAATGAAATGGGAATGGCTTGTGCATTTTTTTTTTAAATGAAAAATATTTCTTCACCCACTCACTGCCAGTGTCTGAGCAGCACAGAGTATGCAAATGCACTGCTTTCAGCTGGGACAGAGCTTATTTCCTTCATAGTGTCTGGTATGATGCTATGTTTTGGCTTTAGGAGGAAAACAATGTTGATAATACACCAATGTATTGAGCTGAGCAGCACTGCAGTAACAGAAGGATGTTTCAACTTCTTGTTTTGCCCTGCCAGTGAGGGGGCTGGAGAAACACGAGGACCTGGGAGGGCACAGAAACAGAACAGCTGCCCCACAGTGGCCAAAGGGATATTCCATCTCATACAACATCATGAGGAACTATAAAACTGGGGAGTGTTTCTGTGGGGCAACTGCTGCTCAAGGACTGGCTGAATGTGTCAGCCAGTGGTGAGCAGTAGAACACTGTCCACTTTATAACTTGATGGCATTAGAGTACATTGTGCACCAGTGTCTCCTAAAATCTCATATTTCTGTAGTTCTGATGTGCCAGGCCATCAAATCCATACAGTCCAATAAACCCAACTGTTCCTCCTCTCCACCTGGCTGGAGGCAGGGCCTTTAAGTAACGGTTAATGTATTTGTGTCTGAAAACAGGATGGTGAGGCAAGATGTACTCTAATCCACAGGCCACACTGAAGTGGTATGTGACTAAATAAAAATACAAACAGAAGTAGACACTGGAGCTTATATTGTCTTCCAATATCAAACAAGGTTTGGTGTAAAGTAGGAAGCTGCAAAAAATTGTAGAACACATATCCAGACTTATAAGGCCACATGAAGAATTATTCCATGATGGAAAAATTATACATGCAACTCAGGAGCAGCAGATTAATAAAGGTGTAATAAATATAATAGTGACAGAATATAACTTTGCAAAAAATCCTCAGAGCTGAGAATGACAAATTCCTAATTTATGAGCTAGATCCAAAGTAAAATTAAATGCTAAAAGGAAGCCGTAAAATTACTAACATTCTCCAAATTGTGTCCTTTATGACAGCTTGTTCAGCATGGTCTGCATCTTTAGAGTAATTCTGGTGCTTAAATACGCATGTTAATTTTTCTGTTTATCTAATTATCCTGTTTAGCCTTTCCTAGCTACTGGAGAAAGACTCCAGGTTTAAACGCCTTTTCTCATATCTACAACACCAATGTGGATGTCTTAAGTAGACCATAAACTTTAAAATGCCACAGAGAACTCGAGTTTTGACAAATGAATCAGTTACATGCTCCTCAAATAAATGTCAGTACAGTACCAGTATGCGTTCTCCTGGAACAAGATTCTTCCTTTCAGACCACGCTGTTTGATATTTTGTGCTCATTCTTGTGCAGCACAATGCTGCTTGTCTTTAGTAAGAGTATTACAAACAATACAGAATACAAAAAAGAGAATTTTTTTCCACTTTTTGCATGTGTGTGTGTTGCATTTAAGATTATATAAAGTAGATAGCACACTGAATGCACTTTACAAGGAATAAGGCTTTATATGGCAAATATGATAATATTTGTGATTGCATGAGCAAATATTTATAGGAAGGTATAAAGCTGCTTTTGTTTGTTTAATTACACAACTGCCTCTTCTGCTTCTTTTTCTGAAGTAGAAGTTGTACCAAAATGTACTTATGCCAGAAATTACAGCAATCAATAACTCTTAGGAATAGGAGTAAGCCACAAGGGAAAGAGAGCTTGTTGGGATAATGTACTTAGTTGGTATCTTGTTCAGAATAACTGATCACTTTACTCCTACAGAGAGGATGTACTCTCACTGCTCAGCAGGAAGATCTATTATTCACTGTTATCTAGGATGTTAGTGCACAGAGAGGTGTCAGAGAGATCTGTATTTTCTTTAATGCTTTGACATTATTACAAAAAAGTTTGGAATACATGAAACTATTATTTTTGAAATAGTAAAATAAGATATATAATTTAAATGTTAAAATATTAGGATTCAAAGAGAAGATTAGATAAACATGCTGTAAACTAAGAAAGAATGCTGGAGCTGTTAGGGATACAAACTACTAAAACAGAAAATAAAAGCTATGTAACCAGTTGATACTACAGCCAAATACTCATTTCTAAGTCCTGTAAATGCCAACTCACTGTTCTGGCCTAAGACTCTAAAGTAGACAGCAGAGTGAGGAGAAAGAGCTAAGTAGGGCAAGAAAGTGCTAATGTGCAAAAAAAAAAAAAAAAAAAAAATTATATATAAACTAAAACCTTAATCTTTTTTTTCCTTGGGAAAAAGAAAAAAAAGGTTTTTATTGCTACTTAATACTTCTATATATGCTAGTTCACATGACATTCTTTTAAGGAACTGAAAGATGAAAAGCTTAGGCTACAGAATGCAGGCTTAATGAAACAGTGGAATTTTCACCTTTAAAGGAAACAGCTCCACCTATTTCCAACAAGAACAATTTTTTTTTTCCCCACTGTACTGGAAGGCTAAACAATACAGTTTATAGTTTTTCAGTTTGTGCAGAACACACGTATACAGGTATGCATACACATACTGTTTATTTATTTTGATTTAGATTCTGAGATAGTGTGTGGGGTTGTTTGCTTTTTTCATCCCCAAAAGTTAGTACTGGATTTTTTTTCCTTGTTAAAAAAAAAAAAAAAATCTTTCTGAGACTGTTACTTCTTTTCTACTCAGGTTCATCTGGGGAGGAAATCATATTTTATACTATATTTTATAAATATATATATTTTATACTAGGTTGGTGCAGACTTCAACTGCAAAACACAAACTGGGAGACAAACAGAAACACACATCTTTATGGAATATACTTGTGTCAAGCTCTGTAGATTTATTACTAACATTGATCTATGTTAGGGATGTATTCATGAAGTAGTAGAGTAAGATATTCGTTTGTTATTGCCTTTTACCATTTCTTAATACTTACAAATAATCTTACATTCATATATATCAAACAAAGGAAAAAACTAAGCATTCTATTTTGTCTTTGATCTACAAATGCAAAGACATCATCAGTATAATGACTGACAAACATTTCAATGATAATTCGTTTTCTGCATTTCATTTGTAAGTCTATACTATTCCCAGCAGAGTTAAGAAAAGAAAAATGTATTTGCTTGAAAAAAGGTGAGTACTCCCAAAATATACAGCAGCACCACTAAAACCAGCACACAGTGTGAACTAAGATATGGTGATTCTGAGGATTTAGAAAATGAAGTTTCTAGATGAAGGATTTGTGGAGAGATGGATGCTGGTTTCTTTTCTCAGATAGCAAGTAACAGAATGCAAGAAAATGGCCTCAAGCTGCGGCAAAGAAGGTTTAGATTAGTTATTAGGAAGGCTGTCTTGTTTGTGAGGGTGGGTAAGTGTTGGAGTTCCCAACATTGAAGGCATTTAAAAGATGGGTGAACATAGCACTAAGGGACATTTTTCAGTGATTGACTTGTTCATTCAGGTTGATGGTTGGATGTGATGATCTTGAAGTTCTTTTTCAGCCAAGGTGATTCCAATATTCTATGTGTGCCATATGTAATATATAATTATATATATATATATATATATATAATATAAATTATATATATATATATATATAATGCCAAACCAGCATGAATGTAAAGTTTATGAATTTATGTTAAATTGAATTAACATTGGTTGAAATGAATAGTAACCATTTAATTCCGTGTCTATTCGCCTTCTACATTCTACTGTTCTTCATTCTCTGAATGCGTAGGTTAGCTTTCATTCTCATCAATGACTCTTCACTTTTGAGGAAGTCTATATGGGAGGTGGAATTAATCGGGAAAAATGAATATCCTGTTGCTATTAAATAGTTGATTGGAACTTTGTTTATTTTGACTGAAATTAATGTATTAAAACATCAAAAGCAAGCTGCAATGCATTTCTATTTAAAAACAAATTATTAGTTAAAAAATACTGAAACAATTATAGAAAACTGACTAATATTGTAAATTCCGTCTGAATTTGTGCATACTCTTACTACTTAAAATACATTTTATACATGTGCTACAATTTAATATTTTGATAAAATAGGCACACACAAAAAAAACATACACAAAAAAAAAACACCAAAAACAAACAAACAAACAAAACCTACTTAAAGAAGGGGGGGGGGGGGGGGGAGAAAGGCAAGGTAATACCAAAGTGCAGGCCTTTACTAAACTTACAAAATTCTTACAAAATGTCTACAATAGGTTGCCTTTCACAATAGGTTGCTAAGAATTCCAGGGTAAATGGAGACAGAGAGAAGGTCCCTGAAGCCGTGCCTGCTTAAGTCCTTTAGGAAGCATGTTAAGAAATTGAAAAATAAATTTGAAAACTAAAGATAGAAAAGGATTCAATATTGTGTTCTTATTTGGCCCATAGAACCAACTTAAGGAGAATCAATATTTTGTCCAAAATATGGGTCTGACAAAGTTTGGGCATGTCAGACTTTAAATGTGCATGGGAGCAACAAAACTACTTTTTCCAGAGGAAGAATCAGTTTACACTGCATTTTGGGCGCAGGGAGCGAAACAGTTTATCATAATTTGACAGAATGCCATATATAAAGAGGAACAGAGAAATTCCAGATCCCTTAGATACCTTAGAAAACTTGCATCCCCCCTGCACCAGTACACAGAATTAGACTATTTTCTCCTCCTGAACAGCACTCTCCCCTTTGTAATCCTGACACTGAACCGACTCCTCTAACAACAGAAGGGGAGATGGAGACTGCTAATAGGATGGGGAATATTGGCTCTGATCACTTCATTGCCAGCTTATCTGGATTTGTCTTAGGAACAAATTAGAACAAAGTAAAAGGATATTAGAAATCTCCCCTTTCCCAAAACTAACCCTGCTAACACTTCTATGTGTCCTCTTAGGGTCTCAGCGTCACCAGGTAAGTAAACACTCCTCATATTAGTGGAGAGGTGAGAAATTTGTAACTAAATCCTGGCTAGATATGCAAAAGAGGCTTCAGAAAATAGAAGGGTGGCATGAGCAGCCATTAGAAAACCTTCTGAGGGAAGCAGAGAAAGCGTATGTTAGAAGGGAAGAAGAAAGACAGAAGCAAAGGACAGAGATGATGATCGTTGTAGCACATCAAATGGTAAAATAGAAAATGGAGACCCAGCAGGCAAGAAGTCTCCAAAGAAGGCAAGATTATGGGTGGAACCAGGAGAGAAGGAATAGGAATGAGAAATTGAGAGAGTTACAGAAACAGATACTGAGAAAATGTTTTCACTGCAGGAAAGAGGGCACTTTTAAACAGGAGTGCCCTGAATTGGAAAAGGATGAGTGGTTATTTGCAGTCATTAAAAAAAAAAAAAGCAGAATAGGGGGCTAAGGGACTCTCTGAGAACTGGTCCCACTCAGAGCTCATGATAAATTTGGAGGTGGGACATAACAAAGAAGAAATTGTATTTTTAGTAGATATTGGGGCAGCTAGATCATCCTTAGTTCATAAAGGACTGGGACTTAATTTGACTGGGAATACCTTAAGAAAACAGTAGAAGGATTGGGGATGACAGTTCCGCTTGTTGAGAATTCTGAATTAAAGTGGAAAGATAAAACAGACACAAGACAACAGTCCTATATGCCTGAAACAGGGAACAATTTATTAGGGAGAGACTTAATAGTCAAATTAGGTAATTCCTGGAGATAAACGAAAAATAGACCCTGGAAGGATTCAGGGAATTGTGCAACTTCCTCTGGCCAGAAGAAAGAAGGATCTGTGAAAATTCTTAGGTTTTATTGGATTGTGGATAGAAGCATATGCACAGAAGACAAAGAAATTATATCTTAAATTGTCAGAACAATCTAACATATTAAATTGGACAGAAGATAAAAAAGAAATAGTAGAAAAACTGAAACAAGATTTGACTACAGTACCAGTACTGTCTCTCCCTGCCTTAAATAAACCATTTCATCTTTTTGTAACTGTCAGTGGAGGGGTCACTTTGGGAGTTTTAACACATGACTGGGGAGACGAAAGAAAATCTGTTGCATACTTATCTAAGTTATTAGACCCTGTATCTCAGGAGTGGCCAGAATGTGTTCAGGCTGTAGCAGCAACTGGCTTACTAGTGGAAGAAAGCAGGAAGCTGACTTTCGGGGGTGCAACTGATTGCTGTTAACCCTCATCGGGTAGCAGTTCTCACTCAGAAGGCCAGAAGGTGACTGACAGATTTCAGAATACTCAAATATGGGACAATATTGATTGAAAAAGATTATTTAACTATAATTATTGACTCTATCATGAATCTTACTTCCTTCTTAACAGAGGGAACTGAAGATAAGGTAGATGTGCAACATAACCATTTGAACCTAACAGGTTACCAGACAAAGATAATGTTAGATCTGGAGGATGTACTTTTAGGTGAAGGGGAAATTTTATTTGTAGATGGATCATCCAGAGTCATGAATGGGAAACAATGTAAAGGTTATACAGTTATTCAAGGAGCTTATGGAAGGTAGTGGAAATGGGAAGCTTGCCTAATAATTGGTCAGCTCAGACTTGTGAATTAGATACCTTGAATCAAGCATTAAAATTCTTACAACAGGGGACTATATATACACACTCACTATATGTGCATGTATTGGTACACACACTTGGAAAAAAAATGGGAAGAAAGTTGTTTAATAAATAGCAGAGGGAAGGAGCTGGCCCATGAGGAATTGATTAGACAGGTTTTGTAAAACCTGTTTCTACCTGAAGAAATTGCTGTAGTACATATAAGAGGACATCAAAAAAGGAACTCTTTAATAGCATGGGGAAATCAAGTTGCTGATGAAAAAGCAAAGGACGCTGCTTTACAGTCACAACAAGTAATGAAGCTATCTCAAGTGCCCAAAACAAAACCTCCTGCTGAAAAGCAAATCTTCAGTGAAAAAGAGATAGATAGTGTCATTCAAAGAATTGGATGCAAAGGAGTTGAGTTAGAAAGTCAATGGAGTCTCCCTGGCAATAGAGAAATAGTGAACAAACAAGTGATAAGAGAAATTTTAACTCTTCTGCATCTGGGGAGTCACTGGGGGGTCCAGGCAATGTGTGATGCTGTATTAAGGAAGCATGTAGGTACAAGAATGTATAGAGTAGCTATACAGATAAGCAACAGCTGTGTAACATATCAATGGATAAACAAGAGGCTGTGAGAAAACAACCTTTGGGCAGATCAGAACCAGGACTCAGAACTTTCCAGAGCATTCAAGTAGATTTTGCCAAATTACATTAAGAAAGAAGATTGAAGTATCCATTTGTATTAGTAGATAATTTGTCAGGGTGACCCTGAACTTTCCCTTCAGGGTCAGCAACAGCTAGTGTAGTGAGAGAAACAATTTTGGAACACATAATCCCTAGATATGGGATTGTGGAATATACAGATTCAGACAAGGGAAGTCATTTCACTTCACACATCTGACTAATGAACATTTTAGGGTTAATGTGGGAGTTCCATACTCCATGGCACTCCCCTTCTTGAGGAAAAGTGGAATGGATAATCAGACATTGAAAAGGACTTGTCAGAGCTGGTTTTAGAAATCAAATGTTTGCCCTTGGCTCTCCTCAGGATTTGAACCGCTCCTAGAAAAGACATAGAAGTATTGCCTCATGAGATGCTGTTTCTATTACCACATTTAGATGGAAATGGTGAGATGCCCACACTTAAAACCAAAAATAAATTTATTTAGAACTATATACTCAGGTTGTCTTCCTCCTTGTAATCTCTTAAGATTTGTGAGCTGTGGCCTCAGACTCCACTGCTGGATTCCTGGTGCACCCATTCCAGGCTGGAGACTGGATCCTAACATGCACCTGGAAGGAGTCAAAGCTTCAACCTGAGAGGGAAGAACCATTTCAGGTATTAATGCTCCTTAAACAGCTAGGAGAAATGCAGAAAAAAAGTGTGGACATATGAATAAAAGCTTCTACAGATTCCAATACTTGGAAGAAAAAAGATTCACTGAAAGATGAAAATCAATCATCTTCACATTGAAGAAGTAAGGGAATGAACATAACCTGTAACTGGAAAGAAGGACTAACATATTCAGAATTTGAGTGTACTCCAGGGGGGTTACTGGTGTTCTTCACTGTGTGCTTGTTTGTATCTGGAATATTGATTTGCCAACCTAAATTCACAGAACAGAATAAAATATTGTAAACCAATCTGTTATTTGTAGATTGCTCAATTTGTGAGACCAAGTATCAATTGGATCAACACTTGGAAGGGACTTTTTAAAGTTCCAATTGTAAATTCTCAATTAGGAAGTAACTTTCAAAGCCCCAGTTGTAAATTCTGGAGAATTTGATGAACTAAATGTACAATGAAGGAGGCAATGTTTCTACACTGAAAGTGTGAGAATACATACCAGTGACAAAGACCTGAATTTAGCTATTATGGTTATGTGTGGGACCAAAATGTATTTAGAATAGGAGTGGGGGAGGGATGATACTTAACAGACAGCCAAAATTCATGCTGTACCAGGAGAGAATACACAAATTGGCTGCCAAGAAATGAATGGATATGCTTATTATACGCCCACAGAAATTAAAACTCTGTATACTAATGGTGTTGTACCAGAAAATCTCTTAAAAAAAAAAAAAAAAAAAAAAAAGATTTCTACTGTTACAAAATGGCAAAATCAGAACTAGACTGTTGATACAACTCCACTTTTATGAAATCTCTATTCACACATTGCAAATGGGGCCACAGAGAGGCCCAGGGTTAACATTTGATTTTCTGAGTGACACCTGAGATATATGAAATCTTGTGTGTCACAAGATGGCCATGGACTGATGCTTATGTTGCTCATACTGGACACATGCCAAGTTTATCCACTGATATTAAGAAAAAACATCACTTTTCCTAAGCAGGAATGGGAAATAGAAGAGGAGGATAAACATCAACAGATTCCTTCTCTAATAGGAGGGAATGGAGATACCACTTCAGTTAGATGTTGGACTGAGAAGAGTACTGAATGTCCCAGAGTACAGCAGTGTCCCAGATTACTATCAAGTACGTTGGAAGGCAAAATGTAAGATCAAGTATATGCTTGTCCTTTTGAATATGAAAACTGGCATGCCATCACCTTGTTATACCCAGTGTTCATAGTATGTTTTTTTGGACAATCCTAAAGTTTATTCTAGCTTGGCACCTCAGATAAACGTTGAATTCAAACAGCTGCTTGCAACCACTCAACCTCTTATGGAATCGACTCCTTATATTTTTAACACAAGTCGTTAAATAACTGAAAACAGAGTGCAGCAACAGGTGCTGTTTAATCCTTATGGTCTCTTAAGTGAACAGAGATAAGGATGAAACATAACATTTTTTGCCATTCAGCCTGCTTGTGCTCTTCAACATCTACATCAGTGACATAGATGATGGCATCATGTGCGCCCTCAGCAAGTTTGCAGATGACACCAAGTTGAGCAGTGCAGTTGATAAAATGGAAAGAAAGGAAGCCATCCAGAGGGACCTGGACGGGCTGGAGAAGTGGGCTCATGTGAAACTAAGGAGGTTCAACAAGGCCAAGTGCACTTTGACTGGGGCAATCCCAGGTATTTATACAAACTGGGAGAAGAACTCCTGCTGGAGAGCAGCCCTGTGGCGAAGGACTTGGTGGTCCTGGTGGACAAGAAGCTGGATATGAGCCAGCAGTGTGCGCTTGCAGCCTGGAAGGCCAACTGTGCTCTGGGCTGCATTAAAAGAGGGGTGGCCAGCAAGGAGAGGAAGGTGATTGTCCCCCTGTACTCAGCTCTTGTGAAGACCCATCTGCAAAACTGCGTCCAGGCCTGGGGCACCCAGTACAGGAAGGACGTGGAACTCTTGGAACAGGTCCAGAGGAGGGCCACTAAGATGATCAGAGGGCTGGAGCACCTCTCCTATGAGGAAAGATTGAGGGACCAAGGGCTTGTTTATCTTGGAAAAGGCTCCAGAATGACCTCATTGTGGCCTTCCAGTACTTGAAGGGAGTATATAAACAGGAGGGGGATTGGCTGTTTACAAGCATGGACAGTGATAAAACAAGGGGGTATGGTTTTAAACTGAGACAGGGGAGGTTTAGGTTAGATATTAGGAGGAAGTTTTTCACACAGAGGGTGGTGTCACACTGTAACAGGTTGACCAAGGAGGTTGTGGATGCTCCATCCCTGGATGCATTCAAGGCCAGGCTGGATGTGGATCCGGGCAGCCTGGTCTGCTGGCTGGCGACCCTGCCCACGGCAGGGGGGTTGAAATGAGATGATCATTGTGGTCCTTTTCAACCCAGGCCATTCTGTGATTCTTTGATTCTATGATATCTTAGTGTGATAACTTCTGATTCTGATACATGTGCAGAAACACAACAAAAAAGAAAAGAAGGGGGAACTGTGAGAGTTAGATTGTGTTTTTGCAGTAGAAGCTTCTAATATTGAAGTACAATCTCATATCCTTATTATAAAATGTCCGCATTTGTTGCTTTTCACAATAAGTTGCTGAGGCAGAGACTAGCACAAGATAGGGCAAATATTTTGCTTAAAAGCAGAAACTGGGGCATTCTGACTAATCCAAGATAAGGCAAATCTGCAGGGTAGGCCTAACACAGGACAGAACAAACATGATAACCTTAATCTCTAGAATAAATGCAATAACCTTATGAAGTATTGCTCTCCTACCCCCATTAAAAAAAAAAATAAATAAATATGCAAGGTATACTTAAAAATAACAGGTTGTTAAAAGACCTAATATGGAAATATTCCTTAGTAACTGCATCAAGAAGATTGTGAGCAGGAGATGCTCGACCAGTGGGTAACTTAACTTGGAGAGATTATAATATGCATAGGGAGAAAGGGTATAAAACTGTGTATTTTGCTGGAAAGGTGCACGTTTCCTCTCTTGCCATATGACAGTGTGCATCCACCGCTGCAATTATGAATAAGACATGGTGGCTTCACTAAAATCCTTTCTGGAGTCAAACTTATAAACTAACAAACTTCTAGTCAGTCTTTCTCACAGTCCTCCTGCAGCCCATGGGCATCATGTGGAACAGATTTCCATGGGCGTCTATGGAGGCACCCACAGATCAGCAGTGGACAGGGTCAGGGGATACACAGCACCTGGAAAGCCCAAGCAGGAGCAGACCCAGGCTGGAGCTGCAGCCAATGGGAGACCAAATGTCCTGTGGGAAAGAGACCATGCTAGAGTAGGGGAACAGTGTGAGGATGAAGAAGTGGCAGAGATGAAACTTCATGGACCAACCATTACAGTCATACCCTGTCTCCTTGCACTGCTCAGGGGGAAGGAAGTTGAAGAATTGTGAGTGAAGCTGAGCCTGGGAATAAGGGATAGAGGAGTGGGAGGAATGTGTTTTAAGTTTTGTTTTTCTCACTATCCTATCATTATATTACTTGGCAATAAATCAAATTAATCTTCCGCATGTCAAATCTTCTCTGTTTATGGCAGTAATTAGTGAGGATTTTCTCTGTCCTTATCTCAGACTCAGTTTTTTTGCATCTTCTTTTGTTCTTGACATGATGAGGAGGGGAAATGAGAGAGTGGTTTGGTGAGTACCTAGTGGCCACTGAAGGTTAACCCACCATGGATCTCCTCAGATGCTAATTAAATTAATTCTGGTGAGAGGTGGACCATAACAGTTCCTGTCACATGGGATGACTGTAAAAGCATTTAAGTTGCTGGATCAGGAAAGGAGAGATAAAAATTTAAATATAATTATGATCTACTGAGCAAAGTTCAGACAATAAATCTACTTGCAAAATGAGGTGGAAATTCTCACATGATAATCTAACTGACCTGAAAGAAACATTAAAAGGCAACGTTTATACTTAAGGTATTTTAACAATTCAGTTTTCTTGCTTGGACAGTTACTTCACCATCTGTAAAATATACCTACATAAGATGAAAGGAGAGAGTAAGCAGGAGATAAATGTTTTCAGACTTTGGATGCATTTAGATCAGTTTTGCAGTTAAAGATAGAAAAGTGATGATGTTTTAATATTCTATATATATTTTTGCTCACAATTCACAGAGAGTTTCTCATATTTGTCTTCATGTGTGATATATCTGTTCTTCTCCTTGTTGAATTATACTTTATACAGATATGCTGTACCAAACGTCTTCATGAAGACTTCTTCATTGCAGTCAGATAGGACTTGCAAAACCCTCTTCACATTCTATGTATTAACATACACTGTCTAGAAATTCTGACAACATCCCATATCCTGCAGAGCCCTGTTATTCTGCTTATTATACATATCAAAAAATCCTATCTCATTTATACAAATACCAATCCCGCAAGACCAGCAAGCCATGGGACAAAAGACTTCCTAATGACAAACACTGACATGTCACACTGTGTAATGCCACATCTCTGCCACAATGTTCAGGATTCAGAAACCCCTGGACCTCCATCAAACAGCGTAGATCTACAGCCAGAATATGTCTCCATGTTCAGGTTCCCTGCTGCTTCCATACACCTTTAGTTAGTGCAGTGCTTTATACTGACAGCACCACGTCACTTCCAAGGACATCATGTCACAGGGAACTTGTCCAGCTGAACATCTCCTTGCCCCCACATAGTAGTTCCTCCCATTCTTTCACATTATGTTGAGCAATACTTTGTGTTCAGCTCTTCACATCCGGCAGTACAATGCTTTTCCTGATGCAGAGCACACTGCACCCACTACTCCTTGGACAGAGCTCCTTCTGTTGACATATTAGATTCAATAGTTTATGCAGGCAGTGAAGGAGCAGAACAAAATAGGAAATGCAGATGAGGCAAAAGAGGAGATAAAAATTGATGAGGAGCTAAGAAATGAAGTGAAATGAAAAGATATGTTTGGATAGAGGGATCACAGAAAATTGATAAGATGATCTACATATCTAGAAGGCAAAGAGTTCCTGCTTTTTTTTCTTTTGGGAATGTGAGATAGATACTTTTACTCTCATAGTGAGACCAGAATTTAAGCACAAAAGTACTCTGCAAGTAATTCCATCTCTCTTTAGGAAATAGTTTGAGTGCATTCAAACGTCTTCCAGAGTCAAGACTTTGTATGTCAAGTTTTAGCTCAAAGAGAGTCTTTAATCCTGCAGTATATAGCCCTGAAAATCAAAAGCTGTATGATGAAGAGTTGAACATATAATTTACTGCAATAGTCCTACAGAGCACAAATGTAATATATGCTTCTGTTAGACTTCAAGTCCATACAGGCAGTTCTTAGCAGAAATCCATCAAATATGTTTAAGTGTTATTATCCATTTTCATTTTTGGTAATTGTAGAAATACACTATAAATTCTACTTTGAAATAATGATCTTCTGTCATTTCTCCACTCCCCTCCTCAGGAGATAAACTGGTGGAACAACTCCCTGCCATACTTAAAGAAAAGCACCAGGTTGACATGTCCCATATACTGGTGGATCTCCTGCCTTGTCACCATTAAGCAGAGGGAGGGGACCTAAGAGATGAGGAGGAATGGAAACAGATCCTAGCTCAACATTGCAAGCAGAACCCTGTGCCTATCAGGGCAGATCCTCTACTTCTCTTTCTCTTTCTCAAGTACCCTGCTGTAATAGGTTTGAAGCTACGGAACTTGAGGGAGAGGTGATAGAGGATGTGGCAGAAGGTCTACCAAGGAGACTGTATAGAACAAGCAGTTTAACTCCACAAGTCAAGACTGCCTTGGCCAGAATGGAAAGATGAGTTATTGTCAGAGGAATGAAGGGTTCCATATGTTGACCAGATTCCAACCACTGGGACGTATACTGTCTCACAGGGGTCCGGGTCAGGGACATTACCAGGAGACTCCCAGACTGGTTTGCCCATTTGATTATTATCCCTCACTGATAGCTCAGGCTGGCACCAATGACATCACTGAGACAAGCCTGAGGGCTATCAAAAGGGACTTCAGGGCACTGCAGTGGTTAGCTGATGGAGCATTAGTACAGATGGTCTTTCTAACTATCCCCTCGGTGGCAGTGAGGGATACAGAGGGGACCAGAAATACTCAAAAATAAGTGGCTCACAGGCTGGTACAACCGCAGGATTTTTTTTTTTTTTTTAAATTATTATTATTATTTTTTTTTATCATGAAGCAGTTTACTTGGTGCCTGGCCTGATGGATGAAGGTGAGTCCCACCTGTCTCAAATGGGTAATGGATCCTAGCCCTAGCTGTTGGGGCTCTTTGAGAGAGCTTTAATCTAGGTATGAAAGGGAAAGGGGTTAAAATGAAGCTCTCTAGAGATGAGCCCTGGGGGAATGATGATGAGCTGGGGAGTGAGGTATCTACACTAATACACACAGCATAGGTGACAGTAAGAAAGAGCTGGCAGCCATTGTGCAGCAGGCAAAATATGACTTAGCTGCCATTACTGAAACATGATGGAATTGTTCCCACAACTGGAGTGCTGCAGTGCACGGCTATAAGCTCTTCTGAAGGGATAAACAATGAATCACAGAATCACAAAATGTTAAGGATTGGAAGGGACCTTGAAAGGTCATCTAGTCCAATGTCCCTACTGTAGCAGGATCACTTAGGTTAGGTCACACAAGAACTTGTCCAGGTGGGTTTTGAATGTCTCCAGAGAAGGAGACCCCATAACCTCTATGGGCAGCCTGTTCCAGTGTTCTGTTACCCTTACTGTGAAGAAGTTTTTTTCTCATATTTATGTGGAACCTCCTATGTTCCAGCTTGCACCCATTGACCCTTGTCCTCTCAGTCCTTGCCCAAAGAAGAAGGGATGTGTCTCTCTATGTTAGAGTGTTTTGATGATGCTCTGATCAGGACTGGGAATGATACTATTTGAGTCTCTATGGGTGAGGATCACGGAAAGGGCTAACAGGGCTGAAATCTTGGTGGGGGTCTGTTACAGACTGCCTAACCAGGATGAAGAGGACAAGGCATTCTGTGAGCATGCTGTTATGGGGAACTTTGACTTCCCTGATATCTACTGTAAATATAACCCAGAACAGATGAAGCAGCCCAGGAGGTTTCTAGAATGTATGGAAGATAAGTTCCTGACACAACTGGTAAGAGAACCTACCAGGAGAGGTGCCCGACTAGTCCTGAAGTTCACAAACAGAGAAGTACTGGTGGGAGATGTGGAACTCAGGAGCTGTCCTGGGCAGAGTGACCACAGAATGGTGGAGTTCTTAATTCTTGGTGAAGTCACAAGGGGGAAACCTTGGACTTCCAGAGGGTGGACTTTGAACTAGTGAGAACACAGGTAGGGAGGGCTGCTTGGGATTCAGGTCTGAATGGTAAAGGGGTTCAGGAAGGCTGGACACTCCTCAAGAAGGAAGTCTTAGAGGTGCAGGAGCATGCTGGTTGAATGGCAGAGCTCAGAGGGTTGTCATTAGCAATGTCTGGTTGGACACCTGAAACGAAAGGTGTTCCCCAGCGGTCAGTGCTGGGTCTGGTCCTGTTCAACATCTTCATCTTCATCGATCATGTGGATGAAAGATGAAATAGTGTCACTCAGCAAGTTTGCTGATGATAAAAAGCTCGAAGGAGTGACTAACACACTGGAAGGCTGTGTTACCATTCAACAAGTTCTGGACAGACTGGAGAGCTGGGCAGGGAGGAACTCGATGAAGTTTAGCAAGTGTAGAATTTTGCACCTGGGAAAGAATATCTGCCTGCATCAGTGCAGGTTAGAGGGTGACCTGATGGAGAGGAGCTCTGTGGACCTGGGGATCCTGGTGGACGACAGGTTGGCCATGAGCCAGCAGTGTCCCTTTGTGGCTAAGAATGACAATGGTATCCTGGGGTGTATTGAAAAGAGCATGGCCAGCAGGTTGAGGAAGGTGATCCTCCTCTTCTATTCTGCCCTGATGAGGCCATATTTAGAATAGTGTGTCCAGTTCTGGGCTCCCCAGTTCAAAAAAGATGGGGAACTTCTGAAGAGAGTCCAGTGAAGGGTCACAAAGGTGATAGAGAGCCTGGAGCAATTCCCATATGAGGAAAGACTGTTCAGGCTGGGGAAGACTGAGGGGACATCTGATAAGTATTTATAAATACCTGAATGGAGGTGGGAGACAAATGGATGAGGCCAGCATCTTCTTGGTGGTGCATAGTGATAGGACAAAGAGTAATGGCCTAAGACTCGAACATAGGAAGTTCCGTACTAACATGAAGGAGAACTTCTTTATAGTAAGGGTGACAGCGCACTAGAACAGGTTGCTTGGAGAGGTCTTGGAATCTCCTTTTATGGAGATATTCAAGACCTGACTGGACACCTACTTGTGAGACCTATTGTAGGGTACCTGCTTTAGCAGGGAGGTTGGACTCAATAACCTCATGACGTTCCTTCCAACCCGCATGGTTCTGTGATTCTGTGCAGTGATTTACACTCTGAAGAACAGTATCATCTTGTCAGAGGCACTTCATTGTTTTTGTTCAGACATGACACCTACAAGTGTTATTGCATGCTGAAAGCTGTGGCCTAAGACAGCTGAACCCATCAAAGACCTAACTAGGCCCATTTGGGAAAAATCATTATGGTGACTTGTTTCATATGAGTATAATCTATTAGATATGCTGCGAGCTACCACTGTCTGCATAAAACAGCCAACAAGCCACAGAAGCCCTTCTCTCCTCTCTGAACTTTCCAGATGAAAGTGTTTATTTGCCTTTTCTAGCTTCTGCATTTTGTGTCCATTTTAAATTAGTGCGTCTCCATAAAATGCTGTCTGATTACACTTTTGGATCATTAATACAGGAGTTAAATGAACCAAAGACTACTGCCTATGTGGTGATCCTGACCAGAGTACCACTGTGCACCAAGGAGCTGACGATTCGCACCACGACCAACTCGAGTTTGCCCAGGCCAGATCCATGCAGCCTTCAGGACTGTGCTGTGCTGCACAAAACTCTTGACCTCTGTGCAGCTTCCATCAGTTTCCTGTTGTTAACAGTGATTATGACTGCTGTGTGCTCTTACCTTTATCTAACAGAGCAGCAAGAATTTTACATGACAGCATCAGTTCTGCTTGACAGCAGTACTGATGAGCAGAGGTACTTTCTTGTAAGGAAATCATATAATAGCTCAATTAACTGAATTTGCTATGGATTGGGCCTGCTCAGCATGGATCAGAGGCCCCTGAGTTGCCACACAGCCTCAGTTTCCACCATCCCTGGTATGGATGTCCAGCCTGTTAGCTTGTATGGGATGCACTGAGTGAAGAGGAATAAGCCATCAGTTGCTCTGACAGGGTAGGGTGTGGCTGCAGGATGGTCTAAGCTGGGCTGAATGCTGTTGAAAGTGCCTGATCTAAGGGGACGTATGACCATTCATATTGTTTTCTCGCTATAGTGTTAGCTCTAACAAGCAGCCTTGTGAATGATATCTTTCTTACTGGGATTGTTACAGATCAGTACCTCCTACTCCCAAACACTGGACTCTGCCATGTCTTCTTATGTTGAAACATACCCATCCTGCTCAGATAATCTCTTCACTTTTCTCCATCTGTAGGTGTATTGAGTGTTCACATGTGCTTGTGTGTTTTACAGTTATTCCTCCAACATTTATTTTAGTGAGAATCAACTTTCATTTGATAGAGTCACTCTTTTTATTTGATAAACAGAAGTTCTCAAAGAAAGAACTTCTTTAAGAACTTCTCTCTGGTCTGTTTATTTTTTAATATCGAATGGCACTTCATTGAATAATACTACTTCAGTGCAGCAGAGTAGCAACAATAACCACACTACATTTAATTTCTGTTTCATTGAAGACCCTCACACTACTTTTCATCACACCATCTCTTTCTAATCTAAATCAACATAAGCCTAAAATAGGACTAAATAAGAACTCTATATATAAAGTCCCTATTTGTTTGTACCACCAACGCTGGTGACTGTTTTTATTCCGGCTTTTGACAGAAATAAAGCTTTGGGAGCTCTTTACAGCCTCTAACTATGAAACAACTTGTTTCCCCTACTTCTCAGCATAAAAATTTTCCAGGCAGTGATGGCTAAATAAGGGATTATAGAACTAGTACTCTTGGTATGCCTGAGGAAGGCAGATCAGTTTCATATGGAAGGAAAACATTCCATACAATTTATTTTTAGACAGGACCACAGCCTTTTTTCATGTGCAGTTCTGTGAATGAGAAGAAAAATATCTACCTTGGGTGCACTAAACTCTGTTCCAGCACATTTTCACTGCTACTTTGTGTTGTTAAAATTAATCTTCAGAATGTAGTAAAAGTAGTTTAGAAAGAGATTTTTCACAAATTACTTTCTCTCTCTGTTGCCTTGGTATAGGACGTGTAGCACAGAATATGCAAACGAGTATTTCACAAGGGTATCTGAAAGCATAAGGAGAGATTTATCATCTATAATAGTAATGTCTTATCTCAGTGGGACTGCCTGTCTCCCAGCATTATATTTCTCAGATCGAGAATGGGCAACTGAATCAAACCCTGCATCGTTCTTCTAATAAAATGAAAAGGTTGTAGTTTCAAAGACTGAACAGTTGCCCTGTGAGACTTTGAAGGCCCTTGCACCAATTAAGATCATAATTCTCCAGGGTTACCATTGGATTTTAATGACTTAAGCCTTTTGACAAATTCCAGAAGATACCCACATAGTCTTTACTCAGAGATCTGAAACTCTTCGAAATGTGAATAAAAAGAAGCTAAATTGGCTTCAAAATAGAAGGATCCTCAATACTAGAAAGAAATTCTCATTGAAAAAAAAAAGTAAAATTGAAATGCTTCTGCAAATTATGGACTTCCTGTTTTTAACATTGGTTAGTGACACAGATTTGTGGCTAGTAAATTCTCCAAAGTAACTAGATTATAGAATAGTATAATCACAGAATCACCAAGGTTGGAAAAGACCTCTAAGATCATCCAGTCCAATCATCCACCCATCATCATTATTTCCCACTAAACCATGTCCCTCAGTACGACTAATAATAATCTAAACATTCCTTGAACATCTCCAGGGTCGGTGACTCCAGCATCTCCCTGCTCAGCTTGTTCCAGTGCCTGAACACTCTTTCTGAAAAGTAATCCCTAACATCCATTCTGAACCTCACAAGCCTCACCCTGAGACCACTCCCTGTCATTCTATCATCCTATCATCCCATCCTATGAGAGAAGAGGCTGACCCGCGGCTCACCATAACCTCCCTTCAGGAAGTTGTAGAGAAAAATAAGGTCTCCCCTGAGCTTCCTCTTCTCCAGACTGAACAATCCCAGCTCTCTCAGCCACTCCTTGCAAGACCTGTGCTCCAGACCCTTCAACAGCTTTGTCACCCTCATCTGTACATGCCCCAAGGCCTCAGCATCTTTCCTGTAGTGAGGGGCCCAAAACTGAACACAATACTCGATATGCGGCCTTCCCAGGGCTGAGTACAGAGTGATGATCACCTTCCTGCTCCTGCTGGCAATGCTATTTCTGATACAAGCCAGGATGCCATTGGCCTTCTTGGCCACCTGGGCACATTGCTTGCCCCTGTTTAGCAGAGCGTTGACCAATATCCCCAGGCCCATTTCCTCTATACAGTCTTCTGGCCACTCTGCCCAAAGCCTGTACCATTACCTGGTGTTACTGTGGCTAAAGTGCAGGACCTGGCACTTGGTCTCATTAAGCTTCATCCCACTGGCCTCAGCCCAGTTTTTCAGCCTGTCCAGATCCCTCTGAAGAGCCTTCCTATCTCCAGGCAGACCAACACTTCCTTCCAACATGGTGTCATGTGCAAACTTACTGAAGGTGCAAAGTCCTCATCCAGGTCATCAATAAAGATATTGAACAAGACAGGCCTGGATACTGATTTCTGGGGAACACCACTTGTGGATTTCAGCACCACTCTCTGAGCCCAGCCATCCAGACTGTTCTTTGCCCAGAAAAGGGTGCATCTGTCCAACCCACAGGCTGCCATTTTCTCCAGGAGAATACTGTGGGAGAAAACATGAAAGACTTTGCTGAAGTCTAGATTACATCAACATGTAGATGACATCAACAGCATTCCCCTCAATCACCAGGTGGTCAATTGATCACAGGAGATCAGGTTGGTCAAGCAGGACCTGCCTTTCACGAATGGGCTGGCTGGGCCTGACCATCTGACTGTCCCACACATGCTGTGTGATCTCCCTCAAGACGATCTGCTCCATAACCTTTCCTGGCACTGAAGTTAGGCTGACAGGTCTGTACTTCCCCAGATTCTCCTTACGATCCTCTTTGTATAAGGGGGTCACTCTGGTAAGCCTCCAATCCTCTGGCACCCCTCCAGTTGACCAGGAACACTGATAAATGATGGAAAGTGGCTTGGCTATCACCTCCACCAGCATCCTCAGTACTCTTGGGTGGATAATAATTCCCTTTGAAGGAAATAGCATTACATATCCGGGAACTGTGGGACCGTTTTATCAGACTTCACTAAATGGAAATAAATAAATAAATAAATAAATAAATAAGTCTTGTTTCTCTACATGGTTTTGGTCATAGGCCTCAAACTTAAATTTAGCTGCAATCATGAAAGATAGAAATGAAAGTACTACTCTGATCCAATATGGGCCCAGCTTGCTACAATTTCTATATTTAGCAGCATAGTAAGTAATTGCTAATCCCCAGTGTTACAAGCGTTAAACCTGAATTAAACCTGTGACTTCCTTTAGAAGAACCTAAACATTTGATGGTCACTGGAGAGTACTGGGAACATGGCAGTTTACTACCACTGTGACATCAGTATTGAAATGTACGCATTGGTATAATTAAAGAAATAAAAATTTCTTATGTGAATAGTAAAGTTTTATGATTGTCAGTGACCAAATACTTTCAAGTATCTCCCTAAAAGATTTAAGATTTTTTCCCTTACTGGTTGTCATTAACGTGAAGTGTTCCCAGTATGCACCTCACCACGTTATGGAAAGATGATAACTTTTATCTTTCAAAACTATTTTGTCTTAACTTTTCTGTACATTTAAAACATGACATGCTATCAAGTGCACTACAGTCACCTAAGAAAGACAGATTGGTAGTTTTAATTAACATGTAATGAATGGTATTTTATTTAATTAGCTATTTGTTGTTGATATTCTGCAGTTGAACTGTCTAGAATCACTCTAGAGCTAAAAATCACATTGAGTTACAAAAGCTACCTTTACACAATTACAATTGCAATTGTAATTTATGTGGTATAAATACCATTGCTAAAGTAATCCACTCCACTTATCACGATCAAATATGGGCAGCAAATTGCCTTGTTTCTGTCATTTCTGCTCTGTAGCAGAATGCTGGGAGGGAGGGAGGGAGGCAGGGAGAGAGGGAGAGAGAGAGGGAGGGAGGGAGGGAGGGAGGGAGGGAGGAAGGAAGGAAGGAAGGAAGGAAGGAAGGAAGGAAGGAAGGAAGGAAGGAAGGAAGGAAGGAAGGAAGGAAGGAAGGAAGGAAGGAAGGAAGGAAGGAAGGAAGAAAAAGGGAGGGAGGGAGGGAGGGAGGGAGGGAGGGAGGAAGGAAGGAAGGAAGGAAGGAAGGAAGGAAGGAAGGAAGGAAGGAAGGAAGGAAGGAAGGAAGGAAGGAAGGAAGGAAGGAAGGAAGGAAGGAAGGAAGGAAGGAAGGAAGGAAGGAAGAAAAAGGGAGGGAGGGAGGGAGGGAGGGAGGAAGGAAGGAAGGGAGGAAGGAAGGAAGGAAGGAAGGAAGGAAGGAAGGAAGGAAGGAAGGAAGGAAGGAAGGAAGGAAGGAAGAAAAAGGGAGGGAGGGAGGGAGGGAGGGAGGGAGGAAGGAAGGAAGGGAGGAAGGAAGGGAAGGGAGGGAGGAAGGGAAGGAGGGAAGGAAGGAAGGGAAGGGAGGGAGGAAGGGAAGGAGGGAGGGAAGGGGGGAAGGGAAGGGAGGGAGGGAGGGAGGGAGGGAGGGAGGGAGGGAAGGGGGGGAGGGAAGGAGGGAGGGAGGGAGGGAAGGGGGGGAGGGAGGCAGGCAGGAAGGAAAAGGAAGGAAAAGGAAGGGAGGAAAGGGAGGAAAAGGAGGAAAGGGAGGAAAGGGAGGGAGGGAGGGAGGGAGGAAGCAAGGGAAGGAGGGAATGAGGGAGGGAGGGAGGGAAGGAGGGAGGGAAGGGAAAGGGGGAAAGAGGGAAAGAGGGAAAGAGGGAAAGAGGGAAAAAAAGAACTAGAGCGAGAGGCAAAGTGATTAAGTAGAGATGTTTATGAAGATTTTGTCTTTTTGTTGAAACTTTCACACAAATCAATCTGCCATTAAAACAGTTTCTATAAATACTATTACATCCATTGACTCCATAGAATTTACATTAAAACACTGATAACATTCTTTGAAATGACCTTCTGTGACAATAAAGCACAATCACTGAATAGTTTTGTTTTGTTTTGTTTTGTTTCATTTTAAGAAAAGCTTGATAATGACTATAAATTCATTCACAGAGCTTTTTATCTAGCACTGTCTGCTGCAAGATGCTGCAAGACATATGGTAGACGGTTGTTTAACTTCTGAATACAGGTTACTTACTATTAGTGTTTCAAGTATTTCTATTCCCCACTGCACTAGGGGCCAGTGCTGTCTTTGTGCACTGGAGGGTCAGATAGACTTTGCATTATGTACTCAAGAATTAAGTATTGCAATGGATTCAGCATTAACTACAGCATGTTTTCAAGCCTGTGGTGATCACTCAATAGATGCATCTCTTTGCACTCTGGTGATCTGGCAGGAGAGTGAGCAGGTTGCAAATCCAAGTACTTAGGAGACCAAGCTGCAAGTGTTGTCAGATTTCTCAATTTATATTCACTTCATTCAGCCTCCGCAATACTATTAAAAGTCGAATGTGTTTACAATCTTAGTTAGAGTGTTAAAAGTGTGTTTACAGTCTTAGCTTCATTCTGATTCCTGGATGTCCTTAGAGAGTTCTTGGACACTTACATACAGTGTAGCTGGCAGCAGTCTGTTTAACACTTTAAGACTCATCAAGTCTCCTTGCCGTTACCTGCAGAGCTGTATAGCAAATGTGAATGTATTTCTGTCTAGAAATACAGTCGTTCTCTTTTTCCACATCTTCTGTAGTCTTGAGAGCAATTTTGATACCTATATTCTTTCCTCTCCTTTTGTTACCTCACTTTTGTCTCTGCTTTTTAGATAGCTCTGGTGCCATTTTAAAATCACCTGCTTCTCCTTATCTTCCACAACACTGGGGTCAGTTCTCCCTTTAGAGCTGTGATATATCAGAGTAAATTTTCTCACCCTTAATGTTGGAAGTTGTGCAGCCAGCCCCCTTATTAACTTGCAGTAATCAACATCTTTTTTGACTGTGTTTCTTGTACGTTAAATAAATACTCGCTACAGGCTTTTCAATGGGAAAAAATAAAGCAGGAGGGACTAGGGGGAATACTGAAGCATGCTAAAAATATAACTAGAATATAAATTATAATTAAGAAGGTACTTTGTCATTGGTTTTTGTTGTTGCTGTTGTTGTTTGTTTTTGAGAGAGAGAGAGAGAGAGAGAGAGAGAGAGAATGTAACTTTAAAAACAAGCATTTGCCCATGACAGTTTTCTGCAAATAGATGTTCAGGGTACAGTTGTCAAATTTCTCCAATTTTAGTGCTGGCAGTTGAATTCGCCAGATTCCCCAACAGACAGGCAGGTATCTTATACCTGGTCCTCAGTCATAATAAGTCATGATGAAGCATCCCATTTTTGGTTTTGTACCACTTGAACACAACAAGTTGGAAGCTGATGACTGAACCAATGATTCACTGAGTTGGGTGACAGGACAGAGGATGAGACATTACCCTACAGTCAGAGGAAATGCCACATGCCAGAAACCATGAACTCAGATCTCATGTTTTACAGTGAATGGTGGCCTCCAAAAGTAAGAAAACAAACTACAGAAATTACTCCTTTATATATCTGTCTATTAAATATACTTTTTCTTTAAGAGGAAGTCAAGTTTTATTCATTTTAACAAACACATCTAAAAGAAAAAAAAAAAATCACATGGATTACACAGTATTTTGAGGTGCTGTGTCATTGCCAAACTATGAGAGGAAAATGCATTGTCATCTGAAACACTATTTAAGGACTTTCGTTCTTTCAACTTTGAGCACAATGGTTAGACCAGTTTTCTATCTGTAACAGGAGATTACTGAAAAGCATGTTACTCTTTCTCTTTAGAGACTTGTTGTCTTTACCCTAGCTATGAGTTCTAACTCAGATTTTACTGAGCCAAAAAGTCCGACACCAAAAAGCAGTCAGAGGTTTCACCTTACTCTTCTAATCTCTTTCTTCCTGTTACACATGGCATCCTACGGTACAGCCGTTCTAGTTCCTTGCTCCTGAAAGTTTCTGTGCTTGCATGGCACTCCACTGAGTCATTTTATCACACATTCAACAGAAAATGATTTGCTTTTTCTGGCAAGTTGGCTTTCTGACAGATCACTGCTGAATAAGTAAGTGCTAGGGACAGCACGAAGAAGATGGTAGGAATACAGCACTGGGATCAAGGAGAAAGACAGAATTACTAGGGGCAGGAGGCTATGTTGGCTTAGGTTATGAATGGCCAACACACTCAGTCTGCTTCTCATTGAAATCTCTCTCCACTTTACATCAGCCACAGAGCCTACAGAGCACTACCCAAATAAGCAGTTGAAAGGGCAATTGCCCATTTGGCAGTAAAAGAACAAAAAACTGTTTTCTTTTCTGGTTTGCTGGTTGCTAACAAATAGGCTCAAGAGCATTCATATTGTAATTTTTGCATGTATAACTTTAGAGAACGGTACAGACCATTAACTGCAATTAATAATTAATAAGAAATATGTGAGCTCAACATGTCGTGCTACTTTCTCTGTTCTCAGACTGACTGCATGAACAGAATGCATCAACTCCCTATGAATAGCAAGCCTGCAAATTTTACAATCAGATTTACAATATAACATTCATTATAGTAGTATCAAGCAGGAAAGCTAAATAACCTCTTTTTGTGATTATCTGTACAGTTAGACCTTAACCATTTCAGCATTTCATAGCTGGTGAGCAGACTGCGAATATAGTCATATTGAGCTTAACTGGAGGAATGTTAACAGAAATTGTACCATTAGTACACCATATCATGTTGCTAGTGAAAGGAATAACCTGGTTTATCAGGAAAAAGTCAAAATATTGATTATCTAATGTCAACCACTATATTCATCTGAAGACAGTGAAAACTTATGAAAAGATGAAGCATGTGGGATGATGATAAAAATAGACACCCGCTGATTCTCCAAAGAAACACCCGGAAAAGAGTTGAGTGCTTCTGTTCCAAACATTTCTCACAGGAAGAGATATCATACATGAACTTAGCACAAAGAATTTGACTCAAAACAGAGAGACTCTACGTTACAACTTTATAAAACAATGTTTATTTTAGAATTATTGCAGAGAATCTATTTTCTACAGTGAACGTTCTTAACAGTTCGCTAATTTTTCAAACTTAGGAAGAGTCACATCCGTTCGTTGCACTTCAAGTACTGGAGTATCAGTCTCAGTGACTCAGTACTTTGGAAGGTCTGTGAGCTTACATGCAAGCAGGAGCGTCAACTGCACTTTAGAGTCACAACATTATCTACATGCATAGACTGTTTTTTAAAATACATTTAAAATTAATTTGTACTTCTCAGAAATAAGTTGTGCGTATAAAACCCAAAGAATCTTCTCAGCAGAATCTTGAAAGCATTTTCCAAATCAGGAAGACTTCCCTAGTTCTTTAGTGTACCGTATGTTTTTGTTCTTAACTAAATGTGAGGATTTTTAAAAGTCAATCACAACAGGTATTACTTACTATGCCAAAAATTAATTCCAATGACAAAATTCTTATTTTCCCTGTTGTTTATTTATTCTATGGCATATTTATTCAAACTCTACAATAAGATGCCATAAAATGAATGAGAAAGGATCAATTTCTACAGTAACTATAGATCATTAAGAAGCACTTTAAAAGTGTATCTGAATATCTCTTAGTATGTTATCTTAAAATAACTGAGAAGTCGGATAGAATCTCTTTTGTCTAGACCAGTGTTTAAAAGATTGTAAAGGCATACTCAATATTCATAACAAAGTATTTTCTTAACTGTTAACAACACAGTAGTGCTAAATTTATTCTGCAGCTTCGGAGACAGCCAAACTCATGTGCAAGTACTGTGATCATATTTAGCATTCCCTTATCTACTCACTTGTATTGTTCCTGCAAGTTTTTCTCAATTTTAAAGGCCAGACAGGCACAGAGAGACATGCTGTTTGTGCTGGACACTGTAGGTATTCAGTTTTCTGTTCTTAATATAGTAAGAAATCTCCAAAACCATTTGAAATATTTTATGTATGGTAGAAGGCTGTGTAATGTCTATCACTTTGAACAATTGTGACACACTGGAATAGCAACACTAATTCCATCAGGAAATCTTTCAAATTACTGTAGGGACAAAAACACAGAAGATTCAAAATTTGAAACTCAAGTGTGTTTGTCACACCTCTTACTCATTTAGTGTGCATGAAAAATAGCACAGCAGTCAGCAAGGGATAGGTACAGAATTATTAAGGTAGAATTAGACTGTTTTTTAAAAGAGTAGTTATTGTGGGCGACTTCCTTCTGAGAAGAATGGAGGGCCCAATGTGTTGGCCAGTCCCTACCCACAGGAACATGTGCTGCCTCCCAGAGGCCCAGGTCAGGGACATTACCAGGAGACTCCCAGACTGGTTTGCCCATTTGATTACTATCCCTCACTGATAGCTCAGGCTGGCACCAATGACATCACTGAGAGAAGCCTGAGTGCTAACAAAAGGGACTTCAGGGCATTGGGGCAGTCAGTTGACGGAGCAGGAGTACAGATGGTGTTTTCTTCTATCCTTCAGTGCCAGTGAATGACATAGAGAAGACCAGGAAAACTGATCTCATAAATAAGTCGCAAACAGGCTAAGTACAACCAGAGGAATTTCCAGGAATTTCTTGTTGTTGTTGTTGTTGTTGAACAATTGGGCAGTTTACTCAGTGCCTATCCTTATGGCTCCCGCAGACAGGTCTCACCTGTCTCATAGGAGAAACAGATCCTAGTTAAGGTGCTGTCAGAGCTTGTTGAAAGGGCTTTAAATTAGGTTTGAAAGCAGAAGGGGTTAAAATGGGACTCAATAGAGAGGATCCTAAGAGAATGATGATGGAGTTAGAGGTGAAGCAAACGGCTTAGCTGAAGTGCATCTACACCAATATATGCAGCATAGGCAACAAAAAGGTGGAGATAAAAGCCACTGTGCAGCAGGCAAACTATGACTTAATTCCCATTACTGAAACATGACGGATTGCTCCCATGACTTGAGTGCTCCAGTGGATGACCATAAGCTCTTTCGAAGGGATGGGCAAGGAAGGAGGGGTGGTGGTGGTGTTGCTCTCTATGTTAGAGAGTGTTTTGGTGTTGTTAAGTTCAGGATTGGGACCAATAATCTTTAAGTCTCTATGGGTGAGGATCATGGAAAGGGCTAACAGGGCTGACATCCTGCTGGGGGTCTATTATAGACTGCCTAACCAGGATGAAGAGAAGGACAAGGCATTCTACAAGCATCAGGCAGAAGCTATGTGATCAGCAGCCCTTGTTCACATGGGGGACTTAAACTTCCCTGATATCTACTGTAAATACAACCCAGAACAGATGAAGCAGCCCAGGAGGTTTCTAGAATGTATGGAAGATAAGTTCCTGACACAACTGGTAAGAGAACCTACCAGGAGAGGTGCCCGACTAGTCCTGAAGTTCACAAACAGAGAAGTACTGGTGGGAGATGTGGAACTCGGGAGCTGTCCTGGGCAGAGTGACCACAGAATGGTGGAGTTCTTAATTCTTGGTGAAGTCACAAGGGGGAAACCTTGGACTTCCAGAGGGCGGACTTTGAACTAGTGAGGACAAAGGTAGGGAGGGCTGCTTTGAATTCAGGTCTGAGTGGTAAAGGGGTCCGGGAAGGCTGGACACTCCTCAAGAAGGAAGTCTTAGAGGTGCAGCAGCAGGCTGTTTCCCTGTGTTCTGTAATGTGAGTCATAGGGCAAGAAGACTGGTGTGGATAAACAGGGAGCTTTTCCTGAGACTCCAGGAGAAAAGGAGAGACTGCCTCCTGAGGAAGAAAGCATGGACAACTAAAGGAAAGTACAGAGAAATTGTTAGGCTATGCATGGAGAAAATGAGAAAGGAAAAGCCAAGCTTGAACTCAACCAGGCCATTGTAGAAAAAAAATAACAGAAAACTTCCTTCCAAATGTGTAAAGTTAGAGGAGGGCAAAGGAGAATGCCTGTACTGTGCTGGGTGTGGCAAGGAGTGTGATCACTGAGGATAAGGAAAAAGCTGAGGTTCTCAATGATTTCTTTATGTCTGACTTTAAAAGTCAAATCAGTTATCTTTAGGATACTCTACCCCCTGACCTTGAAGTCTGAGATAGGGAATAGAATAAACTTCCCCCCTCAGTTCAGGTGGAAACAGTTAAGAGACCTGCTGCTGCATGTGGACTATCTGAAGTCCATGGGACCAGACAGGATCCACCCGAGGGTGCTGAGGGAGCTGGTGGAGGTGATAGCCAAGCAGCTTTCCACCATCTATCAGTGCTCCTATTCAAAGAGAGAGATGCCAGAGGGTTGGAGGCTTGCAAGCATGACATCTACAAGGGTCGTAAGGAGAATCTGTGAAAGTACAGACCTGTCAGTACCTGGAAAGATTATGGAACAAATCATCTTGAGGGAGATCACACAGCATGTGCTATACAACCAGGGGATCAGGCCCAGACAGCATGGCATTTAATACCAGATCATAGTATCTCCCTAGCTTTGAACAGGTTCTAGAAAGCTTTTCTTAATACAGATTTATGTGAATATAAGTTGAACCACTTTACAAACAGGTATGTTAGGATGTTGAATAAAAATAGACTAGATTGCTATGCATAGTTAAAATACGCACGTTAAAAGATTTTCTTTGATTCTTGAAAGGAAGGAGGTGATAAAACTGCTAGACTGTGTGTCCTGGGTCAAGTTTTCAGGCAGTAGGTGGCATTAGCCAAGACATTCACACTTAGCTTCACAGTAATTGAATTGCTCAACTTTTGGCAAATCCCTAATCAAATTATTATAGAAGCAGTGCTACCTAAATTCAAAGGTGGCTGGACATTCCTTGGGAGTTTAGTTTTTCTAGCTTTAATTTATTTTCATTTTAGTTCTCATTCTCCTGTTGGTGTCTATCCCAGATATCATATGAACAATTTGTAATAAGTGCTCCTCCTTCCTGTATCATGTAAGTTGTAGGGAGGAAATGGCTGGCATGATTTTCTCCGACAAGGAAATACCCATCTGTAAGATGGGTATCTGATTCAAGGCTGTGCAATAGCAGCAAATCTCCTTTGTGAAACTAGTCCTTCCTGCTGTGATTTCTTATCTGTACAATAATATAATACCTTTCTCCTCTACCACTGGGAAATAAATAAATAAAAAGGATTTTATGCTATTCAGACAAAAGAAAAATAGACACATTTTTATTAAAGGAAGTGCAAACATTTTAATAGTAAAGGTTTTTTAGACGTGGTTTCTAATGCAAGGGGTGGTGGGGTTTATGAAGTAACCTGTGCTTGGCATGGTGTGGAACAGTGCTAAATTTGAGAGGCTCCTGCAGTTCTTTGAGACTTCATGAACAGCATTATAAAAGCAGCCTCTAACCCCCTGAGAAGTAAAATATGTAGGTCTGGGTAATTTTTTTGTGATGACTTTCCTACCTACAATGCAAGGGTTGTGACATATGAGGAACCCTCACATGGTGTCTGGAAGAACTGGGTGTAGGGAATAACTCCCAGAGCTAGCAGGGACGGTATGTAGTAGTAAGGAATGAAGTCTTGTTGTGTAATCTGCAACTAAAAGTTCTTATTGAGTGTCCATTTTTCAGCTTGTGGAAATGGTAAGGCAACAGGCAGTCTTCAGGAACAGGAACAGCTCTGTATGCAATTGAAATCACAAATACAGAAGCAGATTTAAAAACATCCATTCTTTGAATTTCCGCACAGAAACTATCATTTTTCAGGCTGTTTCACTAAAAAAATAGAGAATGTTCTAAATGCCCAATATCTCCATGGAAATATTCATATTGTTCATTTAGTCATTAACAATTGACTTTTAGACTCAATTTAAAAAAAAAAAAAAAAAAGACTGCTAAAAGAAAGAACATTTAAGTAATTGAATTCAAGATACAGAAAGTATAAAATCTTCGGTGTAACTTTACTTACTGCGAATGAAAGAAGTGGCAGAAAGAAAAGGCTGTTTGGCACAAAATCAAATGGAAGACTTAATCTTTAAATTTTATATTGCATTTTCCAAAGATAAATTAAATATACAGTTGTGTCCAAGGATGATATATTTACACTTTAATGAAAAAGACTGTAAGGATACATGGCTTTGTATGACTAAGTGTATTTGGCAAAGGAAATGTCAGTAAAATTTGAATTGATAAATATATCTGCATATATATTTGCATATAACGTATCTTTTTGGTGAGTCTTTTGGTCTAAATATTAACACTTCGGAAGTCAGAGAAAGAGTACGTGTGATTATTTTCTGCAGGTTATACTCATTAACCAAACAGCCTGATTGATTTAAGTTATAAAACTGCATTACAACATCACAATAAATGAGAATAATCTACTAACTCTGTTTTATACTCAACAATAACAGCCTCCTGCTTTCTTCATTTAAAAAAAGAAAAGAAAAGAAAAAAATCTCTGAAATCCTCATGCATTTGAAGACCATTATATTAAAGCTCAAACACAGAGCCATGTAACAGAAAAGTCATGAGAAAAGAAAGAAGAACCAGATGTTTTCTCAGTGTAAGTAATTAAACTCCTTTAAGGAAGGGGAAAGTGGTAGCTGATAAATTTGGAGACAATGGCCACACCGAAATGAGCCAGAGTATGGCACTAAGCTCCTTATATTATTAGCTTCTGTAAAGCCAGCTCTTTTTTTATGTGTCTACTGTGTGAACATGGTAGATTGGGGCTGACTCAGGCTTTGACTACAAAATGAAATTTTAAATGCAACTGAATAAATAACAGAAAACAATAATAATAATAATAATAATTTAAACATGAATGCCATTTTGACTGTTTTTAATGAATCCTTCCTAGCTGTTTCCAGTACGTGGAAACCAGTAGCTGTGATAGGAAGGATAAAATATATGGTTTGCAAGAAGAGGTAACAATGTTCTTGTAATTAAACAAATTCACTTCAGAGAAGCAGATAATTTTTTAGATATACAAGATATAAGAAAATCTATTCTAAAGCCATTAACAGACACAATACAAGATTAGTATCTTTCTAAAGCCTTTGCTTCCATAAGACTTTCAATTAGAACTTACAGAGACTCAATTAATTACAACATCTTACATTCATAATTTACAATTAAACTATGCATGACAAAATACTAGTTGTCAAAAAAGATAGTAAACAGTCTCCCTTTTCATTGTAGTCACACTGAGTTAGTATTTTTGCCAGCTTCCACAGATAAACATCTCTCCTCACAAGTAGGACTTAGGAGTTATAGCATCCATGTTTCAGGTGATCAGATAAGTTCCCTTTTACAATTCATTACCGAGATAAACACTCAAAATCTGCTTGACAGAAGCATCCATGTTAAGCACAAAAAAAAAAGTTATGCTAATTAGTAGGAAAGACAGAGGATAAACATAGGCTTAACACCAACACTTCAGTGGCAGGTATCTTAACCTGAATTTGCACCTGCATACTGCCTTCTGGAATTAGACAAAAATCAGATCAACTTTTCCTCTTAGCCCTTCAAATTAATGAAGCAGATACAGAATGGTGCCCAAGTGCCTAATAGTTAAAACATCTGTGTTGACATATTCCTCTGGTTTGAAACAAGCCTTTTCATGGGAATGTGTTTGACTTTTGAGCATTTCAGTTAAGTCTTTCATTATAATGGCAACAATCTTGAGCCCTCCATTCTGTGAAGAACAAGAGGTATCAAGTCTTTCCAGATAAAATCTTTCAGGCAAGATGGTGGGAGAAATGCATCATAAATAAAATGCTTGGGGACAAAGATATGAAGCAGTCATTGCAATATTTGAAATTTTCAAAATTCAGGCCTTTCTTTCGGCTAAGAGAAATTAGGAGTCTACAGCTGCTCTTCAGTAGACTTGGGATATAAAGAACCAGCTTGTGAACGGCGTGATGTTGGACAAAAGTACTGAAAGTTTCTGTTCCCCTTTTAAACAGAGGTTCCTCAGCTGCACAGACATTAAATAGAAAGGGTAACATATATATAACCAATGAACAAAGCCCAAGTATGAGGGTTGCCCCAAACATAATGCCTCCTACTTTATGATGTTGGCTCATGATATCAGAGGCAGATGCTGGTGGTACGGCAGTAGAGTTTGAACCCTCCCACCAATGTTCCATTACATTTTGTTGCAGTGCAACAGATTGCAACAGAAGGGTATTTTGACAGGATGGCATCTGACATGGAAATGTAGATGAAGAAAAGGTGCGTCAATAAATTCCTCCATGTGGAAAAAGTGGCACCCATTGGTATTAAGTGACGCTTGTTGAACACATTTATAGAGACCAATCAGTGGATGTGAGTACAGTGAGGTGGTGGGTGGTGCACTTCAGCAGTGGGAACAGTGACAATGGGTCGCCTCCACTGCTGCCAATTTGTTATCAGTGTAGCATGCACGCTCTTGTACACAGCTGGAAAAAACACAAATCTGATAGTGGTGACTGTTGAAAACCAGTGTTTTGTAGCTGAGAATTTGCTCTATCAAATAGCATTAATTTGGTCTTTGCATCTGAAATAGTTTCCTTAGAAATAAATAGGAGGCATTACTTTCAGAGTGACCTATGGATTTGTGGTAAAATGTAATTCCCAGCATGTTTTCTGTTGTTTAATGATATGAAGCATCCAATCAGATAATAGGAAAAAATCCAGGTGATTTCTGTAACTCGTGTAGAAAACAAAAGGCAAATGTTTGTAATGATCTTGAAGGTCAAAGCTTTTCACTGAATAACTATGTATTTCTTTTCAATAAAAGCAGATTCGAATATTTTTCATATGATCTAACAAACATTTAGAACAATGAAGTTTTACAAATTACTGGATGAGGTCTGAGAGTGCTCTCCTGTGAGAAAAGCTTCATGTCAGCTTTGAACATAAAGAATACTAATAGCATAAAAAAAGAATAATGGACATCACAGTTTATAACAATTACAGGCAAATTCTCACCAGGTAAATATGCTTTAAATTCGAGAGGCAGCCATGTCAGAATTTTTGTAGTCTTAGGTAGCTGCAAACCATTTACTCAATGCACCAGAGATCAAGAAGCAATATAATTTCATTGTGAGCTTCATTATGTCAACATTCACAGCACTTTGTAGAGTCAGAATATATCTCCCTTCTGTAACATTTTGTATTTCTAAAGCATAATTCCAACTGAAATATATTTCTGGATGCTTGGCTTCTTTTACCTTCCTTGTTTTTCCCCCAGGGACAGCGTAGTAACCAAGGTCAGAAAGTGCAGAATTTGTGTTAGAACTGCAGGAAAGAGAGCAAACCTTTTTTTTTTTTTTTTTTTTTTTTTTTTTGGTGATGACCCCCCTTTTAAGTGATAGAGAGAAAACCACCCCTGTCAAGATTCTCATCAAGAACAACATCTGTATTTAATCAGTAGAAACTCACCCTGCTACCAAATGCAGAGACTGGTTTAACCACTATGTTTAAATAACCACAACTATGCTGAAATTAACTCCAAGAGTAATCACAGTTCCAGTAACCTCTGAGCAGAATTCTATCTTCAAAACAATATTTTCAAACCATTAACAACAACAACAAAAAACAATGTCTGTGAGCTAATCTAGTCACATTTCTACTGAGTTCTTCAAAGATTCTGCCAGGTTTTGAATTTATTCAAAGTAGAATTTATTTGAAGTAAAATTTTGTACCCCACAGGGTAGAAAACTTGATGGGCATGCATTCAGTATCTTACTGTAACTAATCTGGACTGGTTAGTAGTACACAGGTAGCTTGCAGCATTGATGCACACTGTACAAGTGCACACACTTAAGCAGGCCCGTACATACCTACACCTTTTTAGTAGTTCAAGGAAGAACTGCCAATATGACTTAAGAAATTCAGCTTTCAGTACCTTTTAGGGTAAGAGCTGACACATTTGTCATTCACCCTGGTTTATTCTGTGCTACAATCCCACCACATTTGATAAAGCTACTTATGCAAGGAAGAGCTTCAAGAAGAGTCTTGAAGTCTAATATTTTCCTAATTGCACTTGCATTGTAAACAATCAATACTTTCTCCATACCATAACTTCTATTAGAACAATAGAATACTTGGCATCAAGGCAGAACGAGTGAGGAAAGCAAATTACAAGAGAAATTCAAATGAAAGACAGAAGAAAATTACATATAAACTCCTGAATTAATACATTTATTTAAAAACAAGACAACAAGGAATAATGACATAGTTTCAAAATTACATCCCTGTTGAAAAACAGTTGATTCTGCTTTGCATGGCCAGGAGGGCCTGGACTTTGTGACGTGCATGTCATTCCCTCTTTTGAACTAAAGTGACAAATGAGTCAGAGGTCTGAACTAAACAAAATGCTCTGCTAACTTCTTGAATGAGTTGACAGCTCAGTAAAGTCTTTGGAGGAATGAGGATAATAAAAGCCAGAAAGATCAAAAATGAGTTTTCTAAGGTTGCAATGGGGAAAGTCAAAGCACATGCTTGCTTGTAAAACCTCACTCTTCCGGGCCTACTCCAGCTTGGCAGAGAGCTTTTTTGCTTTAGTTTTTGATTTTTTAATTCTTTCAATACAGACCTCTAATTTTATAAACCAGTATTTATACCAATAAATAAATAAATGAATAAATAAATAAAATTGAGCTGAAGTTTCCTCAGCATGCTACTCCTTTATTTTGTGATGAGTAGATCTATTAAATTATCCCCAGGTGAATGGTTTGACAGGGAATCCTGCCAACTCCTATCCATGACAGAGGTGTTGATGTGACACAGTCATTTTCACATAGTCAGTTCTGCAGAAGAGAAAAACAGAAATACAAGATACCTAAGCACTTCAGTGGTATAATTTATATATATATTTATATATTATATATATATATATAAGTATAATTTAGATATTCTTTATCTCATGCAAACTGCAGGATATGCTAAAACCACACGTCTAAGAGTAAGTCATCTAATCACTCTTTAAACTGACCTATTTCTGGCCCTAGCCTTCTCCCTATTACTTTTACTTTGCTACTTCTCAGTCTTCTCAGCCTGAGAGATGAGGAAACATCCTCATCCTGATGTCTTCATTTTAGATAGGTGTTACTGTCTGGAACATTGTTCATTTTCATATCCCACATTAAAATCTCTTTTATTCGTTGGCTTCCAAGTCTGGTCCTATTCCTCCAAAGTTGCATCCTTCTGAATTTCTGAATCCTTATTAATTTACTTGATTTATATTTAATTTTCTTCTCTCTCTTGTGCACATTTAAGCTTTTCTTTTCTTTCTCTGTTATTTCTTTTAATGCTCCCTTTGCACTGGGAATCTTCAGGAAACAACTATTTGTTAATACTATCAGTAGCAGGAAAAATAAAAATGAAATTAGTGCTTTACTGATAATAAAGACCTATTGAAAAGATGTTTTTGAAAAACATTTCAGACAGCAATGATACAGTTAACTGCAGTTTGATTTTTTTTTATTTATTTTTTAACTGCAAATCTAGCTGACTGCAATGAGAGTGATTTTTCAATATCAGTGTATCTGTATAGTGGCAAGAACTGCTATTGATTAAACTACTTCTCATTTTGAAAAATGACTAAGGGAATGTAGATGGAGAAAGAGGTTGATTTATGCTCCATCAGATGTCCTATATTTTGCTGTGTTTCTAAGCATTTCTTAGAGAGCAACCTGTGCTTTTTCTATATTAAGTTTTAATAGATGGTAAAATTCCAAGGTACATGTAAATCACTATGCAAAATAACAGACTATTAATTACCACATCTTCATTGATTTCTAGAGGGAAAACTGTAAGAGAGCAATTTTGTGTAGGTTCAGTCTTATCAGAACAAGGACTAATAAAGATTCCTAAAACCAAGAAAGTACATTGTCATGAAGTTAGCATAGTATCCAATGGAAAATTTAAAACTTTCTTCAGGTTTGCAATTTGTCTTGGAATTACAGTTAGTTTTACTTATCTAAGGATAATGCTTAAAATAAACAAATCTGTGTTTTAGGGTTGTTTTTGTACAGCTGAACGCATTTTCATGATGGAAGTAAATTCCATGTTTGTATGGAAACTCAAATACTACATTTGGCAACCCTCAAAGATATGCTCTGCCAAGACTCAGATTGCTGGGCCTATGAATGCTTATCTTTAGAAACCCAACTCCACCACATTTCAGAGAGGCATACCTTACTGGCAAAGGTCTTTGTTTACAATCTGTATTCGTGGTACAATGTATGGTATCCTCCTGCCTTCTGTTTACTCCCAGCATGCAAACTAGCAGTGTAAGCCAGTTCCTGGGTGTCTTCAGCACACTGCTACATGACAAAGTGATTACAATGGTAATGCGTGGTTCACCTCTGAGTAATACTGAGTTGTGCTGGATGATATTTAGTCATTAGGATCTTTTGCAGCTATTGCACAGAGTTCTGCCCAAAATCTGAGGTATTTGTTAAAGGAAGTATGGAGAGACTGAAAAATATATACAAAAAAAATAAAGCTTTCATGTGGGCTCCATACAAATGCTATTATATAGCACAGAACAAAGAATTCATTATCAGTTAGTATTTCCTTCCTAAATCTACAGACAGCCTGAAACAAGAGGTCTGAGGAGGATTTATGCACCCTATCCTCTCAATGGAGTGTTAAGGGGAAAATAAAAATCACAGTGCAAAACCTACCTTAACAATATAGTTGCTGAGTATTCTAGTGGAACGATCCAACTAAGATATTTATATTACAGCTCAAAAGCTCTCTAACATCTTCTCTGTTATGGCTCAGCTCCCGCTTATACAGTCATTAAAGACTGCAGATCTGTAGTCCTTAAATGTGCAGTTGTGTGTTGCCAGTAAAACCTCCAGCATACCAAAAAAAAAATGGATGTATGGTGATGGTTTAAGATAAAATGAGTTTAATCTCCAAATAAATAAAACAGGAGAGCCTAACAGATTAAATAAATAGGAAAATGAAAAATGTAATCATTTTCTCCTTTATTGTATATTAAATTGTCCCAGTTTTCTCCAGTCTGTCACAGCATGCAGTAGAATTTAAGTCAAATGCTGTACAGAACAGACTTGAGTATGACTTGTATAAGAAAATACTGAAGCTTTGTCTTAATAATGATGATTATCAAAAGCTAACACCAGAAGAGACAAGAAAACTTCAGGCACACCAAATATAGCGAGCCAATTAAGGTCTTTCAGATTAAATGCTCTTTTATAGTTTTAATTCTGACAGCTCATTGCTCCTTCCTGAAGTTAGGTATCAGTCTGTCCCTTTATTTCACTGAGATAAGGTTTAATTGGTATATTGAGCCTTGCTCCCAGTACAGATTCTCACTCACAACCACTTATTAGCCTTATTATTAAAATTAATCTATTAAAATCCCTATTTCTGTTAATTTGATATAAAAAAATACTATAGTTGATCACAACCTCACTGACTCTTTGGTGGTACTTTCAGTGCCCCCCAAATCCCCTTCCCCAGATCAGGCATTCTCTTTGATGGGTTTCATTAGAAACCTTCCATTTGTCAGCTTTTTCTTCGAATGGAAACCTTTTACTCATCATCTCTTTTCAGAGACTGACCTTTCACATCAAAGAATGGAAACATTTGCAGCGTTACTACTGTCAGCTAATGTTTAATACATCCTTCTCTCTTTTAGATAACTTTAGTTTCTGTTATCCTTTTTCTTGTGCCAATTTTCTATTTTTCTTACTATATCTGTCTGTAGAAGCTACTGACTTTAACTCCTAAAGTTTATAACTTCCACTGAGATGAATTTACATAAATGTATTTTATCTTTAAATGACTGCAAGGCTCCAGTGATCATTGCCAGTAGATACTGATGCTGAACTGGGGCTGTATGCTGTAATTAATCCTACTATACTATACTTTCATTAGTATTTTTATCTTTTCCTCTTTCTTAATAAAAAATTATGTATACCTAGTTCATGCCTAACTTTTACAAATGATTTTAATCTCTCTGGGTTTAATTTTTAACCCTTCCTTATCCTTTTTTTTTTTTTTTTTCCTGCCCAATAATATGGTTTAAATGAGCTTTGTGAAAGTGACCCATGTGAGGAAAAAAATGTAGTAGATATGTATTAAAAAGTGTGCTTAGATTCTGTATGGATAAAAAATAATTTATCAGAAATGAAAATAAAAGGGAGACATGGCAAACTGCAGCAGGCAAGGACTGGCACGGTAAGAGGTAAAAATAAAAATGAGATAAACAGTATGGAGTTGGCAGAGGTATCCATAATTTTGAATGCAGTCAGTCCCTGCATGTTGCAGGGATGGAGGTGCCTCCAGTGAAGGAGTTCAAAGAACATGCAACAGAGTTGACTGAAAGGCCAGTTAAAGCAGCTGTGTCTCAGCTACACTTAACTACCTGGTTAGGGTGTAGTCTTGGATGCATCTTCACAACAGAATGAGATTTATACTACATCTAGCCAGTGAGGTTAACGTGCTTCCTGACTGCGTCTATTCATTCACAAATGCACAGGTAAGTGAGAAAATGGAAGAGATGGAAAAAGAATAGTGAGTGTTAAAATGCTATAAAGAAGAATCCCTGGAATCTTTGAGATAGTAGAAAAAGACTTTGTAAGGTATTTCTGGCAGTGAAGAGAGGGATCTGAATGGTACAGCTTAGCTGTACTGCATAGCATGACATCCAAAGCAGCTGTTCTCAGCAGGAAAGACACTTGCTCTCCAGTCACTGACCCAGGTTCTCTAATGTAGCCTCTGGTATTTTTGCAGTTGCTTGCCAGCTTTCAATCAGATTGAAGATTTCTGCCCAGAAACAAACCCTGACTCTAACAGTAGCCAAATGCTAATTCCTTGGAAAAGCTGTATAAGACCTAAGTACACAGTGTTCTTTTCCCATATGTCTCTTCTTAGTTCTCAATGGGTACCAAGACTTTGTTTATAAATTTTTAAAAAATAGACTATGGATTGATTTGATAAAGTAGCCTCTGAGCATCACCAATTACACAGGATCATGCATAAGGGTAAATTGTTTTAATAAGCTACAGAGTATGAGATTAAAGTAATAAGGGGGTCTTTAAATTTGGTCATATACATACCCAGTGTAAGAGAACATGGAGAACCATCAAAGTACTGGAAAGCAGCCAGTATTACTATTTCAAGCCATCAGTTTTCAGACTTTGGGTAATGACAATTCTGGATATAAATTTTAAAGAAAAGTTTTTAACAGTGAAACATTACCGTCATAATTCAGACTGCCAGCAAATATCGCTTTGTTTAAACTTACAGATGACAAGCGTTAGCTTTGAAAGGAACAGCACTACATATTTGTGTATAGTTTTTGATATGATTAGCTATGTTCTCTTGTCAATAGAACTGAGCTTCAGTTCTTTTTTTCTAAGGAGTGATTTTAATTCCTTTTATAAAGAAGTGGATCATGTCTATAAAACTGATGCACTAGGCAAAACCACATTATTTGGAGTCCCTGCTAATGATCTTTTTATGATCCACATAACCGTGAAAATCCATACGTATGCAGGAGACAGCACTTTTTAATGACACGTAGAAACACAAAATGTGACAATTATGAACTGTTACCAACTTGTTAGATTGCATGCCAGAATATTTTCAGTGGTATATTTTAACATGATGGTTGTACATGGAAATAAAGATGCTTTGGGGGACGAAACTAAAAGAAAAGCACCTTATAATCCAGGCTTTATGTATATTTTCTCTAACATGGGAAACATATAAAGATATTTTTGTATTAAAACCTGCACCAGTGTGGCTGAACAACTTGCTATACTGTCAAATCTTTTTTCTAAAGTTTGTCTGAATACAGTGGTATCGTGATCTGTGCAATCCTGGCCAGCAGTTCATTGGCAACTGCTGAACTCCTGTAACAGGCAATTGATATTACACTATGTAGCACAAATTTCCTACTGAAACAACTATTGGCAGAATTACAGCCAGTGCTATTGCTATAGTTGTCTGATTAACTTCTATATGTTTAATGAAACGCTAAAAAGTCTGAGACTTTTTTGGTGGCTTTCTAATATGCTTTATGGCTGGTTTTGTTTTGTTTTGTTTTTCCATTTTAAAGTATTTTTTTAGAAGGCAGCTATTTAAAAAACATTTTATGATAACACATTTGACATCTAAAGAGCTCCCCTTAACTAGTGCCATATTTCTTTAAGAAAATGTAGCAAGAAGCTCACTGCTGTAATGAAAACCTTAAGAAAGTTATGATTTTGAGAAAAAAAAAAAAGGAAGAAACGCCCATAGCTATAACATTGCTAACACTTATTACTGGATTCATTTTCAGAGGTGTTATAATTAGATGCAGAAAAGAATCTTTACTTGTCTATGAAGTATCTTCCAAACTTGGACTTTATACTTCTTTCATCTTTCCTGTGCATTGGAGATAGCAATTTCACAGAAATAACAGCAAAAAGATAGGCAGTAATGAGATAAAAAGATGAAGTGACTGCAGCACGTTCTTTCTCAGCCTCTATTCTCCTAACAAAGGCTCCACTTTATTTATTTATTTATTTATTTTGTTACTATGAAGGTAGTCAAACACAAGAACAAGATTCCTCTTCTCTTCTCTTCTCTTCTCTTCTCTTCTCTTCTCTTCTCTTCTCTTCTCTTCTCTTCTCTTCTCTTCTCTTCTCTTCTCTTCTCTTCTCTCTTCTCTTCTCTTCTCTTCTCTTCTCTTCTCTTCTCTTCTCTTCTCTTCTCTTCTCTTCTCTTCTCTTCTCTTCTCTTCTCTTCTCTTCTCTTCTCTTCTCTTCTCTTCTCTTCTCTTCTCTCTCCTCTCCTTCGCCTTTCCTTTTTCCCCTTCCCTTTGCACCCCTTCCCTTCGCATCCCTCCCATTCCCTCCTCTCCTCTCCTCTTGTAGAGGTCAGCTGTACATTCCTTCCATCATGACCTCTAAGGTCTGTTGCCTGAAATTCAAGCTACTAAACTCTCTCTAAAAGCCTGTTTCTATTCAGCAAACACTCCAAATTGCTCCTCTTATGCAAGCAAGGAGAGATGGCTAATTCTAGATTCCTTACAGAATTTGGGCTGGCTTGCTTTGGGCTGGTGAATACAAACAATGTAAATGTAAACAAATCCATACCTAGCTATCTTGGCTCCTGTCTAACTTCCCTGAGAACTGTTACTTTATCTCTGTATATTCAGGGAATGTAAGTGTTTCGGCATTTTTCAGAGCAGGAGAGAACTGCAACCCAGCCCTAAAATTTAGATTTTTTTTTTTTTTTTTTTTTTTTTTTTTTTTTAATGCTACAAGTTTTCTCAGTCAAAAATCAGTGGAATAAAAATGTGTACTCCAAGTCAAATGCAAAAGTTGCTTTAGTCACAGAATCACAGAACTGTAGGGGCTGGAAAGGTTCTCTAGAGATCATGAAGTAAGTTCAACCCCACTGCCAAAGCAGACTCCCTAGACAAGGTTGCACAGGTAGGTATCCAGGTGAGTCTTGAACATCTCCACAGAAGAGACCCTACAATCTCTCTAAGCAGCCTGTTCAGTGCGCGGCCACCCTCACTGTGGAGAAGTTCTTAAGCGTATTTGTGCGTAACTTCCTATGTTTCAGTTTGTGGCTGCTTCCCCTTGTCCTACTGCCACGCACTGCTAAAAAGAGTCTGGCCTCGTCCCTTTGCCTCCCACATCTTAGGTATTTATAGACATTGATAAGATCCCCTCTCAGTTTCTTCTCAAAGCTGAACAGACCTAGGTTACTCAGCCTTTCCTCACAAGAGAGGTGCTCCAGGCCCTCTATCACCTCTGTGGCCCTCCACTGGACTCACTCCAGGAGATCCCTGTCTTTTTTGTACTGGGAACCCCAGAACTGGACACAGTACTCCAGTTGAGGCCTTACCAGGGCAGAGTAGAGGGGGAGGATCACCTCCTTGACCTGCTGGCCGTGCTTTTTTTTAATGCACCCCAGGATACCATTGGCGTTTCTGACCACCAGGGGGCACTGCTGGCTCCTGGCCAACCTGTTGTCCAGCAGGACACCCAGATCTCCCTCTGCAGAGCTCCTCTCCAGCAAGTCATCTCCCAACCTGCACTGGTGCATGTGGTTACCCCTCCCTAGGTAAACAACTCTACGCTTGCTTTTGTTAAACATAAGCTGGTTCCTGTCTGCCCAACTCTCCAGTCTGTCCAGGTCTCACTGAATGGCAGCACAGCCTTCTGGTTCCAGCTTCATATCATCAGCAAACCTGCTGAGGGTGGCCACTATCCCCTCATCAAGGTCACTGATGAAGATGTTGAACAAAACTGGACCCAGCACCAACCTCTGAGGAACACTGCTAAATACAGGCCTCCAACTGGACTCTGCACCACCAATCACCACCCTCTGAGCTCCGTCAGTCAGCTAGTTCTCAAACCACCTCACCGTCCACTCATCTATCCCACACTTCTTCAGCTTTGTTACAAGTATGTTGTGGTAGACAGTATCAAATGGCTTGCTGAAATCAAAGTAGACCACATCCACTGCTCTCCCCCCGAACCACCCAGCCAGCGATGACATCAAAGAAGGCTACCAGATTGGTTGACCTGTCCCTGGTGATCCATAATGACTATTCCTGATAACCTTCTTCTCTTCCAATTGCTTGGAGATGATGGCATCCAGCACAAGCTGCTCCATCACCTTTCCAGGAACAGAGACGAGGCTGACTGGCCTGTAGATTCCCAGATCCTCCTTACCCTTTGTGCAGACCGGAGCAACACTGGCTATCCTCATCTTCAGGCACCTCTCCCATACTCCAGGACCTCTCAAAGATGATAGAGAGCTGTTCAGCAATCACTTCTGTCAGCTCCCTCAGCACCCGTGGATGCACCCCATCAGGGCCCACAGATTTATGTACACTGATGTTATCTAGATGCTCTTGGACCATCTCTTCCCTAACCAAAGGGAAGCCTTCCATTCCCCAAACTCTCTCACTTACCTCCAGGGTCCAGGATTACCGAGGGGCAGTCTTTGCAGTGAAGACAGAAGCAAAGAAGGCATTCAGTATCTCTGCCTTCTCAGCATTTCCTGAGTCAAGTATATTCTTCTTCCAGCCTCCTTTAACAGATAAATACGTTATTTATAATGCCTGTGCAGGCAATCATCAAGAACTTAGATACTAAACTACAGCCTGTAATAACTGAGCAAAGTACTTAAGATCAAATAACCCTTTAATGAAAAAGACTGAACTTGATTTCATGCTTAGATTTGTCTTCTGAGTAGACTTCTACTCTTAGACAAAAGGAGATTCCCCTGTCTCATCTTACCAGCCTGTGATAGAAACACAGAACCACAGAATATCCTGAGTTGGAAAGGACACACAAGTGTCATATGATCATAGAATCATGGAAAGGCTTAGAACAAAAGGGACCTTAAAGATCATCTGTTAGCAACCTTTGTCAAACCTCCAGACTTACAGATTCCACATATTACTGGTGTTTAATGTGCTTCATCATGATCTTTCTTCATCTCCAGCCTGAACCTCACAACTCCAGTTGATGCCAACTCTCTCTCCCCCTTTTCTGCCACACGCTGAACCAGACCTGGCCACACAGGTTTTTCTCACAGGACAAGTGCTCCACTGTCTCAGTAGTATCCAACAACCTTCTCTGCCTCGCTGGTGTCAATCCTGTCTCTAACCCCAGAAAGGACACAGAACCTGGATCAAGATTACTGCCACTGACTATGGGAGAAAGAGAGCAGAAAATCCCTTGGAAAAACAATTCTACTACAGGCATCACTTACACTGAATATGTTATTTGCATTGCTTCCAGTTGTGGAGAAAACTCATATCTCTCTCACTTTACTCCTAAATCTCCCCTTACATATACTATGATGTCTTATAGAGAAATAAATAGACTTTACAATGTTCAGTTAAATGTGGCAGATAATTGTTAGGAAGTTGCAAGTTTCATTTTCCATAATAAAGTATTGGATTAAAATATATGAACTAGTATTTTCCAGTGACATTAAAAGATTACAAAGACATTACAATTTTAAAGGTATTTTTCACCTTTCTCTGAGGCACTTTTTGCAGTAAGATTGCACATAAGAGACTGTATTTTGAATTTTCTCCTTTTTTTCCCCTCTTTTCAAGTACTCTGCAAATCTACCTTAGGTGGAAAAGATGGGTGTTATGACTCTAAAAACCTAATTTAGTAATGTCATCTGTCATCAGACTCACTTTAAATTTGTCTGCAAGGAACCTGTACATAAAAGAGGGTAAGAAAAATCCCCAAAAGCCACTCTTGAATCTTTCATATTGGAAAAGCTGTTAATGTTAAAAAGGACTGACACGTAAAAGAAAGCTCATTATAACAAATTACTTCCAATAACAAATTAGAATAGTATTACAGCACTTAATCACATAATTTAAGACTGAATTTTATGTAGGTATTAGTTACGGCAATTATAGCTTTTTTTTTTTCTGTTCTAATACCATCTAGTGAAAGAACACAACACAAATGTGAAAGATATTCTCACTGGTTTATCTCCAAAAAAACCTGTTTTTTGTACAAAGTACATCTGAATCTTGGTGTAATGTCTAGACAGGCCCTATTATGAAATTGTCTGCCCTCCTTAGGGCTTTAATTTCTGTCTGTATCTTGTTTGGGCATGACATACTTCATACTTTCTTTTGCTAAACTTGTATTACTAAAAAAAAATACTGGTTAAAAAATCAATTTCTGCCACTAATATATTTCATTTTTCCAAGTAACACTTCCAAATATTTAACAACAATAACAAATGACAACAGTTATAAACAAAACTCTTCTTCATTTTATTCAAATAGTATTCAATTACTAACCCAATATGGCCGGCTCTTCACTTCTCCCACTCAGTGGCATCTTTGAAAACAAAGCAAAAAGATAAAAACATTTCTTAAAGTACAACTATGAAGCTATGCTTTTTGGCACACTGATTCATGGATGCAGGCTGAATTTGAAAACATTTCTAACTCATTTTTATGTTGAAAACCAATTAGGTTTTAAACAGACTATTCTTTTAATGTCACCATCTGCTTCACGATTACAGTAAAATCTGATAATGGACTCTGCTCTGTACATCTTCAAAGTTGCATCTAATCTTATGAGTTTAAATGCAAATTACGTGTGTGCATAACACTGAGAATGCAGGCTTCTGTGATTTAATTCACACTTTGTGTGAACAGCCCAGGCAGTCCTAAGCAGAAAACTGTGCTATAATTCCACGGTTTTACAGGGGAAAACACGGATTCCTATAACTGTTTTATCTAACTATCGTACTTTTGTTGTTTCTAAAACAAGCCTTTTCCAGAGATGTTTATAACATCTCTGTTATATGTTTATTTTTGTTTTTGTTCTGAGTTGGTTGTGGGGTTTTTTTGGACAGATCATGAAAAACATCTTTTCAGGAATGCACTGGTATACTTCTCCACAGAAACAACATACTGGAATTATTGACATTTTGCAAGGAAGAATACCAGCAAGCAAAAACACCTCACATTTCATAGTTATTTTATTTCCATATTATCAGGAGGCGGAGTCCTTAAACAAGACATACTCTCTTTTTGTTGCTATTGTAGCCTGTTCAAAAAGTTTATTGATCTACAGAAGGGCAAGCAGAAATATTTTCAGGCAACAACCCCCTTCAGTAGAGTAAATGGCATTTGGAGACCTACGGAATACAACAGCGTTATTCAGGCATTTCAGGGGACAGAAGACAGTTTGCATCTGAGTAGCATCCTCTCAGAGCAGAGAAGCACATAGTGTGGAGTGCCATTTTCAGGTTTGTAATTTCTCAGTGTCACCTGAAAGTTGCTCTTCAAGGACTTCATCAAGGATAACATTTGAAGACTGAAAGAGCAGAAGGAAAAGGAAATAGATGCATTCTGTACTGTGCCCTTTGTCTTCACAAGTATCAGGGCATGCGCAGTGCAGTTTTAGTAGAACTGGAAAAAAAAAAGAAAAAAAAAAAAAGAATATACAGAACTCCTAAGTGCCTTTCTCTGAGTTATCACTTCATTCTGTGATGAAAAGACTCCTTCCCAGACATGCATGACACTCACATACTCTTGCAAAGTAATTTCTCTGCTCTTTCAACTCATCTGCAAGGCCTATTTCAAAGAATTCAAAAAATTGCCCAATTTTGCTTTACTCAGAGGTGAAAGTCAAGTAAGCTCCATTAATTTTAATGGACGATTTAGCAGTCTCAGAGTCTTTCAGTGGTACTCAAGTTCTGTCACCTTTTGGATATAAGATATGAAAGTTTTTCCTTTCTCTTGTAGGTGAAAAAAGTTCTACAACTTACACATAGAATGACATTTATTTCAAAAGCTGTCATAAGGATGATCACAGAGCATCACCATTTGTACATACTTTTTCTTTCTTTGGTTGCAAAAAATAAATTAAGCAATAATTACTAAAAGCAGGTACACTTAGCAAACTTAAAAATGGCCGTCAAATCAATTTCCATATGCAGGGTCAAAGCTGTGACACATTTAATTCATGATATATTTCAACAAAGAATGACCTTACACTCTTCTGAAAGCAAATGATTTATAAACTTGGAATCTCTATACCACAAATGAACCCTGAACAAACCTACAGATTTCTGTGATTCAAAATACAAGAAAATAAATGTGCAAATATTTCATCTTCTAATTATCTTCTAATTTAACAACGACAAAAAATTCCCTGGCCATACAACACTGGGCTCCCCTCTTTCAAAGAATAGCTTTGAAAGCACATGTATTGAAAAAAAAAAAAAAAGAGTATTAAAGAGATATTGAATAAGATAATCCCCCATCTCTTCTCATAAATTGACTATGGTATGCAGTTTGCCATGAAATATACCACCATATTCCCCTGAGCAAGTACCCCAGCGCTGCACAGCATACAGCACCCACACAGCGTTGGCATGGCCTTAAAACTGTTTAATGAACCAATGATTGATGTTCCCAATGGGCTGGAATGCACTTGCTCAGCCTTACTAGGAAGAAACACATCCCAAGGGGACTCACATGGATGAGGAGTTATGACAGATACTGGGTTTGGAGTGACCCCCTAAAGGCTTCAATCAAGAAAGTTCTATTCAAATAATAAACCATGGGAAAAGTTATAATGAAAGCTTAAACACATGCTCCTTTCAGCACCTTCAATAAAAACCGTTCCTCCAAAGCAGTACAATAACCAATAACATTCACATAAAAAGGGGAAGGCACAAAAATAATGGTAAAAAGGCACACTTGCTATTTCAATTAGTTACACCTTTTTCAATACCAAATTCTCATTGTATGCGTGTCAGAACATGAACTTATTTTCCCACTTAACTATCACTATTAACTTTTCTTGGATATTAAAACAAGTCTGCCTTTATGCAAAATCTGTTTACCTCCTCTCGTTAACAACATTTCAACTACAGAAATATAACTGATAAGGCTGTTTTTCTACCCCCCATATTTTATCCATGTCCTTCTCCACTACGTCAAACATCTAGTAAGAGGCAGCAGCGACTGAAGAATTAACCTAACAAACAGGACTGACTGAAGCAATTGAGCTGAAGAGATGCAATTGACACGTGTATCACAAACAACATGGTAGATTCACACTGTACAAAGCTGCAACACAGTTATGGGGTCTCCTCTGCCCAGTTCATGAATTCCCACCGGGTTTGTAAACTACTGATTACTCTGTGGGCTCTGGTTGTTACCAAACCATTCACACTCGCTTCCTGACCCAACATTTGATCACAAGAGAAATGCACGTGGAAGGTTTCCAACGCTCTCACTCAGAAAACGCCACGCGCAATTAGCTCAACAACCACCCATCAGGGTGCGTACGGACGGCCCCTAGCCTCCCCGCGTCACGGGACCGCGGCGGGAACGCCGCGCGCCCCGTCGGCACTCTTATGGCGGCAGCGTCCACTTGGCAACAGGCACTTCCGGTTCCGGGGCTGCGCGGCGGGGCCCGGCCGCGCTTAGGCCGCGGCCGGCGGCGGGCGAGATTGGTGCGCGCGGGCGGGACGAGTAGGCAGTATGTGGCTGCCGCCTCCTTGGCTGCTGGTGGGGCTGGTGCTTGCGGCGCGCTGTGGGGAGGCTGCCGTGGCCCTCCTCAGCGGCCCCTTCGTCTCCCCGCGGCCCACGGAGACGGCGGGCGGCGCGACGCGGAGCAGCGGCGGGCGGCTGGCGGAGATGTCGGCGCCGCCTGAGCAGGGCCAGCCCATGACCCAGCGTGCCCTGTCCGTACTGGTGCTGGCTAGCGCCGCGCTCATCGTCTACTTTGTGATCCGGACTGTGCGGTGAGCGCGGCGGCAGCTGGGAGGCGGTGGGCGGGAGGAGCGGTCAGGACTCGATTAGGTTCAGCACCGCGACAGCTGTGTGCCGGTTAACGGCCTTTGCCGGGTCCTCGTAGTGCTGTCCCGGCGGGAGTAGCGCCGCTGACACCTGGTAATCCCTCTGGGGTTCTCCTGGGAAGTCTTCATCCTATGTGCGAACGGGCGCCGTTCAGCTACCGAGTTTGGCGCATCTCGTTTTCAGTAAACACCTCTTGCGTTCCTAAGAGAAAGGTCCTTAAAATCTTGCACTGCCACCGAACTGCCTCTGTTTCTCATTGAAACTGCTTGCACAAGTTTATATTCTTCTGTGATTAACACCATAACAAGAAGTCTTTGTTGCTGGGTTTTGTCCTCGTGTATTTAAACTCTCAACTAAGGAGTGCTTAAAGTCCTGGGCAAGCCTCGAATGTGTGATTACACTGAAACTATATGCATTGTAACTCTGTTTCTTTATGATGTTCCTGTGTTTTTGTTTTTCTCAGAATAGTTAGCACAGTTTACATGTCCAGTGCTTATATGATTGATTTCAGAAAGGTAGAAAAGCATTGTTCTGTACTGGGCGCTTATAAAAACACGCCAGCTAAGCAGAGCAGGACAGCCTGCTTTTACTTAGCTTCCATAGGATGTGTTCCAGCAACCATCAGACTTACCGTCTTCATCATGCATCTTGGTAGCTGCATAGCCTAGAGGAAACTACAGTGTCTTAACTAAGTAAAAACAGACTGGTGTTGGATTTCTGAGTACTACTGTGGAAAGAGCAAATGAAATAGATAAAAGTCTGTCATTACAGGAGTTGCAGAAAGAACATCTTATCTGCTGTCATTATTTTCTGGTTAGTGGGGAGTTGTGCTTGAAATAGTATTGTAGTTCTGCTGGCACAGGAACCTGAAACGTCCTTGGATTTGTGCAGCACTGCAACAACAAAAACACTGGTGTGTTATCAACACTGATTTTCTCCTGAAGCCAAAACAAAGCATCACAGACTAGGCACTATGAAGAAAATCAACTTTGTTCCAGCTGAAACCAGGACAGTTAGGAAGGTTACTGTTCTGCATTTGAAACTGAAGCATTGTTTTCTAGGTGCTAATATGGGCAGGAAAGTTAAGCCTCACGTTGTTCTGGAATTCTGCAGCGATTTCTGTAACATCCTGAACTATTAATGCAGAGGGTTTCATTCCCTCTGGGATTCCACAGAGAAAATAAGCTTCGTCTTGGTTATGTAAATGTTGATGAATTGGAAGAAGAGGCACTGAGCTTAGTTATTTCACTGATTCTGCAAGGCAGATGAATATTTCCTCTTTGGAGGGAAAATATATGTAAATCTAAGGTTATGTGTTGCTATGTATATGTGTAATAAATAATTTGAAAAAAGGACCAAACAGCTGATGCTTAACCAAGAGTAGTGTCTTGATGTGTGAAGTACTGAGTAAAGGTTTCCTTTTTGAGAGCAAAGGAAAAATAATTACTTCAGACTGATTTCTTTAGTAAGCAAAATATGTCATGCTAAAACATACCCTATGTGTAAGGAATGTCACTTTTATGATGTCAGTAAGCAGGTTTAAATGCAAACCTTGTCCAATGTAAGTACTCAGCTCTGATGAAATTTAGAGATACGGCTCTGAAAGTACTACAAATTTACAGCTTTTACTTCAGATTTGATTATGTTGGTGACAGAGTCACCTTCTAAGGTGAGATGTGCTTTGAGTCGGCCAGCAAAATCTTATGGTTTTATTTTTTCCCATTTCTGATACCCTTCCGTGGGAAAAGTGGAAGTGGAGACACATCATGTCTGGCTGTAGGTGGCCAGGTTTTCTTATCTGGGGAAGGCGCAGAGGTGGCCTCTGTGAGCAGAGCCCAGCACTGCTCCATGTTAGAGCAGAGCAGCTCCAGCTGCTCCAAAAGGGGCCCACTTGTGGCCAGAGCTGAGCCATGAGTGATGCTGGCTGTACTCTGGAAGAAGAGATCAAAGAAAGAGAAATGCTGCTGTACAACAGCAGCTAGGAGATAGGAGTGAGAAATGGGAAAGAAGAAGCAGCCCTGCAGGCACCAAGGTCACTGCAGGAGGAGGGCAGAAGATGCTCCTGGTGTGGAACAGAAGTTCCCTGCAGCCCAGAAGAGGCCCGTGATGAAACAAGTTGTTCCCCTGCAGCCCATGGGCACCATGGGAAGCAGATCTTCATGGCTGCACATGGAGAGCCATGGTGCAGCAGGTGGATGAGGACAGAGCTCCTACAGGAACAGGCCGTGGGCCAGAACTGCAGCCTGTGAAAAGGAGCCTGTGGTGGGATAGGATGTCTTGGGCAGGTATCTGCTGTAGAACTCCATGCTGGAGCAGTCTGCTCCTGAAGAATGAGCCCTGTGGTATGTGACTGTTGGAGCAGTGTTTGGAGAGCTGCAGCCTGTGAGATGGACCCCATTCTAGAACAAGTATGACGAGGAAACATAGAATTGTTTGAAGTGAAAGAGACGTTTAATGGCCATCTAGTCCAATTAGGGACATCTACAGCTAGATCAGGTTGCTCAGAGCCCTGTCTAGTCTGACCTTTAATGTCTCAAGGGACAGGGCACCCGCCACCTCTCTGGGCAGCCAGTGCCAGTACTTCACTAACTTTATCATGTAAACCTTTCTCTCTATATCCAATCTAAATATCCCCTGTTTTAGCTTGAAACCATCTCCCTTTGTCCTATGAGCCTGATTAAGAGTCTGTCCCCTTCTTTGTTATAGCCTCCCATTACATACTGAAAGACTGCTATCAGGTCTCTCTGGAGCTTTCTTTTGTCCAGGCCTAGCAGCACCGGCCCTCTCAGCTTGTCCTCACAGGGGAAACGTTCCATCCCTTGTATCATTTTTGTGGCCCTCCTGTGGACATGCTCTAACAGATTATGTCTCTCCTGCACTGAGGACTCCCCATTTGGACACAGTACTCCAGGTGAAGTCTCACCAGAGCAGCATAGAGGGGCAGAATACCACTATCGCTCTGTTGACCATGGTTCTTTGGATGCAGCCCAGGATATGGTTGGCTTTCTGGGCTGTGAGGGCATACTGCTGGCTTATGTCTATCTTGCCACCCACTAGTACCCCCAGTTCCTTTTGAATTGAACAGATTGAAAAGAATTGCTCTCAATTCTTCTGGTTCCCTGCTTGTACTGATAGTGGGGGTTGCTGCGACCCAGGTACAAGGCCTTGCTCTTGGACTGGTTGAACCTCATGAGGTATTCCTGGACCCAACTTCTTCAACCTTTCTAGATCTGTCTTGGTGGCATTCTGTCCCTCAGACGTGTCAGCCACTTCATGTTATCTACAAACTTGCTGAGGATGCACTTGATCCCACTGTTGATGTCATTTATGAATATATTAAAGAGCATTTGTGCTAGTACTGACCTCTGAGGAACACCAGTATCTAAACATTGAGCCACTGACTACCGCACCGGGTGTGATGTCTATTACCTAGGTCAGGAAGTTATCCTCTGTTCATTCCAGGAGCCTCCTGGGTTACTTGTAGCTCACTGTGCTACTTTTCCAGGAGATGTCAGTGTGGTTGAAGTACCCCAGCAGACTGAGAGCCTTCAAATCCTGTAGCTGGAGGAAGAAAGCTTCATCAACAGGCTCCAGTTGATCAAGTGGCCTTTAATAAACACCATTCACAAGGCTCTGTTTGTCGCTTTGGTCTCTGACTGTCACCTGTCAACTTTCAACTTGCTTGTGGCCATTCTTCAGGGACAGCTCTTAACACTCTATTCCTTCCTTGATGTAGGAGGCAACACTTCCTCTTCGCCTTCCTCACCTGTCCTTTTTGAGCAGCTTGTAGCTGTTGATAGTCAGGCTCCAGTCATGGGAATCGTCCCACCAGGTTTCAGTGATTGCTACTACACCATGGTTTTCTAGCAAGGAACAGTGCAGATAAAGCACTATGAACTGGCTGATCAGTGCCTGTTCCCCATCCCGTTGTGATGCTCCAGATCAGGGAGAAGATGGAAGAGTGGGTGTGACTTTGAGTGTGGAATTGAAGGGGAAGGCTGAGGAAGATGTTCCTACTTGCTTTTCTTACTGCCCTGCACTGTTACAGATTGGTAATAAATTAGTTTTCCCCGAGTTTAGTCTAGTCAGAGTAGTAGGTGAGTTCCTTTGTTCTTATTTGAACCTTCAAGCTATTTCATCTAATTCCTTCCTCCTGTACTGCTGAGGAACAGGAGTATGACAGTGGAAACCCAGAGGCTAGCTGAGGTCAGCCTGGCACCCGGGGCTTGAACGCCCTTTAGCGAAGAGCCTTTTCCTGATCCCCCGCCAAACCCTTTCCTGTCACTACTTCCAGAGAGAAGAGATCAGTACCTTATGCTCCAGGCATTACCACTTTACTGGATTAGACTTTAAAAGCCTGTGTTTTCTATATGCTCTTGTGTTTAGTTTAAGTGTGTGTGTAAATGATTTGATTTTGTTTTTTGGTGCACAATAACATTTACCATCTAGAACCAGTAAATTTGTTTTTTTTTTTTTTTTACACATTCTTGAGAGCTGTGCTATTGAAACATTCATAGTGGGAAACACTTGCCTGATGAATTCATTGTATACCTGTAGCAAAACAGTTCAAATTAACTTGGACATCATGACTTGCAGCTGCAACCTTAAATCCACATGAGAAAAATGCTTGTTTGCTAGTGATAGTCTGAGAGAAAATGCATAAAGGTTATTTTGTACTTGCAACGTTTTTTTCTTTTTTTGTAGCCGTTTTTATTTTTCTGCTGCTGGAATAGTTTTGTCACACTCACAAACCATTAATTGCCAGAAATTTAGGTACTGCTTAAGATAACTTGCATACAGATACTGAATAATGATGAAAGTTCTTTCCAAAATAATTAAATCTTCAGCTATTATGCTTTGTTACTGTACCAGAAACTTGCAACCCTTCTGAATGGATGTCGTCTCAGCAAATGGGCACTGGGCTCAGAGCAGGCTGCCTGGTATTTGTCCTGTTATGTTCCTGCTCACGTTCATCAGCATAGACAAAGCATGTGTTTTGTAGATTGGATTTGTGGCTGAAATTTGTGACAGTACTGGTGTTAGAAATTTAAGGTTTAGATACAAACCTTCCAGTACCATGCACATTATTAACAAACATAAAGGTTTCAGAAGCTTTTACAAAATTTCAACGTATTTGCACCCTTCAACTTCATTTATTGGTAGAAACAATCTGTAATTTAAAAATTAGAAGTAAGATTTTTCCATCTCTGATAAAGACTACCTGGAAAATCCAGATACTGTTTGTTACGCTGCAGTTAGTCAAAGCCTTGCTTGATTAAATGATGTAGCAATCTCTGTGAATTCTGTACATTCTGATAAAGATACGAGTTTTTGGTTTTCAGAGCCATTTGGCTTTGTTTGAAGGTGATGCCCTGAAAATCCATTTTGAAGAAAATCACGTGAGAGCTGAATATAACTTTGCTACTGTGGCTATAACACTATTTTTTTCTCCACATATAATTAATGTAAACTGTAGCAAGCTCTCACAGACCTTCTTACTGATACAGCTGATGATGCAAGTTCTGTATCAGAAAAAAAAATAAATACATATCTTGATTTCATTTCCAGCTTTGTGTACGGGACGACTTCTTTCAACTGCACTTTTATAAATGTTGGGCTCTTTGTGCCTTTCCTTCTCGTGGTATGCTGAGAAGATGAGTTTGGGAGGTATTTTCTTCAGTTGTGACAACTGAGTGTGCATAAGCAGGCTGTCTGAGGCACCTCTGGAGATTGCGTGTTCTGGCATCCTGCAACCTCCAGCAGGCTGCTCTGCTCTTGATGGGTTGCTTTGAGTATGTGCCATGAAGAAGGTTTGTGATCAGCATGTCCCTGTGTTTAACCCTCACAGGAAGAAAGTCTGTGGGTTTGTTTTGTTTGTGGTTTTGTTATTGTTTCTTTTGTTGTTGTTGTTTTCCTCCAATTGTGTTATTGAGGAAAGCTTTTGTTACAGTGCAGCACAAGTCTTTTTGGAGATCTTTCCCAGGCTTTGTTTGCTGTGATGGCTAGTTGTGTCATTTACAATAAAACTTCATGTCTCTTGTGCATTTTCATACATTTAGATATCAAACTACTTTTATAACAGAAGATTTTTCGAAGAACAATGTATGTAGTAACAAGACCATACAACATATCCATCAGAACTAGAAATAAGGACATTTAAACATTGTGATGCCTTATTCATTTTGACAGTTTTATTTTTGCCTTCCAGGCGTAGATTTGATACTTGACACAAAATGCCTGACAATGCACAGAAACACTAATATTACAGTTCATACATGCTTTTTTTTTTTTTTTCACCCTTCCTGTTTCTGGATAGTTCTGTTTAGTTACAGGAAGCCTATTGCAGTCAGTGGTGATCTCCCGTATTTGTGTAGGAAGAAGAGCAGGCTCTTAGTTCTTCAGTCTTCGTGAGTCGGTGAGAAAACAGATGTAGCAGATGAGATGAAATGGCTTTTTTCTTTTAGACAACTGTTACAATATGCCACACAATTTGTCATACCACATCATACATCCAAAACACAGTTTAGTATGAGTTATGTATCAGATATTAAACAAGTTTCTAGGAAGTTATTTTTAAGCTTTTTGGATTAGGATTATTAAATTTCTTTTATGGATATAAAATCTGTAGCTCATGTGCGCCCTTCACAGAAGATATTAGCTTCAATTAACAACTTTATTTTTATGAGAATACTTTTTGTAACTGGGCATAGTTCATGGTTCAGGAAAAATCAATTTAGTTTGAAATATTCATTAATGGAGAATGCAAATAGATTGCCCCATATTGTGTAGTACGTGGTATGAGAAGATATATCCACTTTTAACAAGGTGTATGCTGGCATTATATATGAGTAAAACTGGTCTGTAGGCGACAGGAAGGCTACAGTTCCCTTGTCCTGTACTTCAAAGAATCTTCTGAAGTACTGTGAAGAGGAAGAGCAGGGAACAGGGAGGTTTGAGAGCTTAATAACAGTAAAAACCTTCGAGTCGAATGACACTTTACATAAAAAAGAGATCGATTAGCAATTACCACTGTATTGAACTGATCCTGATTCAAGTGTTTGTGGCTTTTAGCAAGCATATTCCCATGCACCTGTGCTAATTAGGATAACTTTGAAAAAAACAAATTCTTAGTCCTCGCTCTCCCAGCTGTTCACAGTTCTGCGTTTCTTTAACCTTGTTTCTTTAGATGTGCTTTGGCCTGTTTTGCTTCAGCTCTCATTTTATTAACATATTTTATGTTTATTTGTTGTCTTTTTTTTTTTAAATACCAAGATTTCTTATTTCTTATTTAGCTATGCTCTTACAGTCTATCATCTATACCACTTCTGGCATTAATATTTGTTTGTATCTTATTGCAGATTCCTCCACTGTTGTCAGCTGTTTTTTGTGAAATTATTGAGACTGAATATATAGAAATATAATATGGATTTTTGCATAACTTTAATCCCGTTTTTCATAGCTTCATCTTATTAGACCGCAAGGAGACAGTAGTAACTACAGTGATAAAAAAATAATCCTTTTTAAGTTATTGAGAATGCTACTGACTTTATGCAATCAGAATTTTGTGGTAGATTTTGTTTCAATCACTGGTTAGAACAACTAAGTTTTTAATAAACACTCATGACAGTGCTCTAGCATCCTAGTTATGTCTGTACATGTATATCCCACAAGCATCTGCAGTATCCTTTTAGCTTTAGTTTGTTAACTGACTGGTATGTAAACTAAGTTTTCATATCACAGTAATTTAGTTTTCTGTTTCTCAGTAGCATTCATGTGAACCTAAAATTTGTGCAAGCCTCGTGATACCATTTGCATGGTCTGGTGTGTAAGAATGTCTGTGACAGCTTACACCAAAATCAATTGTGTACCTTTTACTTTAGTAAAAGCAAAAGACACATTAAAGCTACCACATTTTTCATCACATCTTCATCATAAGGCTTCAGAATTTTCCTCAGCTTGGTACTTTATAAAGTATTTTACTTCTTTCTGTGTTGAGGACTGATTAAAAGTTTTTGTCTGGAGCTGAAAGGTGAAATTCTTGTGTTTTTGTGATTAGCCTTACACTTAAACCGTAAATTGTGCTAAAAGCACATACATGGCACAACAGCTGCTGCTGTTTCAAATCAGGTAGAGGAAATTATAACGCTGATTATTTGTTTTTATACCTAGGTTGTTCTGAAAGTAATGCCTCCTAGTTTTTTTTCCATGGAATTACAACAGATACAAAGAACACAATAAAACTATTTGATAGAGCAAATTTGCAGCTACAAAACACTCGTTTTCAGCTTAGCCACCGCTATTAACTATGCATTTTTCCCCAGCAATGAACAAAAGCCTGCATGCTGCTCTAATAAAAATTATCATGGTATCCAGAACGTGGCTTGTCTTTCATGTCCTTGCTGCTGCTGCTGAAATGCACCATCTGTCACCTCACTGTGCTCACAGTGAGCATAATCCACTGTTTGGTCTCCAAAAACGTTCATCAAGCTTAATGAATGTCAATGGGTGCCATTTCTTTCTTTCTTTCTTTCTTTTTTATTTTTTTTGCATGGAGGAATTCAGTGACACACTGTTGCTTCATATGCATTTGTATGTCAAACTCCATTCTCTCACAGTGCCCTTCTGCTGCCATCTGTCGCATGGCGACAAAATGTAATGGAATATTGGTGGAAAGGTTCAGCCTCTACTGCCATGCCACCAACATCTGCCCCTGACACTGTGGGCCAACATAAGAAAATAATGACGCGATTCTTTTGGAGCAGCCCTTGTAGTATCTTTTTTTTTTTTTTTTTTTTTTTTTTATAATGTCATACCCTGAAGAAAGGTATGCGTTTTGTACGAAAGGAGATCTAAGTCACTCGGATGATAGTTAGCATAAAAATTGTACATAGGACAAGTTTCTGAAAGCTGTGAACACCTTTCCTAGGTACCAAGCTTAGGTTTGTAAATTCTGCTTCTGGAGTTGCTGAAAGGAAGTGCTGTGACTCTGGATTTAGTTCTAAAAGTCTAGAATGCAGACTTTCTTTTTATTTCAGTCTTGTAGCTTTCACATTGCTTCTCTTTGTGAGACTAAACTAACTGAAAGCAGCTCTGTAAGTATTTTGTAACAGGCATCTTTACATTTGCTTTGCTGAGAACCTTGTAATCAGAGTTCCCCCGCCCTCAAAGAGTTGTGCAAGACATATTCAATACATACAGAGCTGCAATGCTATTTATTTAAGATGTTTATTACTCATTTCTGTATACAAGAGATGTTTGGGTTTCTCAGACTTTGCGTTGCATATTTTACTGCACTTTATTTGACTTACTACTAAACAATGTAGCTTGTGGGTTTTTTTTTAATTCATGAAGTCTTCCGTAGGCTGAGCTAAAAATGATGGCACCTATGGGTTGTGCTGTATATCTGTTAGAGTTTTCCTGAGTTTTTCTCCAGCTTGGTCTCTTGTTCTGTAAAGTGTGCAGCAAATACATAGCAAGAGATTTGTTTTTAATCTCACTGCAGGGTCTGCTAGTAGTGTGTTTTGTACATTGGCATGTATTTTTATCTGTTTCTTGCATTTAGCTACTGAATAGCTTTCTGCATTCACTTTCTTGTTAGCTATTAAGTGCCTTTTTGTATTCTCTTCAGTAATTCTATACAAAACTAAAGGTGACAAAGTCTTACTGGCCTCGGTCGTTTCCTATAAATTCTTCGTGCTTGGAACTGTCCGACAACTGAACTTCCCAGAGCTGGGGGTGTACACTGTAATTACAGTAACTTTTTAAAATTCATGATCAGTCTCAGTGTAGCAGTGTTTTAAGGGGTAGTTCTCTTATGTTGTTGAAATTGAAAGTAGGCTGAAATTTATAGAACTTACATATCTCAAAATACATTTCAGGCTCAGAAGACATAACAGAAAAACAAGAAGATATGGAGTTTTGGATACAAACTTAGAAAACATGGAGCTGACACCACTAGAGCAAGATGATGATGATGATGATACAACACTATTTGATGCCAATCATCCTCGAAGGTTTGTATGTAGAAGCTGAATGTATGTCTACAAATGGGAATGAAGGAGTACAGATTATAAGAAGCTTGACAGGATGCTCAATATTTTGTTTAATAAATATATATGTAGTTGGAGAAGTAATGTCAAAATAAATTGAATTTTAAATGGGCAAGAATTTAGTAGGCAAGAAGATACGGTTAGTACTTCAGTTCTTCACAGAATCACAGAATCGTAGGGGTTGGAAGAGACCTCCAGAGATCATTGAGTCCAACACCCTGCCAAAGCAGGTTCCCTACACCGGGTTGCACAGGTAGGCGTCCAGGTGGGTCTTGAATATCTCCAGAGAAGGAGACTCCACATCCCCCCCTGGGCAGCCTGTTCCAGTGCTCCGTCACCCTCACCATAAACAAGTTCTTGTGCACATTCGTGCGGAACTTCCTGTGCTCCAGTTTCTGGCCGTTTCCCCTTGTCCTGTCTCCACACACTGCTGAAAAGAGTCTGCTCCCCACACCTTAGATATTTATAGACCTGGATCAGGTCCCCTCTCAGTCTTCTTTTCTCAAGGCTAAACCCAGTTCACTTAGCCTTTCTTCATAGGGGAGATGCTCCAGGCCCTTCACCATCTTTGTGGCCCTCTGCTGGACTCTTTCCAAGAGATCCCTGTCTTTTTCGTACTGGGGAGCCCAGAACTGGACACAGTACTCCAGATGAGGCCTTACCAGGGCAGAATAGAGGGGGAGAATCACCTCCCTCAACCTGCTGGCCATGCTCTTCTTAATGCACCCCAGAATGCCATTGGCCTTTTTGGCCACGAGGGCACACTGCTGCTCATGGCCAACCTGTCATCCACCAGGACACCCAGGTCGCTCTCTGCAGAGCTCCTTTCCAGCAGGTCATCTCCCAGCCTGTACTGGTGCATGCAATTATTCCTCCCTAGGTGCAAGACTCTACACTTGCTTTTGTTAAACCTCATCTGGTTTCTTACTGCCCAGCCTTGATCTACTCCAGAACACCTTTGCTTTTGACTTTGGCATATGAGTTCCAGAGAAAGTCAGTAACTAATCAATAACTTCAGTTATTCCATTCTTGGATATTTCAGTCTTGTCTCTTATTGAATGTATAAGGGGATAGAAACAAGAATAGTAAGAACAGAAGTATAGTTTAGATTCAGGTACTTTACAGCTATAAAACAGCAGATCTCTATTGTCAGTTGCTTTAAAGTGTTACCTAACAAAAAAAAAATCACATTATGATGTAGAGTTATGGATTTAGGGGGAAAAAAAAAAAAGCTGTCCTAATTTCCAAATACTCAGCTTCTTTTAAAAATGAAGTACTGCAGCAAATTATCATTTACTTTGGCTAAACCAAGCAATTTGGAATTATTTTAAAGTAGCTTCCTGATCCAGATAATTTTTAATATAATTGTTAGGATGACATATGATCTAAACAATTTGAATACATTAGTAATATTTCATTTATCTGATGACATAGTTATTGTCAGATAAGTATTTATCAGTATTAGCATGTATAATTCCTCACATACTATGATACCATCTTGATGAGAGAACTTCTGCTCTTAAAATGTTGTTTATTTTAATAGTGTCAGCTTCAGATGAAAACTAAAAATACCCTGTGTTTTCATCCAAGTCCAAGCACTCAGAAAGTGGGAAAAGAAGTGGGATGTTTCAGTAGTGTTAGAACATGCCATAGCCCTGCATAGATATGTAGTGATGTAACCTGTAGCATGAACGTATGTGTATTTCTTCTCTATGGGCCTGCAAAATGGCCTAAAATTTGATAGTGTTGGCTTACAGAAAAGGTGATGTCAAGATTGAGCCACACTGTGAGAACTAAAATTGTATCCAAGTAACTGAGTGACCTGACTGAACTTCTGCATGTGTTTCTGTTTATGTGCTAAGGAAATTTACTGAATAGAAATACTACCCTCACTAGTGAATTAATAGAAAATCATAGAATCATTAAGGTTGGAAAAGATGTTTAAGATCAAGTCCAGCTGTCAACCCATCACCACTATGCCCACAAACCATGTCCCTAAATGCCACATCTACGCATTTCTTCAGTGTTTCCAGGGATGGTGACTCCACCACTTGCCTGGGCAGCCTGTTCCAATGCCAGACCACTTTCAGAGGAAAAATTTTTCCTTGTATCCAACCTGAACTTCCCCTGGTGCAACCTGAGTCATTATGTCTCGTCCTGTTGTTGTTACCTGGGAGAAGAGACTGATCCCGCCTTGCCAAAACCTCCTTTTAGGTAGTTCTAGAGAGTGATATGGTCTCTCTTGAACCTCTTCCTCTACAGACTGATCAATCCCAATTCCCTCAGCTACTCCTCATAAGACTTGTGGTCCACACCCTTCACCAACTTTGTTGACCTTCTTTGGACATACTCCACCACTTCAGTGTCTTTCTTGTAGTGAGGGGCCCAAAACTGAACACACTGAGCACTGAAGGTGCTGAAGCCAAAGCTGAGTACAGGTCACCTCCCCGCTCCTTCTGACTACACCATTCCTAATACAAGTCAGGATGCTTCTGGCCCTCTTGGCCACCTGGGCACACTGCTGGCTTATGTTCAGCTGGCACCCCCACATCATTTTCAGCTGTGCAGCTTTCCAGACACACTGCCCTAAGTTTGTAGCATTGTATGGAGTTGTGACTGAAGTGCAGCACCTGGCTCTTGGTCATTGAACAAATGGCATCAGCCCATTGATCCAGCCCTCAAAAACATTACTGTTTTTTCAGGATTGCTCAGAAAGTAAGTGCTTAAGTGATGAAAGACATCATTTCCATAGTGGGAGCTTGAGAAAACAAAGATTTTAAGTTATATGTCATCAATAAAGTGAATATACTCCATATATGTATATTGAAAGCTTGCTCTGTTCTCTCCTGTATAGAGAGAAGCTGTCAAAATTTCACTAGCTATGTTTATCTTGGAGTTTGAACATAGGAGAATCTGAAGAATTGTGCTGGACAATCTGAATTTGCTCAGCAAAACTCTCAGTAGTTCAGCTTGAAAAAATACTGCTGATACTTTGCAAAGGGACAGCATTTCCAGGAAGGAAGCTTAAAAACTAATGTGGAGTACTTTTAAAATATATATATATCTATGTATCAGTAATTGGAAATGTACTTTTGTCAGTTTCACTCATCTTGTTGTATCTGCATGACAACCTGTGGAAGTTTCACAGTGGGCAGCTAAGCTCTACCACAACTGTTTACACTCCCTCCTCCTTAGAGAAGGAGAAAATATGATGAAAAAATGCTCATGGGTTAAGATAAGGACAGGGAGATCACTTGCCAATTACAGGCACAGGCCAGACATACTCATGCTAATGAATGTAATTTATTGCCTACTAATAAAACACGAAAGCAAAAAGCAAGCTAAAGACACCATCCTGCAATGCACCCTCTTCTAATTCTTCTGCCCAAGCAGAATTCCCTGCTCCAAGGAAATGGGAGGTGGTCAGTCCACAACACTTCATCTCTTCTGCTCCACCATGGCTACACATGAAAATCTGCTCTGCTTGGTTCCCATTAGCTGCAGGGGGACAGCCTGCTCCACCACAGGCCTCTCCTGGGCTGCAGAGAAATTCTGCTCTCTACTTAGAACACCTCCTGTCCTTCTGCATTAACCTGGGGGTGCTCAGGGCCATTTATCTCCCATTTTTCACCCCTCTCTCCTGGCTGCTGTTGTGCAGTACTTTTTCCTTTCTTAAATCCTCTCTTCTAGAGCACATCCAGCACCACCCGTGGCTCAGCTCTGGCAGCAGCAGGTCCCTGTTGGACCAGCTGGAGCAGCACTGCTCTGACACGAGGTTCTGCTGGGCTGGGTGAGCAGAGGCCAACCCTGTGGCCTCTCCTTCTACCAGAACCTTGCCATATAGGCTCAGTACACACCTTAATAATCATTGTTCCCTAATGAAGGAGTACAAAACGTGTAAGGAATCAAAACAACTGAAACAACTTGATGATAAAACTGAAACAATTCGATGATAGCAATACCTCAGATACTTTCAAATGATATTTTCACTTTGTACTTTGCAATAATTTGGAGCTTGTTTTTATTTTTTTATTTTAGAGTAACACAAATATGCAGTCAGGCATGGAGCAACTCTAAACTAGCAAGAGAGGCCTTGGATGGGTTTTGATTTTAATCCCTGTTTGTCATGGGCAATTCAGTGTTGCAGTTTTACTTAATTACAGTCAGTCAGCTTATTCAGTTCATAGTTTTCTTACTTCCATAGATCGGAACGGAATGCACTCAAAAACTAAACACAGTCTCAGGAAAATAGATGTATAGTTAACATGTTCTGGTGAGTTCATATACTTTCCTAGTAGACAACAAATTGTGGAAGCAGTTACATATACAAAAGAGTTGTATGTTCCTCTATGACTTGTTGTAGACTGCAGTAGTATTCATTCTGCCTTGATTTCTTTTCTAATTGAATCAACCAAGATCTTTTCCTTAAGGTGTCTGTGCACAGTTCAGTATATTTTGTTAGAAAGCTGTAGGCTTGTTTTGTGTAAGCTGCTTTATGACTCTTCCTAAGACAGAGCAGAGAAACTGGCCTCTCTTCTAAAATAAGTACAGCTGTGTTAGTATATCGTTGTGCTCATATGGTTACTACTTTGTGATGTTGCTGTTTCCTTTCATAGCTATATGAAAAAAGCAGCATAGGTGCAACTTAAGTGTCCTCCTCTTGTCACCGGTTTAGTGCTCTGTATACCACGTTGTCTCTGTGCCTGTTCTGTTCAGGGCACCTTACCTGAATGTGAAGTTTTAACCCTTTTGTTCAGTAACTTACTATTGCATGTCAAAATCTGAAATTCTAACCTTTGGTTTCTCATCATGCATTGTGGTCTAGATGTCAGCTGAGGGACAGTATCTTGCAAGCACATTCTTGTTTTTTGAAGCTGTGTCACACTGACAGTTTCTAGTCCTCATTAAATCACTTCATGCATGCAGTACTTGCTGTACTGCATGTCACAATTACTCTACATACGATAGCATTCCAGTTACAGTATGTTACTGAGAGTTACCAAAAGTTCACTGTCTTATGTGGCATTTAGTCTTACAGACTGTGCATCTTACGTATATATTTATATATATATATATATACACATACATTTTTTAGTTTTGTTATATATATTATTTTTATATAATGTGTATAATATACAAAACAAAACTAAAAACCATGGAGGTCTAATAACTCTACCATGGAAAGGTGGAACATGTGTGTAAGTGTGCTACCTTTGTATTTTGGAGGTTTAAATGAACAGTGTTTTATGGCATTTTACTTAATGGTAATGTGGTAACTACCTGTTTTTATGGACAAATATAGTAATAAAGAGCTGCACCTTTTTTGGTTTTAATGTTTGGTCTTTAAAAATGTAGACTAACGTTACCCTTGAAACAGCATTTCACATTAATGCATCTGTTTCTTCTGTTGTAGATAAGTACGTGCCTTGCAATGAAAGAACTTAATTCTTGAATCAGAGGAGGTTGCTTCACGGGAGAAATAAGAAGCAAGAAGGCGTGCAAGCTGGGGAGAGGCTAATGTAAACTAGCATACTGCGGCATCCTTAGTTTGTTGCAATAAATACTGTATCAATTTGTTGTACTTTTCTGTATATAGAGAATTGTAAATTTAAAGCCTAAAGAGAGAGGGTGCACTAAAATGAAAACCTGTTTGGAAAGGAGATGACTTTTAAAGTGGTATTTTTTGTTTGTTCTAATGCCTAAGTATGGTATACAGATTTTCTACAACAATCTGGAATGTTAGCAGGTTTTTGCCTGATATTAAATTATAAGTAAACTTAACCACTGTGGATTACTCAGAATTGTTACAACTCAGTTTTAAGTGAGGAGACGCTTTACCCTTTGCAGATAAAAAGCCAAACTACTGCCTTTCATGCTGAGATTTTTTTAAAAACTAATTAACATGTTGTGTGTAAGTTTAAGTGAAAAAATAAACCTGTTTACAATGTTTCTAGCAGTTAGTGTGTTATTTCAACGCTATGTAGTTGTTAAGGATATTTCTAATACGGTCTTACTAAACACAGTAATGCCCCACCTTTTGCTGTTAAGTCGGTTTCTTTGTGAGGGCCATCTTTAACTGGTGTGAAACAACTCTTGCTCCACTGACTTAGTGGTGTCAGCATTCAGACCTGCAATGAAACAGAGATCAAGACTTTAGGTAAAGTTCTTTACTTTTGTACTCTGTTTAAATCTGGGGAAAATATTAAACTTGAGCCATAACTCTAAAGTGAAAAGGTGACATCAGAAGCAGCAGTTACTGTGAAATGTGCAGTAACATTCACATGAATGTAGTTTGTTTGTTTTCCTTAACCAGCATCCTAAAATTTAATGGAACAAGTTTTAAGATACAGAAGACCCGAATTTTAAAAAAATGTATCACATCCTACATTTCTCTTAAGTATTATGGGTGACATGTAGAAATTCTAGGTTCTTAAAATTAGATTGGCGTAATTGCACTACTAATTTTGTATATATCTAATCTCAAGGTATAAACTTGCAAACAGACTATTTTTCCTGATTATTCCGTCCCTTCTTTGAGAAGAGCAGGAATACCTTCAAGACCACTTTCATAATGACAGGGAGTTGCCTGCTATAAATATATCTTTAAAATTCTCTGCTAGCTGATTTGTATTGAACTGTATTTATTTTGCTGTAGTAAAACCTTAGATTGGGTTTGACGTAATCAGTCTTTGAAGCTAATGTTCATCTACAGTTTGCTCATGTGCCACACTCTGCTGGGAAATATATTGTATTTACAATAAATAGAAGTAATTTTATTTCCTCCCCTCTTGTACACATTTTTTTCCATCCATAGTTAAAGATAAAAAATGAGAAGACGGGACTGAATTTTTTTGAAGGGACTTAGCTGGGAAATCTAGAAAGAAATATTACGAATAATATTTGTGTAATCGGCTGCATGTGAGAGAGCAATAAGTTCCATGATAGAGAATAAAGCATGTTGTTCCCATATGAGAAGGGGACCATCATCATTAAAGTCAGTGTAACTGCTAATTTTCTAGCAGTGTTGTACATTAACGTTAGCAGTAGAGACCATCTTCTTGACCTCCTAGACTTGTTTTAATTCTGCACAATCTTTTTAAGCTTTGAGCTGAATGTATCCCAAAGAGCTGTTATGTCTGCTAAGCATACATACTTGAACTGTTTATGTACGACAAGGACACTGGAAGTGAATACTTCGTAAGCTCTTGTCTGTTCCAAGTAAATCTGTAGATTTTCCTGGAGGAAAAGAAAGAAAGAAAGAAAGAAACAACAGGTTATTTGCATTTCTGAGCAAATTTCATAGGTTTAAAAGAAATAATAATAATGGTATATGAGTGAGCTTCTGGGATTTGTGCCGTCAAAATTATGAGGCTCTATTTTCTAGCATGAGTGGTTATAGAAAAGTCATAAAGCTGGTAGCAAATTGAGACAATTGTGTTTTCTGGTATTCCAGATGCTTTTTGTTCTGTGGTGCATAATTCCTCAACGCTGTCCTGACCATATCTAATTTTAGGAGTTGGACTTGGCTGTCACTGACATGAAATTGTTCTAAAAGGCGTGTGTTGCACCTATCTTGGACTTAACCAAGCAGCTGGAAATCTGCTCTAAATTTTATTTTATTTTGTTGGGTTTTTTTCTTTTTTTCTTTTTTTTCTTTTTTTTTTTTTTTTTTTTTTTTGAGAGAGAGAGAGAAAGAGAGAGGTTGAAGGGGAACTGGATGTCTGCATAATATTATGTCTGCCTGGTGGTTGGTAACGCAGTATTTCAATCTACCCCAATGGAATCGCAGTGAAAGTCTTTTACTGAAGTGGTAACACATGCTCAGCGATACATAATTTCAGAACTTCCATGTGTGGTATACTGAGCATATGGCAGTGCTGGAATTTAAAGAGCGAAAGGAGCTTATCTGATTCAGCTCCACTTGATCCAGCCTATTTGACGTCTTCTTTGAATAAGATGTTTGTGAAGCAGTTTGATGTCACGTAGATCCAGTTTTCAGAAAGCAGTATTCAGAGATGGCTCCTTTTCCTGCTGAAGCAACGCTTCGATTTAATTGGCTGCATGTTACCTGAATACAACATGAGTATTTGCAGATTTCTCTGCTAAAATTTTCATCTGGCAAATAATGAAAAGGTTGATGTTTCTACTTAAACAGAATTTTTCCCTAAATGAAACGGAAGGGGGTTGTCAGAAAATCTTAATTGTTTGCTCAGCAATTGAGGGCTTCTGCATAACTTTGCATTAAAGTTATTTTTCTGAATTTTACAATTTTAAAATAAAAAACTTATTTTTCCCCATCACCTCTTCCCTGAATTAAACATGTTATTTACCATATTTTCAGCTTGAGTGCACTCTCTAAATAACTTACGTGAAATTGAAATTGAAGCCTTAGGATTTTGTAGCAAAATTGGAATCATTCAATATTAGAAACTAAATACATAGAAAACATCATTCTAAATAAATATGAATAACCACATGTGGTGCATTGAGACATGACAGCATTAGAAGTTTTTAGCTCATTTTCACAGAGATAGTGAGACTTATTTGCCTGAGCAGCTGTGGTGCTTCTGGTTCCAATGTTACATGGTCTCTACTGACGTGACACAGAAATATCAGAGCTCCTGTGTGCAACACTGATGTAACTAAAGCGTTCATAGTCCTCTGGATATTAACGACAGAGAAAAAGTAAGATTTTAGTTGATGACCTTGCCTACTCTGACTGTCCTTCAGCAGACCTCTTATATTCATCTGGTTTGCTACAAGTTTCAAGAAAAAGAATGGTAATATACATGGCAAAGTTCATTATAAAATGTATTACTCTTTATTTAGAATTCTAATGTGAAAAATGACATTGTCCTTAATAGAGATGTATCTGTTCTCACTATCTTAAAACTGAAATATTTCAATTTGTAACAGCATAGGTATTAAACAATCATAGAATCACCATGATTGGGAAAGACCTCCAAGGACTGTCCACCTATCATCATTATTTATTTCCCACTAGACCATGTCCCTCAGGACAACATCTAAACATTTCTTGAACATCTCCAGGGTCAGTGACTCCACCACCCCCTGCTCAGCTTGTTCCAGTGCCTGAACACTCTTTCTGAAAAGTAATCCCTAACATCCATCCTGAACCTCACAAGCCTCACGTTGAGACCATTCCCTGTCATCCTATCACTAGTTACATGGGAGAAGAGGCTGACCCGCAGCTCACCACAACTTCTCTTCAGGAAGTTGTAGAGAACAATAAGGTCTCCCCTGAGCTTCCTCTTCTCCAGACTGAACAATCCCAGCTCTCTAAGCCACTCCTTGCAAGACCTGTGCTCCAGACCCCTCAACAGCTTCACCACTCTTCTATGGACAGGCTCCAGGGCATCAGTGTCTTTCCTGTAGTGAGGGGTCCAAAACTGAACACAGTACTTGAGACGCAGCCTCACCAGGGCTGAGTACATAGAGATGATCCCTGCTCCTGCTGGCATCGCTATTTCTGATACAAGCCAGGATGCCATTGGCCTTCTTGGTCACCTGGACACACTGCTTGCCCCTGCTTAGCAGAGCACTGACTAGTATCCCCAGGCCCAATTCCTCTATACAGTCTTCTGGCCACTCTGCCCAAAGTCCGTAGCTGGTGTTACTGTGGCTAAAGTGCAGGACCTGGCACTTGGTCTCATTAAGCTTCATCCCACTGGCCTCAGCCCAGTTTTTAGCCTGTCCAGATCCCTCTGAAGGGCCTTCCTATCTCCAGGCAGACCAACACTTCCTCCCAACATGGTATCATCTGCAAACTTACTGAAGGTGCACTCAAATTCCTCACCCAGGTCATCAATAAAGATACCAAACAGGACAGGTCCCAGTACTGACCCTTGTGGAACACCACTCGTGACCAGTCACCAGCTGAATGTGACTTGATTCCTCACCACACTCTGGGCCCAGCCATCCAACCAGTTCTTTACCCAGCAAAGAGTGCACCTGTCCAAGCAACAAGTTGTCAGCTTCTCCACAAGAATACTCTGCAAGACAGTGTTGAAGGCTTTGTTGAAGTCTGGGTAGACAATGTCAGCAGCCTTGCCCTCATCCACCTGGCATAATTCAACAATAGGCAGAGATCAGGCTGGTCAAGCAGGACCTCCCTTTCATACAATCATATGATGATGAACCCATAATGTCCTCCCATTACCATTGCTACCACAGCCACTACACCGTATCTCGTAGCTCCTCATCCAGATGCCTCTTGAACACTGCCAGGGACAGCAACTCCACCACCTCCCTGGGCAGCCATTCCAGTGCCTGACCACTCTCTGAGAGAATAAGTTTTTCCTTATGTCTAATCTAAATCTTCTGTGGCACAACTTGTGGCCATTTCCTTGGGTTTTGTTTGTTGCCTGGGAGAAGAGGCCAACCGTCCCTTCAGGAAGTTGTAGAGTGCAATGAGGTCTCCCCTGAGCCTCCTCTTCTCCAGACTAAACAATCCCAGCTCCCTCAGCCGCTCCTCATTAAGACTTGTGCTCCAGACCCCTCACCAGCGTTGTTTCCCTTCTCTGGACACATTCCAGGGCCTCAGTGTCTGTCTTGTAAAGAAGAGCCCAAAACTGAACATAATACTCAAGGTGCGGCCTCACCAGTGCGGGGTACAGGGGGATGATTAACTCTCTGCTCCTGCTGGCCATGCTATTTCTACTGCATGCCAGGATGTCATTGGCCTTCTTGGTCACCCGGGCACACTGTTGGCTCATGTTCAGCTGAGCATCAACCAGCACCCCCAGGTCCCTTTCCTCTTCACAGTCATCCAGCCACTCAGCCCCAACCCATAGCGCTGCATGGGGTTATTGTGGCCAAACTGCAGGACCCGGCACTTGACCTTACTGAACCTCATCCCGTTCACCTCAGCCCAGTGATCTGGCTTATCTAGATCCCTCTGAAGGGCCTCCCTACCCTCAGGTAGATTGACACCACCTCCCAACTTGGTGTCTAACTTGGTGTTATTCTCTTTTATGCCAGTAGCCAAGCTTAGTTCAAGCTGGGTTTTTCCCTTTCTAATTTTCTCCCTGCACCTCCTAACAACTTGTCTGTACTCTTCCCAAGTGGCCCATCCCTTCTTTCATTGGAGGAAGATTCTCTTTTTCTCCTTGAGCCTCAGGAAAATCTCCCCGTTCATCCACTGCAGTCTTCATCCCTGCAAGCTCATCTTGTGGCGCAGGGGGACAGCCTGCTCCTGTACCTTTAAGACTTCCTTCTAGAGGAACAGCCAGCCTTCCTGGACCCCCTTACCATTCAGGACTGAATTCCAAATGACCCTAACAGTGTTCTCACTAGTTCAAAGTCCACATTCTGGAAGTCCAAGGTAGCAGTTTTGCTGGCTCCCTCCTGACTTCACCAAGAATTGAGAACTCTACCATTTTGTGGTCACTCTGTCCAAGCCAGCTCCTGAGCTCCAAATCTCACACCAGAGTTTCTCTGTTTGTGAGCAGCAGGTCTCACAGGGCACCTCCCCTGGTAGGATCTCTTACCAGCTGTGTCAGAAACTTATCTTCCATACACTCTAGAAAGCTCCCAGACTGCTGCTTCTTCACTGTATTGTATTCCCAGCCTATGTCATGGAAGTTCAAGTCCCCTGTAAGAACAAAGGGTGGCAATTGCGCAACTTCTGCACACCTCATCTGTTTCTTCATCCTGATTAGGCCATCTATAACAGGCCCCTACCAGGAGGCCAGCCTTGTTGGACCTCCCCCTGATCCTTACCCACTGCGACTCAACTCTTATCATTCCCAGCCACAAGCTCAACAACATCAAAATGCTCTCTAACAGAGAGAACCACACCAGCACCTCTCCTTTCTTGCCTGTTCCTTTGGAAGAGTTTATAGCCACCCACTGCAGCACTCCAGACCTGGGAATGGTCTCACCATGTTTCCATAATGACAACTAAGTCATAGTTTGCCTGCTGTACAATGGCTTCCAGCTCCTCCTGTTCGTTTCCCATGCTGCAATCATGGGTGTAGATGCACTTCAGGTGTAGCAGGTGTAGTTGCACCCTTGCCTCACCCCCCAGTTTCACCATTGTTCCCCTAGACTCATATCTAGCAGGCCTCATTTTATCCCCTTCCCCCTTCATATATAGGTTAAGGCCCTCCCAACAAGCCCTGCCAGTTCCTGGGCTAGGGTCTATTACCCCCTTTGAGGCAGGCAAGACCCATCTGCAGCCAACAGGCCAGGTGCAAAGCAAACCATCCCATGGTCAGAAATAACAAAATTCTTGTGATTGCACCAGCGTCTTAGCCACGTACTTATGAGATGGGTTTTCCTGCTCATCTCAATATCCTTTCCTGCCACTGAAAGGACAGGAAAATACAGCCTCCATCCACTAACTGTCCCAGTCCCCCGAAGTCACAGAATTACAGAATTATCAAGGTTGGAAAAGACCTAGAAGATCATCTAGTCGAACCATTGCCAATACTTCCCAGCTAAATCATACCCCTCAACGCAACATCCAAACGTTTCTTGAACACTCCCATGGTCAGTGACTCCACCACCTCCCTGGGCAGTGCATTCCAATGCCTGACTACCCTTTCCGAGAAGTAATACTTCCTAATGTCCAGCCTGAACCTCCCCTGCCGCAGCTTGAAACCATTCCCTCTAGTTCTATCACTGATTACACGAGAGAAGAGGCCGACCCCCAGCTCACCACAACCTCCCTTCAGGAAGTTATAGAGAGCTATAAGGTCTCCCCTGAGCCTCCTCTTCTCCAGGCTGAACAATCCCAGCTCCCTCAGTCGCTCCTCATAAGGCCTGTGCTCCAGACCCCTCACCAGCTTCGTAGCCCTCTTCAACCACTTTACTGCTGCTGGCCTGAACTATCAATAAAGGATATTACCTGCCCCCGAGTGGACAGAGATACTCCCCCTTCCTTGCCCACCCACCAAGCACGAATTGCCAACACAGGCTACCACGCCACACCTTGCTTGCCTGTCCAGTTCGCGCCGATCCCGTGTCGCTCCGCCCCCTAGCGGCAGGTTTTATACACGGAGGGTGGCCCCGCTGCTGCTCCTGTCCCTGTGACGTCAGAACGCCGTTGCTACGCGGCGGACAAAGGAGAGCGGCGGTTGCTCCGTGGGAGGGCTGCCGCTCAGCCAGCCGAGCCCGTTTGCGGCTTTGGCACGGAACGCGTCCTCTCCAGAGCAGAGTACCTCGCCGAAAAGGCTGGTGTTGTGCTGTCTATTTGCATGGCTAGATAGCGTAACTAAAATTTCCAAACGAAATTGTTCTAATTACTGCATTAGAGCCAGTTTTGTCTTCTTTCTCAAATCACGTAAGAACAAAACTCGAAATAATGAAGTTGTGGAGGCTTCTGTTCTTCCCTGATTGATAGTCCAGGACTTAAGCCACACAGATCCTCCAGAAAAGGAAGTGTCGAGGCTTTCCTGACTAGATTCAGGCTATCTAGTTGGGCAGTCTTGTAGCTGTAGCTGAAATGTACTCAAAATCCACACCAGAGTGCAAGGGCAGTGATCTGTAGGAAAGTAACTCTGCTCAGCACTCTTTATGCCAATGCATGAGACCTGCCTCAAATGTTCAATGCATTTTCTTTTCTCACAGCAAACGTAAGTTCAACTTTGGGTAGCAGGCGTTCCATCCTCTTCTGAGCAAAAGGAAGCAAAGGTTACTACTGTTCTGGAAGCATATTTATTTACCTTTTATTGAAAATTTATATATTCTTTTGGCGTTTGACAAAATAACGAGTACTTGCACATTGCAACATGTGTTTTCTGTCTTGAAAATGATTCATCTTCCCGAGGAAGAGATGTGTCTGGCTCACTAGGAGCAGGAAATGGGTTGGAGTGTCCTAAATTTGAGGAGCCGTGAATGGAAGGGGAAGGGGAACCCCTTGCATAGATATAGTAGGACATGTGGCATATTGGGTAAATGAAGCATGTTGGACCATGAGCAATTCCAAGTCCTCCCTCATTCCCATTGTCCCTCTTTTCAACGAATCCATCTATGTCCATTGCGCACTGAGTGCTTGCAAAGAGACATATCCATCCTAGGTGGTACCCTTCTGAAGAGCCTCGTGGACCAGAAGCAATGTGTGTTCTTGGGAGTGTATTTTTTGACATATATCCTTTATTACAGATAGGTTATGCTAAGTGTTGCCATCAGGTACAACAGGGTGACTTTGAACCAAAAGAGAGGGATTTCTCTCTGGGAAACTCTTGCATGTTCTGGTAAGAAGAATTGGACTACCAACAATAAAAGAAAGAGGAGACATAATTCATGTCTAAAGATGAGAACTGGAGAAAATAAAGGAATGTGGGCCTGGTTTGGACTGGATTAAGTGGCAAAAAAAAAAAAAAAAAAAAAAAAAAAAGTGTAAAATCATATTACTGAAAGAGGAGGGAAGGAAGAATGCAGTTATCTAGAATAAGCACACACTACACAAGCCTACACCTATGTACCAGAGGCATGTTCATCAAGGGAGCAGGACTAAAGGTTATTGGTTGAATAGAATTCAGCTCTTTTGTTGCTTGCAATCTTGCTGTAAGCTGTCAGTTTGGAGGGGTTTATTGTGCAGCATGTCACAATCCTGCCAGTATGAAAGGCAGGATAGAGTGGATCAGCCTATATACCTGTAATTAGTGAAAAATAGTGGATCTATGCGCAATACTCAGACAGCAACTCCCATATTCTTTCTTCTGACCATGTTGCAACTTCGGTAGTTTACTGTGATATGTTTGACTGTATGTGCCAATGAGTTCTACAAGCTCTTCCTCCACCTCATAGATCATACAGGTGCACCACATTAAGGGAAGTGGCAGATACAGCTTAAAAAAAGTAGTGTGGTTGGATGAGAAAAGAGCTGGTGGTGAGAAGAAGTGGCCTAATGCAGCAGAAGAGCCTGATCAGACACATGCGAGATGCTTGTGTAAGTTGTCACTTACTCTAGTTTGTAATAGATAATTTGCTAGGGTGAAAGTGTCAGGGGAGGCAAGCTCATTTTTCTGTAGATGTAAGCTGAAACAGGCAGAACATAACAGTTTCATTTGAAGACTAGATTTGATGTGAAGGACCAGTCCAGACCTGATGGTTTATATCTCATTACAGTGTATTTAATTTCCTCTAGCAGTTGAGACAGATCCTTCTGCAGTCAACACAGCCTACTAGGAGTAGAAAGTTTGCATGCAAATAATTTATACCTTTTAACTCCTGAATCACTGCGCTAATCACAGCTCTGTCTTGGTAAATGCTGTCATGTTAATACTGAAGCTTGTTAAATATTTTTTCAAAGCTCTCAGTCATGTGGTTGATTCCCACAAATGTCAACAAGATACCAACTGGAGGTCAGCATGAGTCTAATGCCTCTGCCCAGCTAAGATCTTGAAACTTTATTACTGTAGTTACTGGATTCCTTTTTTTTCCTGCAAGGCTATGGTAACAGCACCGCGCTACTAGGAAGCCGTTCCCTGTGGAAATATTCAGGAGAACACAATACCCAATTCATTTCAATAATTTGTGTTCCTACAAAATTTGGCAAATCACTGTCCTTTCAGGCTCATTCTGAAGTAGACATGGTTAAATGACAGCTGGTGACATACAAAACTTGCAAATCATTTTCATCATATCCTTTCGATAATGTATGTTCAGCAGGTTAAATGTTTCAGTGCACCAAAAACAGGACCATTCCTTTGGCTTAAAAATATTGATTGCATATATAATGTTGATGTGCAATATCGAAAATTAAGCTACACAGTGTTTAAAAAAAATATAATCATGTTTCACTAGGCAATCCAATTACTTGAATATATTCAACAGTAAATCAGTTTTCTTGAAGATTCTTTTCTGATATGAATATGTTTAGTATACATACGCATCTTTGCATGCGCTGGCTAACATCTGTTTAAAGTAGACTTAAATGTTGCTGATTATGAAGGGGTTTTTGGCTTTTGTGATAAGATTTTTTTATTATTTTTTATTTTTTACCTTGTTCCATTTGCATACAGTAACAATGCTGTTTTGTCACGCTCTTTTTTTTTTTTATTTTGAAACCTTCTCAGTAACATGGTTGCTCTCTTAGTTAACAGCTGATTGTCAGTGCTTATATGAGCAGTATTTCAAAGGCAAGTTCTCTGACACTAATTTGTGGCTTGGATGGGTACAGTCTCGGCTGGGTAAGGAGCTGGCTGGAAGGCCGGGCCCAGAGAGTGGTGGTAAATGGAGTCAAATCCAGTTGGAGACCAGTCAAGAGTGGTGTTCCCCAGGGGTCGGTGCTGGGGCCTGTCCTCTTCAACATCTTTATTGATGACTTGGATGAGGGCATTGAGTGCACCCTCAGTAAGTTCGCGGATGACACCAAATTGGCAGGGAGTGTCGATCTGCCTGAGGGTAGCGAGGCCCTGCAGAGGGATCTGGATAGACTGGTGAGCTGGGTTGAAGCCAATGGGATGAGGTTCAACAGGACCAAATGCCGGGTCCTGCACTTTGGCCACAACAACCCCAGGCAGCGCTATAGGCTTGGGGCGGAGTGGCTGGAGGACTGTGTTGAGGAAACAGACCTGGGGGTACTGATTGATGCTCGGCTGAACATGAGCTGACAGTGTGCCCGGGTGGCCAAGAAGGCCAACGGCATCCTGGCTTGCATCAAAAACAGTGTTACTAGCAGGAACAGGGAGGTAATTGTCCCCCTGTACTCGGCATTGGTGCGGCCGCACCTCGAGTACTGTGTTCAGTTTTGGGCCCCTCACTGCAAGAAAGACATTGAGGCCCTGGAACGTGTTCAGAGGAGGGCTACGAAGCTGGTGAGGGGTCTGGAGCACAGGCCTTATGAGGAGCGGCTGAGGGAGCTGGGATTGTTCAGCCTGGAGAAGAGGAGGCTCAGGGGAGACCTTATAGCTCTCTATAACTTCCTGAAGGGAGGTTGTGGTGAGCTGGGGGTCGGCCTCTTCTCTCGTGTAATCAGTGATAGAACTAGAGGGAATGGTTTCAAGCTGCGCCAGGGGAGGTTCAGGCTGGACATTAGGAAGTATTACTACTCGGAAAGGGTAGTCAGGCATTGGAATGCACTGCCCAGGGAGGTGGTGGAATCACCGACCATGGGAGTGTTCAAGAAACGTTTGGATGTTGCGTTGAGGGGTATGATTTAGCTGGGAAGTAATGGTTGGAAGTAATGGTTGAAGTAATGGTAATGGTTGGACTGGATGATCTTCTAGGTCTTTTCCAACCTCGATAATTCTGTGATTCTGTGATTCTGTGATTCTGTTTCAGTACTTTTGTATGCATATATTCATGTTGTATCCAAAGTTAAAATCAGTTGAAATTACAGTTAAGAATCAATGACTTAAATTTTGTATCACATCATAAGGTTTTCTGCAATCTTAATTTTTTTTATATACACTATCATTATCACTGAATATGTAAGGAATTTTCCACAGAACTTTGCTTACTCGAGTGGGAAGAAGCAGAATTAACAAATACACTTTAAATGTACTGGTTTTGCATTATGCATTTGCGTGATTTAGGCCTTGTTCCTAAATTCAGATGCTTTTCTTTATTAAAAAACGACTGCCTTACCTTTATCTCTTTTCCAAGACACCTCTTACAATAGTGGCTTAGGGCTTCAAATGAATAACAATAAATTGAGTTTGATAGAAACATCAAATTCTTATTCCCATTTTACAGATAGGGTACTGAGTACATTTGCTACCTTTAGTACGTTGGCTTCAGATCAAACATCTACAAACTGACTTGATGAGGTGTTGAAGTATTCCATGTTCTGTGTTGTTTTGTTTCTTGTTGTGTTGTAAAAGGTTTTATAGGTCAGAACTAGAATCCTAATCTAATCAGTTGGAAAATGAGAAATGCATAACAAATGACAATTTGGACAAATTTCATGTTAAAGGATGTGTTTAGCACCCACCTGAAAATCCAGCACATGGGCTGGTATGGAATCTGGATCTGTGTTGTTCATTACTTTCCCTTTCTTTTTCCTTGTAACCATGTTATAAAGATCATATTTCCTCAATCACCATGCAGCTGCGGTTCATTCCCCAAGTGTACTCCATCTGGCATGCTGAATGAGGCATGGTCCTTTGGGAAAAATAGTTTCTGATTATGTTAATAAGGACTGTATTGCAGCACGTATGCACAAGGGGGCAACTCTCTCCTGCTACGATTAAAGGAAAGTTCTTCATCTTTGGAGAACAGGGGTAGTAATCAGAAGTAGTAATGAACTTGAGAGGTGTTAGGTTCAATTCGTGATTGTTTTGGAAGGGAATAGCTAATGAAGACATTTATGTATCTATTTATTTATTTTTTTATTCGAAGGCAGGAGGATTTCCTTGAGGGTAGAGTATAAAAGGTGATGTGGTGAGAAGAGAAGCCAGTTTTTGCAGTGTGCTTTCCCTAGGTTTCAATTTACTTCTCTCTCTAGGAGGAACTAATTCAGATCTGATTTGAATAATGTGTTACAGAGGTATTTCCATGCAGGAATTATCTACAATTCAGAAGTCATTGCTTGAGGGTGACCAGGTGGGAATTTAGTTATTGGCAGAGCAGTAGGTCAAAGGAATCATTTATCTGTCGGGAGTAAATATAAATTCTGTTTGAGGAATTACACCAACTTGTAACAAATGCATGTCACAGATCTGGCTTACTGTGGTTCAGCTATTTCTTGTTTGTTTGCATCTCTACCACTTTCACTGTATATGTGTTTTTATGGTATACCTATGTGTTGTTTTTAACAGAGGAAGCTTAAGATGCCACTAGGGAATTAAGGATTTATTGTCTCTGATTTAATGTAAATACAGTCACAAATCAACAGCTTAGAAACTGGGCAAGAGAAACAGGCAAGTTCTAAGGGGCAAGAATCTGCACTGTCTTCATTTTACAGCAACAAAATGTATTGTCAGATACAAACTCTGCCATAAACTATGCATCATATTGGGCAAACTCATTTTCATCGTATTGGAAAAAGCTGTTTGCTGTTCTAATCACTTCTGTGCTTTCACTCAAAGAATAAAAATAAAATGGAGAGAACAGAAACATTCCTCTAAGTAATAATAAATGTTTTTAAGATCTTGAAGGATCGCTTTTAAGCAAGGCATTGTTTCTAGAGATGCCTCACTAAGGAAATGCTACATCCCAGTAGCATTTGATCTCCCTCTGCCAAAGGTCCCAAAATATATTTGGATCCTTCACAAGGGACAAACATGCTCCATGAATTCCAGTGCTGCTTATTCTCTTGCAGGCCACAGCTGCACTTGGAAATAGCAGATAGCCACTGTCACTGGTGACCCAACCTTGTCAAAAGGAAGTCCAAGGTTGTGCATACTGAGCTTCACTTTGTGGAGTTTATAGGAACATTAAAATATGGATTTGCTGTTAGGACTTTTCTTACTTATTTGGAGTCACTTTACTGTTCCTTGATTTACGTTTTGTTGTCTGGTATCCAAAGTTTCCTTGCCTGACTCCCTTCCTTCCTTTCCTTTAATTAAACACTGTGCAATTGTCTGCAGGAATAAACACTTCCTGCCCTCCTCCCTTCTTTCCTCTTCCCATCTCTCCCCAAAGGAAAATTAAAGTGCTTTATTTTCTGTCATTATACTGTGTAATAGCCTAGATGTTTGGCGGATTGTCCTTAGTTTCTTGGCCATGAATTGGCAGAACTAAGCCCCAAATCCCGCACACATCAAGAAGGCTCACAAGGCCTGGGAAGCAGGAATGAGGAGCTGAGCACCCTCTGATGCTCTGCTGAACCTCAGACCCAACTGCAGGACTATCAGTTTCCTTTTTGTTTGGAGTTTCAGTCCTTAAGCAGAGCATCACTCTGATAGCGTAAACTTCTGCTGTAAGTGGAGGGGAGTAAGCATTGAAATGAAAGAAAATACCTTATTCAAAGTTGCCAAGGGTGAAATCAAATAGGTGCAGCAACTAATAGACTGAGAGAATGAGTTTTCCAAATTCATTCTGGAATTTGCCACAGAACAGCAACAAATCTTTGAAATATGTCTCAGGAATGAAGGCTGAGGAGAAAAAAATATTTTTCAATACATTTAGATCCAATCCATTTTACTTAGTTTATCAACTAACTGAACAGCTGACATTATCTTTCTCTAAGTATTTCTATTCTTACTGAGTAAAGTCTTAAAAATTTAATATTAATTTAAACTAAAATAATGTATTTTAAGTACAGTGATTTTAGAACTGTAATTGAAAATGCAACAATACCTGGCAAAATAACTGGCAAACTTCAAATGCATGATATATCTGAACTTCAGAGAATTTTGGCATTCATAAGTTTTTCCCTAAACCAATAAAGTATGTCTGGGCATTTTTTACCCCTGAAAAAAAAGTAATACTTTCATAACGTAAGGAAAGTATTTCTTCTAAAATATGGCCAGTAGTGTTTTATAAAATGACTAATGTGCCATCAATTAATGGAGAATATTTAATGTGTCATTTGCTCTTTCTTGAAACAAGCCAGGTTTTTATTTTCATTTAGGCTTAGGCTTGGACAACTAAAGGATGAGAAGTCCCACTCACTGAAATCCTGTATACTACAAAACACAGTATGTTTTGCTTGCATTTGTTCTGTTCTATTAAAATCCTAACAATCATTATGCTCTTAGATTTTTTTTTTTAATGCATGACTGTTAGAAATCCTGATGAAAACCAGTAAGAAGTTCTACTTCTCATGTGTAATTTAAAGATCCCCCTAAAATATCCTGTAAACGTTCGCTTGAATCCAATTTCATGTAGCGTGCCTGCTGGCAGCATGATTTATATCCGACCTGTAAAAAAAAGGCTAACACATACAAATAGAAGTGCAAAAAGCCACAACTCTACTATGATGTGCAGAATGCGCAGAACCGTAGTATACGTATTACTGTATCTCAGATGCCTTCATTTAAGGAGACTCAGTCAAATTTCCCCAGCTATGAATTATAAAAGATGTAATTATCCTAGGAAATAAAGCTGTTCCCACAGAATATGAATGCCTTTTCTTCATTAAGATTGTCAGTGACTGTTTTACAACTTACAGAGCAAGCATGCTTTCGTGTAAACTATCATCCTCACTTATATAGCAAAATAAACTGTATTGGCATTCTTGTTCTGAATTCATGCTCTCCAGAACACAGAAGAAGCAGTTTTATTCTTCATTGATCTATGAATAAGTCAGTTTTCAATTTGACGCCAACTGCATATCTGAGTTAGTGTCTTTCTTTAAAGCAACCAACCAATTCCACAGTAATTGTTGCACCAGGAAGAAATAGTTAAGCAGACTATAGGAGATGCGTATAGTTAGAAAGAGGCAGAAAATTCTCAATAATGGGCTCAACTGCAAGGCTTTTGTTTTCACTGAAATCTAATGTTTTGCAACATCCTTTCTTTGCCTGATGAGTAGATGTGACTGAATCTCCCTGTAGCAAGAGCTGCATGTGACTGTACTTACTGCAGGGCTCTGGGTTCTCTATGTGTTAATATGGACTGCATCTGAAACATTGTACATCCACCAGGGTGTTTACTGTGCTTTTGAAACAACCAAGCAGAACCAATTAAAATTCAACAACGCTGAAGTCAGAAACGCAGGCTTTAAATACTTTGCATGGTCTTCTCACTGGCAGCTGCTTTATAAAATCCTTTATTCTCGTGTGTTGTAATTCTTTGTTGTGTGATAATGCTTCTAATTTTAAATATCATCAATATTTTTAAAGACTGAAATTTTTCATACTGATTCATTTTGATTTCCATTCTTACAGCAAACTGAGTTAGTGGAAATAAGGTTGCAGGAGCTTTGTCAGTGCATGTGAGAGTAGAGGAAAAATGTGTTTGTTCTCAAAATGGATGCAAAGAGTAAGAATGAAATGAATCATTCTCATATCTTAGAAGAACAAACAAGGAAGGTAAACATCAAGCTATACGTTGAGATCATGATGAGATTATGTCTGCTGTAGCCCTATTATACACCATATTATACATATGGTGTTTTTTCATGTCCTGCTTAATATCTATCTATCTATATATATAAAATATAAATATATATTATATATAATTATATAATATTTATATAATATATAATATAATATATATAAAATATACAATATTTATATATTATAATATATATTATAATTATATATAAATATAAATATTATATAAATATATATAATATATATTTTCATATATAAAATAATATATTATTATATATAGAATTATAATATATAAAATATATAAAAATAAATAAATAAATATATAATATATAAATAAATAAATAAATACAAGAAAACTGTTTTAGTAATAAGACTGGAACATATATTTTCACAGTCCTTTTCAACAGTGTCCAAATTTGAATGACCATATTTAGATAATAAAAGTTCATGCCTACTTAAAAAAATTAAGGATATATCCTTATCTTTTAGATGATAGACTATTGTGTTTAGCTTCCTCTTTCTTTTTGATCTAAGAGCATTGTTATATTAGAGAACTTTCTTCATTTTGTGTTTAGTGTGATAATGTTAATGTTTGAGAACTGCGCATTTCCTCAGTGAAGTCTTTCTTTATAACTTGTAGACCCCAGGTAACCACTATCTTTCTTCTGTCGAGATCAATCATTCTATTTCTTCTGCAATTGCTGACAGTTTCTCTGTGGCCTTCATTTCCTCTTATTCCTCTTCTTGTGTGAGCTCCTTTCATGAAGGCAGCAGCATTACTTTTATAAAAGCATAGTGAGTGGAATATACTTGTGGCTAAATTCAAGATGATGATAGGAATTCACTAAGCATGGTAAGAATTCACGAGTGACATTATAACTTTAATACAGCAATAGGTGTATGCAACTGCACTGTACTAACATTCACGAAGAGTGTGTTATAGTAAATATATGCTATTGATGTAATGTCACCGGTCAGCAATTATTTTTATGTGCTTGGTTATATTTCAAATCAGAGTACGGAGTACTTTTAAATGCACTGTTAACATATGCAGGTGATAACTACCTGTGTGTTACTCTGTATGCTTAAAATGACAAAATTTTGGTTTGTTTGCATCTTGAAAAGCTGGAAAGAGAAATACAACAAAGTTGTGAGAAAAAAAAAAAGAAGAAGAATTGATATCTGTCGAAGAGACAAGACAGCAAAAATAAGATGAGCATAGCAACATCTCAATTTGCAGGACTCTTTCTTTAGTAAACAGAAGACACAGGTGTGGTTGAATCCCTTTTTTTCTTTCTTTTTTTTGCCCTAGAACATGAAGTGTGAGTGGAACTAGTATTGTAATTTCTTCCTTTTTGGCTACAGAGTAAAAGCAGGATAAAATAATGAGAGCAAGAAGCAGGAAGTTTTGGCATGGGTAGAGAAAAATGATTTTTTTCAGTCTCCAGCACCTCTGAAAGTTGAACTCAGAGAGGAAGAGGTCAAGAGAAGTGCAAGAAAGATGGAAGATCTAATGAAAGAGGCAGAAGAGTAGTGGAAATAGAAAATAAAAATAAATATCAAAGAGAAGACTAAAGGAAGGATCAACATTGCTAACTAGTTTTTGTTATGTGAAATCTAATGTGTTTGGTGTCCAAGAGAAAACACAAAGCAGGTAAGAATTCCTGTATATTCCATTCTGAGACAATGTGCAAGATCCCATCTTTGATGGGATTTTTGGGTAGATTTTTTTTTTTTTTCTAGTCATGTTATTGCTGTTTATTGCAGTGATCTTTTTGTTTCCTTTCTTAGCCTATAATTTATTTTGTGGGCTGCATAGCTCACGTTTACTGCCATTTACTAGCACTTTTTGTAGATTTTCCTCTTGTTAGGGTGTAGTCTTTTTCTGTGTTAGCATAACTTCACCTTTCTTGGGTAGAGCCAAATGCATTATTGAAAACATTAGGCTCTGTGGCGGTGCCTATGTATTGCTTACTGAAGAACATGCCCAAGGGCTCTGCTGCCACATTATGTCTGGCTCAAAAACAATAAACCTTTTCAGCAATTGGGTGGAAAACTTCTTGAGGAAATGTTGAGAAAAGCTGTACTAAGGCTGGCTCAAGGCAACAGGCAAAATAGAATGCATTTTCCAGCAGGGTGGAAAAAAAGGGAATTCATGCTTTTCTACCCCCAGAGAAGCCAGCCATATTAATGAGTTCCAGTATTCCAAAAGGCTTTCTATCTTCCAGTTCCCCCTTATTCACCCCAATATTTTCCTCTGGAGATCTGCCAGTATTTTCTTGCCCTTTGAATGTCACTAGAAATTGGCTATTGCTGCCAAAGGTTCTTTAGTATTTGAAAATTCAACTTGAGGGAGAGATTGAGCTGATACAGGTTTAATCAGGTCTACAAAATACCGATTATACATTAGAAGTAGCAGATTAGGTTTACTAGTTCATTACACTTGTTCTTCAGACTGGCAGTATTCTGATAAACTTATCAGTTTCTTTCTCCCTTCATGTCAAGAGAGTGAATAGTTCCACAATAGCTGATGAAGAGTGACAGTGAGTCTTTTTACCTTCTTTCAATTGTTAATCAGGCAGCAGAAATGAAGGTGCCAGAAGACAAACTGCTGGTAAATAGAGCAGAATAAGTGTCAGGCATCAGTAGAGACTGCAGACATATAGGACTGACCTATGGAATACTCTGGGTGGTAGTCTCATAATAGCTTGTTTCCTCAGGTTCATCCCAGCATATTTCTAACGGGAATTAAAAAAAACCCACAAAAACAACAACAACAACAAAAGCCTCTCTCTAGTAGGCTCGATGTTGTGAAGAATGGAATATGAAGCTAAGAAATACTTACAGTTTCATAATTTAACAATCATTAGAGTTTTACTGAAAAGGAGTAAACTATTCAGCAATCTGAAAGGGTGGCTGATTATTTGAACTGTAAGTATAGGCTTTCCTCCAGACTTCAGTAGCTTGAGTGGAACCTTTTGCTAACCACCTATTTTGGAGTCCAGCTTCTGAAGTGAGAGGAACAATGCTGCACTGTAAAATCATTTTGGAACGGGCCAGATGCCTGAAGATCTGTTCAAACCTTCAGCAGATTGTGTTTATAAAAAGAATGGACAGACCTTCAGCTTTCAAAGAGATGTGATAATGCCTCTGCTCACCTGTTTCTTATTTCCATTTACAAGTGGTACTGACCCAAATTTTCTTACACAAATTAGGTAGTCCTTTCATTTAAATTAGCAGTATAAATTTTGCAGTTAACTGTGAGCTACCCCATGCAGGACAACTGAATGCAGCCTTTGGAAGTTTAAGTTGACCTCTTTCCAGGAAGAGATGAGGTACAGTAACAACCAAGTGGGGCTTCAAACCAGCAGAGGTGCATCCAAAAGAGAATGTCAGGCAAGAATTTCATATTCTTTTGCATGATAAAATAAGTGTGATTTGTGATAAAATGCATGTGGGGCAATCCAATCTCACCAGTTCTTTTTTTCAACTATCATATTCTAAGCAGATTTTTTTTGTTTGGGTAGAACACCAGTAAAATAGAATGTGAATCTACATCACAGCTTGTAGGCTTAGACCCAAAATCTGTAAAATACAATTAAGTGCTTGGAGGTCAAAGATCAAATGCTTGTATTATTCATGACACACTTCTACTTCACAAGAATTTCAGTTATTGTCAGTGTTCATTTCAAATCCGAAACATCTGATTGAAACAAAAAGTTGTGATAAGAATATTTGCCTTTCAGACATTTTTCTTCAGCTTTTATTTTCTCTCCGATTCGTGTGCCCAAACACCTGTACAAACCTCACCTTCCAAAGCCTTTTTATTTTCTGAAATGAACATTGCTGACTGCATGGGTGAGATGCAGATTGCCAGCTCCTTATGCAGTACACTTCATTTACACTCTGGTCATCAGGTCTCTCTTTCCACAGGCAGATTTCTGTGATGTCAAAAGCAATGACAAGGACTCATTGGCAATGCCTGCAGCAAGCTTGCAGTGCAAGACAAGTGGACAGGTTTTTGTCAGTTGCCGCAGCCAGTTTGGCAAAGATAGATCATATATTTTCCTGCAGTACCTTGCTTAGTAATGAACTTTGGAGCCTAGACTTTTCGCTAAACAACATCTCTTTTACTGAATTTTTAATGATAAGAAAAGTCATGCATCTTTAATTTTTTATTAATTTCCAGTTATTCTCATTCACTGTTGATTTTATAAAGCAGCCACTAAGATTATAACATATCCATACATGCTGCTGCCTTTCTTGCTTTGCCAGGATTTAAGCACTTTTTATAGCTGCTCCTCCTTGCCCCTTGTTTGGCCTGCCTTAAACTGGATCTCTAGGGAATTAAGTGCTGCATAAGCAATCTTTTTCAGTATTCCGTGGCTTATCATATATCCCCTTTATGACTTTATTTTGTGCTTCTCTCTAGCAGGAAGCAGTAATAGATGCTGTAAATCTCCTTTTATAATGTCTTCTATGTATTACACACATCTAATGGAGCTGCATGTCATACTTTGGTTACAGTGGCCATTGCTTCACCGTGTGTGTTTAATAACCTGCTATATATTAGAGAACTAACATCGGTTGAAGAGCCTTTGCACTTCACCACTGTGGTTGGTTAAATCAGAAAGGATGAAGATGGTTGAGTATATGCAAACATGTTCAAAATTCTGTATGAATGATAAATACTTCTGTATTGCAAAAATCCTAAGTGCCTCTGCAGTTTTTTTCCGTCTGCAGCCGTTTTTAACAATGGAACAAGATCTTTCTTTGATTTTGTGGCTTGGAGGAGGGCAATTTTTTGAACAGTATGAGAAAAGCAGATCTCTAATGTTCATCAAAATTCCACATTCACAAAAACTGCAATTTAATGAGAAAACTAACCTCATGTAAGCAAGTAAATGTAGAAATGCAGTCCTTCATATGATTAATTAATCCAAATACAACTATCTCATATCTTTCTTCACAATTACCTTACTTACATACATAGGCACACTCACACACATGCACACGATTACATTAGCTCAGTATGATTCTATGTAAAAATATAACAGTAGTTAATCCTCCACGAGCAACATGCATGTTTCAATGATCTGTGGTTTCCATTACACTTGTAGTGTTTTCTGTTTCTCGTAAGGCAAATGAACTGACACTTCATTTCCTATACAGTAGACCACAACAGACATCTCATATACTGCCCAGTGAACCTCTGGCTCTATCTTTCTAGTATGGTCAATGAGGTTTATGTTTCCTGTGCTCCATACCCGATGAAAGGAAAAATTCAAAGAATTTCTATAATCTGCCAAACTCTACTTTCTTTTCCTGCCAGAACTTTCCACGTGGGGAAGTATCTGGACAGAATAAGAAACATTCAAGGAAAAAAAAAAAAGGCAAGGTCTTCCATAAAGCTTAGCCTTGCAGATCATGGGCATCCTTTGCAGAATATTTGTTTTGTTTAATTGTTATGTGTTTCATCAAACTGTTGAAATTAGATTTTGATTTCCGACTGTGAGCTTCTGTTGTGTTCAGAATAATATATTCAACAAAAATCCAAAGTTCTGTTTGTGATGGAAGGTATTAGCTCTTTGGATATACAGTGTCAGGAAAAAAAAAAAAAAGACAATATATTCTGTCAATAATACAGTATGTATCCCTCCCCCACTCATTTTTTTTTTTTCACTATCATAGATGGACATTGCAAATACTAGGTACCACTGAATGGACTTTAAAGATTGTTTTTGCTCTTGGTAGCATGGTGTCCTTAAGTGATCTTAATTGCGTGTAAATTGCAGCTTTTTCAGTCATCCTTTCATTTTAATAACCATCGCTGTAAAGCTGAATGATGTCTGTAGTACCATTTGTTGATGGAAAGATCATTCCTAGTATAAGCTGTACAAATAACAGCATCTTTGAATTTGTTTGGGTTTTTTTGTTTGTTGTTGTTGTTGGTTTGTGGTTTTTTTTGTTTTTTGTTGTTTTTTTTTGCTTCTCTGTTTGATTATAGTGTATTGCAAAGGATATATTGAAAGTAAGTTCCCACTTTTAGCCTGGGTCTAAGGAAGAAAGCTTCACGACCACATTATCGGCATGAGCACACAAATCTTTCTGCCATCCCCTCTTGATAACAAAAGATGCTTGCCTATTTCAGCTTGATATGACAGAGAAATAGCTCTCAAAGACATTTTCTTCCTATGTATTGAAAAACAAAAGAGAAAAAGGTAGTTAGGTTGAGAAAGAGACCACAGAGAAGAAGGAAAACTGCAAACATCCCATTAAACTGAGAAGAATGCATGCAGAACTGGCACATTGTAAACTACACTTGGTGTATTTCAACTGAATACAGAATTACTTTTTTCCTCTGGCAGTGAATGTAGCGGTACATATTCCTATAAAACTGCCCTAGCTGGCATTATGTATGAAGCTTCTTAGGCCGAAATTGGGAAACACTGTACTTACCCACGTTGACTTTTGTGGGTACAATAGGTATGCAGACATCTGAAGAATGTTTTATTCCTGTGAAACTGCTAGACTATCTGTTCCCAGCATTTTAAGTTTTGTGCATGATGAAAATCCTTCCAGTTCCAAAACTCTATCAAATCCTGTATTTGTGTAAATGTGCTTCCTTATTTTTTTTTCTTTTCAGAATTAACCTTCCAGTATCATTAATATTCTACAGTGAATTATCATAAGAAGCAGAAGCAAATTGCAAATTTTAGGAAGTTTAGTAATTCATTGTTCTCTCCTATGATCTAAAAAAAGGAAATTGGCCTTTTGGAAAGGCCAGTGCCTAGCACGTACTCAGTGACTAGTCATCTAAGATAAAGGCTGTTGTTTAAATTTATAAACGTGGTAGAAGTTTGTTCTAAATAGACAGTCTCGTATGGCAGAAGGATCATTTATTTCTGAACTGTTAGTAAGCAAAGTTGTCCAAGAAAATAGTATATATTAGAGATACAGTAAATAGTAGCACTGCATGAGACTCTAAAAGGTTTGAGTGAACTGCAGCAGAACTGAAATATCCCCAGTACATCAACATTGACAATAGCACCTTGTTAGGACACACACACATGCTGAATTCTATAGCACTTGCCTGTTATTTTCTTTCCTTAGGCTGCTTGTTTTCTGTACTAACAGTACATAGATCCATGATTCAAAACTCAAGTCAGAACAAATTGTAGCCTCAGTTGGAGGTGGAGAAACAAAGACCACAATACATTTCTGAACCAAGTGTTGCACAGAGTACCCTTTGCATGAATTTAACATGGAGCAGCTTTTCTACTATTGTGCAAAATATTTAGGCAAAGATTTATAAGTAGCTACATAGGTCGCTCTGAAAGTAGTGCCTGATATTTATTTCCATGGAAACTACAACAGATACAAAGAGTATAATGATGCTGTTTAGATAGAGAAAATTCTTAGCTACAAAACACAACTTTTGAGCATAGTTACTGCCATTAGATGTAGGTTTTTCACCAGTGATGAACAATAGCCTGCAATCTGCACTCATATAAATCTGCACCAGAGGAGCTGACCACTGTTTCATGGCTTCTATGGTGGCGTCATTGCTAGGAACAATGAACATTGTTCACTGGGAACATTGTTGCCCATACAGTCTGTCTTTCATCATCCTGAACAGATAGAAGTCAGACGGTGCCAAATCCAGACTATATAGTGGTTGTGGTAGGACAGTCCAGCAGAGACTGGTGATGTGCTTCATGGTCTTTGAACTGATATGGGACCTTGCAATACTGTGTTTCAAGAGAAAGGCTGTCTTCTCCGACCTAACTCTGGATGTTCAAGCCTTCAGCTTAACGTCATGGTGTAGTGGTCAGAGTTGATTGCTTGGGTTCCAGAAAGATCACTCCTTTCCTATCCCAAAGGACAGTGCACATCACTTTACCCACTGAGGAGAGTGTCTTGAAGTTTATCTTTGAAGGGGAATTCATGTCACCACTCCATGAACTGTCATTTTTACTCCAGCCCAGACTGGTGACTATCACTACTAATGATGTGATCCAGGAAACTGTCACTTTCAGCCTCATATTGTTTCAGTATGTTCTGACAAACTGGGTTATGATGTTCCTTCTGCTCCTGTGTGATAATTCAGGGGACAAAACTGCTGCAAGCTTTATCTAATCCCAGTGTTGCCACCACTGATTCCAACACATTGAAGTTGATATTCAGCTCCATATACAGCTCTCTGGTCATAATCCGCTGCTTTGTGTGGATGAGCTGATGAAGATGTTCTTCATCTCATGATGTGGCAGCTGTGATTGGCCATCTGGAACGTGGCTTGTATTTCATGTCTCTGTTGTCACTGCTGAAACACACAATCCACTGCCTTACTGTGTTCACATCCACTGTCTGGTCTCCAGAAATGTTCAGCAAGCATCAGTGAATGTCACTGGCTGCCATTTTTTCCTCACTGAAGAATTGAATTATACACCTTTGCTACATCAGCACTTGCATGACAGATGCTGTTTCGTCAGGTGGCCCCCCTGCTGCCATCTGTCACACAGCAATGTCAGCAGGAAGTTTCAACCACTGCTGCTATTCCATGAGTATCCATCATGGGTCAACATACATAATAAAATTGGAAGCATTACTTTCAGACCAGCCCTTTTACAGTAAGCTCAGAAAGAAATCAAGGACTTGTTTTTTGCAGCTGACTTATTTACAAACCACCCTTCAATGTTCTTGTGTTATTTGCTGTTATACTCTAGATTATGTTACTATGAGTTAATACTTTAATTCAATTTATTTTATAAATGGATCACAGTATAAATTTCTTAGTACTACGTTAAAAATAAAAATTGTTTTCTTCATCTCTGAATGATTTTTTTTTTCTTTATGCAGAGTCCAGGACAGGAATGATCTCTTTGATATTGTTCAGCTGGGAGGGTAGAGTAGAAAGTGGAAATAATCCATCATTGCAACCAAATCTCAGAGTAACTGAAGCTATATTATCTTCAGATCCCAATTTCAGTACCTGTTAATTGTTGGAATGTTAGTTATCAATCTGATCGGTGTTGAGTGACACTCTGTCCACAAACACACTGATTCAAGAAAAATACAGGTAACAGATACACATATATTTTATCACTAAAAGTAGAGATAGTAGAATTATATTTTCTGTGAAGAAAATAATAAAAATTCAGCATTCAAAACTACCTGTGTACACTTAACCTCCTCCTTGTAAAAAATTTAGTATTTCTTTTATGGATGGACTGTATATCTTGCCTGCCACTCCCTCACCCCCATTTTCTTCATGGTGTGTGTGTGTGTATTTTGTTTTGGTTTCCCTGTGGTTTAAACTTTTTAAAATAAAAATTTCTCATTCTTTTCCTGAGGCACTAAGTGATGGAGGCTGTCACCCTCCTGAGGCACTTTTCCCATGGCAGCTGGGACTGTTGAAAAACGGAAGCTGATTTTAAGATTTTTTTTGCCTAATGTCATCCACTACATCTCCATACAACTTCCTCTGAAAGATTGAAAAGCTCCATGCTTTATTAAGTTAGTTCTAAACCCTTGAGAAGGTGAATATACTGAACTTTTATATCCTATTTTTTCCCAATTCTTTATTATTTTTGCAGTTTTTAACTTTTCTTTTTCTTTTTTTTTTTTTTTTTTTTTTTTGTATTTTTATTTCATAAGGAAAACTAGAAGCCAGAATTGAAAACAGTGTCTCAGCAGGAGTCTGCTCACACAGGCAAAAGCACTTTGCTTCTTTTACTTATTGCACTGAGATTTCATGTTGAGTCTGTTACTTCTGACAGCCTGAGTCAATAGTTTTCTGACTCACTAGTTTCCTTACCTGTATCATCTTTTCTCTGTACTATCTTCAACTATACTAAGTTCATTTAATCTGACTGGGACCATTTAACCAGTGGCTGATGGTCTCACCGTTCTGATTATTCTAGTAATATTATTACTCACGGGAGTGATGCAGTACCGCTATTGAAGTTGGTGATGGCTGTGTTAAAACGTTACAACTGTCTCCTGTTTCACCCTGTAGATATAAGCTTATGCAGAGTGGGGGGAAAAAAAAATGCAGAAAAGAGAGGAGGGGGAAAAAAAAACATAAAAGAAAGAAAATACTGTTAGAGGATAGAAAATGAGAAAAAAGTCTTGATAAACACATAACTTTGATTACAGCTGGATTTTTCAGATTTACTGATTTTTCAGATTTATTGACTCAGGAGGCTAATTTCTCTTTGCAAGCACCGCTTTCTAAACTCTGCACAGTCTGCATGCTTACATTTAAACTTTTTTTTTTTTTTTTTATCTCCAAAGCAAGTGGATTACTGGAATTATCTCTGAGACTTTTCTAGTTCCCAAATAAGACTAAAAATTCTCAGGAGAGTTTTTCATCCTCTAAAATTGGCTGTGACCAGTTAACACTGCGCTAGAATACCTAGTTGAGTTTTCTGTACATTAACGTTTTCTGGCACTGCTTAGTTTACAGCATAGACTAAGTAACATTGAAAGCCTTTGAACCATCTCTGTAAGGTAATGAGGACACACACTGTCAAAAACCCGGTATTCTTTAGACATTTTCTTATATTATTGATTATCAAAAGCATTCTGGCTTGGGCTTTTTGTACCTTGCAGGGTACCAATCTGAGACCACTTGGACCTGCTTGAAGCAAGTGAGTATTTGTCAGGTCCAACACTGCCCTCAGAGCTGACCCAGCTATGAGCAAGGGTTGGACTACAATTTTATAGCACCTTGGACCTGGAGCTCAATACGGCTAATTTTTCCAAGCCTTATAGCATAAGGCACTGCAGCTGCAGATCTGGAAATACTGAGACCAAACAGTAGATATGAGCACCGTGAGGCAGTGTGTGGTGTCTTTCAGCTGTGGTGACAGACGCAGTGGATCACCTCCACTGGTACAGATTGTTATAAGCGCTGCATGCAGGCTCCTATTCATCACTGGTGAAAATGCAGAGCTAATGATGGTGACTATGTTGCAGAACAGTGTTTTGTAGCTGAGAATTTGCTCTACCAAACAGTGCTACTGTGCTCTTTTTATCTGTTGCAGTTTCCATGGAAATAAATAGCAGGCACTACTTTCGGAGCATCCTACATATCTTCTTTAGAAGTTTGAGGGACAAAAAGTTGTTTTGTCTTCACCGGAGACAATACAAAAAAATTGTGAAAAAATCTATCAAAGTCAGTTATTAGATTTCCAAGTCAGCAGTCACAGAAGCAGAGTGGGAAGGATTGCTTAGAATTTCTTTGGATAAACATGAGTTCTTTGGTAAATATAAAAGGAAAACATGCTGCCTTGGTAAATGCAAATTATGACACAGGTTGTTTTTGCTGCCAACCAGGCTAATAGGCTACTTATAGATGGAAGCAAGAAAAGTGAACTTGAATTGAAAGCCAAGAAAAGGCCAGCAGAGGTAATTTTTAGAAAAAAAAGAGTAGCATAACTAGATCAATTCTATAATTATTTCTGCATTAAGTGTGTAATTGTTTCAATAACATTGATATTATAGTTTAGGAATAATTACAATATTTTACTACTTACAGATTTTTAATGATAAAATTAAAAGGCATACTTTAAATGCATGTAACTCATTCACAAAGGGATGTATGGTGTTTGCTCACATAGAATGTAATCTCTATAAATTGTTATTGATGTAATCAATATAGTTAAGTCATAGGACAAGAGAAATGCATTGTTCCCTAAGAGAATTAGAGAACAATTAGAATTATTATTATGGTTATGTTGTTTTTTTTTTTGCTATCTAGATTATACAGGGAAAGGGGAACTTCTAAAATAAACAGTGAGAGTCTGTTGTCATCCTTTCCTACTCATATACTATCTCAAAGACAGCTTCAAAAACCTGCCTAGGCTCACCACTATTCCATATTTACAAATGTGGCTGAGAAATGCCACATGCTCCTTCACAGTCACTCTTCATTGATCTGTGTTTTGTTTAGCTTTACCGTTTATGATACCGTATCAAGGAGTTCATAATATTAAGCTGTTCATTTTATTTTAGTTCCATTACAACTGTTCATTTTATAGGTTTTAAGAGAGCATCATCGCCTCACATAAACTTACTGAAAATAAGAAAACACAGCAGCGTGTCATGCATTGGCTTGCAGTGATAAAATTCTCATACGCAGATTTCACAGTGCATATGAATTTCAGTAATACTGTGAGTTTGCAGTTACATTAAACACTTTACAAAAGATAAATTCAAGTTGAAACTAACATGATAATCAACTTTCTACATTTTTGGTAGTGTAATTTGTTTTTGCTCTTCTATATATGCAGTGTATTTTGGCATGGAATAAATACTCTCAGTTTGTTATGTCACATGAAACTGTTGGGATACTAGGGATAGAAAAGTCCTTTTAGATATCATCCTTAGGAGAAAATCTATACCGAAAAAATATGGGAAATATCTGGAGATGTAAACATGCCCCCAAAATAAGGCATGTTATAGGAATATGCTCTCTTTTGAGGAAACCGTAACCAGAATTTTAGAGTAATGTCCTTTCCTTTTAATTATGAAATAGTGATCAATGAAAAAATTTAGCATAAAGGTATAATTCTGTATATTATAGGTTGAGTGAACCATTTGATCCATTTGCTGAAAAGCCAGTGTAAAATGAGTCTTCAATATTAAGCCGTCCTGAGGGTATAAAAAATAACGTTCCAGGCCTGCCAAGGCTTGATATAAACAGTAAAACACATGGTCTGGATACATACAGAAGTGAGTCCAGTATATTCATTAAATAATACTAAGTGCAAATAGCAATAATGTTAAGAATACTCCTACAATCTTCCAAATATTTGTGTGTCTGACTGGTTCTGCTGCTGAGCATGAGACAGCAGGCAAAACAGAAACCTTAAGCTATGTGAGACAAGGCATGTTTATTCTGCTCCAAAGCCATCTTTTTGTAAGTATCTGGGCTAGTAAAAGAAATGGTTATTCAGAGAAATAAAACTACTAACAGAGAAATATTAAAGCCAACAGGAAAGAAGCTGCCAAGTTAATCAAGAAGATTGTTCTGGGCATCTGTCCCTGAACATAACCTTGAAGAGTTACATTATGAAGTACCCAGCATTACTTCTGTGAAAATGAAACCAAGCTTAGCTTAGATTCTCATTACAGTCTAAAGCTGCTGACTTCTTGAAGCATTTGACTATGGCAATTTCTTAAAAAATTTGATTCCAAGAAAAAAATCTCAATTTACATTGGGTAGATATCCCGTAAAATAAACTACTGTTTTCTTATTGAAAACTCTGTTTTCTTATTGAACTATGAAAAACAAAAGTAATACATGAACAAAAAAATTATTCTAGTTTATCATCTTCCTTACTATTATTATTATTATTATTATTATTATTATTATTTATTAATAATCATTAATAATATAATAATATACAATAATAATAATTATATTAATTATATTAATAATAATAATAATAATAATAATAATAATAATAATAATAAAAGGTGGTAGAGGCTGGACCACACCAGCTTTTCAAGAAAGGAGGTCATTAAAAATCTGCTCATCAAAGCTGTATCACCTCTTAATGAGTCTGTGTTCTCAGATTTTGTGTTTTTATAGAAGAATTTTAGCCAGTTCTTGCAGAACATGCAGAAAGGAGAATCACAAATGAGATTTCTGAAAGCCATTTGACTTGCCTTCTACCTGGCATTTTCCGTGCTGTATGGTCTCAGCCCAGTTTTGTTCACTGTCTTTGATACAGACAACTTTACAAGATCAGATGACATTTCACTTCCACAGTGTCAGAGCACAGTACAGTTCAACACTTTGTGTATCTGCCTCCCTTCTATGTCACCAGTTCACTTCTTGTCTACAGAAAGTGGCTTTGAACAGTCTGTCCTTCACAGTTCACAAAGGATATCCAAGCATATGTTGAGTACATATGTGTGTAGCTGATGCTACAGAAAATCTGATTAATTCAGTCTAGAATTTCACAGTTTTCTTGGGTTTTGTGAAGGAGATCAAGTTGTGCCTGCATCTGCAGGTAGGTGGCATGGGGTAGAAAACAGTGAGATGCACTTTTGTCTACAGTGTTCCTAACTCTCTGCCATACAGCCAGAAAACTGGTAAGTACTGAGAGGCAGAAGTAGCAGAACTCTAAGTTCTCAAACCTCCTTTGATTCTTTCCAAACAAAAGTTGTTTGTCCCCTCCCCCTCCCCCTGTCCCCCCCAAAAAAACACCACAAAACAAAACAAAACAAAACAAAATTATTATTTATTGCTGTAGTCAGAATAATATACTCGTTTTTGAGGGTTTTTTTAATCCTAAAAAATACCCTTCACTCATACCCAAGAATTCAAAAATGTTATGGAAATATATAGAGAACAGCTGGCAGCCACTTAGTGTAACTCAATTAAATTTAAACATTAGACTTCAAAGAAAGCTCTGATTTTTACCTAGCTTAAAATTGAAATTGATTGCTGGGTTTCCTTCACAGGGTGTTTTGCCTGAAAAACATACAGATTTAGAAAATTCAATTAAAAAAATCCATCCATATAGGATATCCGTGAGAATAGAAGAGGCATGGAACTTTTCACTGAGGAATTCTGAAATATGCTCTTAGGAAGCAAGAAAAGTATTTCCTGCACTTGCTTTCTTTCCCTACTTATTCTGTAGCTGATAATGTCTGAGACAGCACATCTGAGCAGAAACGGCTTTAATCTTTTTTTCTGAGCTCTAGCACAGAAAGTATAGATTTCCTGTGAATGCAAGGAGAATATTTGCTGGAAACAGGAATAAACTTGGAATTCAAATTGTGTTCCAAGATCATTTACTTTCAACTGTAAAAGTTTGAAGACATCTTAGAATCCAATGAGCTTTACAGACCGATGTTAGCTTGTGTCTAAAGCATGTACACATCTTGTTAAATGTCTTGTTAAAGGGTAATAGCAAACATAACCAGGAACTCCAATTTTCGTGATCTGTGAGGCCTGGTTAAGATCTATATTTCTTTGCTTTCTAAGAATAAATGTAAATGAGATAGTTATTGAATTATATAGAAAAGGGAGGAAGGGAAGATTTGGTAGAAGAATCCAGGCTGGATACAGAAGAAGATGGCTATGGCTGGATGTGGCTCTGGGCAGCCTGGTCTGGTGCTTGGCGACCCTGCACACAGCAGGGAGGCTGAAACGAGACGATCATTATGGTCCTTTCCAACCCAGGCTATTCTATGATTCTATGATAAGAAAGGGAAAGATAAAAAAGAAGGGAAAGGAAAAGGCCTTATTTTTACAGGGAATACAAAATGTATGTGTTTCTAACCATGGGTTAAACTTTTAAAGATAATTAGCCTAACATGTCACTCTAGATTGCACACTTGGGCACCAGTGTCCATACTTACTGCATTAGAATGCTTAAGAGTAGGTGATTAATTTGTGTTAAGCATGAAAAATAATGTGTGCATCTAGTGCATCCTAGATCAAAGTATCCAAAATTTTGAGTGCAACACCATCCATACAGCCATTCATTCAGCTGATCCATTCTCTTCCTTTGACACAGCTCACAGACTTCTACTGGTAAAATCAAGTCAAACACTATTTGTGCTCCCAATCCTTTCAATATCCTTCTTTCAAAGGACATAAAGTTTCTTCTAATATTTTGCAATTTCCTTGTCACAGCCTTATATAAACCATCTTGAAGGAGCAAGGGTGGATAGCAGTTCTCTGGTTTTATCAGATCCAGTAGCCTCTTCTTGTTGTCCCAAATGCAGGCCTCCAGGAGGGAGAAACCTCTTTAGAGAGATTATCAAGGTAGCAAATGGGTGTCAGTGAAAGGACTGTTGAGTCCAGACCCTGTCTCCACATAGAACCACAAAAAATTCAAACCCTGCTTCTGAAAGAGGTGTCCAAACGTTCCTTCAGCTCCAGCAGCTCGGGGCCGCGCCCACCGCCCTCTGGTGCAGCCCCTTTCCCTGAGCCCCAGATGCCCTTCCCCTGGCACAGCTCCATGCCGTTCCCTCGGGCCCTGTCGCTGTCACACAGAGCAGAGCTCAGCTCTGCCCTCCACTCCCTGCGAGGAGCTGCAGCTGCCATGGGGGCTCCCCTCAGCTCCTCTGCTCTGCGCTGAAAAAAACCAGATACCTCAGCCATTCCTCATATATTCTGCCTCTAGACCCTTCACCATCTTAGTAGTCCTTCTTTGGATACTCTATAAATCTCTCATATTTTCATGTCTTCCTTACAGCGTGGCATTCAAAACTGCAGTACTCAAGGTGTCATTATTAGAAAAATATATTGATATGAAGAACTATTGAAACCACTCACCACCCAAAGACAAAACAAAGCAAAACAACAACACAGAAAATGATAGACTTTTTTCATTGAAAGGCAAATATTTTTTTAAAGATTATTGCACCTGTTGCTTTCAGTGTCTGAGGGCACTTCTACCACATCTCAACAATTCATCCACAGAATACAATAGGGCCTTAAATTATACATAGCACTAAGTAAACAGTAATCAAATGGAAAATGGCACGTCAGTAACCAACCTGCCTTAATCATAAAGAACCCTCTACAAATGATTCAGTTCATTGCACAAATGGAGTGCATTAGACTTTCTCGTTTTATCTTGCTTGGAGCAATTATAAAGAACGTACAGTCTGAAAACTAATTAAGGTGAAATTCTAAACAACTTCAAAGGCTAATGAATTTTAAGCAGCATTCACAGATAAGTGGTGGGGAAGTTTTCTGAATTTTTTTTTTTTTTTTTAATATAAGTGCCCACTGAAGAGTGCTGAAATGATATCTGCGTGGGCACAAACCAAAAATAGGATCTATTCCTTGTGATACTGAAGCACCCATGAATTGTAGCAGTTCAGCTATGTTGCATTTTCTTATCTGCTTTACAACTAATATTAATAGGAATTAATGCTGGCATGCACCTCTGGACCTTTTTTGTATTGTTGTTACTGAAGCCACCAACCACCTACATTCCCTCCAGCAACGTGGACTATTAGATCAGTGTTCCCAAACCTTTGGTTACGCATACCAGGAATGCAAAATGGTTCTCTTGGATAAATTCCTTGGATAAATCAGAACGCCAGAGCCTCAGTCATGTTGGTGATAAAATATTATCAGAGTAAGGCCTGATGCTTTCCAACCTCTAAGAACACACGATTTAGCATAATATCTCTTCTAAGGACTGAAAAAAAAAAAAAAAAAAAAAAAAAAAGGAAGAAGGAGAGGGGGGAGGGGAGGAGAGGAGATAATATTTAAGAATAATAAAATCCTTTTCTATGCAAACTACTTTTACCTACCAGAATTATGTTACGTATATGAAAATTTTAAGAAATATTAACATTAAAAAAAAATAATAATAAAAAATGTATTTCTTTGATGCTTATGGTGGGACAAAAATATTTTCCTTTAAGGTGCACATAATTCTTCTGTCTGTTTAGTTTCTTTAAAATTGGGGTAGGAATGAGAGTATACATAATTGCATGACATTTCTCATTAGTGACATATGAATAAGGAGTAATAGGGGATTTAGTCAGTATTTTGGAGATGCCTTTGGACAAATCAAATGCAGTTTGTTTGCAAACCTTCCCTTTTTCTATGTAATTGAACCATAGAAATATAGAATGGCTTGGGTTGGAAGGGACCTCAAGGATCACGAATCTCCAACCATGCAGCTACAGGCAGGGCCACCAACCTCCATATTTAATACTAGACCAGGCTGCCCAGGACCCCATTGAATCTGGCCTTGAACACCTTCATGAACGAGGCATCCACAACCTTTCCAGGCAGCCTGTTCCAGCACCTCACCACTCTCATAGTAAAGAACTTCCCCTGACAGCCAACCTAAATCTTCCCTCCTTCAACTTAAAATAATTTCCCCTTGACCCTCCATTATCTGCCCTTGTCAAGAGTTGGCTCCCCTCCTGTTTGTAGGCTCCCTTCAGGTACTGGAAGGCAGCAATGAGGTCACTCCAGTCTTCTCTTCTCCACGCTGAACAAGCCCAGCTCCCTCAGCCTGTCTTTGTAGGGTAGGTGCTCCAGACTTCGTGGCTCTCCTCTGGAGGCTCTCTAACAGCTCCATGTCCTTCTTGTACTGGGGCCTCCAGACCTGGACACAGTAGTCCAAATGGGGCCTCCCGAGGGCAGACTAGAGGGACAATCACCTCCCTCTCCCTAACTGATTAAAAATTGAAACAATTCTCCCAGCTATCCTCATTTCATAGAATCATAGAATGGCTTGGGTTAAAAGGGACCTTTAAGGTCATCTAATTCCAAGGCCCCTGCCATGAGGAAGGTTACCACTCACTAGGTCATTTACCATGCTTTAGTTCACACCACTGAATGGCAAGACAGATGTACCCCATGGTACAGTCCTTGACAGACTGGAGCTACTCAGAGTTAAACCACTGAAATGCATACAGCAAGGTCCCAGGGGTGTCTCCATGATTTCGTGTTTGTTTGTTTTCTTTACAGATACACTCCTATTTACTGATGTTAGCATAGCATTGGAGGACTAAATTTAATATTCTGCTCCAGAATACTACATTGCAGTCAGTGGATTTGATAAATTCCATAAGAAAGTTCAAATTAATGAATTTATTAAACTTTCCGGATGTTTACAGATGCAGTATCAGTCTAATCTTACGAGCTAGACAGGTTATCTCATTACTTCTAGAATAACTAAACTACCTCGAGTACATGAAGAAGAGTGAGTCCTTTCCCGAGCAGAAGAAAACAGCCAAGAGTGTGGTTTACTGCCTCCTAAGGGATGGGAACCAAAACCTGGATAACTCCAGAGAATACAATGTAACATTGGTTTGAAAGCTCTCATAATTGAGAAACGTAACAAAAATGTGACCCTTGTAAGAAGGCAATTAAATAGAACTGATGTGCATAATCTTCAGTCATGCCAACCTTTGTTTTTATGCAAAGCTGATAAACTGCATCAAATAAATTTCCCTTTACCTGGATACAGCAAAGCAGCTCTTTTTTGCCTGTGCTTCAAAAATGACTTTGGTGTTGTGTTTCCTCCAGATCTTTTCACAGCAATTCTCCTTCTTAGAGCATGCCTGCTACTCTGAAAGAGAGCATGATTTGGAAATGAAAAGGAAATATATAAGAAAGACTGTCAAGTGTCTGGATATCAAAAGAGCATTAGAGAGTGAGCAATACATTGTAGGCTCAGTTGCAGATACAGATGAAATGATTTAAAACACAACCTGTCAGTGCGTTTTCAGAAAGGCAACACACTGAAGGTAGCTGTTGCCCCAGACAAGCATCACAAGAGCTGTGGTATGACTGTGCAGTACCTCCACACTGTTCTGACTCACCTCTCTTATTTGACTAGTTCAATCAGCTCAGCTGGGCATGGGAAAATGCAGGAGGGAACATATGGAAAAGCTGAAGGAGATAGAGAGAGAGCAGTTCAAATATGCTATGCCAGTTTTCCAGTGTCAATGCCTAACAACTGGAGGGAAGCTTCTTGACAATGAAAAAGATACCTAGAAATATTTTAGTTGTCCTTATTCTCAACAGTGGCATTGGTCTATCTTTTTACCCATTTCATGCTCAAAATTGCTAAACTCCTTATTGTATCAGGCACTGAGGCTCAGATATCTCTTTCTTTGTTGAAAAAGTGCCTAAATAGGGAACCAGCAGGCCTCTCTCTCCCTAATCTGCTCAGTGGCCTAGGCAAAATAAGAACTTGGCTTGACTCGGCTCACCAAAATGGTTTTCCTATCCCTTAATGCACTAAGCCTGTGTGTGTGTGAAATTTAGTTGAAGAACACTTAGGGGAGGAGAAAAGAGAGCAGAGGTGATGCTGTGGATTCCATCTTCCCTATGCATAAATGGCAAAGCTGAAGCAGTAGATCTGAGTATCTGCTAAGTACAGGTTTAAAAAATTATCTGTTGCTGCAAGATGAGTTTTTAGGGAAAGGCCAGGCTTAAACATCTGACCTCAGAAGAGAGTTCAAGACTATGTGTTAAATGCCCACTGAGGTAGATGTGGTACGAATATGGAGACAAACATGATTGCAGCCTGATCTTGCTCCCCAGGGTTTTGGTTTTTGGCCATAGCAGTTTCAGATTTTCCACTCTTGGCTGTTGTGGATTGCATTCTGAATGTTTTTATCTCTGTATACACAATTAAGGCCTAAATGCTTGATAAAGCATAGTTTCTCCTGGTAGCAGAGCATCCCAAAACACTAAAGGTATCTGAAACGAACCATTTCACAGACATAAATGATTCAGCTACCAAATAAATACAGGGGGAAAAAAAAAAAAAAAAAACAAAAAAAAAGAAAAAGAAAAAGAAAAAAAAAACCCACCATGCAATACTAAGTATTGTCCCATTTCAATTTAAATTTGGTCAAGTTCACTAGCATGATTCACTAAAATTGTAGATCTCCCAGTTATTCAAAGCCCATTTGCCTTCATGTTTTGATGTCACCAGAATTTTCCAAACAGATAAACTAGTCCAGTAAACATCCTTTCCAGACAATCATATTTCTGTGAATACCATTCACCACTTTATGTTCATCAGCCTATTATGCAGCACTGGGAGTCTAATAAGACATAGAGGAAATGCTATAATGAAATTCAAGACACCATTTAAACATTCTTCCAGTCTTTTTGTTAGATGAATGTCTACTGAGAATTTAGGCAGCCTGGCATTTTAATAACTTGCATGTTATTATGATCAGGATATTTCTAACTAATGCAGGAGAACAGATATTACTTAATAGGTGCCTGTCCATTATTATGTTCAGTATGCAGGTCAAAGTGACCAACCTCCACTGCTACTAGTAAAATTCATGATACCAAGACTGCATATTAATAACTTATAATCTAGTGTAATCACTTCAGTATTTTGTGTATGTTATATTTTAGATGTCTGACTACAATTTCAATAGTCTCTCCTTAATTACTGAGTAACAATATCACAATCAATTACATTGTATGACTGTTACCATGTATAACATCTTCTGGAAGATATATTGCATTTAAAACGGAATTGCATCTTGTCAAATTTTCATGATCTCGGATAATTTCTGTTAAAGCTTCGCAACAGTGCTAAAATATACCAGCTAAATATGTAACTTCTAAACACTTCATTTAAGAAAGAGTCACAAAATGTCCTTATGGGGGATTTCACAGGGACATATCATGTCCTCTGCTGTAGAGAAGTCCAAAGTATTTCAGCACTGAAGTATCCTACGCACACTATAAAACACACGAATGGCTCCCTTGCAGAACAGACCCCTGTTCTAACCTAAGAGGTTCTAATTTCTTCAGTCTTCACAAAGCTGAGAGAATTTTGAGGATGCTTTGTTGTCTCCTCTTTCTCTCTCCCATCACGAACTTAATGCTATGCCTTTCTGCATACTGAAAACACAGTGTCCTGCCGGGTGACTATTTTATCTATATCTCTTTTAGATACGTAGTATCTTTTAACAAAATAATGTAAAATAGTTCCTCAGTTGTCTACTCAAAAGATTTAGAAAACCATTGCTGAATTAACTGAGGTTTCATGTATGTTTCTTTGGATTTAATTCTCCCACACTGTGTATTCTGGAGTAGATACACAGTTTCTAATCACAGTAGATTACAGTTTCTTAGAGAAAATGTTATTCTCTCTACTTCCTACATAGACATCACTATCAAGGCAACCTATCATAGAATTTTCAATTTAGGTTTCAAAATGTTTTCTCTGTAATTTGTGAAATCATAAACTCAGAGTATTTGGATTAACCATTACACGTGTGCTGCTCTTCTGTTGTAAAGACCTCAGAAATTCTGTGGAAATGACAGCTTCCCAAAATACACCTGTAAGACCTGGCTTAAATAGCGATACTAAAGCAGTTAGAATAATAGAAAGAACAGAGAAAAACAAAGTGTTAAACTGGAAATGTACTTGTTGGTTTGAAGTGCAAATAGTACTATTGTGGGTACTGGATATTACTTCTGAATATTGTAACCAATCAACAACTCTCTCACCACACCCTGCAAATCAGCACTACAAAGACCGTAACACTCAGGGACTGGGAAGAAAGAGAGTGGAACATTTCATTCCTGTCTATGAGGTGGGATACCTACAGGTTGTTTTGTTCTGCAGCTTGAATACTCAGTGTCAGGAATAGCAAGCAGAAATGTGTGTATTCACGTACAGAATTAGGCTTAAACTGTGGTGCAACAATTCAATAGGTGATAAGCTGAGGTTTCACTAAGGACAAAAAGATCTCTTGTTTGTGGAGGATCACATATGCATATAATATGCAACACTTATGTCAGTGCTTTAAATGGGATTAATACAGCTCTTGCACTGTCACTGAGAAGATTTCTTATATTGTCATTTGCTTTGCATGGTCTTTGCATTTATGGAAAGCTCTAATACAATACCTGCTTTGATATGCATGCTGTTTCTTGTAATTGCAAAAGCCACAAAACTGTACTAAGTAATTATCAGAAAAGCAAGGACATTTAGATTGTTTTGAGTCTTACAGCACATTTTGGACTGCAGCCCGTGATGGCTGTATGGCACTGTTACTTTTTAATTTCATTTTTAATTTAGAAAACACTTTCTATTGGATTTGTTTAGTTTTACTCAATATCCAATTTAACTGAGGAAGTAGATACTAGACCTAGGAAAAGTAATTTCTAGTCATTCCTTACATTTGAGGTAATTATGTTTAAACACCACTGTTCAGAATATTAAAAAATTCTGTACACAACTGAACTTACATTATTATTATTATACAACTGAACTGATATTGTTATTGTGGTAATGATATGATGTTTTGTGAAGTTTATCTTAACAATGAAACAGGCTCAGTGGCAGTATTGAGCTGTCTAAATAATGGAAGGATGAAATCTAGTTTTGAATGCTGCCATAAATTATTACATGACATATTTTTCTGATAGGCATTTGCAGACAGCAATGGTAGTACTGGAATTTGCCAAGGAAAAGTCTAACAGCAGTTTCAAAGAAAGTTCAGTGAAAACATTCCTGCAAAGATGTTTCTCATCACTATGTCAGTGACCACAGTGAAGTTTTGGCACAATCACGTCTCTTACTTTAGGTTCCATCCTTGGCACTGCTCATACATTTAGAAACAGCAAAATTGGTTCCAGGATCCAGGCCTCCAAATTGGAAGAAGGCAAGCTTTGCATATATTTTCACCAAAATGGTTCAATATAGTTCTCCCCAGATCCCCAGTGCTGGGTGTTTCAAGTTCCTCGTGGGGAGAAACAGAATTCAGCAATGCACTTCAATGGCTGTGGTGAGTACTCAGTATTCTAAGATCTCTCTGCATTTTTAGAATCAGCCACCTCTGAAACACACTCATGTTCCTTCTTTACCTGTACCTGCACTGAAGTCAAAAAACCATGTTCTGGTACAGTCTGCATTTCAAAGCTGTCCTTATAGAAACTGTTACAGGCCCAGAATTTTATGCAAAAATGGCAAGCTATTAATTTGCTCATTCTGATTCAAAACGTTGCAGCCTTTTTTTTTTTTTTCTTTTTTCTTTCTTTTTTTTCTGAAGGGCCATCTATAACAGTCTGTCCTAAAAATTGCTAAAATGTGAATTATAAGCATTACTGTGAAAGCAGAATGGAAGTACATGCTATTGTTCTGCTCCAGTTTTTAGAATGACAGAGGCTAAGATCTTCTAGTTAACATTTCACTTCTCCAATTTTTTGGCATGTAAAATAAGAATAGATGTTATGATTATAATGTGTTATACGCTATCCTAAAGCAATTTATTTTTTTTCTTTTTTTTTTCTTTTTTTTTTTTTTAAAAAAAAAAGAAAAAAAAACTGGTTGTATTGTGTATTACTAAACTATTGTGAAATAGTTTTACTTCTGTGTGATATTTACCTTGACACGGACTTTGATACTAGTTTGAGGACTCACCAACTGATGGATAGGGTGCAAAACAACAGGCAAGAATGGTATCAAAGAGCACAGGAAGATGTCTTCATTAAAGATGTTTAATCTAAGGTGAAAATATAATCTCTGAATATATGATAATATTAATTATCATGATTTAAAAAGCCATTCATAAGATATCTAAATTACCTCTCCTGCTAACTGCATTTTACAACTTGCAGAAATTTGCAAGAAACCAAGTGTATTTTCTTCCCGATAAACAGAAAAATATACTTTTGTTTTCAAATGTTGATAGAATCACTAAATATATGTCTTAACAGAAATATAGACTGAAAATAAGCGCTTATATATTATGTTAGAAAGAAACATTGTGTAGACAGATGTATCCTGTGCTCACGGCTTCTTTTTTTCTGATTTTTCAGCTGGGACTAAAGCTTGGTGAGTTGCAGTCACAAAAGGAATGTGAGTGCCTCAGTGCCCCTCCAGCCCCCATGGGCTGTACGTTAGTCTCTACTGTGACTTTTCTTTCTTGTTAGCTGGCATAAGCAGCTCTCAGGTTTCAGGGAATACCAAGATTGAGAGTTTATACTATCTGAAGGGTGCAAGTGTGGGACACCAGGAGATCTGCACTGACTGTACTGATTTACTGACAGAAAGCAAGATCTCAAACACCGTACTGTACTATTCCAGTGTTCATCTCAGGGACTCTGACTTCCAGTCTGCAGCCATGCCTACAGCCAGGTGGCAGACCATTAACACGGGAGAAGCCCTGGCTGTCTGCTTTTATCTCTCCTTGAAACACAGTGAGAACTGACTTCATCTCATTTCCACACAAATCTTCAAGACCAAACAGGAGCTGAGAACCTCTTCCCTACTAATCTGGAGCAGAGCCCAGAGTAAAAAATCTCAATGAGACAAATGGATTTGGATCAGAGCTTCAAGACAAGCTGAAGTCTGTATGTCCATCCAGAATGGGCTTCACTGAAATCAGGTCTTACAATCCCATTCAGTTTCTCTGCAAACTACTGCCACTAAACTGTAAGGTGTCTGTCAGCAAAAACTATTTGTTGTATATCAACAGGAAAATTTCAGTTTTCTCCCCTTAACATTCATTCAGATGTAAAAAGACAAAGCCAATTGCTAACGTTATAGAAAACCTGGATGATCAATACATATTTGCAGAACTCTGAAGACTTCTTTATTCTCTAGTGATTAGACATAAAGCGAGAAACAGCAATATCTGCAGGTATGTAATAGAAAAAAAAAATCATGGAAGGAAAGGAAAGCATTCTTAACATTACAGAATCACAGAATTGTAGGGGTTGGAAGAGACCTCTGCAGATCATTAAATCCAACCTCCTGCTAAAGAATGTTCTCTATAACAAGTCATACAGGAGAGCATCCAGGTGGGTCTCAAACACTTCCAGGGAAGGAGGCTCCACTACCTCTCTGGGAAGCCTGTTCCAGTGCTTTGTCACCCTCATAGCAAAGAAGCTCTTCTTCATGTTTACATGAAATTTCCCGTCTTCCAGTTTCTGCCCATTGCCCTTTGTTCTATTGTTGCCTACCATGGAAAAGATTCTACCCCCATCAACTTGTCTCCTGCACTTCTGATATTTATAAACAGTTATGAGATCCCCTCTCAGCCTTCTCTCCTACAGGCTGAAAAATACCAGGTCTCTTGGCCCTCCCTCATACAGGAGATGCTCCAGGTCCCTGATCATGTTTGTGGCCCTCTGCTGGGCTTTCACTAGAAGTCCCCTGTCTTTCTTGAATCGAGTGCAGGACTGGATGCAGCGGCCCAGATGTGGCCTCACCAGGGTAGAGCAGAGGGGGAGGATCACCTCCCTTGACCTGCTGGCCAAGCTTTTTGTAATCCTGTGGTAATGGTACCACAGGATACCATTGGCCCTCTTGATTACTAGGGCACACCGCTGGCTCATGATCAATCTGTAGTCCGGAAGCACACTCAGGTGCTTCCCTGCAGAGCTCCTTTCTAGCAGGTCATCCAATAATCTGTATAGATGCATGTGGTTATTCTTCCCCAGGTGCAAGACTCTACAGTTTCTCTTGTTCAACCTCATCATATTCCTCCCTGCCCAACACTCTAGTCATTACAAGTCCTTCTGAGTAGTAGCACAATCTTCCTGTGCGTCAGCCACTCTCTCAGCTTTATATCATCAACAAACTTGCTGAGGGTGAAATCTATCCCTTCATCCAGGTCGCTAGCAATGATGCAGAGAGAGATAGGACCAAGTAGGGACCCCTGCAGAACACCGCTAGTTACAGACAACCAACTAGACTCTGCACCACTAATCACAATCCTGTAAGCAGATTAAGCAAATTTCTTCATTATTCAAACTCTCAGTGCTCAGAACTACATAGGATGAGGCATTTATTCCCATTTCTGAAAGTAGTACTTTGCTCCTAAAGTAATGCTCCTATTTATTTCCGTGAAAACAACAGATACAAAGAGCACAGTAACACTGTTTGATAGAGCAAATTCTCAGCAACAAAACACGCTTTTTCAACATAGTCACCACCACTGGCTACACATTTTCACCAGCAGTGAATGGTCTGCATGTCATGCTCATAAAAACCTGCACTAGCAGAGGTGACCTGCTGCCACTGACACCACTGCTGAAACACCCCATCCACCACCTCACTTAGTCTGACAGCTCCTCTGCTGCCATCTGTCACATGGCAACAAAATGCAATGGAATATTGGCAGGAAGGTTCAGCCTCTTCTCTCATACTGCTAACATCCACCTCTGACATTTAGGCCAATGCAATAAAATAGGAGGCATTACATTTGGAGCATATATATTGAGTAGGGTACAAGTGTATATGAATATATAATTTATTTATACATACACTATTCTACTATAAATTTATGCGTTTGCGAGTATATGTGCATAAACTTACACTTAAAAAATAGATCTGTAATTGCTCAGTAGTGAAGTTACTACTTTTCTGTGTTTTTTGTTTTGTTTTGTTTTGTTTTGTTTTGTTTGTTTTTTTCTCTTCAGTGGCAATGCAGACATGAAGCTCTGGTAACAATTTTGGATAACAGCTTTTTATTTTTATTTCTTAGCAGCAGCATCTGGCATCTTGGCAGACAACGTAAGCAATTTTTCTGGCTTCATACTTGTCTCTTGGTATAGCTTCTGCTAATGGCCTTTGTGAGGGATCTCATCCTCTTAACCCATACTGTTTGATGGTATATGTTCTCCATTCACGGAACTCACTGAGTTTCCATTTGTGCATCAACTTTCACAGAACAATCTGTAATATGGACAATACTAGAAATTGCTAGAACACTGTGACAAGTTGACCTCTATAAAGTCACACAATCCCTCCTGGCATGTAATTCATATTAGCATGTAACTGTAAACTTTTCTCTCCCTCATTTTCTTGTTAATTCTTAGATGAAAACAAATTATTTTTACCTTTTGAATGTTTTTAATCCTTTATGTCCGATTTTATTTATCTGTTCATCATACAGAAAAGCGTTTTGTGAACATTTCTCTGTACGATCAAAACTGTGGGCTAGTATTTTTGACCACTTCATCTCAGTAAAAGCTTTCCTTTTGCACTAGATTTCATGCTACTGAAATCATGTTAAACTTGATTATTAATGTGTAAGACACCACTTCTTGTCATAATCAAGGGAGAGTTCTTGGGTCTTATATCTCCTTTAGCTTTGAATAGATTGATTCCATCATAGTCGCATAATTTGTCTTGGAAACCACATAACGTTTTACTTCATCCATCTTTGGAAATAAAAATTATTTTAAAATAATTTCTAAATTATTTTAAAAATCCTTCACATATTAAAAAATTTGAAAATCCTTTACAGGCTTGAGGTAATGATGAATATTTAGCAACTGTTAAAACATAGAAACAAATGAACACTGATGGCTCACAGTACTCCTGTTCAGGCCTCCAGAAGTCTGAGTTTATCATCAGTGTTGAAGACAGAAGTGAAGAAGGAATGAAATGACTCTTCTTCGTCTGCTTTCCTATTTATGAGGCGGCTATCCTCATCAGGTAATGGAACAGTTATCTCCGGTTCTCTTTTCGCTGTCAACATACTCCGTAGCCTTTTTTATTGTCTCCCACAGCACAGGGCAACTTCAGCTCTTAACAGCTTGGAGCACAAGAGTGTTTTCTATACAGTAGCAAATGGCATATCTATAGTTCTGCCATATCACCCCACTTTGCTTCCAGAGGCCATACACTTTCTGTGTGCAGAAGATGATCCTTACTCAGCCAAGCCAATCTTCTGTCCCACCTGTTTGACTTCTAACATTTTGGAATTCCCTGTTCCTGTGCTCTTAAGAAGAGAAAATTCCTGAAAGAGAGCCAAGGACTGCGTTTGGAAGTGTGTGTGGAAAGCACCAACACCTGCAGAGGGAAGGGCAGCGCTGCTAGCATGTGAGGAGAGATAGTAGGTCCATGTCCTGCTGCCCCAAAGGTAGGCATGGGTCTTTCTGAAGGCACCCCTGTTCTGGACAGATCTGGAGATGTGTCAAGGCTGGGGTGACCTGGCAGGGCCCTGAGATGTCTCGGTCAAAGCCTTGGTCGCTGCTGTGAAACACCAACAGTGACCACATAAACTGTGGGGAATGGAATGGACAGAGGCACTGCAGGTGCCTCTGACAGACAGAGTTCTGCAGGTGACAGTAGGAACAGTGATATACAGAGAGGTGGACTGTGATCATGTGGCCCTCATGGTTTGTTGCTGGGCTCTCTGCTGGCTTATGCCAGCACTCCAGCCAAGCGTGTCTGTGAGGCTTGGAGCAAGCAGCAAGGATAGCTTTGGTGCTGGTCTCGTGCTCTGGGAGCTGCTGACAGCCGCTCTCAGTGCTCGTCCCCAGAGCCACTGGAGCTTCTTCCCCGCCCTGCCTGGCTCAGGCAACCAGGACACCCAGGAGGCAGCAGCAGCAAAGGGAACCGGTAAGGGGATGCCTCACCCTGGGCAGCTGGGAGGGTTTCCTTCCTGAGGGACCTGGGCACTTGTTCCTCCCCTGCCGGGGTCAGCAAGTGACCGTGGCCTCTCTCCCTTTTCTAGCGTAACCCGTGCTGCTGCAGCAGCGGGGTGAGCAGCAGCCCCTCATCCCCTGTGCTCTCCTGCCCACCATAGCAGCTGGAGAGCATGGACACTGAGCTAGATCATCGTTGTCCCATGTGCCTACCCTGGCACCCTGCTACCTCTCAACCAGGGGCTGCAGGCCATGTGCCCATGGTGTCCACCTGGGTGTCCATGTTCTGCCAGCCCACAGTTGTGCTCCAGCCCCTCCTGCCTTGGCTGCTCCAGGAGCTGAGGCAGCTCTTTGGGGCTGACCACAGGGCAGCCTCTGCAGCACAGCATCTTGTTATCTTCGTTCTGTGCTTCTTTGGCCTGGATGAGGGAGCACAGATCCTGCAGCTGCTCAGCTCCCTGCAAAGCCAGGCTGCCAGCTTTGTGCAATGGCTTGTTGTCTGAGCTGTGCAGTTGTGCAGCGGGGAGGTGCAACGTCTGCTGGGTCTGGAGACCTCCCATGCTTCAACAGGGCAGGAGGGCAGCCCCGTTGCCACCCCTGGCCCAGCTGCCTTCCTAGTACAGACTGTTATATTTTCATTCCTAGCACATGGGTACCCTTACTTCCCCAGTGTCCCCACCACCACCACCTAACCGGTCTCTGACCAACTTTTTGCAGGACCACTCCCAGGCTGCAAGCGAATCCCATGGAAAAGGAACTACATCCTCTTTGCTCTGTTTTCAGGGTCCCTTGACTGCTGCAGACTTACAACCCCATTACCAGTTCTCCAGATAAGCCAGCCATGCAGGGTGAATCAGAAGATCACAGAATACCCTGAGTTGGAAGGGACCCACAAGGATCATGCAGCCTAAATCCCAGCTCCACACAGTGGCACTCAAAACTCAGACCCTGTGTCTGAGAGGTGTGTCTAGACACTTCTTGAGCCCCAGCAGTTTGGGACCATGCCCACTGCCTTCACGTGAAGAACCTTTTCCTGACACCCAACCTGACCCTTCCCTGACACAGCTCTATGCCATTTCCATAGATCCAACTGCTGCTATAACTGTAATCAAACATGGATTGTGTCTTTCCTGCTGAGTAGTTAAAATGTTTGTTTTAAGTTACTAGCTTTCTTTCACTCTTAAGCGCTGTGAGCGTACCTATCATAGGCATTTGGGATAGCTGTCAGCAGTAGTTGTGCTCTGGAGACACAGAAATAGGAAAGGACATCGGTATGTCTGTGTGAAAAATCAAGGAAATGCAAGCCAGCTATGTCTAATAAATAAATATCAGAAATATCAAATCTGGCAACTCTCTGCATGGCTGCATTCTCAAAATAAAACAAACAAACAAGCAAATCAATATTTTCAATATGAGGAGAAAAATTCATCAGAATTTTCAGTGCAAAACAGGAATTTGTCAATTTTTAATAATGTTTCAGACTAGTATAACTAATGTAGATCGTGTATACACCCATAAGCACAAAGTTATGCACGAAGTGGGATTTTCCTTTTACACCTTTACAGGTTTTACAGAAACAGAAGTGAGTCATCGGTATACATTTTAAGACATGACTTAGTTTCCTCGTACTTGAGGGAAATTTTGGCTGTGAATCCCCAGAAGACATCTCTTACAGCATTTTCACTTGGGAGGGGCAAAATGGGGAAGATCTCATAAATGTTCAAACAGGCATGACAAGCAGGGTTGGTGTTAGGCGGGCTACTTGTCTGTTCAGGAACATGAGGGTACAGCACCCTACTGAAACTAACATGGTGACTACCCACCTCAACAGTCAGGCTGAGGTAGAAACTAAGACCAAAGGGCCACAACTTTTCTGATCAGACACATGCACCCAGACGGACCTACTGAGGAGGGAAAAAGCTACCTAGATCTCTGGCTGTGGGGAGATCCAGAATCTGGAAGTCCCCCAAGGGACTGAGGTAAGTGGGTGGTATGGCGAGTACAAATGTGCTCAGCTTGATAATCTTTTTGAGCAACTGATCCAGCTGCAAAAGGAGTTTGCCAGGCTGAGATGTATCCAGCAGTCAGAGAGGAAGAGATAGATTGATGTCTTGTATCCTGCAGTGTCACGGGCAGACTTACAGCCCTGTCTTAAATCCCAGAAAGAGGAAGAAGACAAGCAGGCTTCCAACCTGACAGGGGGCAAACACCTGCAGGATAAAGGAGACTATAGCCTCATCTCTGCTCAGGGCTAAAGGAAAAGCCCTAGCCTCATCCCCGCAGTCCCCTATTCAACAGATATGAAGGTCTGGGGATGGAAGAAGAAAAAATATGGATAGTGTTCAGAACCAGAAAGGGGCAACCACGTTAAGAATGTTCAAGAGAGAACAAGAGTCACAACCAGTGCCACTAAGAAAGGTGAAGGGTCTTAGTAATTGGAGACTTGGTGCTGAAGTGCACTGAGGCACCTATCTGCTGCCCTGATAAGCTCTCTAGAGAGGTCTGCTGCCTGCCAGGGGTCCATATTTAGGATATCAGGAAGAAGATACCATATATGATAAAGATGGAGGGTTCATATCCACCCCCAGTGTTTCAAGCTGGGTCACACCAGCCTGTGACTAGGAAATTTAAAAATATCAAAAATACTTTATGTCCACTGGGAATTTGATGAAGGGATCGAGAGTACAGGGAGCGTTCTCAGTTCTCCTGGCATGAGACCAGGCAGAAAGAAGAGAACAGATCAGCTGAGTGAATGACTGCATGGATGGTGTCATATCCAGCCCTTTGGCTTCTAAGATTTAGGACACGCTTTCAATAAACTGGGAATGTTGACATGGGATGGGACGCAACTGGCCAGAAGGGGCAAGAATGAATATACTAGGCAGCAAGCTCATGAGCAAGGGCTCATCACCAAGTGAGACTCGTCACCAGCATTTTATAATAGGTTTGTTGGAGGAAGGAGATGTATGGCTGAGGAACAGAGAAAAGCCAGGGAACACTGTTGCTTTAGGAAGCAACGGAGGAAAACTTCAGATTTGTCACAGAGTTTTTTGGTAGGGCTCTTCTCAGTGATGCAGAGAAAGCTCTTCTCATGGCTGAAAGCCCAGATGAAGTGCTTCTGTACCAATGCATGCAGCTTTGTGATATTAGCAGGAGAAACTGGAAATTGTGGTGCAGTTGGAAAGCTACGATTTTACTGTTATCATGGAAACATGGTGGGATGACTCACATAACTGGAATACCATGATTGAAGGCTAGAAGGAATGGGCAAAGCGGGGGGGGGGGGGGGGGGGGAATGGGGGGGAAGGGTGTTTGCCCTCTATGTTAACAGGTGGATAGACTGCAAAGAGATGCCTTTGAGAAACAGTCATGAAAATGTTGAGAGCTTGTAGGTTAAAATTTGGATTCGCACCAACAAAGGACTCCGGTGTTTGGAGTCTACCACAGGATGCCTGATCAAAGGGCGCCTGTTCACGAGGCCTTCCTGTTTCAGCTGCAAGAGGCATCATGCCTGCAGGCTCTTATCCTGAAGGGGGATTTCAACCACTCAGATATCTGCTAGTAAAATAACATGGTGGGCTGCAAGCAATCCAGGAAATCCTGGAGTCCATTGACAACATGCTCAAAAACTAAGTACGTGAGGATCTTATGAGGTTTAACAAGGCCAAGTGCAAGATGTTGTTGTGTTAGGGCAATCCCATACATGAATACAGACTGGGAGAAAAACTCATTGTGAGCAGCTCTTTGAAGAAAGACTCAGGAATCCAGATGGATGAAAAGCTGAACATGAGCCAGTGGTGTGCACTTAATTGTAGCCCAGAAGTCCAACAGCAGGGTTGCATTAAAAGAGGGTGACAAGCAGGGTGAGGGAGGGATTGTCCCCCTCTACTCTGCCTTCATGAGGCCCCATCTGTAGTATTGTGTCCAAGCCTGGGGACTCCAGGGTGGTAAAGATGAAGGAAGAGCTGTTGGAGCGGGTCCAGAGTAGCGCCACAAAGATGATCAGATGGTTGGAGGACCTCTCCTATGAAGAAAAGTTGAGGGAGTTGGGCTTGTTTATCTTGGAGAAGAAAAGGCTCCAGGGAGACCTCACTTTGGTCTTTTAGTACTTGAAGGGAGCTTGCAAGCAGGAGGGGGACCAAATTATTACATGGTCTGATAATGATGGGACAAGGGGGAATGGCTTTAAACTAAAAGGGAGATTTATATCAAATGTTAGGAAGTAACTTTTTACTCAGAGTGCCAAGCTGCTGGAACAGGCTGCCTAGAGAGGTTATGGATGCCCCTTCTCTGGAGGCCAGGCTGTGTGGGGCCCCAGGCAGCCTGATCTGGTGGGTGGCAACCTTGCTCATGGCATGGGGCTGGAACTAAATGATCTTTGAGGTTCCCTCCAACCCAAGCTACTATACAATATAATATTAAATGTCTAAGTCTGATGGAAAACAAAATATATATTAGACTGATCACCCTGTAATTCTGAAACACACAATTTGATTGAATATGTGTTGCTTAAAATACATTAAGTAAACTGTCCCATTCTACAGTCATGCCTCCCTGTCCCATATGTTTCTTGAGAAATTATACCTTCTGAGAAAAATCTATTTCCCCTGTGGCTTTCTGCAAGCTAAAGACATTTCTGCACCAGTTGCTATAAAAGAACTGTATATCTTTCTTCTTTAGATGTAGCAATATCATCAGAACAATAATTCAGGAGCATGAAGAGACTGAAACATCCCTCTGTGACTGTATTACCCCACTGAGGCATGTCCATTACCCCATGCCATACAACAACGTTTTCTGCAATTTTTTTTTCCTTCTTGATTTAATCTATGGGAAAATGAGGTCTGCATTTGCATTTGCCATTGGAATCCCACTAATTCAAGCAAGGCAGGCTGATATTATAAGATGCAACTGCTCTGATACTGGTTTCTTATCCCACTGGAGAATACATGGGACATGAAAGTCATCTGCATGGCTTGACAGATGAACACACACCTTGCACATCTGTAATGACAAACAAGGTCCACAGTGGAGCATCAGGGCCATGATAGGTATTTTATTGGGTCTAAAATAATACACAGATTTCTCCAAAAGTAATGCTTCCTGTTTATTTCCATGAAAATACAACAGGTACAAAGTGTACAATAACACTTATTGACAGAGCGAATTAGAGCAAGTTCTCAGCTAACACTATTTTTCAGCACAGTCACCACCATTAGCTATACGCTTTCACCAACAATGATCAAAAGCCTGCATGCCATGCTTATGAAAATCTTCACCAGCAGAAGCGACAACTGCTGAAATGTACTATCCACCACTTCTCTGTGCTCACATTCACTGTTTGGTCTCCAGAAAAATTCAGAAAGCATTGATCAGCACCAGTGAGTGTTAATTTTTCCTCATCGAGGAATTAAATTCCTCACTTCTGCTTCGCATGTACTTCCATGTCAGATGCCATTTTGTCAGACTGGTCCTCTGCTACCATCTGTTGCATGGCAACAAAATGTAGAGGGATACTGGTGGGAAGGTTCAACCTGTACTGCTGTACCACCAACATCTGCCTCTGAAGTCATGGGTCAACATAATAAAATAGGAGACATCACTCCTGGAGCATCCCTTTGATCAGGCACGTGTTTTGGCAACAGAGTACTTCCAGATATGCCTGGAAATGCACAGTGCTGTATCATTCAGAGATGCTGGTCAGAACCTGAAAGCAAGAGAGTTGTTTTGGCATGCCATTGGCACATCTGATACCTCCCAGAGAACAAGGTGGGTTTTTTGTTTGTTTGTTTGTTTGTTTTTTCCTGTGATAATGAGGATGTTTTACTTGTAGTAGTACCAAAACTAACTATACCAGAGATGGCTTGGGAAATGACACAGGGTTGCCTGGGGCAATTCTTCAGAAATGGCACCTCAATGATATGGCAAAAGATGAATATGGTTGTTAGATTACTGATTGTTAGGTCAAAGGCTAAGTAGACCAAAACACACATATAAATTACCTAAAACCAATAAACCTACCTGAAAAAGGTTAGATTTTTCATTAGGATATCACAATATGAAAACTTGAACATTAATGTCTGGTTTGAGCCACACTGTGATAGGTGCAGAACAGGAGCGTACTATTTCAAAGCCATCGAATCGCATATTTAACGATATGCCCTTACAATTTCCAGTATATCAAGTATCGAGGCTTTTATATGGTTTTGGTTACCTAAGAACAACTCTTTTCATTCCTGAACACTGAATATTCAGAGTTCAAGGCCCTACAGCACCTGTTCCAGTGAGAACACTTTTAATGCCAGTTCAGTGCCTTACTGTGTAAGCTATTCCTTACTCAAAGCACGAGGCCTCTGAACTCTAGTTACTGAAAATCAGACTCCTCAGAACAGCCTAATGCATTTTATGTACAGGCAAAATGTCTTCAGCAGTTTAAAAAAAATAGAGTAAGAGCACTTAAGGGTGATGCAAGAATTGAAAGAATCAATCTCAACATTTGTTAGCCCCCACATACTAACACAATAAAAGGGAAGCTAGACATTCATAAATACCAAAGCTTTCATCTGTAATAACTACTCCAGCAAACGCAGCTCCATGAGCTATAATGGTAACACAAATAACATGCAGTGAACTACCACAGTACACAAAAACAAGAAATAGTTCCTTGGTGCAATAAAATAAAAGAGTGTGGGCGAAATATTTCATTCTGGTTATTCCTAGCAGTCCCATAGAGAAATGTAATTCATAAAAGAAAAGTGATAACATCCATACTGACAAGCGAGAGCTGGAGAGCCAGCCCCCATCTAATGGAGCTCTGGTGTAGGCAGTAAAAGCTCCTTCTGGAAATACTAAGAAGTTCAGCTTGAAGCGCAGTGAAGGCACAGTCAAGTAAAAAAGGACCACAATACCACTGCGTCAGGTATGTCAGCCTGTGGGCCCCTGGCAGCCCAAAACAGCTCAATCTGCAACCACCCCCTGCCCCACACTGGCATGATGGCAGCTCTGCCCCACTGAGCATCCAGTCCTGAGCGTGCACCCATTGCTCACAACAGCCACACACTGGTGTGTGATCAGCACTGTCTGAGATGAAATCAGGACACGGAAAGGGTGAAACACAGTGCTGATTTAAGTTAGAGCAAATAACTGTGTGCATTTTGATGCAATGCCTGGACACAACCCTGAAAACAACAAATGTGTAGACCCAGGCTAAAGCATTGGTTTCACAAAAACAGGATCAAATATCCCACTAGTCTTGTGGTTTTGTTGCCTTCTCTTTTTTATGTTTTAAATAAAAAAATATTAAAAATTAAAATGAGTTTTGTTTCTTATATACATTAATGATGTATTTTTACATGGACTGCTCAAAAAGTAATGCCTCCTGTTTTATTAAGTTGGCTGACAATGTCAGAAGTGGAGATGTGGTTGTATGGCAGAAGAGGTTGAACCTTCCAACCTGTATTCCATTACATTTCACTGCTGTGTGACAGATGGCAGCAGAGGGACAGTCTGACAAAATGGCATATGACATGGAAGTATGTGTGCAGAAAAGGTGTCATTTAATTCCTGCATGCAGAAAAAATGGCACTCACTGACATTGATCAACAGCTGCTGGATGTGTCTGATGACCAAACAGTGAGTGTGAACACAGTGAAGAGATGGGTGGTGCATTTCAGCAGTGGCAACAGTGTGTTGTTACCTTTGCTGGTGCAGATACCTGTGAGCAAGGTATGCAAGCTCTTCTTCATTGCTGGTGAAAATGCATAGCTAATAGTGGTGACTATGTTGAAAAAGTGTGTTTTGTTGCTGAGAATTTGCTTTAACAAGCAGTGTTATTGCGCTCTTTGAATCTGCTGTATTTTCTGTGGAAATAAGCTAAAGGCATTACTTCTGCAGTGTCCTGTGGCCGAAGACAATTCCTCTTCACTCAGTACAGCCCAGGTAAGCCAGAAGATTGGACACCCATGTACTAGATTTTCCTCTGAATCATAGATGTCAGCTAGCATCCAGCCAGTATCCCATCAGAGAATATCATGCTGCCTTCTGGAGACACACAAAGATCTGTAGTCTTCCTCTCATCTCTCTTTTTTTTCTGATCATATTCAAACATCAGGCAAGGAGTCACCTCATGTTTTTTGCTTTCCATGTTCCCTATCTCAGTTCAACTTTTCCCAAAGGCAAACATGCCTGCGCTGGAGTTCCCTGCCTTTCAGTCCTGAGCCAGAAGAGCAAGGTGCTTACATCTCTGCCACGGTTTTTGACAGCTCCTCTCCATTGAAACCTTCTGTCTCTTCTCTCTCTTATCCTCACTCAGCTTTACTCAGTAACTCACAGCCAGCTGTGCCACCCTGTTGTTACCTCTGCTGTGACTGCCAGACTAGTCACAGGCATTTTTCTTACTAGGCAATTCAAACTAGTCAATTAGTCTCTATTGAACCTGACAGTATTTTATTACATAGTTACAGTCTTTTTCTTTCCTTTTCTCATCTCAGTGGATTTATTAATTGTGTGATATACTAAGAAACGATTCTCAGGCTTTAATATTTTACCTACAACACTCCTATCGTATTCTCTGATTCTTTTTAGCTATATAAAATTCAGATAACATTAGAATTTATATCCAGTAAATATGAACTTTAAATATAATACATACGTGAAAGAAAGAAAAAGTATTCCGAAAAGATGTACAGAATAACTTTTCAATGTATGACTCATTTTTGTATCTGGGATTTCCAGTATTTGTAGCAGATATAACTAGACTTCCTTTTCTTAGTTATTTTTCATTGCCCCAATTATACTTTTTGAAGTATGCTTAATAATTTCTGTCTTCTTTTATGTTTTAGTAGGAATAGTGTCCCAGTGGACCATTTTTAAGTATGAGGTACTCTCATATTTGCAGCAGGGATAATAAAAAATGGTAATGATACATCAAAACAGCCTGTGCATTTTCTGTCAACCCCAGCTCCGAGATCCTTTAGAACAAATCTCTTGTGCCTGCATCAAGCAAAACAAGGTCTTGATAGAATAGAAATTCTACATACATGGTATTTAATGTTTCCAAGACTGTATTTTAAAAGCATTAACTGCCTCATAAACCTTCCTTACTCAAGTCTCTGTCATTACATGTCCACCTCACATACGTTAAACCAGATTTACCATGCAATGAAATTCCCTAAGTCTTTGTGGACCATGGCACTGTTTGTGTATCTGACCAAGAGTGAAACATCAGAGACCCAAGCATGCCACCAGAATATAAACCTGAAAATGGCTGGAGGAGCTGCCAAGATTATGCCTTTATAACAGATTTTGCAGCATCACATGTATTGGTCACAGGCCTGGGTCATTTTCTGGCACTTGAAAACAGCCATTCTTGTCAGGATCACGCAAGGGTTTTGGCTGACTGACAAAAGCCATAATTGATATTATCGTGGAAATCTCATCAGCCTATTGCGGTCTGGATAATGATATTGCAGACACAAACTACAAAATCTCTGTATAGTGTACTATTCTTGGCTTTTCATTTTTCATATGTTCTGTCGGCACCCTGTTTGCAGCCACTCTTAAACTGACATTGGCCACAAGACCTTGGATCAAATGGTTCCTACACAGCTGTCTTAGCATTCATACACACACGCACTGTACTGTCCCAGAAAAAAAGAAAATAAATAAATAAATAAATAAATGGCATGTTTTTCCTTACCTTTCCTTTCTTTGCCTCACAGCTATACAAAGCAAACTCAGCTTGCCTTCCTTCACTCTTCTGCCAAAGCCTTCAAGAATAAGAAAACAAGAAAAACTAACAAAAAAAAAAAAAGCCATCTTTTTTGTTTGTTTGTTTTGGGTTTTTTTGCCTCTGTCCTGCTTTTGAAAGCTCAAAATTATTTGCTTTTCTCTAACCAACGCTAGAGAAAAAAGGTTTTTTTCCTTCTCTCTTCCAATCCGAAAGATGACAAGTTTTATTTCACCCAGTGGTCTCCTTTCCCAGGCATTCTACACGGCTTCTCACTTTTCTGTGAAGTATTTCTGGATATCTTTCTAGATAATTATCTTAACCTTAGGCTCATTAATCCAGTTGCTGTCCTTTTCCCAAAATAGCCATAGGCGTATAAATCAAGTGTTGGATGAACGGTTATTCTTACACCTACCTCCACGTTGGGGACTGAATAGTCCTAAGCCATTTTCTTGTCTGGACATGCTGCTATGACCTAGCATAGGTTAATGATGTGGCTAAAGTTGCAAAGGGAAAAAAAAAAAGCAAAAAAAAAAAAAAGCAAAAAAAAAAAAAAAGGCAAAAAAAAAAAAAGCAAAGTACAGTTTAAGTCAAAATATGCCATTATTTAATAAAGATTGCTAAAATAAAAAATTCTAGTATTGAAGGAAAATACTGGAATCTTTATGCCCAATAACTAGAAACGTTTAGTAAGCTAAGTAAGTATGGCAGCAAAAACCCTAAACAAATAAAACCAGTTAATAAGAAAGGGAAGCTGCTAAGAGAAACAGAACCAACTGTGAAATATCTGCTATAAAACAAAACAAAACAAAACAAAACAAAAAACAAACAAAAAAAAGCCCATGCAGAACAGAAAACACAAACCTCTGTGGGATCTTGTAAAACGTAATAAAAATGAGGTTATTTTTCCACATAACTCAGGAAACTTATGTACTGCATCTAAAAGTAGTTTCCGGCAGACAGAGGTCCTGTGCCTGAAGGTTGCTGGGGTAGATCTTGGACAAATGGGAGTATCTGGAAAACTACCAGGACGTCTGGCAAAGAGATAATGATAATTTGCAAGGCAGTGTTAAGTTTTCTGATCGCTCCCGAGCCTCCTTTGCTGGGAGTCTCCATGGTAGCCTCACCCTCAGCTGGTGGGCAGAGTGCTCTCCACTGCCTGTCAACAAGTACTTCTTAGATGCCTTTCACCATTTTCACACTGAGGCCAGGGCTGACAGGTTTGAAGCACCTGTGGCAAAGAGAATATACGCTTCATTATCAGTGACTGGAAACGAATAATGTTGCCCAAAACAGTCATTCTGATGTCTACTCAAACACTAACACCATCTGGGGATACATTTGAAGCTGTGGAAGCCAGAACAGCATAAATGCTTTTCAAATGTTGTGGATTTTTGTTTGTTTGTTTGTTTTTTTGTTTGGGGTGCTTTTGGCCTTGATCTTGGAAAGGCAGTCACACACTTGAATCTGCAGGTCCTTTGGGAATTTGACTGTAATAAGGTGCTCAAAAGATCTGCCATAAGGACTGTGGTTGGGAGTTGAATTATAGAAAGCTTTTTAGGTCAAACTCTTATGAATTGTTCAGCTACCAAATATGTTACAAATTGAAGAAAAGGGGAGGGAAATAAAGCAAAATGCACTGCTAAAACAGCACAATCAGGGATGTAAAGAGAACCAAATACGAAAATCTACTTCTAAACTCATGCTCAGCATTTATACAACATAGAATTTAGACACAGAGAGAAACATACAGGAAAGCATTACGAAACCTTAGGCTATCACTGCGTGACCCATTGGAGAGAAATGTTTCTGGCTTCTGATGCTCACACTTGTTAAATTTGGCCTTCCATGGAATCCATGGGCAAACTGTTACTGAAGTCCTGAGCTGAGAGAGAAGAAACAGGTAAGCACTCCCAGTGTGCTTGCCCATTGTCTTCAGACTTCACTTCTCTACAGAGAGAGTGAAAGAAAACATTCTGGTAAAGCAGTTAAAACAGAAATAGCCTATTTTGTACTAGTGGCATGACTTTCAATAAAACTCCAGGAAATGCAACCCAGAAATATTTTTGTTTCATTTAGAGGCTGATCATGAACCACAAGACTGGGACTGTACCTCACACCCTTATGGAGGCAGGAGTGAATACACAGCCTGTGACGCTGTGTTACCCTGACATTCAGTGAAGTACTCATGTTGTCTCATTTTTACTGAAGACATTTATAAACAATTGTGGTAGAATGATATGTGTCAACACAAAAACAAGGAAGTTGGAAAACACATGAGGATGTTGCTAAGATGAGATGAAAATGTAGAACTGGCATTGACAGGGTATGGATTTCTGAAGCACCACAGGAAAATCTGAAACAAGTGGCAACCGTTTACAGAGAAATATACAGCATCTGAAAGAAAAAGTATTCTCAGATGCACCTGTGGATTTCAGTTGCTTTTTTTTCAACTTGTTTCAGATGTCAAACCCTTCTGATATGAGGATGTGGAAATGTGCAAAACTTTCAGCATGTTAGCCCTGCAACTTATAACAAAAATATATCTTTTGTTTTATAATAAAATACTTCAGTATTTAGGACAAGAAAGCCAAGGATCAAAAAATTTTAACAGTTATAATTCAGAAGACTGCACATACCTCATCAAGCAAGTAATAGAGAAGCTTGCTACAGCTCTAGTACAAAAGACACCACGCAGACACTGTATGTGAAGTGTATGTTGCTGACAAATTTTAAGATGAGTCCACTGGTCAATACACAGTGGGAATGCTAAAGAAACAAAGTGCCCGTGTATCTACAAGTAGAATTGCTTGTACATGACTGAAAGCATAAGTAATTAGATTTCAATTGAGGAAATTCTGGATTGCTTTCTCAGCTGGTGCAAATGAGGATACAGCAAACACTGTGAGTCTGATCCTGAGTCTAAATAATATTTCTTTTGTGTGTGTGAAATTGTTTCTTTTTGCAGTAATAAAAACGCAGAACGTACCACAAAGAAAACAGACATGTAGAAATATAATATTATCTTATATCAAGCATTGTATTGTAGTTACACTTTTTACTAAAATGCAATCAACTAAACATTTATCCAGCATTGTTTTAAGAGAATTCTTTGTGGAGCAGATGCATTTGAGCCTCATGAAGAAACTGACTTCCTTTTGTTCTTGCTAATTATTATTTCTATTTTTGCAGAATTGACTGTGATATTTTTTCCCAGTAACATATCATTGCTAATTACAACTATTTTCCTTGACTAATTAATCAAAGGCAATTGATATTCATGACAAAAAAAAGAAAAAAAAATAAATTAAACTGCCCTGTAAGATAAGGAGGAAAAATAAAATTTTTAATAGCATCTTAATCCAAATGTTCAGTGTTTCAAAACCCATTAATTTCAAAGGGATTAGTTGTATAAAATACTTGCATATGGCAGTACAAATTTGCAGACATATGAAATAATCTAAGTGCAAAAATAGAGAGAACAGCTTTAGGGGAGAAGAAACACGCTGATGGAAGATTAAGAGTAGGTTACACATTCAGATTCATACTGTTAAATTTGCTCACTACTTGACCTGACATTATATGTCTGAGAACTGGCCTGTAAATCGAAGATTCACAGAACAGCTTAGGTTGAAAGAGGCCTTAAAGATCATCTAGTTTCAGCCCCTTGCCTCCAAGAGAAGCTGACCTGTCTGTCTCTTTGGTTTTGAAGTTTGGATGATGCCTGTCATAAGTACAAAGGGCCACTGGGTGCAAGTGTTGTGCTGCCTTGCCTAAACCTTCTCTAATTTTGGATCAGGGGAAGCCTGGATTTTGTATCATTCTGAGGTCAGGACGTGCTGACCTACCCACAAGATGGGCTGAGAAGGATTTGTAAAGCAGCTGACCTCTGAGAACACACTGATCTGTGATCACATATTTTGGAGAATTTTCATCCATTTTGAAGCTAATGAGTTATAAAGACATTGTAAGGAATCTTCCTCCAATTACAACTTTTTTAAATTATTATTTTTTTATTTTTAATAGTAAGCAATATTTGGTTTTTGTTTCTCTAAAACAAATTAGTCAAACACGTCACCCCTCTTTACAGAATTGCAGAATCATAGGTACTGGAAGGGACCACTGGAGATCATCAACTCACCATACATCACCAACACCCCTGCTAAAGTATGTTCCCTAGAGTATGTTCTTAGTCCTTAAAAATAATCAAAGGTGTGAAGGCATTTCATAAAAAATATTTGATTAGTTGTTTCATTGTTCACACTGGTTTTGAAGTTAACGTTTTTAAGTAATAATGTACCATATTTAAATTTCTAGAATGAGATACTTCCATATAAATTACATTGTATTTAATGCTAAAACAACTGGCTCTATCACAGATTAATATGTTGCCCTATGTACAGGATTCTCTAAAACCAATTTTTAAACTTTATCTTCCTTTCAAACACTGTCTTTTCTCTGTGCAAACAGATATTTCTCTTTTATAAGACACCACAAAAATCAATGGAAGTAACTTACAGGTACAATTTTACACAGCACCACTCTGCCCCTATAGCCTGGTAAAGTTCTTTTGCAAAGACTGTATAGAAGTGTTTCAGTAGTACCAAGGCATGCGTTAAAGAATATGTTAGTTGAAGAAACCTCTGTTTATTTTTTTCTCAGAATATATTTATAGTGTATGTATGTCAACATGCAGAAATTTAGTGAACTCTTCCGTCATTATAGATGTGTCAAACACTAATATACCTCATTGGCCAAGGTAGTGAACTCTTTTGGCTTCTACAACTGTAAAAGCAGTAAACAATAAAAGCCAACTATTCATTTTAGCACCAACCTTCAGAAAGTGGAAGAAACACCGTCTTCAGACAACACATCACTAGAGAAAGGGAGTACACAGCATTTTCGCATTTTCTAAGCAAAAGTGCTCCTTGAGTGGAAAATGCTACTGCTAATCTAGCAGTGAATTCTCTGTAAGTCATCTTATTGATTGTCACTTTACGAAGCAGGATAGATGGAATAGAGAAATTTTCAGTACAAAAATATTAGGAAAACAGTTTGCCTAAGGAGCAGTTTCGGATTGCCTAAGTGTTCCGGTAAGATTTACTCCAACAAAACGTGGAAATAAATACTTAAATATAAAAACACATTAAAATAACCAGAACCTGATGTTCACCAGCCTTAAAGTTGTAACACTGAAACACTGGAAGCCAGGGCAAAATTTCAGTCATCTCTGTATCACAACTGATTCAATTGTACAAAACAAAGAAACAAAGAAAAACAACAGTAACTTGCATTAACTTATAGCATATTTTCAACACCCCCAAAACTGATGACTTCTCACCAAGAAACAGCAAAACAGTAAGAATCTACCATGTTCATGTTGTAGTGATATCTTAGTTCTTAGAGCTGTTTTGTGTCTCTCTTTCATACTCTATCCAGTTATTCATTATCTTCTCTAAAGGCTGCATGTCAAAACTGAACGGTCTGATCAGCTCGGCATTATAATTCATTTCTTTCTTGTTTTTTCTTTCATGTCATGTCAGAGAAAAACTAATCTTTTAATTGTGTGGCCTAATTTTTAATGCACAACTTAAAAAAAAAAATACACGAAGTAGCTTTTTTAAAAAAAAATTAAAATATTTGCTATATTGGTTTTACTGAATCAGTTTTGTATGCTTTAGTCACTATGTTACATGGCTAAATAACTTACCACATCCAAATATATCTTCCACTTTATCTTTCTTAAGTAGATATGTTTTTTCAACAGAGAACAAAAGTAGACATTTCAGAAGATCAATCTCCCACATATGAGTATCAGCTGAACTAAATTCATATCCTTCAACCTGTTTATCAAATGATTCTTGCAACAGACTTTCATTATTTTTGTGAGTCCCCCTTTGTTACTTTTCTTTTTTAGTTTTTCTCTGTAAAATCACCATAACTTTGTCAGACTCCACCATTATTGGAGTTTTTATGCTACATTTTTAGAACTATGAGCTGCCAGAATTTACAGTCCTATCAATTCAAAATCCTTTTTTTTTCTTAACGGACTTCATGTAGAACACTCCCAATGGTTACTGGGCTTCTTATGACTGTGGTATAATAACATTATTCTTAGTCATTAATACTTGCTGGGCAGATCTATATTAAAAACAAACAAACAAATAAACAAACAAAGAACACTATATATCTTCCCATTCAAGGCTAATAAATATCAGATTTCTTTTTCTTGAATATTGTAAGCTCCTTGTCTTGTCAGATGATCTTTACCTCCCCTAATAACTTTCTTTCTTGAAAAGGTTATCATCTGTACCTGTAGCCGTTTAGCAACTGATTTCTTCATTACCTATATCCCATATTATAAGTTAAATTGTGATATGTCGTACAACGTTGCTTTTAAAATTCTATTATTTCACTTCACAACTGGCCAGAGGTGATGTATCACCAAAATTTCTTGATTCTGTGAGGGAACAAATGGACTTAAACACACCTTGCATGTGTTTTTGGCAGACATTTTTTCTTTACACTGTTCTCTTAAGAATGCAGAAAAGAAAACTATGAAGAATTAGTTGAGTTTATTTTTGGAGAAGATATTATGAGCCCATAGAGTGATTAACAGGAAAAATGCAAAAGAGCTGGTGAAACAGCTGGAGGAAGCCTCCCCAGGAATATACATGGCTGACTTCCTTTTATGCTTGGGCTATGTTTACCATAGGCACAGAATTCTGTGTTTAAATGATACTTAAAGGAAAAAATGGAATTACTAACCAAACCGATGATCTCTATGCCTCAATTGATGAAGTTGATATTATAGGTCAATGAAACTTAAATGAAAGTAATGTAGGTATGTATTCTCTGAAAAAGAGATTTTCCATCCTAAACTGAAGCCTTTGAATAGAAAATGTCTAAATAAATGAAACAACAAAGACTGAGTGTAGACAGATTAGAAAATGAAAGTACAAGGAACAATCTATCAACCTGACCTGCTTGAAGGAAAGAAGAAAACAAGAGAAAAATTAGGCGATACCTCTTTAAATAAATGTTTATAGAAATCTTTTTGGATGCATCCTTTGTCATGCAAAGGACAGAGAGCAGAGCACCTGGTGGCCTCCACAAAGCAATGATAATAATGTTCCTTAATTACAGTAATATAGATAAGCTGTTACAGCTGGCTAGACTGAATAAAAGTCTGATTTTTAATTCAGAAAAGTATTGCTACTCCTTGATTGCAGTATGAAAATACAAAGGAAGCAGAATACATAGAAACTGAGAGGAAGCTTTGGGATTATAAATTAAGTGCCTGCTTTATCCTACTAAACTTGAAATTGATGTGGGTGAAACCAGACTTTCTTCTGTAGCACGGAATGATTATCAGCTTTGATTTACACTAGAGAGGAAGAAGTGAGATTGTGGTAAAACAGGAGTAATATCCTGAACATCCCAATGTACAGGCTTAATAGTCCTCACAAGAATGCAGAGTCCACAAGGCTCATTCTCAGGATTACTTCTGGATTTCACCCGCCAAGCAGAGCACAGAAGTATTTTAAAACCATGATTCTTCTTTCTTGAAGACCTTTTCCTCACAGGGGTGGCATACCCTGCTATACATGATGTTTTCCTCCTTGGAAAGGATGCATACCTTGAATATATTTTAGTTGGCTTTTCAACTTTTACAGAATGTGTACACATACATAGCAGCTCACAAATATATGCCTGCAAAAGGAAAATCATTACACATACAGAAACACAAAGGCTCTCTCATGCTCATTGTTTAGCATTAGCTTGGGACAAAATCTGCAAAAAGGTGCAGCAGGCTGAGTCCTATAGTCTTAGGCACTCACCATTCTGCACAGAGTAAGAAAGAATTAAAAGCATTTAAAAAAAAGAAAGAAAGAAAGAAAGAAAGAAAGAAAGAAAGAAAGAAAGAAAGAAAGAAAGAAAGAAAGAAAGAAAGAAAGAAAGAAAGAAAGAAAGAAAGAAAGAAAGAAAATAAAAGGAAAAAAGAAAAAAAAAAGTGTTTTTATCTACAGCCAGTTTGTTCGTCTTTGAAAGCAAACAACGACGTGGTTGTCCATGCCCAATGAGATATGAGATAGATATCTCATACTGGACACTGTTTTGCCACTGAGCCCCAGACTTATAGAGGAAGTTTCCTTAGGTATCTAGGAAGGAGAGAATATATTCACCTCTTCATTACTACTTTTTAGCCATATTAAATTTTTTGGAGCTCAGTATGCTGGCTTCTGTGAATGCCTTTTTGAGTATCTAAATCTGCTCAAATTGCCATAGGGCATTTACTCACTTCAGCACAGCATCATGAATTTTACAACTAAGAAAGAAAACTAATTTGAAGGCATAGTATTAAAGATCATCACAACATCTAATCTCCTCTTGGTATTTAATCCAAGAGATTTGCAAATTTGTAGAGTAGGAATTTTCAAGCAGTCTGAAGAATCTCTCAGCTGTCTCTTGCTCACAAGCTGACAATTATTACTTTTGGGTAGTGCTACATATTTAGTATAGGTACTTTCATTTGCAACTTGATTTTTGTTTCTTTCTCTCTAAGAATGATACAAATTTAATAAAATATTTTGGCCTTCAGAATAGCTATGGATTAAATAATTCATAAATATTCTGTATTGCTTCTTATCTTGAGGAATTTCCTGGGAGGGGGTTAATGAAAATAATGTTTTTTACTGCAGTAACTGTAGCAGTTTCTGTGCAGATAAGTCAGCTGGAAACCTGATCAGTTCCTCCCAGGCTAGCTTTTCACAGAGTTGTATCATTGCCACTTTTGTGAGCTCTGATGTGGCAAGGAAACAGGTATCACAACTGCATTCCCAAGTTTTATACCTTATCTTATATTAAGCCTCTATAGGTGGCAGGTAATATAATAGCAACAATAATCCCTCCTTCTGCTTTCTGTGTTCACAGTAAATTGCTGACAAGTCTTCCTGATAACCTTAGAAAAATAGTGGAGATCAATTCTATGCAAAATATTTTGAGATTTCAAAGTCATGCTGGGGTGGTGGAGGGCTGTAGCTGCTGCATCTCAAAGATTGGTATCAAATTTGCTACCAACAGAAGCTCATGAAGATGTATTAACTTTTTTTTTTTTTTTCTTTTAAGAGAAATAGAACAAAACAAATGGAAAAGTGAAAGTGTTTGCCTATAACAGTCCCCTTGCATTCTTGTCACGTGCTTCCTTCTGCTAAAACTTCTCCTCTCCAGATAGATAAGCAGACTGAAATTGTCAGAGTTCGACAGTTGCTAAAAGTGAATGTGACAGTTTCTGTCTCTTGATGGGTCAGAAGAATATCCTGAAGGAAAAGAAGGCACTTCTTTCACAAATGTTTGCTGCATTTAGATGTACAAACAGGATTTTAAATGGCTGCTTAGGCATCATCATTGTCGTAAGGACAGAATGGTGAGACTGCAACTCAAGTACTGCATTCAGTTTTGGGCCCCTCACTACAGGAAAGACAACAAAGCCCTGGAGTGTGTCCAGAGAAAGGCAACAAAGCTGGTAAGAGGTCTGAAGCACAAGTCTTATGGAGAGAAGCTGAGGGAGCTGGGATTGTTCAGTCTGGAGAATGGGAGGTTCAGGGGAGACTTTATTGCTCTCTACAACTGCCTGAACACAACTTGTGTCAAGGTGGGAATTAGACTCTTCTCCAGTGTAACTAGCAATAAGATGAGATGGAATGGCCTCAAGTTGAGCCAGGGGAGATCCAGGTTGGACATTAGGAAGAATTTCTTCTCCAAAAGAGTGGTCAGGTGCTGGAACTGGCTGCCCAGGGAGGTGGTTGAGTCACCATCCCTGGAGATGTTCTAGAAACATTTAGATGTGGTGCTAAGGGACATGGTTTAGTGGGGAAATGGTGGTGGTAGGTGACTGGTTGGACTGCATGATCTTGGAGGTCTTTCCCAGCCTTCATGATTCTACAATTCTGTGGCTCTGTGATTTGAAAGACCAAACCTGGATCTTTCCATTGTGTGGGAAAGGAGCTCAAGTGCCTGAAGAAAACTTTGGATAACACATTCCTCCAGAAGAGAGCATTTCATACTGGAAAATGTAATACACCCTAGACAGAGAGCAAATTGTGGCAAATTGTGGAGCATATTAGCATTACATTTCAGAGGGAGAAAACAGAGATGATGAAGTCTTTATGGGCTGTGAGGGTTTCACTAGTTTTCAGAATGCATGGATTAGATTACCACATATGCAAACTGTAACAGAAAACATTCTGTGACATTTACATAAACCATACATGGTTTTGCAGGTATAATTCCAACAATGTCAAATCTCTGAATTTTATTTGTTTATTTATTTATTTTCCCAGTCAGACACACCAACTGTTCTTGCACTGTTTTGCTGGTTTGCCACCATACTGGTAAGTGTAGAAGACTCAACAGAGTCTCAGATTTTTGTAATATTCTACCACGTAGATCACAGAATCTGGAAGCTCAGAAATGTGACGAGTTCACAGGGTAACAAGAAAATACCATCAATCACTGAGTCTTTTCTACTTCCTCTATAGCCTGTTTATTATTTTTACCCTGAAATGTGTGTGATGTGCTACAGAGGCAGTGTTCGTTCATGTCAAATCATGGTTTGCGCATTTCTTCCTAATGAGGCAGAACACTGAAACAAAGGCTGATGACTCAGTTATTGTACATTCACACAGTGAATATTCAGCAGAAAATATAATGCTGCTTTTATGTTCCAAGTACAGCTATCATATTAGCATCTTGACAGTCTATTGAGATAGGAGTTTTAGCAGTAATCATTTCAATAACATGGATGAAAAAGTTAAACATACACTATTGTGATCTCCTGCTAGAAGACATTGAGAAAAAGGCATTAGACACACATCAGCTATTTTAATTGCCATTTTTAAAGCTTCGCTAGTTCTTTTATCTTTTGTGCTTAATAAGCTTTTATAACAGTTTTATATTATCTTCAAATTATTGTGTTTTTTTTTTCCTGTGGAAACTAAGAAGCAAGTCAAATATTTTTTTCCAGTAGACAAACTTAAAAAAAAATATTCTTACTTTTTCCCCTTACCATGGTATTTTCTGAATAGCTAATAGACCTGAAGAACCTCTTCTACAGGGCCAATATTTATCATTTATCTGCCTTCAGAATACAAATATAGACTGATACTCCACCTTTCTGAAAACTTCAGAGAGCTTATGAGTTAATATCTTAGGGTAGATCAGCAATGTGAAATCTTACTACTAATATCTGATCATATTCATGAAAAGTTTTATGACACAGAACAGAAATTTGTTGTGGCTGACTTACACATTATCCATTGCTCAGTAAAATTCTTCATGTAATTGCAATCCATGTGTTTTTCTAACACTTTCCATTATGTTTTTCCCTCAGATCATTGCCGCTGTTTTTAATTATTTTGGGGTCCCCTGTCTCCCTTTTCTGGAGGCATGGATTTTGTGAAATCCCTCTGCCCCACTATTCACGGAACGGGGCCAAACCAGCCTGTAAACTGTTGACAACATGTTGTCTGGTAATTAATACATCTTGGTTTTCACACTATAATGGAGTATTTATTTGCTATTTTTATTTAAAACCTATGCAGAGGAGTAAGGCTTGCTTGTCTTCTGCCTCCTAATGCACTAACATAGAAGAAAAAAGACTTTCATAGTGTTCTTGATAGGAGTTAGATTTCCTCATTTCCTAGGACAGTGATCCAAAGAGAAGCTACATATCTAGAAATTGCATTCAGAGATGATTATAGACAGATGTAGGACCATTAAAAGATTGTGAGAATAAATGTTGCTATGAAATATATCATGAAGAGAGTCAGGTAGCTCCTCACCCTTTTTCTGTGACACTTTATGTGTTCTACCTTAGATTTTTTTTTTATTATTTTTTTTTTTCATAAAACATGGAAATAAACAGAAATTAACCAACAGGGAAAATATACATTAGACTTTCTTTGTCTAGTTCGGAAGCATATACTTCAAAACAGCAATCATACTGCAAGTCTCTGTCTCAGTTTTCTTTGGTATATTTTTGCTTTCACCCTCATTCCTTTCCTACAAATCACAGAACCACAAAATCACAGAATCACAGAATGGTCCAGTTTGGAAGGGACCTCAAGGATCACGAATCTCCAACCCCTCTGCCAGGCAGGGCCACCAACCTCCCCAGCTACTAGACCAGGCTGCCCAGAGCCCCATCCAATCTGGGCTTGAACACCTTCAGGGGTGGGGCATCCACAACCCCTCTGGGCGGCCTGTTCCAGCACCTCACCACTCAAAGAACTTCCACCTAACATCCAACCTAAATCTTCCCTCCTTCAATGTAAAACCATTTCCCCTTGTCCTGCTATTATCCACCTTTTCAAAGAGTTTACTCCCCTCCTGTTTATAGGGTCCCTTCAGGTACTGATAGGCTGCAACGAGGTCATCCCATAGCCTTCTTTTCTCCAGGCCAAACAAGCCCAGCTCCATCATCCTATCTTCGTAGGGGAGGTGCTCCAGCCCCCTGATCATCTTCATTGCTCTCTTCTGGACCCTCTCCAACAGCTCTCTGTCTTTCTTGTACTGGGGGCTGCATACCTAGATGCAGTACTTCAGGTGGGGCCTCACAAGAGCAGAGCGGAGAAGAACAATAATCTCCCTGTCCCTGCTGGCCACCCCTCTCCTTGTGGAGCTCAGGATACCAATTGCTTTCTGAGCTGCAAGAGCACACTGCTGGCTCATGTTAAGTTTCTCATCCATCAGGACCCTCAGGTCCTTCTCTGCAGGCTGCTCTCAAAGACTACTCCTTCCAGTCTGTCTAGACGTCTGGAATTCCTCCAGCACAAGTGCAAAACCTTGCACTTTGCCATGTTGAACCTTGTTAGATTCACCCAGGCTCACCTTTCAAGTCTGTTGAGGTCCCTCTGAATGGCATCCCTTCCTTCCACCGTGTCAACCACACCACTCAGCTTGGTGTCATCAGCAAACTTGCTGAGGGTGCACTCAATTCTGTCATTGATGTCCTTGATAAAGATGTTAAAGAGCACCGGCCCCAAGACAGACTCCCTGGGGATGCTGCTTGTTACTGGCCTCCACCTGGACATGGAACCATTAATCACCACCCTCCGTCTGCAGCCTTTCAGCCAATTCCTTATCCATTGTGTGGTCCACCCATCAAATCCATATGCTTCCAATTTAGAGATAAGTATGTGGTGGGGGACCACTTCAAAGGCCGTGCTCAAGCCCAGGTAAATAACATTGGTCACCTTCCCCTTGTCCACCAGTGCTGTCACTCCATCATAGAAGGCCACAAGATTGGTTAAGCATGACCTTCCCCTGGTGAAGCCATGGTGGCTGTCTTGGATCACACACTCATTCCTCATGTGATCAAGCATGTTGTCCAGGAGGAGCTGTTCCATGATCTTCCCAGGCACAGAGGTAAGATTCACTGGCCTGTAGTTCCCTGGGTCCTCCTTGCTCCCTTTCTTGTAAATGGGATTGATGTGACCCTTCCTCCAGTCATCCGGGACCTCACCTGACAGCCACGACTTTTCAGATATGATGGAGAGTGGCTCGGCAACCACCTCAGACAGTTCCTTCAGAACCCTGGGATGCACACCATCCGGCCCCATAGACTTGTATGCATTCAGTCTCATGAGGCAGTCTCGGACTTGCTCTGCCCTTACAGTGGGGGGGGATTTACTGCCCTGGTACAAAGAAGTTTGTGAGCTGGACAAGGAGGCTACAACGGCCCCAGTTCACATAATTGCAATAGCACAACAGCTATAATTGATAGAAGCCATTTAATGCCATTTTAGCTCCACGAGTACTACACTTTACTTCTGTATAATCAGTAGCATTACAAATAACATGACATGCAGTGCTGCCATCCTGAATAACAAAATACTCTGAGAGGTTAGAGCAGAAGATTGCAGGATTAGAGCTGGACTGACCTGTAGGTGCTAAGGGCATTGGCTGGGCTCTCCACAAAACCTTGCTGACTCAATTTTCTACATTTCTATTTTAACTGTGTGCTTGACTTTCATTTTTCTAGTTCAAAGAATATCTCACAAACCAACAAACAAAACAACACAACAACAACAAACCCTACCCCTGAATCTGATGTTTATTTCATGATCTGACTTGATAATAAAATTATGTTCCAGAAATAGTAGGAAATTTAAATAAGCATGCTGGAGTCTTTGTCAAGGTAGATTTTGTGTCAGTGAGCCATACACCCTTGGCTACAGTAACAGAATGAAAACATTTCATATTTAAACAGGTGGGGTTTTTTTTGGTTGTTTCTTTTTTTCCCAGATGATCAGAATAATATTTGTTGCAATCCATCCAAAGAGTCTTTTTAGACTTTATGTTTTTTTCTAGATGCAAGTAGAAGCAATGTGGCCTAAGAGTATTTTAGTCTTCCTTGATTACCACTAGTTGATACAATTAAAGTCAGAAACACAGAGCTTTATAGCAATCAGCCTCAGGAACAACAACAAAAGGAATTTTGTTTTAAAAGGCCCTTCAAATTAACTGTAATAATTTGGAGTCATTACTGTTTTTTTACTATCTTTCTTCTAGATGAAAGCTTTTATAACCCAGTTCTCTGGAAAATGAATATTCATATAATTGAAATAACAGCAAAACAACCAGGTGAGTATCCTATGTATTATCATTTTCTTTTTCATTTCTTAAACTCAACATGTAGCTGACTGTCAAAGTCACAGAACTAGTGTGCTAACATTTTCATTTAATTAGATTTTTCTTGTGATTAATAGGGCAAGACCTTTTTGCACTGAGACATAAGATGATTATGGCCTCACAGTTACAAAAAAAAAGAAAGAAAAAAAAAAGAAGAACCAAATCAGGTAACAGAATCTCAGGGATTGTCATGTGCTTACTTTAATTTTTTTGACCTTATCATATAAAAAACAGTACACAGAATGCAGAAGTCAGAACAAATCATCACTAATACCACGATGTGGATTTGCTTGTAAGACGTAATTTAATTTCTTCCAGCATTTTGTTGTGAAAGAAGCATTATCTGTTTGGAAACTGTAAGCACCCATTATACTCAGCTCCCTCAGATTTCTTAGATTTTCTCTGAGTTGAACAATTTGCTACCTGTACACAGATACACAAGTTTTGATAGATAGGTATAGATACACGCTGTTGTGTGAAAAATCAGCTTATTTTATGACTCAAGCCTGGGTCATCTACTAGAAGGAAGGAGAGAGGAAGGTTTTGTGACAGATGGTGAGGCTGTGGTTTTTTGCTACCTTCAAATCCTTCAGGATGGGTCAACTCCAGTGCACCTTCCAGTGTGGGAGGGGTGTGGAACATATGTCATATGATGAGCAGCTGAGGGAACTGAGATTGTTTAGTATGGAGAATGGGAGGCTAAGGGGAGACCTTATTGCTCTCTATAACTACCTTGTGGTGAGGTAGGGGTTGGACAATTCTCCAGTGTAACTAGCAATAAGATGAGATGGAATGGCCTCAAGTTGAGCCAGGGGAGATCCAGGTTGGACATTGGGAAGAATTTCTTCTCCAAAAGAGTGGTCAGGTGCTGGAACTGGCTGCCCAGGGAGGTGGTTGAGTCACCATCCCTGGAGATGTTCTAGAAACATTTAGATGTGGTGCTAAGGGACATGGTTTAGTGGGGAAATGGTGGTGGTAGGTGACTGGTTGGACTGCATGATCTTGGAGGTCTTTCCCAGCCTTCATGATTCTATGATATTATGAGATGTTGTGCAATAGTAATTGGGGCTTTCACAAAATTGCTATGGGGACAGTGCAAGGTAAGAAATTAAGCGACTGGGGAGGAAAAAGGGTGGGAAAACAGAAGAATAAGTGGATAAAAAAAAAAAAAAAAGACTAGTCACATGTAAATAATTTGATTATCAGTATGGTGATTTAGCTGCACAATGGATCTGATTAATGCGGTCATTCATACCTTCTCATTGAATTGCTTTCTAACCCTTATCCTGTGTGAGAGATTCTCTATTTGTGTATACGCGGGTAACAGGTGAGTTGCTGCCTGGAGTCAAACCACAGTTTGGAGGCACCACGTGTTTGTCATGCCAGCAACTGGAGAGAGCAATCTAAGTAGACTTCAGTGTCAGTATGTGGACAGAAATCAGGGGCCAGGGGCACATGTATTTGTGGTGACAGTGACTGGAGAGAATGATAATATAGAAATCAGACTAGCCAGTGAATAAGTGGAGAAGCCCATGAGCCATGTTTGTCTCTAAGGGTGAGAATCGTGGAATCACAGAATAACTTGAGTTGGAGGTGACCCACATGGGTCGCTGAGTGCAACACCTGGCTCCAACAGAGGGAACCCTAGATGATAAACCATGCATCTACCAGTATTTTCCAAACAATCTGTGGACACTGTCAGCCTTGAGGCCAAGACTACTTGACTACTTGCCAAGGAAGATGCTCATCCTGTCAGTGAAGAACTTTTTGCGGATATCCAATCTGAACTTCCCCTGACACAGTTTTTTGTTTTGTTTTGTTTTGTTTTAAAGCAATTCCCTTGCATGCTGCTACCAGTTACCAAAGAGATTTCTGTTCCTTTTAAGATAGCTGCAGACAGCAATGAGATCAACCCTCAGGTCCCCTTTTCTCTAACCTGAACAAATCAGATATAGAAGCATAGAATCATGGAATGGTATTTGTTGGAAGGGACCTTCAAGATCATCTAGTTCCAACCCTCCTGCAATAGGCAGCGACACCTCCTCTAGACCAGGCTGCTCAAAGACCTATCCAGCCTGGCCTTGAATGCCTCCAGTGAGGGGATATCCACAACCTCTTTGCTCAAACTGTTCCTGCGTCTCACCACCCTCACAGTAAAAAATTTCTTTCTAGTATCTATTTTTCCATAAGGAAGATACTCCAGGCCCTCTGATAACTCTTGTCATCCTCCTCTGGACCCACCCTAACAGTTCTATGTCCTTCTTGTGTTGAAGTCTCCAGAAGTGGATGCAGTACTCCAGATGGGGTCTCATGAGAGCAGAGTAGACGGGCAGAATCACCTCCCTTGGCCTGCTGGCCACACCTCTCTTGATGCAACCCAGGACACAGTTGGCCTTCTGGGCTACAAGCACACATTGCTGGCTCATGTTGAGTCTTTCATCAACTGACAGCCCCAAATCCTTCTCCTCAGGGCTACTCTTAAAATATTGTCTGCTCAACCTTTACTTGTATTGCTTGGGATTGCCCCACCTAGGTGCAGGACCTGCCACCTGGCCTTGCTGAACTTCATGAAGTTGGCATGGGCCTGCCTGTGAAGCCTGTTTAGTTCCCTCTGGATGGAATTCCTTCCCTCTAGAGTGTTTGCTGCACACTCAGCTTGGTGTCGTCTGCAAGCTTGCTGAGGGTTCATTCAGTTTCACTGTGTATCACCTACAGAGATGCTAAATATCACCTGTCCCAGCACTGATCCCTGAGGAATGCCACTTTTCATCAGTCTCCACTTGGACTTTGAGCTGCTGATTACAACTCTGAGTGCGACCATACAGTCAAATCCTTATGCAGTGAGTGGTCCATTCAGTGATGCATTTTTCTCCAATTTTGAGATCAAGGTGTTGTGCAGGACAGTCTCAAATGCTTGACACTGTCCTCAGCTGCTTCTCATGCATCTTTCCCTCTAGACCTCTCACCTTATTTTTTTGCCTTCCTCTGGACACATTCAATTAGTTTTATGTTATTCTTATACTTTGGAGTCCAAAACTGAACACAGTGCTTGAGATGATGCCACACCAGTTCTGCACACCAGTATACTAGGACAGTCACTCCTTTTGAGCAGTTAGCTGTTTGTGCTTAATGTACCACAGGATATGGCTGACCCTTTTGACCACCAGGGCACACTGTTGACCCATTAGAATTTATCGGTGAAAACCTCTGTATCCCTCACTGCACTACAGCTCCTTGTCCCCCAAACTATGCATTTGTCCAGGATTGCACTATCCCAGGTACAGAATTTGACATTTTTTCTTGTTAATTTCAAAATGTTGATGTTCATGCAGAACTTTAATCTACCAAGATCTCTCTGAGGATGTGGGGAAATTGGTTACTGGGGGCTACTGGGAACTAAGAAAGCACTGGTCAGCCTTGGCAGACATACAGAGGGAGAGTTTTTGTATGTGTGAAGAGGCCTGTAACAGCCACTGGAGGGGGACTGTGGCCTCAGAAGATCATGTACATAAACCCAGGTGAAAGAAACAGCAGAGGCTGGGATCCAGAAGAAGCTACTGGATAGTGGCCCTGTCTGCTGGAGGAGTCCACACTGTAAATCAGTATACATATATACTCCTTAAGTGACTTCCATCTGTTCAGGCAGAGAGGAGAGGAAGGTAGATGATGTTAGTGATGCATGTGTTCATATGCATGCCCAGTGCATATGGCTGTGATCGCTGGCCAGTCAATATAGTGTATAAATGTGCATCTTTATGCGTTTTCCTACAGTGAACATGACTGCCCATAACTTGGGTGTGGAGCTACAGTAACTGCAGCTTCCTGAAGCTGTCAGATTGATAATGAAATGATTTTCTCCTAACAATACTGACCATGTTGATATATATGAGCTCAAAGGTATATATACTTGAAGCTTACTCTCCTGGGCATGGAAGAGAGTATCTTGTGGTCATCTTATATAAGAGATGAGATTTGGGACTGTGATCATACAAATTATTCCATCTTTCACTCACGCTAAAGAAAGACAGGATATTTTAGGCAGAAAATATTCCTGTCATAATCTGTCTCTTCTATTCACCATCTAGAGTAAAGAAGTTGTGTCTTTTTTATAGAATTAACCAAAGTTGTCAGCTGGATGCCCCTGTGACCATACTGCGTGGTAAGCAGTTTGCTGTGGACTGTACATTTTACAAAGAACATGGGTTTTGAAAAGGGGCAGTTGTTCTCTCACAGTCTACCAAAAACAGATCAGAACAATTATTCTTTACTGCACCTTTAAGAAACAAGGACTGCACCCTGGAAAATCATGGATGACAGGAGGAAATTACACACAATACCTGAGCTCATCTAGCAGATCACTGCTGCTGGAAAGGGTGTTAAGTTGGTTCATTGCACATAGTGCAATTTTACCCTTGATAGCGTACATGCACAGCAGCAATAAGCCTCAGTAGATACTCAGTCAATTTTTTGTATCCAAATTTCAACAGAAATGTGTATTAGGTTAAATGATGCCTCTTAATGTCCATAGATTGGATTTGTTAAACTTTGTTTTCCAGTGCTTATAACAGGTTATCTCTGTAAGATTCATCAGTTTTCAGTTACAGGAAAAATTTTTTAAAAATCTCATTTCTTTATTTATTTTAACAAGTTAAAACTTTATCTATTTTCCTTCCACATGGAAAAAAATATGGAAAAATTGTTTACTTTCTTGATTTTAAGGCATTATCTTTATGGGCTGCAGACCAAGCTCTGAAGTATATCTCTGTTAGTTTCCCCTGTTTTGCTTGTTTTTTTCATGTCTAGGCATTCAAGCATATGCACAAAAGCAACAATAACAACAAAATGCTCAAAGCATTTAGCATTACTACCTATTATTACTCAATGTTATGTACAAAGCTCTTAATATTAGGCAAGTTTACTACAGATTTTTGCAAGCTCAGTTGGTTGCAATAGAGTTTTGGAATTGGGCTTTCTTGTAACATAAGAAGTGCTAATAAATACATTAATGGTTATATTCATGAAGGCATGTTCTCCTTTCCCTTACTTTTTTTTTCACTAAGCTCTACACAATGGCAGAAAGACAAGATTCTTTTCAACTTCCAAAGGTGCACCTGGTAAATTTTTTACTATATAGTTATATCATTGCATTGATTTGGGGGACATAACAAGTACTGCTAATGCCTAATATAGTGATTGTTTTGATCTTGCCCTATCCATTTGTGATTTGTTACACTCACAGCAATGGTCTCAGTGACTGAAATTCTTTGTTGTCTGTGTTTCTTGTTAGTAGAAGACCCTGGAAATTCCAAAAGGAAACACTAGGAAGGAAGATTTGGAAGGAATTCAGGCTACATAAAGAGGAGACAACATTTTTGGGTTTGTGTTTAGAACATTTGATTGTTATTCTTGGGATCTCTGAGAGTTTGTTTCTTTTAGGATCTTTGGTAATATGTATCCTTCACTTCACCTTTTCCTTCTTGCAAATCAGATACAGTGGATCTGCAACAAACATCTCTATAACTTCTCCTATTTACTTGTCGTGCACTGCTTGACCCAAGTACTTTTCAGTATCTTTCTCTCTCTTTCTCAATACTTTCTCTAGGTAATCTCTTCAAACAATGCCAGTGTACCTTGCCTGGAGTCTTATCCTAATTATACTGAAGCAGAATAGGTCAATTTGTGTATTATTTTCTTCCAAAGCTGGCGTCTCATTCCAACATTTTCTTAAGCTCTAGGATCCTAAAGGTTTCAACACAGAACTCCTTGTTCAGAGAATGGAGGCACTGCGAGCTAGTAACAGCCCTTTAGAGTTCGGGATCTTACACTTCTTCTGTTGATAAGACTATATGCTAGAAACTACATCTACTAAAAGCCTTTTTTTTTCTTTCTTTTTTTTTTTTTTTTTCCAGTGCAATCCACTATATTCATGCCTTTTAGAGGCTACATTAATATTTTAATAAAATTTCATTCATACTATAAAATAGTGGACTATAGCAATAAGTAATAAAAAGTTACTGAGAATAAAGAAAGAATCATTCTTTACTTTTTAAGTGTTTTAGTAGATTTTTAGGAATGGATAATGGATGCAATAGTTTTGAACTGGTATGGTGTACAAAGCAGACAAAATAATAAACTGTATTACTGAAAGTCTCTCTCCCAAAGGAATGCTGTCTCTGCAACAAACATTTCAGATGCTACATCATTTTTAGCTACTATCTCCAAATGTGGTTTTCTTTTGGAACTTTGGCTCTTGGGTTGATATATTAAGAGTTTCTCATCTTTTACTGTCTTTTATACTAATAGCACTGCAAAGGCTTGAACCATTACAATGATGTGTGCACTGAATGAGAACACATCTTTTTTATTTTTCAGCACCTAACTTCACAGCTAAGATATCAATATTTCTACAGAATTATTCTAAACAAAACAGATATCCAAATGTTTTGTTGTAATAGTAGAAATGGGGTAATAGTTCGATTTTAAATCACATAGGCATATCCCAAAGACCACTTCCTTCTACTGCTTGTTATCATTGTCCCTTGTTACTATCAGTCAAAACTGTTTTTCAAAGATGTTGCAAACAAAATTTCAAAAGGAGATGTCCTCATAGGCACAGCACTGGAGTCATCATCACTATCCATTTGATTGCTGCAAGATTTATGATGCTTAATCTTTTTAATTTCCTTTCTTATTTTTTGTATGTTCAATTGCCAAATAACTAATTCTCTTTTTCTTCCCTATTTTCATCTGCATTTTCATTGCTTAATCAAATTTAAAAATAATCATTACTCCCTTTGGTCACTTTAAGGAAGTATAAGTAATTGATCAGATAAAAGCAATCCTTGGCAATCTTTCTCTCACTTATATTAATGTAAGTTTCTTAGGTATCAGTTAATGCATAGAATAAGAAAATGTTTGCATGTTTTCACTTTACAGTCAGAAAACCCAGCTCAGCTAAGCCAGCACAGCTACAGTAGCACAGTTTGCAAAATATGATGTGAAATAATTTCTATCTACTATGTTTATTTGATTTTGCAGCTTTCAGTATATGTGAAAATAGTATTAGAGAGTATTTATAAGAGATTTCTCTTTGATGTTAATTGTTATGGTGTTTGTATACAACTTTTCTTCCTAATAACTTGTTTTTCATAGCTCTAACTAGTACTTTCCAGCATGTTCTTCCTCTGACAAGATCATAAGCTGTACAAATTTTTATTAATTTTTGTCATCATTTAGGAGGCACAAAACTTAAATTTATACTTTATAAGGTGGGATTTATTTGCTGAACCTACAGCTACTGTTTGGATTAATTTTTTACTCTACAAGACAGACTGTATAAAAATATTGTATTTTTTCAGGGAGAAAAATCAAGAATTATGAAGGAAAAAAAATATAAAAACTATGGGAATTTTGGTGTGAATATGCTGAAGAATTTTCAGTTGACTTAAGATGGTATTTTGTTGGTTATTTTTTGAATTTTTGACCAAATTTACAGTTACAAATACGACTACTCTTAGTGTAAAGGCAAACTGAGAAGACTTTTGGCGTCTTTATAAATGGTAATCGAAGCCCTGCAGAAATTCTTTTGATGCAAAGGCACAGTCCCACAAACTTAAGTAAGTAAAATGACTTTCACAAGATCAAGTTGTTTTTTTTTTTTTTTTAAATCAAAGTGATCTCACACCAAATGATTTCACTATGAGATGAAATTTCCAAATGTAAAGTGTTGCACTGTATGAAACCACTCTTCCCTCACAGTGCTGTTTCATCATCCAAATAAGCATTGATTAGGGAAGTGAAAGAAGGGATGAGACCTTCACTTCTCCTTTGTATCAGTATGAAAAGTTTTTGCAGTCTAATCTGAAACCACTGACTTGAGAATTGGCCACTCCCTTTCATCACATCCTTGTCTTCTTTTGAAGGAGAGTCACACACGATGGAAATGAAATGAAGTATATCAGTGGGAAAGTACAGAGGCATTAACTTCAGCTAGGGTAGATCATCCATTTTCCAGCAAAGTTTGCAGCAGTCTGGGAACATACCCAAGCTGAAGGACTGTGTTGATTAAAATGCCAGAGCAAAGTGTCTTCTCAACTAAGATGGGACATGTTTGCCAAAATTAGAGTAACTGCCCCAGTAATGACTAACAGTGATGAAGACAATGCATAGCTAATGAAATATTTGCTGTCTAACAGCCAATATCACAGAAACCTTCCTTTTTAATCTCAGCCTACACAGCAGGGGATTTTACACCCCTCAAGAAGAAGGAGAGATAAAACTTACAGGGCAAAAAATGGGAATAATTAAAAGATAACATGTAACACTTATAAAACAGTAATAAAATGACACAGCATCATAAATAACCAAAAATCTTGCAGGAAAAAAATATTGCATGCAATTTCTCTAAACTGTGTATATCTGTTTATTTAATACAAACATATTTCTCTTCAAAAATCAGTGTTATATTTGTATGTATCTGTGCACAACTACATATATATATGCTCTAAAATTATGGAGAAAAAAAAATTGTTCAAATGTATATTCACAATTCTTAAGACAAGAAACTAACTTAATGTCAATTGGGAATTAGCAAAGTGAAGAACTTCCCAGCTCAAAATAGAAACAGATTTAGAAGACTTCTGCAGAGAACCTGAACTGAAATAGACTGACTTCAGCAGTAAGACAAATCTCCTGATATCTCAGTTTCCTGAAGTTAAAGAATATTAAATATCTTGTTAGTCTTCCTAGGTGTTCTGCCAAGAAGTCCTGAGATACCCTGGAAGCTTCTTCTTCCAGAGAAGAAATAGCCATCAAACCATAGAAACCCAGCCAAGGTAAAAGAATGAAAGTCAAGCATCAGAATAGGTTCTCCAGGGCAGTGTTCATGTCACCAAGTTTGCTGTAGTTCAAGGATTGTTTGGACAACGCTCTCAGGCATAGGGTTTAAATTTCAGGTGGTCCTGTGTGGAACTAGCAGTTGGATTCAATGAGCCTGGTGGTCCCTTCCAAACTGGGTCATTCTGTGATTTTATCATTTTATGGTTCTATGATCAAAGCACACAGACTCTGTTTGCCGTGTTAAGGGTAAAGAAAAAAACCAAACAAACAAACAAAAAAAACCTTAAGGATAAGACGTTTTGCTAACTTCCCAGAGTTCCCCATTTTTCCTTGGGATAGTAACGTTTTAGAGGTCTGTCAAAATTTATTCTGTTCCTGTTTATCTGTGGTTTAGAAGCTATATGTTCTGTCCATATTCAAACATAAGCTCCAGTGCAACCACGTCAGGGACACTGTAGAGTATACCATCAGACCTCCAAGACCATTAAGTCCAACCACCACCCTGACCTGACCATGTCCTGTCACTAAACCATGTCCCATAGTGCTACGTCCACGCTTCTTAAATACCTTCAGGATTCTAGCCCTTCCATGGCCTGCCATTCCAGTACTTTGCCACAGTCTCCACAATAAAAATCTTCCTAATGTCCATTCTAAATCTCCCCGAGCTCAGCTTGAGACCTTACTCCCTGCTTCTTAGTTTTTGTGTCATCTGCCTCATTGTAGCTGAGTGACCTTAATTTATGTAATCAGATACAGAAGATGGAGCGTTTCATTGGAATGAAAGCAATTTATATTGTTTTAAAATTTCTGTTTGTACTGTCTGCCTTGGAACATATTTGCTGTCTATGTTTGTATGAATAGAACACCACAACTTGTGAAAAAAACATGGGTTATACGCAATTTGTTAAACATTTTCAAAGCTTTGTTTTGTTCCTTTATTTTTTTATTTATTTATTTTTTTTTTCATACAAAGTGAGGTCAACATAATGATGATTTCTTTTAGTTTTGCTGCAGGTGTTATTAGGCTTTGGAAATTCTAGATAGGTTCTTAGCATAATGAGGATGATATTTCTCTTCTCATGTACTCAGCTTGCAATGTTATTGTAAATCTGAAGAAAGGTGTTTTCTTCTTCCTTCCACCCATTTCAGATTACGCACACGCTAAATTCACAGAACAGGGAAGGATGCATCTTCCATTCTTTTATTGCTACTTCTTCATGTTGCTGCTGCCTGACACAAGCCTTGATGCTTTTTTTCACTTTCCCTCTGACTACTGAAATTCCATTTCAACAATATTATAATCAAACATCTTCAGTCTTAGTCAAGAAATGTTTTTTTTTTCCTTGGGGGAAGACTTTTGGAGTATCTGGAAACGCATATTGCCAATCTCCATGCATGCCATGGAAGGAGTAATCCCACAGCTAAATACCCAGCAGAGAAAGCATCATATTTGGTTGTGAAGCTGAACCCAGTAGGAGCAAGGAAAGTAGAATAATGATATTTTTACATTTCTGGCACAAGTGAAGTTTTAATATATCATCTGCTAGGAATGTCTATTCAAGACAAATTTTATGTTATTCTTGCCTCTTTATAATTGTAGTTGGTAATTAAAATTGGGCTGAATAATTCTTTATACTATTTTACACATTCTTTAATTACGAAAGAAATAGATAAAATCTGAATACATTCATTTCCCCCTCTAAACTGTAATTTTAGGAAGATATATTTAAAGAAAAAAAAAAAAAATGAATAAAACAGAGTAACGGGAAAGGAATCACAGAATCACAGAATTGTAGGGGTTGGAAGGGACCTCCAGAGATCATCGAGTCCAACCTCCCTGCCAAAGCAGGTTCCCTACAGCAGGTTGCACAGGTAGGCGTCCAGGTGGGTCTTGAATATCTCCAGAGAAGGAGACTCCACAACCCCCCTGGGCAGCCTGTTCCAGTGCTCCGTCACCTTCACTGTAAAGAAGTTCTTGTGCACATTCGTGCGGAACTTCCTATGCTCTAGCTTCATCCCATTTCCCCTTGTCCTGTCCACACACACAACTGAAAAGAGTCCGGCCTCACCACTATGGCCCCCACACCTCAGGTATTTATAAACCTGGATCAAATCCCCTCTCAGCCTTCTTTTCTCAAGGCTAAACAGACCCAGTTCACTTAGTCGTTCCTCATAGGGGAGATGCTCCAGGCCCTTCACCATCTTTGTGGCCCTCTGCTGGACTCTTTCCAAGAGATCCCTGTCTTTTTTTATACTGGGGAGCCCAGAACTGGACACAGTACTCCAGATGAGGCCTTACCAGGGCAGAGTAGAGGGGGAGGATCACCTCCCTTGACCTGCTGGCAACGCTCTTATTTATACAGCCCAGTATGCCATTGGCCCTTTTGGCCATGAGGGCACACTGCTGGCTCATGGCCAACCTGTCATCCACCAGGACGCCCAGGTCCCTCTCTGCAGAGCTCTCCAGCAGGTCATCCCCCAGCCTGTACTGGTGCATGCAATTATTCCTCCCTAGGTGCAAGACTCTACACTTACTTTTGTTAAACCTCATCTGGTTTCTTACCGCCCAGCTCTCCAGCCTGTCCAGGTCTTGCTGAATGGCAGCACAGCCTTCAGGCGTGTCAGCCAATCCACCCAACTTCATATCATCAGCAAACTTGCTGAGGGTGGCCACTATCCCCTCATCAAGGTCATTGATGAAGATGTTGAAAAGAAGAAAGAAAATAACAGAGAGATTTGCAAGGTAAAGGAGCACAATAACTCTGTATAAACAGTAAAGAGATCAAAACTGAAAGACACAACCACAGACTCTTCCTACAAGATATCACCAACATGTTTAACTAAACAAGATTCAACAACAGCTTCATCAAATGAATAATCAGTTAAATAAACGGCTTGCAAATGATAAAATAATTTCTAAGTATCTTGGCAAAACACAAGTTTTTAATTCATGGCACCCTATGGATGACAATAAAAACAAGATTGTAAGAGCCGTCATTGTTAGAAGAATTTGGAACTCTGCTTTCTTTTTTTTTTCTTACACTCACACTATCATTTTAATACAGTCTCATTTGCAGTTATCCAATAGAAAGAGATTAACTTGTTCTAACGGACTCAGGATAAGTCCAAACTGCCTACTTTGCAAATATTCTTTGTCCATATTATCCACATTAGGTGTTACTTTTGCAGAAGTTTACTTAAAATGTCTTCCATTGACAAGTGTTTGATATAAAGATACTAGAAATGTGAGTGTCATTACTAAAATAAGGACTTTTTGAAGTATTGCAAGTAAATATTAAGATTCTTACTTAATCATGTGTATATGTATTCAGAAGCTTCTTATCAAGTAGATTTAATCAATGCCATGAGCTCAGGAATGTGGCAAGGAGACCCAAGAGAGTGTTTTCTACATTCTTAATTGACTAAACTTCAAGAAGCAGAAATCAAATCATCAGAAGTCAAGGACTGAACATCCAAATTAGCTGCTATTCGTACGGCCCAGTTTCATTTGAGACACTCAGTTGGAAAGTACCACATTTGTCTGCAAATCTGAAAATCTTGTAGGCAAGTAAAAGAGAATAGTGCATACTGGAGTGGAAAATCAGGGAAAGGAGAATAATATGTTTTAAAATTGTACTGCATTCATTTTCAAAATCTCAGGATATTTTTTGTTTTGTTTTGTTTTATTATGGTTATGTCTACATGTTTACTATGCTTATGATTTCCTTAACAAAATCCACTACTTAAGTTTTCAAAGGGCTAAGGAGGATTAAAATAAAAGTAAACTGTCTTACTGTAAATTCACAAATTTAGAATTTTATGGTGTACAGAGAACATTTTTCAAAGGGAGGGAAAGAGGGAGAATGGACTACAGTGGGTGAGAAGAGAGTGAGAGGTAGAAGACAGGAGGGGAGAAAGAGAAGTGAGAAGTTGAGTGAGAGGGTATGAAAGAGAGAAAAGGGGGAGAAAGAGGATGGGAGAGGAGAAGGGGAAGAGGGAAGGGAAAGTGTATGGAGGAGAAAGAGGGAAGGAAGGATGAACAGCCAGATGGAAAATGATTTCAGACATCTAATCAGCAACTTCCTTATCATAAGTAAACATATCTTCACAAGAAAAGCAAACTTTACTCTTCCTGCCATATTTTTTCCTATTCTGCTAAATCAGTTTTCATCTCCATTTTTCTAAAACTCATTCAAAAACAGAACTTTTTCCCTTTTTGCTGTCAGTGCCAGCCTGCCATAACCTCAACTCACTGACTGAACTCATCTGCCATTTTGGAGGCTGCTGCATTTGGACTTTAGTGCTGCAAAGCCATAGACACTTCCAAGTATGTCCTTCTGTCAGTAAGCATGTCAGTGAGTCCAGATGAAACAGACATGGAAATGAATCTCTTTGCCACACATTCAGCTGTGAAATGGCGAATAGTTACTTAGGCTCTGTTCAGGCACTGTGATGTAGTAAGCTGAAAAGCCACATTTTTGTCAAACTGTGTTTGAGGGTCATTCTGTGTTAAACTGAGATGAAAAGAATCAGCAATTTAATGATATTTGTAACTGGAGTACAGAAACAAGGAAGTAGCAAGCAAAATAAAAAATGATAATAATAAGAACATTCCCAACGGACATCCCACCCCTATTTGTCAGCTCCCAGCAGTATGCAAGAGGCAGTTCCGTGAATTCACTGTCTGTGCTATATAAAATAATCTAATATAGCCACCAATTAAAATGAAAACAGCATTTTAATATGGTGCTGCTGGGTTATGGCTACTTTCTTTAAAAGATTTTGATCTGGCTAATCAAAGCCATTTCTCTGGGATGCTAACCACAGACATCAAGCAGTACACTTTTGTCCCCCATTATATCTTGCAGCACACAATGTGGAATAATATGAAGGAGGGCCTGAAAAATGTGATCAACAGGAACTAAAAGCCTCTGCCAGAACAAGACAATCTGCAGGTGAGCCACAGACACATGACAGGCTTTTGAGATCTTCCTGGTGCATTGTCACTAGCTCTGTGTAAGTGAGGCTAACTCTAACAGTCAGTCAACACTGTTTTCCAAAGGCTTTCTCTGAAACACTTCATCTTCACATATCTCCTTAAGCTGTAAGCAAAAGCGTATGGAAAACACCCCAAAAATTAAAGTGATGCTACTGTTCTCAGATACATTCCTGTGTCAGAATATAGTTGGCACGGGATAAAATAGGTCAAGTTCTCTGTCAATATTTCCAGTTGTCTTCCCTCATTCTTGTAAACTTGTGTCCAAGCTATTTCAGGTTATTCCCAAAGATATCTACTCTGCATTATCGCTGTTTCTGTACAGAACAATTAGCCCTCTGGAATGTCCAGGATGCAGGAGACATACATTGCTTTGGCGGTAATACTCATTTTGCTGACTCTAGCTTACCAGCACAGTATGCGTTTAACTTCCTTTTCTCACTGTTACTGTCAGGAGACAAGAAAAGTGTGTGGTGGTATGATAGGGACTATGATTGCATCTTATCACTTGGATCTTGCATCATGCTGTCTAGAGCAAATTAAAGCACAAAATAACTCAGTATGCTATTACCCTTTCATGGTTTGGTTTTGGTTTGTTTTTTTTTTTTTTTCATATATTATTTCGAGTACATCTTCAATTATTCCCAGTAAAATGGGAACAAAGCCCATTTCTAAGAATTATTTTCAGTTTAGCAGTAAGAAGCTTCAAGAAGTTATGTAATCATTTGTTTTCTACTGGCACATGAGAACCTAATGAACTTTAGTATGCCCGGGAGCAAGGTGCTGCATTTGGTTCACGAAATCCCATCATGTTTACAGACTGGCAGAAGAACTCCTTGGTAGCAGCCCTGCTGAGAAGGACTTAGGAGTTGTGGTAGATGAAATACTGGACATAACCCAGCAGTCATGTCCAGCTTGCAGCCCAGAAGGCCAGCAGTATCCTGGGTTGCATTAAGAAATTGGTGGCAGCAGGGAAAAGGAGGGGGCTGTTCCTCTCTACTGCGACCCTCCCACTGAGGTCCCATCTGCAGTACTGCATCCAGATCTGGCGCCTCTAGCACAGGAAGGGTGTGGAGCTTTTGGAGAGGGTCCAGAAAAGGGCCATGAAGATGATCAAGAGGCTGGAGTACCTCTTCTATGAAGAATGGCTGAAGGAGCTGGGCGTGTTTACTCAGAAGAGAGGGCCACAGGCAGACCTCATTACTGCCAGCCAGTATTTAAAAGGAGACTATAAACAGGAGATAAGTCAACATTTTACACTGGTAGATAGTGATAGGGCAAGGGGGAAACTTAAAACTAGGGGACTGAAGATTTAGTTTAGATATCGGGGAATGTTTTCACTAAGAGAGTTCTGAGGTGATGAAACAGGTTGCTCAGAGAAGTTGTGAATGCCCCGTCCCTGGAGGTATTCAAGGCCAGATTGGATGGTGTCCTGGGCAGCCTGATCTAATACTTTACGTCAGGGGGATAGACCTTTATGATTACTGAGGTCCTTTCCAACACAAACAATTCTATGATTCTGTGATATCTTTTGAAACACAAGGAAAAGCTCACTCCAATTGAGAAAAAACAAAAAACAAACAAACAAAAAAACAAAACAAAACAAAACAAAAAACCTGGGCACAAGGTGTTTTTATTATAAATTGTAGTTAAGAAATGCTCATGGAATCTCTGCTGTAGCTATCTCTCCACCATCCACAAACACAGCCAAGTATTTTATGACAGCTAGAAGATCAACACAAAGTAATTCACATTATGTCTATAGGGATCAAGTTCTTTGCCAGTTCTCTGTCCCTGGAGTCACCTCTACAGAAAGGGAAAGTAGAGCTCTCTCAAATGTTTTGCTGAAGTACATTCTTAGGTGCTGAGTGGCTCATGATGGTCCAATAAAATCTTTCTTACAGAAAGGCAGAATGACCACAGATTACAGGATTTTTCTTTTTAATAGGTTACTGACTGACAGGTCTCTCAGGGCTACTTCAACTCAACTCAGCTGAGCTTCAAGACTACTTTGATATTGCTGAGGGGCTGCTCCATGGATGAAGGCGCACAAATCCAACCTTGCAGTTTATGTATTTTATCAGTCAAACTTAATATTCCAGATCTGCAGCCATCCCATTAAATTACATATATTTGAAAGTTATTGCCCTCTGAAAATTTGCATAAACATTCAATGCATATTTTATAGAAAAAAAATTGACAAAATACATTTATAGAAAAGTGGTATGAAACAGCTGAATAGTTTGGGGGAAAAAAATATGCAGGCCAATTATGACCACATTCACTTAGTGATAAAAGATAATGAGTTAGAAAAATGATGGTATGAATGTTATCTGTTTTTTTTCAAGGACAAAGCTTGTGGAACTAAAACAAAATACCCTTGTAGAAGATCGAGTCATTAAGAAGCATTTCTCTTTTTAAGATCTTCAGAATAAAATGAGAAGTTACAGTTTTCTCAAAGATAAATTTTAAATATATGTAACAAATAGAGACTATATTTTTGCCTCTTATATGTAGACTTGCACTGTTCCTTGAAGAACAATTAAATGTGCATTTCTTTCTTCCCCCATTACCCTTGCTCAGTGAGTTTTCACCATCACATTTTTAATAACACATACAGACACATATTCTTTAGTATTTGTTTAAGTACTTATTTGTACATTGTTGCTTTGCTCTTTAAATACTCAGATGAATGAGATGCATGCAGGAGAAGCTAGTGTTTTATAGTCCTTTAAAATCAAGCTTTGTTTTCAGTAACAATGCAGTAAGGCAGTCCTTTTCCATTAGATAGGAAACTTCTAAATATATTTGTCAGCTGCTTTTTAAAAAACTGGAAAAAAAAGCACATGTACATACAAAATATACAGATTTTACTTAAAATATGCATTAAATACTGGAATGTAAATTTACAGTCCTGGAGTAGCTGCAACTGTTCTATGAATGACTTATTACAACAAGAGAAAGGACACTACATGTAACTGCATGAAGATATTTTACTGTAAAAATTGCTACAGCAATCACTTCTCAGTAACTGTGTATGTGTCTCTGCTGGGAAGATCTGTGAAAATCCTCCCAGAAAGCAGACAGGAATGTAGGACTATTCAAGCCATTGCCCAGCCAAAACCAACCTAATGCGTCCTTCCCTCCTACTGGCTACAGATGTATCCTGCTAAACAAATAGAAGACATACTGCTTAGGCATTTCTACAGTTGTGCTAAATATATTGGGAAAATATGTTCGCTTAAATAAACTCTTTTGGCCATTTTTATCTGCAAGGAGTACAATTTGAGTCAGTGAAAAATACTCAAAACTTGGAAAAGCAGAAGGAAAACAGGTTAGATCAAGAGACAGCTTTGAGATACTCAATGTAGTAAGTCTTGAGTTTTCCCTTGGAGGCATCTTATTCTTGTTGGCATGACCCAGAGGCAAGCAGTTAATGTTCATGTGTTGGATCAAGCATGTCAGTTTTAGGCATTTTAGTGCACAGATTGCAAACTATATATAAGCTCAATATTTTGCTGACAATCATTTCATATTCTCAGTATAAAATATCTCTCTTCAGCTAAGTGGAGTTTGACCACTGAAGAACTAAACTTTCAGGTACTGCATTCTGGGTCTTCCTCTGTGATGATATGTTAGGCTTTCACTGTTGTAGATGTCAAACACATAAAAGGAGAATTCCATGAGCTTTCTCAGTAACTGGGATTTCAGTTCAAGTCATTCGCTGTTACATTTCTTTAAAAAGTTTGAAACAAGCTAAATCTTTGAAACTGATTACACCAGTAATATCTGCATTTACAGCCTTTAACTGAATGCTTTTTTGGAAAAACAAAGACAGCAATTCTACAGTTATATCAGTGATAAAAGGGAGGTCAACGAGGATGTGGGCTCTCTCTGGAAGGAAACTAGAGACCTGGTCACAAGGAATACGGAGGAAGCTGAGGTGCTCATGACTTTTTCTGCTCAGTCTTCACTGGCTAGGGCTCTAGCCACACTGCCCAAGTTGCAGAAAACAATGGTAAGAAATTGGGGAAAGTAGATCTGCATGCTGTAAGTAAAGAGAAAGTTTGAGACCATCTAAAGAATCCGATGGTCCACAAGTCCATGAGACGTGACAAGATCTATCCATGGCTACATGAGCCAGCAATGTGTGCTTGTAGCCCAGAAGGCCAAATGTATCCTGGGTTGCATCAAGAGAAGTGTGGCCAGCAGATTGAGGGAGGTGATTCTGCCCCTTTATTCTCATGAGACCCCATTTGGAGTACTGCATCCAGTTCTGGAGACTACAACACAAGAAAGACATGGAGTTGTTGGAGCAGGTCCAGAGGAGAGCCACAAAGATGATCAGAAGGCTGGAGCACCTCACCTACAAGGACAGGCTGGGAGAGCTGGGGCCCTTCAGCCTAGAAAAGAGAAGGCTCTCAGAAGACCTTACAGCAACTTTCCAGTACCTGAAGGTGGCCTACAGGAAAGCTGGGGAGGGACTTTTTATACACGTATGTAGTGACAGGACAAGGGGAAATGGTTTTAAGCAGGGAGAGGGTAGATTTAAACTAGATATCAGGAAGAAATTCCTTACTGCGAGGGTGTTAAGACACAGGAACAAGTTGCCCAGCAAGGCTGTGAATGCCCCTCCCTGGAAGCGTTCGAGGCCAGGCTGGCTGGGACTTTGAATAACCTGGTCTAGAGAGGTGTCCCTGCCTGTAGCAGGGGGGTTGGAACTCGGTGATCTTAAATGTCCCTAACAACCCAAACCATCCTATGATTCTGTGATTTTCTGCACTCCTCTCTCTCACACAGGTAAGCTGTTTTGCATTTTATAATCTTAATTTTCTCTTTCATATAATAATATAATAATAAAATCATGACAAAACAGCCATGAACTTCAGCAATTGTGCTTGAAATTAAATGACAACTATCCTTTAAACTGTGTATCATTTGATTGATGAATCAAATAATTTGATTTGTTTGATTTGCAAGAACTATTTACTCTTCAATTTCAGAGCAAGATACCATCCCATTTCTCTAACTTTCCAGAATGGTGAAAAAAAAAATTGCATTTTTTTGTCACTCTCATTCTATTCTAACTTTTGTTTTATCTATCTTGTATTTTTTTCACGTTTTTTTCTCTCACGCCTATCTCTCAAAAACCCTTTCATTTACTAATTTCTCACTTTATCCCTCTTCCCCCCCCCCCCCCCCCAGCATTGTTCCAACTGTTTTGACCTGTCCTACCATTTCTATCTTTGCTCTTTTACGTCTGATTTTCAGCTTCTTTTCTTCAACAGTCTTTAATGACTACAGATGCCTTTAGTTCTTGCAGCTCAAGAAGCTACTTTTTGTCTCCAATTGTGACCTGGTTTCAGACAAGACAGTATTCATGGCTTATGAATGTGTTGGTTGATCCTGAGTAGTGGTTGCTTTCTAGTCATCTTTAACACACTCATCAGTGTTGTAAAATTCAGTGTTCTTGGGCTCAATTTATTTCCGTCTGCAAGGAGAGGCAGTTACAGGAAATCTAATATTAAGTCATCTGTGATAAACATAAGTAGAACAGGTACTTACAAACAGCCACAGAATCTGTGAAAATTCTCCAGCTCCCTCTATTAAACACTGGTCAGATTTCTGCTTTTCTTTTCCCAGCAACACCAGATTTTATGCTCTATTGGCTTGTTTAGGCCATTGTATTATTGTTAGTTCTGTCAATATTCTTCTCTTAAAATTTTCCACTCAGGGTGAGTATTGACTCTGTATCTCAGTAGTCCATAAGCAGGCTGAACATTTGTGAGGGGGTTAGGGGCTGTAGGCAGGTAGGGGCATATTGTGAAATACGAAAACATACGTATGAAATACATGTGTCACACATACCTGCCCCTTGTTGAGCTGTCCAAGTACTTTCAATAATATTATCCTAAATTAAAATGGTAAATTATTAAGCACAGCGATAGTCTAGACAATAACAAAATTCTCTATGCAAAGTCTGTGAGGTTTTTTTTATTTGTTTGTTTGCTTGCTTGCTTTTCAGTTTACTGCTGCTGTCGTTGACATTTGAGATTGTACTTTACTATTTGGGTAGAAATATTACAGAAGATATAAATAAGAGCGATGATCCAAACAGGGTTTTTAGCCTCCAAAGCTATGTGAAGATAATTCAAAATCTCACATCAGATGACTAAAGTGGAGATAAGGTATCATAGCACTGATTATATCAGTTAAGGAAAAATGTTTGTTTCCTTCCTCTTTTCTGTAATTTTTAAGAATATTGCCACCATCCCTTCAGTACACATGGCTTCCAACTACCAATTACCTTTAGAAGTATATATATATATTATAATATAATATATATATTATATTTCATAATAAATAAATATAATATAATATAATATATATTATATTATATTATATATGTGTATATATATATATATTATATAATATTTTCATTTTATTTATGCTAATGAAGTGAAATAGATTTTGTTAAGGGCCTCATGGAAGCCTTTCTTTTTATGATTGGCATATTTTTCTGGAGATCTGCGAATGACTTTACTGTTCTAAGCAAGTATATGTATGAAGCAATGTCACCTGAGAGAAAAGAAGAAAGAAAACAAAAATCTTGAACCTTAGGCATTATAGTGACTGCAGATTGACACTTGAATAAAGATAAATAGGCCTTACAATACAGACATTCATTCTCAGTAAGAGATAATAAAACTTCGTTTTTTCTCCTCTGCCATCTGGCCACTTTCAAGAGAGAATTTGTTTTAGAAGCAAAAGGTACCCCAAAAAACCTGGACTGAACCATATATCTAGACAGAGCTAGAAAGGCTACGCTACTTTCTTTTTTTTCTCTGGCAGCCAAATAAATGGCTACATACATTACTCATTCACTAAGCAAATCTTTCAGATAGCCTTATATTATATTGCCATTAAGGAAGTTGGAAAATTGAAAACCATCTTTGACCAGCTAATCGTTGCCTAATATCCAGGAACACAAAAAAAGATTAATTAAGATTTTATTGAACTTTCAGCATCAAATATATCAAAACATTTCAAGAAATGTTCTGTCATTTCTCAAGAAATCTAGTAAATTTCGTAGTGATACTTCGCAAAATGTAGCTATTAGCAGAGACAACTTGTAGAGTTTCTGCTGTTCCAGATTTGTCAGAGCTCATCTTTAAGGGATGACTGTCATCTAAACCTCTGGTTTACCTCTGGTTGAACCATTATTGGATATAAACACCTGGAACTGCATTGTTGATCAGACCAGAGAGCTATTCAAGCAATGTCATGTTAGGCAATGTGAGTTATTTCAAAGCTCCAGAGGAGTAGCCAGACACTTTGAAATATTACTTCCTAGTTTCTAGTAACCTCTACACAATAGTAATTAAGTGACAGCCTGCGCTGTCTTGTAAATCTAGCTTGTACCAATGCATAAGCTCACAAGGAAGAATTTAGAAGAATTTAGGCACTTAGTTTAAAAGAAAGGGCAAGGATCTGGCCACAGAAAAATCAACATTTTTTTATTCATATCTCAAAACTGGTTGAGATATTAGAAGAGAGAGAGGAAAAAAAAAAAAAAAGCCAAAAACCACAATGTACTCTCATATATACATTTGATAATTCGGAAGAAAGTGAATAAGTATGCTTCCTTGACACTCAAATGATATCCAAGACTTTCTTTTTTTGTGTGTGTGAGAACAGTTTTAGAACTAGTGTGTGGACATCAAAGTCGCAATATCTACAGTTAAGAAATGCTTCATCTGTTCATTTGTGAATTTATTTTCTCTTCTCAACCTTCAGCCTGCATTTAATTCCAGTAGTCACTTTAAAGTGGTTATTCAACCAAAAAATGCTGTGTTTTATGCAGATATCTTACAAAGTCTATGTTCTCTTAATCAAAGATAAATGCAACATGAAAAAGGTACTATGTGTAAAAAAAAATAATTATCAACTCCATAACATCTTTGGTCTGGAAATTTTTCCAAAGGAAGACTTATTGGAAATCAGCCACAAAATTAAAATGTCTTACTTCCTTCCCTTCCCCACCTTAGACTGATTTAAACAAACAAAGCATTGTGAGGCATTCAGGTTACTTGTTTTTTTCTACTCTGAGATGAATTTTTTGGGGGGGAGGGGGGAAAAAAAATGTTTGGTCAGTTGTAATTGGATGGTGGAATTCATTAGGTTATTGTTAAAGTCATATCCACACTTGCTACCAGTCCTGTGTATAAATACACAGTTTAGCAAAACATTATTGCCATTGTTAGCAACATACCATAAGCTTCACAACAAGTCTTCAGGACTAAAGATTTAATTACTCTTTTTCCATTATAATGAGATCAGATTTAATAATGTTTCTTGAATTAGACTGCTTGGATTTCAGTGATGCTAACAATGAACTCTTGGAGTGATATGTAGAGTGTACTTCCCCTTGGTCCATAAATAAAACTTTGAAAGTGGAGTATGTATTGAACTGACATTTGTACCATCACATTTCTCATCTGGATCAGACAACCAGACAGTTCAGACAGCAGTAGAAGTGTTCCCAGGAGACTAGACATTGAAGAACCAAGGAAAAAAATTCTCGTAGGAAGACCTATCTATTGCCTCGGCATTTTTTCTAAATATAAAATAACCTGTTTCCATCCATATTGTTAATAATTTTTCTTGTTCTGTCTATCAAGAAACATCAGCTAATGGCTGAAAGGGATCTTCTTAGAGATGGGAAGTCAAAATTATTATTACTGTTACACCTTCCAATTATGAGCACTGATACTGATTTACTTTCTCCTTACATGCATGATCTGATTACTTTGAGCACTGAAGTAGGCCGGTTATTTTCTGTAGGGGTAAGGCAGACAAGCAGAATGGAGTGCTGATCAAACAGCCATCACAGCGTATTTCAGTGTTTTTTGTAAAGAGCTGGCAAGTTGCCTGGCTAATAAATTTGAGATTAAACATGCTGGCACCATCTGCTAAAGGAGGTTAATGTGGACTGAATTATATTTTAATGACTTACTTGGAACTGCTCCTTCCCGTTTAGGTTACCTTCAAATTCCTAGGCTACTGAATCAGGCTTTTGTTTTGTTTTGTTTTTAAATGCTTGCAGTGAAAGCCATCCAGCAAAAGATCTTAGTCACTGAATCTACCGGATTCAGTATTTAAAGATCTTTAGGATCATTTACAAAATTATCTAGAGAAGGAAGATGTATTTTCACCCACATTTATAGCCTGTCACACTGCTATAAGCATCTGAACCATCCTCAAGAAAAAATCATTTATCTCCCTTCCGCCTCAAAGATTCTTGCAGCACTATAGTAACGCCAAACTGCTTCAGCTTCATCTGCTGTGCTTCAAGTCCATGTAAGAAACTTTTTTTCTATAAGCAGTGAACTGTTTCACAGGGCATACAATACTGGAGGGGCTTTTGGTTACCCAAAAGAGTCTGTAGCTCTTTGTATTCCAGAAAGGGCCACAATAAAGGGATATGCTGTCACATTATTACCTACGTCTTTTGCTAGAACTGGACAAAGATTATACCTTTGTCCAGAGTCTGGAAAAAATGAACAAAAATTCCTGGTATGGAAAGTATATGTCTTCAGTGTATGTCAGAACACTTAACCATTCTTCCAGACAAAATGTTACCACTTCCTTCCTCCTTGAATTTGTCTGTTCTAACCACCTATTCTTTTCAGATACTGTTTTTTGCTTTTAGGTCCTGATACTTTCCCTACGTAACCATACGTAGAAGATGTTATCATCTCCTCTTGATTACTCTTACATCCTGCTGGGTTTTCATAGTAATAGGAACAACAACAACAACAAAAAAAAGCATCAAAAGTAATCCTTTCCTCATTCTCTATGAAGTGCACATAGCATCCAAAAGCCATCTACTTTCCAGCTATCCCTAATTCATGGCTTGCTGCAGAATGATTTTTAAGTTAAGTTGAAAATCTGATGGCAATCAGCAGTGACACAGGTTTGCCTGCTTCAGAACTCACACATTAGTTTTAATCCTAGCTGTTGCTTAAGCCTAAAAGGTAAGGTGTTTGTTTTGTTTTGTTTTGTTTTTAAAGAGAGGAAGGAAGGAATGTGGTAATACATAAATAGAATCACGGTTGTACTTTTTCCACATTGTGTGGTGCACAGAAAAGCGTTGTCTTCATACACTTTCATTTCAATACATATGCGTAACTTTACAAGCTGAAAACAGTATGTTAAAGGATGAGTAAAAGGAAGGCATTAACTGTTTATAAAGCTTTTGCACTGATGAACCTCATTTAAGTAGCTTATGATGCAAACAGCCCGTGCACTTAAGCTCAGATTCAAATAAATGGATGAATGAAGTAGAAGTGGTAGTCAATGCCTAGAAAGTAAGACTAAATTTAACTCATTATCAGACTGTGGATGCTTCATGTAGGCACCCAAATGAGAAAGCATTTGTCTGTAATCCTCAAAGTCATCATCTGTAACTGGCAGTTCTTAAGAGGTCAGGTACATTTTTCCTCCTCAGTATTTTTTGTGGAGACACATCTGCAGTCAGGTGCCAAGAGCACAAGGACCTCTTCACGTAAATAACATGAATGACTGTAGCACACCAATCCTTCAAAAATGACCTAATCCAGATCGTATTTTCTGGAAGCACTTAAAAGAGCCCCTTCCCTATTATTTCCCCTCCCATAGCCCTTAATTCCCTCCTCCCTCCCCCCCCCCACACACACAAACTGTCTGACCATCAGCAGCCCCAGCTCTGTCCCTTTCCTCACAGCTGCCAAGAGGCAGCTCCAGAGCTACCCCAGCTGCTAGAAGGGCATATTTGCACAGCTGACCACGCTGCTACTAAAACCACTCCAGCTACAGGTCATCCCATTAACACCAGCCTTCTGAACACATGCTGTCTCTATCTTTCATTATTTTTATAGTCCTAATAGTTTGTCACTTACCTCCTTATTATTAATAGTTCTTGTGAACAAAGCTTCCTACCATTTGCTTATTTCTGCCTATGGTTTCAATCTTTATTCCAGAATGCCTTTTCTAAGGTGAGGAAATCTCTCAGTAGAACAAATTTATAAGTATATTTGCTACTCAGGACACGTTAAATATCACTATTCAGTCATTTTACTCTTGCTGCATCTGTTTCCCATCCACACTCTAGGCTGACTGCATCAAAATGAACTCTAATTTTGCTGTCTGTGGACTATTCATTTTCGCTGGCAGGAAATGTTTCAGTTTATCCTACAGAGCAGCAAAGAGAAGCTGTAAACATACTGTTGGCTCAAATCAAATTTAAAAACAAAGCATGTGTTTTTCAAATGTCTGCATAAAATGTTTGGGGTTTTGTTCATGTGATCCACTGAAAACTTTGCTTAACTAGCGAGGAAAGCATGCTTTCTGCAAACACAATGTACTCTCATCAGCTAAAATCTACTTCTACATTCATATTTTATACATTGTACTGTAGCGTTAGCCAGCACAGTGACACACGTGGACCTGAGGACTTCATCTAAGAGCAGCAACAGTAGCAGGCTTCCTCCTTATGTAAGCACAAAAAAAAACTGTGGGATAGCTGTCTGACCTGTGGCATTGCCAGGAAGCTAACTGGCTTTGTACATAGGTTGATAATTGAAAGTAATCCAAGGAGATTTTGCTTTGCTGTCTGTATAGTACACAATTATTTTCTACCTCTTTTCCTTTTAGATTGCATCTCCTTCATGTAGAAAGGCACAGAAAAGCATTCATGTGAATTCTCTGCCAGCTGCATCCTCAGCTACTTCAACTCTGAGACCATCCATGAGCAACAGAAAAATCCAGTTCTGAAATATACCGTATTAGTGAGCTCAGTCTGAAGTCACATGCATCATGGCTCTTTCTTGATTTAGAATGCATTCTGCTTTCATAAGCAACAGTTCTTGCCTTTTACAATTTAGAAGTTTGCTTAAAATTCATATTGATCATCTTTACTGCTTCAGCTGCATTTAAATGATTTAGATAGTCAACAAAATGTCTGCAATTTGTAAACAGACTAAATATGTGTCTGTATGTTTTATTTATTCTACTCTCTATAATATTTGTTTGTTGAGGCAACTCAAGAATTGGCTTAAATTGGAATCTGCATACTTATCTTCATCAGGTAAGCAGAAGAGCCCTACCATTAACCAGAAAGATTTCAGAGCCACAATCCTGTTTTACTGTGCTCTGTCAGAGGGTTCTGTCATCTCCTGTGAAGTCCAAAGGCTGATAGAAATAACATCAGGGTCATTTCCCAAAGGACCTTTCCTATTTCATTCACCTCAGCTGCATGTCCAACTTTTCTTTCCAAGATTTTGATCTAGAAATAGGAAATTGTATAGGAACTAACTGAGCCTTTCTCACTGGTACTGACATCTTGCCTTCAAGTTAGTTTTCTTGTTACTAAGCTCTCCTCTAGCAAGGTGGAGCTGAGAACCTACCTGAATGACCTGGTGCAAATCACTGTGACAAAAAATTGCATGAACACAAGTGTGTCCCCAGTTGTCCTGGTTTCTTCTGATTTTCCTCTTGGTGATGGTGGTTACATACATGACATCGTAGGTTTAAATTTTTAATTAAAAAATAAAAATAAAAAAATAAAAAAATCAAGAAACCAGGGAAGCAAGAACACTCTGAGGAAGAAAATACTTCTGTGAAACAGTGTTATCACTTGCTCTTTGTATCTGCTGCAGTTTGGGTGGAAATGAATAGGAGAAATAACTTTGGAGTAACCTACATATTAATTTCTTATTAATTGACACCATTCGAATTAAGGAAGTAACCAGTACCTGTGTCTTCAACATAGTCAGCTAAAGATGAGTTGAAGATGCATAGTGGCTATAAAACCATAATCTCATTCTAGGGAATCCCAAGGATCTAGGAATTTTCTTATTAGGAATTATCATCATCTTTCCAAACTTCTTCATATGCTCCAGATAACAAAATACTAAAAAATGTAACAGAGAGAATATGGAGTGGATTCCTATTTACTTGCCATTCTTTTACAACTGATAAAGCCACATAGCTTTGTCCTTGCCTACAGCTCACTTCCAATTTGCTAAGTCAGTGATAACTTATATGACAGAATTGCCAGTCTGTCATTTCATCCTAGTAACTTACCTGGAGAGTCCAGAATGGGGCAAAGAAAATGACAAAGGGCTAAACACACTTATTTTGCTGCTATAGGGAAGACAAGTTACACTATAATTCCTCAGCTGTAACAGATCCCTAATTGGGGTACAGATTTATTAGGAGGAATTTATCAGTCCTTGCAAAGCTGCAAACAGGCATTACAGACACCTTTGCCTGTCTGAGTAGTGAGTTTCTCCTGCCTTCAGAAAATAGATCCTCTGCCTCGTGCTGGATATTGGTGTGATTATTGAAGAAACAAGCAGCTCAGTGAGAGGACTTTGGCAGACACTAGGAAGTATGAAAGGTGGACAAGCAGTGATACAGTTGGCACAGGAGGATTTGAGGTTACTTCAGAACATCACTTGATGTAAAAATAGGGCTTTAGACATTCTTGTTCGATGAAGAGAGTTGGAGCTATTGTAATATTCATTGCTATTTATATATTACAGAGCACTCTTCAACATGCTGTAGAAGCAGGACAGAGAGCATTACCATGATGCAGGGTCCAGGATACTTCATCATCCTTCAAAAATAAGCAGTTAATCCAAAAGTGGTACCATACAACAGTAGCTTTTTTTCTGCCATGTGATTGTATCACTACATATTACTGTCTCATACTTCAGATTTCTCTTTGCACATAGATTAAGGAGTCAGCTTGCACTTGCCAATGGTGCAGCAGGAGTATGATCAGAGAATTTGGAGAGCAAATGGACAACCCCAGATAGGAAAGAGTGAATCCTGTGAATTTGTCAGGAGTGGAGAAGGAGGAGAGCTGAAGTCATCTACTCTTATTTTGTTACTTGTTTCCTGAGTTTGGTTCATTGGTTGTTTTTTTTTTGTTTGGTTGGTTTGATTTGGTTTGGTTTTTTTTTGCTACTGTAATGTTATTAACCTCTGCACTGACAGTTTTTGTCTTTTATCAGAGAATTATGAAAGAGAACTGTGAGAATTATGAAAGAAAACTGAGAATTGTGAAAGAAAATGTGAGAACTATCTACTTAGGCATCATTCTTGAAGTTTTTTGGACCTAAGGGTGCTTTTTGTTAGCCCAGCAAAGCAACTGATGAATATAAGGTTTTGAATGCATCAGAACAGCTGCTGAGCCATGAAGCTGAGTCTGAAAAACTTGATAGCAAAGGCAAGAAGTTGAGTTGAACTTAACAGCAGCTGTCAGCATCTGAACAGAAGCACCTAAGAACAATATTTAGGAAGTAGTAAGGAATAGAATAAAGGCTGAGAAACATTACCTGGGCAGCACTTTTTTTTTTTTTTTTTTAAATTTTCCTTTTAGGTACTATCTGAAAAGAGGTGGGCACCAGAAAAAAACTGAGCCTGTACCTGCCTATTTACTACCATCCAGGGAAACTGCACACTTCAGCCTTTCTGTTTTAGTGAAACACTTTGTGAGTTTGATTTTGCTTTGCTGGGATTTCAGAAATTGACTGACTACTCAACAACTTGAAGCAAAAAAAGGCCAGCTAAAAAAAAGCACAAAAGTTTACATTTGTGAGATATAAATGATGGCAATTAGTTCAAGATTAGTTCAATGTACAGTGTGTATTTTCAGCTAGTTGGGATTCTGGCTGCTCCTCCGTGCCCACCCTGACTCTGGAACTAATTGCTTTCTCACCTTTGCGTTGAACTGGGGCTTTAATCCTGGATAGCATCCTAGCATATTAACAGAATTTCCTCTGGCAGGAAGATTTCTGGGAATGGCCATAGGATACTACTATGTCAATCTGCACATCTGCACAGTATCTGAGTAACTCTCAGATACTGGTCAGCCACAGTAAACACAGGTCACATATCTTTCAAGTTTTGCTATGAGAAAATGGTGGAAACACCTCCTTGAACTATGTATTTGTTTTGGGGCAGAAAAGACATGAAGAGGTTAAGAAAGCTTAAACCAAGTACAGAAAGTTCAGGCTTGCCAGGCCACTGTTAAAGACTACAAGAGCAAGGACATCTGAAAAGAATCATAGAAACATTAAGGTTGGAAAGGCCAACAAGATCATCTAGCCTAATCATTACCCCATGTCTGTGACCACTCTAGACCATGTCCCTCAGTGCCACATCTACACTTTCCTTGAAAACCACCAGGCACGGTGACTCCACCTCCTCCTTGGGGAGGCTGTTCTAGCACATTATCACTCTTTCAGAAAATAGATTTTCTGCAATATCCAACCTGAAACTCCCCTGGTGCAATATAAGGCCATTCTCTCTCATCCTATCACTGTTATCTGGGAGAAGAGGCCAATTCCCATCTCACCACAACCTCCTTTCAGGACACTGTAGGGAGCAACAAGATTTTCACTGAGCCTCCTCTTCCCTAGACTGAACAATCCCAGTTCTTTCAACTGCTCACCATAAGACTTGTGCACCAGACCCTTCACAGCTTCATTGCCCTTCTCTGGACATGTTTCAGAACCTCTGCTGCCACTATAAGCAGATCTTGACTACAGTTCAAGAATTTTTTATGGTCATGGTTACCGATTATCGGTTATATGCTTACATTTTTGCTGTAGTAGGTAATCAAAAGACAGCACTTACCCCATAAATACAGTCATGTAAATTAATCCAATCAATATTACACAGTTACAAACATGATTCAGCAAAATATGGCCTTTTGCATCTGTGCTATGGAAAAGAACAAAGCTCACGAAAATACTGATTTTCATACCATTCTCAGCTAATCCTCTGAAAGATAGTTGGTGAAGGTATGGAAATTTGTCATTAGTTGATTCAAGAAGTTTTAAAGCCTACTGTAGGGTTTGTGCAACATTTTATATGATTTCTATACATCATTTTTCATTTTCTTTTACATTTTGAGTTACGTACAGAGGTTAATTTTAGTTCTCATGGGATTGTTTTGCTCTTAAGTGATCGCTTTTCACATTTTGTAATAAATTATGTTATTGTTAAGAGATGTTGGAAGCATGGCCATCTCCTTCAACTGCTGTGTCTCAGGCCTCTCCTGCCCAGTCACTGGGGCACACCATGGTGCCAGGAGACCTGGAGTCGTGGCTACTGCTCTCTCTTGGCAAACCTGAGCAAGTCTCCCAAACAGACAGAAACAAGCTATCACTTCCCTTGACCTGCTGACAGCACTTTGCCTACTGCAGCTCAGAATAGCATTAGCCTTCATTGCAGCAAGGCTTAATTACTGTCCCACATTGCCATGTACTTACAATAGTAAAAGTAACCACCGGATGGCTGGCAATGTTGCCCATAATCCATGCCACTGCACAGAACACTATTCTGGGGAATAAAGGGCAAGTCTTATGGCAGCATTGCACCCCGGAAAGAACTGAGCCTGGCACAAGACTCGTTTCCAAAACACCCTCAAAGACATCTGGTCTAAGGAGAATGGCATTGAGTAGGTATATCAGATTTCCCTGTCATGAATCAGCCTGTAGAAAAATGAAAAAGTACAAAGGACTGTAAAGGAAAGAGAGGAATGGCTGCTGGGGACATTTAACCCTAATGAGGATCTGGCAATTGATTTGACCCTGCTCAGTCAAAACTATTACATACTGCAAAATAGAATAAAGTCCCTGTAGTGCATACAAAAAATATTCTGGGAAAGACAGTCTGTGTTTTTCCTGCCTCAGGCAAAGGCAAACACATCTGTGAGACTACTTTTTCAATAACCTGATTATAACCAGCACTACAAATTGGCTCTAAAGAAGAGGTTGAGCCTTAGAGGCAGAGAGTAAGGTGAGGAGATGGCCAGGTCTGGGGTGATGGAGATGTGCAAGGGCTGGTTTTATGGTCTCTTAAACTGGAAACAACTCCCTGGGAGTAGCCACCAGTGGTGCAGGCCAGGAGCTGGGCAGTGCATGTTTTTTGGGAAGCAAAGTAGTAGTGCCTGTCACATGAGGAATAAAGTCCCAAAATGAACAGCTCAACCCTGCCTACAAAGGAATAGGATTGTCATGTCCTACTCTTATGAGACAGCCCCATGTACCCCACAGGCACATCAAGATGTGGGCACAGCAATAGAGAAGGCAGCAAGAGTAAAGGCAGCAATGGCAAAGGCATTGTTAGCAGTGCTGCTTGCTGTCCTTCTCCTCACTCTCACTCATGAGGAAGAAAGAAGAGGAGCTAGAAGTCTGAGTTTGGTCTTAGAGCTACAACATCATCAACATAGACAAAACATGGTGAGAAGCACCCCGTGGCTGGTGAGTCATGATGGACACTTCCTCTGTCTTCTTTCGGGGGCCACAGACAAGAGTGACAACAGTAAGTCAGAGGGGCTCACTGTAGACTACTGAGCACTTGCCCTGTGAGAAAAGCCTGTGTGATCAGGACTGGTTCAGCACACAGCAGAAAAGGGGGAGTTAAAGTGGAGCTGCGAGGTTCAGGCTGGAGACAAAAAAAGATCACGGTGAAGCACATTAAACATCAGCAATATGTGGAATCTGGAAGTGTAGAGATTTTGAAGAGCTGAGTGGGTGCAACCCAGTCACAATTGTCATAAATCCGTTTACACACAGTCAAGTCCAAGAAGAGGAAGCACTTCTAGTAGAGAAAGTAGCAATTGCATTCTTAATTGCACCAACATCTAGAAATCGCAATCTTAGAAATCCACCTTCTTCTTAATTTAGCTCATCAGTTTCCAAGAGGATATTTGAGAATCTGAGGGACCAGGTGAGAGATTGACTACTTGTTTGTTCTGTTTTGCTTATGAAAGAAATTCCTGCAGTGAAATGTTTGGTGGAGTGCTTTGATTAGGAGACTAATTGCTGCAGGTGGAACAGTCTCCCTGGATGACTCTAAGAGATCAAGGCCCTTTAGCTCATGGCCTGCCCCTCTTGGGGTGTCCAGCCAATTTTAACAGCTCTAGTCTGAGTTCCTTTGGCTTGTCAGAACTGCTATGTGCTGCCCACTGACTACCTTTCTTCTATACCACCATATCTCCCACTTGCATACTGCATGTGTGCCCGCAACTGGCACAACAGCATCTCTTGTGGCTTCTGTTCCTCTAAATTTCCCCAGGTCCAGAGGAAACTGCCAAAGATGACATTATGTTTTCTAAACACTTCTGAAAGCATGTCCTACAGCAGCCTCCCAAGGAAAAGGGCATGGAGACTTGTAAAAGATTTGGAGTCAACCAACCCAAACCTAAATTTATGCCTTGAATATATGTCTGTATGTCGACTAATTAGGGAATTTAAGATCTCTGATGGGAGTGTTGAAAAGATTGATCAATCTTTTTGTCCTGTTGCTAAGCATGGTTGGGGCCCAGGGCAGGGTTTGAAGCCAGAGCCAGAGCCCTAGTGTATGCCTGGCAGCAGGACAGACTTCTTGTGTATCACAGACAGGTGTTGAGTTCTTGAGAGCTTGAAAGTACAAGAACGAGTGAGAACAACTTGTGTTCTTCCAGTTTTTATCTGTAAGTAAATCACCTACCTCTCTTGTTTACCCCCTCCTGGTATTTACTATACTGAGGGTATGCTGTCGCAACAGTCCTTCCTACTCCCTTTGCTCTGTTGTTGTGGCCAATGGCCTCCACACAGCATCTGAGAGTTTTTGATCCTGTCAGTACACAGCCTCAGCTGCATGAAGCAATCCCCTGCTTTTAACAGCTTCTCTTATCCTGTAATCAGAAGCCATTGCTAAGCCTCTGTCCACACTTTGATCTGTTAATCCCCCAAATCTTTGTGTTGTTTCTCCAGCACAGGGTTGCTCACCCCTCATTACAGTGCTGGAAACCACTTTTCCTCTTCCAGATTCTGGAAGTCCCATTCTGAAACTGTCTCACTGGGATACAAGCTGAAGGGGCTGGTTGCTCCTGCAAGATGGTAAATCCACCTACGCTGCAGCACCGAGAAACAACAGGCCTGACAGTAGTCACTTTTTTCCCCACTTTAAGCCTTCAAAAACAAGCTGCCTGGGTCCTGAAGCTTTGCCGTCCAACTGCTTTCCATGTACTTCATCCCTTCATTAAGTTACAGAATTTGGCTATAAAGCAAAACCACGGATATACCTGGATTGTATTATCCCAAAGCAGTTTAACTGTGTCAGATGGAAGACACGAGTTTGTGTAGATACCCTGAAGCCAACCCTGGTCCTTGGAGGTATTGATGTATGGGTACCTAAGGGTAATTTTTTTTTAACACATACATGTGGAGAGCTGGTGACCAGGCCTGGAACCAGCCCAGGTATACTGGCAGATGGATACTAAGTATAAACCATGAATCAGCTTTCTCATTTTAAGCTGGTGCATTACAGGGTTACTTACAGGGTGCAAGTAACTTACTGCATTTAACTTATTGATAAGTGATTTAAGGAGCATGACAGCCTCCTCCACCTGCTTTGGTTCAGCTGCTGCTGCGTGGCTGCTACTCCACAGGCCCGAGCCCAGATGCTGCCCACAGCAGCCCCACCCAGAGGACCCCACACCTGAGGGGCACAGCCTCCCACCCTGGGGCTGGCAGAGCCAGCAGGCCCTGCTGCAGGCCTATGTGCAACATCCCTGGGACATCACTGGTACTCACACACCCACCACTCCCACACAGCACAGCCCCTCTGCCCACACACTGGGCCTCTCACCTGCCTGTGCACCCCCAGCTGCCTGATGCCCCCAGTTTGACACTGGGCCCTGGCACCAAGTCCATTCACCCCTTCCCTAGGATCCAGCACCCAGACCCTGACAATCCAACACATGAGACAGAGGCTGAGATCACACAGAGAATTGACCGAGAGAGGATTTAATAGAGACAGGACAGGCTGTGGCGATCAGGTGCAGACCTCAGTCAGACAAATGTGCTGACTGGCAACTACTCACATGTGACCAACCCCCTTCCTACCTACCTCTTCTATCATCTGTTCACGATTTTGCTGACCCTTGTACCCTTCCCTTACAGGTCACCTTATCAGCTGACATGGTCCCACTGACCCCCCCTGACATCCCAGACCCTCACATCTGCATCCTTATCAGCTGCAAAGTCCCACTTTGTGTGCAGTTTCTTGTCAGTCCATCAATTAATGTGAGTTACCAAGCTGGTTTCTTGCTCTGGTCTCTGTTACATTTGTCTACCAGGTTTGTGTTTCTGTGTATTTTATTGCTTCTCCCATTTCCCTAGTATCCCACTTGACAAGGTTCTCAATCAGATAATGGAACTGGAAGAGATATTCTCACACTCCACGTTAACAAGCAGCGTGACTGATCAGCTACTGCCTCTGTTACCGTCTGTTGATCGGGTTTGTGTCCAATCTGTATTCTTGTTTATGTCTTTCTCCTTTTCTTAATACACCCTTTTGTGTTGAGAAAGTCCTCAAACAGACACCATTAAAGGAGCAAGCACTCTCCCATATATTTTCACAATTTGCACATACTTGAAAAAAATACTATCAACACTATATTACAAAGGAATATGGAGTAGAATATAGCAGAAAAATGAAAAAAAAAATTCTTTATTTTACAGTTGTACAAATAAGAAAACAATCCCCAATAGCCGTACTTGGAATAATATTAAAGTGTCAAACATGACAATTCTGACAGAATACATATCAATACTTTAAACCACAGAAATTGTGTTACATATGCTCAGTAGCAGTAGTACTGTGCAGGAATGATGCTCTCTGTAAACACTCTTCCTTTATTTTATCTACATTTAGAACAGTTGTGCTTTTCCCCACACAAAGTAACAGTGCTCGTAAAAATAAATAACGTGCAATTTCAGATTAATATCCTGAAATATGCTAATCTAGATCCCCATCTAAATCCTGGACACATCTCTCCAGGAAAGTCACTGTAAGGAGTGCACAGCACTTTTCCAGATCAAACACTAATAAAATGTTCTGAACCCACACCTATTTTTCTCCAAATTGCAATCAAATGAAAAAAATAAATTGGGAAAAAGAAGAAAAAAAAAAGAAAGAAAGAAAGAAAAAAGGTGCTGACCTCAGGCATGTACTGATTTTATTGTTTAACAACATAATCATACAGTTTTTATTAGACATCAGATTATGTAAACAAGCCAAACTCTGAAAGGTTCAGTGGAGAGTGGCTCAGAGCTGTGGGAGAAAGAATTTTCCCAAAGCTGAAAACTTCACAATCAAAGGTACTTATCTATTATCTTTATGAAATATGAGAGAAAGACTCTCTGCCACAGAAATATTAATAAACATGATGTTAAACAATTTATAATAAATTTATATAAATGAAATTGAGTTCTTTAATGTAGAGCTGCAATAAGATTTGAAAAAATATTCAAGGCTGTCCTGATGTAGCTCTTGGTTCTTATTTTTAACACGTATTTAGAAAATATGGCTGGCAGTTACCATGGCCTATGGGAGGATAAATCTGAGGAACACTCAGTCAATGGATATTCCACAGATGATCCTTAATGGGGCAGATCAACACAATATTAGGATCTTTCTTCTTATCCTATCTCCTTCATATTAGTTGTGGATAGTGTTGGATGATAAAAGTAGTAATTTTAATAAAGCCTGTTATCTGAGAGGCAACAGAGGAGGTATGAATATTTATAAGAAACAGAAATGATCCCAGGCAGCTATGGAGGTTTGAGCTGTTCACTGCTGCACTGAGAAGAGCCATTAGGTGAAATATATTCCACTGTAAGGTTCCTATACAGCTGCTAAGCCTTTGGGGTACCTTCGCTTCTCCACTAGGTCAACTGTAGGGAAAAAGTCATACAGGGGACCTGGGATGCCTGGAGAGACACGTACAGAGATCCCACAGCAATACAGAGGCAGGTCTAAAGGAAAGGTGAGAAAGGATGTTTACAATGAGTCCATTGCTATGGCTCCCCAGCAGTAACAGAGCTAACAACCAAGGCCATAAAACCTACCAGGAAAACTCCAGGGCACATCGCAACTCAGGTCAACCTAGAGCAACTGGTAACCCACCGTCACAAACTACCTCAAAATGGACAGCTTGCAGCACAGTATGTATTTTAGTTTACTTGAATTCTGTTTTTGTTGATAGCCTGACACCACTTTGAAGAAAAAAACATTCCCAGAGGAACAGATAAAGCTAACTAAGGTGCTCTTCTGAGCTTCTGTTAGACTGGCATCTGTGAATTCACCAAGGGAAAATCAATCAATGTGTATGAAATGCATTTTAAAAATTTGACACTAGCAGTTAGGAAATAATAGGAATATGCCCACCTTCTATCAAGGAAATATCCTAAACTACAAGTTTTCACGGTGTACATAGAACTCTCTGTGGCTGATCACTGACAAATTAAAGATTCAACCCTGTATTGCTATTTAGTTCCTAGTGAGGCATTCGTTTCAGTGGTGTTCATGTTAGGACCTTATTCCACAACTTCTGTATATAGCTGAAGTAAATTGTCCTGATGAATAAGTAAAGATCCCATTGTGTCCTAGATAAAGTATAATAATTTCTGTTTCCCATCAACTTTTGGCAAAACTGTCTGCAAGGCAGAGATTTAACATACTAAACTTGCATAATCAGAGACACCTAACCATGCGTGAAGAAGTACATGTGAACATAAAAGGAAAAGTAGTTAACAAGTGGTGGTTTTAACTAGTAATATTTGTTAGTGCCTTGCTATGTATTAACTGCTCGAACTAAGATGGATATACTAAGTATCACTGGAGATGAAAATCTAACCTAGAGCTGAAAACATAACAAGAAAATACTCCTGGCATCTGCATAAGGCTTAGACTAGCCCTACATGAAAAGGGTGGAGCCCCAGTGTTTTTACTTCACCTGCTCCTGAAGAGCTAAAACATACTGTATGCACACAGGTACTGTATATTATTATACGTTGTACTGACCCTCCCTTGCCCTCCTATATCTTCTTCATTTCTGAAAGAAGAGAGGGAAAGTATTCTCATTTTCATGGATAAACAAAGTTGATACTCAGAAGAATCAGTGAAAAATAACACAGCTCTGCGTTATTTCAGAGAATTACACATCAGAACATCAAGCTGATAGAAAAGAGGTATATTAGACAGAGTTATCATCCAACACCATTAGAAATGTAAGTTTAAAAAGAATTCTTTGATCTACAGTTCATTTATTTTCCATTTAATTGGACGTCTTCATCTTTGACCATATTCCACTATGTCACCTGAGTTTCTTCAGACTTTGTGTTTTCCATTCAATTAGGAATAAAAATCACATATATATTTGAATGTATGAAATAATTCCTTTACTCTTGCAGATTTTTCTGAAGAATGAAATAATTTAGGCAAAGTAAAGAGTCTTCACTTTTGAGATGTTTAGTTCAAAAACTTAAACATGTTCCCCTCAGCAGCAAAGAAACATCATACTAAATCTACTTCTTCAAGGAAAAAGGTGTATACACTGTAAGAGTAATCTTTGGTACCAAAAATAAGGGCACCTTTTTGTAAATGTCTTCAAATCTAAACACAACAGAAACACTCTTGAAAAAATGGCTCAAAATGACCTATCTCAGAGTGCTTCCATGTATCAACAACTGTAGCTGGAAAAACAATTGGGAGGTTAAGAGTTGTGTGACAGTAGGTTACAACACAATAACAACTGACAAAGTATTTTATGTTTCCCTCCACCCTCCTACCCTTATGGTTTTTTGTGTTTATTTTTTGTAGGTTTTTTTTTTTTTTTCCCTAAGACAATTCCATAAAATATTCACTTTTAATTACTCATTACATCCTCAAAATCCCTTAAGGATTCAAATACTAAAAAGCAACAAAACCCAACCAACAGCCATAAGAAAAACAGCAACAAAAGCTCAGGTTATAATACAGAATCAGAAACAGTCCCCTGACTGAATGCATTTACTTGTTTGACCTTATGGATTTCACTTTCTCTACTCAATTCCATCATTATATATATATATATATATACGTATATATATATATATATTTCCTGCCAAAGCCTAGTTTCTTTGCAGAAGAAAATACATTGTCCCCAGGTGATGTTTTCTCTCTGACCACAGTGGTAAGTCAGCAGTAAGCAGGCTATATTTTTCTTCTTTAATTCATGATGAATGTATCATTGGATACTGTAAACACTACTGAGTATACATTCAAACTTTGTTCTTAGTGAAAGTGGCACTTACTTGAACCCTTGCAGTCAAGATAGCTTAGTTTTATAGCACTTTGCAGGTATAATAGCTGGTTATGTACTTCTGATAAAATTCCTTTTTCCAATGGCTGAAAGGGTATTGAAACATATCCTCACTGGGATCCCACTGCCATTCCACAGCATCTTTATGATGAAGAGCATATTCTGTACTTCTTACTGTACTTTACATGTGCTTTATTGCTGTACACATTTCCCTGTTGTTAACTTAAGTGCTCCTCTGTTATGTAATACATATAATGTTTTAAACTCTAATGGCATCCTGTGAGGGCTGGCATTAGAAAAGTACCGATACTTCAGATCATCATAATAATGATATTTGACTGGTTTTCCATGTAAATCCTTTGGGAATGGCCAAAATCCATACAGGTGAATTTCATCACAAAATCGGGTGGCAAGCGTGTACATGAGGAGACCAGTGCTGGGTCGTTTGATGTGGACCTTGTTCGTCAACCAGTAGCTGTAAAGATAAAAAAAGGTACATTAAAATCCTCTCATACAACTTCTAGTAAATAAACCATGTAAATCATGAGAATGTGCTCAGAGACAAAGCCAAACTGGTGGTGAAGTTGAAATACTGGATGGAAGGGATGCCATCTAGAGCAGGTTTGAGAGGTGTGCCCAAATAAACATCATGAAGTTCAACAAAGCCAAGTGCAAGGTCCTGCACATGAGCTGGGGTGATCCAAAGCACAAATATGGATTGACAGCAGTTCTGAGGAGAAGGACTTGGAGGAGCAGTGCTCTGCACTGCACTGTATCACACTGTGAAGTACTAAACTTAAACCAACAAGGTGAGCTTGCAGCACAGAAAGCAAACTGTGTTCTTGGCTGCAGCAAAAGAAGTGCAGCGAACAGGTTGAGTGATCAACACAGGAAAGACATGGACTGTCAAGACTGGGTCCAGAGGAGGGCCACAGAAGCAATCGTATGCCTGGAGCACATCTCCTGTGAAGAAATGTTGAGGCAGCTGGGCTTGTTCAGCCTAGACAAGAGAAGGCTTTGGGGAGACCTCGTTAGAGTCTTTCAGCCTTTCAGTACTTTACTAACAGGCACCCGTTAAGAAATGTATGGACACATTTTTTCTAGGCCCCATAGTGATAGGACAAGAGGTAATGGTTTTAAACTACACAAGGGGAGACTGAGGTTAGATGTTAGGAGATGTTAGGAATTCTTTACTCACAGGGTGGTGAGGCCCTGGCACAGCTGCCAGAGAAGCTGTGGATGCCCCAACCCTGGAGGCGCCCAAGGCCAGGCTGGATGGGGCCCTGGGCAACTGAGCTGGTGGAAGATGCCTTTGTCTACAGCAGGGAGATCAAAACTGGATGATCTTTAAGGTCCTTTCCAATTCAAACCGTTCTATAGTTCTATGATTCTACACTTATTTTTATCTATTCATTTTTTAAACATCCATTTTATGCATCAAACAAACAAGTTTCTTCTCTCTAAACTGAGATCATAATCAGTGGCACTATATTGGGTATGCCTTTATACCACCAGGAAGAAAAAACACAGTGCTGGAGAAAGGGTAGCTAAATTAAGTTTTCAGTTCAGGCTTCAACTCTGACAAGATCTCACAACATCGGCAACTGCTAGAAAACTTCTATTAACATCCTCTCTGCTGTAATCAGGCAACGCAGCTCTTGCTATAAGCTTTCATCCCATGTAGTATCCAATTCACCTCATCAAGTCAGCCCTATACTGAATATTTGATTAGCCTTGCAATTACTTCACAGATTATTTGACTAAATATAGAGAAATATAAACAATAGTAAACATAATGTTATATAACTAAATACAAATCAAGCTTTAATTAGTTTGCTTGGAAGTACTTAAGAGCTTCCTGTTTTTGAACAGCAGTCTCCGGAAAAACTCAAAATCTTACATTCATAATTGTGAAATGGTTTGGTTTTGTACTCAATAGCACGCAAACCCACCTAAAGCTATGTGACTGTTACTCTTCTGAGCCAATAACAATGTTTGATTGTCAATTTAGAAGCTGCAGGTAGTTTCCAAAGACACAAATGGTGGGTAGATACAGAAGAAAAATAGAAACTAAACAGGATTCCAGTATGTATCTCACTTTGGTACCTTCAAAATCTGCTACCAAAATTGTTTTACATCCTTAATCTTTAAAAATTAAACTTCAATAAAATAATGCCATCCTATTATTGCTGCTACAGTGATTTTCCCAGCCTTGATTCAATAGAGTTACAAAAAAAGAAGGGCATTTAGAAATTTAAACCTGGTCATTCTGCTGGTTCAGATAAACATTAGCCACACACATAGCTGTACTGGTCAAGCTGTGGGAAGAAGATGCTGTAAACCAGGAAAATAATCATTACACAGCATTGCCACACAAATCTAAACCATTGCACTGTATGACTACACTCTTAGAAGGGGTCAGGGGAGATTAGCCTCACCAGAACAAATTTAGCCTTGTGTTAAACAGTTACAATAAGGTTGAGGCTTAGAGTATACAACCTGAATATACTAAAGGCATTTAGAGATAAAGAAAAATGACTTTTTGTTAACATCTACTCACCCAAATGAGAAAAGACAATCAAAACATGCTTTTAGTCAAACAGAGAACTGTCTCAAAAGCATCAGATGCTGTGTAACATGAACAATAATCTTCACAGTGTACATGGCCTCTTCAGTTTCCCTTTTTCAAAACATAGGCCCTACAGACTAATGTCTTGGAATCAGAGATACGTGTGAATGAGATTATTTTCCACTGTACTTAGTTACTTTTTTGAAAGCTGAAGGAATCTAAGAGCAGAAAGCAGTTCTAAGCTGATTGATCATCTCTCCGAAGACAACAAAGCAAATGAGTCAGATTTTTGTTTGGCTGTTAAAAAAAAAAAAAAAAAAAGGAAAAAAGGAAAAAAGGAAAAAAAAAAATAGAAGTGTGGAAAAAAATGTAGTTAAAAAGCAAATACAATGGGGAATAGTTACATGTACAAATGACTAATGTACTGAATGTACTGCACACCATTTTTCATAAACTTGATCTTTGATACAAAAGTTCCTGACATATAATGCTAAGCATTCACTTCCTACTCTGAGAAACTGATATAACATTTTTTAAATGAGAAAAGTTAAAGGAGAGACTCTTATCGTTTTTGGTTGACATGAGTCAGCAGTGTATATAGGTGACCAACAAGGCCAATAGTAGCCTGGCTTGCATCAAAAATACAGTGGCCAGCAGAACTGGAGAAGTGACTGTCCCCCTGTACTCAGCTCTGGTAAGGTCACACCTTGAATACAGTGCTCAGTTTTGGGCTTCTTATTACAAGATGCATATTGAGTGGCTGGAATATATTGAGAGAAGTGCAACAAAGTTGGTGAATGGACTAGAAAAGAAGACTTGCGAGGAGTAGCAGAGGGATACAAGGTTGTTCAGTACAGAGGAGACTGAGGGAAGACCTCAACACTCTCTCTAATCACCTTAGAGGAGGCTGTAGCAAGGAGGGCGTCCACGTTTTACACAAAGTGGCACATGACAGTATAAGAGGAACCACTCAAGTTGCACCAGGGGAGGTTTAGACTGGATATTAGGAAGAACAGAAGGGGTATTTAGGCATCGGAACAGGCTGACCAGGGAAGTGCCAGAGCTGTCATTTGTCTCCTGTGGCATTTAGGGACAAGGTTTAATGGTGGATTCAGTTATGTTAGGTTGATGGTTCAACCAGATGGCTTTAAGGGTGGGGTTTTTTTTGTGTTTTTTTTTTTTTTGTGATCAATGATCCCATGATTTTTTATTACTGTTACTTTTGAAAGTTTGCTTGTAAAAAAAGTTTTTGAAAAAACTAAGCTCAACACTTTTGGCAGTTTGTATCATAGATACAGCAGAACAGATTGAAAGTAAACCTTAATTATTTAATATTCACATAAACTGGAATTTAGCTCTTCAGAAGTAGTTTTTTATCTGAACACACACAGTTAGACAAGAATGTCTCTAGCCAAACAGTAATCATTCTTGATGCATTTAGGACAATAGTATACAACTGCCATCACTCAAGCTGAATTTCAACCTTACAAGATGATCACTGCAGAGAAGAAAGTTAACGGTAAATGGGTGTATCTTAGTACCTGAGGAGGGCCACAACAACTTCTTACTGAGAGCTTCTGTACGGGAATAAGTATTAAAGACATAATGATGAGCATCTCATAATTTTAGAACTTCAAAGCTCATCTTCTGCTTGTCATAGAATAAGTAAGTTTATCTCTTTGGTTGCTCTTAAAAATGAAAAAGATATCCAAGCTCTGCAGTCCAAATGCGGTTCCGACTGCCCTTACTATCAAGAAGGTAACACAATTGTCTGACATTGTGGAATAGATAAAACATTGCTGAAGTGAATGCAAATAGCATGGGCAAAAGTAGAGGACTAGACAGAATCCAGCAATTCCTGTACTTCTTCAGGGGTGCATGCAGAGTTCAGAACTGGTCATGAACTACCTGTGAGTCAACAAGGCAAACTACTGATACCTTATCTGTAGCTCAAGATACCTTTGTAATCTGAGATATTTGCAGGTCAATTCTTGCTATTTCAGGAACTGCAAGAAGGCTTTCAAATACAAACAGGGAAGTAGAAGTAGGAAAACTTTTCTCTACCTAGAAGTTCCTATGCTATACTTGCTGTACCTCCATCAGAATCAACAAAATTAAATTAGAAAATAAGAACTTAGCATTTGTTACTACCGCAGTCAACAAATTCTCAGAGTTCTTGAGATTTGGACTTTCTAAATCTACTTTTGAGCATATTTCTATTTCTTTATAACATTTCATGACGCCTTTACGTCCTTACAAATATTCATCTTTTCTTGACGTCTGCTGAGCTGAAACAGTTTAACTCAACCTTGCATGAAAGAAATTGAAATAAAGTGAAGCAAAATGAAAAACAGAATGTGAGCAGAATATAATATGAAACCTTCCTTCTTTGATTAGGCAGTAAACTTTCTGTCAAAATTATCCCCAATCACCAGCACAACTCTCCAATTGCTATAATCAATCGTTTGACACTGGGAACAGACCAGGTAACATGCAGTACAAGTTACAAATCAGGTGTACTCTACACTGGTCTTAAGCCTTGTGTCAGCAGTATACTATTATAATTTGTTATGATCTGGAAAAATGAATAGAATTTTGAAGGAGATGAGTATGAGCTCCAAAACTCCTTCTACAGCAGAAAACCGTAAGAAAAACAAATAAAGAAATAAAAGTCTGCCCTAATGAATGTGAGATACATCAATATTATACACCTAACCATCTTTGGTAAAAGACATGCTTGTCTTACGTGTTTATGAAATATAAGTATTTTGGCCTTTAAAAATACCGAACTTGTTTCTCCCAGATGAAAATATCACCTATAGTTTAATCTGCAGTCAAAACCACCAGACTTCCATTTACATCTAGCAAAATACCTTTGCATTTATAAAAATGGAATGCACTATTAAAAGCATAATTTCAGAGGAAACATTAATTGAATAGCATATTGCTACCTGGTTATGACTCCTTGCAGCTACTGACAAAAATGAAATTCAAATAAACTATCAAAAATATAGACATCTGTTTAAAAGATATTGGATAAATGATATTTCACAATGACAAACACATGAAACAACTGATGTCAATCTTCATTATACTAAATGGAGAATTCCTATGACAATTATTTTCTCTGCTACTGTGGAATGGATAAATTCTGACTAGATTAGAACATGGTATGTGCTTTCCCAAGGCTACACTGAGTTAACAAAGAAAATCTGAACTGACGGTCTACATTTAACTACCTCATAATTTAGCATATTTAATGCTTTTACTTGATGTATCTGTATATCAAAGTCAATAGTGTTGCCCAGTACGTTAGATCAGAATCAGGCTGCGTGTATTTCAATGTATTTTTAATTGTTTTCTCTGATCAGGATTGAATGGGAGGAAACATGAAAGTTTATAATTCCAAATAGCTCTTAAAGATTACATACCAAGCTCTGTTCATAGAGTGGCAGGTCATTTTCAGTGTGAAACTGTTTGTGTACACCTGCCTGGCAGTGAAATTCTTTTCCTTCTGCAGTCACTAAATTGAGAGAATACTTCTAACTGAGCTTTAAATTTTATATGGTATTTGAAAACATAAAATTAAGAAGTAACATAGGGGAAAAGATAGTGTGAAAAGATGTAGTAAAGGAAGCTAGAGCTTGCACATTGTCTCAATTACACTCTTTCAAAGTAATTCTCAAAAAAAAAAAAAAAAAAAAAAAAAGACAAAAACCAACATGGGTAACAGAAGAAAAAAGTAATTTCTGTATGAAGGCAAAGAAATCAAGAGTAGCTTGAAAAAGGGAATACTCTTGGCAGTGAACTCCAAACTTATATAGTGTGTAAAGAGGGCAAAGAGGGTTTTAATGACTTAAACAAAAGGACTGCAGTATAAAAGCTATGTACCCAATGGAGATATTAAATAGTATGTCTAGATCAAACAGATGAAAGTACTTTTTCACAGAATGCATTACTGAACTTTGAAATTCACTGTTCTAGGATGTTTTGGATGACAACGTCTAGCCTACTAAAAAGAGTGAAACTCAGGAGTTGACAAACACAGTGTTGCAGATGAATCTCCTTCTCAGGGATCTGCTAAACTGTTGGCCAGAGGAGTGCAGCTTGGCACCTCCTCTGTGTTTAACATTTCCATCCAGTTGGCATCCAGTATCCGTATGACAGCAGGCAAGGGAAGGACCTACTTCACCAGTTTAGCAGACAGAAGACTAGGTCTTAGACCCAGAATCTGGCTGGGTGGCATGCCGGATGGCATGTTATGAATAGCAACTTACACTGAAGAAAGAGGTATCTTGTCACAGAAGCATTGCACAGCTTACCATAAAATTATGCTTCTACCTGTAGTCATTTTAAGTAATTATTCCCAAACAAGGAAAGTTGAATCACTTGTCTGACTTTAACTTTTCTATAGACAAAGCTGAAACTTCCACTGTCTTCAGTGAAGCAGAATCTAGACAATTTATTTAGCTTATTTTCTAGAAGACATTAGTTAAAATAACAAACTCTGAAGGAATAAGGCCTCTGCTAGTTCTCATCTCCTTCTTTTTGAACTTTCATGTCTTCAGTGGGATTAATCATGTCAGTGATATAAACAACTCTTCATCTGACCCTCTCAACTATATTAATTAAATACATTAATGTGTTAATTAAAAATGTATTAGGCAGGATACTCCATAAAGAAAGCATTAAAGGATTCAAATACAAATAACACTGAAAATGCAACAGCCACCATGGAAACACTGCTGAGGGTTTGCATGAGGCTGCTTTACATCTTTCAATGCACAGCATTTTGAAACAGTATGTACATTTTCCTCAGCAAAAGAAATGATTGCTTAATGAAGAGATGAAACATTCCTCAAACTGTCATTCACTTTCAACTAGCTTAACTAAGTACATCAATATTAAGGACTGTTTTTTTTTGTTTGTTTGTTTGTTTTTTGTTTTTTTTTTTTTTCCAATTATCCCATCGTTTTCCATGGTTAAGTTCCAAATTTAAATTTTTGCTTATGAAGAAGCTTTAAAAGACCACTCAAGAGCCTGGACTTTGCATGGAAACCTTTCTGTGAAAGAGAATGAAAAAAATTAATGACATAAATGGTGAATACGATCATCATAGTACACACATTACATTGCCCCAGCCATCAGTGGGCATGGCTAGCAGGCTGCCATTAAGTGTTACCATTTGTCCACATGTATTTAATCACTGTGTACATAGCCTTTTCTGGATGTGGCAAAATAATTTAGAAAATATTGAAGCTTACTATTTCCTGTCTAAAAAAAAAATAAAAAGAAAAGAAGAGAAAAAAGAAAAGAAAAGAAAAGAATAGAAAAGAAAAGAAAAGAAAAGAAAAGAAAAGAAAAGAAAAGAAAAGAAAAGAAAAGAAAAGAAAAGAAAAGAAAAGAAAAGAAGAAAGAAAAAGGCCCACCTTCCCTGGTATAGGAGACTATTCTGCTTTCAACTATTGTAGAATGATGTGCTCCCAAGGCAGCCTTATCAACTTATGGCAAACCACCTCAATAAGAAAAGGATCAGCTAAGAATAAAGAAGTATCAAGTTATTGCACAGCGCTGCATTTCTTTTGCCACTGAATTAAGAATCACTTGCCAGTTAAAACCATGTAAGCATATGAACTCTTTGCTCATACATAAGAAGATTTTGGTATCACAGCTGGAATCCTCCACAGCCATAAGCCACATAAACCACATATTATTGGGAAGTATAAGGCAGCAATTTTTATAAACGAAGAAGAGGGTCTTCTCAGGCACTTTACAGAATACTTGTAAGACTGAGAATGTCTCAACCTTTGACCCATTTCAGAAGTATTTCCAAGCCATCAGAACACTCTCATTTGAAACCAAATGACCTCCTTCACTTTTCGTATCCAAAAAGTAAATATTGAGCTTGGTTTAGAAGATTGAAGGATGAATAAGCCTCTTTAGATATTTGATAAGAAAATTCAGCCAAAGAAACATCAGACCCCTCTTTTGGTCACTGATGAATCAGTGACTACAGCTTTTTGTGATAAATCATAAGATTATGTTATAAGGAACTCATATATTTCAGTATATTATGGTCATATGATGCAGAAGCGTTGAACCTTCATTCACAAACAAGGACTTTCAAAAATGCTCACATGTTTTTGATTATAATACAGAAGCACTCCAGCAGGGCAGAGACACAACAACTGTTTGCTCAGAAATGCTCGCTAACAAATATATGGCACACCATGACTGCAGAAAATATGGGCCTCAGTTTGTCACATCTAGGGGAAAAATGTTTGTCTCCAGGTCCTTTGCAAGTGCTGTGTGCCCAATACTGTAGTAAAATGTGAGAATAACAGTATCTTTCACCTGCTTCAGTAGGTTCTGAAAGAAAATAGAAGCGTATGTCTGTTGGGCCTAATTTTTAACAGGCAAGGGCCACCACAAAGCACATCTACAAGGCCAGGATCTTATTAGGCTGGAAGAGCGTCACGCTGTCACATCCCTGCAAAGCTTAGCACTGAGACACTTGACACCCTGCTCATTGCTGTCATGGTTAGGTATTCCAGAATGTGAGCAAAAGCTGAACTTTATATCAGACATTAGAACTAACTAAGTAAGTAAACAAATAAATAAATAAATAAATAAACAAAAGCTGTTCTTCTAAACACTTGTGCCTCAATACGAAACTGCCTGTACAAAACATTTCAACTGAAGACAGATAATTTCTTCACTTAGCTATGAAACTTTGGTAAATGCTTTTATTTTCACACTATTATGGGTACACAATGTCTATGAAACGGTTGATCTTTAAGATCTAAGGAAGAAACAATAGGAAAGAAAGTGTGCACTATTATACTTTTATTAGAAATAATTTCAATGATATGTCAAGTTTTCTACGAGGAAAATCCTGCTTTTTGAAGAAGTTAGTTGTTACTTGTATTTTCCATCTGCAAATAGTAAACTCTGGAAGAAAGGAGAAATAGGAGATAGGAAACTTATGGAATAAAAAAAGAAATAAATGTGAATGTGCAATTTAAGCAATAAACAATACATATTTATTACAATTCTGCACTTAATCTACAGAAATAGCTGGAGTACTTTTATCTATGTATATTTTTAAAAAGCAACTGTAATTTTCTTTAAATAGGCTTTATACAAGAAAGAAAAACATGTTTTAGCAGCTGTTCCACATTAGATTTCCCTAATGAAATCGTTGGCATTCCTGTAGAAAGTAACAGTGCGCTATCCTGCTCTAGCAGGTTCATAAAGAACCCAATTGTAGTATTAAGTCTCACCCTAAATTTCAATTGCTGGACTAACTGAAAATGACAGGAGTGCAGAGATACTAGCCCATGCTTGTATAACTTTTCTTTCAAAATTGTAAGTTATTCATAGCTCTTACAAGAGACATCTCCAAGATCTTCTGTGAAAAGAGAATCGATGCAGCTTCCAAAACACTAAACATGTCACACTAGGAAAGTGATATCTTTTTTCAAGACAGCTATGGTGTGACTGAAACTGAAAACTGATTTTTCGCTTTCACTCTGTGAGCACTATGTTAATGATCAAACAGGCAAAAAAAAAATTAATGGCTATTCACACAGATACTATCATTCATATTATTTAGACACCAGATGAGTGCAAGTACTCTGAGAACATAAAACAAATTTCCAAGTCTATTTTGCATTTACATCAGTTGCCCTTTTGGAAAATACAGATGCATTTTTCCTTAGAAACAATAACAGTGAAGGCCCACCTTCACAGAAGTAACTTTCACAAGGATGTGTCAGGTGACCGATAAAGACACATGATTGTGTTTAAAGAAAAGGGTTGCAAAGGAGATTGCATATGAGGACAATGACCTGCATTAAATTTGAGTTTCATTTACATGCTACTGGCCTGTCAGTTGTTTTGAACTGACTTGAAAATCTTATAGCAGCTAACATGCCAGAAGAGATTTCTTGAAAAAATAGTTTAAACTCTTATATGAGTTATGCATTTGACATACAGACAACATCACTGAAGCCAGATACTAACAGAAGTATAAATACTTCCTTGCCTGATCAGTCTGGTGGCATTCTGTGATGGAGTGATGGCATGAAAAAGGAAGGTCAACTTTGCAAAGGCCTTTGACGTTGTCCCATACCACATCCTCATCACTAAGTTAGAGAAATATGGATTTGAAGGTTGGATATTTGGTGGATAAAGAGCTGGTTGGATGGTTACAGACAGTTCTTTGGTGAACAGACCTATATCCAGGTGAAGGCTGTTCATGAGTGGTGTTCCCCTTGGGTTCATCTTAGAAGAGCACATCTAAGTGCTCTTCAACATCTTTACCGAAAATACAGGCCGTGGGACTGAGTGTGACCCTCAGCAAGTTTGCTGATGACATCATGCTTAGTGGTGCAGCTGATTCAGCAGAAGGTGGAAATGCCATCCAGAGGGACTGGACAGGCTTGAAAATCGGGCCCAAATGAATGTAAAGAGGTTCAACAAGGACAAGTGTAAGGTGCTGCACTTGTTGGGGCAATCCTGGATCTGAGTACAGACTGGGAGAACTCATCAAGAACAGCACTGCGGAGAAGAACCTGGGGGTTCTGGTGGATGAAAAGTTGGACGTGAGCTATCAGTGTGTTCTTGCAGCCCAGAAGGCCAACTGTATCCTGGGCTGCATCAAAAGAGGGGTGGCCAGCAGGAAGCGGGAGGGGATTGTCCCCCTTCTGCTGTGCTGCTGTAAGGTCTCAACTGGAATACTGCATCCAGTTCTAGGGACCTCAGCACATAGAAGATGTGGAACTGTATACATGGTTCCAGAGGAGGGTCACAAAGATGACCAGAGGTCTGGAAAACCTCTGCTATGAAGAAAGGTTGAGGAAGTTGGGCTTGCTCAGCATGAAGAAGGCTCTGGAGAGATCTCATTTCAGCCTTCCAGTACTCAAATAAAATTTATAAGCCAGAAGGAGATCAACTTTTTACACAGGCAGATAGGAATAGTGCAAAATTGAAAATAGAAGAGAGGAGATTCAGATCACAGGTAGGAGAAATTCTTTATTCATAGGGTGGTGAGGCACTGGCACAGGCTGCCCAGAGAAGCGGTGGATACATCATCACTGGTAATGTTCTGGACCAGGTTGGATATGGCCCTGGGCAGCTTGAGCTGGTGGTTGGCAACCCTGCTGAGACTTGAAAGGAATGTCTCAAATCAAGATGAAGCAATCAGCATCACTTTGTAGACAGTTTTATATCTGAAAGCACTTCTGTGGAGTTGTTAGCCTTCAAATGGGATGGCCCAAGGGTGTTTATTGGCTGAAGATTTGGCCTGTGAGCAAATGAAACCAGCTTGATACAAGACTGGGAGATTATATCACTGCATACTGTGAAGGCAAGATATAAGCTGGAGTCTCCTTGCTTCCTCATATCTGCTAACTTAAATTTGTAAGGCCTGGAAGACAGGAACAACAAATTCCTGCTGAGATCCCGAAGCCAGAAGCCATCACTCTATAAGAGCAGGCTCAACTGTCGTTTTCAGTAGTCAACTGACCAACACAACCTTGAACAACCTGTCCATAGCAGGGGGCTGGAACCCAAGCAGGTCCTTAAGGAACCTCCCAACCCAAGCCATTCTATGATTCTATATTAAGTTATTTGGATTTCTGCTCCCCCAGAATTGGAAATTCACAAGCATTGGGGACAATCTGAATTCGGTCTGTGGAGCAGGAGATTTGGTGCTAACTATGGGATGTCCACATCATACAAAAGTCTTTTCCCACCTGGCAACACACTCTGAGAGCCCTTTTGCAGTCAGGGCATACTTAGTGTGCCAGAAGAATAGCCCAGTTTATTTTCATCTGACATACATCTGCTTTAAGAACCTCCCATGAAGAATAGTAAAGTAAAAGAACATTTACTTTAAAAATGCCCGCCTGATTCAAACTAAAAACACACGTGACAGTTAACAGCTGAACAGTTAACAACTCAAATGGCATCAATAAAAGTCTAAAAGACATTTCCTAATGATTCTAACTAGCATGTTTGAAATGTTCTTTGAGGTCTCTCACTAAAACTAGCCTACTATACTCAAAAAAAGAAACATAACATCTATTTTTTCCCCTCTATAATGAAAGAGATATCATTCTTATTCTCCTCTGAGACTAAGTCTATCAAGAATTAAGACTATGAGAAAAGGGGCCAAATCTAAGCTGGATTTGTTGCTCATTAGGAAAGAATGTAAATATATCAGTAAACAGCTATATCTTACTTGCCCATGTCATGCTTTGGTTGTCACTATGAAGAACAAAGTAAGTAAGTAACAGGAAAAAAAAAAAAAAAGAAGAAAAAGAAGTAACTGTGCGCACGTGTGCTTGCATGTGAGAGTGAAATAGCAGTTTTGAATCAAAACATTATCTAGGAATGTTCTTATTTTCTGAGCAATTGAGATCAAAATCTAAGCAGTACAAGAAGGGCATTTTGAATGTGAAAAAGTTGATCCCTACTGAAGAATGAAACTGTTTATAATTCAGCTATGTTATTAGCAAACTGGGCTTGAGGTACTTCTAGCTAAATACTACTAGAAGGATTATCTTATCTGTATTTTCTTCATATTCACTTATAATAACTGTCTTCTCATAGCCTTACTGTGTTGGCTGGCATGCATACACATCCTGTAATGTTATGTTTTGTTAAGACTTCCTCAAACAAGTTATTTTGTGAATCTGAAAATCTGTCTTAGGAATCCTCAGGCTCTAAGTCTCGGCCTGTTTAGCATTCCCTTGTTAGCTTCTAGTAGACACAGTTAGTTTTATTATTTGCAGTAGAAAAGAGCTTTTTCCTGCTAATCATTGATCTTTCAGATCATTTATTCACTTTCATCTATGACTACTCACATCGCATGTTTTCAGCCCCGAGGGAAGATGTGTCTTCTCTTAATTTTCATACACTTTTCATTGTGCAACTCTCATTCAAAACTTTTAAAATATGTCTGAGCAAAAGTTTTGCTGATGGGGCAACATTTTGTTCCATCTGTGGTACACCTTAATCTTCACATTGTGCTTAACTGCCTAGCATTCTCACAGAAAATCCTGAATGGGACTTCTCAGTCTGCACAGTTCCTATTAACCTCTTCCTTTGTCAAAGCATATAAGCTTCTGGGAAGTCACCTCAATCACTTCTGTTTTCATTGTGACTCTCAGGATGCAGAAAGCACTCACTGTACTTGCAGCTTCCCTAACAAGGTATTTATCTGCTCAGGGACATGATTTAGTGGAGGGTTGTTAGAGTTAGGGTTGTACAGTTAGGTTTCAGTTAGACTTGATGATCTTTAAGGTCTTTTCCAACCTGAGCAATTCTATGATTCTACCTACATACCCGTCCACCACCACTCAGGATTTTCTACTCCTCCAAGCACTGAGCTTGCCCTGACATTTATTTTCCTCCTGCTCTCACCTTGAAACACTTTGGAAAAACTGATCTGCTGCTTGAGAAAATAGAAAGGGAGAGCGGATGCTTGTGTAGCCACCGATAATAGCAAAGCATATCCATAAATATATTTTTTAAAAGTCATTTAAACTCCTAGAAACTCATTACACCTAGAATAGCACAGAGCCTTTGAAAATGAATATATTTAATCTTCTGTTGCACACCAGCTTAAACATTTATCTTTGCTTCAGTCATGAAAGACATCAGCTGGCGCTTCTAACACGGTTTACTGGGCTTATGTAGTAAGATTTTGGTAGCAGAGGGGTTGCAGGGGTGGTGGCCTCTGCTCACAGAGCCCAGCTGCGCCTCAGGTGCACTCCGGGAGAGCAGATGGGAGAGAGGGAGACAGCAGCCGGGACACAGTGCTGAGACACAGGAGAGAGGGAGGCCCCGCGGGCACCCAGCCAGAGCAGGTGGATTGCGGGCGGCGCTCGAAGCGCAGAGCAGTTTCTCCGGGCGGCCCAGGAGAGGCCCATGGAGGAACGGGCCGCCCCTCTGGTACAACCCTGGGCACCACCCCGAGGAGCAGCGGCCCCGGGCCGGAGCTGCAGCCCGCGGTGGGGAGGGAGGGCCCGGGGAGTTTGGTCATGAAGAGGTTTTTTTTGTTTGTTTGTTTGTTTTAAATACAGAATTCTTAGTATTTTAATGAAAGTATTCTACAACTTCAAATAGATTAGTATTTCTTTCCTCTGAAAACTGCAACACCATGTTACCGGGGTACAACTTGCACTAGTAATTCTGCCTTTCACCAGGAAAGCAAATATTCAAATCAGCAGAAAAAAGAAGATCTGGTTTCCAGTAACAATGTTGTTTTTTATATATATAACAGAAGGAAAAAACAGCACAGCCAAATAATAATTTAAAATAATAACTTTTTTTTTTTTTTAAGGAAACGATTTTCTCTCTTAGTTAAGGCCATAAAAGAAAAAAACTATGTATATATAAAAATAAGAGAAGTTAGAATATAAATTAAGAGAGCTTCAGGATGCATTTTGCTCATTGGGCTGATAGCGTAAAACCATTTTGTGCTCAACTCCCCTTATGCCTGAAGTCAAAAGTCTAACATCAGCTCGCAATAGATACAGTAAATCAACGTGTGCAGTGCTACATTATTTGTTAAACTACCCTCAATTATATAGAAGAAAATCCAACCTCTTGATTTAATCAATAAAATTTGAAGTCTCTCTTTTAGAAATGACTACATAAAATATCCATTACAGGCATTTAGATTCTAACAGTACAATGAGATAGAGCAGATTAATCAAATACAGATAAAAGCTATTGATTTTACCACAATAAATCCCACAGCTGCTATGAATTAATCAAGCAGAATAACCAGTCTTCATACTAATAAAAGTAAACTACTTCAATATAATAAGGAGGTAGAAGTTACTCCCTAAGATAAAGATTCCTCAAGATTTCAGACAGGTAAAAAACATTTTTTAAAGCCTGTTTGGAAGAACATGATTGAACAGAAATAATTTCTTCCGTCGCAACTCATTATACAGATCTGGAGAAGTGAGACATTGCCTTACAAAGTCCATCAAATATGAAAAACACTTTTAAACAATACACTGGAGTCCACATTGTGGCTTTTCAATGTTTAAAGGGAGCAAAATAACTTTTTACATGGGTAGATAGTGACAGGACAAGGGGGAATGGTTTTAAACTAACGGAGGGAAGATTCAGAGTAGACATCAGTGACGTTCTTACTGATAGGTGTGAGAACATGTTGCCCAGAGACACTGTGGATGTGCCATCCTTGGAGGTGTTCAAGGCCAGGTTGGATGGGACCCTGGGCAATCTATCTAGTACTTAGCTAGCGGCTGGCAGTCCTGCCTGTCGCAGGGAGTTTGGAGCTGGATGATCCTCGAGATCCAACCCAAGCCATTCTATGATTCTGTGCCAAAGAATCAGTGTATTTAAAGAGCAAATGTTCATTTTTTTCACATTCTATTAAGCTCTAGTTTCACAGCAAACAATGCCAACCATAATGACAATTATCAGCAACAAAATGTGATCAGAGCTCTGCCAAGCCCACCAACTGGTTTCACAAGGACATATAACAGACTGAGAAAAAAATGGTTTGAGTCACTACCACACTGGGTCATAAATTAACATGTGATAACTATGAGAAAGGCTGCAGATTGCACTGATTAATTTTCCAAGCGATTTGCAACACAAATTCCCATGGTTTTTGACCAAGGAGATTAGTGTTTGATTTTCTTCCAGAAAGACTTCCTGCATTTACATTTCTGTCCTCCCAGATCTGCCAACACAACAGCTTCCCACATCAATTAGTCTTTTATACTACATATTTCAAAAAGGAGTATAGAAAAATATGGGGAAAATAAATAAATAACATAAAGATGTGTCCTCTCTCTTTTTTATAATTTATTTTATTTTCTTTCTGTGGGTTTCAAATGTTTTTAAGTGCATATATAAGGTATGCAAGTTATGTGACTATTTTTATTTATACTGTTAAAAAAGATGAAACACAAACAAATCAGTCAGCCAGATAACTAAAATTACATGAAAAAAAAAAGAAAAGAAAAGAAAAAAAGATTTGTGTATGAAATTCACAATTAACAATTTTTTTTTAAAAAAAGAAAGGAAGTACTTGTCACGTTCTTGGTTAAAGCATTGGTTAAGCAGAAACTGATCTAACTTGCTATTATTCTAGACACAGTATAATGCCAGTGGCTCTACTAAGTCACCATCAGCCATATAATTAACAACAATTTGAAGTAAGATCTTCTGTTTGAGGTCAAGCTATTCAACTTCAAGTCATTAGCATCACAGAATTAAAGTGTGTTTACTTCCTGGCACATGTCCCAGATACTTTGTGTCTGGACCTTGCTTTACACATTACAAACAAGTTAAATACATTGAAAACAAAACAGAAAGACAGATTTCCTCTTTTTCACCTCTGCTTCAGAGGATGATCACAGTACCAAAATAGCTTGGCAGTCCAATGAGTTAAAAGCAGGAGATGGTCAGGCAAATCCTGTGCTTTAAAACAGCCACTTCTACATCACCCTTATGAGTGAGCAGCCTACTGCTCTGTAAAGGGATTCAGTTGGAAAGATGCAGATGTTTACTACTAGCAACATCACAGAACAGAGATTTACAAATGCATCAGCCAAATTTTCCTCTAACCACATCATCTCAAACTAGTTCTTCTCCGTCACCAGAATTCATGTTCTCCACCTCTTAATTGACTCAGCCTCTCCACTGACCCTACAGATCTGCTCCTGTGTGAAGCATTCCTCCGGTCTCTAAAAATCCAAACTACAGAGCATCATGTCCTCTACAAAATCACAAGATTAACCCTTTACAGGCAGTGGAACTCTCAGTGGTCATCAGTGGATCTGCAAGTCAAGCCCTGCACTCTCTATGGCACCAGCTTACATCCATCCCTTACAGCAGCCCCACAGTCACTACAGTAAGGTTCACAGCTATGCGTATGAGGATTCATGTGACCATCCAGCTTCCCATCTGCTGCCAGTAACTATACCTCACTGTTTAAAAGGGAGAACACACTGCAGCATCAAAAGAAGCGCTCCTTCCTGGATCCTGTCTTTAACAGCCTTCAGGGCTCTCACCTTAGTGATTTTTAAATTACTACTAGCTTTGTAGAAGGAACAAAAAACAAAAACAAAAACTACCCACCCCCCAAAAACACCTAAAACACTCAGGATTATTTTCTAAAAGCTTCTTGTCTTGAAGAGAAATATGCCATAGTCTACATTCTCTTTCTTGCATCTTCTACTCTGTCCCTTACAGACTAACCATGAGAAGGGTCTCATATGGAAAGTTCTTGCCAGCATACGCTATTCAAAATTTGCAAAGCCTGCAGATGAATTTTAGACTGTAGGAGCTGTCTGGAACATGAAGAGGAGGATACTACCCTTCTAGGCCTTCTGCATGCTACAGGCTTCTTCTGAAGATAAAGATTCTGACATAAGACTAAGGCGTGCCACCTGTTGGTTTCAGTATGACTCCGGCATACCCACTACTTCCTCTCCTTCTAGCACCTCTGGTAACTGTGCCCTCTTTTATACTGAAATGAAGACAGGAAAACAAACAACAACAACAACAAAAACACAAAACCCCATCAGCCTCCTAGATGTTCTGAAACCAGTAGTTGCTCTTACTCTCAGAAGAGTCTTCTCTTGGATCTTTTTCCAAGTCTTTGTTAGCAAGAGAAAACAATTGCTTATTCTGGTTGGAAATTTTTCTGTATCCCTCTGCTGGTTAATAGAGCACAACTAAGATTAAAAAGAAATACAATCTCTAGCAATAGCTTTCTCTAAGTCAATTTTCTTTGACTTCACTAAACACACGCTTCAGAGAACACAAACAATTACACTTGTGCCCACTAAAAACAGAATGGGAAATGTAAATAAGTCTGCAATGCTTCTGAGGTATATCAAGTGTTATTTCAGAACAGAAATACTGAAAAGCAATGTAAAAATAAAATTATTTTCTTTTACATTTACAAATACAATTTATATTCTTAACTTTTCTTGTGGTCCATAAATTCACTTGCTGAAGATTAAAGGACAAATTTCAAAATCATTTCTTCAGAGCACGAAGCGAATATTAGCGAATATGAACTCACATACAACTTAACCTCCCATACATAACAAACGTATCTTCATTGTCTCTACAGGAGCATTGGGACAGCAGGACACCTGAGAACAGGATTCCCAGGAATCAGCTGAAGGAGGTGCACAAGACAGTGTACAGCCAGGCGGAGGCAAGAGGACTGGCAAGAGATTTAAATCCTACCTCCTGTGTGGCGAGCTTCTAACTGAACTGTGGTGTGTCAGAATTCTAACACCAAAGAAACGCAATCCAGAACTGTCACCTGATTGGTCAACTATTTTCTTTCCAAACATGTTCAGTGCTTAAAAACTCTGTTCATATTACAGCACTGACCTAATCACCTGGCCTTTTAATTTCACAAGTACATGGAATAAATAATGCTCACCCATTTCCTCATCTTGTAACTCACCAAATCTCTTAATTCTCTGATGCAAACCAAATAGATTAGAAGGCTTTTCCAGAGGCCTTTTCCAGAAGGTTTTTTGAAAAACTCAGTCTTGCTTGATTTCACAACTACTCAAATTCATTCCCCCCACATAGCTGCTCACTGCTCCCCAGTGGGATGGGGGAGACGACCGGAAGAGCAAAAGCATGATAACCCATGCACTGAGATAAAGACAGCTTACTAGGCAAAGGAAATGGAAAAAAAAAATCAGAAGTTATGCATAGGTAGTAACTCGGCACCTTCCACATACAGACTAAAGGCCCAGCCACTCAGTCTTACAGCAGTGGCTGTTTTGAAAGACAAAAAGACAACAACAAACGTATTTTGCTACTGCAGGTTTTTCATGCTCAGCATGGCTTTATGTGGCATGGAACATGTGTTTGGTCAGCTCAGGTCAGACATCCCTGCTCTGCCTCTTCCCAGCCTCTTCTCCACCCAAGCCAGCTCACTGTGGGGGAAGAGCAAGACACGGAGAAGGCCCTGATGCCAAAACAGTGGTGTGCTACTAACAGTGATTTAGCCACTAATCTAGAAAACAGGCACACAGCTACTGTGAAGAACGTTATCATCACTCCAGCCAGATCTAGCAGTACACTTCACAAAGTGGAGGGAACATGTGCTTTTTCTTTTGTGTAACATCTAAGTATTCTTCTAAAAAAGAGGTGGAGTATTTCCTCACAAGCAGTCACTGGGAGAGAGGCAGTGGTTAGCTTCAGTGCTGGTTAACTTTAAAATGCCTAAATTCTACTTAGCTCTGACCTGAAGTATTAAAGTCTTTCTCCATATAAGAACAAGAATCCAGGAACTTCAAACAAACCTGTTGAAGCATTTTTTGAAGAAGCTCATGTTAACTAAAACAGGAAGTTATGACTGACATCAAGCCAAACTGCCCATTCATGCACTGGCACTACTTGCCCCAGCCTATCATTTTGCTGAAGGACTGGACTGGTTATTCAGTTTAATAAACTATCCAATTATTCGATGTGGAGAAAAAGGTAACTGTTGAGGCCTGCTAGAATCATCCTTCCTCTGCCAAAACCGTCCATTCTGAAAAACATGGCATACACTGTTCCTTTTCTAGTTCTGTTTAAAGCCAATGGGACATCCAGAAGTATATCACAGAGCAAAGGAATCAATACAAGTATGTGTATCCATTTTTATCTTCTCTATTGCTTCCCCCCCCCTCCCCCCCCCCCACTAAAATATGTAATGAAGATCAAAAAACACTTAAGTCTTCTTAATTTTCTTTTTCTAACTATTTTTATTTCTGAAAAATCTGTTTATGAAAAATCTGTTTGGAAAAGAGGTGAATACATTTTGATCTAGTAGAATCTATCGCATCATAATAACTCTCCAATTGTACTGAAAAATTCAGAATCATCCATGCAGGAAAATCAGAAGGCCATTTTTAGTCACATCTCTTAAAACCATATCTGTTTGCTAATTTCCACTCTACTTTGGAAATTAACTAATCATATGAAGAAATAAGTTACCAGCTAGATACTCAACATAACTGCTCCTTATCACAGAAGTTCATTAAGATGAAAGCTAAATACACAGATTTTTGAAAACTCTACATAACCATTTCAGACAAAAAAAAAAAAATTAAAAAAAAAATAGCAGAACTGTAAGTTTCCCCTTCCTTTAAAGAAATAAAAGTAAACCTGACTTCCTCATTCACATATGTATCATACAGAATCAACAGACAGCTCACTTCATGCATCAAAAGCACTGAGAAACTCCTCTCCGTCCTATCAGCACTGTCTGTCAAACACAGCTCTTTATGGACTCTGTGGACCCTCTTTACAGTCTATAAAAACTGTTTCTGATTTGCTTTTCTGCTGTACATCAACAATTATTGATACAGGAGCAAGATAAAGACAAATAGGAGTTAATTAATTTCACACACACACACATTTTTACACTTTTTGAAAACGCAGAAATTAAAAGATGCTACGCAAGAGCATATAAAACGATTGAAAAATAACAAATCAGTAGCAAAAATGCTGTCAAATGTAAACACGTAAATATAGTGCATGAATAAACTATGTGTAGTTTATCACTTCCTTAGTTGCTAACAGTCATGCTAACAGCCACAAACTAAGCTTAAAAAACTTGAAAATAAGCTATTTCCTTACTGTTTTTCATATAACCAAGTCTGCTGCTCTCATCTGCTTCAAAGCTAAAATTCAACCTTAGGAGAGTAAGTTTTACAATTCCTAAGTACAGTAATTGCTCATGTTCAGGAAGAAAGCAGTTGCCACAGCAAAAGGAACACACACACACAAAAGAAACAACCCAGAGCTTTACTATCAACAAATAAATAAGAATAAAGGTTGTCTCCCTACAATCACGACCTGGCTTTTCAAGTTTTACTTTGCTAAATGGACTAGACTATGGAAAATAGACTTATAAAAAGCATACACATAGGTCACTTCAAAAGTCATGCCTCCTATTTATTTCCACGGAAACTAGAATAGATACAAAAAGCACAGTAACAGTATTTGTCAGAGAAAGTTCTCAGCTATGAAACACTCCTCTTTCAACATAGTCACCACCACTAGCCACGCATTTTTGCCAACTATAAATGTAAGCTTGCATGCCACACTCACGCACAGTCCAGCTTTTGCTGTGCTCACGCCCACTGTCTGGTTTCCAGAAATGTTCATCAAACATCAATGAATGTTCGGTGGGTGTCATTTTTTCCACATGGAGGAACTTAATGACAGACCTGTGCTTCATATGCACTTGCATGTTAAATGCCATTCTGTCAGGCTGCCGCTCTGCTGCCATCTGCCACATGGTAACAATGTGTAACAGAATATTGGTGGGAAGGTTCAACTTCTACTTTCATTCCACCAATGTCTGCCTCTGATGTTGTAGGTCAACATAATTAAATAGGAAGTGTTACTTTCGGAGCAGATCTCATATGTTCTGTTTCCCCTTTGTGTCCTCCCCTAGTTCAACTGGATTTGCTCCCATTAAAGAAAGACTTATTTCTCTCAAAAAGCATCACATCTCATATTTGCTAAACTTCCCTAAAACAGAAGAACAGAGGCGATTTTGTGCAATGCAAACAGTAGGATATGCTAAGGAGCTCTAAGCCAGTTAAGCAGACTGGTAACTTTTATGGCATGCAGGGCTCCAGCAGCCCTGGACATCAGCTGCTGGGTTGAGATTGGCCGGGGTGCTTTGGTGGTGTCTCAGTCTCGGGAAGAGGAGTGCCACATGCTCTTCTCACGTTAGGAAGGATCTTGAGACATGAAGAATGACTTCACACAGTGCAAGTACTGAAAATCCAAGCTGACTGGTGTCCCGTTTGTTTGAAAAAAAAAATTGGCAGACAAAGCCAGCTCTACTAATAGGTTAGAACAAGCCAGAAGGATACTTGTGACACAAAAACACTATTTCTACACTCACATTTATAGAAAACAGAAGCATAGTTCACTGGAAAGCAGACAAATCTGAATTTTTTTCCACATGCTTTGAGTATTTTTTTCTGGCACGACGCAAGAGTTTCTCATTTTATATTAAATCTGTTCTTTTATTTTCAGCTTATTGGCCATCTTTTTCATTCTTTGATTTCTGCATTGATTGCAATCCATGCAGTTCCAAATATCTTTTCTTTAGGAACATATTTTAGCAGTAAGAAACAAATATGGTAGCAGTAAAGAAAGGAACAAAACTGTTTACAGTATCAACTGCTCCCAGCAATTGTTTCTTTATTAGCAGGGAGCTGCTGGAGAAATATTTGATTTTTGCATGTTTCAGTTTCTCAGAGTACTTCTCCTGTGTTTCCCACAGTTAAGGACTCCAGAGCAGTGCTGAAGCTGTGCAAAAGGTCACTCCACTCAAACAACAGCTGTTTGCTTTCACTAACAAAGGGAAAAAGGCTCTGCACTGAAATGCCCATAAATAGACGCGGCACACTCTTTACACAGGCACAACGCAGAGATTTCAGTGGGAATTCTGCTGTGTTTAGCGTAGGATCAAGTTTAATACCACTCTCGTAAAGGCAGTAGCATGGAGGAAGTTAGCGGAGCCCAAGCTAATCCCACAGGATGCCCACACAGCTGTTGCATACCCCTAAGGCTGAAGGAATCTTCTGTGGAGCAGTTGCAACAATTTACCGCTCTTGAGTGACTCATAGTTCATGGGATGACTCCAACAGGAAAAAAGCCAAAAAAACATTCTCACACGTTAAGATAAATGTGAGAATTTTGTTTTGTGGAGACAGGGAGGAAACACGAGAAAAAAAGTTCTCAGAAAACTACAGAAGATAAAGGACAGCGTTGGCAGGAGTGAGAGTGTTTCCACATCTTCAGCCCATGTCTTCCAATATACATCAGCAGACGTGGGCTCTGAGAGTTAACTCTGGCCTCCAGTGCATCAACAATGTGCCTAGCCTCAGCAGCACTCCCTGTTCCCCCTGGGGAACTGAAAGACAGCACCAACAGCAAAAAGCATCTGCTTGTCCTCTTTCCAGGTTTAGTTGTCTGCCACCACCAGAAATAAACAAGAGCATCTGGACTCTGATCCCTGTAAGCTCAGTTCCTGTTTCCCTACCCTGCAGTTTAGCATGCCTTCCAGTGGAACTCTGCTACTGAGACTAGATCATACAGACACACTCCACACTTCAAAGAGTATCACTCACCTGGAATAGATCATTAAAAGTAATCCTAATAATGAAAGTGTTCAGTATGAAATCTCAGATCTATTAATAAATCAAAGTTTCTGAAATTTGTTGCTAAATTCAATTAAAAAAAAAAAAAGTAATGCTGTTTATTCATCTTTATTACTTTATAATTAACCTTCCTAGCACTGGCATTAGAGAACAAAGAATCCTTTTAATCAATTAAGCTCCTCATTTATAGATTCTACCTCCATCTTGAACTCAGTTTGGTACTAACTACCTCAATTATTTTGTCAATAATGTGTGCACAGTTACATTAAAAATTCCATTAAAAAAGCTTTTAGAAACACTTCAAGAAGAAATCATGCAACTGCCCCCCAAACAGTATCAAAATCCCATTTTTTAACTTGATAAACAAACCTGTGAAGGACAAAAAAACAAACAAACAGAAATTATCACATGGAACTACTAGTTCATCTTGGTATAAAACTGTTCAAGTTAAATATATGTATACATCAGCCATTTAAAATTTATGCTACTGGTTAAGGTACCAGTTGCTATGCTGGACCTAGTGTTTATATAGTCTGTTCTCAAAACTGAATCCCTCTGAGATTTTAGAGGAGAAGACATCATTCAGCTAAGTTTAATAAGGCATGGAATCCACAATAATAAAAAAAAAAAAGCAATTTCTTTTTTAAACACCACATTACCTCTTTTATGACCCAAAACATGCAAGAATGGACAGAAAAAAGTTTTCAGAATGTTCTGGGTATACAGACTTTACGCTAGTATGTGATCAAATCCGACTCCCAAACACTAAGCACTGCTCAGAAAATTGCTTTTATTAAAAGAAAGGGGAAAAAAATAAAAATAGAAGGACAGAATCTCAGTGACGTATGTGACTGCAGCAAAACTGCAGTTTATTTAGAAGAGCACACAGAGTTCAGTGACACTAGATTAGAACAGCAATCTAAGGAAACTACTGTCCTGTCTTTGATAACTGACTATGCCTTATGCTTTAAAGACTAATGAAGGAAGAATCTAATTTGCTTGAATAATGTGGCAGTGTGATACATACAAGAAGAATAGAGACAATCCTTTCCAAGCATTATGGCCATCAGCCTGCACCCTTCAGCATTAAAGATCTCTATTACTACTTAGTATGTCGGACTGAATTTATAAGCACTGGTTATTAAATTATTCAGCACACAATACACTACATTTGCACGTTTTTCATAAAATTGTAGGTGGGTTAAATAACTCAATATCAATTTACATTTACAAAAGCAATCTGTTCTTCAAGGAAAAAAAAAAAGTCAGAACTGAAACCTGTTAGAGTAGACATATGCTCTTTTTAGTCTTTTCAGGCCTGTAGTAAAGAATTGTATATTTTTGGATTATGAAGATCTGTAGTTTCAGCATAATACATTTCAAATACAAGCCTCGTTTCACCCAGCTGAGTTATAAGGATGTGGTGTAGCCCTCGAAACAAAAAACAGCATGGCTGCTTAAGTTTTCAAAGACAGCTAAGGGACTATTTTAGCTTATTAAAGATAAAATTGCACCTTTTATTCACCTCCATAACCATATACTTTCAAACTAAGTATGCAAGTTCAGTACATCCTCCTGGTATTATGGTATTATGTATTTGGCACAGTCTAAAAAAATTCTCACTGTGCTTTAGTTACAACATTAGGATGATTTAAAAATGTAGGAAGCAATATTGGATCCATACTGACTTTCCTGAGTGATTCTCTTATCACTGAAGTATAAATTAAAGTAGTTCTAACTTCCTTCATATCAATTATTATTTAATCCAAAACATAGCTACTCAAAGCCAGATTGCTTTGGTATTATTAAGACAAGAGATGGAAAATAAGTGAATTTTTATTTGTATGAAAGTGAAAAGGAGCTTGAGGATGTTACGAATAGAAACAGAGGACAATGACTGCTCGAAGCATTTGTAAATTAAAAGATCATTATGCTACACTGGAACACTGGAAGATGCAAATATTTGAGAGCACTTGCACTCCACACAACAGAAGTTGCAAACACACACGCAAGTCATTTCCTTATGTAAAGGAAGACAATCAACAGAACACACCTCCAGCAGTTCAGATTTCCTTATCATTCTTTTATCAGTAACTCAAACTTCACTTCCCTCTTATGGCTTAAGACACTGAAAGAAATAAGCATAAGCCTTACAATCTCAATTTCACATGTGTGCTCAGACACCCTGTTAAGAACAGTCTGCACAGCCCTTGCAGTGCTTTAACGCAGCTCTTGTGGGTAGATTTCCTGTTTTCTCATCCAACTAAAAGCTGTTTTCAGGTTGTGTTTATCTTTTCTGTTTTGCAGCACCGTGGGGCCTCCACAGGTCATCACTGTTTACTTTGTGTGGTCACAAAGACTTACACTTGCACACACAGCTTGCAAAACTATCGAGAATAGACAAAGAGTTCAGATTCATAAAACAAGGACTGTTTCATAGGTGTATATTTTAGGAAGTGTCTCTTCATAAGCTCCTAAATTATCAGTTTACCGTAGATTTGAAATAGATATGAGCATAACAGAATACAGTACTATGAATATTTTACTTCAAAATATGTAGCTAAACTGCACACGCTGCTTTAAATGGCAATGGGGTTAGCTGTCCTTTAGTTTCAAACTGAACTTAACACTCATAGCTTGCTTAAATTCTCCCACGTCTTGCTGTTCAAAGTGAACTGATTTGACAGTCAGTTCACTTGGAGAAAATATTAATTTTTAGCTCAAGCACACTTCAATTTAAAAATATTTTTTGCTCATTTGTTTCCCATACTGCCATGATATTCCATTTAAAATAGAAATCAAACACATCTTAGAAAGGTTTAATGCAACCTATAAGAAGATGACACTCACTCCTTAAATTTAACCTTGTTGTAATAACAAACCTTATTATTATGGACTGGTGTTGTAAGTCTGCCTTCTGTAAAATCTAAAGAACGTTCCAAATGTGTTATTGCTAGCTGCATCCCTTCCAAATTTGACTCATGAAGACACATTCGTGTCATGCATTGCACTTTATATAAAGTGAAGGTTGAAATCAAGGACAAATTTCTCGTCTAATTTTTGTCTTCCTATTTTGTTCTTATTTTAATTACAAAAAAGAATATTAAAGAATACATGATGATATAGAGTTACCTCCCAGAAGAACAAAACAGCAAAAGCAATCTGATAAAACAACAAAGCCTGAAAGTGGAGGGCCTAGTGGTTAGAGCACAGATTCAATGGATTTGTGTAGTCACATAAGATGACACCAATAGGTAGAACCAGAAATACAGTACAGCATAAATTTTCATCAGCAATTGTGATGGCAGAGTTTAAGTTATTTTTACTTCAGAGAGATAACGAAGGTACAAATTCTTGGAACCGAGGCCCTCTAGAGGGGCCCTAGGTTGGGCAACTGACAGACAGAGTGTTCCGAATTACAATTCATACTTGATAATTTTGCCTAGCCTTGGCAGATGGGAATGAGAACAGCTGCTTGTAATTTGAAAGTGAACTTACTTATTTAGATTTATACACACAGGCAAAGCCCACTGCACTTACCCATGCACTATAGGCACTTTGAACACTTGAAAATTCAACACTAAATCTAAATCGTAACTGTATAATAAAAGAACTATCCACCAGAAAACTGAGCAACACAGTGAAAAATCAATGAAATCCCAAAAGGGACAGTGATTCCTTTCAGTGCCAAAATTATACCATACTAAGAACAGAGCAGTCAGTCTATCTGGGACACGGCAGAAGAGGAAAAACGCACTCAAAAGCCCAAATACCCAAAAGAACAACATATTTCTAAGCTTTATTCTCGTGTTCTCATACTACATTAGGCTATCAGATGAAACATCCCCTCTGCTCCTATCTTCACTGCTGTAACACAGCAAACTCTTAGGCAGATGCATAATAATTAATTGCTGTGCAAGCTTTAAGACATCTCCCAAAACTCCATCAATTGGACAGGTCAAGGAACAGAAGCTGAATATTATCACACTGCCATAATTCTCATCACAAATATACATTGCACTACCGTATTCTGAATGTTTTTCATGCATAGCCCTATATACTCTTAATTGCAATGGAGCCCTCAACTAAGAATTTTGTTTGATTATGAGGCTGGAAAGAGCCAAGCCTCTGCACAAAGCATGAATTGAATTGACCAAGTAACTGGCTGAATTCAAAAAGAGAAAGTTTGCTACAAAATCTTAGGCATTTTGGGAAGGAGCTCATTACTTTCAGATCTGCCAGACTTCATTATCTACATGGTTGTTTCCCTACTGCCAACACGTTGCCTACATTTATATTTTTGCTCCATAATCTTGCCCCAAAGAAGACAAGCAGCACTTTTATTGTCCTCTGATTTGTTAAGAATACTAATATTCTTTGAATCCCGTCTGTTTTTCATCAATTTCCAACTATAATGAGCATAAAAATACTTTGCATATAAAAGCGGAACAGAAATGTTATTGTGCTATCGCATTTCAATTGTTTGCATTACAGTAGGCTAAATGAGTGGATGACATTTATTGCCGAACAAGCTTATTTCATCATAAATGCAATCCATTACAACAACAGGGGAAATATGCTAATCATTTTAACAATTTACGTGCTCTTTTTTTTTTTTTTCTGGCTGCTAGAAATTCTAGTTATGAGTTTCATTGTGCCAAGGACAGACCAGTCTTTTCCAGACACTTACCCTCTGACAGCATGAATAAGTCTCAGTGATGGATAGGCGGTTCGCACTTTCAATTTATTCTTAAGGATTAATGCATTAACCCACTCCACATGCTTCTCTCCGCCTTTGACCATGAAAGCAGGGATCCAAAGGACACTGTCATTCAGCATGGATAGTCTATGCACAAATTTTTCTCTGTCACTCTCATTCCGAAAGCCTCCAAATGCTCTTTGTACAACTGATGGGTTCATGGTAATAAAATCAGATTTATTTCCCACATCTGCAGCAAACTCCACCACGGGAGCTAGATTGCACCTGAAGAGGAAGAAATTAATGGAAAAAATGAAAATAAATATGAAACATTAACTCAGAAAAATGTATGCATGAAGGAAAAGCTAAAAATGAACATGCAAGCCCATTTCAATTGACATGAGGAAAAAATACCAGTGATAGTGTGATTGCACATAGCATTTTGCCAACGTTTTCAGACTTAGAATAAAACGAAACCCACAATACTGAATGCAACTAGGTCAGTCAGAAAAGACTTTTTCGTACATTTGAAAACAATGTCATCATGCTTTAAAAAGCATAGCTCAGAGTATGCCTTGTAACACCTATTACCTTTCATTAGTGCTCATTTCTTATCTTCTTGTTACCAACAGCTCACATACTTACAGGAAATCATGTCAGCCAATTTAGGTATAATTTATATACTCACTGCCTTTTTGTTCAGTACAGTATTTAAGTATAATTGACAAATTAAATTTAGCTCATGTTAAAAAGATTTTTGTTTCAGAATATCACTGCAGCTGATTAGATGTTTTGAAATTTAGTATTTTTATTTCATTTTGAAATTAAACTTTTTTGGGGGGAAAAAAAAAAAAAAAATCACGTTTCCATTCTGCCAAGATGTCTTATGCTCAAACCTTGTCCGACCTGCAGTAACTTTGTCGCTCTCATCAGGCCTCATCAAATCTTTTCATCTCTGTCACATAAATATGTGCATCATAAGCAGGAAGCCCTTCTCAATGGGCAGCACAAGAGGCTGGTGTCTGTACTTCAGAAGCTACCTATGATTTCAGTGATGAGTTAGACCTGTCTAAGACAAATCACCTCCAGAACATCTCCTCTAGCTGATACGTACCAGTGCAGCACCTTGACACAGCATTTTCATGATTTAGCAAACTTTTTAGCTGAGTGAAAGGATGTTAAGTGATGTCAGACCTAAGTCTTTTGAAACATTTCCACGTTATTATATTCCAAACATAATGTCATTCCACTAGTTCTGTGATTATCTTCTGGCACAATGAACCTATTACTTCAGCTTAATCCTTTAGCATCTTCCCATGGTCAGATACTCACGTGATACAAAAATGACTCAATTCAGCATGGTGATAGAGATTAACACCCACAATCTAGGCCTTGATAACAATACTAATTTCCCAGAACAACATTTTATTCTGTAATTATCATGTAAAGTGGTGCGATCATCTTCAGAAATAAATGTTCATAAGGCTATAAGCCCTACAATTTCTGAAGAGATACAGTTGTCCAAGTTTCTCATGACAGGAGGCAGATGTAAACTCTTGGGAAATGGATTTACATTTTACTGTAACTTTACACATCTGCTTGACAAACTTTCTTCATGTATTACAGGCTAAGAGAAATATCTTTTAGAAAATTTTACTCAGGATATACATTTTCTCCCACTTACTTCAATAGCTTTGAAAATTTCTAATGTCTCTGAAAACATCAGTGTATAAACCTATAACCTGGAGTTGTCAAAAACTGTGTTGCATAAAAATATCAACCAATGAAATCCACTGAATTACCACTGCTCTCGAATATATCTCCTCTATGGATGGACTGCTGAACATAAAAAGGATTCTTGCCCAGAAATACTTTTTTTTTTAAGCACAGTCTCGCATACATACAAAGGACAGAATCTATTACTGACAAACATGAGACAGAGCTTGGCATTGTAAATCCTGTTCTCTCTGTTCAACCTAAAGAACTTACCTTGTTTAATAAGCAGTGTGTTATACTGAAAGTGTGCACAAATAATGTAGGCCAAATGGCTCTAACACAATTCTTTGTTTCTTTTGACAGCTCTTATTCATACTTGTCAACAGAATCAGTGCCTACATTTTTTCAGTTTAGAAGTGCATGTGGCTTGAGAGCAGCATCTCAGCATAAAGTCACCTAAAGCCTAATAATAGGAAGTCATCACAGGCCTACCAAATGGACCACAGGGTCTACCTACCCTTCATTTTAAAACTGTTTTATCGGTAGTATACGTCATGTCTGTATTTTAGAAAGGTATGAAACATAACATATCTAGCAGCATAAATTCTTAACTTGTATATTCAGATTTCTCAAGTAGAACTTCAGAAAGCAATGAGCAACCCAAATGTACTTAGTAACAACTCTGTTGCCTAAAAGCACTTTTTTCAAATCTTAGTCATATGCCCTAAGCTTCAAGGTTTCAAATTAGGCTCCTATTATAAGACTAGAGGCAGGCAAGACATTTTGTTTTTCAAATGCCGAGCAACCCTTAGCATTTGATCTTTCAAAAAATTCAGGTATATAAATATGTATAAATAGTAGTGCTGACATTTAAAATAACGCAGTAACAAAACACATCTGAACTTTGTAAGACTGTTTGCAAAGAAGTAACTACATGCTGCTACCCCTTCTCTGCTGTTATTTTAGTAGAACATAAATAAATACAAGACAAGCTCTACAATATTTCTAGCTCTGTTAAAGAAACAAAAATCACCGTATTAGTTGTAGCTCAACAGTTTATACAATTACTCACACTAAGCCACTTCTCATTTTTCAGAGGTTACATCCTTCCAATAATGACTCTAGTGCTCATTAAATCACATGTTAACATTCAATACTTTTTTTTTATATTTAGCTACAAAGTTGGTAAAAATCCAGTAATTCTTCAGTAAAGAAAGACTTAATGGAACCATTATGCCACATGTGTCTCCACATGTGTACAAGAGTTTGCGTAATGGTAACACTCATCCTGAACTGCTTGCACTGGATAATAAGCATTTCCAGATAATTTCCAGAAAGCTTCGTAGATAACTACATTTCAAAGCTAATGAAACTGGCTATTGTGTATTTGCCTTCAGACTTGAGTATGTGTAAATAACTTCTGTTACGTATTTTTGAGTTTTATCTTAAACTCTAATGCATCTTTATGTGTTACCATAACTTCAAACAGTTGTTGAAATTTTAGAGTTAATTTTGCTAGCTGACATCAATAATCTGCCACTGACAATTCTCAGGATTCTTCCATGAAACATCCTATACATAGACTCACATACTTATTTTCTGTCAACTTAATTAAGAAGTCTATTAATTGAACAACTTTGAAACAGGCAATGCAATAGCCTTCCCTGCTTATTTAGGCACAGAACTCCATGCACATCCACAAGAGCAAAAAGGAGGTGAGAGGGGCACCTCAGCTTTGACGTTAAGTACCTAGCATTTTGTATGCAATAAATAAACTTTTTTTTTTTTTTTTTTTTACTATGTTGCCACTGCTATACCAAACCCATTAGAATATATAAAAGACTAGCATTTACTAAGCTTCCTCTTTCTCACATGCCGTATTACTGATATCTTGCAGCAATACTATTGTTTAAAATTTCAGCCCAAAGCACAGTTTTCTGCAACATATCTTCCACCACATATATACACTTTCATTCTAAAAGCACTTCTTTGTTGCCTTCACCTTAGACAATCCAACTAAGTGGACTGCAGATCAGAGTTGGGTAGGACAAACTTTACAGCAACGTTACTAATATTGAGATGGTAAGAACAGGTTGGAAATAATAGCCACGCGCAGCACAGAAAATCAAGCTGGTCAATTACAATAGTAGCTGTAAACACCAGCACTGTGAAAAGGATAAAATGTTTCTTGCCTCAACAGAAAACATAAAAAATAAATAAAAATTAAAATTAAAAAAAAAAATTGCAAAACAATGACTTCCCTGAGTTCTTTTTAGTTTTCTTTGGTTTTCCCATTAAAAAATAAAATAAAAATAAAAATAAAAATAATTTCAAGTGCACTCTTCACTTTTTTAAACTAAAAGGCTGATTAATAATATTTTCTTTCTATATATATATTTAAATCAGAATCTTTAGCTACTTTTTTCTTCCCTTGCACTAAGATAATGACTATTCACTTGTTCTTGTAATTCTTCTGAGCACTTTTTCTACAGTAGAAGTGTTCAGAAGGTGGTCTAATGAGGTAAAGCTGGGAGAGGGAGTAAGGACAAAACCAAAGAGGGACAAGGTTCAAAATGATAGAATGTGAGACAACAGCACAAAGCTTCACCAAGGACGGTTCAGACTGGATATTAGGAAAAATTTCTTTATTGTAAGAGTGGTCAAATCTGGAATGGATTTCCTAAAAAGGTGGTTGATCTCCATGCTTGTTAGTGTTCAAGATGTACTTGGATAATATGGAACTAAGTGATATGATTTTACAGAAGTCATTTCTTATTGCAGATCCATTAGTTTTCTAAATTTAGGTCCTTAAATCAACTCTTATATTAGGAATTAACTTCCTTTTTGTTGTTGTTTTCTTTTTCTTCTGAAAATGCTCCAAGGAAATGCTCCAGTGTTGGACTTTAAATACTTATGGAAAGTATTCAATACTGTGGCCCACCAGCATTTGTGGCACAGGTGCTACTTATTGACAGAACAAGTTCAGCTTCATAAGGAAATATCTCTGTTTCAGTTCCGTTCCCAGAACAGGCTGACTGACACTGTGGTCATGCACAGCCCCTTCCAGCAGTTGAAGTTATTATTAGGTGAAGCCAAAAAGAAAATGTGGCCACAAGAAATCAGACCTACTTCAAGGATCTCCTGAGGTAGAGGCTACTCACGTCTATGGGAGGCCATCGAAATTACTGAGGAAGTATATTTGTAGACTGCAGTTGTTAAGCATTTTGACGCTAAAGAAGGAAGAGAGAGAAGGAAAAAAAGAGTGCCACATTTAAAAGCTGAAAATAGTCTAATGAGCTAGTGATGACACATTCAAAGGAAGTGTTTTGTTTTCAAGTAAGGTCTGTTTAACTGGCAACTTCTCTGGCAACAGACCTAATTTCTTGTGCACCCAGATCCACTGGCACAATAGTTGTGCTCCAAGCAAGGCAAATTAAATGAGTATTGAAACATAAAAGCTAATACTTAAAAACAAACAAACAAAAACAATAGTTATAAGATAGAAGTAAAATACTACTCTCAAACTTATGCTTCTGACAAATTTATAACTGGTTGGGGTCTTTCTTTTTGTTTTTGTTTTTTTCCTATAAATTTAAGGAACAAAACAGAAGAAAAAAGATACTACAACTGTCCACTCAGATTAAGATTAGAGGAGACACAGAGAAATTTCAGCTATTCTCCTGAAATGAGAAATCACATGTCCACAGTATGGTTGGAAGGTCAGTCATTTTCTTCTTTCTGAACAGAGCTGCTAATTGTCTGCTGCTCACATCACAATTGCCCACAAAATCAGGACATCAAGGAGGAAGTGGGACAGATTATCTTCCTCCTAAAACAGGATCAAACAGCAGATCTATTAAATGACTAGAAACTTTTTCCGTCCCAAATTCACTAAGCATGAGATGGGACAAGGCAAGAAAAGAAAGTTAATTGACACTGGAAAAATAAGAGCTAGGTTCATCTACTAAAATATCATTACTGACGATGACAAAAAATTTCAGTTTAATTCCTAGATGCTAATAGTTAAACTTGAAGGAAAATTCTGTGCTGGGTAAAAGGATTTGTAATATATAAACTGTGCACTTCAATCCAAAAGAAGCAATTAAATACTGATATCCTGTCATGGTTACTCCTTGCCAGAGCAGGTCTTTGGCAGTCAAACAGCTTCATGTAACAAATCTTAACTATTTCAGGTCTGTTCTCCACACACACAAACTAAAATGAAAGGGATTTCTTCAGAAGTAGCATCACCAGGAGTAAACCCACAAGATTTTGCTACCTATTTCCATATTTTATTTAACAAAAAAACCTGCAAAACTCTAGTTGGCATCTACGTTTGAAAATGATGAACGCTGAAGTCCATAAAAAAGGGAGAGGGGGGGGAGGAAAGAGATAGGAAAGGGAGAATGAAGAGAGGATATAATTATAAGATATGCAGGTTACTCTGAAACTAATGCCTATTTATTTCAATGGAAACTACAACAGAAACAAAGGTTACGATCACATCACTTGAGATAGGTAACATACCTAACAGAGCTTTGGTCTCTGACCTTCAGGACGAAAAAGTGTAGACAAAAGGAAAGTAAAATGTATCACATTTAACTCTTATATGTAGTGAACACCACCTGATCCAACAGCTATAGAAACGGCTGAAAAGAGCACCATGTGAAAAACAGCTCCTGAAACAGACCTATGCCATCTGAACATTTAAAATGCAGTCAGATTAGTTACGTAATATTTTCATTCTTATTTACTTTATGAAATCAGTGATTTGGGAAGGATTGAGAGCCTTTTCTGGGCATGGCAGCAACACGTACTTTGCTTTAGCTTGCCATCACAAAAGATTTGGAGGTGCAAGGATCAATAGGGTGTAAAAAACAAACAGTAAAAACTGAAGGGATATGAGAAACAGAAAAGTAGTATAGTAGTAGCATAGACATCACGGGGGTTTTTTTTGTTTCTTTGTTTTTCTTATTAGCAAAGAGCCCCTGTGCTTACCATTTTAACTAGATGTGTCACATTTTCTGCTGTCAAAGCAAGCATGACTTTGCTAAACTTGTGGAACTAATTCATTTTATCCTGGCAGAAGACTTATCCCTAGACTCTTCATTTCTGACATTACAAAAACAAAGGAAGTCCCTACGTGATCAAGTAACTAAAAAAACACACCGCTTTAAAATGTCCAGTAAATACAGTAAATCTGCTTATGCTGATATTACATTGCTTACAAAAACGACTCTTATTTCTGCCCTCGCCTAAAGAAAAACTGCATTGTTTTACTTGTAAAATTCATAGGACTGCAAGAAGGCTTATTATTTACCTCTAGTTAAGATGCCGATTTTTAAACATTCTTCTAAATTTAAGTATTCTAACTACTTTGTGTCTTTGTTGGAGAAATGTTCTTTGAGAGGCACTGTTAAACAGAAGGCTGGGTTGTCTCAAAGAAAGATGGCCAGTTATTAGCAACTTTGGATGACTTTCAAAGACACTAACTAATCAACACCTGACAGCATCTGGCAAAGCGCTAGGTACTGACTACATCTTTACTCTTGATAAAAGATATCTTCTCTTATAGTTTGTCCTTATTAGTTATTACTAAGATCTTCATATCACCTTAATAGAAAGATTAAAATTTAGAGTATTATATCCTTTTCAATTTCACAGATTTTCACCATCAGCTTAATCATAAAGTTAGTGGCATTGTTGGTGTTGGATCTACCACTAAAACTCCTAAGAAACAACTCTCTCTCAAAAACAAATACCTTCATTTTAGATCTCATAAGATGAAAAGAATATAAATTACTATCAAAACCAACCGAATCATGAATTTAACTCCAACTGTATAAATTACTTTTTGTAGCACTTCGATAATAATGCACTCAGCGTCATGAGATTCTGCAACAGTTTTGTTCATCAGTCAACATACCTAGCTGCACTCATGATTTTCTACATACATACACTAACTGCTTTTCAGAACAATGCTAGGCAGTGAGTAGAATTAGTATGCATTACTTCTAGAAAAATGAGATGAAGGAAAACACAGCAACAGGCTGCCATGCTACAAACACCAGAATCCCAACAGCCAGAGGTGAGTGGTTACCAAGTGCATTGGTAGTACTAGATGATGTGATCACATATGTTGTGTATAAGTTGTTGTTTGTTTTTTTTTTTTTAAAACGTAAGAACAGGAACATAAAAAATTATAACCCTGAAGTATGCTTTGACTTTAGTTTGAAATAAAAGGAATTCTCCATTGTTTACTTTAAAAAGACGCATTACGTACATTAAGTTAACCATGGAGAATCTGTGAACTTTTGAAAAGTTTAAAGTTTGATTTCTACGCCAAAAACTTCACTGTATTAGAACAGTCTACAGGCTGCAGGGTCAAAGATGTGCTATTATCCAGAAGACTATTTGTTATTCAGATTACTTTACCTATTCATGCACCAAAGGAGATGTCTTTCCAGCCTAAAAAATTGATCAGCATTTGTAACTTTTTGATGTAAAAATTTTATCTTTATGCCACACAGCTTCAACTTGTTAAAACCTCACTACATGTCACAACTTAGCTTCATGATTAGTTGAACAGGAGGAAGGCTATGGATGTAACTTCAATTAAACTAAACATTTGAACAAAGAACACAGTCTGTTGACTTGACACTTTCTGAATGACACCCCTGAAAACAGACTTTTCCCTATAAATCTAGCATCTTAATTTTTCTGTAGTTCTGTTGGATAAATCACATTTAACCTATGAGACAGTACAAAACTATGGCATAACTAAAAGCTATCCAAAAAGCTGGTATTTATTTGTGGATTCCTTCTGCATTAAGGATGCTAACTTGAAAGACTAACCCTGATACAAGCAAAACAAATAGGAAAAATGAAAGAGTGGTGTGTAATTGTTTCAATGGCCCCTTGCTAATATTCCTATAAAAAAATACCACTCTCATGCATACATCCAATTTTGAATTAAGGATTGAAAAAGTATTTTTCTTTTCCATCCTTTGGATTTTTGCCAACATCTTATCTCAAGGTAAGAAAAAGAAAAGTGACCTGCAATGACAATGATTTCTATATTGTATTTTAACACTGTCTTTTCACACTTCTAAGAGCAAACCAATTAAAACTTCTGCTTAAAAATCAAAGTGACCTATCTTCTGCCTAACCTTCTCTATATTCAAATAATGCCAGGCTCTCAGATGAAGCCAGCTACAATTCCTGCATAGTTTCTATTGATTTATGAAGGCCAATGGTATTCTATTGTATGTACTTGACAGATGAATGAATAAAAAGTGAAGCCTATCAGCATTTTTTCCCAAACTGCATGGATACGCTTCTAAAGCAATGTGAAAAGATTTACGTGTGTGACTTCCAATTACCTTAATGGCAGCCATCTGGTTCAGCATCAACACATCACACTGAAATTTTACCCCATGATGCACAGAAGTAGTGTAATAATTTACAACAGGCCATCACTACTGACTAAAGAAAGAAAAGGCCATCACTACTGAAAGCAAGAATATTTTTCAAAAAGAAAATATTTTGTATTTTTTCTGCTATGGGCTCCATAACAATAATTATTTTGTTTGGAATAAAAGCAACAGGAAAAACAAAAGCTCAAATCTCTCTCCTCTCACCAAGTGTGCTTCTTGTTTTACTTTCACTTTAGAAAAAAAAAATCTCTTGTAAATTACACAGGAACATATTCAAATTTGGGAAATCCCATAATGAGGAACACAGTTTCACATTAACTGTTCTGTAATTTCAGATAACCTTTAAAATCTGTAGGTGACATGAAAGCACTTCTCCCAGCTTTTGTCCAAGAAGCACAGCAGGTCGCGTGTTCAAAACCAGAACACTCACCTTATAACAAAGTCATGGGTATCAATCTCTTTTCCACACCCGCTGTCCAGAAGGATGCCAGAATTTCCAACTACAGCACAGGTTTTAAATCGGCGATTCTTCATTGGGGAAACCTCAGGGAGAAGGCTGTGCAAATCCTGAGAAATATTTAGGGTACGACGTCTGTCTAGTACATAATGGATTACATCTCCTGGCTTGAAGCTGCTTTTGACCACTGAGACATCTCTTTCCGCATCCAAGAATCGAAGAATACTCTTTCTGGATGGAAAAAAAAAAAAAGCCATCCACAGATAAGACCCAGTATTCACTGCTGCATGGAATTATCTAAGAGTAATACAGACCATGCAGAGCATGCAGCATACTACCGGAGGTAGTTAGCATCGGACAGACAGAAGTCACTTCCCATGTTCTAGAATGGAGTTAGAGGAAAGCTGTTACGACAGAATTCAAATCTTAATTACGATATCACAATTAAAGTACTACAGCAGTAGATCTTAATCCCAAGGGAAGATGACTTACAGTATATTAAAAAAAAACAAACAACATTATATACATATATATATATAAAAAAATTACACAATATATACTACTCTAATGTTTTACAAAGCTTCAGAATGTTCACATACTTCAAAGAGGACAGGAGCTGTTTGTTTTCATAGAAACATGACAGTTCAGAACATGACGTATTTATGGTTTAGGAAATAAGTGTTTCACTACATTGTCATGTCTCGCAACTCAGCTTGGTTCGAGAATAGCTGTGTTTTCATACAGCTCCTTATTTCACTGTAACACATTCAGTTTAGCATAAACTTAGTAGTAATTAACAGAAGCTCAGCTAAAGTTATTCTAATTAACTTGCAATAAGAACACCCACTGTCTGATTTAAGCAAAATCAGCTTAAAAACATGCTGCAAATTAAAGTACTGCAGCTCAAGGTCTAGTTAAACTGTTCCCTTAACTCAGAGAAGCACTTCCTAGAACACAATCGTTACTTTAAATCAGTTTAATTCAGTCCTGTAGCTCATTTCTCAGCCACTAAATGTTTGAACTACTAACAGAGTTCAGGTACACATGATCAAGATCAGGGCTCAACAAGCAACCACAGATCAAGGCACTATGATAATTAAGCATCTGTCTACCCACAGTGCCCAGAAAATAACACACAAAGTGCGTCTGCTTAAAGGTCAGCTGCAAAAGTTAAATCATGGTAACCTATACCTGCTTGTGAGGTGAAGCACTGTAAGTACTGTAAGCATTTTAAGACTCTCTTAAGGACTACAGTTAAGTATGGACTGATCCCTGTACTGGTAGTCCCAAGCAGTCTGTAGTACACACATCTGTCCCTGAGATGAAAAGCTGTAGGTCAGAGCTGCAGGATCCTCTGCTAGCTCAGGATGGCCACTGATCACAGCCATATGCATCTGTGCCCATGCCTGCATTGCAAAGTGTGAATGTTTGTGAGCAGGTGTGAATACCATGCTTGAATTTAAGCTCATGCTAAAGTCCAATACAGAACAGGCAGGACTTGCTGAGCTGAGGGTAGGTCATCCCCATAGATATTAATATGAACACACTTTTTTTCTAGTTCTGCAATACCAAAAAGACAAGAAGAAAAGCAATAACTTTACATTTTCCACTGTTGTCAGCAGATAAAATAGGATTTAAAATAGACTATTTCTTGAGTAAGAGAACGCTATTTTTACGTAACCAACTTTTAGAGCAGAACTTCCTTAAAGCAGATCAAAACAGGAAAAGATAACCAGAGATGCCACTCCAGCAGCTGCAACACCCGCTGAGAGACATAAAGGAGAAATAATCTCAAGTAAAACGGAATGAACTATAGGAAAACCATGACCAGACAGCTCTTGTGTCACCGCCTTAAGAGGAAAGAGCAAGTCTAAACCTTGCCATTACACAAAGCGCTCAGCCTGGAATTGACTTTAAAAGCCATAGGGGAAGGGAAACAGGATAAAAATATTTTTTTTTGAGTGCTTCCTCTCACTTGCTACACCAGGACAAAGGGAAAAAAAGAAGAGTGTTCTGAGGTGTCTTTTACAGTTGTCAGGTATAAATGAAGGAGCACTGGGGCAAAGACAGCTTGCACTGAGGGTCTCAGAATAAGAGAGAATGGTGAAGAATATTAAAATTCTGAGTACTGAAAACTTTCAGCAACTGGTGTAAAGGGCCTGGCAAAGTATTTCTGTAGCACAGAATAAAGACTCCACTTCAGCCTGTAAGTCTAACGAACTTTAATCACAGGCTGATGAATTCATTTTGTGAATACTTCACAACAAATACTGTCTATATCAGATATAGATCTGTCTATATCATTACTTTCTGATCAGATCTGTCTAGATCTGTACAATAATTACTGTCTGATCTAGAAGTACTATAAGTGACTAGAATTATTAATTATCTAAGAAGATCCACCAGACCACTGGCTGTAAGGGATGATAAATGCACTGAAAGTTACCAGTAACATCAGCCAAAGTATCCAGAGACTCATTTCATAACGCAATGGGGTGACCACAACTAAACCAGAAAACGCAACATAAATTACACGAAATCTAGGGCTCTGACTAAAAAAAGAGTCACACATGATCACTACCAGCTTTGTTTTAATTATTTAAGACACCCATACCTGATATCTGGAATGACTGGACCCAAATGTTTGTTCAACCAAACAAGTAGCAACATTTGTGCATCAAATGAGTATCTTGTACATTATTCCAAAATACAAGAGGAAGGCAGTGAAGTTATACCAACACTGTCATAAAATAAAAGCAAAAAAAGTGCCTTAGCTTTCATTACTTATTTGGTAACTCACAGTCAAATCTTTTTTTTATCTGTCTATGGTCCTACATATACTCACAGAATTTCTCAAGAGGACCTGAATCAGATGAATACAGCCAACCACATATTAAACAGCTGAAATTTTTTAGTCTGAATTTTTCATTTGAAAATTCTATTGTGCATACAGATACTAAGTATGCATAAGAAACGTGTAATAATGCCAACATTAAAATATGTATTTTAATATTAAAGGAAATATGATTAAGAATGCAGATGTTCATATTATTGTTTTAAGTTCCTCTCTGCTATTGACTCATCTGTACCATAGAGACAGCAGGACTTCCCACTTTCACGTAAGTGTTCAGATAAAAAGATATGCTAAAGGATATGATAACTACAAACTATGAAACACATATGGGTGTCTCAGTCTTGATGCTGGTTAATAGTAAGAGCATTTTAAAATCTCTATTCTGTCCCAAGGCATAGAGCCCTGAAAAAAAAAACCAACACAAGAAGGCTGTAACAAGGCTGAATAAATGGACTTGAGGAATAATTTTAAGTAAGTGCTAATTCACATCCTGATGCACATAAAATTCAAACACATGTTCAACTAGAGGGAGGAAAAAAAAACAGTGTAATTTTTAGCGAACCTTTTAGTAAATATGTTAAACAGATGGAGCTTCTGCAACCTTAAGATAGAACGCAGAACAGAACTGTTTCATTTGAGGTGGTCTCCAAGTTTTGTTTGGACGAATAAAACTGCAACTGAGCCCTTCATGGGTGGGTGAGGCAAACATGGCTCAGGCTTATCTGGAGCCAAGCAACCGTCCACAACCTGTTTACATGACTTACATAAACATGGTGTCACAACGTGTGGTTGACCTGGGGCTGTTCTTCAACGACCAAAACCAGATGTTCATAGCATTTAAACACTGAGTACAACTCCTGGTTATCTGACAAGGGATATGTAACAGCACTATCTTCAAATAGCTTTCCGAACAATATAAAGTGTATTATTTCAGGGCACTGTGGTGACATTTTTCTACTTACATGCATTTTTTGGCTTTCCTTTGTTCAAATTAGCCTTTGAACTACACAACTACACTTACAATTACACAGTGTTTACCTCTTCCTCGTTTTCCTAAAGACTGTGTGGATTATGAAAAAAAGAAATCATTTAAATACTTAGCTTTTAAGATTGCTAATAAATTTCTAAACAGTGGTCAAGAACACTAATATATGTTCTGCCAGTGAAAGCCAAAGTAGGCTACAACCCTGACCGAAACACATTTCCAGGGAAAATCCCTCCTTCTATGCACAGCACTGCTGGAAAGCCTTGTTGTCAGTGTCCAGGCTTTTCTGGCTGGGATCTCCCATGACTTGGAGAAGTGCCTGACTTAGTACTGACTATCCTCAGTACTAAGGTAGCTTGCTGAGGTAAGTCACCAACTACTACTTTACAGAAAGAGAAGGACTGAGTGATTTCCTAGTCCACACCCTGCCCCTCTAAAGATACATCTTTTCCAAGATCACCCTGCACATTCGTCCAACTTAGTCCTAGCAGCCTCCCCAGTAGCGTAGACTCCACAAACTCTTTCATAACCTTGATTAATTTCAGTGCTATCCTATACTTACTGGAGCACAATGTTCCTACTGCTGGTGTGGACCTTTCTCACAGCAACTGAAGCCTGTTTTTCCTTTTACCTTGCATGTGGAGGACAGCTTACTGCTTACTCTTGGCAAGAACCTTCATTGGAAGACATCCTTTTTTTTTTTTTTTTTTTTAATTAATTTTTTTTTTTTTTTAAAGTACAGGTCATGTGTTTGAGGTCACTGACAATTCTTGTTGCTCTCCTGCAGACTCTTTCCAATTGATTTACTCAGGCCTTTAAACAATCTGATTTTCCAGTGACTCCAGTCTAACTCCTGCAAGTATTGACATCACTTCACCCTTCCCAGATGGAAGGCAGAAGGTGGCTTCAGCTGTTGACACCCCCAAGGACAATGGACTAGGCAAAGCATACTTTTTTGCCAATTAATTGCTTCTTTCCTTGAAGAGCTTTTTTAAAAATTCTGTTTCAGTCAGACAAAAGAGAAATACAGAAATCCCCTTGACAAAAACCGACTTAGGTGCAAACATCCCTGCCTCCTCTGAAGGCAAACAGGAGTTGCAGCTGTCTAGAAGGGCAGGCTGTGACCTCGTGTTACTGCAGAGTTCTTTCTTGTTCTGTTGTTATTATTTAAGAACGCTAAAAATACTCCTGCTCCAAAGGAGCAGTGCTCTCCAACTCTTTGCTTGCCTTCAGCACTGAAAGAGATACTTACAGTGTATGTTTGATTAATTATCTTTGCTTTCCAGGACATCCTTTTAATGCTCGCTCTATGTGTATTGATCACATGGAGATTCCTCCTAAATTGTTAGTTTTTTGAATGCGCACTTCATCCCAACTACATGGAATATTTTTCACATGCTAAGAAAACTAAAGTTTTTTGTTGTTGTTCTTCTGAAGAGCTACTTACTACTGAAAGGCCAGTAGCTACTTATCTACAAACACTTGGAGGTTGTTTTTTTTGTGTGGTTTTTTTTTTTTTTTCCATAAAGAAATGAACCAGAAATAATTATTTAAATTTCTAAACATTGTTTTGATCACATTGATTACTAAAGAATTAGCTAAACTGCTGCCTTAGATCTCTCTTAAATTGAAGTTAGGCTTTTCAAGTTTTAGATATTTTGGGACTCATTTGATGCTTTCTTTTTTTTCATAAAACCTTGTAAACAATTCTTTTGATATATAACTAGCATATGCCCAGCAACATCTCCCTCTCAGGAAGTTCCTACTCCACTTAAGTCACTGTAGACTCTCACTTGCTTTCCTCCTAATAATTTTGCAAATTCTCAGAGATTTGGATACGTTAAAACCATGCATACTGCATCTAACAAGGGAGAGAAGGGAGAGGTTCATGGCAATCACCAGCCCACAGACGACCAACACAAGTGCTGGCTGACAGGCAGTTGCTGACTGTTTCCATGCTAGCCGCTCCCCCCCCACTTTCAGGCCACCACACTCCTCCTTGACCACAAAAGGTCACTTCAGCAGCTGAAGCATACACTAATTCAGCTGCAATAACTGAGCTACCACAATTGAGCTACAAATCTTCAGAGCTTACAACCAAAAGGAAGAGTGGACTTTCAAACCCAGCATGACCTACCTGCTGCTTAACATATGAAGACTAGAAATACCTCTGCTTTCGATGCACTCAAAAAAGCTAGAGTCAAAGGAAAGGAGTCAAAGGAGTTAACTGCCTCAAATTATAGAGAACAATGAATTTTCAGTTGACATTAAGGACTGAGGAGAAAAAAACCTCTAAAGTTTATTGTGACTAAACCATACTGGAAAGCCCCAGTTTGCAGGCCTCAGAATCCGGAGGAAATGGAATGGCTGGCTCTAAAACCTCCAAAAGCTCCTACCAAGGCTTCAGAGCAATTTCACTGTTCCAGTGCCAGTTCAGTGTCTATCACTTGCTGTTCAGTGGCTTATCATAGCTGTTTCATATTAACTTGAAAGATAAACAATGATAATAATCGAAACTCTTCAGAGGGAAGTCACAATGGTGTTTTTTCTTTCTTTCTTTTTCTGTTTTTTTTTTTTTTTTTTTTCAATGATGCTGTTAACATCATCATTTCTGAAAGGAAATTTCCACTCTCTCACATTGTAAAGAGATGAATGCATCCTAAACACACCTCATTTCTTCATTTTCTCTTCCCAAAATTCAAAACTTCTATCTGCTTCCTTCAATACAAACACATGCCCACATTTAATCAAAAATAAGTGGAAGAACAAAGTCACAATGCAATAATATGATTTCACACAGGTTACAGAAGTGCTAGCATCAGTCCTCCATCAGAGAGGTTTGTATAATCTCAGCCATACCTCTCCTGCTTGAAGGTACAGCCCCTTATGCAACTGAAATCTCCCAGTTTCTGTACTAGGAAAACCTTGACATTTCTACTAAGAATAGGAAGGACTTAAAATGCACAGTTTTGCAGAAGGTGGGTTCTCCTTACACATGGCTGAAATCATTCTGACAGAGAGGGAGTCAAACAAGCAGTCTTCTTCCCTCGGGCACAGGAATTACTAATTATTTTTCAAAGTAGTTGTCAGCAATCAGTAGGTAACATCAGTTGGAAAAATCACTCTCCCTCTAGAGCAACTGTGACTGGCAAAAGAGCAAATCTGCTAGAGTCCCTTGTAATTAATGACATCATCATTCCTTCCACAATCGCAGAAAGCCAAGTACTTTATTTTAATGCTTGCTTAGCATCTCCTAAAAGGGCTTCGGCCTCCCAAAACAGCTGCTACATTCCCTCATCTCTTCTGGCTGCAAGGGTCCAGAGAGAGAGCACTCTATGACACCAGACACCCTACGGAACCTTTATGGGTCCAGATAATTAAGCTTTTCACTCACCAACCCACTAAGGCCTGACCTGGCCAAGAACCCATACGCCTTTGTGGTTGACAGAAACTGGTCACTACCCTGAGCTAATAAAACGAACACATGACCATACAGAGAAAGCAGCACAGTATAACAACAATTCCAGTTGCTAGACAGCAATGTTCAGACACACCACTAAAGAACAGTCCTTGAACACAGCAAAACTCACTGACAAATATTTTCCATGCTTTAAAATAGTCATTGTGGGTGTCAAGCTGATGTAAGACATAAAGGTAGCTGCAGTTTATGAGTGATGAAAAGTTTCATGAAATGTCTCTAGGCTGTACGCTAATAGTTAAACAAATTATTTCTCCACTCCTTAGAAGTGCTAAGTTTTTTTATACATCATTCAAAAGGTGCTAGCTGTTTTTTTTAAACGTTTCTCTCCTACCGTTACTTGCTAGGATGACGCTCAACCACAAGAGTATCGCTGCTCACATTAATAGTTGCATTAATAGCATGAATCATCCGCATGGTCTTCACAGTGAGTGTAATGCTCTTTGGAGGGCTGAAGAGTTAGTTTAACCATGAAAGCACTACAGGAGATTGCTAGATACATTTGAAGTTAACCCTGACAGTGTAGAAACATTTAAGGTTAAGATGCTTCTTGCTGCTGAAACAGGGAAGAAAGGTTATGGCAACACTCCCGCAAAAATGAAAGAATGTGTACTGTTCAGTCAGCATCAGGAGCGGAACATATTTCACAAGGCGGTCCTCAGGAGAAAATACTGCAAAGTTCCCTTCCTCATCGCTGAATACCATAACTGAATATGCTACACATATTAGCAAAGAAGATTTCTGGAAAGGATAAGACTAGCAGGTGGCATGGACTCCTTTCATATGCTGTGCTCAGGATACACATCTTTCCTCACTGCACTACTGAGACAAAAAGCATTCTTCACTGTACTGTTTTTAAGAAACACCACATGTTCACATCATACGCTTCTTCAGAGCACATTAATTATTTTTAAAATGGCAGAACTTCCCCACCTCCAACAATACGGAAAAGGTATTGATTTTGAAACTCATTTTTTTTGGGTAGATAGAGATGATGCTCTTGTACTTACAGACTTAAAAAAAATAATAATAATAAAAAAAATCAAAGGCATTCACCATTGTTTTACTCTCTGTCTGAATGATGTATGCTGCTTCTGAAGAAGGTGAGAAATGCACATAACTGAAGCTTCATTTTTTTTTTTTTTTTAAACTTTAATCAAAAATCTATTTTAACATTTTTACTAGCTTGTTGTTTGGCTTGAGCAGTAAAGGTGTATTTGTTGTAAATGGTTCCGAAACAGGATAATTGATTTTTCCAAAAAACTGGATGACTAAGAAGGATAATTACATTTTTCTACTTACAGTCTCTCAGTGGCTTCCAAGTTAGTTTACTTCACAAGTACAACACTGCTGTTTTCTTCTCATTGTGAAAACTACAATATATGATTTGAAAATTCTGCAGTATTCTTCTGAAGTTGCTTCCTATTTGTCCAACTTGAACTGCCTGTTACATGCATATGAATGTTAGATATTGGTGTTGGACATTGCGTATCTTTCCTAGCCTACCTTTGGAGTAACTGGCCAACACATTGGCCGAACAGGTGACAAAAAATAGACACTCTTGGGAGAAACTCCAGTGCTGAGGCCTGGCAGTGCATCTGTGGTGGCTGACTGCCAGGTGATCACTAGTATTAGCCTGGGAAGCAGCGGGGAGCCCAGCCAGGGGATGGGACACCACAGTGCACCAAAGAGCTGAGGCACAGCTACAGGATCCAAAGTATCAAGAGCAGCATAATTCACTGCCTACTCAATTCTTGCTATGTCTCATCCCTGACCCCATTCTCTGATGTTGCAGTGGGAACGCACTTCACCTGTCACAGGAGAGGAACTCCAGAATGGGGTGACAAATACAGCACTCACTGCTTTTACTACCACTGTGTATATTTAAATCTTTTTTGAAGTAACCGTTTGCTCAAGAGGCATTCAAGGCCAGGCTGGATGGGTTCCTGGGAAGCTTGACCTCGTGGATGGCAGCCCTGCCCAAGGCAATGGGGGGGGCTGGAACAAGATGATCTTTGACATCTCTTCCAACCCAAATCATTCAGTGGTTCTATGGTTGTTTGGTTCTCTATGTGTTTTAGAATTAAAAACATAAAACTGCAGTCACAAAAAAAATTCCAGAGTTCCTCATTCAAGAAAGCCATGCTTTCATAAGTTGAAAGACTGCTAGTTGAGGGGTTTTGTTAAGCTGGCCTTACATGTTCTTTTTGTTTGTATGTTTGTTTTTGGTTTTTGGGTTTTGTTTTTGTTTGTTCGTTTGTTTTTGTTTTTGTTTTGTTTTTTTTAAAGGAATCACAGAATCGTAGGAGTTAGGAGGGACCTCCAGAGATCATCGAGTTCAACCTCCCTGCCAAAGCAGGTTCCCTATACCAGGTCGCACAGGTAGGCATCTAGGTGGGTCTTGAATATCTCCAGAGAAGGAGACTCCACAACCCCCCTGGGCAGCCTGTTCCAGTGCTCCGTCACCCTCACCATAAAGAAGTTCTTGCGCGCATTCATGTGGAACTTCCTATGCTCCACTTGCTGACCGTAAAAGAAGGAAAAGAAGGAAGAAGACCAGAAAAGAAGGAAGAAAAAAGAAAAAACGAAGAAAGAGCAATCACATTGGAAATACAGTTTAATTAGATCAAATTCCAATTCAGTATCCTAATATTCCAAAAGTCAAAGCTACTCTGATAAACAACTGCAGCTAAAATTGGTTGTTTAATTTCATGTTTCTCTCCTAGCCCCCACACTGCTAAGCCCTGCCCCACATTTCTCTCCTGATGCCTACCCACCTCGCTAACTAAGACAAGGAAAATATGATGGCAATACAGTACTCGGAGGCTTTCACTTGCTCTTCCCTCAGGCCCCAGCATGGGCAGGTCCACTCTGTTGAGATACATCAGAGCTTCCATTTTCTTTAATTCTTCCACTGTGCTCCCACATTCAATATAAGCCTAAGGCTCTTTCTGGCCTCCCTGTCTCTGAAAAAAAGAAAACTGTATGAGACTGGCAGCATCACTGATGTCTGACCTTCTGACTCGGACCAGCCTCAGGGAGGTCAGCACCTCATGTCCCAGCTCTTGACTCCTACATCTAAGTCACCTGCCTGAGCTCCCTTTGTAGTTAGGAAGAAAAATAGGTACTTTCAGGCTACATCTGTCCTAATCTAGGCCTCTAGGATGAGCAGATACCATATTCTAAAAGCACCAGTTTCTCATCACTGACTCCAAAAGGGCTCTTGACAACATGCATAATGCAGATACTGTCCTCAAGGTCTGACTGACACAGCCAGGTGAAAACATTTTATTCATTCTTACAAAGGTTGACTTTACTTTGCAGCCTAATGACATTTAGTTGCATTTAACACTGCACCTTTAGAGAGTACAGTCATAAAACATACACCTGCAGCAGTAAATCAAATGACTTTGTCCTGGACCAGAAGAACTGTAGGCAATAGTAATATGAAATGAACTATGTATTACTCAGGACACTCACCTTATCTCCAGTACCAAAGTAGAATTGATTTTCCAACCTTCTACAGAATGCTGGAAGATAGCAGAGCCGCCCTTTCGGATTATTTTATCAGAGCTATTGATCATTGATCGACTCAAACTCAGCTCACCATCTCTGCAATGTAACACAAAAAAGACAGTTACAGAAAGGCCAGCTCTGTTTTTAAGCACCGTACTTCACAGGCATTATTTCCTTTTCTTCACAAAAATAAGCAGTTATCTCCCCTTCTCTCTTATTCCACCTGCCACAGCAAATAAGCTCCCCCTGTGAGTAGTCTTTGAGACAACTATACCTAATACTTTAATGTTCTATTTAAGAGCTCTAGTATGTTTTTGTTTTTAATGAAACATATTAAAAAAAGAAAAAAAAGAAAAAAAAAAGACAATAAACTCCAAATTGTGAACCTACACCAAATTCCTGCAGGTGTACAAAGCAGATTCTGCACTTCTGTGTTACAAATTTCCAGCATTAAACTAAGAACTAAATGCTACCAGCAATTGGTCACACTGCACACAATAACTGCCTAGCAGACTCTCTTTCTCTCCCACTAGTGATTTCATGAGTGGAATTTTGGAGTTTAATGGCTTTAACCACACAAAATTTCCGTTCATGAAACTTTTGCATGCATGTATCCAAACCTCAGTTATTTTAAACCCCTTCATCTACCTCATACCGAAATTTTGGTAGCTATGTGAGTAAAGAAAGAGCTGTAGTAAGCTGTGGCTGACAACCACAGAGTACCTGATGAAGAATCATAAATGTTATGAACTGTAATTATATTCATCAACAGGGTCACACAAATAAAACAAATGATAAAACACTGTAAGCACACTGTAAAGCCTTAAGTCTGAATTATGCCTTATTGCTGCATGTTTTCATTATCTTCCACACTGCTTCCCTGTAAGTGACATTCAGCTCAGTTCAATCAAAGCTGTTAATCACAAATATATCATATATTCATATATATATACATATATGTATACAAATAAATGTGTATATATATAAATATATCAAAATTGCTGGATTTAACAATGCACCATGCAGAATATACTGAAGAAAGAATATGTATCACAGTAATGTACAGAAATGTCTTTATTATAAGCTAAATAAGCATAGTCTGAAATACAACCAACAATAAAGACATCGCTTGGCTTGTCAACAGAACTCTTGACCACCAACCATTCAACCAACAGGATATAAGATTAAAGATGTGTGGCTGAAGGTAATCCAGGGGATTGCTGGCTTTTATTCTCCTGTGGCTGTAAGTACATGAAGCACCTGGATCCTGGCCCTTAATGAGAACTACAATAGTATACAGCCACACCAAGTATTAACGTTTGGACCAAGGCTGGATCAAGCCCTGGGCAAACTGATCTAGCTGTACATGTCCATGTTCACTGCAAGGGAGCTGGACTAGTTAACCTCTGAAGGTCTCTTCCAACTCCAAGGATTCTGTGATTCAGTGATTTTGTAAATTATACACCAGACTAAACTTGAACTATCCTTCAATGGGACATTAATTAAGCTAACTTAACTTGTAGCAGGTGGCCATTTGCAAAAGCTGATACGACTGCAGAGTCCCTGTGGCCAACAAACCAAGAAAGCCAAAAGCAGCCCAGCACCACCGACAGCACTCTCCCTCCCTCCCCTATGCCAGCACACTGCAGCACCAGCATTGCACTGACTCATAGGTAAGAGTGCCACCTACCGAAAAATCTACCACTGTAAGCAACTATGCACGTACACGATGTGCATGCAAACCATCCTCCCCACTCTAATTTCACAGCATGGGAAGATGACGCTGAACACTCTGAATTCAACAGTCAGAATGTAATTAATATTTCTTTTGCTATCCTTTTTTATTATTATTATTTTACTCCTTAAAATTTTCCATAACGGCTGTGGATAACCACATATATTTTATTGCAGTAAGATCAACTGTATACATCTAACCCCCCCCCTCCCCCTCCTCCCCCCCCAAAAAAAACATCTGGGGAAAGTACCCGGTCTGAAAGCACCTCACAGATATCCCCACTGAGTCCTATCCCAGAGGCACCTTAACAGTGGCACAGGTGACACAACTCAGGGAGAAATGATGCTGACAACACCTATGGTGCCCTTGCATTTCAAACGTGGTTGTCTTCTGCACTCATGATTTAGACATGCAGTGAACTGCACAGATTTTTATACGGTGGAGCAGAACAATGTTGAATCATGTTCTCATGAGCTAAAATAAGGTCCTATACACTAAGGTTGTAGCGCAAATACAAAGGTGTTCACTTCATGCTCTCCTCCATTTACTGTTACTGGTTCATTTAATTTTTACTTAAAATAAAATGAAATAAGCTAATACATGAAATTCTCAGTTTACTCCAGAAAATTCTTCATTGTTTAAAAAGGTGTGAAATGAATTTGGGCCTCCCTGTACCATCCAGAACCACAGCTGGTGCAAGAGCAAAGTGTGACTGATGGTATCAGCCCCAGTCCCAAGCCAGCTTCCTCTGGTGACCAATCTGACCAAGACAGCACAGGACAACAGTCTCTTCTCCTATAAATGGTTCACTGAATACGAGTAACTGCCTTACAGCTTTAAGAGGTATATTTCACACCAAGACAATGATGTGTAGGAAACAGCCCTTCCACGTAATGAATATTTCATTACTAGGATAGCCTTTAAGAGGACACCGAGCACATTTTTGCAGTTATTGTCTGTGAAAACTTATTTATGAAAACACAGCGGATGATACCACCACATGCCTGAGAATCACACAAACAGCCAATTTTCAAACCCCTAGGATCTAATTGTGGTGCTACCAAAAACCCCAAACAGACTATGTCCCACCTTCACAGTTCTGTTCCTGGCACTTCTGGAAGTAACACATCCCAAAGAAAAACAAGCTGAATCTCCTGTGTGGCAGCCAGAAACAATCCATGAACACCAGAGAGCCCTTCCTTCGAGAGGAAGGGAGCCTCATGCCAGCAGTGGTGGCAGAAGGTCACAGTGCACCCAGCTGTGGTCCTCCAGCAAAGTACGGGACAGCGGGTGCGAAGGGCCCTCATTCCATGGCCTTCCGTCCTGCACAGGAGGTCCCGCTGCCACCAAAGCGAGCATCTCAGTGACTTGGCACTGGTGCCTTACGGCTCTGCTTTGAAGCACTGCTAAAGACATACACACCTATGACTAAACACACTTTCGTTAATGTTAATGCATTGGTTCTCTTTAGTCCCTCTTAAATAATGCCAAATAGAATGCATCATAACATGTAGGGGACTTTTCTGGCCAATACGGGCTTTACCTAGCGACTAATTCCTGAATCATTTAACCTGCCCCTACTTTGACAAGAACTGTCTGCTAAGAAACACACTACCTCTGGCTGGAGGGCGATTGTCCCTCACAGCTCTGTTTTCACACCAACCTCTGTGCACCCCACAACCTAAACACTTTACACTTTCGTACATCTCCAAATACATGGGTGCCACAGCACTGCAGCAGAAGCATCATCCCCCAAACTGAACAACAGGGAAAGTTACAGCAAGTTGTGAAAATCCTTAATGCCACAAGATCCAAACACAACACCAGAGGTGCAGAGGCACGGCCAGCCCTATTCATACAGTCTGATTTTTGGGTGGTGCTGCATGGAGCCAGGAGTTGTACTCAACGATCTTGGCAGGTCCCTTCCAACTCCGGATATTCTGTGGTTCTGTCATTCTATGACCTGCTGATCCTGCGAGGCAACGCACCACTGCCCCGCTGCACCGGAGATGTGCCCCAGATGCGTCCCGCACCGCTGTGCCGCGCTGCGCCCGAGCAGCAGCTGGGGGAAGACGCACTTTCCGCCCCGATTCCCGAGGTAGCAGAGGGCTGTACAGGAACGCATGGAGGCTGCAGTTGCCCTCGCTCCCTCCAGGCTCCTATGGGCACTTTCAGCAACTTTATCCCTTCTCCTCAAATTAAGGGCTTACACCCAAGGAGAACCGGTGGTGAGCGTATCTCACCGCAGCGGACGCGCAAGGGGGAATGCGAAGCACGAGCCCTCTCCCCGCCCTCGCCGGGCTGACCGTGCCCGCGGGATTCACGCATCCTTCCCCCGAACAGTGCCGGTTACCCCTACCAGGGAAGAGGCAGCCCGGCAGGAACACCCAACTCCTGCACAGGATGGGTGCAGGCTATGAGGGAGAGGAGGAACATCGGCATGCATGTACATAGCCAAGGTGACCAACAAAGAAAGAGAAAGCTGAGGCGCAGCACAAAGCGGGAAGGGACTTTTCGCCTCTTACTTCCACAGGCTGGCGGCGGGCAGCGGCGGCTCTCCAGCAGGGCAGTACCCGGCGCAAAGGGAATGTCCCGAGTTACGCACGGCGCCCGGACAAACTTCAGGGCGGGGGCCGGGGCCACGCTCGGCTCTGGGCGGACCCTCCCGGCCCTCGGGAGAGCCGCGGCCACGCGCACACCGCGGGGCTCAGGGATGCCGCAGCCGTGGAGGGACCGGGGAGCCCCCAGCACAGCGCCGCCGTCCCCGCGGGGACCCTCCCGGCGCGGCGTCGCATTTACCCGGCGAGCGGAGCCTCCTGGCGCTCCTCAGTGCGCGCGATCTCCTTGGTCTTGTAGAAGATGAGGAGGAGACTTATGGTGCACACAGTCCACCTCTTCCTGACGGAACGCATGTCTTCTGCGAAGCGCGGTCCCCCTCCCCCTTTTCCTTTGTTTGTCAGCGGTGCGCGGAAATGAACTCCGCACGCTGAGCAGTGTGCCAAAAACACAGTGATGTTTCTCTTTCGGAATAATTTTAAGAAAAAGAAAAAAAAAAAAAAAAAAAAAAAAAAAAAAAAAAAAGCGGGCAGCCGCGGATACCGGAGGCTGTTAGGCGTTTAGTTTGACTCTCCTGCCCCCTGCCCTCCCCTGCCCGGTTGGCGGGCCCGCAGCCGGCGCCCCACTCCCCTTGGCCCGGGGCACAACTCCGCGCCGCGCTCCTCCCGCCGCCGCCGCCCCACTCCCCGCCGCTCCCGGCCGCGACGACCTCACTCCGTTAGCGGCGGCGGCGACGGCCCGAGGGCGACGCTGGCGCCTCCCTCCCCGCGGCGGGGCGGTGGCGGGCGGAGCCCGGCCAATGGGCTCCGCGCGGGGGCGGGCACCCAGCGCGTCCGGCGGGCCGTGGGAGGGGCAGCCGCGGCTACCGCGGACGGACCGTGGCTGGGAGTTGCGGGGCGGCCGGGACGGGGCACCGGGAGGGGCGTGGCCGCTGTCTCGGGGTGGTGTCCCGACCCCGGGGGTGGCAGGGCGGAAGCGCCTCGGAAGGTGTTGCTGGAGCGGGGTCCCTCCGCTGTCCGGCGCTCATTTCATCGACGCCGACTCAGTGTTGTCATTTGCCAACTTCTGAGGGGACGATTTGCCTGAAATGTCCCAAACGCCCCTTCCTCGCAAACCAACCCCAACAAACCAACTTAAACGCATGATGCAACGTGAGAAATAAATCACGAACTATGCCCGCTTCCCCCTGAGTTGTTTTGCCCTTCGCGATGTGGCTGGACTGTCCTGGCTGTCCTCATTCTGTGCGACAGGGATCTGCTCACACAGGTTCACATTTACGGAGCAAAGCTCCAGCACCAGCGTCGCTCTTCTCCCACGGAGGTCCGAGATTTTGTTGACAAATCGAGGGTGACTTCTCCCAACACAGGGGAGATAGCCGTGTACGGGGTGACAGAACCTTCCCTGTGTCTCGTTGGTTTAATGGGCTGTCTCCAGAATTGTTCAGTATCAGATACTTCACGTGCAAGCAAACTGGGAGGTGGGTAGGGTTTTTTCCTACCCGAGAGAATATTCACTCACAGGCATTGTAAGTAAAGTAAGGTTTAGAAAAATCCTTGAGGATGCCAGAGCGTCTAATAGTTGTGTTGCTCTAAAAATCAATTTTCTTTAGTGAGAAAGGTTTAATTCAGCCTCAGTGGGAAAGAATGGAAGCTTAGCAATTTCCTTCCACACAAGCCAGATCGAGCTCTGTTTTCTATGCTCTGCGCTTCTGCAGCTCCAAAAACCTTGTCTCAGAAAGTGACCTCCAAACAGCATCACCAGCAAAAGGAGAAAAACTCATTCTATTTTTTTTATTTTTATTTTTTATTATTTTTTTTGTGCAAACTGCAAACTTCACTGATAATTCATATCAGACAGGTTATTATTATTTTTTTTTTAATAATAACTCAAAGCAAACCCCCTATTTTGATACCACTGTACAAACTACACCATTTGTTCAACGGAATGTCAAGGTTCCATCAGTCCTGTTAGCCCTGCTGCTGAGCATCTGTAATGCTCTTCTTCATACATTACCTTATTATTGTATTATTTTTGCAGCTATATGGGCTCATCAGCAACAGATATTGAAAAGCATACAGAGGATCTCAGATTCTTCTATCCTCAGTGGTGGTTTTACTCAGCTCCACCCATAACTAATGATGGCAGCTCACAGTATCACTGCAGCAGTGCAGCACTATGACAGCAGCAGTTCCTGGTTTCATGCCAGGCCATGTGTACATTCAGAAAGTAGCGTGCTGCTGCCTTCTTCCTCTTCCTTTTCCTCACCTGCAGATGTACTTTCTTCCCCTGAAGCTCAAGATGCAGCTTCCCAGGGCAGGCTGATCTTCACCCTGTACAAAGACTGGCCTGCTCACATCAAAGAGACTGAAGAACTAATGGGCACGGGTGCAGTGAGGGAGATCCCTGCTCAGCAGAGCATTTTTTGTCTGTCCTTGACCTGCATTCAACCAGTCTGCCTAAAACCCACTTAGAGAGGCCAAGAAGTTTGGCTTCAGACTGTCTCTGTGTCCAGGGAATGCACTGAAATTTTTGATACAGATGCTCAGGGAGGTAACTAGAAAGGGTGCCCTTCTTGTTCTTGGTTGTTTGTAAATAGAGATGGTTTCATGGGTGAACCAATGATTTGGATGCTGTCTTGGCCACAGTGATTATGAAATTGTTGAGTTTAAAATCAAGGGCAATTACAACTATAATTACAGGGTTTTTTTCAAGTATATTAACAGTAAGAGGATGTCTAAACAAAATATTGATCCTTTATTTGATGATGATGGTCACTCAAAAAAAGCAATGAAAGATAAAGCAGGCATTTAGGGCCTTCCCCATCTCTGTCTTTAACACTGTTGACAGGTCTGAGACCTGTGGGGCCTGGGTTGGTGGACCATGAGTAGAGGACTGACAAGCTCCTTGTTGATACTGAACTTGTACAGGATTTCCTGCTGCAACTGAATGCACATAAATCTGTGGGGCCCAAAGGGATTCATCCTAGGCTACTGACAGAACTGGGTGATGTTACTGTGAGACCTCTCTCCATTATTTATCAACAGTGTTGGGAATGTGGAGAAGTTCCAGTCGACTGGAAGCTAGCAAATGTTATTCCAGTTTTCAAGAAGGGCAGGAGAGTAGAATCTGGCAATTACAGGCATGTCAGTCTCACTTCAGTTCCTGGTAAGTATACGGACAAGATAATTTTTGAAGTTATTGAAAAACACCTGAAAAACAGCATAGCTGTCAGAGAAAGCTGATATAGCTTCATGAAGGGAAAGTCATGCCTTACTAAATATTCTTTTAAGACAAGGTTACACCTCTAGCTGACCAAAGGGATGCAGTTTTTTGGATTTTGGCAAAGCTTTGGTACTGTCTGTCACAGCATCTTTCTGGACAGAATGTCCAGCATACTGCTGCATATATATGCAGTATGAAGGGTGAACAATTAGAATCATAGAATCATAGAATCACCAAGGTTGGAAAAGACCTACAAGATCATCCCGTCCAACTGTTAATTAGCTGAAGGGTTGAACTGAAAAAGGTTATAATAAGTAGAATAACATCTGTGTGGTAGACAGTCACTTATGGGGTTCCTTAGTGTCCTGGTTTTGTCTAGGTTAGAGTTAAACCATGGCACCTAGAACTTAATCTTAGGGTCTGTTTTTTTTCCATTGTTTTCATCATTGACCTGGCTGCTGGAGTTAAGTGCACATTAAATAAGTTTCCAGACAACATTAAATTGGGAGGAGCTGCCAATTCCCTTGAGAGTAGAAAGGCCCTAAAGAGAAGTCTTTATAGACCAGAGTCCTGGTCACTCATCAGTCATGTGATATTTAGCACAAGCAGACACCAGATTCTGTACCTGGAATGGTGCAATCCTGGAGTTCCTTATAGGCTGCATGATGAGCAGCTGGAGTGCAGGCCTACAAAGAGGGATCTGGTAGTTTCAATTGATTATGAACTCATTTGAGTTAACAATCTACAGTGGCAGCCTAAAAGGCCAAATATAACCTGGGATGCATTAAGCAGTGCAGGTAAATACAGATGATCTTGTGGGTCAGTGGAAGATTGGCAGCTGTCTTGGCCACAGTGATCATGAAATGGTTGTTCAAAATTTTTGATAATATGACAAAAACAGTCAGCAAAGCTACTGCCCTGGGTTTTGGGAGAGCAGATTTCAGGCTTCTTAAAGAACTAGTTAGTAATGTTGCCTGGGAATCTGCTTTCAAGGGTATTGCTGTCCATCACTGCTGGCCACTTTTGAAGTATCACCTGAAAGCAAATAAGAAGGCAATTCCAACATGTCAGAAGTAAGCATGTGTGGTACGAGGCTAGTTTGACTGAGCTGTGATTTTCTTTTCCACTCCTGTGGAATAGTAAAGTCTATGGACATTGGAAGCTGGGTCAGGAAGCATGGCAGGACTGCAAAGATGCTGTTCTTCACTGCAGAGAGAAAATTAATGCAGACAAAAATCAATTAGAGTTGAAGCTGCCCATTACTGTGGGAGAAAAAGGATTTTTTTCAAGTTTGTTAACAGCATCAGGAGAACCAGAGATAACATTGTTCCATTATTTGATGAGGGTAGTCATTTCACTAACAGGGTTGCAAAGGGAAGATGTTTAATGCAAGCTAAACTTCTGTCTGTAACACGATGGGCTCTGGAAACTCTGAAGCCCATAGCTGGAGAACTATGACTTCAAAAACTAACTCTCTGTGGAGTGAATTTGTGTGGGATTTGCTGTTACAGCCAAACACATGCACATTTATGAGGCCCAATGGGATTCATCCCAAGGTACCAAAAGAGTTGGCAGATGGTATTGTGAGACCTCTCTCAATTCTTTTTCAATAGTTTTGTGATTTGGAAGAGGTGAAATGGAAACTGGCAAACGCAGTCCTCATTTTCAAGACGAGTAGGAAAGAAGGCCCTGGTAATTATAGGCCTGTCAGCCTCACTTTACTGTCTGGTAAAATTATGAAGATTATCCTGAAAATTGCTGAAAAACGCTTCAGAGGCAACACAGTTGTTGGTCATAGTGAACACGGATTAATGAGGAGAAAGTCCAGTTTAATGAACTTTATTTCCTTTTATCACAGAATCACAGAATCACAGAATTATCGAGGTTGGAAAAGACCTAGAAGATCATCCAGTCCAACCATTACCAATACTTCCCAGCTAAATCGTACCCCTCAACGCAACATCCAAACGTTCCTTGAACACTCCCATGGTCGGTGATTCCACCACCTCCCTGGGCAGTGCATTCCAATGCCTGACTACCCTTTCTGAGTAGTAATACTTCCTAATGTCCAGCCTGAACCTCCCCTGGCGCAGCTTGAATGACAAGGCGTCATATGGCGCAGCTTATGACAAGGTTACCCACCTAGGTGACCAAGGGAAAACAGCTGATGTAATATATTTGGATTTCAGAAAAGCTTTCTATATCATTTTTCTCCTTCTGAATAAAATGTCCGGCATACAGCTTGGCAAAAACATAATACAGTGGGTGAGCAATGGGCTGATGGGTCAGGCTTAAAAATTATAGTAAATGCTGCTGCATCAGACTGGCAGCCAGTTGCTGGTGGGGTTCCCAAGGGCTCTATTTTGGGGCCAGTTCTCTTCAATGTTTTTATAAATGATCTGGATGCAGGACTCATATGCATACTAAGTCAGTTTGTAGATGACACTAAACTGAGGGTAGAGAGATGACTCCCTTGAGGGCTAGGGGACCTTGCAGAAAGATCTGAACAAATTAAAGGGCTGGGAAATCACAAGCCACATTAATTTTTAGAAGAGCAAATGCCAGATTTTACACCTGGGATGTGGCAACCCTGGATATGTTTCTATACTGGGGACCAAGGAGTGAAAAACAGTGCTGTGAAAAGGAATCTGGGGGTTCTGTCTGACAGCGAGCTGAACATGAGGCAGCAGCATGCCCCAGAGTCCAAAGGGCCAACCCTACCATGGGGTGCAGCAGGCCCAGCGCTGCCACCGGGTGAGGGGTTGGGGGGACACTGCCCCCTCTGCTCTGCACTGTGTGGCCTCATCTCCAGCACTGCCTGCAGGTTGGGTGCCACAGTACAAGAAGGACATAAAGCTATTACAGATCATCTAAGACGTAAGAGGAACACAGTGAGTGGAGACCTCATGGCAGCTGCAGCCCTCACAGGGCAGCACTGAGCTCTTCTCTCTGGTGGCAGTGACAGGGCCCAGAGACACAGCGTGGAGCTGTGTCAGGAGGGTTGGGAGTGGTTAGGGAAAGGTTCTGGACCAGAGAGTAGTGGGCATGGAATAGGCCCCCCAGGGCAGTGTGCACGCCCTGAGCTGAGAGAGGTATTGGAGCATCTGGACAATGGTCTCAAACATAGGGTTGAGTTTTGGGTGGTCCTACGTGGAGCCAGGAGTGGAACTAGATGATCCTTGTGGGTTCTTTCCAACCCAGGATATTCTGTGATTCTGTGATTCTCTCCTAACGCACCCCTAGCCTGCACCTCTCTGATGTACTTAAGTAACAGAGCAGAGGCATCTGGGGCATATAGTATACATATATATAGTATATATAACATAAATGAGCCAGGTGGTGCATTTTGTTTGCAATGACAAAGTTTATTACAACACAAAATGAGTTTACCATATAAAGAATTTAAACATTCATGTCTTAGCACTTCAGCAATTCTTTTAATTACCTTTCTTTAATGTATCATCAACAGCACTTCATAACTTTAACAAGCTACCTAAATTATGCCTTGAAATACTTTCCTCTTTTTCATACAATATAATGGTATTTAAATAATGAATAGAATTTATATAAAACAGTGTGGTTTATTTTATATGAATTAAAGAAATGGTTTTAGCTTTGTGGACCTAGAAACATGTTCAGTAAATCCCATTTCATGGCAGCTGGTGATGACAGTAAAACTTCTTTCATGAAGACTACTAGAGAAGTGAAAATGTGAATAATACAAATAATCATGCATTTAAGCATTTCAAATTTCAGAGTGCTAATTAGTTCCTACGGCAAAGAGTTCTTGAAAAGGCTTCATTTCATGCTGAAGAAAGCAGCTCAAGACTTGAAACATTTACATTCGTTGAAACATATTACCATATAAAGCCCTTTTTGCATTAAGGGTTTTTCATGTTGAGTGTCGGTGCCCAGAAAATATCTTCTGCATTAATTCTGTCCTCATTAACAGTGAGAACAGAGATACACTAGAAGAGATTGCCTGGAGAAGCTATAGCATTTCCATCAGTGGGTGTTTTTAGGATGAGGCTAAACAAATCTCTGGATTCTTAACCCATGTTGAAAGGATAGGTGAGGCAGCTTTTTCCTGTCTCTTGTATATGTATATGTATATATACATGTTTCTATGATAATAATGCAAATATGCTCATTTTACAGTATAGTTTTCTGATTCATAGAGAATAATTTATACCAGAATATTGAATACTCTGCTGGCAAGTTCATCTGTTTGTCCATCTTCTGTTTCAGGAATAGGCTGGTCAAGTATTTTTTGTTGTTGTTTTTGCTAACAGTTTTAAACCCAGGTTATGCAACATATTCAATAGTATTAACTATTCAAGCTTTATAGTTGAAAAGAAACCCCAGGTAAAAAAGTTAATGACTCTTTGAGCAATATTTATGTAGAGCTGTTACTTAGATCTGTTTTCTTCCAAACATCAGTATCTTTTAATATTTTCGTTGGTGGCTCAAGCAAAGATACCAGACATCTCCATTGTTTGTTTAATGTTCACAGATCACTAATACTTTGCAAAAGAAATACTCTTACAGTCAAAATCTGAATATCTTCTGTGCTTCTATTTGTCATTATCCACACATACTTTTGTTAAGATGTCTTTCTCTTTGAAATGTAATCTACATGCTATTGTACTGAAAACAGTTCTGTATTACATCTTTAGCATTACTGGCATTGCAAATAGCATCACTTCAAATACATCAGCTTTATAAAGCAATTGCTTTTCTATATGCAGTGGAATTAAAGATGATCCAATAAATTACATTTTTACACTGTTAAGTGCATTTATTCGATTGTATAAGATTAAAGGTTTGGGTTTGTGATGCTTAAATTTCTCTTAATGTTCAGAGACATAAAAACCACGTCAGAATCTGTACTCAGATTCACCTCCACTTTTGTTCTTGTGACTAACATGCAATGGTGACTTACTGTTTGCAGTTGCCTTACAGAACAAACTCAGGATCAATAATATGGAGACAGCTGCAATAAACTTACATGAATCTCTAAGAAATTTCTTTGTGTGTGTGATAGGAAGAGAACTTCATTTCTAGAAGAAGTGCCACAGCAGCTCCTTAGACATGTTAGAACTAAATACCAATGAGGTCGTGTTCTGTGTTTTACATTTTTTGTGTGCAGTCAGGTAGTTATCCAGAGCATAGGCCCCCAGCTGAAGTTACAGTGTACCAGCAAGGATGGTTCTTTAATTTAGGTGCATACGGTATTGTGTACAGACTTCCCTGATCCAGGCACAATTTTTTTATGGTTGTAGAAGATAAATCATATTAACATTTCAAGTAAAGTGTTCATTCAGAGAGTGACCAACCTGCCAACCTAAAACAGGACATTTTCAGTTGTCATTACCTCATTACCTTTGTGACATGTGATATTGCAAATTTCCCATAGACTTTGGTATATATATGCAAATTTCTGATAATTCAAAATGTCTATCAGCTACTGCACCTTTCAGAAAAGCTAAAACCACACTGCTTTAAATCAAAATGGCTATCGTATTCCTAGAGGATGTATGCATGAAATTCAATAATGATGAGTACCACCTCCCTTATTTTGTTTTCAGTGAGACTCAAGATAGACTGCCTTCAGGGAAAGTGATCATCCTATATTTTTTATGATTGGGATGAAAAGGAAAAATCAGGAAGCAGAAATAAGGATTAGAGAACACTAGGAAAGTAATAGAAAAATCGAGAGAGAAAAAGAGATAGAGAAGGAGGCCGAGGATGAAGAGATTAGTGTTTTGGGAACTGGCGAAGAAGGAAACAGCTACCTATATTTTTCGATAAAAGAAAGGGGAGGGGAAAGTCTGGAGAAGGAACAAGAAACCTTTTGAATGCAAGAGCACAACCAATTCATGCGTATTGAAGAAACTGGGGTAAGAACTACATAGACTTATGTCACTTTCCTTGTTTTGTCCTTCCTAGCCAAAGGAAAAACTGTTTTTTAAAGGGAGAATAAAACAGTTATCTCTTTTGCTTGAACGCATTTAAGCCTGTGCTCTAGCCCCAGGCTCTCTTAACTGTTTAGATACAGTTCTGCTTTGGTTCAGCTAGGATACTGCTGTTTACATAAAAATTCCTTTTCGGTCAAATGAATGAAAGACAAGAAAAAGTCTGGTTGTATGTCCATCCTTGTAGTTTAGAAATATGTGTAAATGCAATTAAAATAATTACAACTACAGCAAAAGTCCTCTTTCTAATCACAACAAATGTCCAACTCCTTTTGTGGTAAAGGGAACAAGACATCTTTTCTAACAACTCTAAACCCAGGCCTATGGTGTAAGTATCCCATGAGGAAGACTGTAGGAGTTAATCAAGAAAACCTTCATTATGGTACAGCTCTTCAGAGATCTTCCTTGTGAGTCATGGGAATTTCCTGACAGGGTGAAGAGACAGTGAACACCTTCCTAAGGGTGCTAATTGACCTGCTCATATTGCAGAAGGAGAAGTGACCTGTGTTAGCATCGATGTAGTCCTGATCCTTGCTCATGCGTGCAAGTAAAGTTGAAGTCCAAACTAGCTCCAAAACATCTCTAACTCAGCTGCAGTAGCCTCAGCTCATGGATCCCAGTACAAACCCTTACTATGTGGGACAGGAAGAGCTCAGTCATCCTAGCTATTAATAAGGCATGTTGTCAGCACACCAGCTATTAGAATACTCTTCAGTTGTGACAGCAGAAATGGCGTTTAAGGAAGCACCTGGAAGACATAATAGTGCATCCAGTAATGCAGAGCTTGCATGTGAAAATTATTATTTTTTTCTTAGGTGAGTAATCACAATTATAAAAGCAAGGAAGATACAACATTACATGACTTTTTCATATATTGAAATGCTACGCTTCAGTTTCATTAATGTATAACCTTTCTTTACTCATTACAACATGCAGAGCCGTATATTTCCTACACATTGTGGAGAAAACACAATATGAGAGGTTACTGCATGAATTTTCCATGTCTGACAACTGGAAATTTTTTTTTTTTCTGTTTATGAGAGGCTTTGAGGTATGCGGATTTGTAAGGTTCTACTATATTTTAACAACTGTGAATGACCTCCCGTTGAGAACCATCATTTTCCTAATAGTTTCCAGCAGGATTTCCAGCTAGGCATTATAGATTTGGAGGAAGAAAAGGAAGCTTTGTCTGAATTCAAACCACAGCAGGAGCCATTCACTTTTTGGGAATTAATTCCCATTTTTGTTATTGCTATTTTTAATTTTACTTAATTTAATGGTGGCTAAACTGTGTATAAAAAGATACTACAAACGACCTGGCTTTTCTTGCTCTGTGATAGGAAAAAAAAATATTAAAACAACATAAAATGTTTCCTATATGCTTTAAGCTGTATTTTCTTACTTATCTCTGTTTGACAGCAACACTTTGAGGAATGTGCTGAGATCAAGACTACAGCTTGTTGTGAACTATTTTTCCAATTTTTTTCCTAATTGGAAAATTTTTATGACATCTTTGTACTTCAGCAAAAGGAAATGCTTGCTATATCCAAAACTGAATTTCTGGTTGATGGGAGAGGTTACTCCTACAAGTAATTTAGTCTATTTTACACTCACCCGGCAAACAAAGGATTTGGACAAATATGTCCTGTTTGAGAAGATTCTCCACCTGTTTCACCAGTAGCTTATAGGCCTTGAATGTACAGATGAACAGGCCACCCCTATTTCTTGACTGTTAAGCTACCTCAACATGCTCTTCTGTTTGCTGCTGATAAGAGTATCTGTTCATTTACTGTATAATACTGTGTATTTGTCAGAGGTGGATGTTGGTGATATGGCAGTAGAAGTTGAATCTTCCCACTAATACACCATTTTATTTCCATGTTACAGATGGCAGCAGAGGACAATCAGACACAATGGCGCCTGACATGGAAGTGCAGATGAAGCGAAGGTGTCATTGAATTCCTCCTTGTGAAAAAAATGGCAACCAGTGACAAATATTCATCAGCACTTGCTGAACATTTCTGAAGACCAAACAGTGAATCTGAGCACAGCGAGTCTGTGGATGGTGCATTTCAACAGGGGAAAAAAGCAGCAGTGTCACCTCTGCTGGTACAGGTTGATACAGTGCAGTGTGCAGGCTCTTGTTCATCGCTGGTTAAAATTCATAGCAAATGGTGGTGGCTGCATTGAAAAATACCATTTTGTAGCTGAGAATTTGTTTTATCAAGCCATGTTATTGTCCTTCTTGTGTCTGTTGTAGTTTCCGTGGAAATAAATGGGAGACATTACTTTCGGAGCATCTAAAGTACATTTCATTCAATGTTATCTTTTAGGATATTTATTTATTTATTTATGTCAAAATGTACAAGCATATATCATAGAAATTGCATTACTGACCTAATAGTATTACTCATAGTCAACACAAAGACAGTGTAGAGGAAAATAAATTTTTCCATATTTTGATGACTCAGGAAGAGCATACAAAATCTTAACTGGTCACAGTTATAGAAGTCTTTTAAAAGCTTTTCAATTCTAAGACATTTTCGTCTGAAGAAATGTAAGCACTGTATCAACTTCAGAGACTTCTGCTTTTGACTTTTAAAAATACGATTTGCATAAAATAAAATGCAGATCACTTTTTATTTTTGCTTAGCATACTTTGATTTTTAGTGCTCTTTAAAGCAAATTATATCACAAAATCAAACATGGCTATTTTTGATGAAAATGAATAGCACTATAAATATTTTTTATAATTTAGATAATATGTTGTTTGAATGTAAATTTGATTTAACCAGCTTATAAGCAACTGTGAACTTTAATGTCAAAGTGAAAGAGATATTCAATTTTAAATCAGTTTTAACTCTTTCTGAAATATAACATTGTGTGAAAGATGATAGATATGTGTATATAAATTTGCATAAGCACACGCATACACATGAGATGCTATAAATTAGAAGGTATAAAAACATTCGATTTACAGAAGGAGTGACAAATGTGAGTTTGAAATGCTTAAACAGGGAATCAGCACCTACCTGAGCAGAATTTAGGCAAAATACATCTATTTCAGCTGAAGAATGCAAAAATCTTTCTTGGTCCTATGCTGGACAAAAGTGCATGATTAATACAGATTTGTGACCATAAACAGGTCATTTTAAGTGGTTTTGCTGAGCTGCTGTGCTCTACTGATGTGCTCCCTGTGGAGAATGCCCACAGTGCAATGCACAGATGAACCATATCAAGATCTGTGCATCTTCTGTCTCTTTTCCACCGCCTTACCACCAAAACCAAAACCAGAAGTATGCCAAGAAGAGAGAAGATGAGGCAGAAGAGCTCTGGGGATGTGTACAATGTCAGACATCCCCTGGCAGGGACTAAAATTGCTCTCTGGCCTGGTCACACCAACCTTTAGAGAAGGCTCCAGAAAAACAACATTGTGTGCTTACAGTACTTGAGGGGAGCTTACAAGCAGGATGGGGACCAACTTTTTACATGGGCAGATGGTAATAGAACAAGGGGAAAAGGCTTTAAACTAGAGGTAGGGGGATTTAGATTAAATGTTAGGACAAAGTTCTTTACTCAGAGGGCAATAAGGTCCTGGCGCAGACTGCCAAGAGAAGCTGTGGGTGTTCCTGGAGACACTCAAAGCCAGGTTGGATGGGACCCTTGGCAGCCTGATTTGGTGAGTGGACACTCTGCCCATGGCAGGGGGTTGGAACTGGGTGATCTTTAAGGTTCCTTTCAACACAAGCCATTCTATGATTCTGAAACTCAATTTCCAGTACAGAAGGCAGGCATATTATGTTCTCAGGATGGAGGAGGAGCATGGGAAGTACTTTTGGCAATAATACTATACCACTTGTGATGAGTTCCAGGTGGCAGTGCCTTTCCAAAAATAAATGTCTTGTGGATTTCATAGTACAATATGTGAGTCTTTCTTCATTTGAGAGTATTGACCTTCAGCTTGTGTAATGCATTAGCAGATTTTGATCACATCATTGCAAATGAGTTTGATAGCACCTTTCTCAGAGTTTGGATAACTTAGTGTTGGACCTTGTTCAAATTTAGGACTCCTCCAAGCATTTCTGTCAGTATCTCAGATTATCAAGTTTTGAGGTGTGCATCTGGCAATGTAGCATTCCTAGAGTGATGATTTTAGAATTGAGGTGGTTGACTGTCAAGAAAAATGTGCGCTTATTGGCAGGGAGCTTTGTACTTTGACAGTCTGCGGAAGCAAGCAAGTTGGTGACGAATGAGCTCAGGCTTACTGCAAATATTCCTTCTTCCTTGTAAGATTAATTTTTATCCCAGCTGTGCTATTCTGCTTTATTTACCTGCGCAAGTCTTTCCATAGGGTGACTCAAAAAGCAATCTGAGGAAATGGAACCTCTCATTGCTACATGTTCACAGACTTTCTCTGCTGACAAATCCTTTGCCACACAATGATCCTCATTTATTTTCTTTTTTTTCCTCAGTAGATTCATCTTTTCCTGCAGGCCGACAATTCTTTGATTTTGTGTAGAGAACGTTTTCTGTTTGATCTTCTGTTGTTTCCGTGCCACTTCCCCACTGTTCTTCCCTCCCCTCACACTTCCCCTGCCACCACAATCCAGTCAATTACCCAAAGCGCTGCCTATTTGTTTTGCTTTGTCTGCTTTATGGCACTGGAAGTTTTTCTAACAATTGAAGTATGTGTCACTTACTTTTGGCTTCAGATTTTTTCTTACTGAGGGCTTCCCAAGTGCTGGGAAATGACTAAAAACTCCTGTAAAATGATTTTGACCCCTTACTGTTAAAATGAAAGTAGTATTTTCATTTTAAAAGCATGCTGAATAACATTGCTTGTCAGAATATTCCTTTATAAGCACATCTTGCTCTTACATTCTAAAAGGGAGATGAAAATAGAAGTAAAAATCTTGCACTTGCTCTTACTCTTCAGCTATCCTTCTCTTTACCCACACTAGACATCCTTTATGGGTGCTCATCAGCTCATGCTAACCCTGCTGTATTTCTTGCATTTTTTCTCCAAATGCCAGGTAATGCCTTGGCTTCTTCTAGTTTTCACTGCATGTAGCTTCATATTCTTGATTCTGACATTTACATTTCTGGATCAAGGTTTTATTATCTAAGGCAATTTGAATTTGGAATCACTGTATCAAACTACTCTTCATTCTTATCTCCAGGTTTGTTCTCAGTCCAGTAAGTCTACAGGGTTTTAATCAATTGTAATGTGTTGCTCCATAATCCAACTACTATTATCTCACCAAGGAAGGACTCATTTTAATCAAGACTATAAGACTTACTATTTTCTAGTTGTACTTCTTCTTGACTTTTCAACTGATTTCTATTACTTGTGTGTGTTCCACTTTCATATTAACTCATGCTGATCACTGTTTTTTGTCTCAGGTCTTAAGTGAACATCAGCTGAAACCACCACTTCAGTAAATTCCCTACAATCACCCCATTTTATCTCAACTGGAATGAATATCTGACCCGTCCTTCCAAACACTTTATTTCTATGTACCCTTATGTAATGATTTTCTGTAGGCAGTCAGTCCTCACTTGTGGTCCAGGCTTCTCTGATCTTCTTCAGGCAATGACCTAAATTTACCTGTCTCTTTGTAACACACCATGTATGTTGATGACATCTTGCCTCAGAGATTCTGTATCTGATATGTGCAAGAACTTAAAATCAGTGTTCCCTGTTGAAGCTGTACCTCTCTGCTAGCTATTAGTCTTCCCAGCTGTTTAAATGAGGTTTAAATGGAAGGAGAGGTTTCACAACAGAAGCCAAAGTGAGTGTCTGGGCTTCTTCTGCTTTATTCTAAAAAGAAATGGAAGCTGGATATGAAAATACAGTTCCTTAATTTTTAAAGCTTACTTCAACTGCCCAGTGAAGCACTTGAGTATACCCAAATAATGCAAAATTTATGATGCCTTTATCAACTAAGACTCTAGATTGTTCAGCTCTGGAGGTCTGTAGGAGTAGATGTTAAAGCCAGTAGTTTTAATTAGCACCTTAAGACACGAGACATCTGAGAAAGAAAACAGTTTTTTTTTTCTCTAACCATCACTTCTGTATATCACATTTCTATTACGTAGTTTGAGAAATTTAAAAATAAATTAATAATGTACCAAAAGTGATGTAAAGCCTCTATGGTCTCTCCTATCTGTTGGTTTGAATGTCTGTAAAGATTTTGTTTTCTTCTTTAAACAAACCTGAGGACAAAGAAATCAGGTCTGCAAAATTCTCCACGTTTGAAAATTTCGGGAAGCTATGATGTGTTCACTGGGATCAGGAAAAACTGCTAGACTACGTAAGCAATGAATTCATACCTGGAGGGCTGATTTTGAGGAGATTACAGGATATCCTGTGAAACTGCATGGCCGTGTTATTACAGTCCTCTAATAAAGCTAGTTCATGTGTATGTGAATATTTCAATCAGGAGCTAATCAGTGTTCACATTCCATGTGACATAAAAAGCCACATTCACAGTTAGTGGGAGAAAGGAGGCTTTACCCTGCAAAGTCCAAAGAAAATCTTCAGGGCCAGTGGAAACTGTGTTTCACAAATGTTTTTGTTAGGAATCAGAAGAAGAAAGAAACTCAATTCAATTAAACGCAGATAACACAGAAAGAAACATAAAAGGAAAAATCACTGACTGAAATAAAATGTCAGTGCAGTAAATGTTTTCTTAAAGCAAAATGCCAAGGTATGAAGGACAAGAGGCAATAGATCATGCAGACAGTAACAGCAGCATTGACACCGTGCTGTTTAAAAAAAACAAACCTGCTGATGAAATAAAGAATCTGAGGTTGGTCGTGATGCAGACCGTTGTCAGACTCACTGCATGTATACGTGGGCATGTTTGACAACTAAATTCTGTATTATGGCAGACTAAATAATGAGAGAAGTTTCAAAAAAAAACCCAACCAAACTTATTTGAAAATGTCTTTTGACACTTTATCCGATCAAAAAGAGAAAATGGAGATCTTCATTTTGCAAAATATTTAAAAGAAAAAGATCAATGAGAGCGAGCGAGAGAGAGAGAGAGAGGTCTATTTTCCTTAATTTAAAGTGTGTGCTGTCCTAAGATGATTCTGTGCATGTACTCGAGTCCATTTTAAGAAGTTCTGAAGTCATTCTGGGTTCTCAGGAATTTGAACAGCGCCAAGACTTAAAGTTCTTTTTCATCTGGATGTGTTTTTCCTTTTGGTAGTAGATTAAGCTGTTTTATCACACTGTGTTTCAGAATTATTTAACATTTTGGGCAAAACAAACTTTGTTTTCTAGATCAGAGCCCAGTCAAATAACTTTCTACAGTAGCAAATCAGTTTGCCACACAAAGAATTGAAGACAATGCACAGTTAGAAGAGTTCTGTTTAAGGAAATGCACCACACTAAATTGATGCAACTATTATATCTGGCCCATCTGACAAATTTAATATACTCTCCCACTAAGTAATATTGTTTATATATAGTAAAACACAGACTAACTTTTACTCAACACTTATTCAAATTGATTTTTAATCTGAGCTGTAACTGAATCTATAGTATCTGACCTAGCCTAAATATTACCCTGATCAACTCAATTTTTTCAACAAGCTTTTTGTTGGGATTCTTAGAGAGGAATCAGAAAGATTTTAAATTAATGGCAATTTGATTTATTAAACTGAAGAGTGAAAAATCATACCACCACACTCCTTCACACATGCAACGCCTATTAAAATTTTTTTAAATAGACATTCCTTAATGACTGGCTTTATGAAAGCACTTACCTATCTCTAGGAATTAGATTAACAGCATATTTATGGACATGAAAAAATTTATCAAACACTATAGTCAGATTTTTTCATGCTGACCAGTACGTGCAAGCCTGCTTTGTGGACTGATTTGATGTCAATATAAATAATTTTCTCGCTTTCATTGTTGGACTGTGATCAGTATGGTAGTTCAAAGTGGTGCATGAAGTACACCCCTGGAGAGGGCTCCACTACTCTGTAGAGGCAGTAGAGAAAACCAGAATAAAATAATCTTCAGTAGAGAATGTCTTGCTCAGGAATTTCTGAGGACTTAAGACTAGATCTGTAAAAATAGCAAAGGCATAGAGGGAGACTACTCCAAGCACTGCAGTGCAGTATGTTCTTCAAGACTGCATTTACTTTTTATATTACTTCATAAGTAACGTCCCTAATAACTTGTCTATGTTTTGGATAGAGGGATTTTCTGAATCACAGATGTTTTGGAAGGATTTCTGTCTACCCATGTCTAGGTTACTGTCTAGTTCTTACAGTTATTATTTCTATGTTTCTATGTTTTCTTCAGATTCATTCTATTTTTGGGATACATTCAAGAACAGATGGAGATGCTTCTAAAATTGTGTATTTCTATTCACAATCTAAGGTTACTAATAGAGTTTGCATGTTGACTAATATTTATAGAAATTAGTACAGAATAAGAAAAAGTCTCTGATCTTGAAAGTTTTTTGAATCTGAGAAAATCCATAATCAAGTTTTGTGTTTGAAAAAAGGAAAAATACATCAAATGAATACTGTGAAGTATGCAGGAAGCTACAGTCATTGAATAGTATTTTCATATACTGCACTTAGAGTCAACATTCAGTCTCAGGATGCGGACATGTGATATCTCATATTGTTTACCACAGAAGTTTTAACAGTCTTGTCAGTTAATCCGTTGAAAAGTCAGGGCTCGAGAGCAGATCAGCACAGAGCCAGCACTACAGAAAGCTGGCTTAGTCTGCACCCCTTCCTAGCATGTGGCTCTCAAAGGGCAGAATCAATTCATTTCCTGTTTGGACTTTATCTAAAGTACCTACAGATTAGTTTTGGACACTGTGCTGGTCCATGCTGAGGCTTAGATTAGGGGCTGAAGGATGAACAATACTCTGAATTTACGCTGTTGCATCTTAATTTCAGAAAAAAAAACTTCTCCTAATAAGGGAATGCAATATAAATAATACAATAATACAACTTTTTTGTATGATCACTTTTTTTTTTTTTTAATCCCATTATGTAACTATAGCTTCAAAGAAAAAACAAACAAACAAAAAAAAATCGACAGATGTACACGTGGAATGTTGCTAACTGGATTCAATACTGTATTTCATATAGACAATTTCCAAGACAGCATGCTCCAAGAATTTCTGTTGTGTCAGACCTGAAAAATCAAGAGAAATGTCTTATTTTTTAGTATGTGAATGAACTCCGCCCCTGGGCACTAAACATACCTAAGCTTTAAGCTATAACATATCTGTTCACAAAATGTACATCTGAGTGAATTTTGAGGTGTGCCCAATAACCCAACTTTGAGTTTAAACAGTGTTTGAAAACTTAAACATTTTTCTTCTTCTGCCAAAATAGCATCTGAATCCTATCGGATTTCTACTCCATGCATCTTTTGTTCAAACTATTTCTAAAGATTTATTTTTATATTTTATATTGTATTTTGTTTAATATTTTAGAATTGGTTACTTGCATATTGATTTTCTTTCGTTCTTTGTAGCACCAATTTGAAGAGTCATTTGCACAACAGCTTTCTGAAAACTGATGCCTTTTGTAGTTAAGAACAGAGAAAAATAGAAAATAAAAATCTACTTACTAAATAGCTATATTATTTAATATTAAACCTCCCCATTGTAAATATGTTTTCAATCTATGTGCTATTAATATTTAGACTGATATTGATGAATTAGCATGTCAATAAATAGCAGCTTTATACTAGTGCACAGAAATTTTATGAACACCTTCAGATGAAACTGCTGCAGTAAACTGTCAAGTAGTAAAACAGGAAAGGGAGAAAGGTCTCTCACTCCCTTTGTCATCCGTAGCTGTCTAATAACTGCAAAAAAGAATCACCATTCTATTTTTTCAGTCACAGAATCAAGAGAAGTCTGCTGGTCACATCCTCTAGACAGTATTTAGTTCTTGATGTTTGAAAATAGAGGAAGAAAAGACAAAAAGCTAAGAGTATATATTTGACTTCACTAATAGACTTCAACTTACATGTAAATCTAAAATTAAATACAAATTCTCTTTTTGGATAAAAATGATCTCTAATACCGTATGTTCTGTAAGTCACTCCTTCCTTTATTTGCTAAAAATGCTGTAAGTTTTTTCTTCCCTCCAAGTAAATCTGGAAGCACGACAGTATGTACACACATATTGGCAAAACAAAGAGCTGTTATAAACCTTAGCTGAGCATCAGAAATACTATTAGCAATGGCACTTTAGTCACGAAATCTATGTTCAGTGAATGAAAAAAGAAAAAAGAAAAGAAAAGTAGATTTATTCTTTCTTTCTGTAAATTGAAAACATCACTTTGTCCGAAACATACATGAAGCAGGCCAATCGTTTTATAATTTGTCAGGGACTCAATCATTCTTATTTGTTATTATAATAAGCTCTCAAGTAATTTACCTTCTGAAGACAGAATAATACCTATTTTTGGAACTAGTTTGCCTTTCATTTATGTGAAAATAATTTTAACATTTCCAAATTTATTTTTGGAATTGTAACATTACTGAAGAATTAAGGGAGTGATACAGTGCTGCTACCAGAGGAGGTACATCACAATGCAAACAAAGAAGGCTTACAACCGGATTGATTCATCCCCTGAAGCCAACCAGGGGTATATTACCATCCCTACTGTTACAAGGCTTTTCTCTGGCCTACTCTGAATGCAAGATGTGGTCAGGTCTTTGAATATCAACCTCCACCAATCTGAATGCATCTACCTTGTCCCAAGTAGTCTTTTCAGTCTCCTTTTCCTATTCCAGGAATAGAATCCTATTCTCAGCAGAATTCTCACTCTGTTGCCAGTGCAGTTTGGCCTATCTGCTTGCACACAGTTTGAGAATGGAAACACAGTCACTACACAAGAATCTTTGGAAGGAGGTTGTATTAAAAACATGTGAATTCTTGTTTTATTCTACTGCCAGTAGCACAGGTTGATAAGTATTCCTTTGAGTTTACTTTGAGATAAAACAGATATATATCAGCCTAAGAAAGGCTGTCCTTTGTTGTTTGTTTGCTTTGTTTTTTTGTTTTGTTTTGTTTTGTTTTGTTTTGCTGGTGTTTTTATTCCAGGTACAGTGAAGATTGTAGAGTGTTGTAATAAATGGGCACTCTACAAAAATTGAGATTTGTCATTATTATGTCATCACTTACCAAGTTAACTATCCATAAAGTGATAGTATAAAATCTGTAATAATCCTTTTTATGTTTCTTATACAATTCAGATTTTAAAAACTTCATTTATTTCCATGACAATGAAGTATAAGCAGATTGAGTGCAGTAAAACATCTGCTTGAGAGTTGCAACTTGATAGGATGCACAGTCATGAAACAATTCAATTGCTTTACTTTTATATAACAATATGTCATAAAGTTAATGCATTTTGGTTAATATTCTCTTTACACTCTCATTGAAAGTTACTACAATAGGAGCATGACATGCATTTTGAACATTAAAGATACCCATGACTGGTGCTCAGGGCCATGTGAATGATAACTTCCATAGCGAATAAAAAATGCTGTTGGGAAAAAGATATATTCTATGCAGTTTTCACTTCCTTAGTTGTTTTTCTTTTGTTTTGTTTTTTCTTTTTAATTGTAGACAGAAAAAAAATCAGAACAAATTGAGAAAATCCCACTTTGGAAATGTTGTTGGTCCGATGGAAACTTTATTTGTTGTCACTGTTATTGTCCTATGACGTGGTCAAAATTTGCTGACTTAGATGGTTACTTCTACATCATACCGCATCCTGTCTTTCTAAGTCACTGTGTTGCAGTTTTAAAGTCTGTTTCTACTATTCTGTTAGAGACATAGTCCAGTTTAAAAAATATATTTGTTGAAAAAGATCATGCACTGGTACTTTCAGTGACGGTAATTATCAAAAAGAAGTTTCTTCAGTGCTAGGCCAAAAATGATTGTTCATTTTGTTGCCAGAGAGCTGGCATCATCTGCATTAGAAAGTAATTTTTAGAAGGGAGTCCCAGTAGCTGAAAATCATCTCAGGGGTTAAAACAAACAAGCAAGAAAACAAATAAACAAAAGCTTTGATGGAAATCATTCAATTGTTGTCAAGCTAGAATAGTGTTACATGTTGTTACGTACAGGCTAATTAAAAATCTTACAAATTTCTATATATCAAAATACAATTTCATAATATGAAGATGAAGAGAATACAAATGGTAGGGTAGAAAGGAGGGAAAAATATGTAATTTTAGTGATTTTTTTCTGGTAGAAGATTGAGTAAAAGGTCAAGTGTTCATCTTAAGAAAGAATATGGAGAAATTTAAAAAGACTAAAAAAACTTGACAATTTATTTGCTAGTCTGATGAAACTTAATAACAAAAGGCCATCAAGAAATAAGTTATTAAAGGGGAAATAAACTCTACAAATAGATTTGGGGAACACAAAATCAATGAGTACAGTAGAAGAAAACATGCAGGCAGTGAGAATAAATGAAGGAATATAATGACAAAGTTCTTGGAATAAATGAATTCTGAGAGATAGGAAGTAAAAATTGAAAAAAAAAAATCTTTATGTGGTTATGAGATAAGATAGTTTTCTCCCAGAGATAACACTTATTACCATTTCCAAAGCAGCAAAATTTATCATGGTCTAGGAACTTAATGGTTTTAAGCTGAGACTAAGCTATAAAATCGACTATAGCATAAACTGAACATCTTCATATAATTATGTGATCAATTATCAACTTTTAAAAAGCCTTCCAAGCTCAAGCCAACTATTTTATCTATAAAAATGCAAGCATCAGTGCAAATGCTGGGGAGCAGAACTGTGGTGATTATAATGGGAAAGTGTAACATAAGCTGCTATAGCAGGGATGAAGGAGATGTGAAGGCAATACACATGATGACGAGGTTTGTCCCAGAATAAAGCTGCCCTTGCAAGGTGAATGGATGTTCTCAGTTCATCTCTGGAATAAACCTCATGTAAGTTTGGGGAAAAACATACATGTGGATGTTCATAGTATTGCAGAATCACAGAATGGCCTGGGATGAAAAGGACCACAATCTCGTTTCAACCCCCTGCTATGTGCAGGGTCACCAACCACTAGACCAGGCTGCCCAGAGCCACATCCAGCCTGGCCTTGAATACCTCCAGGGATGGGGCATCCACAACCTCTCTGGGCAACCTGTTCCAGTGTGTCACCACCCTCTATGTGAAAAACTTCCTCCTAATATCTAACCTAAACCTCCTCTCTCTCAGTTTAAAACCATTCCCCTTTGTCCTATCACTATCCACTCACGTAAATAGCGGTTCTCCCTCCTGTTTATAAGCTCCCTTCAAATACTGAAAGGCCACAATGAGATCCTCCCGGAACCTTATCCAAGCTAAACAAGCTCAACCTTTCCTTACAGGAGAGGTGCTCCAGCCCTCTGATCATTTTAGTGGCCTTCCTTTGGACCCGCTCCAAGAGTTCCGCATCTTTCTTGTGCTGGAGTCCCCGGGCCTGGATGAAGTGCTGCATATGGGGCCTCACAAGAGCTGAGTAGAGGGGGACAATCACCTCCCTCTCCCTCCTGGCCACTCCTTTTTAAATGCAGCCCAGAACACAGTTGATCTTCCAGGCTGCAAGTGCACACTGCTGGCTCATGTCCAGCTTCTCATCCACCAGGACCCCCAAGTCCTTCTCTGCAGGGCTGCTCTCAAGGAGATCTTCCCCCAGTTTGTATAAATACCCGGGATTGCCCTGACCCATGTGCAGCACCTTGCACTTCGCCTTGTTGACCCTCATTAGTTTCACATGGGCCCACTTCTCCAGCTTGTCCAGATCCCTCTGGATGGCTTCCCTTCCCTCCAGTGTATTCACTGCACCACTCAGCTTGGTGTCATCTGTAAACTTGCTGAGGGTGCACTCAATTCCATCATCTGTGTCATTGATAAAAATGTTGAAGAGCATCGGTCTCAAGATTGACCCTTGGGGAACACCACTTGTGACTGGCATCCACCTAGGCATAGAGCCACTGATCACAACCCTTTGGCTGTGACCATCCAACCAGTTCTTAATACACTGAACAGTCCATCTTTCAAATTCCTACCTCTGTAATTTAGAGAGAAGGATGTGGTGAGGGACCATGTCAAAAGCTTTGCAGAAATCAGGTAGATGACATCACCACCCTTCCCCTATCCACTGATGCCATCGCTATCATAGAAGGCCGTCAGGTAGATCAGGCATGATCTGCCCTTGGTGAAGCCATGCTGGCTGTCTTGGATCACCTCTTCATCTCGTATGCACCTTAACATAGCTTCTCGGAGGATCTGCTGCATGATCTTCCCAGGCACAGAGGTGAGACTCACTGGCATGTAGTTCATCAGACCATTTTTTCTCCCTTTCTTGAAAAATGTGAGTAAAATTTCCCTTTTTTCCTGTCACCAGGCATTTCACCTGGCAATCATGATTTTTCAAATATAATGTTCTATAATAGGAAAATATCAGCATTGAGAAAAAAATTCCCATTCACTCTGGAGCAGGGTAGAACAGCTCTATAATACTAAGAAAAAAATGTACATGCATACAGCTGTATATTTATGTATCTTAACTTTACAGCTTATATAATTGAAGTAAGGGCAGAGGCAAGTAAGTAGTTTCAAAAGAATGCTGGTGATGACTGCAGCATGACACCTTTATTCTTTTTGCTCCCCATTTACTGAAGGAAAAGGCTGACAGTTATGAAACAAACATGAAGTGGCTGAAAAGAATGCATGTCCTTCTTATGTTTTAGGACTAGAAGTTTTGTTCCATTACATACATATTATACATGTCCACACTTTCGCTCAGCAACGAAGTTAGTATCTCTGTCAACCCTTAGAGCTGAGAGAATGCAACCTTGAATTATAAATCAAAACTTAAATTTCACTGCTGCCATAACTGCATGTTAGTGCTATTAAAATTCAAGCATATTGGTCATCACCTTGAAACTGTATATTTATTAATAATAACTTTAATATCTTCCAATGGAAATAATATGCCTGCATATCAAATAAATAAAACAGCTGAATTAATTCATATGTTCAGTGGTAGCTGCACACTAGATGCGCTACGCAAAACTAAGTAATGCACAAAAATGGCAATTATTTTCATCTTACTTATTCATTAACATGGTTAGTTGAAAAAAAGGACGAAAGTTAAAGATGGAAGTAAAGGTATGCATTCTCAGTTTAGTTACAGATTTGAGGTTATCTTGTGGAAATGAAATTTGGGAATTCAGAAGACATCAACAAGCATCTAACTGCCAAAGAGAAGTACTACATCTTACAAAGAACATGTTTTCAAAATATACTAAGATTATCAGAGGGCTCAGCATTTCATCAGCTCTAAAATTACCTAGAAAAAGAAATGTGGGTATATTTGGCATTTAAGAATAAAATTTGAGCGCCTGGAATACAACTCTGTGAATAAAAGGGATTGAAAAGCTTGTTACACTGCTAACGATTAGACAGCTGTGAAATAAGTAAAGGCCAAAGTAGATAGAGTGATCTGAGCTTTGTTTTTGCAATAAATGACAAAACTGATGTGCAAAAAAGATTCAAATTCTCTTTTATTATTTTGAAACGTCAGACTGTATAGTGGAAAATAAATGGAAGCATACTGTTGCAGTTAATACTTCTGCAAATGCATCCAAACTGGAACTAAAGCATGCTGTGTCAGATTATTTGCAGAGAAGAACAAATGCTTTGAAATATTCCTTAAGTATAACTGGCTCCTTGGCAAGTGTCATCAGCTGGATGGTTTCAAGGGCTGTGTGACCTGGAGTAACGGTAGAGGTAGCTGTGGAATTTTATTTTCATTCTTCTTTCTCTTGCATTCTCTGGAGGAAAATATAATGTGAATAAAATGTATGACTAAGGCCTACAACTCACCACTAGGAGAACGATAAGAGAAAAAGAGCTAAAAGTGAACAATCATTTTAGAACATGTATACTTCAGAGGAATTCAGCCAGGTCAAGTCACTCCCTACCTATCAGGTTCAGGACTGTCATACTTGTTCAGACCACTGGCAACACCTTGCCTTCCACAGTGGCCACCAGTATCCATTGTCTAAGGTAAATGTAAGGTGATATGTCTTCTGGCATGCTTTCTCAGGGGGCAGTGGTTTCATGCTATACTGAGTCAAATAACTATCTCCAATAGACTTTACATTAATTTATCTAATCCTTTTTTTTTTTTTTTTTTTTAATTTTTTTTTTCAAATTCATTTACCCTTTTGGTCTTTACAGTCTTTGTGGAAATTAGTTCTACAGAGCTTAATATCAAGCAGACTGCGAAGAAGCATTTCTCTTCAAAAAAGATCAGAAAAGAAATTCTGCCTGCTAATTTCAATGGATGCCTGCCAGTTTCTGTGCTAAAAGGAGTGATGAATAGTCTATATTTACCTTCTCCTCATCATGTCTTTTTTTTTTTTTTTCCAGGGACCTGTCATCCCCTGCTTTTGTCTTTGCTATTCCAGGTTGAAGAGTCCTAGCCTAATTAGTTTCCTTTCCTGTAAAAGTCATCCCGTAACTTCAGTCATCCTTGTTACTATTCCCTCTATTTTTGTACTTCAGTATTTAGAAATAGGGTTACAAAGCCTGCCTTTATATGCAATTCAAGATGTGAAATAGTGGCGTTTTCTGATTTATCCCTTCCATAGGCTTCTGGACTTAGATTCAGGCTGCCCACAAACTTCCCATAGTCACTTTGTGGCTGATAAAGAATGTCCTTTTATCTAGAGATCTTCATTGTCAAAAGGTTGTGCAAACCACTTTTCCTTGTGTTCATTATTGTGCAGGCATGAACTCTGTATTTCATCTTCCATGCTATCATGTAGTTAGATGGCATCTGTAACTATTTTTAGTCAATCTTAGTTTTTTGACTGCTCTGAATAATTTTAAAGCAGCAGCCAGTTTCATCTACCTCCTTGTTGCTTGTGCCCCAGCCCTGGTTGGAGGCTGCCTAGTTTTCCTGTGATAAGCCTCGGAACCTGGGTGGTGTTGTTCTCCCTTTGTGTTTTAAGGATTGTCTTTTTGCTTCCTAGTGCCAAAATCAGTAATACCATATGTGAATTGGCAATAAACTTTCTTAAAATCTAGCTTTTTTTGCCATCTACAGAAATTAATAAGTAATCTCCTTGTCTATATTTTGACAGACAAAATAGTTTTTCAGTCGTGTCTCTCTGTTTTCTCACTCTTCCCATGGAGCAGGAGTGCAGAATGTGGACGGGTGGCTCTGTGGGTGTTTTGCAGCCAGGTGAGGTCAACCAACCACACTTGGCTCCGCTTTTCCTCTAAAGGTCTTACCTGCATCAAAGAGTGGGTTGAAATGTCATAGGCAATGAATGATACAGACCACAGGGAAGCTTCTTTTGTAAATGCTGTACATATCTTATAATGTACAGACATGTCATTTATAATGACTCCTAATCCCTTGTTAATATATATGATCATCTTTTCATCCTGTGACAGGTAAGAATTTTCATAAGTGTCTTTAGTGCTAAATATATTAAAATTTGCTTTAATATAGGAGCAGTAAGTTGTCCGGATCATCCTTAATTGCATAATCACTGTCTCCTTCAAAAGTCTGGTCATAGGCTTATAGAGTATAATTTTAACTTACAAAAGAACTAACCAATTGTATTTTTATGTCAATTCTTCTCTCTCTCTCTCTCTCTTTTTTCTTTTCTTTCTTTATTTCAATACATTTTTCAGGTATGGAAACTAGACTCAATGATGTATAGATCCCTAGATCCTCCTACAGCCCTTTTTAAGGTTGGTGAATACAGCTTTGTTTCTGTTCTGGTGCTCTAAAGAGATTTTAAATACCTCATCCCTTCACTGTGACATCTTCACTGCTCCTTTTTTCATCATGCCTCTCTCTAATGTACTATAACCTTAGAGAAACACTTTCTTAGACCTTGCAGCCTGGAATATCCACAAATATGAAGACTTTTGTCAGTATACTTCTGCAGAACACAGCTCATCCTGGGTTCTGTGGTTAGTCAATTCTTTTGTTTACTGCAAAGCAGAGAGAACATGTTAGATTCCCTTCATTCCTCTGTGTCTTTAAGGTTTAAAACATCCTGTAAGGGAAGAAATGTAGGCTAGCATCCTGTGCAAGACAGAAATAAAAATTCTGGTCCTTGTGGTTCCACAAAAGAGCAATGAAATACTGAAGATATCGTAAGTCTTCAAAAGCTGATAAGCACAGAGCTTAGTGGAGTCAACAGCAGCCAACATTGTAACCCCACTGATAACAGGAAAGCTTAAAATAAAATGGTGCTTCAGACTGAGCTCAAGCTTTCAAGAGTCAGTATTGGAGTGTACTTGTTATTTTAAAATGGACCTAATGTTGTTCTCTCATTCATCACAGCTGGCTGAAACAGATAGGCCTAACAACAGGGCTAAGGACCATTTCCAGAAGGAGTTTTTTATCTGTCAAAGAAAACTGGAACAATGTCATACTTAGTTTAGACATCTCTAAACATACACAGTTTAGAAAACAGCTTAAAACAAGGAATGCAAAGAGAGTTGCATGAGAGTAAGCCTCCTGTGGAGCTTTATATTCAATTTGTAGGGCAGCTTAATTGAGCAACATCAATACTAATTTGGCAGTTACTACTACTTCAAATCTGAATTTCTCTCTAGGGGTGCCTGTATTCCCAAGTAAAGGATAGGGAGCACCTGATCCTCCCTCTGGATGATATACATTTGTATATACTTTGTACAGGTTTTAGTATGATGATGGGTTTTTTGGGGTGTTTTTTTTTTTTCAGCAAAACTACCCCAACCATTCATTTTACTACCTGCACAACAAAGTAAGTGCAAGAATTATATTAAAAATAAGCAGATTATGTTAATGTAAATGTGCCTTCCGGCTAGAAGCAATAAAATAAATTACCAACCCTGCTGTGGACACTACAGAAAGCTATGACAATGCAGAATATAAGAAGATAAACAAGCTTATGTCCTCAAATGAAGAATTATCCTCATTGGGTATGAGTCTACACTAGGGAAAAACATCTATAGCTTGCTTTACAAAAATAATACATACAATGTTGATACTTCATAGCTACATCTCTTGTCACCCTTTACAGTTACATCTGGCCTGGTTCTAGGTTTCAAAGCAGGACATTGGAGTGTCATCATTTTTCATGAAATACTTGTTTTTTGCATTTTCAGCTCACTATGATGCAGGATTTGTTCCTATTTCCAGACAAATCCTGAAATTTGAATGCTATGTGGCTATATATATGTACACATGCATGTACAATCTTACATATGTAAATACATACACGTATATGTATATATAACTACATCTGCTTGTATTCTTAACACTGAACAAAATGCCAGATACAAAATAGGAAAAAAATACCATTCGATGCCCTGTAGTGAGTAAGAAAAACAGAGGTACAAACATTTGTTGGGCTACAGAGATTTCAAGAGATTTTGATAAATGCTTTCTTCTTTCTATTTGAGTTTAAGCATATGAAATGCAGCATGTAAATATATTCTTTTCTATGCAAAAAAGTACTACTGCTTTCACTGAAGATTTATGAGATTATCTTAAACTCAAGTAACTCCAGGGAACTGGGGTAATGCAGACTGGTGTAGCAGGAAAATTGTACAAGAGAGACGTGGACACACTGGATATAGTCTAGTGAAAGGTCACAAATATAACAAAAGGAATGAAGCATCTCGTCTATGAGGAAAGGCGTGAGGGCTGCACCTGTTCAGCATGCAGAAGTCTCAGGAAGACCTCATAAATGTTTACATAGACCTGAAGAGGAGGTACAAAGAGGATGGATCTAGACTCTTCAGAGTTGTGCAATGATAAGAGAAGACACAGTAGGCAAACACTGAAAGACGGGGGCTATTCTCCGGAGATCAGGAAACACTTCTGTGCTGTGTTGGTGGCACAGGCTGCCCACAGGGGCCATGGAGATTCCCCTCTTGGAGAGTTACTCAAAAGCTTCTTGGCCATCGTCTCGAGCAACATAGTATTTGTGTTCCTGATGGAGCAGGGAGTTGCACCAGATGACATCCAGAGTTCACTTCCAAACTCAACTATTCTGTGAGCCCATGATACTGTAATTCTGTGATACAGGAAATCTCTATAATGAGGATGCAGTCAGGCTTGCAGTTTCCAAAACAGGGCAGATAAGGTTGGCATTATTTGCAGTTTCGTTATGTATGAAGGAATTTTTTAATATAAGTACAATATCAGGAAAATACATTTCCCCCCTAGTTAGATGTTAGCACAACTTTAATGCTGATACCCATTTATAGTTAAATTCAGTGTTTTTGTTTTTGGTTGTTTTGTTTTGTTTTTGTTAAAACAGATTGCAGTCTCAGAGTCTGTATTCAGGCTGGATTCCATTCCTATGCTAAAGTGAGTACCGGGTTATCATTTTCTGTTTATTTCATTATTTTCTTTCTGGTTCTCACATATTTTCAAGTTAAAAATTAAGCTGCAGATTTCATTGCTTATGGGATGCAAAGAGCTTGTAATGAACTTTCCTTTGAGAAAAAGACAAAGAAACAGAGGCATCAGCTATGAGAGTTATCCCCTGCAATGCTGATGTACAATGTATTTGAAAAGAGATAAAAAACATTTTTTTTAAAAGTCATTTAATTTAATTTCCATTCAACCCAAATCTCTCTGGGATGATTCTTGATAAAGAAATCAAAGCCTGCAGTGTTGACTGCATAGCAAAGATTTTTTAACAAAAGCTCCTTCAATAATTCCAGTTTACTAGCAAGAAACCTGAAAATATTAATGATTTATGACATTTTATGACATTTTGTATGACATTTTAAAAAAATTGAATATCATTCCTTTCACTTTTCATTTTATGAATGTAAATGTAAGTTTCACATCTCAAAATATATTGTAAAATGTCATCTGAACCATTTTTTGACAGTTGCCTGGGTTTTTTTGTTTGTTTGTTTGCCTGTTTTAGCTGCCTCTTGGATGGTGTGAGGTAAGTTATCTTTTATATCCAATAGAAAGAAAATTAATTGAATGGCAAAGATACTAGAGCTTATGATGCTCAAGTGTTATATAACTATCAGTGAAGTAATTCCAAAACTTCACCCATCAGAAAAATGGCAAAGTTGCTTGCATCCAGCACAGTTGGGCTTTCCAACACACAATGGTCACAGGAGACAATTTCCCTCATCACGGGAAGAAATGTTGAAATAAAATTACCATTATTTTGAGATACTTTTGTTTTTGTAGAGATAAGCTCTCTAATACTAGGAAATATCATTAACAAGTCACCGTGTTCAAGAAATATTTAGATGTTGTACTAAGGGATATCGTTTAGTGGGAAATATTGGTGATAGGTGGATGACTAGATGGGATGATCTTGCAGGTCTTTTCCAACCTTGGTGATTCTGTAATTCTAAGATTCTGCTTGTCTACTAAGATTCTACTTACACATCTCATGTGGTCCATGAGAGCCTAGGCAACACCAGTGTTCATAAATCCATGCGACCTGATGGGTTGCATCCACGGGTGCTGAGGGAGCTGGCAGAGGTCATTGCTGAAACGCTCTCTATCATCTTTGATAGGTCTTGGAGAATGGGAGAGGTGCCTGAAGACTGGAGGATAGCCAATGTAACTCCAGTCTTCAAAAAGGGCAAGAAGGAAGATCCGGGTAATTACAGGCCAGTCAGCCTCACCTCTGTCCCTGGAAAGGTGATGGAACAGCTTGTGCTGGATGCCATCTCCAGACAATTGGAAGAAAAGGAGGTTGTCAGGAGTAGTCAGCATGGGTTCACCAAAGGGAGGTCATGCTCAACCAACCTGGTAGCCTTCTATGATATTGTCACGGGCTGGGTGGATGGGGGGAGAGCAGTGGATGTAGTCTACCTTGATTTCATCAAGGCATTTGATACTGTCTCCCATGACATCCTTATAACAAAGCTGAGGAAGTGTGGGGTAGATGAGTGGACAGTGAGGTGGGTTGAGAACTGGCTGGCAGAGCACAGAGGGTCGTCATTAATCGTTCAGGGTCCAGTTGGAGACCCATAACTAGCAGTGATGCCTGGGGGTCGGTGCGGGGTCTGGTCTTGTTCAACATCTTCATCAGTGACCTTAATGAGGGAATAGTGGACACCCTCAGCAAGTGTGCTGATGATACGAAGTTGGGAGGATTGGCTGACACGCCTGAAGGCTGTGCTGCCATTCAGCAAGACCTGGGCAGGCTGGAGAGCTGGGCGGCAAGAAACCAGATGAGGTTTAACAAAAGCAAGTGTAGAGTCTTGCACCTAGGGAGGAATAATTGCATGCACCAGTACAGGCTGGGGGATGACCTGCTGGAGGGGAGCTCCGCGGAGAGGGACCTGGGTGTCCTGGTGGACGACAGATTGGCCATGAGCCAGCAGTATACCCTTGTGGCCAAAAAGGCCAATGGCATTCTGGGGTGCATTGAAAAGAGCATGGCCAGCAGGTTGAGGGAAGTGATCCTCCCCCTCTACTCTGCCCTGGTGAGGCCTCATCTGGAGTACTGTGTCCAGTTCTGGGCTCCCCAGTACAAAAAAGACAGGGATCTCTTGGAAAGAGTCCAGCAGAGGGCCACAAAGATGGTGAAGGGCCTGGAGCATCTCCCCTATGAGGAACGACTGAGTGAACTGGGTCTGTTTAGCCTTGAGAAAAGAAGGCTGGGAGGGGACCTGATTCAGGTCTATAAATATCTAAGGTGTGGGGGGGAAAGTGGTGAGGCCAGACTCTTTTCAGCAGTGTGTGGAGACAGGACAAGGGGAAACGGCCAGAAACTGGAGCATAGGAAGTTCTGCATGAATGTGCTCAAGAGCTTCTTTACAATGAGGGTGACGGAGCACTGGAACAGGCTGCCCAGGGGGGTTGTGGAGTCTCCTTCTCTGGAGATATTCAAGACCCGCCTGGACGCCTACTTGTGCGACCTGCTGTAGGGAACCTGCTTTGGCAGGGGGGTTGGACTCGATGATCTCTGGAGGTCCCTTCCAACCCCTACGAGTCTGTGATTCTGTGACTCTCTGAAAATACATTTGTTTAGGAAAAAAAAATCTGGTAAGCAACAAGATATAATGAGATTTAGAAACACTCTCGTGATGTCTTTCATAAAACCATTTCAAGGCTCAATATTTAAACAATAATAAGTGCTTTCATAGTAAATCTGCCATTGGTTTCATACCTGAAAGCCTCAACAAGAAAAGCATTTGGCCATGTCGACTCACTACATATCAAACTATGCTCTCTGCTGGAGTTCCCTTTAAAATGTGAGAGCATAGCCTACTTTCTATTTCAAAAGTAATTTTAGTAAAGATTCAGTAACATCCAGTGCTGAATCACAGCCAAAAAGACCTTGATAGGGAAAGGTTATTGTGTGATAGAAAGGATCAAATGTAAAGCAGAAAATCATAACTTGTAAGAAAAAAGCATAATAATAATAATAACACAATTCTCTTCCTTGTTCTTTTTACATGCGAACGTCTTAGTCATTACAACTACTCTGTTTTCACAGCACTTTTCATGCTGTCTAAAGTTTTTGCTTCACAACTGATAAAAGTTAAAAAAAAAAAGTTGTTCAAAATGCAGTTTCCATCTTGCACCACAACAAAAACCAACAGTGTACATTTCCCAGTTTGTTTGCTTTCCAGAAATTGCTATTTGTATGTAAGCAGATGGATAATGATGCTCAGCAGTTTTCCAGGGATTTAAATCTTAGGGCTCTGAACTTTTCATAGTAACAGCACTACTCCGAAGGTGCAGAAACAGAAATCTGTTGTTCAAAAGTTTCCTCAGGATTACTGTGTGGCTCTAAAGTCTCTTCCTTACGTGGCAGTTAAGAAGCAAGAACAACTGCAATCTATTCGTACTGAAGTCTCTAATCTACCTGAAAATATTAGTTGATTTTACCTAGTAGTGAACATTGTTATATTTTCTCATCAAAGTTCTCCTAATAACAGATACTTTGTCAGGCATGTAAAAAAATTATCCCAAGATAAGAACATCTCTGTGTTGTTGTTGTTGTTGTTATTTGTTTGTTTGTTTGTTTTTCTTTTCTTCTTTGCTTTTTTTTTCTTGGTTTTGTTTTGATTTATTTTTGTTTGTTTTTAAATTAATTTAACCCTAAATCTTCACAATATATATGAGCATCTTAATCAGCGGCTTGCTCACTGTGCCACTCAAAGTCTTGTAGTATGACAACTTTCTAAACTCAGATCTTTCACTGACTAGTCTAGACTTTTAACATCTTAAAAAATACTTCAAAACTGGGAAAAAAAAAAACACCAAAAAACAAAAAACCCAGTTATTTTCCAGGCTAAATTTCTCTTTCTAAATATTTCTACTTTGCTAGACTTTTAAATAACATTTGGAATATAGAATTTTAATGCAAATTCTGAGAGGGGCTAGATACATGTTTTTTGTTTTGAATAGAACTCTCATTTCACTCTGATGAGACTTTATTTTTCTGTTTGTATTATGACAATAAGGAGCAATGTACTATTTTATATGAGGATGAGATTTTTTTTTTGTATGAATAAATAAATACATATGCATATATCCTGTTTTAGACCAGTGAAGTGTGCTTAGACACTTATGATTTTTCATTTTTTCTCCATTGTGTCTGAGACCATTAATCAATCAGTAAATACTAAAGTCTCTCTAAAACTAATTCCTACAACCACAACAGATACAGAGAGCAATAACACTATTTGATAGAGCAAATTCTCAGCTACAAAACACTGGTTTTCAATATAGACACTGACATTAGCTCTGCATTTTCACCAGTGATTAGCAAGAGCCTGCATGCTGTGCTTACAGCAATCTGCACCAGTAAATTCAACACACTGTCACTGTTGTCACTGCTGAAACACACCACCCACCTCCTCACTGTATTCACATTCATCGTTTCATCTCCATAAATGTTCAGCAACCACTGATGAATACCAATGAGTCCCATTTTTTTTTTTCCCCATAAGGAGGAATTCAGTGACACACCTTTGCTTCATCCACACTTCCATGTCAGACACCATTGTGTCAGACTGCCCCACTGCTGTCATCTTTCACATGGCAACAACATGTAATACTGGTGGGAAGGTTCAACCTCTACTGCTGTACCACCAACACCTGCCTCTGACACCGCAGGCCAATGTCATAAAATAGCAAGCATTACTTTTGGAGCAGTTCTTATAGTATCAGCACTGATTAACAACACTGTTACTAACTAAAGAGGACAGAAATTAGAAGACACTGGAAGCCCAAGCTTAATTTTGAGTGTGAACTGAAAGTAACAGGATTTAATCCTGCTTTCCCAGCATTGTATCACTAAGGACCCAAAATGTATATGAATCCAATCAACTTCACTCCCTCCACTCCCTCTTCATATGAACAATATGTCAGTTATTTAGTATTACTGGCTTAACCAGGATAAATGTGAAGTATACAAGTGGGAATCTTTGCTAGGCTCTGGGAATGCTCATTTCTTTGCTGTGTCACAAAGTTCTGCATGGCTTCAGGAACGTTAATTATGCCCAGATCCTACAGAGACTATAGCCTACTTGCCTGTGATTTGCCAATCACAAACTGTGAATCTCATCTTTACAAGAAATAGCAACAAATAGAAATAAACACCAGAATGCTAGTGGATAGTAATGTTAAATTCACTGCAAATCAGAAGGTGCATAACTGGAGGCCAAAATAGTATCTTTTAAGCATGTACAAATGAGAGATTTTTTTGTTTCTTTTATACCATGGTTTAACTAGTGCACATAAAGAGTAATATAGCTCTACATTGCTGAACTCAATTTCAAGATCAGAAAACAGGAGAAAATAATTGCCTTCCCTGCAGTACAGCAGGGTATGCTATTGTATTATTGGAAAACATACTGAGAAATACATATGCAAAGATGCATCTTCAATTCCTGTGAACAAACTTCAATCATCTAAAGAAAACTTAAATTCTAGTCAAGGATGCGCACAAAGTTTAGCATATATTTTCAAGTACATGGGCAAGAAGATTAAATGCGGCACTGGATAGTGATGCTGGAGTTACAGGGTAGTAACAAAACCCAATGGCAGTTTGAAGGACTGTAGCTATTGCAGGGACCCTGGGAACTGTGATGATCCACCCATCCTCAGTTTCCTCACATGATAACATACATACATTCACTATAAAGATCACCTGGTTCTCAAACCAAAATGGTGGAAGGAGTGTGACTTTCCAATGAAAAGACGAGAACAAGCTTTCCTTCCATTAATTAAGTCCTTCATTAAGTTACAAAAATTGTAATTACAATATACTTATTTTTTCTAGGCTGTACTTTCAGTAGCCTCCTTACTGCTATTCCATCAGCAGTAGCAGCATTCTTCAAATGGTCAAGGTGTAGCTTTCTCTTATTAACAAACTAAGATAACCTTTATCAAAGCTAGATCTGCCCATTCCCTTCTATCAAGTTTAAATTTTGAACTTACATTTCCAGCACCATCCACTAGCAGTCTACCACTTTGCTTGGCTGTTTACAGTGAGATAGTTCAGTTCCTCTCAGGAATCTTCCAGCTTCCATCCCTGACCTCATCTCTCTCAAGGGACTTGGGCACATTTGAACTTTCAAGTGTATTCAAATAAAATATGTCTCATTCTTTGCCCTGTCTACAGCCCTGTTTTAGGCGTAGAAAGATGAGTCTAATTCTACTGTGAACAGTTCCTCGTGGTTGTGCCAAAGTTTTGTATCTTGCCATGCCATACCATCAGACCAATTTCCCATAACTGGGCGTTTAGTTCAAGTAATTGACAGAAAGAGTACAATTTCATTTTTGTGTTTATAGATACTTCTGTAATTCCAGGGACAGTTCTCCACGAGGGAAAGTACTTTGCACTCAAGAATAAATGAGGAGTTGCAGTAAGAGTCCCACCTGTGCTCTGATGTTAGGTATTTGAGGACATGCTAAATGCTACTTTGCCATATTAGCAAACTGACCACAAGATCACTTCTTAGCACTAAGGCCAACTAGCACTGAACAACCTGTGTCTGCACCACTAAACATTCTTTAATAAGGCTGCCCACTAGGAATGTCCTCCTATCCCACACTAACTTTCAAGGCACCCTTAGGAAGAGGGCAACACCATAGCTGACACAGGCTCAGAAGAAACAATAGTATAAATAATACAAGGATTGTTATAGCAGTCTGAGAGTAGATGGATTTCAATCCCATTGCCTATAATGGAATTGTACTATTTCAAGTACATACATGTAGCCTTAATTTCTTGAGTATCTTCATCTCTGTTCTGTCTCCCCAAGCAGGTCTGCCTGCCTTGGTCAGGATACAGTGACAAATTCTATACTGGAATAATTGTAATACTTTACCAATTTTTTTTTTTTTTTTTTTTTTTTTTTTTTTATATCAGTCAGATCCTTAAATGCCCACCTGGCAGCATCTAAGCCAGATTTATTCCTGGACCAGAAGTAATGCCTTAAATTCCTTTATGCTATCCTTTAAGTTTTGAAAGACCGATTAATTCTTTTATGCTTTGCAGAGGCAAAGGAGATTACAAAACCTCTAAGAAATGCTTTTGCAGCAGTCTTCTAGGATGAAGACTGGTAGCTGTCACTAACATTTCTGTCTCAGTAAGCAGTTCAAAGTCTGTTTCTTAAACAAAATCTGAAATGGAGGTCATTTTTGTCGTCCAGAACTTCTCAGTCTCTGGAGATGAGACTTGAACAGAAATAGCTGGAGCTATAGCAGTACTGGTAGTGGAAAAAAGCTACTAGTTTCAGCAGAAAGCCTGCAGATCCTTTAAAAGTTTTCTAGAAATACCTGTGAGAAGAAGAGAAATGAGGATGCCTATATTGCGTGTTGTCTAATTGCAAGGAATATCTGAAGTGAATTCAAAAGCACTCGTTAGATTCCAGAAGAAAAGTAAACCTAAGATGGGGATAATCTGGAGATAGGATAACACTGAGCAGCTGGAAGGCTGCAGGAAAATATGCTAATCTGTTTGATCTACTTGGGGCATCTCTGCTTTAAACTGAGCCAAGACTGAGTCTGTGTGTACTACATGCATGTGGCGTTCAGGATTTTACCTCAACTAATTGCTTGCATAAACTAAGACAAATGTTTTCTTCAGTTTTAGCAACTGTTTTACGTCACCCAGAAGCCCATCACTACCTGGAGAGCTAGTGCATCAGTGTGACCTTGGTCCACCTGTGATTTGAAAGAGACTGCTGTCCAGGTGTTCTTTACGACTCCTGTGGATATCAATTGTATCAGTACTTCTTGGGAAATAACAGAGAACAGAAAAAAAATGGGTGAAAATACTGACCTTTGTTTCAGTGGCAAGTTGACGTGAATATGTTGTACCTATACTGATCACCCTTGTAGAATAATGTTAGCTACAATCAGTGTTAACTACACATAGTTTGTTTATATAGAGCTTATATAGAGTTTATATATGTTTGTTTATATAGAGGTTTATATAGAGTAAAAGCAATTGCTAATGAAGGAAAAAAGAAAGCAAACCTTGAAAATGAAAACAATCCTAACTGCTATCGAACAGGACAGTGTTTATAGTCAAAAGTGAAGATCTTTGAACAATCAGAAGGGAAGATAATTAGTTCTAAAACCTTGTTCATTATTTTCTGTGAGTTGTTACACTGTCATCTATCCAAAAGAAACACCAGTAATCCCTCAGAAACACAGCCAACCATTACTGAACTAGAATGACAGGAAAAATCTTAGTTTTGCTTTACTATCCCTCTTCTCAACTTCATTCAAGAACATGTCTCAAAACTCCAGTCATAAACAGTTTTAACAGTCCTACTGAAAGAACTGAGATAAGATACATTTTATTCTGGACTCTTATTGAGCAGCAGTAACCGCCATTTGTCACAAATGCAGTACGGAGCAGACCAACCCTATCCAAAGATCACAATAACTAATTTTAAATACCTGTCAAAGAAGAGAGATGGAACATAAAAGTAATCATAACCTGTCACTGAATACAAACCAACGCAACCATGTTAAGATGCAGATTTGATACAGGTATCATTGCAAGATGTGAGAAGTATAATATCAGTAAGAACTGCAACATATACTAGATATTACTTGATATTTAAAAACCATATAACAAAGTCACAGGCGAGAAAGCAAGCTACCAAATCTGTGCTATACTGTGGGATAAATTTATGTAACTAACCTATAGCTCTAAACCTGAGCAGAAAGGCTGCTTGATGTTGCTGCTGTCAGTTAATAAAAACATTAAAATGAATCATCTGCACATTCCCTGAACCTTTTACAGAAAATATCAGACAGTAAGTGCTTTCTGTCTGATTAAGGCATATACTCCGTACACAGAACACCTGCGTATGTTCCTTAGTCTTTAGGAACTGATCTAAGCAGGAAAACATTCATAAATGTCCAAATTTCTCAGAATACACCTTTTATTTTTTTTTTTCCAGTTAGGAAATGAAATTTTGAAATATCTGTATATACATATCTATATACACACACATATATATTTTTGCTGTGGTCTCATTGCTCAAGTTCACAGCATATGCTTTGATTTTATCTTGTACAGTGGTCTGCTGTAAAAAAGATCTTGGTCTTTTGTCATTTGATTAGGAATTTAGACTCTGCAAACTCAGACTCAATCAATTGTAGTTTGGCTTTGGTTGTACTGTGGACCTAATTAAACTCCACTTCCTGGATTCTACCAACACTATGCAGATATCTAAATGCTGAATTTCATGTGATCAAAGTTTTCTTGAACTGAATTACTTATCATTGGGACTTCAAATGGAATCTCTGGCCCTTGTGACAATAGGAAAAGCCATCATATTTTTCTCAACAATTACCAGCATTTATAAATTGCTGGGAACCTAGCTGACAATTAAAGGGTGTAAACAATGAAAACAAGCAAAGCAAACAAGAAAAATAAACAAAACAATAAAATCTTAACAAAAAGGGTTCTAAATCAAGTATGCTTAAGCACAAAGGAACATATAGATTTTTTAAGGAGTGTATTGACACCCCACATACCAGCTCTGCCCTCTCCTGATGTGCCATAGAGAGGGACTGCAGTGCAGTCATGCAGGATAAAGCTTACCTCCTCACCAGCCTTGTGGGGTTTGTGTAATAATTCTCATTTCACCCCTTTCTTCAGAATTCTGTAGGAGCTTCTCTATTTAAACTGCCAAAATTGGCCAACCAACAGAGCTGAGCATTTTCTAACCACCTCTACCTTTGCAGTCCTCCCGTGAACACATGTCCTAGTCCAGGCAGCATAACTGTGTGGTACTATAAGCTGTGGTGGATCATTTTTCCCTGGCTAAATAGCTGCCTTTTATCGGGTATGACTATTTAATCAGCAGAGGGCAGAAGTGCTTAGCAAAATCACAGTACGAAATGCTAAAGCTTAATTTTGATATTCGTTCTGATTGAAAAATAATTTTGTGTCATAATATAAATCAATGACTAAAAAGTTTTTTTCATTTTGCTTCATACTAATGGAAGAATATACTCTACATTCTTTTTGATTTAAAGAACTGTGAACCAGATATTGCATATAGAGAGCTTGTCTGTTTTTGAGACGAGGGCACTCAGTTCATTAGCTGTACCATGTAGAATTTTAATCACCACAGATATGTTGGTTTGCAGTTTGATGCATGGCCTCCATAGCTTTGCTGCCAAAAGTTAACTAAAAAGCCTTGCTTTGGGTGGCATTTTGCATGCATATAACATTACAGGATAACATACACCAGAAAAACGTAAGTTGCTGCTGAAATCTATTCTGAAGTTGGTAATTGAGGTTGCAATGCAAAGGGGATATGCAGGGCTCACCAAGACCAGAGCTTTCCATCATCTCACTGGGAAAAAAAGTGTCAGTCTGAATCTTTGGCATTTTGACTTAGATTGTTTATGCACGGACGGGATTAAATGCAAGCGTAGTTAAATGAACATATATATGTTACTGTGTCATTGTATAACAATATATTTGCCATGTTACTCCAGGCATCTTGGAAATGCAGAATTGTGTTGGTTTTACACTGTTTTGTGCTTTTTGGGAGCAGGAAGGGGAAGAAGAGTAGAAGAAAATGTTAGATAAAGGAAAACAAGTCAGTTCCTACATGGTTACAAACTTTACAGTCAGTGATACAGTTCTGAAGTGCTGACATCCGTACTGTTCTTCACAGGTTTTTTTTTTTTTAAAAAAAGAAGTATTTGGTGGATTATTTAGTGAGTTGCTAAATATTCAAACTCCAAGGTGTGATTTTTTTATTTGGGCTTCTATTTCTCCTGGACAGAAAAGGAAGTGCCATAGTTCATCAAAAGGAAATGTCAGATGATCTGAAAATCACCTGACCTCTTTTATTGTCTTTCTTTATTTTTTCTTAAAAAAAAAAAAAAAGAAAGACAAAAAAGAAAAGCAAGAAAGAAAAAAAATACTGACAAAGATGTCATTCAGACTCAGAGAAGTTATTCTGTTTTTTCATGGGAAAGGGAAATCACAATACAGGGCTCCTACAAATAGACTGCATGTTCTCTCTACCAAAGCGCTTCTTACAGGTATAACCCTAATACTGTGGGCAACGTAGACAGCTGTAACAAATCCAATCATTTTGAAATTCTGCAGTTTGAATCTGACATGATGAATCTGCTAAAAAACAAAACAAAAACAAAAGAAAAAAACACGATAGGGGTATCAACATGGGATCTGTTTAGACCCAGTTCTGCTGTCAGCTTTGCAGAGCAAACTACAAGGTTCCTATAGAGCAGCCGTTGAAATTACAGCATAATGTGCATTTCTATGACAGTTTTCTCCAGTCACCTGATGTTCTCTTTCCCTTCTCTATCAGAATCCCTGTTATCTTGCCTACCCAATAAAATTTTTGATATCCTAATTACCTTATAACTATTACAAATATTTACCTCTTCTTTGACTCTATCTACTCTACAGAAAATGGATAAAGAAAATGGAATTATTCATTAGTAACAGAAGCATTTATTTACATAATTCCTACTCTTTCCCTTTGTGTACCATCAGATGTTCTTGCATTCCATGGAAAGTGGAAAGTGCTGGATAATATACTCTGTCTTTCACATTGTTTTGGGTCTGTTCACTTTCACATTTTATTTCAGATTCATGTATACATCAAGGTCAGTACTCACATACATACATTTATCTTACTGAAACTGACAATAATAATAGGACAGAATAAAAAAAGGGATACATTAATTCATGATTATTCCAGAGTAAGGCCACATAATCAGGCAGTTATGGATGAGAAAAGAAAATCCATAGATTCATAACTCACCTGCATTGCCATTATATTTTTCTGGTATTGTATCTCAAAAGTAAAGCATTTTTAGTGCTGTCATACTTTAGTACAGCCAGCACATCCTAGAAGTGAATTTTGAAAAGAATTGAAAAAAGAAATTTCTGTTTTTCAAAGGTAAAAATCACCATGTAAATTGATCGCTAAATATTTTAGTGGACTTTTTCAAGTCCACGAGATGCTTAGATTGATTTCTATGATTTTCCCACAAAATAATCTGTAGCATGATATATTCTGATAGATCACTTTGCAGTCCTTCACAGTGACAGAGAGAGTGCGGTGTGGGCTACCAGCTCTGCCCCCCAGTGATAAGCTGCTTCCCATCCACCACAATGTCAGCATTTGTACCTGGAGGTTCCGATGTTCTTCCCACCCCAATTAAGTCACAACAACTAATTGCTTGGTTAGCCCCTCAAGTGTCTAAAGATATTTGAAGACTTGTCTGTAAGAGGCTTTGAAGACTCAATACTATTTTCAAAACTGACAATTATACTGGAATCTAGGTTCCTTGGGCACGCAGTAAGAGAAGGCATAAAGACTGACATCATAAAATATGGAAGGGAAAATAAAGAAGAATGTCTGAAAGTTTGACAGTATTTTTCACTACTATATTTTAAAACTAAGCAGGCCACAACAGGGGAATAGGGAGCCTGGGGAGTGAATGTCTCCTCAAAGTGAATGATATTATTTTCTCCAGAAAGATCTGATCTCCTGAGTTCAAGTTCAAATACCTTTTTGCTTTTACTTTATAAACAGGGAATATGCACTTGTCATATTTAAAATTCATATGAAGTTGTAATTAGGTCCTCCTCCTGTCCTCTCAATTTGAATGTTAATAGATGTATTTCTCAGTTTTGGTACGTGCTTTCCCTGCTTGTTTTCATGCATACCAATTTGCTCATACACATACACTGCTGAAAACATTAGAATTGGAAGAAATATGTCCACCTACAAGCAGGACCCACTCCCACTTCTCTGCAAGGTGTCCTGTTCTCCTCCCACTCACTCACTATTGCAGCATGTGCATAAAGAGAAAGGGAATGGTCTGTCACAGCAGAAAATTATTAGTACTGATCATAAAATAATTGCTCTGGAACAGACACTGGTGGTGTAAACTTTCCATGAGGACCAAATAGTTGCAGCCATTGTCTCTGATAACACAGGAGTTCCAACACAGTGCTGAGAATTACCTTGTAAAAGCAGAGTATTTGTGTAGTTTTTACTTCTATATAGTAAAGTGATTTCAATTCCTTAGAATTACTTTACTTTTTCATTGCTTTTACACTTGGGACCTATCACAATCAGTGTAAGACACTTTGAAAAAAAGCATGCCAAATTTCCTGTGTAACAATATTATTTGCACAACAAAGTGCTAATCACTGACATTTCGGCAGACTCACTGAAATCATTTGATGTAATTGGCTTCCACTGGTACAAGAGAAAGTATGATTCAAAACTCTTTATTTTTGGTAACTCCACTCCAGAAGAAAGCATAGGTTTCTTTACATAACATAAGATGTGACAGCATAGCATTAAACACTGAAACAATACTTTTGTAAAATGAGGAAAAATTCTCTTCTGCTATATCAACATTATGAACAAATACTCATTTGAACATTTTGTGAGTTAGCAACTGTCTTATCATCTTACATCCCAATCAATGCCTTAAATCCTGTCAAGTCTCAATATATACACACAGATAAATATTGTACAAATATTGCATAATATTGTACATCCTTAAATGTACAGTGATTGGCATACATTCATTTGAAAACCTATCATTTTAATGCTAAGTTATGCAATCTTTTTCCTCAGACCAGGAATCCATGTAAAGATCTAGATAAACCAAGTCAAACTTGATATTATAAGATGTGGCAGGTTAGTACTGGCTAGCTGCCATAGGTCCATCCAACGAGTCTCTCACTTCCCCTTCTCAACAAGATGGGATAAGAAACTAATTAAAAAACTATGTGGGTTACTTAACATCACAAACAGAACAAAGTTGGAGAATATTAAGATAATTAAACAAAGGAAATACCTGAAGAAATGTTCCAGCCACCCTCCCAGTTTTTCCCAAGGACCTTAGGGAGCTGGCTGAGGTGATTATTGAGCCACTCTCCATCATATTTGAAAAGTTGTGACTGTCAGGCAAAATCCCTAGTGACTGGAAAAGGGGAAACATTACTCCCAGTTACAAGAAAGGGAGGAAGGAGGACCTGGGGAACCACAGGCCAGTGAACCTTATCTCTGTGCCCGGGAAGATCACAGAAGAGATCCTTCTGGAAGACACATTAAGGCACATGAAGGATGAGCAGATGACCCAAGTCAGTCAGTATGGCTTCTCTAAGGGAAGGTCATTTCTGATCAATCTGCTGGCCTACTGTGATGCAGTAATGACATCAAAGGGACAAAGGGAAGGCAGCTGATATAATCTGCCTGGACTTCTGTAAGATCTTTAACACTGTCCCACATCACATCCATGCCTATAAATTTAGATTAGATGTCGGGGGAAGTTTTTTACTGAGTGGTGAGGTGCGGGAACAGGTTGCTCAGACAGTTTGTGGATGCCCCATCCCTGGAGGTGTTTAAGGCTGGGTTGGATGTACATGTACTTGATCTAGAGGCTGACAACCAGAAATAAAAAAGAAAAGAAAAAAAAGAAAAAAAAAAAGGAAAAAAAGGAACAGCAGTAAATATGAGGGAAATAACTTGCCTCTGGGATTCATGGCCATATATTCTCCTGTGTCTAACTCACTTCTGTCTTTCTTTGTACCAAAAATACACAGTCTGTGTCTTGCTATAAAGAATTACTATTTCTCCTTGACATTTGAGTGTCCAAGTCATAATTGCACACATTAACATGGATACCGACCACTCTGTTTCTAAGATATACTCCATAAATAGATACCCCTCAAAAAGATGTAATTACCAAAAGAGGAAGACTGAAAAAAACATCTTGTGTGTTGTCAAAGCTCCTTCTTTTTTTTCTGTAGCACCTTAAGTTTTGTTGTTTTTTTTTATATTTTTGTGTAAGCTGAGCTCAATTTCATTGAAAGGGAGGCTACATCACCATCTAACAAATAGGTGACTATAGATTTCCAAGTCTAGGTAAAGTACTATTAATTTTTATGCACATCTACATTGTGGAAAAAATGACAGAAGAAGATGAAAACATTTGCAACTTATAAACCAAAAATAAATAATTCAAAGTCATCTGAACGGTTATGTATTTCTTTTATATTACAGAGGTATGACACATTCTCAAGAGTACTCTTCCAGCTTCCATCAATTTGTTTTGTCCAGTTTGTGTTTCTAAGTCCAGCTTTCTTTTATTCCAATTTTCATCTTCAAATACTGTTGTCATAATCTTTCATGTTTCACTAAATTCGAAGAAATGTGTGATTAATCTCTTGCCACTGCTGCTAAAAGCTGTCAAATTATACATCTGTGGTTTGACGTTATCAAATGAAAGATAATCATTAGAATCATTTATTTCTGTAATGCACTGAGGGCTGCACAAAAGGGGAGAGAGAAATACCAGACAAGCAAACAGCAAGAAGCCCAGTAATACTGAAGTGACTTATTCAGTCCTTCACTCTTTGTCAATTCAAAACTTCCAGTTTAAGTCATGATGGAAAACTCAGTTTGAATAGTGTGGGGCTCTTACCACTGCAAGATGGAAACCTAGGCAAGGAAAAAAAAAAATCAGATTCCAAAATTCATTTTGTATAGGTTACTCCTATGATGTACTAGGTTAGCGTTGTAAAGAAGCTTAGCATCATAAAGAAGATCCCTTTGATTTATATCCCCTCAAAATCTAATTCATGTGTGTGCTAAAACTTGAGATATATTCTGATAAAGAAAAGTTACTTTTTATCTTCAGGCAGTGAGATGGCTCCGTTATCAATAACTACAATCACTTAGAGCACCCAGGATTCTTTGGATGTTAGCTTCATAGCAAGCAGTTATCTTACAGAGTTTTGTCCAACTCTTCAGCTTTTCTTTCCATCAAGGCAGGGGATGTTTATTCAGATATTCATTTGGTTAGAAGAAAAACATGTATTTCAATGATAAAATATCTAGCATTTGGCTCACCATTTAGCAGTAAAATATTCAACATTCAGTTAACCTTCTCTTTGCAGGTCAATCGAAGGAACCAAGAAATGCAGATAAACATTAAAACTGAGAATTAGTTCAGTATATCTCCTTGTGATGTTTAATTTCAAAGATCGGAGTATATCATCTGCCATCAAATAATAGGGGCAGGGTACTTTTTTGAGGTACTTTCAGAAAGTAAATTGGTTATTCCTGTGGTATAGGATTGGGATTGTAGATTTCTCAGTTTTTGCATATTTAGGGTCGTTACTTGCTTTTGGATAGAGTAGCCCAGTTATTTATCAAAGCAAATCTTTCTGTGCTTTATTATTATTATTATTATTATTATTATTATTATTATTATTATTATTATTGTTTTGTTTTGTTTTATTTGGATGCTTTTTGGTCTCTATAGCAACACCTACTGTGAAAAGCCAGCACATCACTGAGCTATATCTATAAGCTCACACTGGGAAGTGCCTGTGTCACTGGTCCAGACGACACTGATATAAAGTCCATTAGAATTTTCTGCATTCAGATCCATTGAAATGGTGTGCAGATCTAAAAATAAATAAATAAATGATAATAAAAAAGTCATACTGATACTATGTTATGCATCCTCAGTAAGAAACACAGATTGTCTATATATATACATGCATATATATATATATAGCAAAACATACCCAAGCCTCAGCAAACTCACCGCTCTTGAAAAGAGAAAACTAAAATTCAAATGAGTTATGCGTTATTGGTATAATGAAGTACACTCTCTAACTTATTACATATTTTCCTTGTGATGCAGTGCTAGTACCTCTTCTTGACTTTCCTTGGTTACTGCAGAGAAAAGTTGTTGGTATCTGGGGAGTGGAGTGTATATACGTCCTTATGCCAAGCTGCTGACCATTTCAAGCCTTACAGATATGTCTGTGTAAATATTAAAGCAACTGCATCTGCTGTTAGAGGTATTCTACAGAGGCGACTATCCAACAGCACCAAGGTTCCTTTTTATGGCAGCACCTGTTATATCAGGAGAAAATGAAAAGAAATTGCCCTTCACTGTATCATAGTTTCCAGAGATTTGACATATTGACCAGGAGAACAAGCCATTAACTCCTCAACAGCATCTGCACATCAGCTGAAAATTCACTACTGTTTTTGTCCACTTCCACGAGATTCAGAATTTCCAAAGGTAGAATTGACAACTCAGAAAATTCATGCTTTTTCTTGCTGAAACAAACAAACAAACAAACAAACAAGACATTCCAAAAATACAGTGCAGGAGTATACTCTTTGTATATTCTTCTTTCTTACAATAATTTAGGAGTCATCATCATCCATTATCAAAATCCTGCCATTTCACCCTAAAAGATTCTGTGCATTAAACAGTAATTATATGATGGGTTTTTTCTGTACCAACAGGAAACAGGACAGGTTAAATTCAATTTGAAGAGTATGCATTCCATTTGTTGTTTGCATTTATTCACAGAGATTTAAATGTACCTATCGTCCATACTCTGAGGACATGCATAACATATAAGCAAGAATTCATGATATGGATGCCATGAGAACTGTCTGAGGCACAAGTGACTAATACAAGCTATTCTTATTTCCGTTTTCACAGATGTTTTGTGCAAAAAATCTGTGAAAATAGTTCAGTAATCCATTGAAAAATTACAGTGGTATCTGTAAGCAATGGACAATGCACCATATGCAGAGACATTTTCCACTGGGAACATTTTTAAGCATTTTGCTTGAAATTACTATACAGCATAAACCAGACATAACAACAAATATATGATGATGGATGCTATATAAGTATATCCCAGGGCACTTAAATTCAAAGTTCACTTAAAGGACCATCACAGAAAAATCCTGTAATCCCAAATTCAGAAAGAGAATTGAATGTAGCCTTATTAGTGGAGAAGGCTCACAGATGAAATCTGTCTAGTTTTACCACTCTGGTTATGCAAAATAGCCATAAATACATATGAATGGTGGGTGAAAGTTCCCTTTAATTAGGACAGGAATTCAGAAAAGTCAGAACAAACTATCAGTTTCATACTTGTGACCGCAAGTTCTTTCAACTTCATGAAGTATAGTGTAGCTTGCTTGGGATGAAGGTTTGAATACACGAAGCTTCTAATGGTACACAAAAATTAGCACTGCTAATTAAAGTAAAAAGGAAGTCTTCATTTCTGACTCAGAATTGGAGAAAATGGAGTACAGAAAAAGTTATTTCCATTTGTGACAAGCACTTCGGATCAACTGCAGACTCCTAGAGACCCAACAATAGCGATCTTCATATTCTTGCACAGATTTTTCTAATCCTACATGCAGCATCCTAAGAATTCTCCAGTTTTACTCAACATAGCTACAATTCACTGAGTCTTATCTTCTGCAAAACATGCAATTAGCTAGGCATTGCCACAAGTCAAGATTTCCAAAGCAAACACTTTCACCTTACTAAATGCCAGAGCAGGAAAAAGAATAAATTGTATAGTCAGTATTAACTATTACCCATGTATTTTCATAGCCTTCCATGATAGCTTCTGATACAAAAATAAAAATATATTGTCTCTAACAGGGAAAGACAGACAAAGACTGCACTGTGACACAGGAAAGTGATACGTTTCTAAAGATGCACGTAAGTTTTATACATATAAATCTGTGAGTATGGATACAAATAGCAAAGAATGACACAACAAATTGTTTTGCATGTTCTAGTACAATTCAGAAACTACCTCATCATTCACTTGCCTTCTCCTGGAATAACATACTTTGAATTAATGGGTGGAACGTGATGCTACCCTCAGCCATCACTGGAATAAAGTACATGTTAGGTCAGTAATTATGAAATAATAACTTATATCAGAGCTTCTGAATCCAAGCTAGTGTTCTGGAAACACTAGTTGTGCTAGGAGCACAAGCTGATTGCTTAGAGGATCACACAGTACAGACGAGAAGATTTCAAGAGACGTTCACAAGGCCAGAGTGTATTTCCAGTGTTAACTTTTCCATTGAAAGAGAATGTAGCCTCAACAAATGTTACTAAATAGAGTAATTATCCCATGGAATCTGGCCTCTGTCCTTCTACAGACTGTGCAAGGCAGATCAAGGTTCAGTGAATATTGCCCTGACCCCATGTCAGTTACGACTTCGGTGGCTAACCTTTTGTTTCCAATTTTAGTATGCGTCAGTCCATGTCACGCATTGATTTCAGAGTATAGAAATATGAGAAAGACTGATGTATCTCTTCAGTGGTACAAAGCAATACATACAAACTAAATGAAGAGAGACAGACAAAGTGCACAATGTATCCCTATAGTCTATTTTGTAGAACTAGCACCGGTCGGTTTACTGAAGGGAACCACTGTATTCTCTGATGATTTTAGTGACTACTTGACTCTTCGAAATACATTTTCAGGCCTTTTTTTCGCTAAGAGTTTGATGAAAAAATTCTTATGTTAATGTTTGAAAGATGAAGCTACATGCCTGGGAAATCCTGCTTCCTTTGTGATAGACCAAGGCAGGATGTCTACTATAATCATTTCTTCTGCACAATTATTTAGAATCTGCAGTTTTTAGAGACTTTGAAGACAATTTTTCCTCATGACTCTCCTCTGGAATAGCTCCGAAGGATCCATATCTTTCTTATTCTAGGAGCCTCAGATTTGAATGCAGTACTCTAGGTAGGGTGTCATGAGAATGGAGTAGTGCAGAAAATCACTTCCCTCATGCTTCTTCTGGTTCAACCCAGGCTATGGTTAACTTTCTGGGCTGCAAGTTCATGTTGGCAGCTCACAGTCTGTTTCTCATTAACATTGTCAAGCCCTTCTCCTCGGAACTCAAATCATTCTCTACTAAGACAGTTTTTTTTGTGTTTTTTTTTTGTTTTGTTTTGTTTTGTTGTTTGTTTTTTTTTGTGGTTGGTTTTTTGTGTTTTTTGTTTGTTTGTTTGTTTTTGCCTGGGATTGCCCTGATCCAAGTACAGTATCTTGCACTTGACCTTGCTGAACTTCATTCTTAGGCTTGCTTCAGGCTCTGAGCAACCTAATCTAGCTGTAGATGGCTCGATTCATTGGAGCTTTTTAGATTTCCTTCAGGGGTCCTTTCCAAGTCAAATGATTCTGACTCTGATTCATGAGGTTCACATGAGCCCTCCTCTGAGTCCCACTATCATGTCACTGACAAAGACATTAAGTAGTATTTTTTCTTTATAATTCTTATAATAAAGGCTTATTTCATTAAAAATAAATTTTATAGGGTGCAGTTCTGTATTACAGGAAACAACATCTTTTTTTTTTTTTTTTTTTTTTTACATTCCACATACTGTTAGTCACAGCAGAGGGAATGTATAATTCTTCCTTTAAGAAGAAATTTTAAGAAAAGTCTTGACCATATTCACATGTGTGTGAAATAAGAATTTATAAAAACTTAAGAAGATAGGCTTTTCAGTGTATTAATTTTTCAGTCTGCTAATGTTAACTAATATGAGATTTACAACCCTATGTATGAGAAATGAATCCTTTTTCTCTCTAAAACCTTCCCAACCATAAAACGTGTGTAGATTCCTTCCTTCAGCAATTGCTTACTACCTGAATTGGTAACGCTAGGACTAGAGTCCTGGAACCCACATAAAGACTTCCTGTCATTTTTAAGTATGTATCTATTTATAGATTACAGCTAGGAAAAGAGTGAAGAAACAGATAACCATTCATAGAATCATAGATGCAGATGAGTTGGAAGACACCCTTAAACATTGTCTAGTCCAACTCCTCTGCAATGAACAAGGACATCTACAACTAGATCATGTTGCTCATTCATGCATGTGTAGAAATCAAATAGAATGAATCTATATTTACATGATATAAACTATCATAAAAACTCTCTCTCTATCACACACACACACACACACGAGCTGTATAAATTTCTGAGGGGATTGCTTCATAATCATTGACACAACACACACAACTATCCAGTATTATCAAAGGAGCCCTCTGAAGAAACAACTGCTTTCATGTTGCTGTGTGGCTTGCTTTTTTTAGGCTGCAAATATGGTTGGTGAGTTCTTCCCTGAGTACCAACAAACCCCAAGTTATCTTAGAGGAATAAAAGATGAGATCACAGAGATCATGTTAACTCTGGTTCAAATTTACTATCGTAAATGATCAGCCACACAGATACGCTAAAGCAGAAAAAAAAACAGAAGCAGTCTTTGTGCTTATTTGTCTTTCAGACAAAGCCAAAGATGTATTTTTAAGCATGTTCTGTATGAGGAGTTGGAAGAATACATTTAGAAAATGTGTGAGTAGTGATATAAACCATTAATCTTTGTTCAGCATGAAAGGGAATGAAATCAAATCATACTACGTGAGCCATGTCCTGCTCAGCTAACTCTCATGAGGAGTTATAGCACCAGTGTAAGCACAGACTTTAACTGGAATCCATCAGAATGAGTAAGCAGGGTTTACCTAAAAAGATAAAAATCAGACAGCTAGGTAACAACCTGCACTAAAATTCCAATTCAGTGTAAGTTTCTTGTTCTTTGACAAAATCCAGATTTGAATGTTGGAAAGGCTGCTTTCCAGCATGAACTATTAGTGACATGAAAAAAATTTAAATAAGTTGCAAGAAAATTACTCATTTTCCATAGCCATTACCATTTTGGTGGCAGTTTTTATGTAAGTGGTTGTTATCAATATAGTACTTAACAACTTTTGGGTAGGTACTCACATATTAAGTAAATTCCATTCCTTTCTTCTCATTTGCACATTAACTTTTAAATTTCTGTCTCTAAACTGACATGAAATATCTGATGAATATTTTTATACATCTGTTTCTTTCCTTCTCGGAAGTTAAAATAGTATGGTGGTGGGCAACATGGTTTAAGGCAAAGAACCTTCTTGGGTAGAAGACCACATGTTTTGAGGCGGATAGAAATCTGCTTTCACTTGCCTGTGTTGCACAGGATGCCAATGTGTTTATGGTCAGAAAAATGCCAAGTAAATTGTTCCTGAGGCTGTGTTATGTTTGACACCTTCGGAAGGTAATAAGTTATATATATATATTTCAACAACTACAGCTGTTAGTAGGTGTTTTTCATTTCCCTGGTTTTTCAGTTCTGTGATTACTCTGTATCTGTTCAATATGTCATGCATACTGCAAGATAATGAATAAAAATCAAAGGTAAGTATGTTGACTGTATTGAAAAAGTTTTATAGTTATTGAGTCTTCTTCAAAACTGATATGCTATGGGGAGTCTCAGAATAGCAAATTGTTTAGGTTGGACAAGTCCCTTGATATCATCAAGTCCAACCATCAACCTAACACTGCCAATTCCACCACTAAACCATGTTTCTAAGTGCCGTGTTCACGCCTCTCTTAAAAACCTCCAGGGATGGCAAGTCCGCTGCTTTCATTGACATCTCTTTCCTGTGTCAAAATGCTCTTTCCATGAATAAATTCCAGCTGATATCCAACCTAAGCCCCTGTGGGACAACTTGAGGTCATTTCTTTATACCCTACCTATTGTTACCTGAGATAAGAGACTGATACCCACCTTGCTACAACCTCCTTTCTGAAGCCGTAGCTGTAGAGAGTAATGAGATCTCCCCTGAGCCTTCTCTTCTCCAGACTACTCGACCCCAGATCCCTCAGACGCTCCTCATAAGTTTTGTTTTCCAGTCCCTTTACCAGCTTTGTTGCTATTCTCTGAGCATGTGCCAGCAACTCAATGTGTTTCTTGCAGTGGGTGGCCCAATTGGTGTTTCTGGTTCCAATTTTTTGTAGGATATTGTAATTTTCCAGTGATAAATCCATTCACTCTCCAACTCTCTTTATGTCTGTTTTGCAAGATAGTGATGCACAAAGGTAGCAAGATATCTCTCAAAACACATAGAATTTGGCAACTGAAAAGCATCACCTGAACTGCCCTGGGAAATCTTCAGATTCCAAAATGTTAGTGTTGAGTACCTATAGTACCACATCTCTACTAACAAGAAGTCTGCTGCCTTTCTGAGAGTTTACAGAGCCTATGACTATAAATACAGTCTTAAAAATCAACGTGACAGTAAAATAATATAAACTTATGTATGAGACATGGATAGTAATAATCCATCCTGGTTGCTAATGCTATTTAACTTGAATCATGAGAACAGCTTTTCTATATTGCGAGAACAGTCTTTTGCATAATTTGAGCAGATACAGCCTGCAGGACAGGAGGTTTGCGTAAATGTAAGCTCAAGAACAGATTGAAGAGGAAGCTGTGGGCTTGTTGGCAAATTAAGGTAAGAAATTAGAATAGATGTCCTGTTTTTGAAGATAAGACAACAAAACAGATGTTTCAGTTCAAGGCAATATCAGTGAGAGCTGGTTTGGGCTATCCCTCTCTTAAAAGGTTGGAAAAGGCTAGAAATTCACAGTGAGAGTGATTAGTAGTTGACCACCCATGACCCATCCCATGACCACCAGAGACCCCCACCGTGTCTTCATAATGCACACTCAGGAGGGTGGGACAGCATGTTAATTATTTCTCTGAATTTCAGCCTGTTTTCTTGGAATGCAATGAATTTTTATACACTGTGCTTTAAATATGTAGTCATTTATCCCATTGGATATATCCCAAATGGATATACAATACTTAACCATCAGCTCAAGAATTGCTAACTTTTCCTTCCAGTCATGCTTTAAATAAACGTGATCATGACTTAACGAGAAAGAGGCTTAGGAACGTTTTTCCCTAGTAGCTATTCTCGATGAACTTTCATTTAAATAACCTGAAGATATCCAAACATTTTTTATTTTTATTTTTATTTTTATTTATTTATTTATTTATTTATTTTTACGTAGAGCAGAGGATGCTTAAGGAATACAACTAAAAACCCAAGGAAAAATTCATTCTTCTGCCTTGAATAATACATCCTCCAGAACGGCAGGATATATGTCAGTGTTGCCATAATAACACTAGTTGAACTTACTTACCCCACTGGCCTTTAACTATCACACCTATATGGAGTCATATTATGCCTATTGAATAGAAGATACAAATATCTTAAATATGAGGTCCATAATGCCTGGCAGACACAATGGCACATGGTCATTGTCCATTTTTTTTTTTTTTTTTTTTGGGGGGGGGGGGTTGTTTAGTTTTGTTAGTGGCTTTTTTGTTGTTGTTGTTTTTCTGTTTGTTTGTTTAATTTACCAAATGCCAGCATCTTCTGTTTATTTTCTCTACTGGTTCCTATAATCTTTGATTTTATTCTGTTTCTTTTTTGTAATTTTAATATTGATTACAGTTTTATTCAGAAAGAGATACTCTTTGTACGATTACTTAGAAAATCTATCATAACAGCAATTTGAAATAAAACAGGAAAAAACAAAAAAGAAAAAAAAAAAAAAAGGAGGGAGGGGAGTGGTATTTGATAATATGAATTAATATTGCCAAGTTTACGTTTCCCTCCTATCTGACTTTCATTATCAAGAATGCTTATACTTGCAGCACAAAGAAGTTCATTAAGAAGATGTGCCTGTGTATTACTAAAATGATGTTAGAAATCCAGAATTAAAAAGTAGTGTAATTTGGATGAACAAATTGCTTTAAATGCCAGATACACTGCAGTCACAATTTTACTGGCCTGTGACATGAAAGATGTTAATTAATTTATCAACACAGCAGACTGGAAGAAAACCAGTGTTAATTGTCTTCTTGGATGAGAATCAGTGACTTGTCAGTTTTAACCACATCAGCCTGCTAACACTATTTCATGCCAAGTGAAATAAATACAAGCAATATTATAAGGAATACAGCATGCCATGCACAGAATGCTTTCTTTTGAATATCTCAGTGCTGAGCCCTGTTCAAGGAGACCAGACCAATAACTCTCACACTATAGGGAATTGCCCGAGCCTGGGCTTACACCTATCCACACCTGTCTGGTTGTCTGAACACAACCCTTTCATCTTTATCTATCTGTGGAAGCAAGGCTTTAGGATTTTGAAAATGGAGACAGAAGGCTTTGCTTAGCCATAGTGCTGATAGCAGATATCTGAGAGGGAGACAGAACAGGGCTTCTCTAGAACCTGCATATTATACATGTATAGTGCTTCTGCACTAGAAGTGAAAAAAGCTTGAGAAACCAGAAAGGAAATCACTCTGTCAGTCTCCTAAGGCAAAATCAGTGTGCGTCAGATTTGCCTCTTTCTGATCCTTCAAATCTTTCTTTTCTGTGCATTTCAGAGCTTCCAGAAGCTGAAAGGGAAAACTGAACTTGTGGCCTGCTACTTTGGATGACTGGATAATGGCAATATTATTTTAATCTCTGTCAGGCTAGGTGTCAGTATGAATCAAGATATTTTGCTTCCTGTATGAATATCACAACATGTAACATTCCTTACAGATCCACTGTTTGGTCCTATGGTAACAGTCAGGGTGCTTTAGCTTTATACTCTGTGTGCAGCTGACACTGTCTCTACGGGTAATATTTCTACAGCTCTTTGTTGTTTTGGAAACAACAAATTATTCATCTTAATTACAGTCTCAGTTTGTGGGAAGTTCCCATAGATGACTTTTACTTTCCTGTCATAGAACTATCCATCAGAATTGCCTTTTGTAATTGCATTTTGACATTTACTGTGATTGGCTTTGAATACTGACTTTATTTGGTGTACTATATCTGAGCACCATCTTGATGTCAAACCTCACTGATATGCCTTATAATAAATCTTGCATAAAACTCTATCCAGAGAGAAATGTGTTAGTACTGAATCTATTAGCACTTCTGCTTGGCCCTCTAGAGAAGATCTGAGTTAATACTGAAAACATGCTTTATAAAATAATAGCAATAATTGCTTATTATAAAAATAATAATAATAAGTAACAAGCAAATGAAGCCAAACTAGGTGTCTAAAATATAAGTAAGATGTGGCACACAAATTTTAGCACAAAATTATCAAAAGTAAATCCACTCACGCAGCAAAGACAAGTTAGATGCTGTATCTTCATCCACACCAATGAACATTCATTGATTTCACTATAGCTCCAAGTGGGTAACAAAATTAGTATATGACCTCTACAATGACAACAAAAATTCTTTATCAAATTTCCATTATATTTCATATGATTTTTATTTATTTTATTTATTTACTCTTTGTTTTTTGTTTTTGTTGTTGTTTTGAAGTGACTTATAAACACATGCCTGCAAGAAGACCTCGCTGAAAAGTTTTCTGTTTTCCAATAGGAAGTATTGAGTAAATGCCAATGTCTTCAAATATCAACAAATCAGGTATATTGTGAAATGTATCTTTGCAATTACCTATAAAAGATAAGGAAAAAGAGAAAGGAGGTGTACTGACATTTGTGAGCAAAAGAATGAGTGTGCCCAAGCTGCACAAATCTAGATCCCAGATCACTTATTTTTCAGTTCAGTTATCTCCTCTGCACTTTTAACATCAATCAACACCTATCTTCTACTGTTTTTACATAGGATAATAAGAATTACATTCACAATTTTCAATAGAAAGTCTGAAGATTAATGGAAGAAGTTTACAACAGACTCCTAGCACATCTGCCGTACATAATGGGATGCCCTGCTGAAATCCTACCTAGCCAAAGCTCCATAAGTGAGGCTGAGGAGCAACTCAATCCTGTGCTCCCCCATACCGTACAGAATGGCTGCACGGCACTGATGCAGCCAAGTAGCCTTTGAGACTTCGGGTAGTATCACTGCATGGCACTGCATGTTGCCAAGGCATGTAGCACCTCAGTTCAGTAATAGATTAATTATGGTCTTTTGCAACATTCAGGGATATAAACTTGGCTCTGTTCACAGGCCCACTCCCCTCTGCTGTTGTCTAAAAGGTTGTCTGAAATAGCTTTCAGAAATACTGTCAGTAGATGTAAAGAATACTATGAAGAGATATTTTAGGTAATGTAACTAGAAAAAAAAGTAGATGAACCTGTTCGTAATTTAACTGCAAGAAAACATGTTTCAGTCCAGAAATGTGGTCAGGCTATGGCTACAACATTCCTATGGTTTAAAAGCAAAAACTGTAACTACTTTTGATGTTTTTTTACAGGGAGTATTACAGAGATGATGTTTATTTTTAAGAAACTTTATTCTTTTGAATAATCTAGAGATTTGAAAAGGGAAAAAGTCTTATATTGCTATAAAAAGGTATTCTCCGAAGTTTAAATAAAATACAGAATATATTAATACATACACACACACACATTGGAATGAGACAAGGAAATAATTTGACAATATTTTGAAAATATTTCAACACAAATTTTGACCTCTTCAACTTTTTGTTTTGTTTTGTTTTGTTTCAGCAGGAAAAAAACAAAAAAAAAGTGTTGAAATGGTAAAATTACTTCAATTGTTCTTCAATCAGAACATATCTTGGATTTATACTTTTATATCCTTACTTAATTTTCCTTTCCTTCCTGTCTTACCAATAGTGAATTGCTGGAATGTATCATAGCTATCAATGTAGATAACATCTTTTCCACCAGATCCAAATTCCCAACATACTATCACCACAGGGAATCTTAGTTTTTTATGTAAATCACCAGTGCCACACGATTACTATTGATTACTTTTATTTATCACGTTTATGCTCTTTTCCACTGTTTTGCTGGAATTCTTAATGAATATTGTCTCTATTACAAAAAGCTTGTCTGAATCTCTTACCATTGTCACTGAATAATTCTTAGCTGAAAAACAAAGATATTTTTTCCAATGAAAGACAGAACCAAGAGGTAGAAGTGTCCCAGAGAATTACTGTAGAGACAAGTGAGAAGAGAAAGACTTGTCCAAACTCTTGGTTTATCCTGTTAGAACCATTCATCAGTACAGACACAGAAACTGTGACCTTGTTTTTCCACAAAGGAGCCTTCAAAGACCATCAGAAAAGAAAAGGCAGTTCAGTGCTCCTTTTACAGCACAAAAGATTCTGTTGACCTGCTTTTATTTCTAGTCAAGATGAAGTATAACACACCTGGATGAAATTAGAACCTACTCTCATTGCCTGACCTGTACATTGAGAGTTGAAATTACAAAAGGATCTTTATTATTTTATTTTTCTGGAATTACTAATGTAGAGAATTATGTCGGTGGTGAAGTTGAGACACCTTGAGGTGGCTCCTGCCTTTCCAGTCTGGGCTGCTCCTCATCTGTATTATCTAATGAAAGATAACCATTACCAAACTTAAGGAGTCAACAATGGTAGTGATCCAGGTCTAGCTGTATGTCTCTTCTGTATTCCATGGGCTGTGGTAACTGAGGTACTTAACCACGGTGGCAACAATAGGCCTAAATGAACTCAGGTAAACCCTAAACATTCACTTTTGACTCCTGCTCAAAATGTGATTCTCATGATTCTGATAACAAAGACAGCCCGCCTTTTGAAAGCAGTACAAGTTGAGAATTCAGAGTAGGATTTAAAGATTTAAAGTCTCAAGATTTAAAGTCTCAAGACCTTTACAGTGCTTTCTCCTAGCTGACTTTTACCTCCTTTCTCACCTCCTACTATCGATATTGATTGCTCAACTGATAAAGCAATTTTGGAAAAAAAATAAAAAATAAAAAATTATCTGCTTTAGATATGTATATAGAAGCTTACCTGAAAGAAATGAAGAGTCAATGAACAAGAAAAGAAATAACAGGGGTGGGTAATGATAGGAAAGCTGCAGATACAATCAAGCTTTTACATTTTTGTCTCAGGGTAAAGTCTACTAAAATGTACTGCTTAGAAGGGAGGTTTCAATTATGTCTGCTTTGGTCTTCTCATCAGCTGAATCTGGTATCTTCTGGAAACCCAAACGAAGCAGAGGCAATTATTACAGGGAAGATATACGTGAAAGATCTGGGCTTTATCTGTTCTGCTGTGAATGTATTAGGGCTGGGGGCCTTGACTTGTGTGTTTCTGGTAGAACAGATACTTTCAAATAGAGATTGCTATCTATCCACTGTGTCCATTCCACTTACTAAACAGATACTGGGTTTTACGTCACTGAACAGTGTGGTTTCTGGCAACCTTTCCTGAAATTTCCCCAAGAGAATATGAGCCATGGAACACTCAGATAGTTCAGTAGGAAGTGAAAACTTAAATGGAGTAAACTGTCCCTGAATGATGTACAATTTGGTCAGCAGTTGCTGACTGAAACGCTCCTGCTCACTAAGTCCTAAGTAATATGATTTGCTTTAAAAAACCTTTAGAATCTTCACTGAGATAGAGCTTTAGATAAAATTTTGAATTGCCAAGAACATGTAAAATCCATTTTTTAAGCTCTTTTTCTCAGATGTCACTTATTTATTTTGTCTTGTTAACCTCAATACATAGCAAACGCTTTGTCTCTGGCTGTAAGTATAACAATTTCCTGTTATGTGCTTTGGTTTCCAGCTCTGTCATTTTCTGTACGTTTTTCTTGTCCTTTCATTCTTTTCCCCTGGAAATTCTATTTTTCACCCCATCTTCTTACTTTAAGTAAAGTATTTTGTGTCAATGTGACACTGTTACGTATCCAACACACAGCAGTACTCTAGGAGCATCTCTAAGTTTGCATTTTAAAGGACTGCAGTCAAGTGCAGTTGTATCAGACTTGCCATCTGCTCATGGCTGTAGCAGTGGATGCTGAGGCACTTCAAGGAAAATCTCCCAAATGCAAAACAAACAAACAAACAAACAAACCACCAAAAAACTGTAGACTGCATCTATTAAGAAGGATACAGCTTTTACATTTTTGTGAACACCCTGGTTTGTCTTCACATTTAGATATAAAATTTAGATATAAAAAAGATTTATTTCAAGTATGCAGTATATTTAACGTATTATCTTAACCCTTTTTTTAATTACTGAGACAAAAATATAATTAAGAGTCACATAACAGTGCAATAGGACGGAACTGACTTAATAAAATTTATTCAGAAAATTATATGTTATTATATTGCATTTTTCCAGTGAAGATGAAGATAGAAGATTTGTTTAATTTAATCAGGTTTTTTAAAAGTCAAAAATCATTTGTCTACAGTAACTAATCCACACATGCCTGGACTTAATAATGTCTGATTTCTTCAGCTCCTTAATTTGCACTTATTTCCAGCAAGCAAGCATTGCAGTGCATATATCAGTTCAAGATGCTAAATATGGTATATATGCAAGAGATTTGTCAGGGCTTATAGATAACCAAACTGTATTTGTCAAATGTGTTATAGAGGCAGGGAAAGACACACTGACACATCCAGGGACTAATTACAGTCCCTCTGTTCTCTGTTACAAATGAACTGTGATTTCTCCTTGTGAAGAGCTTCTAATAGTAACAATCTAAAGATTTTTACAGATTGCACATGTGCATTCATGCATTAATGACAGTTTGTCTAACACTGATTTGTAGTTTTTGTCAGGTTGGTCCTGTTCACCAGTCAAAAACCCACACAGCCACTTGGTCTATCTCCTCTACCCTACAGCAGGAAAGGAAGGATAACAGGATGAGCAGAAGATAACTCAAGACTCAAGAGACAATTGAATAAGGGAAGGACAGAAGGAAAAAAACAAACACAATGGCAATCATTCCCCACCTCCCAAAAGCCAACAAATTCTCACTCAGTTTCTCAACAGTGTCCACCTCTGAAAGCCTCCAAACCTCTTTTTCTCCCACTAACCTGGGCTTTAGTGCTGATCATGATGCTATGAGACATAGTGGATAGGAAAACAGACATGAGCCAGCAATGTGCCCTCACAGCCCAGAAAGCCAACCGTATCCTGGGCTGCATCAAAAGATGTGTGACCAGCAGGTTGAGGGAGGTGATCCTGCCCTTCTGCTCTGTGCTGGTGAGGCCTCACCTGGAGTACTGCATCCAGATGTGGAGTACTCAGTACAGAAGAGACATGGAGCTGTTGGAGTGCATCCAGAAAAGGGGCACAAAAATAATCCAAGGAATGGAACACCTCTCCTATGAAGAAAGGCTGGGAGAGCTGGGGCTTTTCAGCCTGGAAAAGAGAAGTCTGCAAGGTAACCTGTTAAAGGCCTTTTAGTATTTAAAGGGGAGCTACAGAAAAGAAGAGAACAGATTCTTTAGTAGGGTCTGTGGCAAAAGAACAAGGGGAAATGGTTTCAAACTCAGGGAGGGTAGATTTAGGTTAGACATAAGGAAAAAGTCTTTTGCAGTGAGGGTGATGAGGAACTGGAACAGGTTACCTGGTGTGGCGGATGCCCTGTCCCTGGAGACTTTCAAGGTAAGGCTGGACCAGGCCCTGGTCAACATGATCTAGCTGTGGTCTCCCTGTTCACTGCAGGTGAATTGGACTAGATGGCCCTCAGAGGTCCCTTCCAACTCTAAGGATTCTATGATTCTATGGAATATGTCATAGAACACCCTGTTGATAAATGCTGTTTACTTGTTCCAGCTTTTTGCTCACACTTGGTTTACTGACTGGTACTAGAGGGGAAAGGAGAGCAGAGTGGAAAGAAGTGAGCCTTGATGCTGTGCAAGCATCGAAAAAATATTGTTGCTTGACAATGATGGGATAAAGGAGGAAGAAATGGGGGAACAGTCAGTTTGCCTTCCGCATTACGTGTGATGAATCCTGATTTCCTGGAATAGCTTAACACCTGCATAACGATGGGAAGCAGTAAATGAATTCTTCAGTTCATTCTGCTTGCACATACAGCTTTGTCTTTACCTAGTAAACTGTCTTTATCTCAGTCTGCGACTTCCCACACTTTTTCCATTAACATAGTGTTAAAATGCTGAAAATAAATCTACTGTTTAATGAAACAAGAAAAGCTGCAGTTATGCCAAAGGCAGATTTTCCAGAGTCCTTCTAATCAAATAAAGCCACTTTTCTCTTGGAAGGAACTTGCTGCAGAGAAACAGGAATCTTGCAGCATTCCATCTGCAATGCTAAATCTATAGGGTGTGCCACAAAACTGGGAGCTACGTTTTCCTGCAGTAATTCCAGCAGTAGTTAATTAATATTGGAATATCCAGTCAGATCTGGTAAGTTTGAATAAATAGGATCAATACCGTGTACAGGAGATGGCAGGCACCTCTCTGAATATTCAAATATTTCAAAAAAATGCGTCCGAAAATTGAGAATATTATAGAGGCAATACTCATTATTTACCATAATGAGCACAGTCCTGGGAATCTAGCTCTCCAGCTGCTACCTACTAATTCAGGTGTCCTGTTGCATTACTGGTTAGAGTTGGACTGTTCTTTCATCAGAAGGTTAATTGAGAGACACAGCCTGTAATGTGCATAATAATAATCTAGGAAATATTATGATCAGACAGTTACATGGGTAAGAAGGATTTAATTGTAATTTAGTGTTGAAAAATGCAAGATCATCAGACAGAAGTTCAGATAATAAAGAAACACTCTCCCTCTCCTTCTTTCTTTAACAGAAATTTAAGAAAAAACACCTTTCCAAAAATACAAGTACACCTACTGAGTGGTACGTAAAGAAAATATCCTTTGGCATAAGTTTAAAACATAATAATAAAATGTAATTATTAATAACTAAACCAGTAACTGGGTAGGCAAAGATAACAAAAGAGGAGCTATTCAGTGAGACTACGTTGTCTTTGCATAGGTTATTCTTAAACTGCAGCACAGAATAGTGTTAATCCCCACAATGCTTCTAAAAATATTCACAGTTTAACTCAGTATGCAAGAACCTTGGCATCATCAGCCAAACTTGGCCCTCACTGTAGCTGTTGAACGCTTAAAAAAGCAGGTCTGATCCCTGAACTACTTTGCTTCAGTTGAACTATACCAAACAGGAAATTGCTCAACCTCAGGAATATCGTAAGGATGACTTTACCCTGCTCCTGCTACACTATCAGGGTGATGTTATAAATCCCAGAAACACAGAATGATTTCATTCGTAAGGGACTTCTGGAGGTTATTTGGCCCAATCCCCCTTCTCAAGCAGGGTCTCCTGAGCCAGTTGCCCTGAGGACACATCCAGATGGATTTTCAGTATTTCCAAGAAGGGACACTCCACAACCTCTCTGGACAACTTATTCCATTACTCTGTAAACTGCACAGTAAAGAAGATTTTCTTGATGCTCAGAGAGAATCTCCTGTGTCTCTTACTGTCATCAGGCGCCACTTAAGAGAACCTGGCTCTATAGTCTTTATGCCTTTCTTTTATGTCTTTATTTACTTTAATGATTACTCCCTCCCTTCACCACAGCACTGCTATCTTTCTGGGCTGAACACTCACAGCTCTCTCAACTTTCCTCTGTTCTCTGCTCCCTTCATCTTCTGTGGCTCTTGGCTAGATTCTCCAAAATATCTAAGTCTGTCTTGTACTGATAAGACCAGAATTGGACACAGTGCTCCAGCAGTGCCTCACCAGTGCTGAGTAGAGGGGAAAGATCACACCCTTTTATCTGCTGCTGGCTGACCTTGCCTAATGCAGTCCAAGATACTATTAGTTTTCTTTGACGCAAAGACATATTTCCAGCTTATGTTCAACTCGACCTTCACCAGAACACCTCCCAGGTCCTTTTCTGCAAAACTCCTTTCTAGATGGGTGGCCCTCAGCATGTCCTGGTGCCTGAAACTGTTCCTCCAGGTGCTGGACTTTGCAATTGTCATTGTTGAACTCCATGGAGTTTCCATCAGCCTGTCAAGGCTCCTTTGGATGACATTATGACACTGTTGTATCAGTCACTCCTCACAGTTTTGCACCATCTGCAAACATGATGATGCAAACATATACTGCTCCTTCATCCAGGTCATTAAAGAAGATATTAAACAGCACTGGAGTCAGTACTGAATCCCAAGATACACCACTAGTTACTGGACTCCAACTAAACATCATGTCACTTCACTGAACAAAGCCCTATGGACCTTGCCATTCAAATAGTTTGGCATTCACATCAATCTCTGGCCATTCAGTTCATACATCATCAAATGTAAGGATTTTATGGGGAACAGTGTCAATGGCCTTACTCAAGTCCAGGTAGATTATACTCTCTGTTCACTCCTCATTTGTCCAGCTGGTCATTTGATTGCAAAAGCTCATCAGAGTGGCCTTTCCTTGGGTGAAACCATGCTGACTCTTGGTGATTTTCTTGCTTTTCACATTCCAGGTGGTTTCTAGTATTAGCCACTCTACCACCTTCCAAGCGATCGAGGTAAGACTGATCAGCCTGTAGGACCCTGTCTCTTCATTCTTCCCTTGATTTTTGGAGTGATTTTGCTCTCCTCTAGTCTTCAAACACTTCTTTGAGTCCCCAGAGAAACAATCAACTAAGGATTATTGAGGTGGTCTTGCAATGATATCAGCCAGCTCCCTTAGCATTCATGAGTGCATCCCATCGAGACCTGTTTACTTCTGTGTGACCAGTTTGCTAAAGTATTTCTTGATCTGATCCTCTAGTCACAAATTTTATATCGTCCTTTCTTCAGCCTTTTTCTTTGGTCTCCAGAACCTGGGATACCTGAAGGCTGGTCTTACTAGGAAAGGCTGAGCTAAAGAAGGCAATCATAACCTCTTAAGATGAGCATGCTGATGCAACTTATGTGGCTCCACAGTTACCAAAAATGTACAAGATATATGTTTTCAACTGTGCTGTGGTTGTTATCAGTATTCCATGTCATAACATTATGTGGTGCACTGGGAGTTAAGGAGTTAATGATGCACTTCCACGGATTGTCAATAGTTCTGATTATTTGTCTCAGAAGAGAGGAATGAACTACAGCTCCTAGAGGACTTCACTGTTCTGTTTACGTTTTCTGTTCAGAAGGAAAGACAAAACTGACTGGTAGTCACGAGATTCTCTCTTTCTGCTCATCTTGGCTCTGTGGCCCCCTAGCCATCTTGCCTACAGCATTAGAGTACGGCCTTCAGTTTCAGACACTCTCATCCATTAGCTTCAGTTCCAAATATATCATATTATATTGTGTTATCTCACATTCTGCTATTGTATTTCATAAATAGTAAATTTAAAAAATAATGTTTTCCATTCAAGTGTCCAGTTTTCAAAAACAACAGAATCTTACTGATTTCTGAAAAAACATTAATTGCAGTAGTGTGTAGCTACCATGCAGCAATTAAAAATTAATACCCAGTAGAAGGAGACCCCTAAAAAAACTGGAGAACTCTAAAACCAATATGAGCACATGGACAGATTAATCATTCTTATTCTATAATTAATTATTCTCACTGTTTAACTAAGCATGTGTTATAATTTCATGTATTTCAAATAGTCTTTTTTTCATAAGGCTTACCATATGTTTAACATACAAGATGTAATGCCAGCTATGCATTCAGTATTAAAAAACAGCCTGTGCATTTTGAGATTTTAGAGATGTACTATGATATTTTTTTGTGTGTTTAGCCAGTGTTATGGTTTGTAGAGATAATCATATGACACCTCTCCCTCCGCACAGGAAAAGCAGAGGGGGAAATAGAAAATAATAATAATAATTATTATTATTATTATAATTATATATATATATATATATATTCAGTTGAAATAAGAGAACTAATTTATTAAAGGAATGTGAGATAATAAGGAATAATCAGGAATAATAAATCAAATGACCCAAAAATGGGAGGAGAGGATCGAGTCCTTATTGGCATGCCCACACAGCTGGCCTCCTGGAAGGGCAAAGCACTCTCTCCCATTGACTGGAACCAGAAATCATGTGGGGATTACTGGAGACTTCTGGGGATTGTAGTCTGTCCCTTGCTCAGTGTATCTTCCTCTCAGAAAGTCAGAACTCACTTGAGAATAGTTGAGAGTTCTAGTAGAGCATGACTCTGGAAGCGCAGCTCCTCGATACTGTGCTTCAGCACAGTACTCCTTGCTGCATGATATTAAGACATGGAAAACCAGGACACATAGAAAGTTATTTTTAAAAATATTGACTTATTTATTAAGCAAAGATTTACCATTTTATTTTTATTTTTATTTTATTTTTATTTTTATTTTTATTTTTATTTTTATTTTTATTTTTTTAACTGATGGAAAAGACTGGCAAAAAATAATTCCACACTAAAAAAGATACAGGATCAATGGACTGCATTTGTTTTATTTAATGTTTAGCAGTTAAAATTTTGGGAATACCTATCAAGACCACGCAGAATAAAAGTTACGTTCTCTACACTCCTTAACATCAGAAATAAAATTAAATATCAAAACATAATTAAACCCACCCAAGGTAATACTCTTCCCAGCATGAAGTGGTTTTCCAAATATGAAATCAATCCTGCTGAAGTTGATAGAAGGTAGAAGAGAGGTCATAAAGTATGCAGTATTTTAGAAAAGCACAAATCAAATCTTTTCTAGTCAGTATGTCTAGCCTTGCATATTTAGGTTGGCAAAAAATCAGTGCTATCCAGTTACTTGGAAAGAGTGCACTAAAGTATACTGAATGTCCATCTCAAAGTGATTTTTTTTTTGTTTGTTTGAGATTATATACAAAACTTCAGTGCAGTTCCCTAAAACAAGGTAAAAGAACAGCTATTCTTCATTTATACTAAATAACTGTCTTATCAATCAGAAGGAAAAAAAAATGTTATTATTTTGAAGACAGTGTTTGGTTTGTTTGTTTGTTTGTTTGTTTGTTTGTTTGTTTGTTTTTGCAGTGAAAGGATGATACCCCCGATATAGGTTTACTATTTCAGAGACTGTATCTACAAAGTCACTGAATAAGCTTAAGGTATATACACGCTCATTACAGAACAGCTAGATTCTTGCAGCTTTTTTTGGGGGGGGGAGGGTGGGTTGGGTTTTGTATCATACTACGCATGATACTGGCAGCTACAAACTGGGCGTTTCAGACATCACCATTACAATGACTTACCAGTCCAGAACATGACAAATTCTGCTGATGAAAAGTAGAGAAAGGCATCTAAGTCTCCTGCATTCCTACCACTTCATCTGTTGATGAGAAATTATATCTTTTTACAGAGGCAGGATCAAGAATATACCTACATTGGAAATAATATTCCTGCTTCTGAGAAAATACATTACATATTCCTGCATGGGATTTCACTGTAACCAGCAAAATAAACACCAGCGTAGAATGGATCAGTGTTTGGCTTACAAAGACAGAAAGAACATATCAAGGTATACAGAGGTTATATGTGTCAGCATTTTGTAAGGAAGAGTAGAAAACAGAACTCCCACAGACCAGACAAGTTGATCAAAGTTGTATTTGCCAGAGGTTTTCTTTTCTTGCTTTAGGGCAAAAAATGATTACTCTTGGATGTCAGAAATCTGTTCTACTAAGGAGAAGTGCTGTATATCCAATAGTTCTATATCATAAAAGTTTCACGTTTTTGAAGAATTTTACTGCTGATGCAAGAATGAGATTGTACATTAGACAGTCCATTAGAACACTACAACACCGTAGCTTACATGCTAGTGACTTTTGTACATGATCTTGTCAGAATAGAAGAATTTCTTCAGCTACTGATAGTGATTTTTGACAAATAAAAAATATATCTGAAATATTATTCATGCCTGAAATACCTATCAGATACTTCTGGCACCACACTCGTTCTGAAAAAGCTGTAAGTATTTCTGGTACATGGAGAGTTTTGAAGAATGAAAACTTTTTTAATGTGTTCGTTCTAAACCAGCCTCTTACTTTGCAGTCATTAGCACCCAGATTCAGATTGAGCAAAAACTTAATAAAAGGCTGAATGGGTGCCTATTGGGAAGAAAATAAAAAATAAAAAATAGTAGCTAATTAAGTAACTGTTCTTTATTTGCGTTATGCTTGAGATTTCATTGTGCTGTAACTACTCAACAAAATTTTGCAGTTTCCCGTAGGCAGCATCTTTTATTTTCACTCAACTCAAATACCTACTAGACAGCTCAGGAAGGCAGAACTGAGTGCAATAAACCTCTGTAAAAGCTGTCATTTTATAAAGTCTCTGTAATGGAAGACGTAACCACCCCTTTGAGCTAGATTGCTCTCTACTTCTCTCCACAGAAAACCCTGCTATTTTCCTGCCTTAAATGAAAGTAAACAAGTGAGCTGTCCCTATTCTTATTATTAAATTGCTCAGATGTTCATATTGCAGGAACACTGCTATATGGTTTTGTGTGAATGGAGGCAGCTTGACACTTATGTCAGACAGGGTCCACAGTGCAGTGATTTTTGGCATCTCTGGGATTCAGGCTGCTACTTGTATTCTGAAATCTCTTTCTAAACAAAACCTTGCACAAATTCTGTCAGGAGGGCATACAGTTGTCACTCTGTCTTCTGTAAATCAGTTTCTGGAGGCATGTTGAAGACTGTCTTCTGTCAGTTCACCGTTGACAGGTGATGCTTTGCTTCCATTCAGAGCCAAGAAAGCCAAAATCTGGGTCTTATGCAGCTTATGCATGAGAAATATGGGCTTCCAGTGAAGATCCTGTCAAAAAATCATGTATGTGACCTTAACATCTCCACATTCCCTGCTTGTAAAGTGGGATACTAATGCTAGCATTACTGTAAAGTTACTAGACTCCTTTTATTAACATTTGTAAAGAACTTTCAAGATTCTTGGATTGGAAAGTGCAAAAGTTTTTTTTTTAATTGCTTTAGCTGAAGTGTAGTCTCTATTACACTAGCTACTTATTTTCCAAGTCACTTGAGAGAGGAAAGTGAAAATAGAAACAGTCCACTTGCCTAAACATTACCTCTGCTCCAAACAGAGCATTATCAGCATAGAATTTCTGCATTTTAGACCACTGGGAAAAGAAAGGACAGTTTATGTCATTCATTCTGCTATTTCGACTTCTCTGCTCATGAATAGATATATGTATGGAACCACAGTCAGGCTTTCAGATCAGAGTAAGAAAAGTTTCCAGAACATTAAGATGAATTCAGCAGAACTTATTTCTAATTGAAGGATAATAAGAGAGTTTGGGCAGTTTGCAGTGAAAAATTCTGATGGCAGTATTTCATCACCACACTCACAATTAAAGGCAAAATCCAAACTCTATCAAAGGCAGTGGAATTCCACTACTATTTTCAGTAGAATATGACACAAGTGAAAAGTTTAATGCGTATATTCATTGCTAGTGAAAAGATGTAAGCCAACAAACAGATGCTTTAGCATATTAATAACTTTGAGTTTGGTTTTGGTTATACGTACAACATTATTTTCAAATTATTGGTGAAAAAGAAAACTCCAGAAATCAGATTCAAAATGGGAAATATGTTGGAATTTTGTGCTTGCCATACTATTAATACTAGGAATGAGAGTCTACTCATCTATCCTAATGGTTGAGGTCAGGGGAAAAAAAAAAAAAGCAAGACACAATTTTTGAAAAGACCTAATGAAAAAAAGGATAATGCATATTTCTATTGTTTCCAATGTTGTCTCAGAGTCGAAAATGAATGTGCAACCTGATTAATTTTTAAGCAATTTAAAAGTTAATACAGATGAGATCATCAGTGTTTTAGCCTGTTTAAATGTGAATATAAAGTACTGAAGTATAATCTGCAGTCTCTTGTTAATTATTACACGTTAGTTTTTTGTTGTAATCAGATGTGCCATTCTGGCTAATAAATCTCAGAGAAAACACAGTATTTATTTATTTAAGTATTAATTTGTCAAAACATTCTAAAAATCAGCTATCAGTTTAAAAAATAAAGTTAAAATGTTAATATACATATTTAGGGTTACAAATACGTGAGGGATGTCTGAGGGATCAGGCACAGCCAACATGGGTTCATGAAAGGCAGGTTCTGCTTGACAAACCTGATCTCCTTCTATAATGGAGTGACCCACCTGGTGAATGAGAGAAAGTCTGTCGATGCAGTCTACCTACACTTCAGCAAAGCCTTTGACACTGTTTTGCACAGTATTCTCCCACAGAAGTTGGCAGCCTGTGACTTGGATAGATACACTCCTGGCTGGGTAAAGAACAGGCTGGAGAGCCAGGCCCAGAGAGTGGTGATGAGTTAAATCCAGCCAGCAACAATCACAACTGGTATTCCCCAGGGTTCAGTACTGGGGCAAGTTCTGTTCAGTATCTTTACTGATGATCTAGACAAGGGGATTTAGGGCACCCTCAATAAGCTTGCAGATGACACCAAGATGTAAGGAAGTGTTGACCTGCCTGGGTGTAGGAAGGCCCTTCAGAAGGATCTGGACAAACTGAGGTCAATGGGATGAGGTTCAACAAGACCAGGTGCCGGGTCCAGCACTTCAACCCCAGGCAGCGCTACAGGCTTGGAGTAGAGTGGCTGGAAGACTATGTAGAAGAAATGGACCTGGGGGTGTTGGTAGACCCTTGGCTGAATGTGAGACTACATTGTGCCCAGGTGGCCAAGAAGGCCAATGGCATTCTGTCTTGTATTGTAAATAATGTAGCTAGCAGGATCAGGGAGGTGATTTTCCCTCTGCACCCAGCTCCGGTGAGGTTGCTCCTTGAGCACTGTGTTCTGTTTTGGGCCACTCACTGCAAGAGAGACAGGCCCTGGAGCGTGTCCAGAGAAGTGCAACAAAGCTGGTGAGGGTTCTGGAGCACAAGTCTAAAGAGGAGCAACTGAGAGAACTGGAATTTAGTCTGGAGGAGACTCAGGGGAGATCTTATCACTCTCTAAAACTACATGAACGGAGCTTGTTCTGAGGTTGGGGTAGGACTCTTATCCCATGTAACTAGTGATAGGATAAGAGGGAGTGGCCTCAGATTGTGCCAGGGCAGGTTCAGGTTGGATATTAGGAAACATTTCTTCTCCAAAAGAATGGTCAGTCGTTGGAACAGGCTGGCCAGGGAAGTGACTGACTCGCTCTCCCTGGAGGTGTTCAAGAAACATTTAGATGTGGTACTAAGGGACATGGTTTAGTGAGGTTATATTAGTGGTAGGTGGGTGGTTGGACTGGATGATCTTGGAGGTCTTTTCCAGTGTTGGCGATTCTACAATTCTGTGATCTTATATCAGCTACCTGAAATGTGAAACACATTAGCTATTCCTGAAATTCTTCTGTGGTGTTTTGTAAGTGAAGTATGTTATAACTCCAGAGAAGAGCTGCACATCTGGTCACTGTGAAGCATTCAACTTACAAAGTGTACAGCCTTTTGTTTGCACTTTGAAGAAGTCATACAGAGTCTGTCATGATTCTGAAATTCATTTCAGTAGGTAGGAAGTCACTAACAAACAGGAGTTTCCTAGCTATTTTCTATAGAAGTTGAGTGATGTATAAATGATGCTCTGAATAACAACACTAATTATTATATATACATATACATATACATATATATATATTTAATATGCAGTATTATGTGCATTAAGCAAAGGAATAAAAAATAACTGGAAAGATTAATAGAATAACTCAGTAGAGTTAGAAGATTGGACAAAGATAACGTTTTTTAATCCATGTCTTTTTCACAAGATTTCACAAGCTTTGGGACATAATTTTTATTTTAAAACTTACTTTGTCACAGTCTTGATAACAGGAATTTGGTGAATGCTGTTAATCATATCATGTGATTATTCATCTTCAGATGAGAACTGGCATAACAGTGCTATTCCCTAGGTCAATGATTTGAAATAAATTGTACTGATATTTTCACTTTTTCTTCTTTTTTTTCATCCTTATCCCATCTCAATAAAAATGCAAGCTTTATAAAATAGTTTCAAGAAGCTCAGTCCTGTGAATATTTAAGACTACTATCTATAATGCTTAGTATAGCAAATAAATATTTGTTTATGCAAATGCTTATGAATAAATACTATGAATAATTTTTGTGTTTGCATGCAGCTACTTGTTTTATATAACCCTCCTTAAAGGCTGAAAGTTAAATAAAAAAATGCAACGAATAAATCAATGTGGGATAACCAAGAGGTTGCAGATTATTACACTTTGGAGCTCTTGATGGTAGAATTCATTACGTGCTGGAAGAAGGAAAAATGAGATGTCTAGGGAAAGCAACTAAGTTGCTCAGAATGGACTGAGTAAGCCTCCATCAAGGCTGGAAATATACATAATTGATCCTAATTTGAGATGGGATGGTGGTCTAGATGACTGATCCCTTCACTTCACACTTCAAGCACATCTTTCTGTGATGCGGGACCAGAAGAGGGGCAGTGTGCATCCACAGACCTTCCTCATTACTACTTCTTGCTCTACAGTACGTCAGGAGGAAAAGAATAAATATAAATTCCCTATTAAAACTTCTGCTTTGAGTTATTTCTGTCATTTGACATAACAAGTTCTGAACAAACAGTCTGAGCTTACAGATGTCACAATGGTGTGAGTCTGTTAAATAGTTAGGAGTAACAGATGCAGAATTACCAACCATGGATCTGGTATTCCCTGCAGAGGTTGATGGAAGAAGACATGAATATCACAAAATAGAATTTAAATAGAGATTAAATGTGAGAGAAAAAAAATTGTTCCTAACGCTAAGCTTAATTTTTTTTTTTTGGATTGACCAGAAAAACCTTTCTATTTTTCTTTATTACCTATGTAAAAATAAAGAAACTTACTGAAAATTTTAACAGGATATGGAATTAGAATGAATGTGGGAGGCCTTCTTGGAAAAAAAAAAAAAAAAAAGGAAAAGGAAAAGAAAAGTAAAAGCATGCAGAAATCTGAAAAATATAGAGAAGCACAAAATAAATTTTCAGAAGCAGCTCAGTGGGGTGGCAGACGAGATGAACTACTGTGATTCATGGATTTTCTAATTACTAATTTCTTTTTTTCAATTACTTTATGAAAGGAAGTGAGATTATAAAAAAGAGATTTTTTAATTTTTTTATTATTATTATTTCAAAAAGCCTTTACAATATAAGGTAATTTTCAGACAGGAAGTCTGTGGCTCATTTATTCAGGAAGGTGTGAAACTGGAAATATATAAGAAAATTTTTTAACAGCTGGAAGCTGTGGAGATTAATGAGAAACAACACAAAGCTTATGGAACACATGAAAATCATATATTTCTGCTTTCTTATTTTGAACAAGAACAATGAATATAAGAAGACTGGAAAAATAGATCATGCCTTGGATGAGTTTTAAGAACTGCAGCTGGATAAAATCTGAGGTTTTAAAAATCTGTTGTACTGTGTAAAGTAACATTAGCAGATAGAAATGCAGCCCATGTCCCCCATGTTAACTGCAGCCAAGCATTTCTGAACAATTAAGTAATAATTCCAGTTTCCACTGAAATTTAAAAATGCACTTATTTAGCACAATGGCAGTGAACCAATCATAGAATCATAGAATGGTTTTTGTTGGAAGGGACCAATCAGATCATCTAATTCCAACCCACCACTATACCTACATTGCAAATTAAAAATAAAGAAAAAGAAAATTAATTTCATGTTTGACAAGACCTAAAAGGTGAGAAAATAAATAACATTATTGCCAATCATTTACCAGTCTTGGGTTATAATTTCCATCACAAATTTAACAATTCTAAGTGTGCAAATAAAAGCAAAATTTTAAAATATTTTTGTATAGACCAAATCAGAAAATCAGTACTTCCAAAAAACAATTTCTTCATTGCAAAACATTTGCATTTAAACAAAGATTTCTATGAGATTTCTATTTAACATTTCCTTAGTCTTTCATAAGTGAGTCACCAGAAAAGGGCTCCACAGAAGAGCTGCAAGATGTCTCATTTAGCAACAGCAGTCCTGCTCTGCGCAACGTAACGTTTCTTTAGCTCACCTCTTAAATTCAGGACATGAAACGGACCAGAGAAACTGAACTCAGCACCAATATGGAGGTCACTAGCAAAGTAGTATTCACCTCATGTGCATTGCAATGATAACCTTTTTAACGATTGCTGCTGCCTGTACACAAAAGAAACAGTGATTATCATTAATATTGAGGGATTTTCATTTTCAAAATATTTATTTTTACATATCTGGTTTCCAGCAGATAAGAGCTGGCAAGACATGGATTTTGCCGCACCACAGCTAAAATTATTCAACTTGCAAAAATATAGCACCGGGAGCAATATAGAGAAACCAGGTCATTCAGTGCTGCATAGGCCAAGCGCTTTAACTGATCATGTAGGAACACTTCAGGTGAAAGATATGCTGTTTAAATGTGCTTATTAATTTTAGATATCCCAAGAATAAAAAACTAATTAGAAATTTTACATACATATTGAAATTTGATTGTATGTTGTGGAACTTGGTAGCAGAGATGCAAAAATTTTATGTTACACTGGTGATATGAGCATTCACATAACCAGATTCTAAGCATTTTTGTACAGAAGTGCACAGATGTAATTACAGCTGCCAAGTATCATGGAAGTCAACATTTGACTTAAAACTTTAGAGTGCCATACATTATATGGAATACAATAAACAAACTGTTGCCATGTTGCCTTGTTGGCACAAGGAAGGTGCCTCTATTTTGAATTTAAATAGATTGCCAGGTGCTCTGAGTTTCTGTAGTTCACCAGGTATAAGTACCTGTGTCCAATATGTGAACACATATTGGGGGTTGAGTTCAGAGATACGTAGGAAACACCAGGCAACAAAAATTCATGGTTCAAGTGAATAAAAACAAGTTCTTGAGAAGAACAAGTTACTTATCTGGGATATACCTGACTGTCAATAAATTGAAAAGAACCCAGACCGTGTGTATATAACCCAACCAAGATACAGACAGTGGGTTTTCTCCATACAGCAGTCCCCTTTGGAAATGCATTTCAGAGCTAACTCTGCTGGTTATTCACAGAGCCTGTTAGGCTTACCAATATATGTTAGTTTCAGGATCTCCCAGTTTTTTTTGTTTGTTTGTTTGTTTTTTTTAAAGCAGGATAATTCTGCTGTCTTGGAGGCAGCACAGAATTGCTTACAAGCTGCTGCTTTGCAGATTATGAACCTTCTCTGTACCTACAGCACTGTTCATAACGTGGATAAATTGACTGGATAGCTGAAAGGTGACTGTACTTACTCTGGACTGCAATATTTGACCCTGGATAATGCAAGCAAGTGTAAATGTAGAAACTTCTGACCACAAAATGATTTATAAATTGAAGATTTCTACTCCCCTTTCTGCTATATGTTTTGCCATTCTGGTGAAAGGTACTAGAAATGTGCTGGTGATACAAGTATTCACTCAACAAATTTATAAGCATTTATGTGCAGAAGTACACAGACCTAATTGCAAGTGCCAAGTGTCACAGGAAATAGGAAATTCATCAGGAGGATTAGACTTCCTATTTTTTTTTTTTTCCAGTACGTAGCAGGCTTACTTATTCCTGCTTCTTTCAATTACTGTTAGATGCAACAAGTAAACCAGTAGCAAGACAGCCAGCAGCGTATTTTACATTTCTGAGTTTAAGCTTTTGTATTCTGAGGGCTTTGCTCAAATATCTCTGCTATCCAGCTATGAATCTTCTCATGTAATGTGTTTTGCCACCATCAGAGTTCTCTGAAAGATGTTTAAAAGATGCATAACATTTACATTTAGCATTTTACTGAAATTCTTCCAATATAGAACAGATAGTTCTGTACTCCCCAAAAAGACCAGCTAAGAATAGAAACTGTTCATCTGTAAATATGGATGATAGTATCCAGATAAAGAAAAACAGTCATGAATGACCTGCTTTATGAAGCATGGTTACCTACAGACAGTCACCAAATTGCTTTCTCTCTGGACAGTTATTTTCCAAAGAGCACAGTAAGGGAAAGAGTATTTTGGTTATGACTGAGGTTTTAAAGGAGCTTCAAAAAGAGAATGAATTCATTAAATTCAGTTTGTGTATTTACCTGCTAGACTGGCTTTAATTCAGTACAGCATACGCCTATGTTTTATGTTGTGTTTACTGGCTGAGAAACACTGAAAAAGCAGTTACACAGTTTGGGTAAGAGCTAAGATAGCTTCAGAGTTTAGATACTCCTTGAATTTTGAGGAGCTGATGGTTGTGTATTGTGATTCGTACTACTGTATCACAGCAAACCAGCAGCTGCTCTAAGATGCTGTTGCCAAGAACTTCACAGAACATATTCATGATGTGGAATAATGAAACAATACTCAGATGCCCCTCATGAAGTGAAATGATATTTAAAAATACTTGTGGATAAAGAATGAGAATGCTGACAGTGTAATATTCTGCTGCCCAAGATGTTTCTATTTTTGATGAATTTTCCTACCATCAGTAGGTATCAGCCTTGCAAAATGTTCTAACAACAGAGAAATAAAAACCAGTGAAGCATAGATATTCCAATCCTTTGCTTAGTGTGACACAGCATCCCTCAAATAATGTTGTGTCTCCAAGGTACTCTCTGTAGCACACAGTCCTACATTTGCAAGGAATAGAGATGCTTCATAGCTGGCTCTACCATTCAGGTGAGCAAGTTTCTCTTGCTGCCAGTAAACACAGAAAGATCTGGCAAAACTCTACAGTGTCATGAGGACAGTTTAGACCCCAGGAAAAGCATAAATGAAGGAATAAGTGTCTCACCACAAATCTGTACTCAACAGGTGGTTTTGCATGTTTTTTTTTTCTTTTCTTTTTGTATTAGAAAATATCACACCTTAAAAACTAAAGCTGTCACAGCAGCTTCTCAAAACTGAAAATGAACTCTAATTTTGATTATACAACCCCTACCAGAAGATAGATTTGAAAACTGAAACCATCCAGGCTACTGGTATGTCTGAGATTCTGGGCATATTGCTTTTAAACTCAGCCTGATCCCCTACGTCTGATCCCAAAGAAGTAGATCAGATGTTATTTATGGAGTTCTTGTTCATAAATAAATAAATAAATAAATAAAATGAACAAAAAGTAAATAAACAAATAGTAATTAATATAACAGAGCAATCACAGTTGGATATAAAGTAATTTAATTTATTTCTGTGAATATAAATGAAATCAGATTTCATTTTTGTAAGGATTACTTAAGGAAAAATATAATTATTTGTATAATATTCTAATTTGGGAAGAAGCTGTCACAATGCCTATGTACTCTTAGTTCTCCTATAAGATTCAATTGCTGCATGAACAATGCATCAATCCTTTGCTCTGAAGGATTCAAACATCATTTTACATCATGGGACTCTAGGCAAAATGGATTTCTGAAAATGAATTTATTAAGCAGTGCTTAACAGTTTATGTGATCAAGCAAAAATGTTTTATGTTTGTTGGAATAAAAGAATTTGTGGAGTACAAAAAAACACTCCTTTTTTCAGGAGTCATACTAGGCTTACAAAATCCTAAAATTTGTGTCACATTAAGCATTGAAGATTCTTACACAGAAGCAGCACATTCTTAAAAACCAGAGGAAGTTACATTTTTTTCTCTTTATATCTCCTGCTGAATGTACACCTTTGACTTTCTCAGCAGAGATCAATTTTTTTCCAATATTTCCCTTCTCAGGGATAAGTGACATGAAAGAGTTTGTAAAGGCAAAGTAAGGATATACGGTATGTCTACAGAAGTTTCTCTTACCATTCACACTCAGCCACCTCCATTTCTGAGATCTGTACCAACCACTCCTTTGTCTTTAATTAATTGCTTCATGAAGCAGATTCCTAAATTTGGTTGCAGTAACTATGACAATTCTGATAATGTGTACCTCGGTAGAGTCAGCATATCAATTGCTTTGTTCGCAAACGTTGGAAGCTTGCTTATCATTACATTTTAAGTTTTCTTACTCACTCCAGCCTCCACTGTTTGCTTACATACAACTTAGTACAATATTTCCATATCTGCTCGCTAGATTAGAGCATTAAAAAAAAATTAGGAATAGGCAGAAAATGTTATCATTCTTGTTTTTAATCCTTCCCCCGCTTCCCTCCCCTTCATCCAAAGCAGCTAATTTTGGCCCTGCCACAAAATTCTATCATGTTCTGGACAACTTTCATGACCACCTGCTGCCAACTTGTAATTAAATAATCCAGAGCATGGATTTTTTAAAAGAGTTGGCAGCTTTATACAATGGTTGTTCCACCATAAAGAGTAAACAAGCTGCATTAGAAGAACAATTACTTATCTCCCAACATTTGTCTTATTTTATACTAAATTTGTGTCATTTCAGTCACTATTCCAGAGACAGTTGAAATAGGATTTTTTGTTCTATCATGAATAAAGGTAATTTGTTAATTTTTTATTTTTTATTTTTTATTTTTTTTTACAGGTAACATGGTAATTTGTACATAATTAATTTTTATTTTCATGAGGTAAGAAGTTATAGATATATCTCACCAAAGAAAATTAATAGAATTCATAACTGATTTGAAGGAATTAGTTGTCAGCCAGATGGGAAATCTTGGGGGTAGGAAGCATGTCAAATATATCACCAGAGTGTTCAGAGAGGATCACATTTTTTAAAAGAATCTCACGCATTACTTCAAACACACATAAAATATTTTTAAATAATCAAACCACAGAACAAATTCTGAGAAACAGGAACTAATTCATAACGAACCATAAGGTGATCTTACCTACACACTAGTAAGAATTGCACAGAGAGTAAAACACTTCAGGAAGAAAAACTAAAATCAACAGAATTATCATTCTTTCTCCCTTCCAATAAAACTTCACTAACCAGTGCATCAATCAAATGAACAAAAACCAGAACTTATTGATTTGTGACTTTTTATTAGGAAGTTATTTCAGGACATAATGTGAAATCAAGCAAATTATGATCCCATGCTAAACAAAAGCAGTTACCAAAGAATTGTGTCATATTTGGCCAAATGAATAGATTATTTGTGGTATAAATATACTTCAGAATGAAATGGACAGAAGATTTGGAATGCTAGCAAAACAGACTGCTGGATTGACAGCCTTACAGCCAATCTGTTCCATATCTTAGTGTTTCAGCCAAGGATATTTCAGTATCACTCCAAAGGACTATCAAAAGGATAGAGATACTCGATACACATATGTTGAAACAATGAATAAAACTTAAACTAACCACAGTTGTACCGAATGCCCCCCAGTAAAATTTTGGAATTTTTTTTTTTTTTATACAAGCAGATTATCTTCTATAGTTTTACCCTGACATAATTGTTAAACAATTTTTTCAAAAAAATATGGGTGATACTTCCTAGTATTCAAGACTCGCGATGAATTTCCAGTTATATGACTACCCCATCAATATATTTTACTGTGACTGATATTTTACTAACCATAGAGACAAAGACAATGAATATTAAAGATCAAAAGAATGAATTTAATATTATCATTATATTCAGATAGCGTTTTATCTAGTCATTGGGAAAAGTTGAAAACAGCTTCTGTGGAAGACAGTAGTGTAATCTATGATGTATTTTGAATATACTGGATCAAGAATACAATTTAGGCATTAAAATATGTGCTTATCATGTGCTAAGACCTCCTAGGCTGAAAGCAATTTCCATATGCTGAATGCATAATAATCCCTGCAGTAATTTGGAAAGAAAGGCCACAATCACTTCAACATTCATATGTCAAGGGTACATAAAATAGAAAAGGTATAAAGGCACATAATGATCACACAAAAGCAAAAACATAGCTGATGTTGTCAAGTGGTTCTGTATGCTGCACATAATTGCTGAGCCTAAATGCGCAAACTCAAGATTAGATCTATAACAACTACTTTGGATTCAAAGATCAAATAAATTCTACTTGTCATGTATGTACCTTTTAACCACATAGTAATCCCTAGAGGACAGGATCCACAATGAGACACTGCCCAAAACTAAATATGTGACTAGATATCATTAGATTGGATTGACTGTATTTTGCATCTCCAAGAAGTGATGCACTGAAACAGGCTTGAACATGTTGAGAGCTTGCAGGTAAAAAGTCAGGACCAGACTAATAGAGGACGTTTGTGATCAAGGTCTACTACAGACTGCTTGATCAAGGAGATCATACTGATAATGCTACCTTGCTTCAACTATAGGAAGCTTTGTGCTTGCAAACTCTCATTCTAATGGAGGATTTCAATCATTCAGGTGCCTGCTGGGAAAGCAACATGCTGGGCTGCAAGCAATCCAGGAGACTCCTGGGAGTGCATTGAGGATAACTTCCTGGTCCATGTATTAAAAAAAGTTAACCAGAGGAAAAGTGTTACTGGACGTGGTACTCACCAATGCAGATGAACTCATTAAAGAGGGTAAGAGGCAGTTTGGGCTGTAGCAACTGCACCCTGGTTGAGATTGTGACCTCGAGGAATGTGGGTCTAAAAGCAAAGTCAGAATTCTGAACTTTGGGAGAGTGAACTTCCAACTGTTTAAAGAACTACTGGATGAGATCCCCATGGGAAGCTGTCCTTAGAGGCAAAGGAACATAGCTAAGCTAGCAATTCTTTAAGGATGCCTTATTGGAGCACAGAAGTTCTCCATACTACAGCGAGCGAAATCAAGAGGAGGAAGCAGGAAACCAGCATGGCAGAGATGGGACCTGCTGGTCAAACTGAGAGATAAGAAGGAAAAGTATAGGCAGTGGAAGCAGAGATGTGTGGCCTAGGAAGACAACATGGATGCTCCCTAGATGTGTGGAGATGGGATCAAGAGAGCTGGTGCACAGATGGAACTGTGCTTGGTAAGAGAGGTGAAAAATAACAGGAAAGGATTCTACAAATACACTGGTCAAAAAAGAAAGGCAATGGAGAGTACACATCCTCTGATAACTGAGAAGGAAGAATAGTCAACAGTGAATATGGGGAAGGCTGAGGTACTCAACAAATTCTCTGCTTCAGTCTTCGTAGGCATTCAGGCTTCCCACATCTCTCATGCACCTGAACCCTTTGGCAGGAGCTGGGGGAGCAAAATCTATCCTGCTGTAAGCAAAGAGCATGTTCAAGAGCAGCTTATGAGACAGTGTATACAAGTCTATAGGGAAAGATGACATGCATCCCAGGATCCTGAAGGAATAGGCTAATGTGGCTGCCAAGCTGCTCTACATCATATTTGAAAAGTCATGACTGTCAGGCAAAATTTCCTTTGACTGAAAAAGGGAAAAAATCACTTCTATTCTTAAGAGAGACAGTGTGTGCTTGCAGTCCAGAAGGCCAATGGTATCCTGGGCTACATCAAAAGAACAGTGGGTAACAGAGAAAGGGAGGGGATTGTTCCCCTCTATTCTGCCCTCCTGAGGCCTCATTTAGAGTACTGCACCCTGAAAGATGTAAAGCTGTTGGAGCAGGTCCAGAGAAGAGCCAAGAAAATGATCAGAGGGCTAGAGCATCTCTCATATAAAGACAGGCTGAGGGAGTTGGGCTTCTTCAGCCTGAAGAAAAGAAGGCACTATACAGATGTTATTGCACCCTTCGGGGGAGCTTATGAACAGGGGGGAGACCAACTTTTTACACAGTCTGATAGGGACAGGAAAAGAGGGAATGTCTTTAAACTAAAATACTGGGTAGTTAGATATTAGGAGGAATTTTTTTACTCAGAGAGTGTTGAGGCCTTGGCATGGGCGGCCCAGAGGAGCTGTGGGTGGTCCATTGCTGGAGACATTTGAGGCCAGGTTGGATGGGGCCCTGAGCAGCTGGTGGGTGGCAGCCCTGCCCATGGCAGGAAATTGAAGCTATATGATCTTTAACGTCCCTTCCAGCATAAACCATTATATGATTCTATGAAATATGCATTTTATATTGAAATAATAAAAAAGAAACAGTTAATTATAGCCTCACAGAATTGCCTGGATTAAAAAAGACTACAATGATTATCCAGTTTCAACCCTCCTGCCATAATTAGGGTTGCCAGCCACAAGACCAGGCTTCCCAGAGCCACATCCAGCCTGGCCTTGAATGCCTCCAGGGATGAGGCATCCACAACCTCCTTGGGCAACCTGATCCAGTGCATCACCGCCCTCTGTGTGAAAAAATTCCTCCTAATATTTAACGTAAACCTTCCCTGTCTCAGTTTAAAACCATTCCCCCTTGTCCTATCACTATCTACCCTCATAAACAGCCATTCTCCCTCCTGTTTATATTCTCCTTTCAAATACTGGAAGGCCACAATGAGGTCATTCTGGAGCCTACTCTTCTCCAAGCTGAATAAGCCTAGGTCCCTCAACCTTTCTTCATAGAAGAGGAGCTCCAGCCCTCTGATCATCTTAGTGGCCTTTCTCTGGACCCGCTCCAAGAGTTCCACATCTTTCTTGTGCTGGGGGCTCCAGTCCTGGATGCAGTAGTCCAGATGGGGCCTCACAAGAGCCACGTAGAGGGGGACAATCATCTCCCTCTCCCTCCTGGCCACCCCTTTTTAAATGCAGCCCAGAACAAAGTTGGCCTTCCAGGCTGCAAGCGCACGCTGCTGGCTCATGTCCAGCTTCTCGTCCACCAGGACCACCAAGTCCTTCTCTGCAGGGCTGCTCTCAAGGAGATCTTCCCCCAGTTTGTATAAATACCTGGGATTGCCCCAGTCCAAGTGCAACACCTTGTGCTTAGGCTTGTTGACCCTCATTAGTTTCACATGGGCCCAGTTCTCCAGCCTGTCCAGGTCTGTCTGGACGGCTTCCCTTCCCTTCAATGTATTCACTGCACTGCTCAGCTTGGTGTCATCTGTAAACCTGCTGAGGGTGCACTCGATGGTATTTTCTGTGTCACTGATGAAGTTGTTGAATAGCACCGGTCCCACACCGTTAAAGGCAAACATAATTCAAAAGGTTTCTATTTTTGAGTTGCAGTGAACTCTGAAGAACAAAAATTTACCCTTAAAAATTACCAGACACAGAGTACATATCAATCCAGCTTCTCTTTGAAAGATTAGATATTAAATAATTCTGTGAAATATAAGCAAAATTTACAGCTTCAAGAGCTCAGTAATATTTAAATGCCCAACCCATTGTATTAGCAGTATTTTAGTGCATTATTATATTCATGGTTCAGTCTGCTTACTGTTAGAAACACTGATATCCATGGCTGAACAAACGAACAGGAAGAAATCCTCTGTCTAGCATATATCATTCCCTCATGTCTGTCATACTTGGGTAGCTCTTCTGTCTACAGTCTACCTTGCATAGTTTTAAACAGTGTCAATTTACACTGATTCAGCAAAGGAAATAACTTAAGGATCAATAGACTAAAGACTTAGTAATGGTTGGTAGAAGTTATTAGATAAGACTGCAGCAAGAGCAGTTTAATTAATATTAATTATTGTCTCCTACAAGTGAGAAACAACATTTCCCCTGACACAGATGTTGAACTGTTATGGACTGAGATAAATATGGTTGTTCAAGCTAATTAGTCCCCTTGTGTTAGATGGAAGTATACAATGTCCTCACAGAAACTCTTCAACAGGTTGGCTGCTTGCCTTCTCAATGCTAATTTTGCTGATTCTTTCCTTAGAGAATTTTCCTCTGTCTTGGTGAATGCTGTTCGAATTGCTGGAATTTTTGAGAATGAGATTTCCAGCAAGTCTCCTCTGCAACAACAAACATGAAGACAAACTGTATGGTATGTGTCTTGCAGAAATTTGAATTTTTATCTAGCTTTATTTAAATGTCTGTAATGGAAGACAACCCATTTCATCTGAATTCTGGTCCATCTGAAAAAGAATTAATTCACAGCTGGTTCAGAACTATTACTTTGTGCTTAAAAAATGATCAGTGATCACTGTTTCTCAATTTCTGTCTGGATTTCCTAGTCACAATTTTCTGCTACAAATCTATGATTTCTTTTTTCAAATGCAATTCATCTCTGATGCCTTTAAGTCGTCCTTGCATTGCTAATGTGATTTTACATAAAAGTAAACTGCTTTGTTTACCTTCACTTCATTGGTTCACTGCTTTCACACTATAAACATGGTAACATTTATGAATGACCATTATTACTGATTTTTCTTGATATCCTCCTTTTCCAAAATGTTTTGCTATCACTAGATTTTACAGGGAACATTTTATTGTTGGATATTTGACACTAAGAATAAATCGCTGCTCCTCTTACAAAATCTGCTCTATTTTTCCTGCAAATATTTTACCTTCAATTACAGTATTTAATGTTATTACACCAATATCCTTATACAAAGGCAATTTTCTTTCAAGTTTACTAATCTTATTTCTAGAAATTGTGGAGCTTAAATAGAAATAATTCAGGGCAACTGACTCATATTCTGTTAAAGGAGAAAAGTCTGAATACAAAACGTGTAATATTTTCTCTTTCATATACATAATTCCTTGAAGAAATGTCAGATCCTGAACTTGAGACCTCAGACATATCAACTATGACCAACAGGGCATCATTTTTTCCTTTTGCTTCTGCTTCTATTTAGACCTGCTGGAAGTACTAGTGATGCATTATTCAGCTTCCAAAGAAATGTAGCTGCAAGCTATGAAAATCCAAACATGTCTGCATCCCTTAAAAGGTAATCTGCATTTTTTTTCATAAATGTACAAATCAGCAAAACTATCCTAGATGAATGAATTCAAACTACCAAGGGGACTTAATGTGAGTTCAACACCTGGAATCTGCAAGAGATCATGGCCTACAGTTAACAGGGACTTGCACCCTTCACCACGCTAAGCTGAACTTAGAGCTGCTAAGTTATAAAAACAAAACTCTCCTGCTATGCTTTTCTGATGCGTAATACATTATTCAGCAGCTGTGGCTGGGGTACAGAGGGTACAGTCCTGATACAAATCAGGATTGCTGTCTTGTAGTGTTGGTACTTAAAGCGTTCATGAAATACTGCCAACAGGCAAATTCTAACACAATATAATAGCAAATCAAAATTATGGAGGTTTTTCTCCCTGCTTTTATGATCCCATATCTATGAAAACTGTAGTTAAATTATTTCAATTACCAGAAGACTGAATATTTCATGAAAGGAAAAATACTAAATAATCTTTTTTTTCCCAGTAATAGGAAAGAATTATCTGCAGACAATGCTATTTCTTGTTGGTACTAACTCACAGCATAGTTACTTACTGCAAGTAAAATGAAAGATTTTAGCAGGTATCCAAGTGACAAAACTTTTGGAATAGACATGCTGTCTTACTTTTATTGTATTTCCAAATGTTGAAGATAATATCCTTCTTTGTCACTGTCTGAATGTGAAACAAATCACAGGAACACACAGCAATTTTTTAATTTCTTCGTCCTGCTCTGTGTTGATAGCATGTGACACAGCCTGGGGCAACAGCCTTGAGTTGTGCCAGGAGAGATTTAGATTGGATATCATGAAGAATGTCATCGCAGAATGTATGGTTAGGCATTGGAACAGGCTGCCTTGGAAAGTGATGGTGTCACCATTCCTGGAGGTGTTTATGAGATGAGTGGATGTGGTGCTTAAGAACATAGTCTAGAGGGGGATCTGTTGCATTAGGTGGATGGTTTGACAGTTCTTTTCTTAACTAAAATAAGACTCTACAATTCTCTAGCATAATTTGCTGCAGTAGGTCCAAAACTTTATGATGCTATGATTTACAATAGAAGAAAGGCATGGTTAGTTGAGGCAAAGGTTTTTTGTCTGTTCTCCTACACATCAGCAGAAGTAGGTAAGAAAATGCAAAGATAAAGCTGATGTTGTTTATGAGGTCATTTAGTAATCTCCTGTAAATACCCGATATCATAAATTAGTACTATTGAGGCTGTTACAATAGCCTTCTATAGAACTAAAAGGAAAATGTAGACCTGGTACTATGCTGGTTAAGATGTGTAGCAAATTGTTTTCATAAACTAACAAGAAGAGAAGAGAAGAATGTGTAGCAAATAAATCTATTTTTTACTGACACAGTATGCCTAAAACCAGCTTTCTATCTGGATATTCTGTGTCAAGTATTCTATTTTCTGAACAAGAAGGGACAAAGCAGTGTCAAATCAGAAATGTTTACTTCCTTCCTTTGCACTATATAATTTTGATTCTTTCATGCCCTTCCAAATTTAGGAGTGCAAAAAAGAACCTTCAATAAAAACACTGTTATATTTTAGTGAATTATTTTAATTACTAGAAATGTAGTTTTAAATGCAGTTTAGGGGACATGTAAAGGAGGAAAGCATTTAAAAATAATTTTGTTTTTCAAATGGTACAATAATGTTTTCAGAGTGAAAGAATAACCTGAAGTACACTCAAAATGTTGATTAGATTTTTATGTAGCATCACATATATAATTTCTCTGAGGGACTGAAATATTTCTCTCTCCCCCTCTCTCTTTTTTTAGTAGCTAGTGCCGACTTTCTGAATTCAGACACCCAAGAGGAACAGATTCCGTCATCATGATTATATTAATTAGCCCTGCAGTCTCTTAATAGTTCTATATAATGGTCCTATGGGGCCAGGATTCAGTAGCTGTGACATAGTTTTGAAAATTATGTAGGGAAAGAATTGCATAGTAAAATGCTCCTTTGACCTGCCAGTATACCACTACCACCCATAACATGTTTCCTTCTGCTTAACTGCTGGTTATATCTAGCATAACTTATAAGCATGAACTTCCTTTCACCACAACTGTACAGAAACTCTGGGAACAAGGTGAAGCAAAGGTGAAATAGTAGAGTTTTATTTATTTATTGGGAGTTTTTAGTAGTTCTTGTGTTGGTTAATCAAGAAGCAATTACATTGCTACTAGTTTAAAATACAATTCCTCAGTATATTCCTCAGAGCATTAGAAACTGAGATAAGAGCAAAAGTCTGTGTTTTAGAAAAGGAATGTGCTCAGGACTTTTTAAAGGGAGTTGTTTATAGCTACTGTAAAAATCAGAGAGAGGAAATAGGGCAGACAAGCAAAACACAACTGACAATATGTGTGTGTGTCCTTGTCTTGTGGGAACTGACATAGGTCCTCCAATGGTTTTAAGCAATGACAAATGTGTAATTTGAACATTATTTTTAATCAGTACAGGATATTCAGAAGAGATGCATCTCATGCTTGCCATCATCTCCAGTTTACATTTAAAAAGCTACACTCATTTCAGAAGGAATATTACTGCTTTGTAAGGCATCAAGTGAACTCCTGTGTTGATCTCAGAAGCTCTGGGCCATTGGAAAGCAGTCATGTTTCATCTTGTCTTTGAAATACTCCAGAATGGACTGCAACAGAAGTCATATGTAGTAGGAAATATCTTGATAGATACCTTGATGCTGGTTGATGTTATCCCAGGAGATGTAAGATTCAAAAATGTCTAGCCTAGGTATCTCTGCCATGCAGGTGTATCCATGTAACAGGAGTAGGCATGCAAGTAGGCAGGTGTTTTCGCAATTCTTGAGGTAATAACCTGCTACTCAGATATGGTGATGTTCTATATTTTGTTTTGGAAAAAAACTATGAACAGGTGAAATTTTTGTTTTTTGTTTCAAGTGGGCCTAAGCTGAGAACTCTTACTACTACTGCAACTCATACAATTAAAAAGAAAGTTATGAAGATGCTGAGAAAAAGTGGGGAAAAAAAAAAAAAAAAGCTATATACATTCTTCAGTGTTAGGTATCTATGCTGTGTCAATTACTTTTCCCTCAAGATTGCCCTTCTGCAAGATCAGCAAAAGGCTTGCTTTAATTTTTCACTCTGTTCATACACACAACTTCTGACATTGTAGTTCCTTTCCACAAGCTGCTTTGCCAACTGAGACTTTTTTATTGGAGCCCACATAGAGAAGTGGGGCATCACGGGCAGCTGATTAATCATATTGGTAACTGTAGTGAAGTAATTAAGTGGGCATTAGAATCTCATTACCGTCCTTAATTAAGCTGGGAAAATTGAAATACCACACAATACTTAATGTGAAACGGACTGTAATAAAACTGCTAAGACTTGTTTACAGGAATTAATATGCAGTTTTGCAGAGTAGATGGTGAATATTTTTTCACTGGTAATTAAAATATAGTATATTTTAGTAGACAAGAATAAATAAGGTGTTTGTTTTGTCCATCAGAAAACTTGATTACATGAAAAGGTTAATATTTTATTAAAAATAACAATATAAGTATAAATTGTAAAGCACAAAAATAAGGATTTCAAAATAAAAGTATTTACACAAGCTTATCTATAAAAACAGGGTAATATGAAAAGAAAGCTTTTTAAAGGCCTTACGACTCTATATGCAGAAATAACTGAGATATCTATGAAAATACATCTAGTTTATTATGACCACAAACTCCAAAAAAATACACAAGAAAGCATTAACAGAAGTCTGCTGTAAATATGTATAGAAAGTCCTCATATTGCTTATAACAGTGTCTTGAAAAATAGACATGAAAAGTAAGCATGAAATTTTAGATCCTGACATTGCTCTGAAACTAATGCCTCCTATTTTTTTCCATGGAAATTACGACAGATGAAAGTTGTGAATGGCTGTCTGGAACATGCATGTCTTTCATATCGCTGTCATCAGTATTGAAAAGAACCACGCACTGCCTCCTTTTGCTCACTTCAACTGTTTAGTCTCCAGAAATGTACAGAGAACAGCAATGAATGTCAGTAGGTGCCATTTTTGTCTCACTGAGGAATTCAATGGCACACCTTTGTTCCATCCACACTTCCATGTCAGGTGGCATTCTGTCAAAGTGCCCCATTGCTATCATCTGTCACATGGCAACAAAACATAACAGGATATTGGTAGGAAGGTTCCACTTCTATTGTCACACCATTAACATCCACCTCTGGCATAGCTGGCCAACGTAATAATACATGTGCAGCCCTTGTATGCTCTGCCCCCATCCAAAGTTCTTGCTCTTTTGGATTGTTTATTTTTTCTTTTACAGTCACAGAGGAAGTAAGAGTATCTCATGGAAATTTAATCTGTCCTATTATAACTTAGCAGTGAACGATAGAATAATGTTACCTTAAACTTTATAAGACTCTCATGCATTCAGTCAATTTTAGACTGACTTGTAGATTCCTTATTTTAAGCTATTTGTTTTTCTTTTAGCTTTTAGAACCTCAGAGAAGTATTTGTGATTGCAAATACTTCCATTGCCTTGATAACAAATGGCTGATATAATATGAACTCATCCCCAACACTTACAATATTCCACATTTTAGATGAAATACCAGTAAAAACTTTCCTTTTTTTACTGTCACATTTGAAATCAACGATAACAGGTCCCTCTAATATTAAAGTACATTGGCTTATAGATGCATATCTTAATACTGGACAGAACAGACTGGCTTATTTTCGTATATCTTGTTTGTTTCCAGATTTGCATTATCCCGCTACAGAGGTCATTTCTGAAATCACTTTCAGTTTTCTCATGCATTTAATAAAGAAAATCTTTCTCACATCTCCTAATTCTGGTTTTATTTCCCATATGTTTTTTCTTTGTTTTTGTTTTTCTTTTTCTTTTTTTTCCCCAGATTTCTGTTTCACATGAATGTATAACCTCTTCCTTCTCATCCCCATTCATTCTTTTTAATTTTCTTAATTGTTCATTTCAGAATACTAATTGGTTCAAACTCTTTCTCTTTTTTATTCCAACACTGATAGCTCAACCACATTTTCACAATTGTCTCCTCTATTCACATTGACATGTAAGACTTTTCCTTGAATGCCAGATAAAGGAATAGTGTTTACTCTTCCTTCTTTTTCATAGCTATTTTATAAGGTTCCTTAGAAATCTGAGAAGTTTTACCCTATTTCCACATTTTGACATATTTACTTTTTGACATGATATCCAGAGAAGGCGCATCTGATGACCTCCATAATGTCCTCAACTGGCAGTACAAGAGGTTACTCTGTACAGGAAAAGTTTATGAAAGACTATTTTTTCTCATGCTAACTTAAATAATATGTGGAATCATTTCCTTGTATGTAACAGATGCATATTACTACAAAACATCATTCTTCAACCTTTTCTAAAACCACGCCTGCCATCCCAGACACAATTACTGTGTAAAGCCTGCCCACACAAGAGGCTTTTGCCTCAGAGTCCTAGAAGTTTTCTTTCCTCTGATCTTCCCCAGATACCATCCATTATTTTCATTCATTCCCTACCTGAAAATCGTAGCTCCCTCTCCTGCTTTTCGTTGCTCTACATACATCCCCAGTTTCCCAAAGAGGCTTTCAACTTTTTTGCACTCCAACCTGAAAGTTGCAAGTCCACCGAGGGTGGCCACAAGTTTCTTAGACAGGAGACAAAACTTCTGAATGTAATCTCTAAGTCACGATATAACAGGAAGCACCTTTACATGCTGCCAAATAGTTAATTTGTTTACCAGAGCATTTGTAGAAGTCTTCAGTTATCTCCTTTTCTAATCTTTCCCTGGAAGGCTGTGAAACAATAAAGTACTGAACATGTCTAATGGGTGTAATTCATCAGAATATATACAATGGAATACTAAACAAAAAACATTCTACAATTTTTTTTTTTTTTAAACAACAGTTACAGTTTTTTATCCTAAAAACAGGTGGTTTTTTTTTAAACACAGCCCAAATTCCAAGAAAGAAAGGTGAAAGTTGTGTTTGCTTTGAAACTTCTTGTGTAAGGGATCATTGCTGAATGGGAAACCGGAGAGGTGGATCTAGGCTTGCAGAAACCACCAGAAAATATTTAAGAAAGTAATAAAGAAACTGTGCTTTGGTTAGGTACTAGTAAGTAAAGTGGAGAGAAGACTAGAAAAATAAAAGTTTGTTCTATATGTGCAATATAATGAAACAGCATACTGAAACAAAGAAAACATTTCTTTTAGTACCTATGTATATACAGAACTTTCCAAAATTTTTAATTAGCATTCAGTAGTGAAACGTTTGTAGTGGCATGCTTGCTGTGAAAATATAAGTTCTGGATTCTTCTATTTCCCAAAATTAAGAAAAAATGATGTCCTGGTTTTGGCTGGGGTAGAGTTAATTTTCTTCCTGATAGCTTGTATAATGCTATTTTTTGAATTTAGGACAAGAATAATGTTTAGGATGAGAAAACATTCATGTTTTAGTTACTGCTGAGCAGAACTTACCTTATACCAAGGACTTTTGGCTTCTCATACTGCCCTGCCAGTGAGGAGCTGGGGGTGTTGGGGACAGACAGAACCAGGGCAGCTGACCTAAACTGGCTATAGGGATGTTCTACGTCATTCGGCATCATGCTCTGCAATAAAACTGTGAGAGCTCACTACATGGCTGTCTCTGCGGTAAGCAATTGCACTGTGCATCATTTGTTTTGTACATTCTTTTAAACCTGTTCTGGTTCCAGCCATTGTTGCTTAGTGATAGGAGCATGCTGAAGCCAGGTCAAGACATGCCAATCCACTCAGTAGGGAAGATCCATGGCCTTTAGGATACGGCAGCAGGGAAGTGCAGATCAGAACAGCTGGCCTGAACTAGGCCAGGAGTGGTTCCCTGCTGTGTAACGTCATGCAGAAGGCCATAAAGCTGTGGGGAGCTGGCTGGGGGTGTCAGGTGTTTGGAAACTGGCTGGGGTGGCTTGGCAGGTGATGAGTGATTGCACTGCAGAGAGATAGACAGATACAGTTATTATTCTGGATGATCTTGTCAGTCTTTTCCAACCTTGGTGATTCTGTTCTTGTTTATTTCTAACTCTCTCCCTTTTGTCTCGCTCTTTTTTTTTTTCTTTTTTTTTTTTTTCTTTTTTTTTTTTTGGCGTAGGGGAAGGGGAGGGAAAAAAAGGCAATCTATGGGAAGAAAAAAAAAGGGGGGATGCTTTCTCCTTCCGCTTTTCCTTCAGGCTAGTTGGAATAGCTCTTGAGAATTTTGAATATCCTTTTGATGTTCAGATGTTCAGATCGGAATATTCCCATTGCTATGTATGTCTCCTAGATGTGTTTTGGGTTTTGTTTAAGGTTTAACAACCGTTCAAGAATACCACCCAGAAGTCTGCCTAAGGCAGGATAGTTATAATTGGCAGGGACTGAGGGATGGTATTGGGAGAGTACCTAGGAGAGTGAGTACCCCAGTATTTTAGAACTTCAACCTCTGAAAAAGGTATAATGTCTCTCTGGCAATTCTAGAGAGAGAGAAATCACAGCAGTGTTCTGGGGTTTGTCTTATGCCTGCTGAGCCACGTTTAACACTAATCCCATGCCCACAACAGGCACTTTAGCTAGCTGAACTCCTTTAACAGGTGCTGTGGCTACTCTGGCCCTCATGACGTATACTGTAACTGAAGGAGTAATCAGCAAGACTCATTCACCCTTCCATAGTCCCACATAGCCATCAAGAATGTCCAGTGGAGTGGACAGTGGAGGCTTACAGTGGACTATCGTGCTCTGAATGAAGTAATGCCACTGCTGAGTGCTGCTGTGCCTGAAAGGTGAAAGAGGGGCCCCACAGTAAAGGGGAGAAAGGAACTTCACAGAAACTGGAACAAGGGTTGTGAAAATATAGTTTGTGTAGAAGCTGTTAGAAGAATGGGGATTGCAGACACTGGAATGTGTCTGGAATAACAAGGGGGATGAAGGCCATGAAGATAAGGGTGCAACAGCCCGAGAACAGTGAGGTGATTAGATGTTCACAGGGAAAGCTAGAACCGGTTTGGGGGGTGCCCCTCCCTCTGGGTCGAAAGTTTACAGTGAGGAAGACTACAAGCCTTCATGAGGAAGACGATGAGCCTTCATCCCATGACCACCCCCACGACTCACTATGCATGCGCAAGGGGGTAGGGACTGAGTGCTAATGGGGTCTCAGGAATGTAATGAATATGTATCCGAATTCCTGCAATCTATTGATTATGCATTAGTTCAGCCTATATCTGTAGCATGCTTTCTCCTAATGGTGTGCAAGTGAGGTGGAGCTATCCCCCTTGCACCAGGGTGGATGTGCATCACTCATTTAACATACCTGCTTTATAACAACTTTGTGTTAAGAGTTTGAGTGTTTGAGTATGATTTCTGCACGAAATGCCAGACATGCTAGAATTTTTATATGAATTGGAATCAAAGGCAGGCAAGTGGTACACTGCAAATGATACTACCAATGCTTTTTTCTCAGTCCGTTTTGTAGCAGAGTGCAGGAAGCTACTTGCTTTTACTTGAAGGAGCATCCAGTACACCTGGAATCAACTGCTCCATGGGTAGAAAATCAGCCCAACCATATGTCATTGGACTGGAACAGGGGAACGCTCCTAAACATCTGCAATACACTGATGACTTCATTATGTGAGGAAACACAACAGAGAAATTTTCTGAGAACGGGAAGAAAATAATTCAAATCCCTTTAAAAGCCAGTTTTGCTATAAAGAAAATAAGGTTAAGGGACCTGCACAAGAGATCCAGGAATAAAAGTGCAAGATAGACATCAGATCCCAGTGATCAACAAAGTAACTGCTATGTCTCAACCTCCTAGCAAAAAGGAAGCGTGCTTTCCTAGATGCTGTGGGTTTGGGGGAATAATTATTCCAAAATCTGGTTGTATGTATGTTCTCTATCAAGTGACTTGGAAGAACAATCTCATATAGGGCCCACTCTCTTATTTCACTTGGAGGGAGGGAGCTAATGAGTGTGTGGTGCTTAGTTGCCTTTTGGTTTAAATCATAACAAGTTACAAAAGCATCTTTGGGAAGTATGTATTCATGAGCTACTGGAAATTGAATCTAATTGTACAAGACGCCAAAAACTGTTTGGATAAAATGCTCAGCATCTCTTTTGGCTGTTTTTTTTCTTTGTTTTAATTATATCCTTTATGTCCACTGTCCTCATATTGGATTTGATTTGCCCTTTCAATGCAAAAGGATTGAGTAGCATTTAAGGAATCAGCATTATCATCACATACCAAAAACAAAAACCTAAAATCTCAAAATACTTTGTGTACTTGTATCTTTGGTGTATATTTGAAATTCCATGGTAGACATTACAGAAAATGTCAAGTTGAATATATCAAGAAATATATTACTATTATATTTATCTGCCTGAGGGTAGAAGGGCACTACAGAGGGACCTGGATAGACTGGATTGATGGGCTAAGGCAAACTGTATGAGTTTCAACAGGGCCAAGTGTCAGGTCCTGCATTTTGGTCACAACAACCCCAGGCAGCCCTACAGGCTTGAGGAGGAGTGGCCGAAAAGCTGCCTGATGGAAAGGGACCTTGGTGTACTGATGGACAGTTGGCTGAATAGGAGCCAGCAGTGTGCCCTGGCAGCCAAGAAGGCCAATGGCATCCTGGCTTGTATCAGGAATGGTGTGGTGAGCAGGACTAGAGAAGTCATCCTGCCCCTGTACTTGGCATTGGTGAGGCCTCACCTCGAGTACTGTGTTCAGTTTTGGGCACCTCAGTACAGAAAGCACATGGAGGTACTAGAGCAGGTCCAAAGAAGGGCAACAAGGCTTGTGAAGGGCTTGCAGAGTATGCTCTATGAGGAGAGGCTGAGGGAACTGGGACTGTTTAGTCTGGGGAAAAGGAGGCTGAGGGGAGACCTTATTGCTCTCTTCCAGTATCTGAAAGGTGCTTACAGCAAGAGTGGGGTTGGTCTCTTCTCACTGGAGACAGGTGACAGGACGAGGGGAAATGGCCTCAAGTTGTGCCAATGGAGGTTTAGTTTGGATATCAGGGAACACACTTTACAGAAGGGGTTGTTAAGCACTGGAATAGGTTCCCCAGGGAGGTGGTTGAGTGACCATCCCCGGATGGATTTATAAACCATTTGGATGTGGTGCTCAGGGACATGATTTAGTGGAGGGTTGTTAGGGTAGTATGGTTAGGTTGAGGTTGGACTTGTTGCTCTTTAAGGTCTTTTCCAATCTGAGTAATTCTATGCTTCTGTGTTTGCAACAGAATTTGGGGCATATTAACTACTTTGGAGGTGGTATTTTATTGTCTTTTATAATGATCACAATGTATAGCAGGAAAGCCAACATTACATTGTTTCTCAGGTTAAGAATTAGGATTGTGACGTGCTTCAGTATGACTTCGTTTTGTTTCAGTACTTCTTCGCTTTTTAATCAGAGCCTTTTCTATGATGTAGAGATTAAACAAACTATATGATTTTATTAAATTCCTTTGGAAAAAAAAAAAATGGTGAATGAAGCTATCCCCTCTCCTTTATCTGCTATTGTATTTTGGTAAAGATTGAGTTTTCCTTGACTGTTAGAATAGTTCTTGTTCATCATGCTTTTAAAGAATAATTATGTTTTAAATAGCTACTTGTAGAACAAGAGGTAATGGGTAGACAGATAAAATGAGACTCAAGGTCACAGGAAGAAGTGCACAGTTAACCATGAATTCCACTTCAAGAAAAGCAGAAACGAGAGCAGGCTATTCTCTAGTTTTGAAAATCCTCTGGTCACTGTCAACGGCTTACGGGCTTGTTCAGCCCAGTTCCGTGACTAGTGGGGCAGAGGGATTTTCGCAAAATCCGCACCTCCAGAAAAGGGAAACAGGGGACCCCAAAATAATTAAAAACAGTGGCAATGATCTGAGGAGAAACAAACTAATTTACTGAATATGCTTTCAGAAGGCAAGATAACACACTATAATACAATATAATTAGAATTGAAGCTAATAAATCAAATATAATGAGAGCGTATCTGAAAGCTCTAGGCCTTACAGTAATACTGAAGTGATGCACGCAGTTGGAATGGGTAGCAGAGAGGAGAGGCGAAGGAGAAGAGAGAAGAGAGCGATCAGATGACCTTGCCAGGAGTCATATCTCCTCTCTGACAGCAAAGCCCCCATGGGAATGTAGTTCTTCTCTTCTGGACAGGTATCCAGAACTGGAGCATTAACACTTTAACTCCCAGTGCACTACATGATGTTATGATGTGGAATACCAGTAACCAAAAATCATAAAACCAAGACAGTTACCTTTCCTCAAAGAGTATCTTTGTCTTCTTGATTTACTTACCAGTACTAAGTCTTATATTAAACTGTTGCCAGGATGGGAACCTCAGCTTATAAAAGAATGGTTTATTAACATACACAGAATCAGTGAACGATGCACATTAGAAAAGACCTTCAAGATGATTAATATGACACAAGAATCTGGCCCTACAGAGTTTAAATACTTCTTCATTACAGACCTTCCAGAAGAGGAAAGAAAATCTGCAATGATACAAAAGTTAAATACATAAATAAATATGTATGCCTTTCATTTCACATCTGTCCCAGGCAGTAAGACTGTTCCCATCTTTACCTTCTTCTAGATAGCTACCATAGGTGAACAACAATAGAATAGAACAGTAATGCTCATAATTCTCTGGCAAGAGATAGACTTTTCAGGAGATTTACAAGTGAAGGTTGCATGGTTTATCCCAAAATTTGAGAACTTCAGCACTTTTATTGTTAACATGCTTGCTTGATCATACTCAGCACTTTTCTTCATCTTCCTTGAAAGGAAAACAGATGCTAAATACGTGTAATTTTTCCCATATATCTTCATAAGCATACCATCTGTTCTTATCTAAGTGTTTATTATTCATTTCTGTAACAACCCTGGATGTTTCTTTCACCCAGTCCCTCCTCCCTTACCTGCTTATCACAAAAAAGTGCAGAAGGAAACACAAATGCGGTTTTCCAAGCATCTTTAGAAATAAAGCATAGCATCTGCCTGATTCTCATCAGAGCATTCTGCATGACTTTGTAAAAAAAAAAAATCTGACTATAATTTCAGCATTCACCAATTCTTGCTGTAAAAAAATCTCTTCCTTAAACTTTAGTCATTGTGCTTCACCTTCTCAGCTGGTGTTTGCTGACATGGAAAGTCACTTGAATATATACTTCAGAACAAATTCCTCCTCTGGGCACAAAGTTCACAGTTATAGCAGTGGCATTGTATCTCAACAGCCTTATCAGCCATCGTTGACTGAAGAAATGCCCAAAAGGTGAGATGCTGAATTTCTAACAGATTTTTAAAAGCAAATGAAACTAAATGAAATGTAAAAGTAAAGTACATGATGTTTCTCAAATGATTTTGTAAGTGAGGATATATCTGAGTAATTCAACTTTTTTTTTTTTTCCCCTATGCTCTTCTCAAAACATTTTGTTAAATTCTTAACATTTAATTTCACCTATTGCACCTATTTTGAGCACTAAACAATTTTAGTCTTCTGTGTTCAGCTTTTTCAGTTGTTTTTATGTTCTGTTTCATTCCTTTAAATATTGTCCCACACAACTTTTAATTTTTAATCTTTACTTTTTTTCCCAAGTTAGTTCTTGGTTATCCTTAGCCTGAGTTAATCCTGTCTTATTGCCCTTTCAGTGTTCCTACTGAAAGGCTGGTTTGTACCTCAGTGTTCCTATTGAACATTTTGTTCATTTTTTTATTCACAAAGGCTGAAGTGAATTGAGGTGCTAACAATCAATAATTTGCTTGTAGTCATCCTCCATCCTATATTTCACAGATGTTCTTTTCTCCCTTCTGCTTTCAAACTATGATTATCCCTTAATTTCAAATCCCAAATTAGTTATACAGAAAACCTAGCTGATGAGACTATCTCTCTTCAGCTCCTATAACCTGAACTTTGATTAGAAATACTGGTTGCAACATTTTATGAACAAGATAAGGACTTTGTGTGAACATTGACTGCTGCATGGACAAGAAAGCCTGCTCAGTGTATGACTGCACTGAGTTTTTTGGCAAACTAAAATTTCTGACATACATCTTCCACTGCTCTTATCAAGGCATTTTTCACTCCTTAGTGCAACTTTTTTATGAAGCAGGTTATCATTAAAGAAACTTAGCATTTGTATTGCTGCCATTCTGACAGCTAAAACACACTGTTTTTTCTACCCCCCCAAAAAAAAACAAACAACAACAACAACAACAAAAAACTACTGATGCATATCTGGTGACTTTTTGGGAAAACAAATGAGCAAAAAATAATGAAACCATATCAATATTGAAAAACACAAATGATCACCAGCATACAAATTCTCATTTGTTTGAATGTTTTTTTTTCAGCCCAATTTCTTGAGTTGGCAAGAGAATTGCTATTTGGCAAGAGAATACTAATGAATACTTGAAGTAGTAAAAAGTGGGTAAAGACAGAAGATGAGACTTGATTGGATTGTTTAAAAAAAAAAAAAAAAAAGAGTAAAATTTGTATCTGCATTATTCTCTGAATTGTATGTTTTGCATTACTTTTTACTTTTTTTTAAGCAGCTGACATTTTTCCAGTGACTCCTTTTAAAGAATTGGATGCTGATAAGTCAAACAAATGTTTTTGGCTCACAAACCTTGTCCATTTTAAGAAATTATTTGTACACTGCCATTTAGCTTGTGAAGTATGACACATATATAGGTGGTTTGCACTAAGAAGAAGATAGCTTAGAAGATATAGATTTGCCTTGTTCATTTGAAAGAATATTTAAAAGGCTGAATATAGGACAATTGTACTGAATTTCTTATGAGGGCTCCCATCTGTTGCATCATATGCAGCCTTTCAAGGTCCTCTGATTGGACTACTAGTACAAAATTTAATTTTATAAGGGCTTGACTACTTTGTGAGATTTGTGAGTAAGGCCTAGGAAACCACAAAGCAATCTTTCCTGGAGAGGACAGTCTTGTAGGGAAACTCCTGAACCTATGGCTTCCACTTTGTACCTACCAAGGAGATCTGTGCCAGACCAAGACAGGCTTTTTCACATATTTTGATTACTCAAGTAAGGTAGCTCCAGCCCAGCTCTCCCATTGCACTGCTTTGGAAGGAATGCATGCGAGGACTGTGTTAATGGTTTATAGACTGGTTTGGCCCAGTTCTGTGACAAATGGGGCAGGGGGACCCACAAACCAGTGATCCAGGTGAGGGGAAGGGAAAAGGAGGAAAAGGAAGGGAGATGGGCCTAAAAAAAAACAACAAACAACAGCAATGAGATAAGGGAGAAAATTAATTTACTAGATTATGATAGCGAAGTGCGAGATAACATAATGTAACGAAAAATAATTGGAACTGAAGATTATGAATCAAATAAATGAGAAATAAAGTGTCCAAAACCAAAGCCCTTACTCTAATGCTGAAAGCGAAACAGCTAGAGAGCACACATTGTAGGGACAAGCAGTAAAAGAAGGGGAGGTCTCGTGACTTTTAAGCTCTTTATCTTTCCATCTGAACAGAAAACAAAAATGAAATATTGAAAGCTTTCTGGGACAAGTAGTTCTTCTCATCTGCAAACCTGGAAATATCAACAATCCACGGAACTTCAGCATTAACTCTTTAAGTTGCAGTGCATTACATGATGTTATGATGAGAAATACCAACAACGAAAGTAACCACAAATTGACAGACTGTAAGAAAATTCTGTGAAAATTTCAGAGGGCATAAATACCAGTGCCTAGGGTCTGGGTCTCAATGAATTTCAGATCTGCATAAATGTCTCTTAATTAACAAAACCTATATGTTCAGATTATCTACAGGAAAGCAAAGACTTCTAGAGTGGAGATCTTTATTAAAAGTGAAAATTTTAGGCTTGGGACTAGATCTTCCTAAAGACAAAGCTAATGACAAAACTTGAAAGACTGATGACTGCCAAATACGTTTGAATTATTTCAAAACTGCTTTATCTACTGAAATACTTCCTCTTGTTATAAGAAACCTTCTAAGTCAAGCTCTAAGTTGAAGTATCAATTATGTGAACAGCACACAGTAGTTGCCAACATCACACAACAGAAAAAGCCTTGATCGTACTGACAAATTCATTATTAGATTTAAGATAGGAAAAAAAAATTAAAAAGTAAATAAAAATTAAGAAGCAAGACAGAATTACAAGGCACTGAAAAAAATGTGTGTAGAATTTGTCATTTAAATCAATACTGCATTAAAAATCAAAATACTCTTGGCACAGTGGTTTCTCTTGAATGGAAATATCCATGAGCACCACTAAATTCAACATTCCAGATAACAAACTTAAAAGCAAAAACTTATTCAATTTAATTTTACTGTGGTAGTTTGGAATATAAAGAGACCATAACCTAACTCTTAATTATAACAAGCAGCAACACATACTTTGAGTTGATTTTTGCAGAAATCTAAATAAATAAAGTAATAAACAGGAGAAAACAATATTGCAGTTTTAGCAGTAACCCCAAATGTCTGTGACTCTGAAGGTAGAGTACTTGCTTTGTCACTTAAGTTTACCTGACTTGAGCACGGTTTCATAAACAAATCTAAATTTATCCAACTTACCTGGGAAACCTGCATTAGTGCTTACTGACCTTCACATTAAAGAAGTACTTCATGATGTCTAGAGGAAATTTTCTATGTTTCATTTTGTGACCATCCCCTTTTTCTATTACCAAATGCCTTCATATACAAGGACTCTGAGAGTAATGCCTCCTTTCTTACTTTGTTGGACCACAGCATCCGAGGTGGATGGTAGTGGTATGGCTCAGCCTTCCCACTAGTACTCCATTACTTTCTGTTGCAGTGCAATGGATGGCAGCAGAAAAGCAGTCTGACAAAACAGTGCCTGATATGCAAGTGTGAATGAAACAAAGGTACATCACTGAATTCCTCTATGTAGAAAAAAATGGCACCCACTGACATTCACTGACACTTGCTGAGCTGTTCTGGAGACCAAACAGACAATGTGAGCACAGTGAGATGGTGGATGTTGCATTTCAGCAGTGGTGAAAGTGATAATGGGTCAGCTCCACTGATGCAGATTTTTACAAATGTGGCATGCAGTCTCTTTTTCAACTCCGATGAAAATGCATAGCTAATGCTGCTGACTAATGAAGTTTTGTAACTGAGAATTTTCTCTATCAAATAGTGCTATTGTGCTTTTTATATCTGTTGTAGTTTCCACTGAAAGAAATAGGAGGTGTTAATTTCAGAGCAACCTACATATAGAGATGAACCTGCCTTCTTTCTGTTCTAAACATTCCAAGATCTCACAGCCTTCCAGGCCTGTGCCCAGCCTTGGCCCTGCCTGTGGGGCAGGGGGGGTTGGAACTTGATGATCCTTGGGTCCCTCCCAAGCCAGTTTATGATTCTGTGATTCTATGATTCCCTCACAGGAGAGGTGCTCTGCTCCCTTCATCCTCTCTGTGGGCCTTTGTTGGATTCTTCAGCATATTTATGTCTGTCTTGTACTGAGGAGACCAGAACTGGACACAGTACTCCAGTAGTCCCTCACCAGTGCTGAGTAGAAGGGAAAGATCATGCTCCTTGATCTGCTGTTGGCAGACCTTACCTAATGCATCCCAAGATACCGTTAGTCTTCTGATGCAAAGGTACACTGCTGGCTCATGTTCAATTTGATGTCCAGCAGGACAACACCCAGGTCATATCTGCTAAACTCCTTTCCAGACAGGTGGCCCACAACATGTCCTCCCTTTTGCACTTCTCTTTGCTGGGTTTCATGAGGTTACCATTTCTTCTGCCAGTCCTGTTTTCTCTGGATGGCAGCATGACTGCATATCATATCAGCCACTCTTCCCAATTTTGTGTCATCTCCAAACTTGCTGAGGGTACACTCTGGCCAGTCATCTAGATCACTGGATCATTAACATCATAAAAGATGTTAAATACAGGACTGTACTCTTTATTGATTGTTGGGTTACAACATTAATTACTTGTCTTCATCTAGACGTTGTGCTGCTGGTCACACTGATCACCATCCCATTCAGCCAGTTTTTAGTTTATATCACTGTCTGGCTAACCTGTTCATATATGCATATATTACTAGGGGTTTTTTTGTTTGTTTGTTTTGTGTTGTTGTTGTTTTTTTATGATGATCTTAAGGAGGACGGTGCCAAAAGCCTTACTGATATCCAGATAGACTGGTCTGTCAGGCTGGTTATTCCCTGGGTCTTCTTTCCCGACATTCTGGAATTTAGGAATGACGTTTGCTTTCCTCCAGTCTTTGGACATTTTCTCCAGTCACTCTGATGAATCAAAGACTATTGAGAGTGGCTTCACAATAACAGCAACCAGCTTTCTCAGCACCAGTGCATACCTTTGGGGCCCGTAGACTTACGTTAAATTGAATTTGTTCAAGTAATGCTTGACCTGAACCTCTTGCACCAAGGTTATATGCTCCTAGCTGCACTTCTTCTTCCTGGTCTCTGGGACTTGGGATTCCATGAGGTTGACTGTGATAGTACAGGTTGAGATAAAGGAGGCATTCAGTGCTTCAGCCTTTTCTTTATCCTGTGTAACCAGGTCTTCCATCTCATTCAATAGCAGACTTGAGTCTTCTGTGGTCTTCATCATCTGTGCACTTGTAAAAGTCCTTTTTGTTGTCTTTGACATCAATGGCCAGATTTACTCCAATTGTCCTTAGGCTTTCCAAACAGCATTATTGCATGCTTGGACAATGTCTCTGTATTTCACCCAGTTTACCTGTCCCCGAATATTACAGTAAGTGGCATAGAATATATATATTTTTGGTAAGTTTGAGTGAGCTGTCCTTCCTGCTTCCACTCCCAGGCTCTTGTCTGTCCTTTCCACTTGCTTAGGGCACACAGTAAGGTACACAGAAAGCCTTGGTAATGTGCAAATATCATTTAGCAACAAATAAAACACTGACGTGTTGTCAACACTGAATTGGTCACAAATAAAAACACAGTGCCATATGGTCTGCAAGGAAGACAATCAACTTATCTGAACCAAACTCAGTACATCTACTCTCATGGAGTGACGTACAAACTCTCCTGTAGGCCCTGCAGGCACCTTTCTAGCACCACCAGCAACTTCTATAATACACAGATTAAGAACAATTTGTAATGTTCACTATTATACAAAGAAAATCCCCGTGGACAGGCTTTTGATCCAGAGAATAAAATCAGGACTGATAGGTCTTTAATGTCCTAAAAAAAAAAATGCTTCTGAAATATAAAAAGCGTTCAGGCTTACAATTAATGAGCTTTCTACCATTCATCCTATGCAGTGCTGCAGTTCATTCTGACAGCACATACTGCACTGTTTAGTGTGATGTATCTGAAATCCTACTTTAAAGTTCTCATTTCCACTCATGAATGTGGATTAGGGACTTCCTAACATTTTATCAAGGTGAAAGAAAACAGTAATATTTTTCATTGTATTTCTAACAATGCTGTTTTACAGACTAGAAACACAGATTTTATTTCAGTGGCAGCACGATGGGTCATGGTTCCTTTCAAAGTACTTTTTCACAAATACTTAAGAAGCAAAGTGAAAAACTGTGTGTGTTTTTACTAACTTAGCACTTCAGCTTCCCAAGTAGAAGATTGATTTGCTTGCTGCAAGTCAGCATTACTTAAAAGTAATTTTCAAAAATGTCTTTGATCATCTTTGCACTTGAGGGGATATGTGTATACATAACACAATTCTTTCTGGTTAACCCTGACTAACAGGAATAGATCACTTCAGATGGATATGCCCAAATAAGGAAAAAAAAACAAACCCTCCTCCCTCCTTCATTACTTGGTTTAAAAAGATGGTAGACTGAAGAAAGATCACATCATTTTTCTAACAGTTCACTTTTTTGTTCTCTCCTTGAGATTAACATATTCTCACAATTTGACTTTTGTCCTCTACTCTTTACCTTTACATAGATATATCTATAAAGTGGTTTGTACTAATAACATTTAATGATTACATAGTAAAGTTTAAACACACAATGTAAATTATTTTGTTACTCTTCTACCAAAAAAGTCATTGTCCCACTGATTTTATAGCAAAAAATGATGTGCAGTTCAAGTGTCTTGCTTTATTTTAAGTTTACAACTTTCAAGTAGTGTTAATTCTTCTGTACTCTCCAGATCCTAATGATAAAAATCGTCTCTAATTCCTAGAAAATCAATGCAATGGTAATACAAATGTCTCTTTTCTTTGTGCAGTGCCAAAATGAGAGTGAGAATGAAAATGGACCCTGTTGATGGTAATTTGGTTTCGTGGAATAAATCTTCTTGCCCATCCTTGGTTATCTGCGAACACCAAAATTGCTGCCTTGGACTGAGGGGAAAAAAAAAAAAAGGAAACAAACAAACAAAGCAACACAATAATGCAAAACAAGAAAACAAAAAAGCACCCTTCTATGAGGCTGCTGCAATAGCAGTGGTGGAATGACCATGTGAAAGACTGAAGGCCTGGATTAAAACAATTTTGTATGCATCTCAGTACCACAACTAATTTATGTCTGATGATTTTTTCTTCTCCTATGCAGAATTTGGAAATAAAATGGTAATCTAATCCTTGGTTCTTCTCTAAGTAAGTATCATTTTTGTATTTATACAGAATAACAAAAACAACAAAGGCAACAGAACTCTTCACCACAACAAAATCCATTATTAGTCTTATTACACTGGAGCTTCACAAAATCACCGGACCTTCACAATCATAAAAAAATAATTAGAAATTCAGATATATTCCTAATAGAACACTGTGTAAAACTAAAACAGTTGAAAATTGTTTCAGAATTTCTTCAGTATCAGAATTTACTCTGCATATTTGTGCAACAGTAAAGAAATGTTAAATTTTGGATACACAGCAGATGATTATCTAATAAAATCTCCTACTAGATACTGAGAAACCATGGTGCATTCTTCCAGTCTCATTCACAGCAGAGCCTAACCAATTTTTTCCGTGTCTCATTTATCTCACAGATTGGCAGTATTAGTTACTTGCTAAAAACTTCACAAATGTCAGCAAATGCCTGGATTGATCTAATATGGATTGATATAATCTGTGCTATTTTAACAAGCAGTGGACAGGCCCCATAATTTCTTTTTTTTTTTTTTTTTTCTTTATCCATTCAAAATAGTTGCAGAGAAAGTGGTTTTAGAGGCTCATTATTCTTTTAAATCCTGATTTCAATTACATAATTTGCTGCAAAAGACATCCCATAAAACATAGTTACTTTGGGAGCCACAGGACTATAAAATAATAATAAAAAAAATTAACCTGTCCTGTCAGAGGTACAGAGCACCTTTGACTCCATTTGGGCTAATGTCAAGATTAGCTAAGTCACTCATAACTTGGGAAGAGATGTGCATCATCTACCATCCTATTTTCTTGAGTGAGACTGACAGTATGACTCTTGACAATTATTCTTGCTACAAACTCAAGATTGTTAAGCCAACAACCAGAAGCAACATCTGATAACTCTGCAGCAGCATCACATCCTGAGACAATCACAAAAATGTAGTTTGATCAACATTTTTTTAATACTACCACTACTTATTCTAAATATCTAATACAATTAGCCTAAATACATATATAACCCAAAGAAGAACAGAAAAATGCATGCCTTTGGCTGAAAGTTCTTTTGTAAATCTGTTGTGTGTGCATGTTTGTGTGTGTGTGTGTGTCTTGGAAGAAACTCCATAAAGTTAAGAAATGAATATTTTATGGCTTTCAGCAAATATTTCTTGTAAAACTTAAAAAAAAATATATTAATTAATGTAGCCAGACCATAAGAACTACCATAACACTGTGAAGAATAACTGTCCCCTCTTGAGCAATTATATGTGCCTCTGTAGTAAGGTATAAAGTCTTATTAGCATTCATAACTACAGTATCATAACATGGGTAAAAATCTTCTAACATCATTTTCTACCTTGAAGAATTAGGATATAAAAACTTTTCCCTACTGCACAGAGCTAAAGTTATTCTTCATAGTAGCCCATACTTACAAAGCAATTCGTAGATTTTGGGAGAAGTTCAGTAGGGACTTCTCCCTATTCGTAGGGAGAATTCGTAGGGAGAAGTTCAGTAGATCCTGTTTCCTATTTTAAATACACCTCCTCTTAATTTCATTCAGTGTTGCTTTCTAGGTAGACGTGGGAGTAACAGTTTTCTGATGAATCTCCTGTAATACTGATCTTTAATTCTTCGTCAAGCAGACTTAAAATCTACTTTGTGTAACTCAGTATTGTTATACACTCATGAACACATCATTATTTTTATTATCTGTTTTTTGCCTTTTTAATAGGTCTTTGGACTAACATAATTCAGCATTTTTTAGATCACAGAACTTCAACTGATTTAATTTAATCATCCTTAAATTGCCTACCAAATCTTAAATTTATGTCTTCCGAAGTGAAGAAATGATTCTACCTCTAGGGATACTAAATATCATTAAAATAAACAGAAATAAATTTTGCAATACTCTCTTCCCCTTTTAATGTCACAGTATCATTATACTCTCTCTAAAGGGGCTGAAGTTAAAGCTTGAAATTCTGCTTCCAGCGGATATTTGAATTCATTTTCATCTATTTTCAGTTCAGAGCCTTTGCAATAGAAAAGAGAAGGCAAATTTGTAGAACACTGTAGTCAACACACTCATGTTGACAAGGGCATTATAGGACAGAATATAGATGGATCTCTCATGTATCCACAAGTCACGCAATAGGTATGACTTTCAAAACACTATTTAACTCTTTAAGACTATTCCATATATTGGTAAGGATGTCAGGAAGTTTAAATGACCAGTTCCTCATTCTGAAGCAGTGTGATCCTTACTCTTGGGTAGAAAAGCCAATGAGCTGCAAATGCTGTCTGTATATACTTTGTTCAATATTATATAGAATTTATCTACTTAAAATACTAATCTCCTTTTTCTGCACAGCCATCTTTAAAGATAGTTTGGTCTGAATTGATGATTGCCTCTTCTCAATTGTTATGGCTTAAGTAGACTCTTGGTTACTCGATAAGTCCTTTTACTTTAAGCATGACAGAGTCTGAGAGTTGACTCCTCAAATTTCAGACCTGGCCATTCATGCATAGAATAACAATACACTATTTGCCAATTTTTAATATACATTTTCTTCTATGTTACTTGAAGTATAATACTCCTGAAAGATAAGAACTACTAAATCTAGTCATCTCTTGTAATCTGAATTTACAGTAAACACTTAGGAATAATAAACATTTCAGAAACAGCTGCTGTCAGATGGACTAGCAATATGCTCCTTATTGTTAGCAAACCCTTTTTTTTTTTTTTTTTTGGGAAGATAGAGCATGAAGTGTACTGTAAACCAGGCTTATTACTTCCCTGCACTTTCAGAAGCTTTTAGCTCCAGGGGAATTTTGATTTACCTAAGACACTACACAATATTTTACTCCAGGTCTTCCAAGCTTCTTAGATTCAGAGCAAGTATGTCTCCTTAATTGAACCACTGACTCACATGAAGCTTCAGGCAGCACATCCAGCTCCAAACACATGTGAAAGTATGTATGATTATTTCTTGCTTTTTAAAGCCATTCTTCAACTAATGGGGGCAAGGGGGCTGTTTAGATTTGACATATATGACAGAAAACCTTCTCTAAAGAATATGTAAAAAAATAATAAAAAATCCACACAAATTCGTTCCTTAAATATCTCCTCTTTCTTATCTTCATATCTGCTTTCGGTTTCCTACTGTTTCAATTTGCCTTCTCTTTTTATGGCCCATGGCATTCTTCAGAGAAAGAGTTTGCAGTAGTACACCTAATTCATCTGATCCCTCTGCTTTTTTCTAAGTTTCAAGTGAGCTACCTGCCTTTTCTTCTCCAACATTTTTTTCCTGATTACAGTCGCAAAACTGAAATCAATTCTGCCTCATTTCAATCTCTGCATATTTTTCATGATGTTTTCTTCATCTGAATTAGTCACATACAAGCCACACTTAGTTTCATGTACATAATCATGATGGAAATATGTTCCATTAGTAGGGTCTTCAGCTTTGTCTACCTTCTTACTTAACTAGCAGGATTAATCTACTAGGTGACAACTTTCCAGCAGTAAACTCAGAATTATTAAACTATTATTTACTAGTTTTGAAGATGTTTTAATTATTTATATTATATTAATAAGAAATTAGATTGCTTTCTCAGTCAGAACTCTTTACTGTTTTCTTATCTGTTAGTTACTGCTAAGAACATTGCTAGACATGCAACTACAAATACTGCTAAAGGAGTTAGACTTTAGACTCTTGTCAGATGTTCAGCACAGAACAAGTTACAAGCCAGAATCAGCTGTAAAGACATCAAGCAAGAAGCAATCTGGAGTCACAGCTCTCTGGTTCAGTACAAAGTTGCCTGTGGCAACTTTCGCAGCTTATTAACTGACACAAGCAATCAGCTCCAAAGTAGCTAACGTGTTTTAACATGGGACACATTAACACTCAGATGTAGGGAAACCAAGCTACAAGATGCAAATCGACTTTAAACTGCACAGCCATTTCCAGAAATAAATAGAAGTAAGCTGAGATATTCACCCACATAATACATGGACATGGAATAAACCTTTTAAAAGACCAGAACAATACTACTATTACATACTGTGTTAGTTATTAATTGTAAAAACTGTCTATTTATTAACAACAGCAGCAACAACATGGCTTACTCCTAGCATTTCCTATATCTTAGAAATTATTTTCTAACACAGGGAGTCTGTTAACTTAAACCAGTGAACACAATACTGGAAGCTTATCCTTTAGCAACAGAAGCTTATTAGCCAGTGGTGTTACTATAAACACCAGAAATTCAAACTGGAAATCACTTGGAGCCCTGAAAGGCACAGTTAAACAGTAAAAGTACAGACAGAGTATTTCAACATTGAGTGTTGCCGTGCACCTGGCAACCCATGTTCTTTTAGCCCTGCACCTGTGCTGGACTATCGGGTAAAACCTACCTGGGCCAAAGAACTGCACGTGAATACCAATATGGTGAGCAGAAAAATGGCGTTTATTGTGTCGTGCAATTTACCTATATACCCATCCTACTTCGTCTACGCCTCTTATGCATACATTAACCTTTCAACATCGAGCAAGGGGAGAGTCCTACCACGTCACATCCTGAATCCTCGCTGTCGCCTACTACAACACTAGAGTGAAGATTATTTAGTGAATTTGATTTATACTTTCCAATATTTATTCTTTGGTTTGGTAAATATGTCTCTAATAAAAATGCATGTGTAAATGAAGAGTTCACTTTCAAATTTTACTGCTTGCTTGAATTTGAAATTGTTCCTGTGATCATGTATTCAAAAATTTCTGCTTGACTGATCTGAAAGTGTGGGATTTCTGAACCTCATTAGGGAAGAATTTCAGCACATTGGAAGAAATGAGCGCTGTGTGGTAATAAGTGAATAGGTAATGTTAAAATTAATTTTCTTAATGAAATCTATTATTGAGCTTTAAGAAACCTTGTAAGTACCTAGCTTATGATGCAGAGCTGCAGTTCCTGCAGGATGTGTGGAAGGTGAAAGTGCCTGCTCCTCTAAGGGTGTCTGGCCAAGGACTTTCTCATCACAAAAGGGGATATTAAGAAAAGGAGGAAACCATAAATAAGAACACAGACAGACAAAAACCCAACCAACAAATATTAATGAAAGCAGTAACTGCTCAGTCATGCTGTTTGATAATGCAGTGTGAGAATATCTCTTCCAGTACCATTGCCGGGTCAAGGAAGCAAAGGGACACTAATCCCTGAACAGCCCTTTTGACCTGAGGGCAGTGAGAGGTCTTCATGGGAATCCCACCCTGACTCTGGCACTTCTTTTTTGCCACTTGGACAGGATTCTCTTCAGCATAGGGGTCCCGTCACTTCCCCAGCATTTCCACCACCACCACCACTGCTTTCTGACAGACTTCACTCAGCATAGCTCCTTTGCTGCAAGTGAATCCCATGGAAAAGACAATGCATACTCTCTGTGCTCCCCAGGATCCCTTGTCTGCTGCAGACCTACAGCTCTATTATCACTGCTCCAGACAAATCAGCCATCCAGATTGAGCTGAGGTGAGGGACAGCAGGAGTTGCTAGCTTTGGCTACAAAATCTGCTGCTGGGCACTGCCCTTTTAGGGCAATCTCAAGTTTTACTTTCCTCTGGGTACTGTTTTCTCTCTTTATGTTTTATTTTCCACTTTCCTTCCAGTTTGTGTGGAAAAGAGGAATCAAACTCCAGCCATTGAACCAGTGATGCCAAAATACAACCTGAACTGCTTTTGTAAATATTATCACTTATCTTCTGCCCCATCAAAGCACTCCACCAAACATTTAACTACAGGAATTTCTTTTGAAGACAAAAAAGAACAAGCCAATAGTTAACCTCCCATCTGACCTCCTGGATTTTGAAGTATTCTATCAGAAGTTGATGAACTATGACATCAAGCTATGGGGTGCAGTCATCACACCAGAGGGATGGGATGTCATTCAGAGGGACCTAGACAGACTTGAGCAGTGGGCCCAGGTGAACCTCACGAGGTTTAACAAATTCAAGTGAAAGGTCTTGCACCTGGGTCAAGGCAACCTTGTTACCAATATTAACTGGGAGATAAAAAAATTGAGAGCAGCCCTGCTGCAAAAGACCTGGGGGTACTGGTGGATGGCAAGCTGGACATGAGCCAGCAATGTGCCCTCACAGCTCAGAAAACCAACTGTATCCTGGGCTGCATCAAAAGATGCGTGACCACCAAGTCTAAAGAAGTGATCCCGCCCCTCTACTTTGTACTGTTGAGGCCTCACCTGGAGTACTGCATCCAGATGTGGAGTCCTCAGTACAGGAGAGACATAGAGCTGTTGGATTGTGTCCAGGGAAGGGCCACAGAAATGATCAGTGAAATGGACATCTCTCCTATGAGGACAGGCTGAGAGAGCTGGGGCTCTTCAGCCTGGAGAAGGCTGTGAGGTGACCTGATAGCAGCCCTGTTCATTGTAGGGGACTTGGACTAGATGGCCCTTCCAACTCTAAGGATTCTATGATTCTATGAACTAAATGAAGAAGGTAGATTTCTCATACTGCAGCATCTAGATATTGTTGCAAATGATGATGTTACTGTCACATTCTTCCCTGGCAATGCTTTCTCTTTCTGGATTTGACTGTGTCCACAGGCTTTCGACAGCTGTGACTGGGTTGTGCCCACCCAGCTCTTCAAAACCTCCAGGCTTATGGATTCTAATGTCCTGCTGGCATGATTTTTCTGTCTGCAGCGTGATTCTCCCAATTGCAGTTCATGTCAACTGCCTCTTCCCCTTTTCCGCCCCATGCTGAACTGGTCATGGTCATACAAGCCTTTCCTGCAGGACAAGTGCTCCAGCCTCACTGCCTCCATGGTCTCCAATGAGCCCCTGTGAATGGGCAGTGTCACTCCTGTCTGCAGTCCTAGAAAGGAGGCAGAGCCTGGATTAGGCCTGGTGCATGCTGGGCAGAGGGGATCACCCCTGCTGCCCCCAGCTAGGGGAGAAGGATAGGAGAAAATCTACAAGAGTGACCCATGGGCTGTCTTTGACCTGGTGTGGAAGGAAACAGTGCATTCAGAGTGCAGGGCAGCAGTGCTGGCTTGTGGGGAGAAGAAGTAGGCCTGTATCCTGCTGCCTCAGAGAAAGACATGGGTTTTATTGAAGGCACCCCAGTGCTGTATGGACCCGGAGATTTGTCATGGCTGGGGCTACGTGAGAAGACTCAATCAAAGCCTCAGACACTGCTGTGAAATGCCAACAGTGAGCAGACATAACACAGGGAATGGAACGGACAGAGGCATTGTGGAAAACATGGGTGCCATTGCTGGGATTGGAGTGCTGCAGATGATGATCACCCGTTGTGATGTCACTGGTTCCGATACCCCTAAATAAGGGATAGTGACATACACAGCAGTGGACTGTGACCTCTTGGCCCTCACTGCTTGTAGCTGGGCACAGCGTCTCTCACTCTGGCTTGTGCCTGCACTCCAGCCAAGCATGTCTGTGAGGTTTGGAGCAAGCAGCAAGGATAGCCTTGGTGCTGGTCTCGTGCTCTGGGAGCTGCTGACAGCCACTCTCAGTGCTCGTCCCCAGAGCCACTGGAGCTTCTTCCCCACCCTGCCTGGCTCAGGTAACCAGGGCACCCAGGAGGCTGCAGCAGCAAAATGAACAGGTAAGGGGATGCCTCACCCTGGGCAGCTGGGAGGGTTTCCTTCCTGAGGGACCTGGGCAATTGTTCCTCCCCTGCTGGGGTCAGCGAGTGACCGTAGCCTCTCTTCCTTTCCTCATGTGACCCCTGCTGCTGCAGCAGCAGGGTGAGGAGCAGCCCCTCATCTCCTGCACTCTCCTTCCCACCATCACAGCTGGACATCATGGCCACTGAGCTGGACCACTGCTGCCCCATTTGCCTGGACACCATGGATGTTGGCAGCTATGCAATGCCATGCCTGCACTAGTTTTTCTTTGGCTGCATCCATCAGTGGGCCCAGAGCAGGCCTAAGTAAGTGCCACCTCTACAAATGCAGGGTGAGGTCCATCTTGCACTCTTTGTGTGTGGACAACAGAGTTTGTCATCAGACGGCGTGGGACATGGGCCAGAAGAGCACCCCAACACTGAACAGGGGCAGTGCCCACCTGGGAGTCCACGTTCTGCCACCACCCGTCTGTGCTCCAGCCCCTGCTGCCCTGGCTGCACCAGGAGCTGAGGCAGCTCTTTGGGACTGACCACATGGCAGCCTCTGCAGCACTCCACCTTGTCATCTCCAGCCTGTGCTTCTTTGGCCTGGACCAAGGGAGCGCTGACTATGTGGCTGCTCAGCTCCATGCAAAGCCAGGCCACCAGCTTTTTGTGACAGCTCGTTGTCCAAGCTGTGCAGTTGTGCAGCGGGGAGGTGCAACATCTGCCTGGACTGGAGGCCTCCCATGCTGCCACAGGGCAGGATGGCAGCCCCACGGCTGCCCCTGGTGCATCTGCCTCCTCAACAGAAACTGCTGACCATGGCCCACAGCCCATGAGCAGCACTGGGGAAGCCAAGGTGGAGGAGGAGCTTCCTGTCTGCTCGACCGCTGCCCTTCGTGAGGGTCCCAGCCAGCCTCCATCAATCCCAGCTCCGGTGCAGGCAGTCCAAGAAGCAGCCCAGGAGGAGCTAGGGGAGGCAGTGCCAGGTCCCTCAAGTACCAGCACAGTCAGGGAGCACTCACGCAGGACACTTCGATGAGCCCCAAAGAGGAGGGCCAACACCTCTGAGGCCTCTGCACCTCCTCCCAAGAGGCCATCCCGCCAGCAGCACTAGGACACCACCCCAGCAGCTGGCAAGAACAAGCTGGGCCATAACCAGCCGTCAGGGGCTCAGGCTGTGTCAGACCAAGGAAAGAAATAATATTACAGAAAAGTATCTGTGTTTCTACCAGTGCCTTTGTCAGTGCTGTGCAGAGCTGCAAGTTGTTTTATGAATCTCTTGGATCTGTATTAGATTTATGGTGTTCCCAGGTTACATCTTGTGGTTTTGAAGTCACCCATAAGGATAAGGACAGCTGATCTCGAGGTATCTCTTAGAACCTTTAAGAATAATTCATTGGTGTTTTCAAACTGGGGGGGATGACTATAGCACAACATCATCTGCTTTATTTACTTGTCTCTTAATCTCTGCCCAGAGGCTCTCAACCACATCATTGCCAAGCAGGAGCTCTGTACAGCCCAGCCCCTCCTTCATGCACAGCGACTCTCCTTGAATGGACCAGGTGCCAGCAACAGGTGTCAGACTCAGGGCATCAGGCAGCTGGGGGTGCACAGGCTGGTGAGAGCCCTGGGGTGTGGGCAGAAGGGCTGTGCTGTTCTGTGCTGGGAGTGGTGGGTGTGTGAGTACTGGTGATGTCCCAGGGATGTTACATGTGGGCCTCCAGCAAGGCCTGCTGGCTCTGCCAGCCCCAGGGTGGGAGGGGATGGGCTCTGCCCCTCAAGTGTGGGGTCCTGTGTGCAGGGCTGCTGCAGGCATTATCTGGGCTGGGGGTACTGCGGGATAGTCACAGCAGGATGGAAGCTGCTTCAGGCAGCAGCTGCTCTAACTCACATCACTTAACATTTTATGTAATGATGTTTCATTAGTGACACTAAACAGCCAGCTGTCTTTTTGTTATTTTGGTTTGGTTTTATTTTCCCCCTCACACCTTTTTCCAATAGCGATTTTTTGCTTTCACCGCATGGCCTATCATCGTGTGAGACTGTGTACTTTGCTGCATGCTTCCAGGCCAGCACTTTTAGTAAGAGGATCATACTGTCCGGATCATCTCCACCACTGTTTGTGGTATAAGATGAACATACATCCAGAGTGTATTTTGTTTTTATTTTTCAGGTAAAACTTGGAAAATTCCTGGCTAAGAATATGCTGGCCAAAAATAATCTGATTGCCCTTCCACTAGAAGGGCTGGTAAGACAACCTGTCTGGGCTTACTCATTATCTTTGTTTTCAACTTAAAAATAGCATTGCATATGGGTAGTATAAACAGGTATATACATATATATACATATATATATATAAACAGGTATATATATATAAACAGGTATTTGAAAAACTCCTTTGCTTAAGTCCAGAGAGTTTATATTAAAAACAAAATGAAAAGAAAGAATAAATGCTTTTTCAGGAATACAAAAGGTATGTAGATGCATCTGGTTTTGTTGCATCAGATGCATCTGGTTATGTTGCAGCTCTCTGTAGTGAGAGGTATGGGTACAGTAAAATTTTCACATTTTAAAACCAAGAAAACCAACTGGAAGAAAAACTTCAAATGCCAATTTTTCATCAGGGTATTTATATTGTACACGCTATATTTCTTGCATCATGAGTTTTACCATGATAGGTCTATATCTATTATGTCAACTTATGGATGGGGATGTCTAAACATCTTCAGCAAAACACAGAACCATCTTGCCTTCAACAATTCTACAGTATGATGTCTAAAATATAAAGCATATTTATTTCTCCTCTACTAGTAGTAATCTACATAAACCTATGCAAAATATTCATCAATTCAGAACATGTTGCGGCATTTTCATTACAGGTATTAAAATAAGTGAAAGAAAAATGCTTTAAATCATGCTACCTCTACGAAAGAAAGGTTCTATCGCATCTAAATGGAGCCTTAAAATGATGCTGTCTGTAAAAGTGATGTGTTTATCCAAAGTACACTTTGAAAACTTAGCACAAAAATAAATATATTTGCTAGGATACCTATATAATATGCAGTATGCCCACTGGATAGCAGAAAATAAAATGGATGTGTCTGTATGTAGGGCTTCTTACACATAGCAAGCTGAATTTAATATTCAAACTGTTTCTAACCAAAATAACGTAATGTAAATGAAAGGTAGCCTTACTTTCTTCATGCCGTTTAGTTGTATATATATTAAATTGGCATGATACTGTTTAATAGCATAGAAAAACCAAACAGTGGCTGATTCTCAAGAAAATAGAAAAACAGAAATTTTAAAAATAAATATTAGAAAATTTTTCTGTGCTGCTGTGAATGGATTTTACACAGACAGGCAAATAATAGATAAAGATGGAGATTAAATTTTCTTACTTGATCTGTATTAGCAGTTAACTTTTTGTTTATTACTTTCATGATTTATCTGCATTGATGCATTTATATAAGGGACATCAGACATCTTGGTTTTGTGCCAGGTCACTTCTAAATAAAACATGCTCAGCAAAGAGTAAGTAAGCAGCTCTGTTGGACGGTTCTGTGTGCATACTTGCTAGCAAAAGAAACGAATGTAATTTTAACAAACAAACATATGGGATGAGGTCAGCAAAAGGTATAGAACTAAAATATTTCTTTTTCCTTTAAAGACAAGTTATGGTAAAAATTTAAAAAGTATAAGAGAGAAAAAGAAATAAAACAGTTGTGTTTATCTTTTTGTCTTTATTGCCATTTTTAACGTAATTTCCCTCCCTTTTTAAAAACGATTGAAAGGCTTGCTCTTCATATCAGGTATCAAAGCTCCTCAGGTATCAAATACTTAGAGATTATTCTGGGTTCTCGTTTTAGAGTAGTTCTCTTAAAAACTCTGATGGAATGAACAGTTGTTTCTAGTATTTGATGCTCCAGTTCTAGAAATGCTGAGCTCATTTCCAAATAATTTTATCCAGGCAACCTGCAGAAGCACCCATACATTTCAAGTACCCATATCATTTTTCATCTGTGTACATAAGATTGTTATATAGTTCATATTACTTTGCGATAGCAGAGGAAGATGTTGCCGCACAGACCTTTGCTTTTTATCTTAAGTAACAGCTTGGGTTATTTTGTTTTGTAAAGTAGGAATGTGACTTTTAAATAATACTCATTTGTTCTCTCTAAAGCATAAGAAGATGCAATGGGTTACACAGAAATGAGTCAAGGTCACATGATATTGCATAGCCATAGATAAGAAGGAAGGCATATATAGCACTGTCCACTATCCACAAGTATTACAGCTTCTCCAGGACACTGGGAAAGTAGTTTACTCACTTGCCTTTTTTCAGGTTGATGGATTGTTCTCATGCCTTAGAATTCTCATGTCATGAAAGTAAAATAGCATCAAGTATCTACTACTCAACACTTTCCAGAAAAACAAGGTAAAGATTTATGTGACCTTCATCCCTACCAAAATACCTATGACTAGAACATCCATCAGTTTTCAGTTCTGTAAAATCTAGTAGAAATGCACAGACTAATGAATCTGATTCTTAAAATCTTGTTAGTAAGAATGCTCAGGAACTGTTTGGGTGTTTTCAATAAACATAATCTTTAGAATAAGCAATCTAGTTATGTAACATGGGACTGAAAGGAAAACTAACACATCCCCCACCCTCAGCGCAGTGGTTCTGTTGTTTGTAATCTTAATTTATTCAGCTGTATCTGCCATTGTAACCTTTTTCCAGCAATATCTTCCCATAGCAATATAGACGCTGAATACAAAAATAAAGTATCTATATTTTAAATTAATCTTTTAGAATCATAGAATGATAGAATAGTTTGGGTTAGAAAGGACATTTAAGATCATCTAGTTCCAACCTCCCACACTGTAGGGAGGGCCACCTCCCTGTAGACCAGGTTGCTCAAAGCCCCACTCAGCCTGGCCTTGAATGCTTTCAGGCAGGGAGCATTCACGACCTCACTGAGCAACCTGTTCCAATGTCTCACCACCCTCACAGTAAAGAATTTCTTCCTAATATCTAGTCTAGATCTATCCTTTTCCAGTTTAAAACCATTTCCCCTCATCCTCTCGCTACATGCCCTTATAAACAGTCCCTCCCCAGCTTTTCTGTAGACTTTCTTCAGGTACTGGAAGGCCACTATAAGGTCTCCTCAGAGCCTTCTCTTCTCCAGGCTGAAGAGCCTCAGCTCTCAGCCTGTCCCCATAAGGGAGGTGCTCCAGCCTTCTCATTATCTTTGTAGCCCTCCTATGGACCTGCTCCGACAACTCCGTGTGCTCCCATTTTGGACTTCAGGACTGGACGCAGTACTCCAGATGGGGTCTTATGAGAGCAGAGTAGAGAGGCAGAATCATATCCCTCAACCTGCTGGTCACACTTCTCTTGATGCAACCCAGGATACAGTTGGCCTTCTGGGCTGCAAGCATACATTGCCAGCTTTTGCTGAATCTTTTGTCAGTCTACACTCTCACGTCTTTCTCCTCAGGGCTGCTTTCAAGCCATTCCCCTCCGAACCTGTATCTGTGCTTGAGATTGCCCTGACCTAGATGCAGCACTTTGCACTTGGCCTTGTTGAATTTCATGAGGTTGGCATGGACCCACCTCTCAAGCCTGTTCATATCCCTCTGGATAGCATCCCTTCCCTCTGGTGTGTCAACAGCACCACTCAGCTTGGTGCTGTCTGAAAACTTGCTGAGGGTGCACTCAATCCCACTGTCCCTGCCGCCTACAAAGATGTTAAATAACACCAGTCCCAACACCAATCCCTGAGGAGTGCCTCTCTTCACCATCTCCAATTGGACATTGACCTGCCGATCACAACCCTCTGAGTGTAGCCATCCAACCAATTCCTTATCCAGAGAGTGGTCCATTCATCAAATCCTTTTTTTCCAATTTGGCAACCAGGATGTCATGTGGAACATTGGCAAATGCTTTGCACAAGTCCAGGTAGATGAAGTCTGTTGCACTTTCTTTATCCACCGATGCTGTAATTCCATCATAAAAGGCCACCACGTTTGTCACACATGACTTGCCCTTGGTGGTCATGTTGGTTACCATCAAACACCTTATCTTTATTTTCCATGTGCACTAGTAGGGTCTTCAGGAGGATCTGCTCCATGATCTTGCCAGACACAGTGGTAAGACTGACTGACCTGTAGTTCCATGGATGTTTTTTTTCATTCTTGAAAATGGGGGTTGTTTCCCCTTTTCTAGTCAGTGGGAACTTCACCAGTCTGCTATGACCTTTCAAATACGAAGGATAGTGTCTTCGTGACTTCGTCCTCCAGTTCCCTCTGAACACATGGATGGATCTCATCATGTCCCAGGGACCTTCAGGTTCTTTAGGTGGTTCAAAACTGATCTTCACTTACAGCATGCAGATCTTCCAAGTTTTTACCACTGCTTTCTTCAACTTGGCCAGTGTGGCTAGAGCCCTTGCCAATGAAGACTGAGCCAAAGAAGTCATTGAGCACCTCCGTTTTCTTTGTATCCCTTGTGACTACATCTCTAGTTTCCTTCCAGAGAGGGCCCACATCCTCCTGACCCTTTTTTTTCTATTGCTGATCATCATCTTGAAAAATCAGACTCAGCTTGGGAAATCAAAAACTATGTAACATTACTGAGACAGAGTGTAGATGAAACTCAGTGCACTGTTGTCTTTATAGCTCACGTGTACCAATAAAGTGTTTAAAGTTTAGGCGAAATTTAAATTCTCAGTAGTTATAAGTGTGATGTACATTGATAAATACAGATAAATGAGTTACTTAAAGATACACATACAGTTCTATTCTGGAGCAGTGAGGAAACTGGATGCTCCCATCAGCTAACTGTTGAAAATGATAGTATACTGACTATAGATTTACCTCGATGGCCTGTTTATTTCCAGTAGGGTTCTTCTAATGGTATCCTTTTTGGTTCAGATTGTCAGATCATATTTAGAAACAAACTGAACACAGTAGAAGTGAACTCTAGTTGTCTCAAGTTTTCCTAGGGTAGGTAATGAAAATCTGTAGACCTCTGCCTATCTTCTTCAGCACATACTCAAATAGCTTTGGGGAGAAGGAAATAAAGAAAAAAACAACACATAAGCAGCTAGCCTGTCATCAAGAAGAGCACTAGCACTCAAGAGACATCTATAAAAGAAGTGATTGAGCATCAAGGAAGTACCTTGTATCTTGCAAAGTCAAGTTTTTCTATAGCCTGTACTGGACATCCTTTTTAACTGAAACAAATTTGAACACACAAATACTAAGTACATTAATATACTACTTCAGTTAGTTAAACTCCAAACTGATGCTGTTTAAGTCACTGCATGCATATGTACACATAAACACAACCCTGCCACAAAACTGTCTGTCTCCTTTACCTTCCAAAAACTGCACTTCTGAATGCAGCATAGCTTGAGCAAAACATCCTAAGTATTAGTGTGCTTCTAAACCTGGATCTCTTTGCCCACTTATAATGGTCAGAACAGATGTTTGAATCTCAGTGTGCGCAGGAGAGGACTGTATATTTATTGACCAGAACACAGGCACAAAGAACTTTGCTGAGAGTACTGAGAATATGGAATTCTTAGCAAAATTCTGGCCAGATTGTTTTCAGAGTTTCAGGAGTAGACTTTCTTTGTGTGAAAATTCACACCAGAAACCAATAACTTGGAACCAGTAACATTAACCAACATGCATTTATGGCAAATCAGAACCTTATCTCTAAATATTTTCACTAGCATTTTTCTCATGCTGGATATTAAGAAAACCACCTATGAACAGAATTTTCAACAGCAGTAGTGAATAAAGAAATACTGAACTGTTTCACTCATCTATTTTAGACAAAAGTAAATTCAGTTTTACCAATCAAGGTAAAAATTCTAGCCGTGAACCATTAATATGGTCTCAGAATAGACAGCTTATAAAAGCTTGGTGATTTCTAACTGAGTGAAGCCCAGTTTGGAGTAAGAAAGGAAGCCAAAACATATACTAAATATACATCGCTGAAATTTTTTCTATGAAGAAAGTTTTGGGTTTCTTTTTTAGTTTCGTTTGTTGTGTTGTTGTTGTTACTTTGTTTCCACATTGCTAATTAATCATTTCATATTAATATGATAGATTTGTATTGCCTGATCTCACTGCTTAAGATAAGTACATTATGTTAGAGTATTATCCACCTATGATTATGTCAGGATCCCTGTAAGAAGATTAGAGTTGAACATTATTGATTTCAACTAACAAAGCTAGTGGATATACAAAGTTCAGCTTTTGACTGTAACTGAACTGGAAAACACTCTGCCCAAGAACATACATTCTGATTCACTAAACTGTCAAAGAGTCAAGTTTATACAGCACTGCAATCTAATGGACCGTCACTCAAAGATGTGTAAATTCAAACAACCATTCCTAGAAATATTAGGCGGAGGTCTGTTAAATAATCCTGATACTTTTCTTTTATGTTACTGTGTCAGATTTGGTATCTATAGAAAGCCTGAGGAACAGAATGCTGTAAAGCTAATAAGATTTTTGTACAGCAGTTGTTTCTGATGTTATTTGGCATACCACAACAAACTAAATAAAATGAGCAGAAAGAATGGAAGAATTGAATATGCCAGAAAGATCAGGCTAGTTAAAGAACTCAGTGGAAGTGTAAGCAGAACAGCAATGCAGAGATACCAAGTTTACATTTCAAATATGTTTCTGCTGCCTTTTTTGTTTGGGCATTCCTAACTGCTTCACTTTCATCTTCGCTGTATATGGAAATGATAGAAAACACAGGGAATAAAGGAAGGAAAAGAAGGTAGGATTCCAAGTTCCTCTCAGTTATTCCTATTCATTTGTTACTCAGAAACCCAGATTATAACTAGAAATCAAGAAGCTAGTAATTCAAACAGTGAAATATCATTGGAAATGTGGTCTTAGCATCAGTGCTTGGTAGGCGTCAATTTTAGAACTATTCCTAAATATCTCAAAGTGTAAGTTCTGTCATATCTTAAGATTACTAGCTCTTAATAGAACTTTTTGTTATATTTTCACTCAATATATTTGTTTAGTTTTGTTACTAAACATTTATCCTACATTTTTTCAAGCTCATATCCTATCTCCAATCAGACAGTGACCTGTAAATGTGTGCCTCTACTGATGCCATCCTGCTAGACAGAATAAAGCCAGGGACAGTATTCTAACTGCACCACTGACTATCCATATTGCATTCCACGTTCCCTCATGCTGCTTTCATCTCTGGCTGATCGTATTCACTGGTGCACTACACAGACACAGATCAGGGAACAGCATTTTCAAGGAACTGTCTGTAACAGCAATAAGGTTCTGATTGCACCATTGCTACCACTACCTCCAACACTAGTAGCTTTAGAATCTTCAGACTCTGATGCATCTTCCTGTGACAGCCAGACTAGAACACCTCAAGAAACAAGAATCATAGAGCCACCAAGGTTGGAAAATTCCTCTAAGATCACCCAGCTCAACCATCCACATATCACCAATATTTACAACTAAACCATGTCTCTTAGTACTACATCTTGATTTCTTGAACATCATATATTTCTTGAACACCTCCAGGGACAGTGATTCCACTACCTCCCTGTGAAGCCTGTTCCAGCACCTGACCACTCTCTTGTATTTCCCAGCATCCAACCTGAATCTCCCCTGGTGCAACTTGAAGCAATTCCTTCTGGTCCTACTGCAAATTATGTGGGTGAAGAGACAGACTCCTACCTCACCACAGTCTCCCTTCAGATCAGTGTGGAGAGCTATACGTTGTAGAAAGAAATAAAAAGAATAGCTCTGCTTTCAAAATGTGCAAATCCCATTGCAACAGGATGAAACAGAATATATTTTAGACATTCTGAGCCTTAAAATCATGCACTTGTTTATGTCCTGAGCCAACTGGCACTACACAGAGATCACAAGCTTAGTCCCACGGACACAGCTAACTCAGCTTTAGAAGAATATCTGCGCACATTCAGCCCTAGAGTTCTGGCTAGCTGCGTGCACGTCTGTTTCTCATGGGTGGTGATGAGCAAGTTCACTTTTGAAAGCTTCGTATTCATAGTGACATCACATTCATTAGAGCGTTCTGTGGCAAACTTTAAGTACTGTTCTGGCACATGAAGAAATCAAATTCTTATGTCAATGGGGAGCAGGCTCCTTTCCTGGAACAGAATGGTGAGGACTTTCCAGGAAGCTCACATGCATAGCCGGGAAAGCCCTGGCCTACCTTGAGATACTTTCTTCAAAGAAGCTGCTTCAGTGTGCCCATTTAATAATATATAAAAATATAGCAGGGAAGAAAGTTGGAAGAATTAAACAAGGAGTATAGTCATCCTGAAGGCCACAGTTGCCTTGAGAATGAAACAAATTGTTTCTTTATTGAAATTTCTTAGTCTGGATAATTAATGCAAACAGGAAACCACTTCTAAATCAAAAGATGCTGCTTAGGATGTTACTTAGAAAAATAAAAAGGGCTGTACCTGTGTAATGGTAACCAGTTCAGATACTGATTTAAATGCACTGTACATTAGATGAAAATTGGGAATTCAGAGTTTTCCTCAAAAAGTTGAGTTCAAAAGAAATCATTGTTTGCAATTAGGGGCATGTCATGGTTCCAGCCTGGTTTGGCCTACTTCCATGACTAGTGGGGTGGAGGGACCCATGGACCCATGCCCCAGGAAAAGGGGAAGGGGGAAGACAGTGAAGGTGCCCAGGAGAGGAAAGCAGTGGCAACAGGCTACGGGAGAAAACTAATTTACTAAATATGATAGCAGAATGTGATATAACACGATATAATACAGTATAATTGGAATTGAAGTTAATAAATAAATGAAAGAGTGTCTGAAAACCAGAGACCTTACCCCAATACTGAAGGCAAGATGGCTAGGGAGCGTACACCGCAGAGATGAGCAGAAAGATAGACAGTCCCTTTATTCTCAGTCAGTTTTATCTTTCCCTCTGAATGGAAAATGGAAATAGAATAATGAAGTCTTCTGAGAGCTGTAGTTCATTCTTCTCTTCTGAGTGTAGGTACCCAGAACTACTGACAATCCATGGAACTGTAGCATTAACTCTTTAACTTCCAGTGCACTACATGATGTTATGATGGAACACTGGTAACAAAAAATCATAAAACCTTGACAGGGTAAGAACAGCAGGAAACAACCTTAGACACCACAACAGTAGAAATTTCCATCGGGCTCACAGCTGAGTTCGCTTATGACTTGGAATAATCTACTTGCACTTGTTTCCTTCTATTTTCTCTTTTTCAAGGAGCAGATAAATAGCCTCTTAGAAATGCCAGTGTGGTTTTTCATAATTGTTTTTGATTATATGAGAACACTATTCTTACATTTATGAAATACACCCTGAAATGGCTAAAAAAATTACAACAAAAATGAAAACAACGTGGTTATATAACAGTGAAGTTCAAATAATTCTGAATTCAAAGCTCATGCTTGGAGTTCATAGTAATTCCTCTTTTCACTTTTATACAATGAATACTGTTGTAATTGTAAATGTGAGAGAAGAAACACCTGGAATAGCTGGACTGGCCTTTCTTTCTAGGCAGTCAGTTAAAATATGCTAGCAATGGACTTCATCAGCCAATGTTGTCTATAGTAAGCTGTTGAGAATTACTTTACAGAAATTACCGAAGTTGACATTATCAAATTTAGGAAAGCAGACTTCATTGGAAGTTTTTCCAGAAATATTCTAATAAGTCCTGATTCCATCAGCTGACTGCATTCTTTATAAAAGAATAGGGGCAGTTCCAACTGCTGATATTAACCTTTAAAACACTCAAGTTCAAGTGCATGCTCCGTATAATTTACATAACAAAGCAGATGATGCCTAAATACAGAAAGTCTCTAATCTAGTTCATTTGCCAAGCAGGTCTCATTTAACAGTGAAGTAAATAATAAAACATTTTCAGGATTTAGAATTATGCTTTCAAACAGGAGAAACTAGCACTAGTCCAAAGTAATTTACAATGTTAATTAGGGAAAAATTCTATTAATTGCATGCATTTTCTATGTTTAGAGACACTAAATAAATAAATAAATAAATAAAGTTTGCTAGAGAGGGAACTGCATCATAATAATTTGCCTTTTAGCCTAACTTCGGTATTAACCTCTGGGATGTGAAATATTAATAAGCTGCTTGACTCCAAATCACCAGTGTTCTGAAAACTCTAATAACAAAAATTAATTCCATAAATTAACGGGTTGGGTTTTTGTTGTTGTTGTTGTTGTTGTTTTTTCTCTCAAAATTCATTACATTAGCTAAAACCCACTGTGGGTTCCATTTTTATAACAACATAATCATTGAAAAATCACAAAAGAATGTGCACTGTTCTTCTTTTCTAATTTAAGACTAACTGGCAATGAAACTGTAGTGACAATAAAATTTGTATAAGTACCCATCTTCAGGAACAAGATGTAATTTGACGTAATCTGTTTATAATGTAAATGCTATTTTCTAGCCTTTGCAATGGTTGCTTGTAATAAAAAACAAACAAATGTTTTCCAATTTAGGTTAATACCACTTAAAGGCTACTTGAAGGATTGCCTTGTGCAAAATAAATATATTTATATAGTGACATCTTATGAAATGTTGAAACCTAGAAAACGTAACTAAGAATTCATTTTCCCTATTTCCTTATTTCTTTCCCAGTATAAGTTATGACCTGATTTGTTATGAGAAAAAGACTGTTACACTTTCATCAAACAACCAGATTTTACTACCATAATAAATTCTTCACATATCTGTTCAGCTCAATACTCTATTGAAAAATGTTACATGTAAGTTTTAAGGTAAAAAGTATTGCAATTTCTATTCCATTATCTTTCTTGACATGTATATTCCTCTAGCTAGTCTAAAAATGCGTGTAAATTTGAGCAAAATACGATCACTGAGGGACGCTGTTATCTATTTAAAAATGTACAGGATATCAAAATGTGCCCTTTGGTTTTCCAGGCTATTATTTGTACATTTGATTTGCAATAAATTTTCTTCCCATTGAAAATAAATACTACATTTTGGTCCTACATCCAGACATTCAGAGGCTGAATCACCACATAAAGTATGGTGGCTTAAGGCTATTTGAATACAAACCAGTTGTTTTATTTCCAATTTTACAAACAGAATAACAGCGCAAAAAATGGTCACAGCTTCCAAGAATCACACTTGTCAGAATGTATCAGAAAATTCAGATTCTTTTAATTATTTTTTCAATTATTATTTTGAAGGGTCCAATCTTGCATATTTTTGGTCTTTCCTCATTTCTTTTCACTCAATTTCCCTCAACCTAGAATCTGGCCATAATGACATCATCTTCAATTTATTGTAAGCAGAGATTTCATGTAAGAAATGCATACAGAGCTTTAGCTAAATTTATGCTGCAGATTTTAGATTTTCTGAAGCTTCCTTTGCATTGTCAGATCAATCTGCATCATCTGTTAAGATAGTTCTAGAAGTTATAGCCACCAAGAAAAAAAAAATTATTCACTTTTACAAAATTTCTAACTCCATAACTCATAGTCTCTGTTAAGGCATGTTATTTAATCTGCAGATAAACAGGTTTACTCATCTGTGAAATAATTAAGAGCTTGCAAAGTCAGAAGAGTTCTAAGATAAAAACATACTTATGAAAACGTCTTCGTATTTCTTAGCTCGGTGGCTTGTTCCATATTGTAATTCAGGCATGGTTGCCAAAGAAAACACAACATGAAGAAGACTGGTTAAGATTACCCTAATTCACTGACTGCTGCTGCTCATTTGATGGGGATGAGCTTATTTCTGGGGAAGATGGGCAATGAAATAACAAATAAAATGGCTTGAATATCAGCAATTTTTCATTCACATGACATGGCTGGGAGCTGCCAGGCCTCAAGAATTAATAAAGTTTTATTAGAAGCACGAGGGCTGCTCTAAAAGTAGAACCTCCTATTTTATTTTATTGGCCCATGATGTCAGAGGAGGATGTTGGTAGTATGGTAGTAGGGGCTGAACTTTCCTGACAATATTCTGTTACATGCTTTTGCTGTAGAGGCAGTAGGGGAGCAGTGTGACAGAATGGTGTTTGATGTGGGAGTACGGATGAAGCAAAGGTGTGTCACTGAATTCTTCCATGTGGAAAAAAATGGCCACCACTGACATTCATTGACTTTTCTGCAGACCAAACAGAGGATGTGAGAAGAGTGAGGTAGTAGATGATGCATTTCACCAGAGGCAGCAGTGATACCAAAGACAAATCATACTCTAAACAGCCACACACAGCTGTCATAACACAAAGTAAAGAGCATCTTAATCATATCATCTGCATGAATCAGCTAAAGGCAGTGTTGATGTTGAAAAAGAGTGTTTTATAGCTGAGAATTTTCTCTATCAGATGGTGTTATTGTGCTCTTTGCATCTGTTGTTTTTTCCATGGAAATAAATAGGAGGAATCACGTTTGGAGTGACCTACGTAGATTATGAAAATTCTTGGTATGAAGATAAAGACAGTATATACACACACACATATATATATACATGTAGAAATAGAATCACAGAATGGCCCAGGCTGGAGAGGACCTCAAGGATCACGAATCTCCATTACACCACCCCTCTCCCGCAACCCACCAGAGTCAGGGCCACCAACCTCCACATTGGTATATAAAAAGCTCCACATAGGTAAATAAAAAAGATGATAATTTTAACAGAATATGACAATTAATAGCATAAGAAATATCTGTAGATAGGAGAAAAATATAGCAGGAAGTCAATACATAATTTCAGATAAAATGTACTTTAAATATTTGTTGTTGCTTGAGCTCCTATCTTCCTTGGTTCTTGAAGCACAAAATACGTATTATTTTCTTTCACCCATTAGGATCTAAAGTATTTGAAATGCTTTATTTTGCTGTAATCCAAGTAAAAGTTACACAGACAACAGAATGTTATTGCTGAAATTATTGTGAAAATTCTTTTTTTATCTGAGAACAAAGAATTGAGACATGAACTAAAGGTACATCTACACTGCACGTACAAGTTGTGTGATGTACATTTAAATAACATGTTATGTAATCCTAATCGGCAAAACACAGTGAACCAGTGAACTTTGTCGTGCATTTTTTCCTTTAATCAATTTTTTTCCACTTCTGAGAATCAATCTTGTACCTTTATTGTATCTGCCTGCTCCTAGTGAAGCTTCATACTTAAGGCCATGTTGAGTAATTATTGTAAGAATACTGTTGTTGGGTTGTTGTTGTTCTTGTTTGTATCCAATGATTTTCAGTCAGGTGATATGAAAAAGACTGTGCTACAATAAATTTTTAATACTCCAAACAAGGAACATAATAAAACATAAACATATTAATCTGTAAGCAGATAAACATACCTCATAAGAAGACCGCATACGTTGAATTGGAAGATGTTTCTCTTCCACAGAGCCTTTACTGCATTAAAAATGCAAAAAATACAAAGTAACAGTACACTGGGCAACAATTGCTGAGAAAAAAAAAATACTGGTCCCAATGCACAGAGAAATTAAATATGATTTCAAATTAATTTAAAAATTGTCATGCTACATTCAAGGAAGATTATTAATTCATAAATTCAGACCAGCAATTCAGCCTGTCCAGATTTCTCTGTAGGGCCTTCCTACCCACAGGCAGATCAGCACTTCTTCCCAGCTTGGCATCATTTGCAAACTTACTGAGGGTGCCTTCAATCCCCTGATCCAGGACATCAGTAAAGATATCAAGTACCAGTACCAGTCCCGGAGGAATACCACTCATGACTGGTCACTTGCTTGATTTAATTCCATTCACCATCACACTCTGGGCCTGACCATCCAGTCAGATCTTTATTCAGCAAAGTGTATATGTCCAAGCCAGGGCTGCCAGGTTCTCCAGCAAAATGCTGCAGGAGACAGTGTTAAAGGCTTCACTGAAGTCTAAGTAGACTATGTCAACAACAGCCTTTCCCTCATCTACCAGGCGGGTTGCTTGATCAGAGGAGTAGATCAGTCTGGTCAAGCAGTACCTGCCTTTCACACATACTGGCTGGGCCTGATCATCCAGCTGTTCTGCACATACCATGTGATCCCACTTCTTAAGATCTATAACATCAACTGAATCTGAAGTGATCTGACACACCACTGAACATCCCCCTTACAGGTTCTCAACTCTGGAATGTTTTTAAAAAGATGTTCATTTTTTGATGAAAAGCTAAATATTTTCAGCTATTTCCATGAGAATCTCGAAGGTTCCAAAGAAATAACAAATGAGTGTAACAAATTAATATGGAAGTTTTTTTAACTTGTGTATTGTAATTAGGTGATCATCCTCTGTTCCTTCTTTCAGGGCTAACTCTTGCATTTAGTGTTGTTATTTTAATGCATTTAGTACACTAACAAGATCATAATCAGCGTAACCAAAAAAAGATATACTCTTGACTTCTGAAATCTAGTTCTTCCCAGCAGACACTCATGTTCTATACTGTAGCCTACATTATCCTGCCTTGAATGTTATTTATAATTTCAGCACAAGCAGAGCAGGCAATAGCAAGGCTGTGTGGCATTTTCTTCCTTTTTTACAACTCATGAAACTGTGAGGAGAACCAGTCATTTTGCTAGTTCCTTTCTCATTATAGAGAAAGACAACTAAATGAGCACTAAAATAATTAAAATATATGAGTTTAACTTTTTTGTTTAATAAATAAGAAAGAAAAATCTTATTTAAATTTATAGCTGCTACTGCAGAAAGTGAAAATGAGGGCTGAATGATAAGAAATATTTTAATTGAATAATGCAGACTTCCTTTTCTCATACGCAATATTAGCAAGTTTCATATGTAAAGACAGCATTTCCAGAGGTTTTACCTCATGCTTTTCATGGCTCACAGCACCAAGACTGAAGAGAAGTGACAGACAATAAATATCTATCAGCAGAGATTAAGTGAAATAGTCACTAATGAATTGTGCATACAGTAAAACAATTTATACTGAAAACTATGCAATAAGTTTAAATGTTTTCACACTGCACACTTGCCTCCCCTTCCCCAATATCTTACTATAGAAGAAGAAATATTCAGTCAATAATGAGCCACTTAGCAATTTTGTGCTTTTAAGCCAGACACAAATTACTGATTAATTCCTTTCTGTTCAGTTCAAAGCAAATAATCCAATTAGTCCTTTGATAAGAGAAAAGAAAATAATAAAGGTATTTCTCTATGTCTACCTAGAGCAGTATTCTGCACTGCACTGATCACAAAATAGTGTGTTGAAGACAACTTTCTGATGCAGGTGCTGGAGGAACTGACAAGGGGAGGGGTGTTACTGGACCTTATTCCCACTAACAAGAAATGACTTACTTGTTAAGGAAGTAAAGGTCGGGGGCAGCTTGTGTTGTAGTGACCACGAGATGGTGGAGTTCAAGATCCTGAGTGGAAGAAGCAAAGCAAAAAGTAGGATTGCTACCCTGGACTTTAGGAGAGCCAAATTTGATCTCTTCCAGGACCTACTTGGAGCTATCCAGTGGGCTAGGGTGTTAGAAGGTAAGGGGGCCTGTGAGAGCTGGTCAGCATTTAAACGGCTCTTCTTCCAAGCTCAGGATCGGTGCATCTCTGTGAGCAAGAAATCAGGAAAGGGCGACAGGAGACCTGCGTGGATAAGCAGGGAGTTCATGTGCAAACTCAAAGGGAAGAAGAAGGCCCATGGAATGTGGAAAAAGGGTCTGACCACTTGGGAAGAGTATAGAAATGTTGTGAGGGCCTGCAGGGATGCAACGAGGAAGGCTAAAGCCTGCCTGGAATTGAATCTGGCAAAAATGATAAAGGATAATAGAAAAGGCTTTTTTTAAGTATGTTAACAGTAAACAAAAGACTAGGGAGAATGTGGGCCCCCTACTACGTGAGGGGGGTGTTCTGGTAAGGGCGGATGCTGAGAAGGTGGAGATACTGAATGCCTTCTTTGTTTCTGTCTTCAGTGGAAAAGCTCTCCCTCAGGAATCCCAGACCCTGGAGGTTAGTGAGAGCATCTGGGGAATGAAGGATTTCCCTTCAGTCAAGGAAGAGGTGGTCTGTGAGCGACGAGGCAACACCAATGTTCATAAATCCATGGGACCTGATGGGGTGCATCCATGGGTGCTGAGGGAGCTGGCAGAGTCTCTCTATCATCTTTGAGAGGTCTTGGAGAATGGGGGAGGTGCCTCAAGACTGGAGGATAGCCAATGTCACTCCAGTCTTCAAAAAGGGCAAGAAGGAAGATCCGGGTAATTACAGGCCAGTCAGCCTCACCTCTGTCCCTGGAAAGGTGATGGAACAGCTTGTGCTGGATGCCATCTACAGACAACTGGAAGAAAAGGAGGTTATCAGGAGTAGTCAGCATGGGTTCACCAAGGGGAGGTCATGCTCGACCAACCTGGTAGCCTTCTATGATGTTGTCACTGTCTGGGTGGATGGGGGGAGAGCAGTGGATGTAGTCTACCTTGATTTCAGCAAGGAATTTGATACTGTTTCCCATGACATCCTTATAACAAAGCTGAGGAAGTGTGGGGTAGATGAGTGGACAGTGAGGTGGGTTGACAACTGGCTGACTGGCAGAGCGCAGAGGGTTGTTGTTGGCGGTGCAGAGTCCGTATGGAGACCTGTAACTACTGGTGTTCTCCAGGGGTCAGTGCTGGGTCTGGTCTTGTTCAACATCTTCATCAATGACCTTGATGAGGGGATAGTGGCCACCCTCAGCAAGTTTGCTGATGATACAAAGTTGGGAGGATTGGCTGACACACCCGAAGGCTGTGCTGCCATTCAGCAAGACCTGGACAGGCTGGAGAGTTGGGAGGTAAGAAACCAGATGAGGTTTAACAAAAGCAAGTGTAAAGTCTTGCACCTAGGGAGGAATAATTACATGCACCAGTACAGCCTGGGGGATGACCTGCTGGAGGGGAGCTCTGCAGAGAGAGACCTGGGCGTCCTGGTGGATGACAGGTTGGCCATGAGCCAGCAGTGTGCCCTCGTGGCCAAAAAGGCCAATGGCATACTGGGGTGCATTAAGAAGAGCGTGGCCAGCAGGTCAAGGGAGGTGAACCCCCTCTACTCTGCCCTGGTAAGGCCTCAACTGGAGTACTGTGTCCAGTTCTGGGCTCCCCAGCACAAAAAAAGACAGGGATCTCTTGGAAAGAGTCCAGCAGAGGGCCACAAAGATGGTGAAGGGCCTGGAGCATCTCCCCTATGAAGAAAGGCTAAGTGAACTGGGTTTGTTTAGCCTTGAGAAAAGAAGACTGAGAGGGGACCTGATCCAGGTCTATAAATATCTGAGGTGTGGGGGGCAAAGTGGCGAGGCCAGACTTTTCAGCAGTGTGTGGAGACAGGACAAGGGGAAACGGCCAGAAACTGGAGCATAGGAATTTTCGCATGAATGTGCACAAGAACTTCTTTATGGTGAGGGTGACGGAGCACTGGAACAGGCTGCCCAGGGAGGTTGTGGAGTCTCCTTCTCTGGAGATATTCAAGACCCACCTGGATGTCTACCTGTGTGACCTGGTGGAGGGAACCTGCTTTGGCAGGGGGGTTGGACTCGACAATCTCTGGAGGTCCCTTCCAACCCCTATGATTCTGTGATTCTCTGATTCTTTGAAAAGCAAACTATAAGACAGTGAATCAAAAAGGACAGCTAAAATTCCAAGCTTAGACTTACAAACTCCATACATACAGATCTCTCAAAAACACGTGAAAGAAGTCACAAGTGACAAGATATCTTATGCTAGCTGAAGAACTCCATGAAGGTTTAAACTGAGTTGCCTGAGCTCTTAGTATTCATCATAGAACGACTTGAGTTGGAAGGGGCGTTAAAGACTATCTAGCTCTAATCCTTTTTTGCCACCTACCAGATCAGACTGCCCAGAGCCCCAGCCAGCCTGAACAGTCAACTTCATTGTATAAAATCAACAGATTTGTCAGGCTCAGTCTTCCCTAGGTGAAGCCATGCTGAATGTCTTGGATCACCTCCTTGTCTTTTTTATGCCTTAACATACCTTCCAGTAGGATTTGTTTTGTGATCTTCTGAAACACAGAAATGATGCTTACCAGTTTATAGTTTCCTACATGTTCCTTCTCCCTTTCTTAATGAAAATGATATTTCCATTTTTCCAGTCACTGCGGACTAAATATAGTTTAAATAGTCTCTCTGCTAAATCTAACAGGACAGAATAATACTTATGTCTATCAATTTAATACATAGAACCTCTTCAGCTGAAGGGATTAGAAGTCCCAATGTGATTATCTTCAGGTATTTCATTCGATCTTATAAGAAGATACAAACATTAACAGATAAGGAATTAAATGCTGCATTTTCCTATGTGAACTAAGCTGTCTTTCTGTTTTTCTTCTTATTCCAAGTATTATCAGCACATTGTTTGCAAGAAACGCTGCATCAGTGTGTTAATGTATTTTCAGAGACATTTTTTAGGACTGGGGGAAAAAAATGGTTATACAAATGATTAAAAGATGGCTGGAAAGGGTAGTGTGAATCATAGATAATGACGGAACTGAACTCAAGAGACAATGGACTGTAAAATGTAGGAAAGGAGAAATTGTTGTGACTTGAATTATGCCCAGTCTCAAACTAATCAAAACAAAGTAATCAGCTTTTCTGAGCCTTTTTTAGACTTCTTTGAAGAACTTTTTCCCAAAACTTTTATTCAGTAAGGATCCTCATTATAACTGATGCACTAGTGACTTTTTGTTTGCTTGTTTAGTTTTAACCCAATTGACTCTTCTGTTTCTAATTAATGTATTTGAATAATATGGGCTCAGCTTTAAAGAAGGATGTAGAAGTCATGGGCCAAATTTAGGGTGACTTGGTTTTATGAAACTAGAAGTAAGTTTTTCCCTAGAGGATAAAATGACGCGGCTGATGAGTGAGGCAGTTGGGGTTTTTTGTTGTTTTTTTTTTTTTTAATGTGAGATAACCATGGAAACAAAACATGCTTGAAAACAAGCTTGGTTTTCCTACAGTCAGAAGGGAACTTTGCAAGCAAAAGCAAGATAAAGAGATAAACAAGTTTCACATTGTTAGAAATGTTCTGAAAATGAAATGCAGCTTGAAGGGCTTATAGAAATCTAGAAAAAGAAAAATATTTCCTATACTAATGGCAGTGTGATGGACTGCTGGGAAAACAGAGGACTCAGAAAAAGTACTGTCCAAAGCAGGTGGAAATGAAAGTGGAACTATGGTGACTTTACTGGCAGAATTCATGGTGAACGATCACATTTTGTAGCATTCCTGGGGAAAATAAAGTCAGACTCTGTGATAATCTATATATAGGAGGAAGAATATAAGCCTAGTATATCCACATTCACTTACAGAAATGATACGGATAATTGCAATTGATGAAGTGAGCTTTAGAAGTAAAAACAAGAACTACCTACACACTCTAGCACTCTCTTGAAATTGTCAGAAGCACAGAACCTTTCTAAAGTTTTACTTATTTCTGCTCCACAGTAGCATGTAAAAAGACTCAGATGTTCTTTCAGTCCAAAGCACCCTAGGTTCCCATCATCTATCAGTTACTCTATTCAAAATGCATTAGAATGAAATAAAAACAGACTATTCAAATCTTCACTGAATTACTGCATGTCGGTTATCACAAAATCCGTTACCTGAAATGAATATTTTTATTTAATTTATTGGGCTACTGAAGCCTTTCAGCAAATCAAAACTTAACATCACATTATCATATAAATGATATCATATCACTTCTGTCAGGCATTTGAGCCTTGTCTTCTTCACTGCCACATAAACTAGAGTCCAACAAAACTAGCCGAGAAAGAAAATCTGTAATAACTCTGACTCATGGTCAATGGGAACTAAATTTATATATTTGTTATTATATATATTTATTACTATATATATATAAGTATTGATTCAGAAAACGAAGCGTGTTCTCTTAGTTATTAACGAATACTGGTATTCTACTTTTTTTATCTACACCTTCAACAAATGCACCCGTGAATAATTAAAAGTCTAATTGAGTTCTTCTAACTATATGATGCAATGAATGAATAAATAAACAAACAAACACATATATATGTATCTGCATAATAATCCACTGCTTATATCTGAAATTACAGAACACCTTTTGGTAAGTGAGCTTGGTTCTACATTAAAAAAAAAAAGAAAAATACAGAGCTTTGTGGTTTAACTCATCAGATGTGCTTTTTTCAACATTTCAGCTATGTAACTTTATTGTGCATTAACTAGTGCTAAGCTTTTGGAATCTGAAACTAGAGTCTTACAAAGACTTACAATCATGCTATTAAGAGGGAATTTCTATCTAATTTTTCAAAAATAAATTATAATGGCACTGGAGAAAAACCCAGAAGGCAAATAAGATACTTAATACCTGATAGTGTTCTATAACTCTAAAATGGGATAGGCAAGCTATAATTACTCCAGTATGTATGCATTAATGTGTACATATATGTACACGTACACAGCTCTTGTCCAAAAAAAAGCATAGATGTTCAAACATCAGTGTTTTACATCATTTACAATATATGTCCTGTTCACTTAATGTTCCCTTAAGAAAAAAAAACGAGGAAAAAAAAAAAAAAAACATCAAACACTGAGTTAAGTTTAATTCTGATTTTGAAAGGAAGGTCCACAATGCAGGGAGGAACCAAGCTGCCTTTGTACAAGTGGATTCGTCATCAGTCACTTCTGGTCATAGAATTTCCAAGAGGTTGCATTGTTTTGGTTTTTATTTAAATACTAATTAATTAATTAATTAATAACTTATTTGTGCAACCAGGGTTTCTGTTCACTCTTTAGTATTTCATTTTCTCATGTGAAATTGTAGCATTTACAATTGTTCAACAATTCTTCAAGCCATTTAGATTTTCTTCTTTCACCTTACATGAAATAATTCCATTGTATGGCAGAGCAGGAAAAGAATCAAGACCATATAAGGAAGTGTGTGATCAACTCAGCAGAAATATGAGTAAGAAATAAATTTATGGCCCTCTAAACTCCCACTCATTGGTTTTCAGATTATCATCAAATCATTTAAGGTGCGAAGAAATCCTTAGAGATCATCTAGTTTAACTACCCTGCAATGAACAGGGACATCAACGGCTAGATCAGGTACTCATAGCCCTGTACAGCTTGACCCTGAGCACCTCCAAGGACAGAGCTTCCACCACCTCTCTAGGCAACAAACTCGAGTGCTTCACAGTCTTTATTGTAGAAAACCTTTTTCTGTATGTCCAGTCTAAATTTCCCCTCTCAGTTTGAAACCATTTCCCCTTATCACAACAGACTCTGCTACAGAGTCAGTCCCCTTCCTTCTTATAGACTCTGTTTAGATGCTGAAAGGGCTCAGTCAGGTCTCCCCAGGACCTTCTCTTCTCCAGACTGAACAGCCTTAGCTCTCTCAGCCTGTCCACACAGCGGAGGTGTTCCAACCCTTGGACCATTTTTGCAGCCCTTCTCTGGACGCACTCCACCAGGTCTGTGTCTCTCATGTACTGATGATTCACTACTCAGACACAATTCTCCAGGTGAGATCTCACTAGCACAAAGTAATTATTGCCCCCAGTATTATTAGCATAATATATAATTTTATATATATATACACATATATTATAATATATAATAATATATATATTTTCCCCCAGTGATGAAGTGGCACCTCCTTTCACTTTCTCTATGGCTCAGTTTCAGAAGCCCAGATTTTGTTCTGATCTGCTGTGTAAATAACATAGATTTTGTCTGACAGAGGAGGTTAGAGGGGGTCTACTGTGTAATTAAAAAGACAGTTATCAAGATAATTGAATTCCAGTGAGGAAGAAGGTCTATGAAAGATTATCTTTCACAGAGGAGCAGCAATGACTTAGTAAATGTCCAAATATAAAAGGAGATTCCTTTTTTTAGTTTGTAAACAATCTTTAAATAGCCTTGCTACAAGATTTGGTGGACATACAAATTCAAGATTTCGATGTCCATAGAAGAAAAATCTGGCAAGGACCACAAAAGTCGTTTCTGATAAGAAAGTCCCTCACAATAGATTGTGAGAGTATTTTGGGGAAGGATGTTTGCTGATCTGTTCTCCCATACTCTTCCCTGTATTGGCTATCATTGAGCACAGTATGAGCTATTCTTGTGCTTTAACACTTCACTGCTCAGGAGGAGGCTCTTTGATGATAAGATCTGAGAGTAAATGCAGGCAGGAAACGGAAGAAAAGCCTGATCTGCTCTCCACCAAGATCAAATAAGAGAATCATGTGAGAACTGGACACTGTAAGGAAAAAAAAGGGCAGAATTTGTATGATAAAACTCATTAATGCTGTAGACAGAATGCAAAAGTCTGCTAAAAACATTTTAAATTAATTTTAACAAATATGTCTCCCATTTTCTGTTGTTATATCTAAGTGTCTGACAAACCCAGGAAGGTAGATGGGATGCTATAGTTCTTGCATTCAGATGTGAGGAATTCCACTTGCATAACACAGAGAAACAGGAATCTTTTGTACAAATATGAGATACTCAAGAAGTTTTGGTTTTCTGTGGATCTCTTTTTTTTTAAGGTTTTTTTTTTTTTTTTTAAACAAACAGTGATGGGCAATAGCAACAAATTCTTCAAAAAGGGTATTTATGTTGACATATCTGTTAAGATAAAATACTCTTCTGCTTATAGAAAAACACCTAACCTCTTTTTTCCTTGCATATTTTATGCATTGTCGGTATATCAACTACTACCAAGGTCTGTATTTGGCCAGCAGATTAGTAATAAACATAATAAGCAGTTATGAGCTCTTTTTGTTCCACAGTACATTTGTGATACCATCAGTAATAACTTACAATCTTAGCCTTATCTTTACCATTTTATGCTTCAGGGAGAGACAAGAGATCAGCCTTAACGGCAAGACACACACCCATGACAATTAGGGAAAAACAAAAACTCCAGAATACTTTTGAAGTTGCATATGAGTGAATAAATTTGTTTCAACTCAACATTAGCTGGTTGCTAATTTATATATATTTATATATATATGTAAACCCTAACCTGTAGTGCAGATTGATTCATTTAATTCACTGTGTGTCAAAATTGACTTCAGTGTGAAAAATCTCTCTTTAAATATATCACCATTTAAGACCACATAAAAGGCTTGGCTTAGTCTGCCTGCATTGGCTAACCAAACAATGGAAGAGCAAAAGGTACTGATCCAAAGCAATAAGCTGCACTGGCAGACAGAAACAGTATCTAGAAACTTTAAATTCAGAGGAAAAAGTCAGAGGTGACTATCACAATAAGCAGCTCTCTTTAAGAGGCAGCTCCAACCGTACTGAGAAAAAATTAAATGGAGACAGAACAAAGATTTTACAAATCTCAGAAGCATTGAGAAGTCAAGGCAGGTCAATCTGGGAATAGCTGCTGTAGAGGGATCAGAGAGATTAAAGTTTAAAATTGACCAGCCTCAGATCTGAAGGCAGTCACACTAGGAGTTGAATGTATCAGCACATCTGTAAGATTTGCTTTCTTTACGTAGAACAGAAAACCTCAAACAAAAAGTCAAGGCTATTGACCCACATTAAAAGCTAACTTTGGGAAATATTAGGGTGAGTCAGATCCACAGCTATGAGTAGAAGTGACAGAACAGGGGTTTAGTTTAAAGAGGAGAGAAATAAGTCATTTCAATAAGCACTTAAAGAGAACACTGCTATGAAGATGAAAACTTTTGACAGATATAAATTAGAAAGATAGTAATGTAATTTCTTCAGACTTGGAGTTCACCAGATCAGAAAAAAATGTGTACTCAAAATGCTTATACTTTTGAGCACAGTATTTTCCCTTTTTGCACTACTATGTTTACTGTGAGTTTATTGAACTGGTTGAAACGAACTAATGTCATTTATACCAAGTAAGCACTTCTATTTCAGACTGACATACTGTAACTGTATGTAGACATACTGTAACTGCATGTCTACCATCTAAGGTAAAACCAGACCATATTGCAAGTACTAACAAATTAGAATTAATACAAGTTTGTCTAAGTACTGCAACGAGGATAGCTGCGTAGAGTCAGCTATAAATGCCAAAAAATTTGCCTCAGAAAACAGTTAAGTAACCAAACTACTATGAGCTTCACAAAGAGATAAAATCTTCTATAAGGATCTGATGATTTAAGATGCCTTTTTTTTTTTTTTTTTTTCCAAACTGGATTTGTAAAATGCAGCAGCTCCATAGACATCTGAAAACAGAAGGATTACATAAAGGAGGTGTCTTTGCGCTACAGGAAAGCATATGATGCAAATTTCAGTTGTAATTTGAATATATGGGTGGACTTAGTTAACCACTGTGTCCAGTCCTCAATAGCTTTAAACTGAAGCCCATAGATGAAAAGTTCGATTTTTAAGGAGCACGCGCTCTCTCTTCTAAATAACATGTCAGTGCCTAGTTAAATCATCCAGAAGAATTTACTGAGTCAGGGTTAATTGATTACTCGGTAACCTTAAATTAAATAATCTTTTAAAAAGTCATATAAACCGTTAAGTGTTTTTAACACGCCCATGTGCACAAGTGGAGAAGCCTTCTGTGTTCTATAAAGAAACTTTAATTCCATTTACCAAATTAAGATTGTGCATTATAATGTTAAAAAAAAAAATACGAAATAAGCTGGGACTATCTTATAACTATATTTGAGCTTATTAGAGCAAATACTTGCAAATAATTTGGGGAAAAGAAGTACCTGAAAGATAAATAGTGATTAGTTATCTCTAAAATTTATGCTGACATCCTTCAAATTAGCTTTCTTCATAAAGCAGAATAGGAAAAAGGCAACTATGAAACAGGCTTTCCTAGGCTCAATAGTACTATCATTAATTACTTTTTTTCTTTATATTATAAAAAATATCAGCCCCGTTATTAATATCTTCAAAGGCCTGTTGGTAAATAGCTATAGAAGAAAGTTCCTTGAGAGAAAATAATAGTAGAAAACCTTAACTTCTCGAAAAGTAGAATTAATATCCCATTTTCTACTGATTCAGATTTTAGCTCAAGCAGAATAAGTCCACTCTTACTGTGTCTCCTGCATAAACAAACAAACAAACCACTAAATAATAGCAAGATATATTCACACTGCCAGAAGACGACATTTCAGCTGTGTTCTGTTGCATAAAACCACACCAGTCTTAAGTCTGTTTTGGCTGCTTATCACCCTCATGTCAATGAGCTGGTTAAGAATCTCTAAATTTGTGATGCTATCAATAGAACTCTTTAGAGATCTAGCTGTCACAATGACAGGCAATATACCATATGTAAAACAAGGCCAATTACTCCAGGAAAAGGCATGTCCAAACTAACAGTCATCTCATGTTCTATTACTTCGTCCTGTCAAGCAGTTCCTGCAGGAGACTAATGCCTACAGCTTCAGGTACAAACACTATTCTACAGAGGACTGCTGATTTGTCAATGTAGAAAACTTGTGTGGAGGGAATTTGATTTTGAAACACGACAAGACTTTTGGCAGACCAACTGTCAAGATGTTGAGGCCCCCAGCTCAGTAAGCTGTTAGAAAGACAGCAACCCAGGGCTTACTGCTTCTTGCATTCTAAATTCCCAGACTCTTTGGGGCCTTTCACAGTCTGTCTGTTCAGTAGCCAAAGAAGAGGGTTTCCAGGGTTTCTAAACATTACCTAACTGCCACAACAGTCATTAGATAAGAATCTGTTTACCTCTGAGATTTCAGAGTAGGGTCTCCAAGTCCAGTGCTGACAGACTGGACTAAAACAGTTTCCAGGCTTACTTTCCAGGCTTACTGTGTTGTGTTGAGCAGCCAACTAATCACCTGAACCATCTCTGATCAAGGTCTAGAAGTGGCAGCTCTCCCTTTCTGAGTCTGAATCTACTTGATAAATTTAACAGTCCCAGAGGCATACAGTCCCTTAGCTCTATCGCCTGTGAACAGAAGCTCAAAATACTTGGTGTCTGTCCAGCAATAATATAGTTCTTTTGATTTCGATTTCTCAGAGGTAAATGACAACAGCCACCTAAGATTAAAGCCTGCTCCAGCAAAAATGATATTTTATTTCTGGTGAAACTCTTCCTGTAATAAATACTGTAGTGCTCCTTTTGAGTTCAGTTATCTTGATGATATTAACCACAGTCTGGACAGGTACCAGTATTTTGAGTGACACCTGCAACTGATCAGGAGGAGAACATCTTTATCAGCTATATTACTGAAGCTCTGGATGGATTTATCGAACTTGCTCACATAACCCACAGCTGCAAACAAACTATTTAACAAGATACAGATGTATGGTTCCAATCAAAGTTTGTTACTTCTGAAAATCCAAATACGTATCTCTGAATAAAAGAAAATACAATCATTATTTATAAAATTGTGCTTTCAGGACATCTAATTCACATTCCCACACAAGACTTTTCTCATATTAGTTTCTACATGTTTGATTACAACATTTGCTAATGTTATATTGTCTGGTAAGTTCTGTAGAGTGACAGTGCTCAGAATCCTTTGGACAAGAGACACAGCAAAAGGTATTTTTTATCAGAGAGAAGGAAAGAGACATCAAGATAGAAAAAAAATCTGACAATGGTATCAAAGACACCGATTGATGTCGGGAAGTTCTATGTAGAATCATAGAATTGCTCAGGTTGGAAAAGACCTTAAAAATCAAGTCCAACCACAACTTAACCATACTACCCTAACAACCCTCCACTAAATCATGTCCCTGAGCACCATCCAAACAGTTTTTAAACACATCCAGGAACGGTGACTCAACCACCTCCCTGGGGAACCTATTCCAGTGCTTAACAACCCCTTCTGTAAAGAAGTTTTTCCTGATATCCAAACTAAACTTCCCATGGCACAAATTGAAGCCATTTCCCCTCATCCTGTCACCTGTCTCCAGTGAGAAGAGACCAACCCTGCTCACACTTGTAAACACCTTTCAGATATTGGAAGAGAGCAATAAGGTCTCCCCTCAGCCTCCTTTTCCCCAGACTAAATAGCCCCAGTTCCTCCAGTCTCTCCTCACAGGGCATATTCTCCAAGTCCTTCACAAGCCTTGTTGCCCTTCTTTGGATCTACTCCAGCACCTCACTGTCCTTTCTGTACTGAGGTGCTGTCTTGCTCCAATTTATAGGAGAGAGGGGAGGTTCTTTGATATATGTATACTCATTGTGAGATTAAGAAACAACAGTTCAAATGTTGGTCCAACCAGTTTATTACAATTCCTAGCCATTTAGGGAGATGGGGAAGGGAAGATGGGTGATAGGAAAGATAGGAAATATAAGCAAGGAGTCTCTGTAGAGAGCAGAAGAGATAGTCACCACCGTGGGTCCAGCGAGGTACATAGTAGGTCTGTTGATCTCAGGAACCAGTCCGGTCACCGCGGGGGTGGGAGAAAGCCAGGCAGCTCTGCAGCAAGCAGGCCTCGGGGGTTCTTCCAAAGAGGTTTTCCCCTCAGGGAATTCTCCGTCAGAGGTGTCTTTGGAAATTTGTCTCTGTCAAAGGTGTCTTTGGGAGTTTTTCTTCAAAGTCCCTAGTTTAGTGAGGGCCTTTTATCCCCCATTTCTTTGTTTTTTTTTTCTCTTCTTCTTTTGTCTCAGTTTTGTGTGACATTTGTGGGCCAACAGATAAGCCAGCAGGGGGTGATGCCTTCGTTGCCATGCACAAGCATTATAGCCTTTTGCAGTGGTCAGCTCCTTCAAGCCATACCCCTGGAAAAGACTGCTTGTCCTGCTTCTGCTTATCTTTGCAACCATAAGCAGAGGTACAGTGGCATGGTAACATCCACCATTCACCCCCTAGCAGTTGTCAGAGTCTTATCACCAGAAAGGCCTCACAAAGCAAGCTTTGAGACAAAGAATGAAAACAGTTTTGTCTTTCACAGGTGCCCAAAACTGAACACAGCACTTGAGATGAGGCCTCACCAATGCCGAGTACAGGGGCAGGATGACTTCCCTAGTCCTGCTCACCACACCATTCTTGATACGACCCAAGATGCCATTGACTTTCTTGGCCACCTGGGCACACTGCTGGCTCTTATTCAGCCAACTGTCCATCAGTACACCAAGGTCCCTTTCCATCAGGCACCTTTCCAGCCACTCTTTCTCAAGCCTGGAGGGTTGCCTGGGGTTGTTGTGACCAAAATGCAGGACCCAACACTTGACCATTTTGAAATGCACAGAGTTTACCTTGGCCCATCCATCCAGTCTATCCAGGTCCCTCTGTAATGCCTTTCTCCCCTCAGGTAGATCAACACTCCCTCCTAACTTGATGTCATCTGCAAATTTACTGAGAATGCACTCAATCCCCTCATGAAGATTGTTAACAAAGGTGTTAAATAGAAGTGGACTCAGTTCCAAGCCCTGGGGGACACCGCTCATGACTCGCCACCAACTGGATGTAACTCCATTGACCACAACACTTTGGGCCACGCCACCCAGCCAGTGTTTCACCCAGTGGAGTGTACGCCCATCCAAACCATGGGCAGCCAGCTTCTCCACAAGGATGTTGTGGGGACAGTGTCAAAAGCCTTACTGGAGTCCAGGTAGACCACATCGACAGCCTTACCTTCATCCACTAAGCAGGTCACCTTGTCACTGTATGAAATCAGTCCAGCCTCCTTGCTTGTAGGCTCATCTTCCTTGACTCGGGGATGGCCAGCTCCTGCACCTTTAAAATGACTTCCTTAAAGTATTCCCAGTGCTCCCGGGCTCCCATGCTCTCCAAAACTACCTCCTAAGGGACCATCTCAATCACTGTCCTAAAGAAGTTAAAGTCTTTCCTCTGAAAGTCCAAGGTGGCAGTTCTGCTGGATCCCCTCAGTGATTCAATAAGGATCAAGAAATCTACCATCTCAAGATGCTGGAACTCTATAAAGATTTGAAAGTAAGTTGTAAAACATCACATTGCAGGAGAAATTAAAGAATGCAGAGTACTGCACAGAGAAGAAAATGTTTGAAATATTAATACCCGTTGATGGGTTCTACATAGCGTACACAAGGAAACCAGATAGAAATCATATTAAAGAGCTCTGTGAAGATGTTTGGTCCAACATATATGGTTTCCCCAAACTTACAGGGTTCCATCAATTTAATCAATTTCCAACTGTGACCATAAATTTCTTTTGATGCCTTAGGTAATTAAAAATACTTTACTTTACTTGTAAAGTACAGTAGAAGAAGTTAGGGTTAGGGTAAAGTAAGCACTAAATAATAATGTATTTAAGTCAATACTTTAGCATTCCTTTAAAGTCAAGTAACACTTTAGTATTATTTACAAGGTCACAGTATTAAAAAATGTTACAAGTTTTGGTTTATCAATCAGGATTTTTAAATACACTGAAGAATAGTTAGTAGCACCAAGCAACAGCATACAGAAATAGCTATTTCAATTTATAAAAAGGTGTTTTAATCACTACTTCTGCTGGTTTCCTTATGGAGATCACAGTTAATAAATTTCAAATTCTCCTTTTGCTTCATAAGATTATCTGTACTCCTGAATCACTGTCAAGAAGGCCACTTCTAAGGTATCTGCGTAAGGAGATAAATGCATCTGTGGTCTGAGAATTAGAGTATAGCAACTATCTTTTTCAGGATGCTTGTTCAAAGATCTTTAACAGGCAAGGACAGAACTGATTTTCATCACCAGAAGTTTGACTTCTCTAAGATAACATGGAGTTTAATGTTAACATTAAGATCTTCGGGGGATTTTTGTTCCTCAAACCATAGTACAAGATAATCAGATACAAATTAGCACTAAAACAAAATATTAACTTGCAAGTATTCACATCTATTGCATCGTAAAACTATGCTCTGTAAGCATATACAGAGGCATTTACCTTTTCTCCCTCTAGGTTCTCTGCTTCCCTTTCTCTATGTAGAAATAGTGATTTATACTGCTGAGAGGATGCTTGCAGCTAAAAGTTCTCACTGTTCAGCACCACTTGCAGCCCTACCCATTTACAGAACAGCTGAAACCTGTTGCTCTAATTCATTAGCCAGGTCCTTGCTGTTAATCACCTCAAGTAGTAAAGTTATATTTGGAAAGCCCATCTTTCCATGTGATTGCTGAGAACCATCCAGGAAAGATTACTGTCTGTTGAGACTTTATGGGGTTGAAATTGTCTTTCAACTGCAGGTCATTATCTTGGCAAATCTTTTAATTCCATCGGCATTATTGCTTTATTAACCTTCTTTCTACTTAAATTGTCCACTCAGACTCTGATCTAAATAAATTGAGAATTGCCCTTTTTCACACCAGAGTGCTTAAGATACACAGAATACATGTAAAGATATGCATTATATGCAAGAAATGTTAAGTGGTGGTAAATATGTTGAAACACATCAAGCTATCCAATCATAGGTTGCTATTATATTTAGTAGATATTTGTGTTTTTAGCTTTACAGAGGAGGCTCTGTAAGCCAGGTAAATCTATACATTCAGATACTCAGTGCCTATTGACAGTCTTTTTATAAGCCTCTGGATTCAGACATACAAATTTCCTGAGGCATGTGAGTTTCCTGATTGAACAATTTTGTTGCATAGATATCTGCAACACTTCGATGTGTACTTTCAATTCAAGTGTCTGAAGCTCAGGAACAAATATCTCCTCAGCTGTGGAGTGATGCCATGTATACTGAATTCTGCGTGAGTTTTCCTACATTGTGTCATGACCAAAGAAAAATAGTCCAACAGCAAATGGTTCATGAGCCAGTGCTGCACTTTTCCCCCCATTTTACAACCCCACAAGTTCTGTCCTGTTTGTTCTTTCTGGTCAGTTTTTGTAATGGTTTGGTGCGGACTTTTTTTCCCCAGAGACTAGTTTTATGATGATCATAATAATTGATCGTCTTTTCAGATGACTAATTCACTTATACCGCAAAGAGAAATAAGACCTATTAGAACAGCTAGTGGCTGCTCTGAAAAACATAATCTAATCAACGACACTACCATCTGTACATAGAGTAGAAGTCGATTCAGACATCCTCTAAACTACTTTACTCTTCTGGTAGGACATACATAAAGTAATCGATGTGCCTGAATTCTCAGTTCCACTGACGATTTAGTTATGATAGATAGCAATGATTTCAGCGTTAGTAAGACTAACCTACAGAAGTGTAGCTTAGATTATCTCTTACAGTGTAGTAAAGGGTTGTTATTTTTTTTTCTTTATCTTTTCTTTTCTTATTCTTATTCTTTTTCTTTTTTTTTTTTTTTAAATAAAGTTTCTTTAAATTTCTGGCAGATTTAAATCAACCTCTTCAGGGTAAATTTTTGACATGTAGGGCAGCTTTTGTTATCACTGAGGAAGTGATAGCATAAATTTCATCAGTTATCTCCCCCCTTTCATTTCACTCAATTTGAAATAAATACTTGGGTTTTATGGTTCAAAAAGGAAAAGGAGATAAGTATATTTGGGGTGAGTACAAAGCATCAAAAATTATTTACCGTATGTAACTTAAAAGAAAAAAAAAGAAAGAAAAAAGAAAAAAAAAAAAGGAAATTCTTAAACGATTCTGTGTTTATGCCTTTTATGTATCAAAATTAGCATTTGATTGACAAAGTAATCATTTCACAAATACTTTAGGGATAAAAAGCTGCATGTTTCTGAACTACATAGATAAATATGTTTAAATATACTCTTAGAGAAATGATAGATTTGTAGAATATTCACACTGGAAGCAGAAAAAAGGGATTGTTTCTCATTAATAAGGAAGGGAGAAGATGCCTTCATGAACAATTAAAGGTTTTGAGACTGTGCAATAAAAAATAATTTCAAATACCTCATTAAGATTAAATTGAAAGTCAAAGATTATGATTACTGCATTACTTTATCTGAAAGGATTTTTTGTTGTTCAAATTAGGCAATTAATCAAGTTGGAAATGAAAGCAGGAATTATGAAGAAAATAAAAACATTAAATAGATAGCTCCACCAAGCTGCTTTTCACTCCTCTTCCTCAGCTGGTTGAGGGGACAACATACGCCGAAAAAGGCTCACGGGTTGAGATAAGTACAGGGAGATCTCCCACCAGTTACCATCAACACTCAGCATAAGGGGGGTTTGTGTAATTTACTGGCCGTTGATAAGAGATTAGGACAGTGCCCAGCGGCCGCCGTCCATCCCCGGGTGGTGCCCGCGGGCTTTCCACAGGCCGCAGCTCTCCCGGCACCGCTCCGCCCCGGCTCCGTAGGGCAGCGCCCACCCTTCGGGCAGCGGCGAGGCTGCTGGAGCGGCTGGAGGGCGCTGCTGTGACACGGGGCTGCTGGATGCTGTCACCTAAAACCTTCGCATAAACCTAAAACATTGATGTAAAACATTGTATTAGGAAGAGTTTTTATACAAAGCGCACATCTTGGCAGACAACATATTTGCATCCTTCCAGGCATTTAGAATGTTACTGTTCTGAAAAAAAAAGTGTATGTATTAAGCCAGTAGCATCCAGACAAATCTGGTCAGAACTGATAATCTGGTTTTGCTCTGTAGTAATTTCAGCAACTGGTGAAAATGATTCAATAGTTGATCCAGAGAACAATTAATAGGAAGTGTAATGAACGCTTACAACCATGAAAGCTGAAGTCTAAAAGTTACAAATCAGCAGCTTTTGCAAGAGGATAAAAGCACACATCAAATTAAAAGCAACTTTCTAAAATCCAAACAGATCAATAAAATTTTAACAAATAGTGCTTATTAATTTCCTGGCGGAGATTATAGTATGCTGAATTAACTGTAAGTGAGAGAATGAGCGTGACATAAGCAGTTTTCATGATATTTAAATGACTACATAGAAATAGGACAAAGAATCTTATAAAAAATTTGTAACATCATTGAATACTTCAAAAAACAGGAAAAGAAAGTATAATTTTATAAACCATATGCAGACCAATGTTGCAATTATTTTTCTTGAATGCCCTTTCCTTTCAAATGCCACAGTTGGTTTCCTCTGTTGATGCAGTGGGCTGAGAATTTATGAAATTCATGTCAAGGCTGAAACAAAATCCAGTTCTTTGCCCAAGAGCATATCACCAAAAATGCCATCACAGTTGATGACATTAGAACAAGAGTCTGCCTGAAGGACAACTATAATATTGGAGCTGACATATTTTAATAATGAAGAAAAAGTTCTTTAGACTGCCTTAAAATGATAATGTCACTTTTGAAACCCAGTAGAAACTGTAAGAGTGAAATCCAAAGTAATTTTGTCTGTGTTTGATATTGAAAATTTTCAAAAGTGTCATTGCCCAGAAGGCTGATGAACACTATCATCCCTTTCTGAAGCCTTGAGGAAAGATAAGTGGAGATTCAGTCCTTGAAGTACTACTGCCACACTGTAGATGTAATATAGAGATAACCTTTAAACCTGATTTTTACAGGTGAATATTTGTCAGTACTTTCCTGGGCAAAGATAATTATATGTAAAGTTGCTATTTAATAAATATTGACAATAAAGCATTATCTCTTTGATTCATTTTTAAACAGCACTCCCCAAGATTACAAGACTGAGGAAAGTACATAAGGAAGTATGGCTGAAGTCAGAGATATCTAATATAAAATACCTCAACATCTAAGGTCTACCTTATATCTAAGGTAGATCCAGACTGCAGTAACACCACATTTATTTCCTTAATCAGATATTATAAATAAATGTTCTGTGATAAAGTGGTACGGCATCAGTACTGTTTTGCTACTCAGAAAACTCACATGTATTTTACTGTGAATTTTAGTGACAGACTAGGCAGTAGTCAGGTCTAGAAGCTAGATCTTCTTTCCATATTCTGCAAGTGACTCCATGCATGCAAGTTCTAAGCAGTGTTATAAACCCAAAATGAATAGTTTAGGAAACTAGAAAGTAAGATGTCAAGTCCTCTCTGCCCCATAGTTGAGAGTATAACCATGCTTTTTTGTTGCAGTTATTCGTTTGTTTATTTGTTTGTTTTTGTTTGTTTGTTTTCTGAGACTGGAAATTACATTTAGGTAAAATCATAGACAATTTAATAAAGGTGTTCTTCACATCTGATTTCTAGGAAACGAAAAATAGAAACATTTAACTTGAAGTATATCTTGAAGCAGTTTCTTAGTTCTCCTCTACTAACTGATGGCTCAGAATGCAATCAGTAGCAGATATGACACTGATTGCATTATTTCAATAATACTTTCTGTTATCCTGATAAGCACAGCTAATTACTTATCGCAGAGTAGTGCATCCCTTTGTTCTTTAGCAAGGAATCATTTTATGAAGGAATCAATTTAGTTTCTGTCTCATCATGGATTGTTTAATCCAGGAAATACGGGCAGAGGAACATGCAATACACTTTAAAACTTAATTTCTGAAGCATCTCAGCTGCCACCTTCATAGAATGTAATCACTTTTAAAAGGAAGCGGAGATGAGTTTTATTTGAAGTCTTGCTCATTTCTCACTTCCGCACTGGAATCTTCAGATGGTGATTCCTGCTACAACTCATCTGCGTGTGTGCAAACAAAAACTACTTTCTTAAAAATGAGAATAACACAAAACACCAGTGATGTTTGCGCTCCTTCAACTGTCCAGTAAATCACACCTATTCAAACTTTTCCTGATCATGCCCCCAACTCCACAGTTCAGTCTAAATAATGACAGATTTTGACTTCTCAGTGGAAATAGGTCAATGCTGGAAAAACAGACCTTTTTATGTAGGTATGGAACAGGTGTGATTATTTCAGGAATGTAAGCTCTTCAATTACAAGCTGCTTTGCACAGGTGTTATTTTTTTTACAACATTCAGACCTTGATCAAAGCCTTTTGGAACTAGTAAAGTATAACTATTAATAGCAATAATAACAACAATAACATGATAGACAGAAGTGACATTGACTAGACATGTCATTAAATGGAAGAGTCAGTGCAGAAGAAAGTATATCAAACTAAAGTGATTTTCTTTACAAATATAGAAGATGAAGAGAATCTGGAAACCCTTGATAAGTGATGAGTTATCGTACAGGGTAATTGACAATAGAAACACCAGACTGCGTGGAGGTACTAGAATAATTTCATCCTATTTGCATTTAGTACTGCAGAAGGAATTTGTGCAGTTAACTTTGAATAATGTATGCTATTCTGGTGACCTTACTAGAAAGTAAGGTTCAGTGTATGAAAAATGAGATTCATATTTTCAGGCAGAAAATAAGAATTTTCATATGAACAGAAAAAGGAAACTACATCTGCAGTGGGCAAGAAAGTAAATAATGAAACTTCGGCAGACTTATAATGACAGAAAGTAAAACAGATGCCTTGGGACACAGAAGGTGACAAACAGCCCACTTAGAAACAGTTTCACTTTGTTCAGAGATCTCTGTAATTTAACACCCTTTGACAAGTATTATGTGGCCTTGGAAGAATACAGGGATGAAGTTCAGAAATACAGAGATGGGATCAAGAAAACCAAAAGGTAGAATGAACTGAACTTAACGAGGCATGTGAAAAATAACAAGCAGGGATTCTGTAGATTTGAGGGCTGCTCCAAATGTAATGCCTTCTATTTTATGACGTTGTCCCACAGTGTCAGAGACAGATGTTGGTGGTACAGCAGGGGGGGCTGAGCCTTCCTGCCAATATTCCATTACATTTTGGTGCTATGTGACAGATGGCAGCAGGGGGGCAAACTTGACAGAATGGTGTCTGACACGGAAGCGCATATGAAACAAAGGTGTGTTTCTGAATTCCTCCATGCAGAAAAAATTGTACCCACTGATAGTCATTGATGCTTGCTGAATGTTTATGGAGACCAAACAGTGGATGTGAGCACATTGATATGGAGGGGGAAGGGGAGGGGTGTTTTAGCAGTGACAACAGTGATGATACGTGAAAAATAAGCCATGTTCCAGATGGCCGTGCACAGCTGTCACACCATGAAATGAAGAGCATCTTGGTCAACTCATTTGTAAAAATCAGCAGATTACAACCAGGGAACTGTATGTGGAGCTGAATATCAGCTTCAGTGCATTGGAAATGATGGTGGCAACACTGGAGTACAACAATGTTTGTGCCAGGTGGGCCCCATGAGTGCTCATATAGGAACAGAAAGAACACCATATGCAAGTATATAAGGACCTACTGAGTCCATGGAGTGGTGGCATGTGATTTCCCTATCAAAGAAAAAATTCAAGACTCCATCGGATAAAGTAACGTGCAGTATCTTTTCAGGGCAGAAAAGCGATGACCCTTCTGGATTCCCTGGAACCCGGACAAACCATCAACCCTGACCTCTGCATCGTGACACTGACTAAGCTGAAGGCTCAAACTTCCAGAGTCAGATCAAAGAGGAAGACAATCTTTCTTCTGCAAGACAATAAAACCAGGTCCAGTACTAGTTTGAAGACTGTGAAGCACATTGTCAGCCTTGGCTGTACTGTCGTACCACACCCACGTTATAGTCTGGATTTGATACCTTCTGACTTCCATCTGTTGGGGCTGTTGAAAGATGGGCTGCATGGACAAGATTTTCCCAACAATACTATCATAGCAGCTGTGAAAAAGTGGCTCACCTTTCCTGTTGCAGATTTTTATAAGCACAGCATGCAGGCACCTATTATATTGCTGGGGAAAATGTTTTGTTAATGTTGGTGACTATGTTGAAAAGTAGTGTTTTGTAGCTGAGAATTTTCACAATCAAATAAGTAATTGCGCTCATTATATTTGTTTTAGTTTCCATGGAAAGACGTAGGAGGCATTACTTTTGGAGCAGTTTTTGTACATTGGTCACAACAGGCCAAGGAAAGTGAACACTCTCTGATAAATAAGAAAAGAGAACTGCCTTCAACAGAGATGGAGAAGGTGGAGATAAGAGAAAAGCAAGTCCAAGACTGTCATATGAGACTGAGTGTGTTTAAGTCTGGGCGAACAGACAACATGCATCCCAGAGTTCTGAAGGAGCTGGCTTATGTTGTCAAGACACTCTCCATCATATCGGAAAAGTCATGGTTGTCAGGATAGTCCCAAGTGTCTGGTAAAAAGGAAAATGTCACTCCTATTTTTAAGAAAGGGATAAAGGAAGATCTAGGGAAAGCCTCACCTCTATTCCTGGGAAGATAATGGAGCAGATCCTCCAGAAGGCTATGTTAAGGCAGATACAAGATGAGAAGGTGATCTGAGACAGCCAGCATGGCTTCACAAGGCCAGATCAGGTCCACACGAATCTCATGAGATTCAGCAAGGCCAGGTGCAATATGTTGCTTTTGGATCGAGGCCATCCCAGATATGTGTACAGACTGGGAAAAGAACTCCTTGAGAGCAGCCCTGCAAAGAAGGACTTGGGGATCCTGATGGATGAAAAGCTGGACATGAGCCAGCAGTGTGCACTTGCAGCCCAGAAGACCAACTGTATCCCAGGCTGCATCAAAAGGGAGGTGCCCAAGGGGGGAACAAGGAAATTGCCTCCCTCTACTGTGCTGTCATGAGGTCCCACCTGCAGTACTTTGTCCAAGCCTGGGGGCCCCAGCACGATAAGACAGAGCTGTTGCAGCAGATCCAGAGGAGGGCCATGAAGATGATCAGAGGGCTGGAAAACCCCTCTTATGAAGACAGGTTGAGGGAGTTGGGTTTGTTTAGCTCAGAGAAGATTCTTGTGAGACCTCACTGTGGCCTTATGGTACTTAAGAGGAGCTCATAAACAGGTCGTAGACAACTTTTTTCATGGTCTGATAGTGAAAGAGCAAGGGGGATGTCTTTAAACTAAAACAGGATAGACTTTGGTAAGATGTCACCAATAAATTTTTTACTCACAGGGCAGTAAGGCCCTGGCACAGCTGCCCAGAGAAGGTGTGGATGCTCCATCCCTGGAGGCATTTAAAGGCCAGGTTGGATGGGGCCCTGGGCAACCTGAGCTGTTGAGTGGCAGCACTGCCCAGGCAGGGGAATTGGAAATGGATGATCCTTAGGGTCCATTTCAACCTAAGGCCTTCTATGAGTCTACGATTCTTTGATTCTGTAGTTCTAAGACTACAGATAATGTTGGAATGTCATAGTACTTCATGCGTATGTATTACTTTGAGTTAGATTTTTCCATGGAATGCCTGTTTCAAGTACTACACATACACTGTTTTTTGCTTTTTCTTTTTTCTTTTTTCTTCTTTTTTTCTTTTTTTTTCCCCATATTTTTGTTACCTACAGGGTTGTTGCAGTTGTGTTTTGAAGCCTATATTATTCATATACAAATATACGGTGTAAATGCCATATTGTCAGTCTCTGGATGAGCTTATATTTTTGTAAATTCTTCATCCCATCCTAGAATAACTGACTTCTGGATCTTTTAATTTTAATATTCCATAACTACTAGATTTTCATTCTATCATCGTTCAGACTATGGTTAAAATAAAGTTGTTGATTTTGCTGTAGATAAATGCAGAGCCTCTAGTACTAAACATTCACAAAACATTTATAGATGGATTTCCGGAATTTAAAACTGAAAGCTAATTGCACTGAACACTGAAAACACTGCAAATGTTCTCATCCAAATCCAGACCATGATCCCAATAGAAAGGTATTCATCAGTTATGTGGAGGAAAATCACACCACCGCTAAGTGCTGCTGTACTGGACATGCTTGAACTCCAGTATGAACTGGAGTTTAAGGCAGCCAGGTGGTATGCCACAACTGACATTGCCAATGCATTAATGCATTCTTTTCTATCCCTTTGGCTGCAGAGTGCAGGCCACTGTTTGCCTTCACTTGGAGGGGTGTTTTTTATGCCTGGAACTGTTTTCCCCAGGGATGTAAACACAGCCCAACCATTTGCCATGGGCTGATTCAGGCTACCCTAGCACAGGGTGGAGCTCCTGAACATCTGAAGTACATTGATGATATAATTTTTCAAGAAAGCAGAGAATAATCCAAACTCTTCTGCAAACCGGTTTCACTGTTAAGCAAAGTAAAAGACCAGCACAGGAAATTCAGTCCCTAGGAATGAAATGGCAGAGCAGATGTTGTCACATTCTGAGGATGTGATCAATAAAATCCCTGCTATGCCTCTGCCAACTAGCAAGAAGGAAATACAATCTTTCCTAGGTGTAGTGGGTTCTTGGAAGATGCATGTCTAGACTAAAGCCTTAAGTACCCTCCATCAAGTGACATGGAAGAACAATTTTGTATAGGACTATGAACATCAACAGGCTTTTGAATGAATTAAGTGGAAGATAGTCCGTGCAGTAGTCTTGGGACCAGTCTGGATGGGACATGATGTAATAAATACACTCTACACTGCAGCTAGGGAGAAGGGCCCCACTTAGATCCTTTGGCAAAAAAGCTTAGGTGAGACCTGAGGTCAACTCCTTGCATTTTAGAGTCAAGGATAGAGAGAGTCAGAAGAATGCAGCACTCCAACTGAAAAGGAGATATCAGCAACAGAAGATGAGGTTCGGGATGCTTCAGAAGTGTTTGATACATAAACAAAACTTATTTTAGCACCTTGACTACCAGAGCAGAATTGGATGTTTAAAGGGAAGGTCCCCTCCACATACCATGCTACTGGGAGCAAGTAGATTGACCTGATTACATGGCAGGCTTGGATGGAGAACCCCAATCATCCAGGAATCTTAGAAGTGATCATGGACTGGCTTGAAGGCAAAAACTTTGGAATATCATCAGGGGAAGAGGTAACATGTGTGGAAGAGGTAACATGTATGGAATTACCAGAGAGTGAAAAGAAATATGCCCTGTTCACTGATGGGTCTTGCTGTATTGTGAGAAAGTATCGAAGATGAAAATCTGCTGTTTGGAGTCCTATACAAAAGGTGCAGAGGCTAGCAAAGGAGAAAGTGATTGAGCCAATCTGCAGGGGTAAAGGCTATCCAACTAGACTTACATGAGAGTGTGAAAGGTGGATAGTGCTTTGTATTGACTCGTGGATGGTGACAAATGCCCTTTGGGTGTGGTTACAGTAGTGGAAACAAAACAACTGGTAGCAATGAGGTAAACCAATTTGAGCTGCTGAATTGTGGAAAGGCATTGCTAGCTGAGTAGAAAATTTGGCAATACGGGTTCATCACATAATGCTCACGTACCCAGGAGCTGGGCCACTGAAGGTCATGAAAACAACCAGCAGGTAAATCAGGCTGCTAGAACACTTCAAACCACTACACTAATTCACTTTCTGTTCAAATCAAATGTGAAGAACAAATAAAATTTGTCCATGACAAATTTCATGACCAGTCATGAGTGGTGTTCCCCAGGGGTCGGTGCTGGGGCCTGTCCTCTTCAACATCTTTATTGATGACTTGGATGAGGGCATTGAGTGCACCCTCAGTAAGTTCGCGGATGACACCAAATTGGCAGGGAGTGTCGATCTGCCTGAGGGTAGCGAGGCCCTGCAGAGGGATCTGGATAGACTGGTGAGCTGGGTTGAAGCCAATGGGATGAGGTTCAACAGGACCAAATGCCAGGTCCTGCACTTTGGCCACAACAACCCCAGGCAGCGCTATAGGCTTGGGGTGGAGTGGCTGGAGGACTGTGTTGAGGAAACAGACCTGGGGGTACTGATTGATGCTCGGCTGAACATGAGCCGACAGTGTGCCCGGGTGGCCAAGAAGGCCAACGGCATCCTGGCTTGCATCAAAAACAGTGTTACTAGCAGGAACAGGGAGGTAATTGTCCCCCTGTACTCGGCATTGGTGCGGCCGCACCTCGAGTACTGTGTTCAGTTTTGGGCCCCTCACTGCAAGAAAGACATTGAGGCCCTGGAACGTGTTCAGAGGAGGGCTACGAAGCTGGTGAGGGGTCTGGAGCACAGGCCTTATGAGGAGCGGTTGAGGGAGCTGGGATTGTTCAGCCTGGAGAAGAGGAGGCTCAGGGGAGACCTTATAGCTCTCTATAACTTCCTGAAGGGAGGTTGTGGTGAGCTGGGGGTCGGCCTCTTCTCTCGTGTAATCAGTGATAGAACTAGAGGGAATGGTTTCAAGCTGCGCCAGGGGAGGTTCAGGCTGGACATTAGGAAGTATTACTACTCGGAAAGGGTAGTCAGGCATTGGAATGCACTGCCCAGGGAGGTGGTGGAATCACCGACCATGGGAGTGTTCAAGGAACGTTTGGATGTTGCGTTGAGGGGTATGATTTAGCTGGGAAGTATTGGTAATGGTTGGACTGGATGATCTTCTAGGTCTTTTCCAACCTCGATAATTCTGTGATTCTGTGATTCTGTGAAAATGAAATGAATCTAGAAACGTTCTTTCTTATAAAGAAAGAGGTCTCATATACACACACACACACATATATATATACATATATATATATACATATAATGAATAGAAAGATTGTGTAAGGTTTTACTTCTGTGACAGTACATGTACTCCATCTATCCTTAACAAAAATGAAGTCACATCTCCTGTGTGTAACTTCACTGTTTGATAAGTTTGCAGAAAAGAGTAAGAGAAGTAGTGGCATAATCTGAAGCCCTTTTAAAGAAGAAAGGAAATCAGAAGGATAAAGGAGAGCCTGAGGGAGCTGGGTCTGTTCAGTCTGGAGACAAGGAGTCTTGAGTGGAGCTCATGAATGTCTGAAGGAGGGTACAGAATAGATGGAGCCAGACTCTTTTCAGCAGTGCCCAGTACCATGACAAGAAGCAGTGGGCACAAACTGGAACACAGAATTTTCCTCTGAACACCAGGAAACACTTCAGTGCTCTGCAGATGATGGAGAACTGGCAGAGCTTGCCCAGAGAGTATGTGAAAGAAATCTTCTTCTCTGACATACTTGAAAGCCATCTGGAGATAGTCTTGGGCAACTTGGCCTAGATGTCTGTGCTTGAACAGAGAAGTTGTACCAGAAGTCCTTTCCAGTGTCAACCATTTTGTGATTCTATGGGATTTCACAAAATGTTTACTTTACTTTGGATTTTTCCAGGTAAATGTGTATTTTACACATTTTTATAGACCCCAGATCTGAATGCGGAGGAAAATCCTTTATTGGTGGCAATGTTTCAGTTTCCTTTACCAAAAACATTTTAAGGTACATAGAAAATGCAATGGTTTTGCAAAGACAAAGTCAGCTTAACTAGAGGCTCAGAGAAATGTAAGGCTGGTTTCGCTAGCAGAGAAAATACCAGAAGAACAATAAGGAATGTGACTGAAGGGCACTTAGGGAGGCATAGTTAGACTAAAGATAGTCACAACATAGTCTCAGAAAAGCTTTTGCTTGTGTAATAAATCTCACAGAATCTTTTGAAGAGCTGATACAAAGAGTTGGCAGGGAAAAGCAGAGGCCGTAATTTACTGCCACTTTAAGAAAGCTTTCAAAGCAGCACAACATAGAAAAGATTCACTACAAGGTTAGCAGACCTGATGTGACGAAGCAAGCTGTCTGAGTGCAAAACTGATTGGGAGTTGAAAACAGATGGTCCTGAAGAGTAAAAACACATGAGAATAAGCAGGTGAAGGCTGCAAGTGGTCAGCCACAATGTTAAGGGCTGAATTTTATTCAATTTATCTCCCATTGACCTAGAACAAAAGAACATTAAGAAAGGCAACAGAAAATGCACATGACAGAAAACCAAAAGGAAGCATGAATGAATTCTAAAGATTAGAATAGAACAGAATCTGTTGAAAAGGCAACAGTTTATGTCTAATGCTATTTATCTGAAGGGTAATGTGCTGGTAAGTGTATGTGCGTGTGTTTGTGTACATAATTTCAAGTAACAGTTTTCAGAAGTTACCACTTAGTTGGGCTACCATCATTCACAGAGATGATGAGGGAAATATGCTTTAACTCTCCTCTATGGTAATGCTGTACATTCCTCCAATCTTTTATCATTAGCTTCGTAGTTCTTTATAAGGTAAAGCCACGCCTTGCTCCTTTATCACCAGTGATCTCAATACTTTCCTAGACTGTGGGTAAAATCCTCAACTTTGCCACAGAATGTGTAAATGATTCCCCTGAATTTACTCAGGACTTCTCAATAGCCTACCTTTCTTTTAGGAACTTGATTCACACCAATTCTATGAAAGATGTCATAGGGACATTGTTTCAGTTTCTGAGTGTAATTATTTTGGTATGAGAAAATCTTTCCTTTGGTTCAGAAGGATGCTACACATGCATTATGTTGTCATAAGCAATCAATGACAACCCTTACATAAGTGTTAGGACACAAATTTCTTATTTTTCTTCCTCGCAAAAAATGTATACCCAGAACAGAGGCATCCCTTGTTGGACACTTCTATTTACAAGGAAATAAAAAATATGTATGAATTAGACAAACATACTCAATTACTTATTATCTTGCCATTAGCCCTTAAATGGTTAATATTTACATACTTATTTTAAGCAATTAGTGTATCACAAAGTTCCTGCTTTGCTTTCAGTAATTCATCCCCCGCATATCTTTTCAGTGATGCCAGTATGGACTGTTGAGTCAGTTTATAGTCTCTCGGGAAAATCAGAATTCAAGGATTGACTTGTAGCTCATGTGCATGTATGTGCATATATATTTTCCCTTTTAGAAACAAATATGAGATTCCCTAGATTTGCTTCAGGCATTATTACTTTCTTCCCTGAAGCATATACTATAGTTGGTAAACACTTTAGCAAAACCTTCAAAAACAAAATGTGCTGCACTTTTAGAAATGTCTGTGATTTTCTTTCTACACCAAGTACTCCTGTTTGCTTTTGTGCTTTTACGATATTTCAGTAACACAGCCCAGTTCTGTCATGTAGTTATCCAGTCTCTCTTATCTTTTGTAGTGAAAACTGATTGCCTTTTCTTTTCTCTCTCATCTCATAAATAACCTCATATGCTGGCCACAGGAGGTAAAGCCATTAGCCTAAATCAGTCCTTGTTGATTAATCTGTTAAAACTTCTTCAGCAAGTTATGTGAACAAACAAAACTTTTAGATCAATAGATTAATGCATTAGATTATTAAGCAAGATACTTATATTCAAATGCCCTTTTCAGCTTTTCAGTTCCTCAGCAGAATGAATGCAGATAACTTGAACAGGTCTATTCATCTCACTGAATAAGTAGAAAAAAGAATCATGTTAGGAAGATACAACTTCAGATAACATTGCAGCATGGTTTCAAAATTCAGATCTGATTCCTCATTTTATTTTATATGAGAGTCTGCATTTCAGCACGCAAGAGAACCATTCCAGTATGCCCGCCTGCTTAACAGATAGATAACTATTGATCTAATATGATGTGAAACTCCTTTTCCCTTCTTGGGAACCACATGTAAAGTGCCTCTAGCAACCAAACCATTTATTTTATGCCAGCATAAGTGTATTAAGAAAGATATTTCATACAAATGTTGTGTTGGAAATAAATGCTTTTCGCTCATTATTAGCCTTTCACTGAGATTAGACATGACAATAGCCACACTAAAAGTGATTATCATTTTTCTGTAGCAATAAGTAAAAACAGCACAGAGTTAGGATTCAAGATTTTACCTTCAGGTCTACAAGAAAAAGTACTTTCTTGATTCAGGTAAGATTCTGGTTAACACTTGCATAATGTAGGGAGGTTGGACAGGCAGTGATTACTAATGCACCAAATCACCAACCATCTCTAACTCTATGCCTGCTCAGTGAAGCTAACAAGGCAGTTCAAAGACAATCATGATCCTGACCCTGAATAGCTGGTTTGCACTCCTGGCTTGGCCACAGCCCATGCTTATCCCCGGTAAGGTTCCTGATACACAGGAATGGAGCGGCCTCCAGCTGACCCCATAGACGGTTCCCTGGCTGGTGATTCCCCATCCTGGCTACTCCAAGGGGAGCCCTCACTGGTCTTGGCTCCCAGACCCAACAAAGCAGCTGGACTTCTCTGCACCCCAAAGCAAATGCAATCATCAACACAATATAGTAACTGCTTTTCTTTTATATTCTTATAAACATTTCTGCAAGTGTTCATCAACACATGACCTACTGAATTCTTACACATACTAATTCATCCTCTTCATTGGGATATTATCTATTAATATATGACATGCTGATATTTACAGAGACAAGATAGAGAAGGAATGTGAGAAACCAAAATAATCAGGCTAGATCCACAAGCAGAGCCAAGTGGCTTCTTCAAATCCATATCCTCAAAACTGAGGTACAGCTACTCTACCTCTTTGAAGGTCAGAACTTTTATTTCTGCCCACTAACTTCACCTAAATGTTTCCACGATCAACTTACTTGTTGACAGTGCTAGAGAACCTAGTGCCTAAGCTCTGCCAGAAAGCTAAATATGCCATTTTCGCACACTCTTTATCCACACGTACTCCCCAATATACCCAGATGACCTAAAATATGTTTAGAATATCTGGAAAACTCAGGTTTTCATGAACCTCAGTCAGGCAATTTGATAGTGATGTAGTATCTTTAGCAACAAGGATTGAAGGGGATTGTGGTATAGATTCCAGCTGTTCCTACAGGAACCTAAAAAGACATGTCTTATCTTCCTAGATAATTCCCTAATTACTTAGTTATTTGGTATTTTTTGAATGGGTCAAATCTCTCCTCTATTAGCTCATGCATGAATAAATTCTTTGCCTCTGAACAGTAGGAAATGTTGTGAGTAATGAACAACCTCCCCTTGTGAAATTCATGCAAAATGATTTGTCTATAGTCACCCAGAAAAGCTGTTATTTTTAGGAAATAAAATAAGATGCTCTGAATAACATATACAAAGATTCATTCTCCGGACTTCATTTCTAGCTGCTGGTAGAAGTAATCATCTCATATTTATTAAACTATTCATGGTTTGGTTTTTTTTCATTTATGGTAGCCTTCAGCTTTCATATTCTTAAATGCCTTTTCTCATCTGCTGTGAAGGAGAGGAAGCTAATCTCCTTTTCTCCCTTCTTCTATCTTGTCTTATTTGAAGGCAAACAATTCTTCAGTCATCCAGATTACCTCTGGAGAACAGTTCCCATAGTAGCAGACAGCACCTGTTTTACCAAGGTCATTTGTTTGTTTATAGTTTCTTCAGAGATGTTTCCTCTAAGACAATGATCTTCTGTAATAAGTTTAGTAAGTAAATTGGCTTTGTTCTCTATTAGGCCCTCAATTTAACCTGGAAGATATGTTAAGGCACATGAGGGACAAGCAGGTAATCTGAGACAGCCAGCACAACTTCACCAAGGGAATGCCATGCCCAACCAGTTTAGCAACCTTCGATGATGGAATGGACAAAGGGAAGACAAATGATGTTATCTACCTGGACTTGTGCAAGGCCTTTGATTATGGTCCCCCATCACGTCCTTATCGCTAAAATGGAAAGATATGGATTTGAGGGGTGGACTGTTCAGTGGATAAGGAATTGGTTGGAACACTGCAAACAGAAGGTTACGGTCAATGGATCCATGTCAAGGTGGAGACTGGTAGTGAGCACTGTCCCCCAGGAATCCATCTTGGGACTGGTACTATATGATATTTTTATCAGTGACGTAGATGTTGGGATCAAGTGCACCCTCAGCAAGTTTGCTCATGACACCATGCTGAGTGGTGCAGTTTATATGGCAGGGAAGGGATGCCGTCCACAGGGATCTTGATAAATTTGATTAGGTTCACCATGTGAACCTAATGAGGTTCCACAAAGCGAAGTACAAGGTTTTGTACTTGGGTCAGGGTAATCCCAGATATGTATGCAGACTGGGAGAAGATAAACTACTTAAGAGTAGCCCTGCTGAATCCTGACTAAGAAAAACTTAATGAGACAGCAGTATGTTCTTGCACCCTATACTGTATCCTGGGCTACATCAGAAGAAGCCAACAGGGCAAGAGAGGTGATTGCCCCTCTCTATTCTGTCCTACTGAGGCCCCATCTGGCGTACCGCATCCAGGTCTGGGGCCCTTAACATAGGAAAGGCATGGAGCTTTTTGAAAGGGTCCAGTGGAGGGCCACAAAGATGATCTGAGGGTTGGAGCACTTCTCCTGTGAAGACAGGCTGAAGGAGATAGGGTTATTCAGTCTGGAGAAGAGAATTCTGCAAGGAGACCTCATTACTGCTTTCCAGTATTTAAAAGAAGATTAAAAACAAGAGGGAAATCAATTTTTTACATGGGTAGATAGTGAGACGACAAGGGGGAATGATTTTAAACTGAAGAAGGAAAGATTTAGATTAGATTTGATGGTGAGGTGCTGGAACAGGTTGCCCAGAGGAGTTGTGGATGCCCTATCCCTGGAGGTGTTCAAAGCCAGGTAACATGGTACTCTGGGCAATCTGATCCAGTACATGACCTAGCAGTTGCCAACCCTGCCTGTGACAAGGGGGTGGGAACTTGATTTTCCTTGAGGTCTCCTCCAACCCAAACCATTCTGTAATTCTACCCCTCTATGATTCTATGATAAAGACTTCTTTATGTCATTAAGCTCTTTTTTTCAATACCACTGATTATATAGATAGTGTCAAAAGAACTTCTGAATTGCTAGAATACTGTGAAGCCTTTTTATTTTTCTTTTTTTCTTCTTTTCTTTTTTTCTTAATAAAAACAGGATATGTATAATTCTTTCCTTCACCACATTCAGGTTTTTTTTCCATATTCATCTTGTGAATCAATGTTGACCCTTCAAAAGTACTTGAAAAACAAACTGGGAAAAATAAGCCTATGGAATCTCCCTAATAGGAGTAAGTACTTTGAGAATTGAAATATAGAAACTACTTTACTACCTAGAACATTATGGTTCTGTCTTTTGTTGCTTAAAAAATAAGATTATATTTTTCTTTCAGGCAGAATGTTTGTGTCATTAGCTAGTGCTGTTTTTTGGCTAGGACTAGTGTCAAAGAACAAGATCATCTTGTTATAACAAAATTAAAGCAACATGTATGCTGCTGTAGAGCCATATGAAGTGATTTGTATAGCCACTAAGAGGTTATTGTGTTAACCTGTTTTGTTGGGGACTTAAAGGCCTTGACCAAAGAATGATCCTGGGATGGAACAAAGAGTTCTGACAGTTTTAAGGAAAGTGATATTTGCAGCTACAGCTGCAAATAGTTCTGTAGAGAGAGCTGATCTTGCTCCTTTACCTTACTTTACGAAGACTTGTTTTGCAAGCAGGTGTTCCACTTGGGCTCTGCATCATGCATTGGCCATTCAGCAAGCACTGGAACAGTCTGCCCAGGGAAGCTGTGGATGCCCCATCCCTGGGACATGTCCAGGCTTGGTGAGTTCCTTGGTAGTCTTGTCTAGTGATAGGTATGCAGGCTCATGACAGTGGGGTTGAAACTAGATGATCTTTTAGGTCCCTTCCAACCGAAGCCATTCAATGATTCTGTGATTCTGTGTTAATTATTATGTTAACTGAGATTATGCAGTGTTCAAAAATGAACATACATATTAAGAAGAAGCACTCTGGAATGTCTTCTCAGAGGGCTGTTTTATGGATCTACATTATGTTATTTCAGTACACAGTATTGTTCTGATTTTAATATGAAGGTGTTTATTATGCTTCTTAATTCCTGCGTAAACAAAGCTCTGATTTACCACTTTATTTATAGAATTATTGACTGGAGATTTATCTATCAAAGTTAACAGGTATTAATTAGTCCCTGGTCAATCTCCATCTAATCTGGAGATTAAACTCAGCCACTAAAGATTCTCTCTTTGTGCCTATGAGATACAGAATCCTAGAAACATAGAATCACAGAATCTTTTTAGTTGGGTGGTACTTTTAAAAGACATCTAGACCAACTCCCCCACAGTGAAAAGGGACATCCACAGCTAGATCAGATTGCTCAGAGCCCTGTCCAGTCTGGCCTTGACAGTCTCCAGGGACGTGGCACCCACCACATCTCTGAGCAACCTAATCCAGTGCCTCACCACCATCATTACAAAAACCATTTTCCTTATATCCAACTTAAATCTACCCTCTTTAAATTTGAAACCATTTCCCTTTGTCCTCTCGCAACATACCATGCTAATGAATCTGTGCCCTTCTTTCTTATAAAAGGGTACTTACAAAGTACCCCCTTTAGGTACTTGAAAAGCTGCTATCAAGTCGCCTTGGAGCATTTTTTTTCTCCAGGTTGAACAGCTCCAGCTCTTTCAGCCTATCCTCACAGGGTAAGTGTTCCATCCCTTAGTCCATTTTTGTGGCCCTACTCTGGACACAGTCCAACAGGTCCACGTCTCTCCTGAGATGAGGACACTCCACATCTGGACACAGTTCTCCAGGTGAGGCCTCACCAGTGCAGAGCAGAGGGACAGGATTGCCTCCCTTGGCCTGCTGGTTACACATCTTCTGACGCAGCCCAAGACACAGTTGGCCTTCTGGGCTGCAAGGGCACATTGCTGGTTCATGGCCAGCTTCCCATGTACTAGTACCCCCAGGTCCTTTTAGGCAGGGCTGTACTTCATCCTCACATCCCCCAGCTAGTACTGGCTGTAAGGGTGGCCACAACCCAGGTGCAGACCTTGCACTTGGATTGGTTGAACCTCAGGAGATTTTCCTAGGCCTACTGTTCAAGTCTGTGTGGGTCCCCCTGAATGGCGTCCCATCCTTCTGGTGCATCAACTGCAACACAAAACCTGGTGTCATCAGCAAACTTGCTGAGTTTGCACTCAACTCCACTGTTGATGTCACTGATGAAGATGTTAAAGAGCACTGGTCCCAGTACTGGCCCCTGAGGGACACCACTTGCCACCAGTCTCCATCCACACATGGAGCCATTGAAAACCACTCTATGGATTTGACCTCACAGCCAGTTCTTCTTCCACTGAACAGTCCACCCATCAAATCTGTGTCTTTCCACTTTGGACAGAAGGCTGTTGTGGGGTACCACGTCAAAGGCCATCATGAAGTCCACAAAGATGACATCAGTGGATCTTCCCTTGTACACTGGTACAGTTATGTTGTCACAAAAAGAGAACATGTTCGTGAGGAAGGACCTGCCCTTTGTGAAGCCATTCTGGTTCTCCCGTATCACCTCCCTGTATTCCATGTGCCTTAGCATAACTTCTAGGAGGATCTACTCCATGACCTTCCCCGGCACAGAGGTGAGGCTAACAAAGCAGTAGTTTCCAGGGTCATCCTTTTCACTCTTCTTAAAAATGGATGTGATGTTGCTTTTTTTTCCCAGTCACCAGGGACTTCATCTGACTGCCATGACTTTTCAAATGCCATCAAGAGGGGCTTGGCTACTACATCAGGCCATTCCCTCCGGGCTCTGGGATGTATCTCATCAGGACCCATAGGCTTGTAGATGTTCAGGTTTCTCAAGTGGTCATGAAGATGATCTTCACTTACAGTGGGAGGGATGTTTCTTCTTCAGTCCCCTCCTTCAAAACCAAGCATTTCAGGGCTATGTAACGAACAGTTATCAGAGAAGACCGAAGCAAAAACGTTGCGGAGTACTTCAGTTTTTTCCTTGTCTGTTGTTACCAGTTTGCTTGTGTCATATGCAGCATAAAAGTGGCTATTTAGAACAATCATGTCTCTTGTTTGTCTGTACTCTTCAGAGTACTTTATAGTTTTGGCATCAGGCAGTGAAAAATAGTCTAGCTCTCCAAGCAATTGTAACTATATTGAAATGCTTACTTATTTGTAGAGGAATTAACTGGATTTATTTTCCCCATGCTTATTTAAAATCACTTTACATTTATGTATCTCTTTACCTCTGGATAAATTAGACAAATTGACTAATCTAACATGCCAACATAGAAGTATTTCTCATTTACTTAACCTGATGCAGACAGAGAACAAAGCTTTCAAAACTGGTCGCCTTTCACCAGTCAGCCCAAGCATTTCCTACTCAGTTCCTGTTTGGACAGGGAGTTTTGACACTGGTCCTAACATCGTAGTTTTCATCAGTGTTTGTTGTCTTTATTTTTATTTTTCAACAATGAGTTAACAATTGAAGACAAAAAAGAGTGTTCAAAACCCAGTCTTGCTGGTATATCTGTTAAAGAAGATCTGTATCTTGCATTTCACTGACCTTCCAATCATACATATTTCAGGTATACTGTAAGAACTGCCCATTAGCATTGTCCATTTTACTAAAACTATTTTTTTTTTTTTTTGGGGGGGGGGGGATATAATAAATGCATATCTATCCTTTTCCACTATCACTTTATATGCAAATATGTATGAAACCTTCACAGCAAATTTACCCTTTCTTTCATAATGTCCTCTCAGTACACCCTATAAATCCAAACTTCAAATTACATTTCATCACAGAATTCCTTCATGTACTTGCATGTCCACATACAACTGAATGTTTTTTTAAACATAACAGTTCTCAGAACACAATCTTACAGCAAGATCACAATGTAATCAATGTATCGTTACTTACTTTTACATTTATTCTTTGGAAATGTCAATTAAAAATTGTTGATGCTGACTGCAAAACACATGCAAATTATTTACAGATTTTTTTTATTACCATTATTCATCTGTCAGTGACAACCTAAGAAGAAACATCAATTCAGGTGACACATCTGTATAGAAACCAAGCTTGACTCTCCTTCAGCTGTGAAGCATCACAAGAATGCTAGGTGACCCGTTTACAAGTTTAATTGATTTATTTTCATGAATAATTGTTAATGGTAATTATAATACTCTTGCATAATAAAGACATTTTTAAAAATATTTCATGACAAATTAACCAGAACCTAATCAGATAATATAAACAAACCATTCAGTATACTGTGTATTAGTACTGTGTGAAATGGTATTTGTATTTAGTAAACATAAAAACACATTCAGAAACTTCTTTAAAACATGGTCAGATGCAGCACATAATGTCAAGGGAAAGTAACTATCAAATCAACATCCACTATGGGTAGATGAACTGGGCACTGACTGCAAGAAAAGTCTGTATTACTAAAAAGTCTTCACTTCTGTCAAGGAGCTAGCAACTACTTCTGTGGTAGTCCACTTTTTCATAAGAAGGAAGTAGTGAAAAATGGGGCTTCTGGAAGTTTCTATATTGCTGGAAGGTAAGCAGACTTTCTTCTATGCATGTCTATGGGGCAAGTTTTCCGCAGCATATTGTTTTATTCCTTTGTTTCTTAATGAAAGTACTGCCTCTTTTGTTCCTTGCTTCCTCTGAATGTGTGCTGTGCAGTTTCTAATCCAATTAATTTCAATAAATTAATATAGAAAACCTTGGAACAAGGATTACACCTAAAAGAGAGTCTGAATGGCTGCAGAGAGATACAGCCTACCTACCCACTAAACAGTCACTTTTATTTGTATTTTCTACTCTTATTTTGCTCAGAATTCCACCTGTTCTTTTTCACATCGATGTATGTTAACAAGAATCACTACAAAATTGGTAAGTTTGTAATGTTATACCATCTTTAATTAAAAACTAATGTAGTGATCAACTGGTGTAGTGTCTGACAAACTGGATTAATTTAAGAAGAGATTAATTGTACATATCTATTTTACATGTCATTTGAAGTACAAATTCTGTTGTACCTGTAGCAGACATTTACATAGAGAAAAGCAGGAGGACCCTGAGATCACAAATGGTATGAGAAGAAAGAGAGAATTAGGATATTTGTTCACTCCTATTTCTAAACATTGGGGGGGGGGGGGGGGGGGGGGGAAGTAGTTTTACCTATTTAACAATATTTTAGCAATGTCAAATGAAAATCAATTTTAATTCTAATACAAGAGAAGTGCTAGTTAATGCTTTTAAGACCCAGCATTATGCCAGGGGTAATTAAATGCTATGAATTTGGAGCTATGTCAGAAACATCAATTCCTTACTGAACCTACTAATGTACTTTCATAGCCCACTTCACCCTCAATTTCATACAGCCATCTCCCATCACTCTACAGCTGCTGCAGGGAAGTAAGAGGAAAAGTAATCGCAGCTGCCTCACAGTAATTTTTGCAGAGGAAGAAAACTTATAGCCTTCCTCTTCACAGGAGGTACAGACAAGTCATAATCCAGTCCAGTTATCAACAAGGGAAATTTGCATCATTCCCCTTTTACAAATGCAACAGTTTTTAACAAGTGCAAATTCAAATTATGGAACAATTTGGTGTAGAATTGTAGCCATTCTTTCCTACATGACTGAATCCAAAGTTACTTCTTCCCGAGATGGATAGGAAATTCCCAATTTGTAGGTAGCTGACTACCATCTTCAAATGACATCTCTCAGTAATAATTCCCAGAGAGAGTAAGCTGTGAAACACAAAATAAGGTGCTTGGTACTTCAACTCCTAAGCTACACTGGCCACCAAGGCATTCTCTTCTGAATAAGCAGAAGGCAACAGACTGCTGTTCTCAGAAGCATGGCTAGCTGCCCTGATACAGCCATAAACTATGAACTTGCTTTTCATAAATAGAAGCAAAGAAAATAAAATATGGAAGATATTTATCTCTATTTCTTGTTGCTTTGGAAAGACCAGAGAAGAAATCTGTATTTTTCTATACAGTAAAAAAAAACAAACAGACAAACAAAAAGCCGACACTGATACATAGAAAACTTATAGTGAATTTCTGCAATTTTTGCCTTACTTCTGGCATCTTTCCAAAATACTGAATGAAGAATCAGTGTGGAGGAGAAAGAGCTCTCTTCATATCACAATTTGATTAAAAAGTATCTTCGGTGGTACTCTTTACCTTACATATCCAAGGGGTAATTCAGACAGCACACTTTGAATGTTTTTAAATGAACTTTATTAGGAATTAGCTGGAGAACTGTAGAACAGCAGGGAGTACTATTCTGTAAGTAATATATAATGGCTGCCACTTTAAAGAGACTTTGGTGCTTGAGGCATGGAAGTGGCATCTAGTTTATAACATAGGAATGTTTTATTCCAATTTCTTTGGACCTACACTTAAGGGGTATAATGAACATTCCCGCTAATATGTAACATAGTTGTTCTCCTAAACAGAAAACTGACCTTTGCAAACACAATGTAGCAAACCACCTTGAGGATCTGGACACAACTACAAATCATGTTACAGTCACCATATTTGAAACAATTCAGACTTGTTGCTTTTTGAAAATCATTCCCAGTTTTTCCCAAGCAGAGCTGAAAATCAGCAGGCAGAAGGGACTAATTGACATCCCACATGCAGATTCTGTGTTACAGATTCTGTAGCAAGCACATCCATGGTGAACAGAGCACAGGCGAGGGACCTGAACATTTATGCTTGGAGGAAAATGAATAATGTTACCAAGAAGTAATGAGTGATTTTCCGTAAAGTTTTGGCCTAACTCAAGCAGTATCTCATTTTGTTTAATTCCTGTTTAGTTTCTGTTTGCTGAACATTTTGCAGACAAAGCAGTGAGTGAAAACTACTTCAGGAACAATAACATGGAAGTGTTTACAGACTGTAAAGAAAGCTGTTTATTGTGAGGGAAGATTTTCTGTTGTCAAGGAGAGACAAATCTCAGTTCTGTAAGATGTTAACACTCACAGGCAGCTGATTATAGGACCTGAGGGGGAGAGGGAGATGACAAGGGCAAAGAAATCAAGTTAAATACAGAAACAGTATAGAAGGAGAGGGAGCATTATTAGATAAAGTGTTTTTAACCTAATAATTTTTTGTTCTACTCCTGGCCGCCCAAAAAAATCACTCCTAATCTACTAGCATATGTTTAATTATATTAAAATTAAAGGGAGTTAGGTGTTTGGAGCTTGTCCCCCTGCCATTCGGTAATTAACACCTCAGAGTACGCAGTTCCTGTTATTCCGCCGAAAACCAAACCGCTATCGAACAAGGCAGAGTTGGATGAGCAATACTCCCACCTAGCGATAGAACTGTAACCTGTGTAGAAGCGTACTTAAAACTGAGAGGCAAAACCCGGAGCAGCTTCCTCTTTGCGTAAGGAGTAGTAACAGCTTATTCAACACTGTCGGTCTGCAACTATAAAATGCATATGCTGTATCAAGAAATAAAAGGCTGTATTTGTTCTTATGATGTCCTGCTCTGCAAGGACATCTTTTAATCTGGCAATAACAAATAATAACCTGTTATCCTCAGCCAGCCTGTGCATTTCTTCTGAAACCTACCAGCACACTTGAGAGAGAGTGTTCTGTTCTAAAAGGCTTTGAAGTACATTGCTTCACTTGGCCATCAAAAATTGTATAGCCCTCAAAATTCCCATATTACAGTTCAAAAAGTCATCAAAGTATGGCAAAAACACAACTTACGTGTTTTGAATATACTGAGACAGGAGGTATCTTCTGAAGAGGAAGACAATAAGATTCCAGTACCGCTGTTTCTTTGCACAAGCCAGTCTTTGAAAATAATGCCTTCAAGCAATATCCATATCAAGCAGTATCATGCTTGCTGGAAAACAATCTTAAAATCACTTCTGCATCTTAACTCTTCAACTTCTGAAAGCAAACAAGTCCTGACTATGTGCAACATCACTGATGATTAAGTAGTAACACAGCATTTATCAAAAGAAGTCTCAATTTCAACGTTTTTAACAAGTCTATTCACTTAACAAATTGTACAAACATGACCATCTTCCAAGGAGTATTTAAATGCTACTTAATTTACTACATGAAAAAATTCAACTAGCTTTTTTTTTTTTTTTTTTTTTTTTTTTCCCCCTTCTTTTCAAAATGGCATCCTAAATTTCTTTTAACAAGTCCATTCCATTCAATGGAATTCAATTTTTGAATACAGTTAATCTGATGTTTAAGGGGAAAAAAAAAAAAAATGAAGATGAAGAATTGATCTATTGAAGCCTTCCTTTGCTAAGCCTACTCAGAAATTAAAGGTCCCCCCAGATAGAGCCAGACTGGATCCTACTTGAAACTCCAAACACTGTTTCTGTTCAGATAGATTGATTCAGTGCAGTATCTACTACTGGTTCCAGGGCTTTCATCCTTGTTCTTTTCATTTGTCCACCTAGGATACATGAAATATCCACAACCACATTTTTTTTTTTTTTCTTCTTTCTGTTGTCCTGAGAGAGAATAAAAAATGCTGCATAGTTTTTCTCTTTTGTTATTGCTGCTTGTATGTTTTATATAAGCTTTAAAAACATAGGTCTGTATAGTGCCTCAGGCTTACTGAATGCCTTAGTCCTTCCATTGTCTGTCAGCATTCCACCCTCTGGTAATCCACATTCTTTTAACATTAATTTGACTGTGAAATGAGATACTTTCCATTGTCTGATGATGGGGAAAAAAAAAAAAGAAAGAAAAAAAAAGAAAAACTTGCTTTGCTCATACATTCTGTGTAATATGGAAATACGTCTGACAGCTTCTACTTCCCTAACACTGCCAGGGAATTCATTTCCTCCTCAGCTTGCATTGCATGGGTGGATTTTATTTTGGATTTGTCTGGCTGTGGATGGGGAAACTGTAGATTTCCCTCAAGTCTTCAACTGGAATAAAATGTATACATCATAAATTCCATCAATACCAACCATGTATGTACCCTTAGCAATTTTAACTAGTATGTTATATCTAGTTACAATCTTCTAGGTACCCGTACTCCCTTAGGTGAGGAAATCTAACTTCAGATGACTGGGCTTTTGAGAGCTGTAAACAGCAGAGTGGAATAATCATTATTCCATGATACAGACTAGTACTCAATTTTGTCAGTCATCCAACCTCTATAGACCATTATATAAGTAAATAAGATGAAGAACAGTACATGAAAATACTAAAATTTTTGGTAAATGTTGTTTAGACTCAATCATTTTTAACAGTGCATGCAAAACAAGTTTTATTAATGTTTTGTAAATTCAGCACACTGTTTGTTACTGTGTTTCATCAATCATTATTCTGAGGTAAGGACAGAGATACGACAACACTTTCGAAAATCAGTTAAGTATTTGATTCTATTGCTTATATATGATTATGTTATTTATTGGCAATTCATAGCCTATAATAATTGACAACAATGAGACTTAAGATCTGAAGTGAATTTCAGTGTTTTCCAGAAATTTCAGGCAGAAGCTTACCTCCTCCAGCCTCTGCTTCTACTACTCTCCAAACAGCTATACTGAACATCTGTTGCAGGCTTCCCAGAAATCTGCCAATTTCAAACCACTTTGCGCTCAAGAGGAGAGAAAAAGCTTTCATGGATAACGGTCTGCCAGCTACCATGTCTCTTATATATCAGTTGGTAGCAGCTGTGGCTAAACAGCATGAGGATAGATTTAATTCCTGATAGGCCATTTAGGACTTCATGGGTCATAACCAGCATCTTAAATTCCATCTGGAGACCACAAAGGAGTCACTGTAAATACCACAGAAGTATATCAATTGGTCCCCACGAAATACCCTCTTTGGTAAGTCATGATTATGTACCACCTGAGTGTCAGCTCCTAAGAGAATATAAGGTAGGACCTACATCTAAGAAAATGACTCCCTTCATGCCTTCACACCCGAAAATTAAGAAAAACAACAACAACAAAAAAGAGATGTAAGCATAAGTCTGGCTTAGAAAAGTTACAGTGTGAGAGATAAATCCAAGAGACATATAATATTAAAATAAAAATGGGGAACCCATGCATCCAAATTACCAAATATTATATAGGACTTACAAATGCTGTCACCATTTTGGTAACTGAATGTGTGCCTGCTAATAGTCGCGTTTCATCTAGAATGCATTTTCTCTCACCTTAGGGGGCTTATGAATTGTTTCTTTAAAACAGAGTTGAAGCAGATAGTTCAGCATCACTAGAGCAAGGAGAATGCATTTTCACTGTCTGTTGTTAAACACCTAGTAGCAGCTGATATGAATACTCATTTGTTATCCTAATCTTACTATCCATCTAGATGTTCCTTGCACTGGATAGTTTTTGTCTTATTTCTTTATCCCTAGAATGTTCAGTTTAAGTCCTAATGACTCATTCAACACTCTGGTGACTGGTCTGACACATAGTTGCCTCATTTCTTTGTGGTCAGAGTAACTGTACTGTACCAATATTAGACTCATTGATAAACACTACGTCTGAACAAATACAGATGGAAGTAAATCAGTGTTCATTCTGATTTGATGTCATTCAGATATAAAAAAACCTTATGTAACTAGGTTAGTAAACTATATACAGATATAGTAATAGCTATTATTGTGCTTCAAAAGGAAGGTTACCCATGGACTTAGCTCCTCGAGGAAGCCTTTTTCATTAGAAGAAAAAAAAAAAAAAGTTTTTGAGTAAGTATGAAACTGTCTATTTTTCCCCTCTATGCAGCTGTATTCCTTTGCTTTAGTCACTGTACCACTGCAAGAGCTTTTTCTGCACATATGGTTCAAAATATCTTCCAACTGTTTTGAGACTCTTGAAATACCCCAGCACCTGCCACTGCAACCTAAATCCTGCTCCCTCCTGTGTACACATAAATACTGAGACACATATGGTACTTTATCAAAGTCCTGAACACCTAGTCTATATTATTTTACGCAGAGTGATAATTTCCTTTCAGAAAGCTCTAACATTCATCAGATCATAAATTCAGACACGTGCATCTCCTCTTGAGACCTTTAGAACTACTACTGTGCTTCATCATCGAGATTAAAGAAAAAAAAGTCTACATCACATGGAGAAAGAAAAAGCTTTGTTAGATTACTGGAGAAAAGGCTGCCAAAGCCCTCTTAATAGGTATGATACATTCCAGTTCAGACTTTAATAAACTGTGCTGCCCTTTCTTCCCTTTTTCACTTGTGTTCAGAAGCTTGAAGTACAGATTTTTCTGTTTTGCAAAGACTGTGATTCAGTGCTAAAACCACCTACACTTGTTCAGTTTCAAAATACTCATAAACTTCACCATTTCAAGATTCCAAGCTCATCGTGAAAACAACCTCGTTTCTCAAACATTCTACTATGAACCAAAGGGAAAATATGCCTCCACTTAAAGTTTCTCAGAATTGGGGCAGCAATACTGTAGAATATTAATATGCATAAAACAAGTTTTCCCATAGAATTAATAAGCAAATTTGACAGGACAAAAGAAGAAAGAGAAGAAAAAATAATGTGGGAAAAGAAAGAATTAAACGTTACATTTGACATTTGAACATGGAAGTGAATGTAACGGAGCTCAGAGTTTCGTATAAGCAGGATAAATATCAGCAAGAAAACGTGGCAACAGGAAAATGAAGCTGCAATATTAACTACATTGTTTGGCTGCTACCCATGACAGGGCATGTGCAAATGAACTTATACTAACTGCTATGAAAAGTCTCCAGACAACAGTATTACAGAATAAGGGTATTATAACTCACTATCATTTCCATGTTTCACACTCAGTTGTCATTTAACATGCATTTTTGTTGAATTCATTATTTATTTATTTTTAATAGAAAATGAGGAGAATGCAGCAACTCCAATAGTTCATGTTTTGCATGCGAGAGTTCAGACTTGTTCTCAGTTTGAATCTGATTGTAATATTAATTCCCATTCCAAGGCAAAATCTGCACAAAACAGTTTGCAGACATAAAACGGAACCCAGAACCTTGAAAAGAAAAAAAAGAACTTTTCTTTGGATTCTATGTTTTTGTGAATATTGTTGTTTTCAAGATATCTTTTTTCTTCATGAATGCTAACTATTGAATGAGATAGTGATTATTTCTTTATTTATTTGTTTATTTTTAATCGTATATAAGAGCAGTCTTATTCTTCTACTAGCTGGTATAACAAATGCACTGAGGCTGATTAGGGAAGCATCGTTTTGATTGGAAAAGAAAATTGAGATTTGCAGTGTATGAGCTGGAAACATTTAGGATTAGGAACAAGCTTGAAGTACTGTTCATAGTTAATGTCTTTGCTGCATACATACTAGAACCTTATGCTGTTCAGTATGAATACCACATCCAGGCACTGTGTTTTCTGCTTGTAAAATCTTCTTGAGCAAGTGTATGTCCATGGGCTCATGCCTGGGTATAATAAAATGACTGGCCAGATATTTTTTAAGGTAAGACATATTGTTGTATTGCTGATTGGAGTACATGTTCCTTAGGAAAACTAGAACCATAAGATAGGGAAGTTAAGCTTCTCATATGTGAGAAAATGTGGGAATGCATGAAGATTTATGTGGGGTTGGATGACAAGCCAACTGGTTTTTTATGGGTAAGAATTTATGAGCAGACCAGTATCAGTGAGATTGTAGTGCATGCCTAATACATGCCACCTGATTGTGGCATTAGGCCTAATATATGCCACCTGACTGTGGCATTACAAACAAGTGGATTAGGTTTTCTACAGACACATAGAAAGTCCCAGTTCTCATGGGGGATATCAGCCACCTTCATAGCTGTTGGAGGGACAATAAAGCAAGCAATCCAAATAAGTCCCTGGAGAACACCAAAGGCAATGACAAAGGCAAGAGAGATGCTCTGCTGGACCAGAAGGCAGCCAGAGGTTCCTTCCAACCTCAACTACTCTGTGATTCTATGATTTGAAAGTATTTTATTTGGCTATGGAAGAAAAAAGAAAATGCTTTTTTACAAAAAAAAAAATTCAATTATCTACTGCCAGTACTAACAGCAATTTGGTGATAAGAAAAAGGGAAATGGTTTCAAATTAAAGGGAGGAGAATCAGATTGGACATAACGAAGATTTTTACAATAAGGATTGTGAGGCAACTGCACAGGCTTTCCAGAGAGGTGGCGGATGCTGTGTCCGTGGAGATAATTGAGGTCAGGCTGGATGAGGTTTCCAAGCACCCTGGTCTACTTGTAGGTGTTCCTTTTTATTGCAGGGGAAGTGGACAAGATGACTTTAAGGGTCCCTCCAACTCAAATGATTCTATGATATTACTCAGTTTTCTTTCCTGTACCAACCACAGCTTCATGCAATGCAATATGCAAATGGAACAGAAACTTACACCAAGACAGTGACCACGCTTTATAGTTACAATGTGTGAGGTTACATCAACAGCCAGAAAGCAAAGCAGTCTCTCAGCTCAATTCCCTTATATATTCTGCAGTTTCCACCAAAGCAGAGGTTAATTTTTTGCTTTATACTAAAATTAAATCTCCACACCTCCTGAGATAGATGCTTCTTCAACTCCTATATCTCATGCAAATTAGTACATTCATGGCATTGAAGGTAATTTACACCATTATAAGACACAGACAGTACCTTCTCTATGTGTTTTTTAGTTCTCCTTCATCATAGGAAGTAGAAAAGTTTCATGAACAATTTTTAGAAGTTATTACTTCTAGAATACATAATTCATTCCACTGCACGGATTCTGTACAAAATGCTGACAATGATCAGCTTGATTTCACATAGTGGGAGTCTCCCCTTTTATTTTAAATAACTTCCTTTTGCATTATGACAGGCCTATGGCAGAAGGGTGGGCACTGTGGGAGTTAAATGTTGCACCACATTTAGAGGCAGTCAGAAAATTCTCCCATGGATTATTTTTATTCTTGCAGAGATTTTGCTTCTACAAGAATAATGGTTTATTATAAAACCTTTACTGCTGGGTCCCACACAGGAGTTAGCTGTTCCATATTTAGACACCTCCCTTGCAATCAGCAGTTACAGGATTTAGCTTGACTGTAAAGGACAACGCTGCACAGGCAGAGCTAAGTGTTTCTAACATGACAAAAACTGCAGCACTGAAAGACCTCTAATATATTTCTTCCAAGTTATTGTATGAACAAAGACTGTTTCACCACACCGTTGTTGCTACAGCACAAACCAAAAGTCTTGAAGTGAGAATTTTTTAAAGAGGAATAAAAAATTAGAATGATATACTCAAAATCCTATTTCGTCTACTTTTCTTTTATTTTACTAAGGGATAGTTTTGTTCTGAATCTGCTATTCCAAAATCCTAACATTCATGTAGGAAAACTTTGCTCCTTTCAACCCATTGCTGCGTTGAGCAAGAGTTGATTCATCACTGTGCACAGGGAGGAAGGGAAGAAGAATCTTGATAGACAGTGGGCAGGAGTGTGGCAGAACCATGCCTACACTGAATCTCAATGTTAGTGGACACTTTACTTCTGTGCACTGTGATTGTGGGACTGCTAGAAAATTCCCTTTAGTAAGAGAAAAACATGATGTCAACTGGAATCAAACACCACTTTTCACTAGTTTTAGACTAGACAGCTGAGAGAGTATCAGAATCTGATTCTTTAGTTTCCTAACGTAGAACTGTGCCTCTGCATATTCACCTGCAACGGTTAAGAACTAAGCAGAAGTCTTATGTTTCAAAAGAGCACACCAGCACTGTTTTCGGGGTGTCATAAAGTTGGAACTTGTCAGTATTTCCTGTCTGCACCACTAGATTTTTCAAAATGTAAAGTGTTCATTGGTACAGAATCTTCCATCTTTATTAATGCCCTCACAGGAGACCACCTCTAAAGGACACTTGAGACATTGGCTTTGGTGTTTCTCTTGATTGTCTAATTTATATACACAGTGTGTTTCTGAAGGTTATAGGGTGTTATAGGCCCTAAACCTTGCCTTTTGCTGTTGGCAACTGGGAATTTTACACAAAAAAATTATTCATATTTGTCAGTAATGTTTTAGCCATATATGTGACAGTACTACACACTGCAATGCTAGCTCAGTAGTCCATAAAGCACAGGATCAGAAAACCATAAATTCGTAAAATGATTTCAGTTGGAAGGAACTCTTAATGATCATCTAATCTAAAACTCCTGCCATGCTCAGGAACACTTTCCACTGTCGAGGCAAACTTCAAACACTTCCAAAATTGGGCAAAATTTCCCTGATATTCCTGTTCCAATGTCTATTTCATCATCCTCATTACAAAAAATTTCTTCCCTATATCCAATCTGAATCTACCCCTTTTCAGTTTAAAACTACTGTAACTTATGCTTTCCCGCCACTATGAGCCCTGGTAAAAAGTTTTCTTGTCTTTCCTATAAGTCTCCTTTACAGAAGGGCCTCAGTGAGGACTCCCCACAGCTTTATCTTCTCCAAGCTTAAACAAGCCAGCTCCCTCCTCTTCATAGAAGAAGTGCTCCAGACCTCTCTCTGATCATGGTCATAGTCCTCAGCTGGACCTGTTGCAGCAGCTCTGCACCACACTTGTACTGGGAGCCCCAGGCCTAGATGCATTCCTCAGATAGGTCCTCTTGAAGGCAGAGCAGAGGGAGACAATCCCATTCCTCACCCTGCTGGCCACTACTCTTTTGATGCAGCCTAGGATGCTGTTGGCCTTCCAGGCTGTAAACACACTGCCAGTTCATACCCAGTTTTTCCATCCATGAATATCTGGAAACCCTCGTTTGCAAGGCTGCTCTCTATTAATTCATTGTCCAGTCTGCACCGACACTGGAGACTGCCCTGTGTCACCAGTGAAGATATTAAAGAGTTTAATTACATACTCTAATTTTCATATGCAAATCGTTCGATTTCTAGGAATACTGTCATATCATTTGATATTGTGTCAACACAGTTCCTCTTTAAATGAGAAATGTCATAACATTTACAGGAATACTTGTAAGGCCATTCTGAGCCTCTTCTTTTTCACTCAAAAAAACTTCACTTTGAATTACAAGAAATTTTGACAACCAATGTTATCAGTAAATCAAATTTGTAAGGAGACACCAAATTATACACGTGATGTTGACAGCTGATTTTATATGTGAAACACAAAGAGAGTGCAGTTATCTGTGAAGAATAGCAGCTCCCAAAGAAATCTTACATAAAATTACTTCTTTTTTTTTTTAAGCTTTGAATATTTTTAATCTTTTCTAGTTATATCCTTCTAGATCCTGCTCTACAGAGCTTAAAATCTTTGTTTTTTTTCTCTGCATAGGTCATCAGTAAGTAGGTCACTATGCTGACAAAAAGATGATCGCTGTGTCATTCCTTAGCATCATCTTTTATTAATCTGCATTAGCATGGGGCTGGCAGACCATAAAAATAACTATTGGACTTCCATAATTTCTAAATGGAAACAATTTTTTCTGGTTACATATTTATTTATTTTTTTTATCTTTCTTAGACATTAAACATTTTACTACGCTGTCATCATACTAAGCTAGTGACGTAAAAGATTATCTTTTTCTTTTTCAGAAGCTGTTTCTAATCAATGCCATATACCAAGAGCCAGATTCTTCTGCTGAAGAAGACAGGTTAACTACAGCGCAATCAAATTCTTTACTGTACCTGCATGGAATTGAATTTCTTTTTAACTTGAATTAATTTTGTTTTAGTCTAACTTCAGTGTCCAACATTCAGAGAATATGTATGTGTGAATTACATTGCACTCTTTGTTATTCATGTCAGAATTTCTACACACTCCATCTATCCATAAATCTTATTAGGAAGACAACAGGAAAAAAGGCACTGTTCAAATCTCTAAAAGTATGAAAAAAAACTGTAATGACCACTTCAGAAAGATAACAGATGATGGAAGGAATAATAGCCTTTTGTTTTTTAAAACCACTGCCATTTCAATAATCAAACTAGCATGATTTACAAACAGTGCATCATAGCAGCTGAGGGGTAATAAGTAACAGCTGAAGGCTTTGGCAGAGCCAGGAAAATCCTGCAGCTAAGTTACTAAATGCAAGGTGGAATCCCAGTCTTAACTAGATTGTAAATGTTTGTCTTTCCACACCTTGTGCTTATTGGCTAAAACTGAATTGTCTTATTTTCCCAAGTCTCTAAATATGTTTATACACAAAGTATTTTGGTTCTCTAACGTTTCCATGGCAAAGAGATAAATGCCATCATCCCTTCTCACTGTAAACACAGGCAATGTTTTCCTTCTAAAGTACTTCTCAAGAAAGAACTCAGGTAAACAGTGTACTGAGAGTCTCAATAACTGGTACAACTCAGGAACCATTTTGCTTCCACATCAACAAAGATACCGACTTATGTCAACAGAATACCATTTTTTAATCATAAGATTATGATAATTGTTAGCAGAGATTTGTGAAATTCTCAGCCTTCCATACTGCTTCAAAACATGCAAATTATCTGCACTGGATATTTTCATAGAAAGCACGGACTTAATGCAAATATTCTATACCATAATACTTTTACTTTCTACTTATTATCTTCATGCTTTGTGACTTGAAAAAAATAAAGGATAGTTTGAAAAAACCTCAGTAATACTTAATGTATTTCTGCTTGTTTGCTTTGGCATCAAGACCATTATTTCACTCCTCACCTTTTCACAGGACCACACCTCTTGGTTGTAAGTGATAGCGTAAAGCACTTCTACAATATTCCATCCACATTCACTGAGCCAATTTTAGGAAACCCAGAAATCTTGTGTTAAAATTCATTACACTACTGGCATATGGGTTAAAAGTGACTAAGTTCTTTAGCATATAATACGCAGCAATCTAAGAGCCTACTTTAATGAACACAGACAAAAGTAGCAGCCAAATTATCCCACTAAGAATAAGAGATCATGGATTTTAGCGCACATATCACAGAAGTGACAAATCTGTGAACTGACTTGGAAGTTAGACATGCACCACGTACAAGCTGACAAGTAGTGTTTCTTTACAGTATATTATTCTAACAGTTTTTCTTATGAAAAAGGTGTGAACACCTATACATACATATACCTATACATACTGACCCGAGAACTGCAGAATCATTTAGGTTGGAAGGAACTTCTGGAGATTTTCTCAGCCAATCACCTGCTCAAACAGGGCCAGGCCAAGATCCTGTCCCACTGAGTTCTGAACATTTCCACAATTGGATTACTACTGTAATTTAACAAGTAGACTGATCACCATTTTCATTCAATAATTTTCATTGTTCCACAGCAGTAGTGCTGACTGTAAAATGAGAGAATCTTCAGCTATTTTACAACTTGCTAGCTGACATTACCATCTTATTAGAGAGTTTTTCCTAGTGACAAACAGCAACAACAACAAAAACCAAACAACTTCTTCAAAAATTTGTAAACTTTCAAACATTCAAACATAATGATATTAGCATCAATGCTATATACAAAAAATACAGGATGGTACTGTATGAAGTATGGCAATATTCTGGAATTTTTACAGATATAGTAACCAGAATGATTATTCATATCAAATGAAAATAGTACTCTTACTTAGAAATACTGAGAAGTTTATATAATTACCATTCTCATGGCCCTGAGGATTTCAAAAGATAACGGAAGGCCCTAAGAGGACAAAGTTCTATTTCAGCCACAGAACATTTACAGAAAGGGGAGAAAGAAAGTTCCCTTACGAACTTCACCTATGATCGAAGTAAATCACCTTCAGCATCATGGTACCATTCCCTTTATTTGCATTCTACTCTTACGACAGTTCATGAAGTTGCCAACATTGTCTATGCTTTTGTGATATCCGTCCTCTAAGAATAACACCAAAATCTAATTTCCTTCTCTGAGAAGATGATTAGGTATTTATTCAATTAGCAGAAATAACCTGATAGTCATAAAATAAATTTTGCCTTTACAACATAAACACAACCACATTTTAATACACCTTCAACAGTAAAGAAAAATGGATGAACAGGATAAAGCATACTACCTCTTACTATAGATCTCAATGATTTGAAATCACCCATTTGACTCCGTCTTAGCTTATTCTTGTGGAAGTAAGAAAGTTGACCTAATCACACTTAATCCCCCTTATGAGATTACCCTGTTCAGCTGCGCCTCTTTGTCCTCTTCAGCAAGAAAAAACCTATTATCTACTGTGTCACTACACCAAACCATCCACGGTTACACTTATACTAGGGATGAATTTTCACTACCATTGTTATAAAGAATGTTTTTACCACTGAAAATATTTAGTCTTTAGTATTCCCAGATTAAATATTTCCACATAATTCAATGAAGTATTTAAGTAATTTATTCATTAAAGAAAACCCACACACTGAAAAATTTCACTCATTTGAACAATATTTATGGTAATTATCTAAGAGGAAAATCAAACTCAGGGTAAAAGCCCAGTAAAGACCCAATGCTGCATCCGTGTATATTATTAGAACTATTATAGTGTTAGTTGGACTTTCTCCACGAGCCTTTGATAGGAAGCATTAGCTGTGAAAGGCATTTCAGTATCAAATGTGTGCTTTAAGCATTTGATGGTTCTCTACTAAATGTTTGTCTGACAGCATTCTGACACCAACAAGGTTCTGAAAACCTCATGAAAATGAATGTTCTGCTGATTTTCATGGAGCTAGGTTCACGGTATTTCATTATTCTCAGAAACAACTAAGTTGTATCATCAGGCTTTATTTCACCACAGAAAGCCAAAATTCTTCAGAAGGAAGATTTACCAGCAGAAGAAACAGATGGCCCTACTCATGGACAAGAATGATAATTAGCATTCCAATTCAGCAGTTGTGCAGTGGTCTTTGATATTCACTGAAGCACAACAATATTCCCGGACGTAAATAAAGAGAACCTTTCTTTCAATGCTAGAATGCCTCGATGCAGGAACACCAAAGAAACTGCAGACCTGGTCCCAGTAGGGAAACTGATTCTCAGAAACAAAAGCATATGCTCTTTTGCACTACTACACAGCGGAACTAAAATGACTCCCCAGGCTCTTTGAAAACAAATTAGATATTTGAAGCTTGACTACAACAATGAAAGTGTGCATACCTCACTGACAAGTGCTGCCAAAGAGAGCTTGATGAACCATTTGTGCACGGTTCAGAATTTCAGAAAAAGGGAACTTGAGTAGTCCCAGACTGAACTTCTCAATCTCTCTTGCTGTAGACCCTTTCATTGCAAGGCTCAGTCAGACTTCCTTCAACTCAAACTGCAGTGAAGGGTAGTCTACAGAGTGTGAAGTCATGCTTAGAACATAAACATATTTCCGTTAAAACAGAACTAAAATGAGGAACCAGCTTTTCTTTCTTTCAGTCAAGGGGAGGGATGAGAACAATTGCAGATTAAAGGATAATAAACTTTTAAAAAGCACTATGAGGAAAAGATACTCAGATCTAAATAATACCATGTTTCACGAGTAGATAACACTGCAGTAAATGAATAAATGTACATTAACCCTTGTGTCGTTGTTACCACACAAATCTCAGATCTGAATTCCCATAAAACCTTGAGAGTTTTCTTACCTTTCCGTGGTTCCATTTCTTTTCTGAAAGCACCTCAACAATGTCATAAGCATATCATCTCTGCATTTGCATTAAGATACTGCAGAGATGAGCAAGGAACAAAACAAAGTCCTGTGAGATTTTCCAGGGTTATTATACCTTGATTTTTTTTTTCTTTGGTTATGTTAAGACATTTAGAAATGTTATAAATGTTAAAAATGTTAAAAAGGAAGAAAGAATAGTACATAAAGAGTACCAAGAAAGAATACTTTAGGAATGCTATGTGTTGCAATTCCTTTATTTCATATCTCCTAGACACTCTGAGATGTTCTGAAGCTTAGTTGTGAAAAGAAAAATAAAATGTAAGTCTGTCTTCCTTCACATAATTAGATAGTCTTCGTTGTCAGCAACCCCCTAAAGTGCAATTACATGTCCTTAAATTTTCTTAAAGTACTTTCCTTATACATGCTGGACAATGGACTGATGGATTTCCAGAATATAAAAGAAATGCATTCAAACAATTTTTTATGTATACTAATTTTTAAATCCTAAATGGAGTGCGCCTAAAGAGTGGCCAGATTGTTCTGTGTTCTACATCCACCAGACTCGTAGATTTTTACTGATGTTTTCTGACCAATTTCAGGGGAAAACAATAACAAAAAACGGCTTTGAATTTTATACAACTGCTTCTAAATTCTTAATACACGTATATGCACAGGTAATCAGAGCAACAGCAACTTAACAAACTACCAATATTCTTAATGCAACATATATATTTGTCCAAACAGATGAAAGTAAAAACATTGCAACTTTCCTTAGAATTTTATTACATTTATTCAAAGTCCTGTGGTCTAGAAGGAGAAAATGTTATCTGCTAAGTACCATATGTACTTTACATAGCATTAAACTACACAATTAGATTTGGTCACTCAAGTTTTCTATGTTTAAGCTGCTTCATTCATTCTTTAATGGGATAAAGTAAACACATTTACTTAAAACCTTTAATCCTGTCCCTAAGCTAGTTAAAACTAATTAAAAATTGGACATAAATTTTATTCTACAGAATTATTAAGGATTTCTTTCCTAAAATCCATTTCTCCATTTAGCCCTGACACAGAGTGGTTCTAATCACTAACTGCAGATGCTTTTGATGACTGCAAACTGCTCTGAATTTCAATAGAATAAATAATTGTTACTGTAAACAGAAAATATTTCATTATATTCAGTAGGACAAACTATGCTTCCAGTCACAATTTGAAGTCACATAGCAAATTAAAGGGAGTTACACCAGATTTATTTGTGCAATTTAAAATAATTCTTAGATCATTTTTTTTTTCTTAAACAGTAACTTTTTGACAAGCTTTTCTAGGATGATGACCCTTTAACTACATATATTTTTATCATTGAATAAACTTAGAAAAGTTTAAAGTCTAAGTTTCAATAAAACTCACAGTCTCTATTTGCAGGTAAACATTACTGCCTGTTTAATTTCATTATAGCCAGACAGTCCATTAAACTGGTATTATTAATTTCTCTGCTGATGCTATGTAACACAGTGATTTGCATGTTATCTTTTATAAAAGAGAAGCAATATCCTGGCATTTGATTCAACTGATAGCTTTTGTTAGAGTTCATGAAAACCATATCAATTCCTTCTCTAAAAAAAAAAAAAGACGAGCATCATTTGTAAAAATCTGCTTGGGTGGCTGAACAGTTCTTTCCACTTTGCACCAGTTTAAAAAAAAAAAACCTTAAAAATGGGTCAGATACAAAACCCTGTTATTAATTTCAGATCTCATACAGTAATTATATTCTGTGACATTACAAAAAGGAATCTGAGATGAAATTAGTGTTTGTCATTTAAAGAGAACATCCTATTACTTGCCTGGCTCAAAATTTTCTTAATTAATCTCATTAATCAGGTGTCCACTATCATATTGGAACAAATATGTACGACAAATTGTCATACATTTTATGCAACTTATTTTTCACTGATTTCCCTACAAAGACTCTGAAAGATTTTTCAGGAAAAAGAACCACATAATGTTGCCATTAATATAACCCTACCAGGATTCAATTTGCCTGCAATATTCAAGTGTAGTAAATTATTAATAAATATACACATCCTTTATTAATATTGTCATAAACCAGTCACTAATGAAATCATTACTTTTGTCAATACATGATCCTTGCAAAAGAACAAATCATGCTGAGGTAATGCTAGTATAGACACTAGGTACTTTTCTCACCCTGTATTCAGCTCTGATGTTCTTCATAATTGTAAACCACTCCTGCTTACTCATTCATTAGGTGAGCTTTATAAAATCCCTTCTCTGATAACTATCATAAACCCATATTTAATTTAAGTGAGTTGGTGTAAGTATTCTAACAAATCTTTTTGACAATAAATGCAAAGATGAAGAAAAACAGACTGTCTCTCTCCCAGGCAACCCATTCTGGTACAGACATACCAAAGAACGTGTGTGTTCATCATGCACTCACTCAGGGACACATACATTATTAAGGAAAACAGGGGTCTTCCAACAGAGAAGAGAACCACAGAAATCCTTTCTGAGGAGCCCCATAACTGTAGTCCCCATCCCAGTAAAATGTACCCATAGAAGTATCCACTTCCTCGATTTTCACTTCCTGTGGATGAAGTCTACTATTGAGAATGAAGAATTTGTAGCAGGGCCCATTAAACTAATTTAGTCCTTACAATATCTAATCATATATGTTCATATTCTATAGCTTCACACAGATAGCTAAGAAGAGTACTCTCAGGTCCCAAAAGAACCAGAGGAGGCAGTTGGATTAGTAGAGATTATTTTTGCCAAGCGCTGTACGTACATAGCCAAACTACACAAAGATTGAAAACCAAAAAAGAAGTAGCAAAAAAAAGTAGAAGTAGCAGATGATCACTTACTAAAAGTAGTAGTCAAACAGCAGCAATGCGGGACACAGATACCCTTTCATGGAAGCTGTAATCTTAAAGGGAGCAGAGAAAAAAATGAAAGTAGCAAACCACACATGGCTAGGAAAAATGAAATTGCTTTTACATTTTGAGGAAAATTAACATTAAACTGTACTGTGTTGGGCCCAAAGTAACAGAGCAATAAAGACCGGCTGCTCTAGAAGGAATGGTGAGGAGTGCAGTAGGAAAGACACTGCCAGCATCCAGAAGGGTGGATAATTTCAGTGCCTAGACATCTGTAAAAATCAGTGTGACCACTCTAATATAAGTCAGTCATCAATTGCACTGCAACATACCCAGAACCAACAATCCGAACTGTTATAAATTCAGAATTTCTTTATATACATTGCAGTCATCGGGCACAGTTTTTTTTCAACTGACCACAGAACTTGCTTCTGCTTCTGACCAATGAGTTGGTGGATACACAGGTGTAACATCTTTAAAAGAGGATGAAAGTCTTGTGAGTTTAAAAGCGGATGAAAGCTTGCAAATCTTCACAAATTTGCAGAAAGGTTAATTTTTAGGCCTTGTCTTTGTACAGATTGAGAAGAAAAACCTTGTCTGGTTTGCTTTGAACCACATAAATCATAATTCTTGCATGATACAGTAGCAGACCTTGACTTTGTGAAAGTAAATTCCTCACCTATTCATTTCCATGTCATCAACCTCTATTATATTACAGTACAGTTGTTGAGAGTAATATTTATTAAATGTATGTATTTTATATGCAAAGCACACACAGAAGTAATCTTTTCAATATCTTCAAATATACATACAAAGAAAAAGGCTTGAACTATGCCTAGTGATTCTTTCCCTCTTTCCACTGTTCCAAACTTGATAAGCAGCATCACAATTTGATTCATTGCTTGTTGTGTCTGAACAGATATCCTGAGTGGTTAAAATGCGCAGACATATGCAAAATATATGGCATTTTTACCTTGTATATTATCACTGCCACCCATGAACATTTAGATGAGATGGTACTTTAGTTACTTCACTTCTGATAGTTCATCTTAAAATCGTGCCTTCTGTGTATCCTCTGAATAGACACTGTCCTCGGAGGGGCTGAAATACACCCTTACTCAAGTCCAATCACTGTACCTGATGAATAAGGGTTGAAAATATAAACAAAGAAAACCCGTCTGAATTTATAGATATTCAAAAATTGATCTTAGATGTCCTATAAATGCCACAATTTCATGCTGCTTTAATGCTTAACACCCGCAGGAAATAACGTCACTATGTTTCACAGCTGCCTGTTATGCTTCAGGAAGCTCAGCTTCTCCTGCCTAAGAAATGCAGGACTGAAGTCCTGGGAATCAGATTGACTCTACCAAGTCTTTGGAAGGCCATGTCTACAACAAACAATGGCGACACCCGTGGGATTGTAATACACTATTAGCTAGTGACCACACTGAAGACAATCTGAGTAGACACAGGCCAGCGCTGCACTGTGCTGCACTGTGCTATGCTGTACGTATAGCTTGTCCTTCATGTTTGCATTGTGCTATGAGTATTCCTTGACCAAAAGATCAAATAGCCAGCTAATCATAATTGAAACCTGTAGGCAGTTTTCACTTGGCACTTGTGTTCATACTGCCTGTGTGTCCTTGTCTTTGTTTTATAATGAAGTAGCCTGCTCTCATGTGAACATCCTTTTTCCTAATAGTAAGAAAGATGAAGTGGATTGTTTTCTTCTAAGAAAATCTGCTAAGAGCAACAGAGACTATAATGGCTGTAAATACCTCCACAGATGGGATCTGTTCAGAGATTTGTTCAGAGCTGAAAATCTCAGTGTTTTCAGCACCTGAGAGAATATAAAATAATCTGTTCTCTTTCTCCTTCTAGTGTTAGCTTCGTTACATGCTATTTTATACAATGTCTTACTGTCTGAGTACACTTCTTACTACGATCATAACACCACAAAACGTTACATCAGTATAGTACAGAGATCCATTTTAACCCAATCCATCAACAGTGCTCAGACTCACAGAAATATTTGTTCTTGGGCTAATGGGTGGCTTTTCCAGAGGAAAATATTGTTAGGCTGGTCATAATGTGTGGGCATCATCCACATAATCGTGGATATATGGTATTCCAAAAACAGTCTGAATATCTCTGCATTCCACTCCTCAGTACTCCACACATGAAGCTATGTCGCCTGTCTTTTCATAAAACCTGCAGATTAACTCTGCTTTCTTTAACGTACCCACAGTGGTAAAAAGCCTAAGAAAATTAAAATATTGCAAGCTTATTAAGGGAAACAGAAAGCTATCAGTGCCACAGAAGCTGAACAGATGTTCAACATTTTTTAGGGCTTTGTGTCTCTTGACAGCAAAAATCATTTGATATTTGAGTATCTTAGACCAATTCTTATGTTGTTATCTTGAACTCAGAAACCAAATTATTGTCAATTTGAGTTATTAAGAAAAATAATTTAGGAAGGTAACACTCAGATGCAGATTCTTCATGTAATGATTTTACTGTGAAGATTTGTCCTGTTTTATTTTCTCCTTAATTGATACGGAACACATGTGGCACAATACCACTAAATATGATCTGGTCCAGTGCTACATCAATAATTACATTTATTGTAAAGGACTTACTGAAGATAATGATTACATCTAGAAATTGTAGTTGCTGCTGCCACACAACTACTAGTTGCATGTCCTTGCTCTGGCTTGAGAAAGTAAAAGAAAACCTGGAGTACACTGCAGAGAGTGAGTGAAATCCAAAGTATTTCAAAAATTCAGCTGAAGCTCATGTCTAGCTAAGTATCTCTCTTACAACAGCCTCAGTGACTATGAACCAATTGGCAGACTAAATTAGAAACAAAGTTGTACTATTCCCTTTCTCATGGCTAAAAGTATTCTGAAGGAAGCAACACAAATTTGAAGAGCAAAAAGGTCAAAATTAACACTACTTTGAGTAGCTGGATGCCTCTATGCAAAATAGCTCACAGTATGTCTGCCTTATTGCCTGCCAGTTCACTGGACGGCCACAGTCAGTTTTTCCTTTCAATGATGCGTACTCTACACAGAGCATGGGTAGTTTAATTAATTATCCTGCTAGTTTAGACAACATTAGTACTTCAAATAACTACCTGCTGTGCCACACATTTTTTCTAAATAAAAAAAAAAAGTTTCAGAACCAGCTACTTGTAAACAAAAGCAAAAAAAACACCAGAGCTTTAACAAAAAATGGAGAGTGATTGTGACCATGAAATGGTAGAGTTCTCGATTCTTGATGAAGCCAGGAGGGGGAGCAGCAAAACTGCTACCTTGGACTTCCAGAGGGCAGGCTTTGAATTGTTCAGAAGACTAGTAGGGGCAGTCCCCTGGGATTCAGTCTTAGAGAGTAAAGGGGTCCAAGGCTGCTGGTTGCTCTTCAAGAAGGAAGTCCTAAAGGTGCAGGAGCAGGCTGTCCCCCTGAGCCACAAAATGAGCCAGCAGGGAAAAAGACAGGCATGGATGAATAGGGAGATATTCTTGAGGCTCCAGTAGAAAAAGAGAATCTACCGCCTGTTGAAGAAGGGACAAGTAGCTCAGAAAGAGTACAGAGAAGTTGTTAAGATATGTAGAGAGAAAATCAGAAAGGCAAAAGCCCAGCTTGATCTCAACCTGGCCACTGGGGTAAAAAGGAACAAGAAACTCTTTTACAAATACATCAAGAGTAAGAGGAGGACTAAGGAGAACCTCCATTCTTTGCTGGATGAGGCTGGGAATGTGACCACTGAGGATGAGGAGAAGGCAGATGTTCTGAATGCCTTCTTTACTTCTGTTTTTAAAGGTCAGAACAGTTATCCAGGGTACTCCATTCTCTGACCTGGTAGCCTCAGCTGGGGAGCAGACTAAACCCCTCACAATTCAGGAGGAAACAGTCAGAGACCTACTACTGCAACTGGACTGCCACAAGTCCTGGGGCCAGATGAGATTCACCCAAGAGTGCTGAGGGAACTGGCAGAGGTGATAGCCAAGGCACTTTCCATCATCTATCAGCGCTCCTTGTTGACTGGTGAGGTCCCAGAAGACTGGAGGCTTGCCAGTGTGACTCCCATCTACAAGAAGGGTTGTAAGGAGGTCAGGCCTGTTAGCCTGACCTCAGTGCCAGGGAAGGTTATGGAGCAGATTGTCTTGAAGGAGATTGCTCGGCATGTGCGGGACAACCAGGGGATCAGGCCTAGCCAGCATGTGTGCACAAAGGGCAGGGTCTGCTTGACCAACCTGATCTCCTACGATCTTGTGACCTGTCTAGTGGACGAGGGAAAGGCTGTTGATGTAGCTAGTCTACCCAGACTTCAGCAAAGCCTTTGACACTGTCTCCCACATTATTCTCCTGCAGAAGCTGGCAGCCCATGGCTTGGACAGGTACACTCTTGGGTGGGTAAGGAGCTGGCCAAAAGGCCCAGTGCAGAGAGTGGCGGTGAATGGAGCTAAATCCATCTGGTGACCTGAGTGGTGTTCCCCAGGGGTCGGTGCTGGGGCCTGTCCTCTTCAATATCTTTATTGATGACCTGGATAAGGGCATTGAGTGCACCCTCAGTAAGTTTGCAGATGACACCCAATTGGCTGGAAGTGCCGATCTTGGTGTAGCGAGGCTCTACAGAGGGATCTGGACAGGCTGGAGAGCTGGGCTGAAGCCAATGTCATGAGGTTCAACAAGACCAAATACCGGGTCCTGCACTTTGGCCACAACAACCCCAGGCAACGCCACAGGCCTGGGGCAGAGTGGCTAGAAGACTTTGTAGAGGAAATGGACCTGGGTATTGATTGATTCTCAGCTGAAAAGGAGCCAGCAGTGTGCCCAGGTGGCCAAGAAGGCCAACGGCATCCTGGCTTGCATCAGAAACAGTACTGCCAGCAGGAACAGGGAAGTGATTGTCCCACTGTACTCAGCTCTGGTGAGGCAGCACCTCGAGTACTGTGTCCAGTTTTGGGCCCCTCACAGCAAGAAAGACAGTGAGGCCCTAGAAGGTGTTCAGAGAAGGGCAACAAAGCTGGTGAGGGGTCTGGAACACAGGCCTTATGAGGAGAGGCTGAAGGAGCTGGGAATGTTCAGCCTGGAGAAGAGGAGGCTCAGGGGAGACCTTATTGCTCTCTATGACTACCTGAAGGGAGGTTGTTGTGAGCTGGGGGTCGGCCTCCTCTCGTGTAACTGGTGATAGGACTAGAGGGAATGGCTTCAAGCTGTGGCAGGGGAGATTCAGGCTGGACATTAAGAAATACTACTTCTCTGAAAGAGTGGTCAGGCACTGGAATGGGCTGCCCAGGGAGGTGGTGGAGTCACCAACCATGGCGGTGTTCAAAGAACATTTGGACGTTGTGTTGAGGGACATGGTTTAGTGAGAACTGTTGGTGATCAGTGGATGGTTGGACTAGATGATCTTGTAGGTCTTTTCCAACCTTGGTGATTCTGTGATTCTGTGATTCTGTGATTCTTGAGTAGATAGCGGTTCATTGTGGCTGAAGATCAATATACCACAAACAATGACAATTTAAACTCCAGTGTAAGCTAACTAGACATGGAAATAGTCCTTCTGATGACATTTATCATGGATACAATACACAGATTCAAATGGTACCAATTCTAATTCTGCTTTCATCAGAAGCGTTTGATTTAATTGCTTTTAAAAGATTATGGCGGCTCCTCTTCTTGGTACCAACATCTCCATAAATACTTTTCCTACACTCTCTTCAGACAGAAGATTTCTCATCTGAAATAAGTCATTAGGGTGCTTAGAAAACTTTCTTGACATCCCATACAGTCAGTATGACTTCTACATAAATACAACTGCCTGTTCTACTGCTTTGTAGTTCTTTAACTAACAGGTTGGACAGCTGCAAAAAAAGCTGAGTGACAGTGTCACTCAGTCATCAGCACAGACACTGTGATCCTGTTTTGGAAGTTCTCCAGCAAAAGTGAATCCCTCTATTAATTGCATAAAAGTCCTTTTTTTTAAAAAAAAAAAACAAAAAAAAACAAAAAAAAAACTAAACGAAGATAAGTAACAAAACAAACCTATACAGTACAAACTGTCAGGCTTTGTCAGCACCAGGACCTAACTGTAATGCAGCAGAAGCATCTATGGATATCCACGAGTTTCCAATTTAACTGCAGCACCTCCTAATATGCATGTTACTCACTCTCATCGACACTAAGAAAATGATAACCTTTCTACTGCCTTCCAGGGATTTGAATCCAGCTTCATGTACTCAATCTCTTGTGCCAAAAGCGTCCCCGAGAACCTTCTTACAAAGGTAATACTGAGTGTTGTTTTCCATACTCAATCGCTAGTTCTGTTTTCTACTGAAGAAAGTCTGTTATATTTTACAATAAATAAATTACAGTACTCTGACTATGCAGTTATTGCTTTTGTTATTTTTTGCTATATAGAATCAAAATGTCACTTCAGAATGGAAAAGATCTGCTCCATAAAAACAGCTTAAAAACCATATAATGGGAAAGCTAGGGTTCCAAATATCATATTAAATTTGTGATCTGATTCCATCTAGGTAATTAGCTTGAGATTGTAAGTGTATGTACCTTCTGCTTATATTGCTGATTGAGCTTCAAATAATGAACTGAATAGTGTTGATATAGATTTGATACCAGAGATTAAGAATAATTCTAACAACAATCGGTGTTCATTCTACAAACACATTCTTTGTGACTTTATCAGTTTATTTCTTAAAGCATCAAAAGTGCAGTACCCATCATCAAAGTAATGAATCAAAAACTGTGTTCTCATGTTCATGAATTATCTTTTCATCTTTTATTTAAAATCCAACAGTTCCAAGTATGAGAAAGAAGAATAACAGATGTTGTCTTAAGTGAAGTGAAACACTGCATAGTAAATACAAAACTATTCTGCAAATGAAATATTACGTTGTGTTAAATCCGATTTCTGCCCCATAGGTCGTACACATTTTTCAAAATCCAGCCATGAAAAGATTTTCATCACAGTCCTTTCTTGATTGTTGCTGTATTAGTGAAGCAACCAGGTGAGGTTTATCTGCTGTTCATGCACAAATGGGAAAAAGCATTGGTGGCCTCAAAGACATCTAGTGTAACATTACCGTCTCCTGACGTGAAATAATCTTAATCACAAAATAATCATCTATGGGATGAGGTTCAGCAAGACCAAATGCCGGGTCCTGCACTTCGGCTACAACAACCCCAGGCAGCGCTACAGGCTTTGGGCGGAGTGGCTGGAAGACTGTGTAGAGGAGATGGACCTGGGGGTATTAATTGATGCTCGGCTGAACATGAGCCGACAGTGTGCCCAGGTGGCTTGCATCAGAAACAATATTACCAGCAGGAGCAGAGAGGTGATTGTCCCCCTGTTCTCAGTGCTGGTGAGGCCACACCTTGAGTACTGTGTCCAGTTTTGGGCCCCTCACTGCAAGAAAGACAGGGACCTGGGCATCCTGGTGGATGACAGGTTGGCCATGATCCAGCAGCGTGCCCTCGTGGCCAAAAGGGCCAATGGCATACTGGGCTGTATAAAAAAGAGCGTTGTCAGCAGGTCAAGGGAGGTGATGATCCTCCCCCTCTACTCTGCCCTGGTAAGGCCTCATCTGGAGTACTGTGTCCAGTTCTGGGCTCCTCAGTATAAAAAAGACCGGGATCTCTTGGAAAGAGTCCAGCAGAGGGCCACAAAGATGGTGAAGGGCCTGGAGCATCTCCCCTGTGAGGAACGACTAAGTGAACTGAGTCTGTTTAGCCTTGAGAAAAGAAGGCTGAGAGGGGATTTGATCCAGGTTTATAAATACCTGATGTGTGGGGACCATAGTGGTGAGGCCGGACTCTTTTCAGTAGTGCATGAGGACAGGACAAGGGGAAATGGGATGAAGCTAGAGCATAGGAAGTTCCGCACGAATGTGCGCAAGAACTTCTTTACAGTGAGGGTGACGGAGCACTGGAACAGGCTGCCAGGGGGGTTGTGGAGTCTCCTTCTCTGGAGATATTCAAGACCCGCCTGGATGTCTACCTGTGCGACCTGGTGTAGGGAACCTGCTTTGGCAGGGGTGTTGGACTCGATGATCTCTGGAGGTCCCTTCCAACCCCTACAATTCTGTGATTCTGTGATTCTGTGAACAAAGCTGGTGAGGGGTCTGGAGCACAGGCCATATGAGGAGAGGCTGAAGGAGCTGGGAATGTTCAGCCTGGAGAAGAGGAGGCTCAGGGGAGACCTTATTGCTCTCTATAACTACCTGAAGGGAGGTTGTGATGAGCTGGGAGTCGGCCTCTTCTCTCATGTCATTAGTGATAGGACTAGAGGGAATGGTTTCAAGATGCGGCAGGGGAGATTCAGGCTGGACATTAGGAAATATTACTTCTCAGAAAGGGTGGTCAGGCACTGGAATGGGCTGCCCAGGGAGGTGGTGGAGTCATCGACCCTGGGGGTGTTCAAGGAACGATTGGATGTTGTGTTGAGGGACATGGTTTAGTGGGAGCTATTGGTGATCGGTGGATGGTTGGACTGGATGATCTTGTAGGTCTTTTCCAACCTTGGTGGTTCTATGATTCTGTGATTCTATGAATCTTCTTCCCTGAGAATTGCACTCAGACTAAACTGACTTAAAAAAAAAAAGAGATTTTAGGGAAGAAGAAAAAGAAAAAAAAAGTAATATGCAGCAACTCGAACCTTGTTTTTCAGTCCCTGTTTTTAAACCCATTATGCTCTACCATCCAAAATATAACACCAATAAGTAAATCATGCAAGCCAGAATGAATCATTAACATTTGACATTTGAGTAAATAATCCTCTTGAATGAAATCATCTTTTTCTCATTCAAATACTGACGTATGTGCACTGTATCATGGTTTATCATAAATAATACAGGAAGAAGAACAAAATGATAGCAACTTCTATAAGTTATCTAAAAAGTAAATGTTGCTAAAACTAAAATTTGCCAACACAAATGCTCCGTCTTAGCAGTCTCATGTATTGTCAACAGTCTCATGCTTTCTCCAGGCATTTCCCATTTAGAATGGAGGAAGCACTGTCCACAAGTATTCCTAATTCAACCACAGCTCAAAACCTCTAGCTTTCTGGAGGTTGTGAAGAACTCTACATATAATCTCTTTAAGTAGAAAAGTCTGACCTTAGAGTATACCCTTGAGTTCCTCTTTGTTTACAAGGAGAATGAATCATCGTCATTAATCAAGTAGCTTTGAATTCATTCAGAAATACTAGTGTTTAGATGTAATGACTTACTGGTTGGCATTGCAGGAATGCTACTTAGGTCTTCTGGGAAATTTACGAAATAAATACTCAAAGAGAGGAAGTAAAAGAGTTTTTCCCTAGCAAATACAGTTGCACCCAAGCTTGTTTCTACCTAACAGAAGAAATAGCAGTGCTAGGGAAGTTGGACTACTTTTTCATCACAGTCTACAGACAATTTTAGCTAATTTTCTTCAGAAATATTGGGAGAGCAACTGTCTGAGTCTAGTGCTTCAAAACTTGTTAGTTTTTTATTTCTTCTTTTTTGTTTGTTTGGTGGGGTTTTTTTGTCTCTTTTTAGCATAATAGAAATTACAGATATGGAGTTGTATCCCTCGCATCTGTCAGCAACTATCCCAGATGAGACAGATGAATGTGTTGAATGTCTACTAGCTAGCATCAATTGCTCCTCATGCAACACAACACAAAATCATCTCTATAAACAAAATTAATTGGACTAATTGGAAAATTATCTCAGCTAATCTTGTCTTTATACATAATTTTGTGTATTCATATGTTTTTTTATAATATCTTTAAAATATTTCTCTGTCATAAATAATGAAAAATTCAGTGAAATATAAACAAAAATCACCAAAAACTGTCGCAATAGTAGATGGAAAAAAGGATTTTTCAAATATGTAAAGAAAGTTAGCATTAAAAAAATGCATATTTTTGTGTTTCAATTCATTATTGCTTTATGACTCATACCATAAACTGTAGAGTGTGTTTAGTTAAGAATTAATCTTTTACATTGTTTACTTTTATTTAAAATCATAAGCCTGTACGTAGTACAGTTTCAGTTCATGTTTTTCCCCTACAGTCACATAGTTTGTATTTATCATTACTGAATTTATTATCATTGATTTCAGAACATTCCCCTAAGCATCAAAATCAGTTTGAATTCTAATACTGTTTCTTTCACTGCCTGCAAATTTTGCTATCTTTATGATCATAGAATCATGGAATCACTCAGGTTGGAAAAGACATTCAAGATCATCAAGACCAACCACTACCTAACCATACTACCCTAATTCTAACAACCCTCCGCTTCATCATGCCCCTGAGCACCACATCCAAATGGATTTTAAACACATCCAGGGATAGTGACTCAACCACCTCCCTGGGGAGCCTATTCCAGTGCTGAACAACCCCTTTGGAAAGAAGTGTTTCCAGATATCCAAACTTAACTCACTCTGTTGCAGCTTGAGGCCATTTCCCCTCATCCTGTCACCTGTCACCAGTGAGAAGAGACTAACCCCACTCTCGCTGTAAGCACTTCTCAGATATTGGAAGCGAGCAATAACATCTGCACTCAGCCTCCTTTTCCCCAGACTAAACAGCCCCAGTTCCTTGTGTCTCTCCTCATAGGGCATATTCTCCAAGCCCTTCACAAGACTTGTTGCCCTTCTTTGGAACTGCTCCAGCAATGATAGTCTGATAGGGTTTGGCATCACCAGTCAATCTCCTTCTCACATTCCTTTATGCTCCTCAGCTTCTCCACCTCCTCCTTCAGGTCAGCCACAAGGCTGAGTAAGTCATTTAGCTGGTTGCATTGCACACAAGTGCTGTATCCCTCACCTAGTACTGCAAAGGCCAGGCTTTGGCACTCACTACAGCCCACGAAGAAGTGTTACCCAATAAGAAATTACAAGTGTACTCTTTACACAACTATTCAAATAATTAATGAATATATTAGAATGACACAGTACACTGAAACATTTTTTGGCATTTCTTTCCACATAGGTATGATCAATACCTACCCAGATGGAAAACCACTGATTACTAACCTCTAAGCATATTCATTTATTCACACAAAGGTAAGTTCAGGTCTCTCTCTCTTTATATATATTTTAACTTGCATGGGATAATGCAGAAGAACAGAGAAAGATACTGAAGGTTATGATAGTTTCTCCTTGCTTGTGAGTCCCCACTGTCTGTCAAAGCAAAATTTGAATTCAATCCACAGATTAAAAGAGCCAGTACACACTTCTCATTTTCTCATTCTACAGAAATGTAACAGCTTGTTCCACAACCTTTCTGGAAGTGACATTAGGCTCACCTTTTTATTATCACACACATCTCTCTTCCCTCCTATAAACACAAACTGTGTGTTTTCTCTTCTCTCAGTTTCTGGGCATCACTTATCCTCTATGAGTTCTCAAAACTAGCAGCTCATTGCTTCCGAAAATTCTTTAGGTACTTAAGATTAATTTTCATCTGTTCCAGTCAATTTCAAAAACATCTAACTAACTTGCAGCTTAATTCATGTGTTCCCCTAATCTGGCCAGTATTTTCTATTCCTCTGTGATTTAAATTAATTGTGTTAAAAGACTGTTCAAGATGAAACTTGCCTTTCCTACCTCCAACTCAAAAAGTTGCTTACTGTATAATTTGGTATTTATTTATATTTCTTGTTTGGGGTCCATTCTCTCTTTTGTAAACTTTTTTCTACCATTTGTAGATTTTCTTATTTCTATGATCTTAAATGGTTAGTTTTTTTATTTTTTCTTTCTCTCTGTAAATATTTACCCTATTCTTTTGTATTCATCCCTGCCTCAAAATGCCCATTATTTCTTTGCCTCGTTTTCCTTTTTTCTCTCCAAGTTACAGATCAGTTGACACAATCCAGAGAGGACTTTTATATATATACTGCAGGATTTTCTTCATGAACCATTGCTGGAAAGCTGCCCATCAGAAAAAGACCCTAAGGGTACTGGTTGACAGCAGGCTGAACAAGGGCTGGTAGTGTGCCAGGATGGCCAAGGTCAACAGCATCCTGCCTTGAATCAGAAATTGTGTGGCAGGAGGATCAGGGAAGTGGTTGTACTCTTTACTCAGCAATGGTTACACCACAACTCAAATACTGAGTTGAGTTTAGGGCCACTTACAGTATGAAGGATATTGAGTTGCTGAAACACATTCAGAGAAGAGCAATAAAACTGATAACGAGAATAGAAAAGAAGATATATGACGGATTTGAAATTGAACAGTGTGGAGAAGATGAGGCCAAGGGGAGACTTCATCTCTCTCAGAAACTCACTGAAAGGAAACTGTAGCAAGGAGGATGTTGGTTTCCTCAGGTAAGAAGAGATAGTATGTGAGGAAATGGTCTCAGGTTGTGCCAAGGGAGGTATTGATCGGGTATTGAGAATAATTTCTCCACAGAAAAGTTGATTAGGAATATAAATAAAATAATTGCCCAGGGCAATGGTAGAGTAGCCATCCCTGGAGGAACTGAAGAGACATGCGAGCACGATGCTTAGGGAAAAGATTTAGTGATGGATTTTGCAGTGTCAGGTTGATGATTGGACATGATGATCTCAAGGGTCTTTTCCAACTGAAATAATTCTATTATGTACTACAGAATCAGATAATTTGCTTATAAGCCCTCATCATACCCTCATAACACGACAAGTTTTGCAGCAGGCTTAGCTGTGCAAGCTTGAGATACTATGAGTATCTTGTCACTTGTGTGAGGATGAAACAAAATAGTTTGGACTTCAGCAAGCATCATTTACTATCTCCTTTCAAATTTCTAGGAGAACTGGTTGAAGCCAAGCTTTTATCAGTTGTGGTTGAAGGGCCCTATAAAAAAAAATTAGACTTGGCATGTGAGAATGCCTTTGGAGATTTGATCCTCAAAATCAGTTAATTTCTCTGTAGGCTTTTCACTTAAAGCTTACTTCAGATAATGTCTACCTTAGAGAATTAGTTCCACAGCTCTTCAGCTCTCAAAATCTACATGTTATATAGATAAAACTGGCATATTTGCACCTTCTAATTCCTGCGCTACTTTATTTAAATGACTAAGTAAGCTGCATTCCTCCACTGACTTCCTTCACATTCTGACACAGGTTTGCTTCTAATGTATTTCTGAAAATTAGTGGGCAGCATATTCTTTCACCTGCCCTTTCCAAAATACTCAGTTTAAATACCATATTATCAGATTATTACTTTTAAATCTTTCTGTTAATTCATTTAACAAAATCTACTTACCTAATTCTAATTTCAGCTCTCTACTTCTACACTGTTATTTTTTATGTTTGTTTGGAATTTTTATCCAACTACAGTGAATGGGACTAACTTCCATCTATGCTGAGAGCTCAGGCAGATCTATACTATGTTGATGTGCAATACAATGTATCTTCAGCCAGTTTTCTTTCTGAAAATGATGTGCATGGCTATTTCCTTACAAAATGCTAACAGTGATTAGTGTGGTAGAAGAACTTGAACCAACTAAAATGAAATACACTCTTCATTCATCTTCATCTGTCTTGGAGCGATTACTCACATATGTAGTCCAAAAGTATATTACCCAGCTGAGGCAATATATTTCCACTGTTGTAAAGCACACAGAGAGAGATTATCCAGCCACCAAATATGGAGTTAGAAATGCTAAAGCATCCAGTGTGATTCCTGACAGAATGGAGTCTTATATCCCTGTTTATCTCAAGTTTCAGTTAAACCAAAATTGAATATTGTGATTATGGATCCTACATCAAATCCATAAACACATAATCTAAGCATACCTCAATGCTGTTTAGAAAACTTTAGGTCCTGTATTTTTAAGTACCCTTACCTTTTGGGTTTTCTTCCTGTTACATTAATATTGGATCACAGAATCATGGAATCACAGAAGGACCCGGGTTGGGAGGGACCTCAAGGATCATGAAGTTCCAACCCCCCTGCCTGGCAGGGCCACCAAACGTATTTATTTCATCTATTTATTTCATCCTTATTCACAGTGAATAATAATCCCACTATTAAACTAGTCAATGTTAGGGAAGAAAATTACACTCATAAAGACTGTCATGAAACTAAAAATAAAATAAAATAAAATAAAATAAAATATAAAATAAAATAAAAAAAAAATTCTTCAAATAAGTGAGTAAATAAATGTTGTTTTTGTGTAACAATAAGATGCTATGACTCCAAAGAGGTCCAAAGAGGTGCCACTGAGCTCTGATACAAGACACATTTGTGTTTGCAGAATAGAAGACCTGCATTTTGGAATAACATCAGGAGATGTACTGGTACAAACAGGCACTGTGGTTTGAATGGTAGCCAGAGGGGAAGGTTAACTACAAGAGGTTATCCCAGTATACCATAATAGGGCAAGCTAATCAAGAATATGAGGAGAACAGTGAGGGGTTAACCAAGCATTAAACAAGGGCAGTACATCCACTAAGGGAATCAGAAACACTGGATAGCATGAAAACCCTGGAGCCCTCAACTGGTGAGGAGACAAGATGGTGTTTGAATAGGAGAATAGGAAGTATAAGCCGTTGTGTCTCTCCGATTGGACACACTTTTTCTCAAGATTGCCCACTCTTGAAAAAGCATCAAATAAATTGTGATTCATTGCAAATTCTGCATGAGCCTGGATTACCAAACACAAGCATTTCTCAAAAAAATGGAATTGCTGATTTTCCATCATATAAAGGTTCTGTGTTTTAAAGAAATGTTTGCTGTAGGTGAATATAAAATTAAAGCTCTTTTAACAAACATGATGATGTGTTGAACAGCTGTCAGATCTCTCAGAATGGTATTAATTCTTTTCTTTCTTTTGTTCAGATTGATGTTTACCAGGAAACAGCCAGACATTTGCTGTAGAAATATGCTCAGTAATATTACTAATCCAAATATTTTTTCTCTACTGGAAACAGATTTTTCCTGTCACATCCAAGAAGGTAATAAATAAAATTTATGCAAGCATAAGGTGAAAAAGAAGGTCATAAGTAACTCCTACTTACTTTTGCTGTTGTTGTTACTTGTAGTTTAAACTCTACCACTCATTACTTGGAATTTGATTAAGGTTATAATGGCAATCTAATTATTTCTTTAGCTCTAACTTAACATTTAGAGCTGAAGACTACCCTTATTTTAATAGTTATTAGAAAAGCAATAGGAGTTATTTCTGATGCAAGGTGGGTAACATCAGTTACAAAACCATTTTGTTGCTTTAAAATATGCATTTTTTTTACATGAAGTGCTCACTTTTATATGGAAAAACAAAGAATTCTAGATGCCGTATTCTCAGTTATAAGTTTATTATGAATTTAAAGATGAAAGAAGAGCTGGAGATAATCCTTTCAATGAGCTAAGAGTGAAGCATCATTGTGTTTTAAGTGTTTTCTCTTGTTTAGTTTTTAATTTGATTTATTTCATGCAAATAACTCCTTCCTTGGGAATTTAGAACCATCTCCTCTCATTTCCCCCTCTCATTATCTCATTCATTTTGTCCCTTTGCTGCAGAGAAATTAGAAAATGTTCTTAAAAACCAAGACAGAGAAATAGAATTAAGGATTATTTATGAGTTATCACCACTTCAGTGAATAATTTCATCAAAGAGAAGAATTTCACGTACCGGAAAAAAAAAAAAACAAAAACAGAATATAGCACCAGACAGAATCAAGGAAAGGTATAGGTAAACACACAATTAATTGCTGCTCATCTAGAATGCAATGCTACATATAGTCTCCAATACAAGCTCAGATAAGCTAATGAAAATTAGCCATCAGTCTCATTAGAAGCTCATGACTACTTTATAGATTTATTGTTTGCCTAATGGAATTAGACCAATTAAAACTGTCGTAGGACTAGGGTGGAGGGAGGCTTTCAGAAATAAGAGAAATATACAAAACAAAACTTGGGAATAATGGAAGTTCATTCTAGTCATAAATGCAATGTTTCAAGAGCAAAAGGAAAAGAAACAAATCATATATGGCTAGCCATTTTTCTCACAAAATTAAAATGATGGAAGAGATATTCCAGAGAACAAAAATTTTGAGTCAGCTCCAAATATGAAGTGATTTTTTTTCAATAACTAAGATCATTATACTGTTAGTTTTTTCAACAACATAGCCATGTAACACCCAATATAACAATGTAGTTACATCATTATGAACATGTAATACAACCCTCTTTTTCAATTACTGTGTTGTTGACAAATAACTGCATTGTCTTATAAAACACCTGAGACAATGCAATCATTGATCACAGCCAACAGATGTTGACAAAGATCCTGTTTAAAAAATACAGTTTCCATTTACAACAAAGTTGCTCATCTAGTTGATTGAAGAAAGCCAACTAATGTAATATTTCGGTTTACAGCAAAGTATTCTATATTTTTTATCACAGTATTCTTCTGGACAAAATGTCCACCATGTAGCTAGACAAAAAACATATTGTCATGGGTGAACAACCAGCTGACAGGTCAGGCTTAAATGTAAATGAAGTTACATCAGGACTGGTGGCTGGTCACAACTGGGATTCCAGAGGGCTGTATTTTAGGTCCAGTTCTCTTCAATCTTTTCATCAGTGGCTTGGATACAGAAGAGGAAGCTATATTAAGTAGGTTTGCAGACACAGAACTGGGGTGAAGCTGTTGGCTCTCTCAAGGGTAGAGAGGCTTTGCAGAGAGATTTTGATAAACTGGAGGGCTGTACAATTACCAATGACATGAAATTTAGAAAAAGCAAGTGCCAAATTCTGCACATGGGATAGGGCAAGCCTGGATATATGTACAGAGAGGGGTACAGGAGACTTGAGAGCAGCCCTGTGGAAAGGGATCTGGGAGTTCTGGAGCAAGTTGATCATAAGTCAGCAGTGTGCCCTGGAAGCCAGAAGGGCAGCCATACCCTGGGGTGCATCAGGCCAAGCACTCCCACTAGGTGTGGGGAGGGGCTGCCCCCTCTTCTCTGTGCTTTGCAGCTTGCCTCCAGCACAGTGCAGCTCTAGGCACCACAATATATGAAGGACACAGAGCTATTAAGAGGGTGTCCTAAAGAGGGCAACAAGGATGGTGGAGTGCCTACAGGGCAAGTTCTATGAAGAGCAGCTGAGATCCCTTGGTGTGCTCAGACCAGAGCAGAGGAGCTGAGGGGAGCCCTAATGGCAGCTGCAGAACCTCACAGGGAGCAGAGGGCAGCACTGAGCTCTGCTGTGTGTGACAGTGACAGGGCCCGAGAGAACGGCATGGAGCTGTGCCAGGGGAGAGTCAAGGGGTGTTAGGAAGTGTTGTGTTTGGGTATTGTGTTCAGTTTTGGGCTCCTCACTACAAGAAGGACATTGAGGCCCTGGAACGCGTCCAGAGAATGGCAATGAAACTGGTGAGGGGTCTGGAGCACAAGTCTTATGAGGAGCAGCTCAGGGAGCTGGGGTTGTTTAGCCTGGAGAAGAGGAGGCTCAGGGGAGACCTCACTGCACTCTACAGCTTCCCGAAGGGAGGTTGTGATGAGGAGGGGCTTGGCCTCTTCTCCCAAGCAACAAACAGAACCAGAGGAAATGGTCAGAAGTTGTACCAGAAGAGGTTTAGATTGGACATAAGAAGGAACTTTTTTTCTCAGAGAGTGGTCAGACACTCTCACAGGCTGCCCAGGGGAGGTGGTGGAGTCGCCGTCCCTGGCAGTGTTCAAGAGGTGTCTGGATGAGGAGCTCCGAGATACGGTTTAGTGGTTTGCTGTCGCTATGGTAATGGGAGGACGGTTGGACTAGATGATCTTGTAGGTCCTTTCCAACCTTGTGATTCTATGATTGTGTGGTTCTAGGAAAAGGATGTTCTCCAGTGGGGTTCCAGACAGGCATGGAACAGGTTCCCCTGGGCAGCAGTCAGGGCATCAAGCCTGCTGAAGTGCCAGAAATATTTGGACAATGCTCTCAAACGTGGTTTGAAATTTGGGTGGTCCTGTGTGGAGCCAGGATTTGGACTTGATGATCTTTTTAAGTCCCTCCCAAATCAGAATATTCTTTGATTCTGTACCTTTTGGTTTTTGTATTTAGCAGTGATAGAAATTGAATGGCTAACTGCCTTTCAAACTATGCGGATGTGCAAGAGATTAAATTGCTTCAAATTGCATATGCGTAGGAATTTTGTGCATAAAATTGTTGACTCAATGTTGCAGATGCTTTTTTTAACCTAGTTGTGAAGACTGTTTTTCAGATGACAACAGTGCAGCTTCTTTGATAATGGCATCAGTGAGGGTACATTTTTCCACTTAACACATCACTCCTCATCCCTTCCTGATGAATGCTGGGTACATTCTGGAGAACTCCCGAACCCTTTCTCAGCCTGTGGTCACACAACAGGAACAGTAAGTGAAAATGAAGTAGACATTAAAATGCACCTGCACATACTCAAGTGTTGCGTTTCTCCACATTAGAGCGCCATTCTTCCAATCTAAGCCTGGAGTTCACAAAGTGAGTTTCTCAACAACATTCCATTCTAATTAACCATGGTCATAGTCAATATGGAATAATTTTGAATGCAGCCCCATTCTGCAATCAGCAGGTAAAATGTAAAGAATTTGCAATGTATTTCATGTTGTTTGGCACATTTTCTGTTTTACTTTCTAAATTGACTTTGTATGAATGAATATTGTGTCAGATGTAGAGGAAAACAGCATGTCTCTGCATCAAATAGGAAATGATATTTCACAAGAATTTTCCATTTTTTAATCACATAAAGGGAAATATGTTGGCTTTTTTTTTTTTAATAAAAATGGTTCAGATGAAAAAAAATATATAGGATGAAATTGGCTGGATTTGAAGACATTAAAAGAAATCGCTGACATACACAGTAGCTTGCAAAAACAGAGCAGGAATAAAACAAAAGCAGAGTTAATACAATGTATGTTCAGTTGTAATAATTGATTGGTAAGCGTTTTTAAAATGCAAAGGTGGGTTACTTTCTAAAAAGGCTGACCTTACACATGGAAGCTTAAGTGAGATAGCAACAGAATGCACCAGTTGCAATCACGGCATTTGAAGTACTTCTTTCGAAGCCTCGTGGAGTGGATAAAGGCAGCTGTCTTCCTGAGTAGGCATAAAAATTATTATGAAAAACTTAAGAGTCTTCCTAGCAATTAGAACAGAATGCTAATGGTACATTTGTGCTAGGTTTAACACACATTTGAAGCAAACACTGAGTCAGTACAGCTATTATAGATAGCATAATTTCCCAAAATGTCTTTTAGAAGATATCTTCAGAAAGGTTAAAAAGGTAGTGAAGTTATAGCTAATTGGGTGAAGCCACTGCTTACAAGGCACAGAATGATTTGGGGTTTTACTACTAATTCTCCTTCTTAGAAACTACATTTTCAGCAGACTGTGATCATCTACTTATTTTACCTTTCTTGTAGTCTGGGGTTATAGCATAAAATTGAGAATTTTCCTTTGTTTCATTTCGCTACTCCTATACCTATAGCAGGTGTGTGAGTAATTCTGTGATTCCCAGAGGTGAAATCACAGGCACAGGGAGCAAAATGGCTAAGAAAGTAATGGCAAAGAATATTCCCAAGTTCCTCACACAAGTGGATCAGCAGCAGAAAACATATATTATTTGGTTTCCTGTAACTTTGTTATCACTTGATCCTTGCCACAGCACAGTGAGTAATTGTGTAATGTCTTGATTAATAAGGGCAATATATCCAGTGAGTACTTTTAATATTAATGTTATATAGACATCCATTAAAAAAAGAAAGAAAGAAGAAAACGTGTGCTGTAATAAAATTTATTGATTAAAAAAAAAAAAAAAAAAAAAAAAAACAGAAAAACCCTTCTACACCTGTGCTAATTGCACCACATAAACAGCATTAGGAAAAGGCATATAGAAAAAACATGTCAATTAATAATTAGAATGTCTCTCTTCCGTTGTAGTTCTACAAAACAGCTGAACTCGCAGTTCAGTGGAGTTGAGAAACCATTACATTTTGTAATGCAATCTTAAGGGATTGAGGTAATATAATAAAGACAGATTGTTTAAAGTCATTGGCAGAAAAGCAGTTTCTCTCAACTGCAGATATCTTTTAAAGGCCATGGTTATTAGCAGTTCAACAGTTTATTCTGCTTTATCAACAGAGTCAAATTTCAGTTGGCCTCAGCCTGTTTCTCACATGCAATTATACTTTCAGTGTGTAAACAGGTCTTTTTTACAGATTTGTGGGAAAGTTCAACATTGTTCAGGTAACCAAATTGAAAAAAAAATTAAAAATATATAAAAGCAGAAAAGGAAGATCCATGGTTTTAATCACTCTTCATTTTCACTTAAGGGCAGCATTCGATTTTTCTCCCAAAGTAGTGCATATACTATTTCTTGACGGAAGCACCTCTTGCAGGAGAGCTACCGCACCCCATACCCCACTTGATCCACATATACAATTTTGATTATACTATTACTTAAAAGTTAGTAAATACAATACATATGTCTCTGACAGATGGTACAACAGACATCAGGAAACCATAATTTCTGTAAACTATCACTTCTGAAGATTATTCTACCTGTAATACTTAGTGCAGGTATTCCAATAAACTCCTACATAGAAAATGACATTAAGCATGCATAGACACCTCCAAGTCTGGAGAGAAGTGCACTGGGGTACACCACGACAGTCCCAGTGACAGACACTGGGCACCTCCCTTTGGATTTGGACGAGACCAAATCAGGCTGGGACACGGGCCTGTAGCAGTCCTGCTTGAGCTGGGCCCAGCAGCCCTGGGACTGACCTAGGGTCCTGTGGTCTTGGGCAGGTGGGGAGACTGGGACAAGCAGAGTGGGTAGAGCCATCTGTACCCTGCTGCACTGAGGAAAATAAAATGAGATTAAGCTACTGCTGAGATATTAGCTCCATTTATTAGTGTTTATGTGTGCTATCACCTAAATAGTTGGTTAATGCAAGCTCATACCTAATTCAAAGACATCTTCTATACTTAATTGCAAAACAGGAAGAAATAAGAAGATGGAAGAACTGACTTTGGATATGCACCATTGTCAGGACATAAAGTTTAGTCCACATCTGAAAAAACATTGAATGTCTTCACTACCAGCATCCTTTCAGTTCTTTCAAATTTTTTGTGTGTGACTATGTATTTTTTGTAATACTTACAAGCAGTATGTCATTCTAGGGACTCGACTTGCTAGTGTCAAAACTAAAAGGATGGGATCTTGTTCTCTTTGCAATATTTCACTCACTTTTTCTTACGTAAAAAGATTATGCCACTGTTTTTACTAAGAAATGGTGAAAAGCAAAATTTATTTGTGGGGCATTTGGCATTTGGGCAGAATAAAACAGTTGCAATGTCATGTGCTCAGCAGTATCATTCATGAAAAATGCGCTGTGATAATGTAGAAATGTTGCCTCAAGTAGAAAGGTACAGTTTGATCCTTCCTATTGCAACAGGAAAGAAATTATTAAATAGAGTAGTGCCCTGAAAAAACAACAACAACAAAAAAAAAAACTTTAGTCTGATCCAAGAAATGCTTTACTTCCGTATTTTTTCCATCTTTACCTATCTAAAACTCACAGCCAGCAGGTACTTCAAAGAGGACACATATCTACAATCAGCCTCAGCATAGTCTCATCTGACAGGGTGCTCCAGTAGTTCTTGTTCACAGTGTGTATTTGAATTACGCAGATGATTGACACCTTTGCAGTGGAATAAAGGACTATTGTTGTTGCCGTAAAGAAACACATGGAAGAAAGAGACTCAGTCCTCTGCAAAATCCTGTTTAAGAACATAAAGATTTGTTTTCAGAACCAACAGAGAAAATCAAAATCACTTATTCTGTAGGCATTAGGTTTACTTTTTAAAACCACCTCAGACTGATGATGTCAATTGTAAAATTAAATAGGAAAAAATAACTTGGAATGGGAAGGAATTGTCTGGGAGTCAACAGCTGGCATTAGTAAAGTTGCTCTGAATATCTTTTTCACAAGTCCAGAAGCAATCTGTTGATAGTTTTAGAGCAGTTGCTTCACATTAACTACGAAATATTGCTAGAAGTGAATATTCTTAAACAGTTTTAACAAGACCAAGTGCCAAGTCCTCCACTTTGGCCACAACAGTTCCAGGCAATGCCACAGGCTTGTGGCAGTGTGGCTGGAAGACTGTATAAAGGAAATGAACCTGGTGGTATTGGTTGACTCTAGGCTGAACATGAGCCAGCAGTATGCCTAGGTCAAGAAGGCCAAAGGAATCCTGGCTTGTTTAAGAAATACTGTAGCCATTAGGACTGGAGTGGTGATCATTCCCTTGTACTCAGCTCCGGTGAGGCTGCACCTTGAGTACTGTGTTCAGTTTTGGGCCCCTCACTACAAGAAAGACACTGAGGCCTTGGACTGTGTCCAAACAAGAGTAACAAAGCTGGTGAGGAATCTGGAGCACAGGGCCTAAGAGGAGTGACTGAGGGAACTGGGATTGTTTAGTCTGGAGAAGAGGAGGTTCAGGGGAGACTTTATTGCTCTCTACAACTTCCTGAAAGGAGGTTGTGGTGAGTTGGAGATTAGCCTCTTCTCCCGCATGGCTAGCAATAGAATGAGAGGGAATGGCCTCAAGTTGCACCAGGGAAGGCTCAGGTTTGATATTAGGAAAAATTTCTTCTCCAAAAGAGTGGTCAGGCGCTGCAATGCGCTGTCCAGGGAGTTGATGGAGTCGTAGTTCCTGGAGGTGTTCAAGAAATGTTTAGATGTTGTACTAAGACACACAGTTTAGTGGGAAAATATTGGTGGTAGGTGGACAGTTGAACTGGATGATCTTGAAGGTCTTTTCCAATTTTGATGATTCTATGAGTCTATGATTCAAAGTGTCATAAGACCTCAGACACATCACATTACTACTGTTTTGAGACAAAGCAATGAAGTCCATCAATGAAACTGAAATAACTAGTAAGTTTGTATAGATTCTTGTCCTATACATGTTTCTAATTATGTTTCTAATCTTTCATCATGTTTCTAATGTTTCTAATTATTCATCACAACAGAGCTCAGTAGAAAGAGATTTGAATAATATGGAAAGAGACTGACATAACTGAGTCTCTTCTTTCTCTGTTATAGGACTTCCTTGACATAGAAGCATACAGAAATCAGTAGATTTCATAGCTGTATTCTAGCCATATGTTCTGCCTTGCCTTCTCTTCTTGCCACTGAAACACACCAAGCAGTCTTTTCAGGAGTACTGTGAGTCTGTCAAAAAATTCTTTCTGGTCAAGATTATCAGATTTCCAAAGAGCTTCAGCAAGTGGAAAAGCTAAGGTAAAAAGGGGAGATGATATTTTAAAGTTGGGATAGATATGAGATATCTGCAAACTGTTTGAGCCTCCGGGTCATTGATAAATTTGTTAAACAGCGCAGGCCCTGGGACAAATTCCTGTAGCACAGGCATTGCTATCAGCTTATGGATACAGCATGGCTCTTTAGCCACTATGGTCTACTTCAAAGGCTGATGATGCACTCATTTCTGACATTCAGTTGTCCACCAGATATCGACATCCTAAAGCAATATCATAGGAGAGAATGTTGAAAGCCTTACTAAAGTTGAAGTGAGGGACAGCTGCTGCCTCCTCCTCTTTCACAACTTCAGTACTATCATTCTAGAAGGCTATCAGGTTGGCAGAGCATAATCTAGACTTGGTCAATCCATGCTAACTCTTTACAGTCAATTTTCTCTCTTCCATAAGGTTAGAACTGAGTCAACTTCAGAAGAACTTTTCCCAACATACATGAAATAGGAGACTTTGAATATGGACCATTTAACTTGTATTACAAGCAAAGTAGCAATTATATATTTGTTCTTGCCTATTGAAAATGAAGCAAAGTTTTGCTGATAGGTATTTTAGGTCTCTTTGTAGAAATCATAAGTGATGTTCATTAGGAATAAATTTAAACATCAAAGCATAAAAAATCACAAATAAGGTAATTAACTGGAAATACTAGATCCTTTCAGTCCTCATGAAAAAAAATGTAGTAAGCACCAAGTTTAAGCAGTATCAAAGGAGAATGTTCATCAAGCTTATACTGAAAATCTTTTTTCTATTCATATCTGCTAGATTACGCACAACAAAGGAAACATTTGGCTATTATTAATTTTATATTACCACAATCAAGGAGTCTATGAAAGACTTTAATTATTTTGTTATACAGAGAAGAGAAGTTAGAAAGTCTGCTACCTCACAAACTGTAAGAAATGATTTCTTATTTCTGTGATATGAAATATAAGGAGAAATCAGGCATTAAATTATTAAATTATCAGTTATAGAAACAATTAATTATAAGGAATGAATCCATAAATTAGAAGCTTGGTACTGCAAAAGAAAAGAAAAGGAAAAGGAAAAAGAGGTCATTGTCTAGAAAAAAACATTAAAAGCACACACACAAAGTACCACACTATTTCCCAAATTAAGAACTCACCAAGTAATTTGAATATTGAGGGGTTTTTTTTCAGGATTTAGGTTAGCTTAAAATAGAACTACAAAAGATATTCTGTAGAGAGGTATATCTTCATTAGTATGAAATGAGTTGTATTAATCTTTCCTGTTTCCCCTCTTAGAAGTCCCTAAGAATGGCAAATAGAGGCTTTGCTTAATGATGTCTAGATAAGTCTCTCTTAAAAGGAGGATTACTACTTATTATTAATGGTAATTAAAGTTGACTTCAGTAAATGCCAGCATTACTGTTCCATGGTGTTTTTTTTCTGTTAAATATCATTTGCAGATTGAACCAATTGAACTGTAAATAAGAGGAACACACACCTTTGATGATATTTCATATTCTATTAACTGTAAAATGAGAGTTTGTTTTTAAAGAAATGTTCACTGTTTGAACTCAACTTTCATCATGCAGGATCAGCAGCACTCCTTTTGCAGTACACTAAATTTCAGTCAACAAATACACCTGTCACTCTACAGTTGCCTGAAAGGAGATTGTAGCGAGCTGGGGATTGGCCTTTTCTCCCAGATAAGAAAATAAGACAAGAGGTAATGGCCTCTGCTTGCACCAGGGGAGATTCAGGTTGGGTATTAGGGAAAAATTTCTTCTCAGAAAGAGTGGTGAGGCTCTGGTACAAGCTGCCCAGGTAGGTGATTGAGCCAGTGTTCTTGGAGGTGTTCAAAAACTATGTTAATGTTGCGCTGAGGAATGTTGTTTAGTGGGCATGGTGATGGTTGGACTTGGTGATCTGAGAGCTTTTCCAGCCTTAATGGTTCTGTGATTCTAAGTATTTTGTGACTTTTTAGCAAAGTTACAAATTTCAACTCAATAAGAGACAGGAAAACTCTCCCCGGCTTCAGCTGGAATGGCTTACTATACTTATTTGGTGAGACATATATTTGAAAATTCACATTTAAAATAAATAAATAAATAAAGTGAAATCAGGGAAGAGTAGTGTCTGTGTCCTCTAGAAGCTGAAGAGTTAGGATACACTACTAAATCAACACAAATGTGAATTCTTCTGTGGAAACCATCCCTAAGTAAAAAAGATTTTTTTATGACTCATAGGCAAAATACTATCCTCCCATTTCCTCAAAGTAGCTTTTAGGGGAAATAAGTGACTTCCACAATCCAAGGGAAGAGCATAAAGCTGCTCTACTGTTTTTTACAGAAATGACAGAAGGTTTTGCAATTACAATGGCTAAGCCCCATGCACTGGCACAGACACCTGTACCAGCCTTACAACCTCCCACTCACAGAGAGCTGAGCTGATCAAAAAGCAGGGAGAATGGGATCTCATATCTGCCAAGGCCTCCAGGTAGTAAGTAATTACCGTCAACATCAGTCCTAGATGAAGACAGCTAACAGGAAGAAAAGTGAAACAAGGGGTATTAATACCAAACTAATAGATATGTAAATTTAAAATATATATATATATATAGTTTTCAGGTGCAGAAAAATCCACTATCAAATCTACTCTAGTAAACACAAATTCAGGAAAAAATAAAATGTTTATATTAGCTATGGAGGTTAATAGTAGATAGGTCTAGTATTAGATATGGAGGTTGGTGGCTCTGCATGTATAAGGGCATTTGGAGCTTGATGATCCTTGAGGTCCCTTCCAACCCAATGAATTCTACGATTCTTTGATTCTATGATTCTACTTTATTTCCATCTACGCTTGAAAATGAGTGTTACAAGGGAGTACAGGTTAAATAAATATGTTACACTGCTTTATATTCCAAATATTACTAACTTTAATACTTTTAAAGGACTTTTTTTTTTTTTAAATGAGACAAGTGTTGTTCTTGTGAGTGAAGTGAATATAACACTGTGAGATGGAATACATTATGAAAAAAAACAGACTATGATAGGTTAATAACTCAGTTGTGAAAAAAGAAATAATATAGAAGGACAAAGTTTACTTTGACTATTTCCTATTATCAGAAGCTTCAGATCTAAAGCTACAGAACCGGGGTATAGGTGGATTCCTGACAGCAATTTTTCTCCCTAGCACATAAACCTCGTTGTCTTGCAAGGCATTCCCTTATTTCTTCAAACCAACTCACCAATTAACTAATAGTATCTAGCACATTTCCTGTTGCCTAATCAACTTCCATTTAGACTCCTATAAAGTAAGTTTTAGGCAGTCACTTGTTCATCAGAGCACTTCTGATCTACTTTCTAGAGAGCAAGAAGTATCATTCCAGTTGTTTTATTTAAACAAGCAACTAAAAAGCACCCCTCAAATTAACACATTATTCTTGCTTAAAACCTGTTATTACCCAAAGCCATAACTATTTCATTTTGTGGCCAAATGTTAGGTGTTTTGATAGGGAGATATTTTGACAGATTTAGGGTTTTTTTTGCCTAAGGTCTGCAATTTCAAAGATGCTTTGGAATAACAAAGAATCACAAGCTGTAGCTGGCATGTTATATAAATCTCCCAATATAATATCACTTTAATCTGTGAGTGTTTAGACTAATTCCCTGTAGCAACAGAGGTTCTGTCCAGTTGTGATTAACAACTTCCTTGCACACACTCTACTGGAGAGAACATTGTGCACTGCCACCTTGCCCTCTTACACTCATGTTTATTAGATTATATGATTCTCCTTTTCCCAGCCATCCACTGTTCTCCTTTCATCTCAAATTCACTTTCCATTGCTTCTCTGTTAATCTTTTTTCTCGGTGTTTCAGAGATCTGAGAAGATTTCATTTTTATGTCCATTCTCTTTTTTTTGCCAGGACTATAGCTGGAGAATCACCCGAATACCACAGAAGTGGGACCAGAACACAGCTAAAGGACAGCAGTGTGTGTCATGAACCAGTCATAAAATCATAGAATATCCCAAGTGGGAAGGGGCTTACAAGGATGATCAAGTCCAACTCCTGGCTCCACGCAGTACCACCCAAAATTCAAACCCTATGTCTGAGAGTGGTGTCCAAATGCTCCTTGAACTCTGGCAGCTTGGGGCCATGCCCACAGCCCTGTGCATCCCATTCCATGCCCACCGCCCTCTGGTACAGACCCTTTCCCTGACCCCCAGCTGCCCCTCCCCTGGCACAGCTCCATGCCATTCCCTTGGGCCCTGTTGCTGTCGCACACAGCAGAGCTCAGCACTGCCCTCCGCTCCCTGTGAGGAGCTGCAGCTGCCATGAGGGCTCCCCTCAGCCTTCTGGGCTGAACTCACTGAGGAACCTCTGCTGCATCTCATGCCCTTCTTATTATTGTGGCACCTGAAAATGCGCATGGTGCTCCAGGTGATGCCATCTCTCCAAGCAGGGCCACCTACTAAGTATAAATAGCTCCTAAGCTGCTCGGTCAGTGTGACCCACCTCAACAGTCAAGACTGCATCCTCTGGGGGTTTGGGGTATCTTGGTAGCATCATTTACAGATCTTAGAGGGAACAGCTACCATGAGATGAGGGGGGAAAGGCAGATAAGATTTGGAGAAGGGAAAGAAGAACAGCTATTCCCCAGTAACAGATTTGAAGCATGATGCCTTCTGAAGTACTGCTAACAGCAGACTTAAAATTTATATACATATTTATATTTACATAAATTGTATATTTATATAAAATATAATCAGAATTTATAAAAGATACAAGATATTGATTCACAGGCATGAAAATCAGTATGCATATAGAATAGGTTTGGGGTGAGAAGAACAGCACCATAAAGGCACTCTGCTTCGGTTTTCTAGAGTAAAGAAAAGAATATTCATTTGGATTTTGAGAGTGGAACTGATTTGGGTTATTGTGTTCTTCCATGCTTTCCAATTTCAGTAAAATTACTAATGGCCTACACAGTCAGAAGATATATTTTTAGAATTTTACTTCCTTCGCTAATAGCTGATAACCTCAGTGGGGCATCTGGACATTATGCTGCTATTAAAAGGCACAATTATGATTAAAATTGCCAAAAAGAAAGGTATGGAAATCAATTGCAATCTAATAAAGTGGATAGAAACATCAAAGTATAAAGTTGCATAAACCCCTTGCGCTTACCCCTCCAATGTCTGTCTAATCCTTATCCATTAGCAACTGGCCAATAGGAATCTCATCTTTAGTGGAATAAAATGTAAGCGCAGAAAAACCTCATTTTACAGAGCCATAGGTCTGAAATTTTACACTGGCAGATTTGGATTTAAGAAAATTTACTTTTACTTGCAATACCATGTGTAAAAGGACAAGTTCTCTGTTTATTAGTGTAATTATAATCCTTTTAGCCATGGAGAAAGATGGATTGTCACACTGAAGTTGAAGGCTATGAGGTAAATTCTTCAATAGATATATCATTTCATTTCCTGAAGAGCAACCAAATGTCATCAAGAGGAAAAGTTTGGAGAAGTAATAGGCTAGGGGCAAGGGCAAAGCTTTTTATGGAGGCTTTCAAACAGAACTGCTAGACACTACTGTTCTTCTGCAGAAATGCGGTTTCCAAGCTGGCAGAGAGGTTTCAACAGTTCAGAGTTTGAGTAAAGCTATAATTCTGCACTTTTCTGCACTGTTAGCAGAGTGAAAATCTACTATGTGCAGGTGTGGTGGAGAGGGCCTGCAAGCTGTGCCCAGCTGCCATCCTTGCTCCTGGCTCCTCCACCATCCCCAGTGCAATGTGGTCCTGTGCACCCCCTGCTTCCCTGTTATAAACAGAGTTTGAAGACATTACTTTCTCTTACCATTAAGATCTAAACAAAATAAACAAACAACAAAAAAAGACAACAATTAATCTGTGTAGCAAAGAGGAAGTAGGTATTTCTTCATGGTACGCTTAGTTCCCTCCGCAGTTCACCATGCTGAAAATAACTGATTGCTGCCTTTATGTCTACTTAACTTTTTCTACTTGTTTCCTTGTAGAGATTAATTTGATTAACTTCATATAATTAATCAAAATATGAAGTAGATAAACTGAAACTCATACAAACTAAATAGAAATATTCTCATTATTCGTAATCGATTTATCAGTAGAATTTTTCACAAGTGTAGTAAAAACAAAAAAGCAATACAAACCCCATTCTCTTTGTGTAAAATCACAGCTGATTAAATATATCATTATCTCTTAAACAATAGCAATTACTGTTTTGCCAGATGCATCGCACAGCATTATTTATTTTTTCTACATAGCCCAACAACTGCATTTCCCAATTTTTGTTGAAAATCAAATCGTAATGTCAAAATGTCAGCATGTTACTCTTTTGGAATATTACCTAAGCTTTTCTGCACCCCTTGTATGCTAAAGTTTGCTACCCAGTTTGTGAAGAAATGTGATATCTATCTGTAAGTTCATCCCACCCCAAATATATCACACACGTATCCTGATGTGTTTCATATACCTGTCTGCAATCCTACCTCCCCTTTTCCTTTCAGAGCCTAGCATAAGATTCACAGTGGAGTTATGGAAACTCCTGGAGTCATGAAGACCACTGATGTCAGCTGTGTAGAAAAGTTAGCAGTTCAAACAAGTAAAGTCATTTTTGAAGGCTCCTTCAGATTTTATTTTAACACGAATGGAAAACACAGAATCTTACAGGCAAATTGAAGAATGTAAAAATCATTTCTTTTGCAGTGGCCCAAAATGGGGAAGAAATAAAACTCAGAAAAAAGGAGAAATATTATCATCAAAATGTACGCATTTTTAGTAAAGTTGGACAGATATCATAAGTTTCTAAAAAGATTCCTGAAGTGAATGTTTAAATAATAATGGCTTTAGAAGAAGGTTTGTTCACTGCACTGCTATGGATCTGAAAATTTACCAGGAGGAATCAGAGGATTTTAAAATCAGAACTGGCCTTAAGAAAATGCACTGGAAGTATTTTAATAGGAACTTTATTATATTTCTCTGAATCCTCAACAAAACAAGAGATAAAAGAATCTTTCATGTAGTGAAAATTTGCTAATACACAGACTATTTTTGATGCTTAATACATTTATTCATGCAGTATGTATTTAACTCACTAGCTCTTTCCTTTTCCTACTTATCTTGAATAACTCACCTAAAATAGAAATGGTGGAAACAATTCAGTTCTTAATCTAAATGACATTTAAATGAGATAGAGATATATTATGTATATTACGTGCCTTTAACTATGAATTTGCTGATTTCTTTGTCTGCCTCTGTAGTCTTTTACAGTTTTGCTGTAGATTAATTTTTATTTTGTCCTTCTATTGATGCTATTGATTCTGTCATTTTTATGTATATAAAGTAAATGTTGAAGAACAGGAGGGCCACCAGTAAGCAAATGTCAGATGGCTAGACACATTACAAACTCCAGATCTTATGCCATAGGTAAACCCCGCTAAATTCCTCTCCTGAGATTCAGTGGTGTAAAGGTCAGAGAGAGCTAATCAACTCTGACTTTCATTCTGTCAAAAGTTCCTACAGTTCATGTGTTCTTCCACTACAGAGGTGGTCTTCACAGGCAGTGCCTCCTGGTATGCAGTTACGTACTATTGTAATTTCCTCTGGCCTGTATTATAATTGTCCTTCATGCTTGTAGTCTCTTCGAGTTTCAAACCTGGCTGAGCTTCATCAGTAGTTAACAGAGAGAAACAGCTGCAGTCTCCTGGGAAATAATTTTAACAGAGCTACTGATTTTTTTTTTTTTTTTTCCTCCTATAACTGTAGATTTTTTTAAGCTTTTTACAGCAAGAAAATAACCAAATTTCCTTTTTATGCTCCTGTTCTGGTCATCTGTGGCCCATGACATTTAACATAAGTATTTGCAACTCCTTAACAGTTCAAGCATTTAAGTGACATTCAGATGTTAGAGACATTCAGTCTAATTCTGTCCATATATCTACTTTAGAGTGATGCTTCACCAAGGCTGTTTTTCAGTAAAACGAATCAGGTTAAACAGAGCATAGCTCTTAGGTATGGGTACTGGTTCAGAGGTGCTTTACATACTTCACAGAAGCACTGCACACTGTGCTGACACAGGGCTGGTGTGCAAGATAAAACTCATCTATTTACCCCAGGTGTTCTTTAGAAAAAAGCAGACTACTTTTCCTATAAAATATATTCCCTGACAATAATGAAAACATTTTATCTGAATTTTAGGGCTCGTTGCCCAGTAAAAATTGCTTTGTTGTTCAACAAAGGCATATGTGCTTAGATACATTCCTTAAAGCATCCAAGTTGGTTTTGGGTTTTTTTTCATCAATGTTTATTAAAAAATAAATATTATAAAAAAAAAAACAAAACTCTCTGTATGATAATTCAAATGTTAAGTTGCAAAGATAGCAGTGACACCCAGTGTATCTTTTAGTATTACTGGGGCAAAGGAAAACAGGATAAGATTCATGAGAAAATAAGACATGAAGCAGGAATCTGCAATCGCTATTTATTTCCAACACAATTTTTGTAGGCCTTAGAAAAAAGACAAGTACTATGTAACTTGTTTATTCACACAAACCATTACATCTGATAAAAAAATTCTGGCTAACTTTAGACAAAGGAGTGAGACTGAAGCTTCTCTTTCAGAGAAGAAAATGAGGTTATTTTAATAATTTGACAATGTGCAAAGGAGAGTGGTAATACAATGGACCAAAAAAAGAGAATACAATGACAACTGAAAGGCAAGAAGCTGAAATTTCTAGTCCCTTCATTTTTGAGTGCTGAGGAGGAAATGTCACAGGAATACCACACCCCCAGAGAGCTGTAATTGATTTACAATTGGTACTGTCATAGTTAACAGTGCATATAAATGTTCCCTTTTTTATTCACTTAGAAACAATTCATGGGAAATGTCTTGATTTTAGGAGTTTCCTTTAAATGCAGTTAATAAGTATTTTTTCTCTTCAAAAAATCTGTCCCTCAAATAATAGCCAATTAATCCATCCTCCTAAGTGCCTGAGGAAAAGAAAGTTGTAGTGCTAGCATCAAGTCATTGCATGACTTCTCCCTAGTGTATTTGTTACTTATTTTATAGTGCCTAAAATCACAGTGGGGTTGGGGGTAAGGGTAGAGGGAAGTGGGATTATTTGTACACAAAAACCTTCAAACTACCATAGTTCTTCCAGAACTCTTCCATATAAAATCTATGTTTTTTATTTCATCTCTAGGACTATGGAAGTGATACTGCTGGAAATGTCTACATAATAGCAAAATAGATCTATAAGAACTCTTCTGAGACTGCAGCTCAAAAGACTGGCTAGTTTCCCAAAGCTACAGATGAACTGGATCTGCTAAAAGCAGAACATAGGCTATCTTCAATGCTAAATTCAAAGGTACATTGAAAATGCTAAATTAAAAAAAGGCTGAATTCTTCCATGATAACCTGAAGTAGCATTGGTTTAAAAATAAAAATAAAAAAAAAATACTTGCACTGTTGCTAGGTATGAGATCTACAGAGTTATGGAACCTTCAGCATCCGGAAAATTTGAGGCCAGAGTGTAAGACAACTCTGTGGCTTTCGAGACCTCTAAAAGCTAGCCTGTCTGGCTAGAAACTGGACTGCAGAAATTGCACTGTCAAATCTGCACCTGAAGTGCTCAATAGGTTGTGATGAGTATAACTTTAACTAACCTATGATGACCTCAGTACTTGCTTCAACAGGTCGCATACGGGATGAAAAGTATGTACATACCTAGAAAATGTAAGTATCATTAATTTGGAAATACATAATGCTGCAATCACCACAATTAAGCCTCTTCATGAAACATTTTAAAAAAGTACCAGCTTTTCCAACACCTGCTTATAATGGGGAAATACATTACTTACATATATATTATAGAATGCTTATGACACAAAGTCAGTTTTCTTTTATGTACATCTGCATGGTTTCTGTCCTTTCTCTCTTCCCATTGCTGGCACTTTGTAATATATATATGCAATGGAAACTGTAGGAAGAATGGGAAGAGAAAAAAAAACTATTAAAAAAGGAATGAAAAACATTAATTGGGTGAGAGAATTACTGAATTAATTTATTTCTCTCCCCTCTTTCTTTCCAAAGCATAATACAACAACAGTACCTTTTTGGTAAGGATTTTCTCTTTCAGTAACTGTTTGCTAATGCACAGCAGTGCAAATACAAGCCACAGATCTATGTTCCACAGAATTCTACATTCTCAAGAAAGCAAGATAAGCACCAAAACATAAGTTCTTACTACTCTGGCATTCACTAGCCCTTCTTGAAAGGGGGTTGTTTTATTGTTCCTCTTCATACAACTCAACTATGCCCAGGCAGTGCAATTTTCTCTCAAAAATTATCTGATTCCCACTCTTAACCAAGTTATTGCTGGGGTTTTATGTAAAATGTCACCTGGTTCTCTCCAGTTGGGCAATATTAGATAAAGCAGCTCCGTGCTGCGTCCTGCATGTATTTAGTAAAGAAAACAATCAGATGATGCAAGTGTGTAACTGAAAATGCACTCCAATACAGAAAAATAGGGAATAAATGTTAAAGATAAGAAACATTCCATTAAAGAATATAGAAGAAGTACAACAGTTTCTTTAACTGCTTGGATTTACTTACAACATTATGTTCCATTCTATGAACACAGTAAACATTATTTTATATAATCATGTACACTAATTGAAGTAGCTCACTTATTTGAACAAGTATTCAATGGCTGTATATTGAATATAGTGGAGGAATTAGAATTTCAATTACATTCTTTTCCTTTCTAAGCCACTCCTTTTCATAGATTTCAACATCAAAACTTTCCTGCTTTTATGATGCACTGAATTTTTCAGTTTCAGTGTTTAATTTTCACATGGTTATGAAGGCAAAGAAAAAATGCCTTCAATCCTCTTCACACCTCTGGCTACCTCAGATTTCAGATACAATGGAGAACTAAAAACCAGGTTATGTCTGAAATCTTGCAGATTAAGAGTAATCATGTTTTCCACTGTGTCAGAAAAATACATAAACATGCATTAGTTTATACTGTGAGGTTAAAGCATTCTTCAGAGGAAAAGAAAACTAAGTTTTGAATACTTGATGATGAAAGGAAGTGCTGTTTTCTTTAGCCTACATTTTTGTTGTTGTTGTTTGTTTTTTCTATTTTAATAAGGAATTATCAGATCTTAATGTCATTTACTGCAAATTCATACAGCTAAGCTTTTCATATTCAGTACTCCAGTTGTGGTCTCACCAGGCCAGAGCAGAAGCAGAGGATCACCTCCCTCAACCTACTGGACACACTTTTTCTAATACACCCCAGGATACCTTTGGCCTTCTTGGCCACCAGGGCACACTGCTGGCTCGTGGCGAACCTGTTGTCCACCAGAATCCCTAAATCCTTCTCCTCAGAGCTCCTCTCCAGCAGGTCCGCCCCTAACCTGTACTGCTGTGTGTGGATTTTTCCCCCCAAATGCAAGACCCTCCACTTGCTCAAACCTGTTCAGATTCCTTTCCGCACAACACTCCAGTCTGTCCACGTTGTGTTGAATGGTAGCACAGCCATCTGGTGTGTCAGCTACTCCTCCCAGCTTTGTATCATCAGTAAACTAGCTGAGGATGCACTGTATCCATGTATCTAGGTCACTGATGTAGATTTTAAACATGACAGGACTCAGTAACAACCCCTGGTGAACATCACTAGTTACAGGTCTCCAAATAGACTGTGCCAGTGATGACAACACCCTGCAATATGCCAGTCAGAGTTCTCACTCCGCCTCACATCACTTTTTAAGAAGCCAAACACTGAATGGTTCATACTGAATAGGAGCTAGGTAGACCGGAATGCCTGTATGTTCCTGTGCGTGAAATAGAATATTTTTCCTCTTGCATATTAAGATTTAAATTGCCACCAGAGGCAGAAAAAAATCTTATGTAATTTAGAAAAGATACAGAATTTTAGTTTCAGTGCAATGAATATAAGACTAGACATAGAAATATGACTTCTAAAGCTTAAGAGCAGTAATGATTACAGCTGAGTAAATAAAAACTATGTTGTCTTATATAGAATGCATTAATAAGCATGGAAATACATGTAAATACTGTTTACAGAAACCGCAGGACTTCACTGGAATATTAATGCCATTAGTAAGGGTGGCCTATACTACAGCACTGGTTCGCTTATTGTATGGCTAAATAGGTGTATACATACAGTGGTTTGTGTAACAAAGCTCCAAATCAAAGACAAACCCCGTATTAGAGCAAGCAAAACACAGAACAAGAACAGTGTGCAAAGAGAAAACCATTTTGAAAAACTAAAACCAGATCCACACTTAACAAAGAAAAAAGTTCTTTCAGTCATGAGCATATCTAAGGTGTTTGTTTGTTTGTTTGCAGTAAAGATTCGCTTCAGTGAAGATGAAATCTGAAACTGTGATATTGAAAATAAATCTTATATGTTAGATTTTCAATGTTTTTTCTAGTCCCAGAGGATGTAGGAATGTAGTCACTGAAGTAACTTTCAAAGTATCTGAGATGATTTTTGCTCCCTCTGTAAATTTTATCAAATTCCATAAGGCTCATGGAAGTGCCTTTCTTATAAGTATATTCTGTTGCAAACCTAAAATGATGAAAGGGTTAATTGCATTTCAGTTCATTGCCTACCGGGGAGGAGATAAAAATGGAAATTTTCTAAATGCAATTCTTCTGCTCTCTCTAGTGAAACTATGTACTGTATGTTGAGGACATCCAAGGACAGATATGATTGCTTCATTGAAGCAGAGTTTTCTAGCTATAACCTTCAGCCAAAAAATATTTCATTAAAGAATTTCCCACTTACTGTGCATCATTATTCCTGTCAATGCACTCCCGGAGAGGAATGATGACAGTCATTCAGGGTGATATTGAGGCCAGTGATTTCCTAAATTGTTGATAAGGCGCTCAGAGGCTATGGCAAGGAATACAACAGAATTTCGTCATAGTGTTTCTGCTGCAAAGAAATGTCATACCAGGAGCTTAAGTGCAAGAAAACCTTTCCTATCAGGCTAGGCCTGATATAGCCATTACCTTTCCTTCTTTTAACACTTTGCTGCTAGAATGCTAAATATATACATGCATCCATCCCGGAGTTCGCTCACAAAAGCTCTAAGAAGGTCAATAAAATTTTCATAAGAATATCAAGAAAAGAATGGAGATTACAACACCAGCTTGGAAAATCTTAACCTACAGAAAGCACACAGCAAAATTTGTCATATTACCATTAAAGCCTGATGGTAATGAAGTTTATAACTAAATGTATGTGGTACCTTGTCTGGAGAAAAAGTATTTGTAATGACTTCTACAAGAGCTGATGACACTACAGGATTTTGATAACAAATAAGGATAACCACAGAATTCTTCCTGGCCTCTGAAAATGAATATTTTGCCATATTATTGATTTGCCTAAGGCCCTCGTAACATCGTACCAACAAAGAAAGACACGTACCTTCATTTTTTAGCAAAAAGAAAAATGCTGTAAATTTTTTTGTAACACAACACGATAAATGTGGGAAAACATTAACTGCTGAATTTCAGAGATCCCCATATGTAGTGTTTGGGTGCTAAGAGTTTATTAGTGAGTTTAATTATTGTGCTACACTTCCAGCATACACTGCGATAACATTGTAGTCTTTATTCAACAACCTTTAACAAAATATTCAGTTGCCTTTTTGCCTTACAGCAAAAATAGAGAATAAAATCACCTGCAGAATATGTAGTAAAAGATGATATACCAAGAAGGCTAATAGAAAAGAAGTCTGCTGTATTTCTTGATAATTTCTTGAATTATTTTCTATGATATGGTATTTTCAGAAATATGCTATCATCAAATATGCAGTCTTGATGCCATAGACCAGAAATAACTGTAGATGTAGGGATTCAAAATGAAATGTAATGTGCATAATAACCATCTTTTCAAGATTTTGTTTTATTTCGGAAATTTTGGTAGTTCAATGAAAAATCTTAATTCAGAACCTAGATGCAAGATATTTAAAATATAGAATATAGTACAGTCACCACTTTATTTCACTTGCATTCTATGTCACTGAATACCTGGAATGATAGAAGGTTTATCAAGTCAGGAGGTCACGATATTTAGTTTGTAAGCTAGTAAAACGAAATTACTTCTCACAGAGAAGCAGAATAACTATTCTGTCTTAAGAGACCACAGATGGCCTTTTTTTTTTTTTTTCCCATTAAGGCCATCCAAGCAGAGCTCCATTTATGGGGGTGATTTTTCTGAATAGGAAGATAATGTCCATCTAATTTCATAAAAGTATTAAACACCTGTTTCATAGCAGTCATTTATAGCTACACCTAACACAGGAGACTTAGTCCAAGTAATAGTGACAAGAAAGTTAATATTTCTTGTGGTAAACTGACATGTGTGTTAGCCACTTAAGTCTACCTTATTTATGAGTTTACCAGAGAATTTTTTTATATATACATTTTTTAATTTAGAGCAAAAATAACAGTTCTAAACAATATATTATGTTGGCGAATTGGCCTTATGCTTTTAACAGCCTGCTATCTCCATGGAATCATTCTTACCATTTCTCAAGTAGAATTATTCCTCTCTGACATCAGTGTTGTTCTTTGTTCTATTCCCAGCTCTAATCTATGGCTACCATTTCAGAGTGACCTAACTTTGTCATCTTTGAGATTATCATTTTCCCCTTGACTCAACTAAATATGAAAATGCAGTTGAAATTTACTGCAAATGACATCAGCAGGCATACATGCAGAAACAATCCATTCCAAGATTCCTCCAACTATTTAGAATTTATTGGGGTTTTTAAAATCTCAGAGTTTCTTTTAATGCTTTACGTTCATGCTTAACATCATCAGTAATAGGTTTAGTCTATGAGAGAAAGGAAAGCTAGATCACCGTGAGACAAAGAGTATAGTCACTGACGTTTTATAGTGAATTGTTTTTTAATATAGGCAAGTGAGCAAATGAAATGCAGGAATGCCTTGCAGATTTTTCATTTCACACAGTTAGTGATGTGAATGCCTTTAGCTGCAAAAAATAAGAAACGGCTTTTTTTCTTTCAGCAGTTTCAAATCATTCAGCCAGTTGTGAACCAATTCCATTTTCAGCTGGAGTTTGCACAGGGTGTTTTGCACTGAAATCCTGAATGGTCCAAACTTTCTGCATATCTTTATACCAACGGTCCTTTCAACTTGTAGCCTTTATGAAGGTTATGAGCTGGAAGTGCTCAAAGGATCTCTTATTAAAAGCATGGCCAAAAAAAACCAAACACACGAGTTTGTTCTTTTTCCAGTGGACTAACATTAATGTTCTTGTGTTGTCATATCATCCGTTATGGAGATTACTTATCCGTAGGCTCATAATATATATATATATTTCAAAGCATTTAGTCTTTTGCTGCTTGTCAACAGGCAAGATTACATCAAACATGAATTTCAGTTTCTCACTCAAAAAGGTATATGGAAATTCCACAGCATTTATTATCCTCAATTGACTTGGGAAAAGGAGTCTAAACACCCTTGAGACTGTAATGCCTCCAATTTACCTGAGTTTTCCATAACAGGTACTTTCCTTCTGTTGTACAGCAAGTGTAAAAGCAATCTAGGCTTCAAAATTCACATATTAACCAAGCAAAGCAAAATATTGTGCCCCAATGTGACTTCTATTTACCCCTAAAAATCTACCTTCAGAAAACTTTTGTCATCTGCTAGTGGTCCATGAACAGATAAAATCAACAGAATGTAATGCACACAGTTGGAGTTAGACTTAAATAAAGCAAAGAAGAATATAGAGTGTTTGAGCAGAAGACTGAAGATTCCAAGATGGGAAGATAACAACTTCAGCATTATTTAAAATCTCAAAACAAATGCAACATTTCCTCTTAGAAGAAAATACATAGTTTTGCTAGGCAGGGATTTTTTTTTCTTCTCTCCTGTGGATCTTCATATATTTACTGAAGAATAGGTTTTCATCAAATACCTAGAAAGAAATGATACTTTTACATACAATGGGACATATAATTCATTTGTTCACAGTTTATCTCATCATCTAAGAGTACAATGTTTAATGCTCAGCTTCTTCTACTTACTATCTACTGTTAGCCCTCCTGGCCTGTAAATTGAACAATGCCTTCACATTTGAGGAGAACAGAGTATCAGAGAGACCCAAAAGTTCAAAACTCAGAGAAGTGAACATACAAAACAGTGAAATGCTGAAATAAATAAGAGCTTTCTTGAATAAAGTGTTATATAAAACTCAGAGGGTTCTTTTTTTTTTATGCAGAATAAGAAATCAATTTATAAACTGGACGTATTGAACTAAATATCCATCTTTTGGAGGCAGGGGGGAATGCCACATTTCAATTGCATGTACTCATTAAGAAATAGAACTACACTGTGAGAAATGCACATAAAGTAATTAAATATATAATCTCTAAGCAAGATGAACTGAGGCATGTAAGTTTTATTTAGAAGATAGGAAAAATTCACAAAAGGTCACACAGTTGTGTTCCATCAGACATAGACTTTCTCTTCCAAAGAATGCTGCTGTTAATCTAACACAAAATAACATCTGCCATTACTGACATTTTTATTCTAACGTTTTTCATAGAAGATGTTCTTTCCATTCTGAACACTTTTGAAAGCTACTGAATTGTTTTAATAATAATTCTGTCCTTAGAAAACAAGTGAGCAGTTTTGTTTATTTTAGCAAGCCATTAATTTTCTCTGACTTGGAAGAAACAGGCAAAGCTAAATAATAGAAAGAAGTAAGACAATCAGATTTAAATTGACAAAGTGAAACTGAAAAAACACTATGTATGGTAACCATGGATATTTACTAGCATCAATAACATAATACTTTTATGGTTATCTATACTAGTGAAAGATTTTCATTATTTGCATATTCTCTCATTGCTTCTCACCACTGGGATTTTCACAGAAAGCAGGCTGTTTCTGAGAAACCATGCAGGTATTTGAAGGATGTTAAACATCACAAGTTGCTACATATCAATCTGTTCAGGATAAAGAGAAATACCGAAAAGGATTTTTCATTTTCTTGAAACGTTAATGATTATAAAATGGGTTTAATATCAGCAAATAGTGTTCTGTCATGACTATTTATTTCCCAAAATAGATTAAGTGGTTAGAAATACATATTTTCTATCCCTCTAGGAGAAAGTCATCACCTATGTACTCTTAAAAGTTGTAACTCTAGATTAAAAAAGAAGGGTGGAACAATTTAACAAAAATTTTACCATCACTTAACATGCTTAACTGAACAAGCTTACTCAAAATGAGCTGCAGTTTCCACCTTTACTCAAGGCAAAAAGAAATATGTTCTCAGGAGCATGAAATCAAAATACTCATCATACAGCTCCATATAAACTAATTCTGCCATACTTCTATTTCAGCTGATGTTAAGCTCATCATTTTTAATATTGTCAAGATCTACCATGGAAGAACAAACATATAAAACATACAAATATGTATATTACGTATGTATGTTTCTCCATACTGTAGTCTGTATCTTTTGAATTAGGTATATCTCTTTTGATTCTGCTCTCTAGTTTGCTCTGTACAAAACAGAGCTGTACATAATAGATTGCACTGGGCAACACTGAAAAAATACTCATAGTAATGTGTTCTTGTCACCACTAACAAGCCTGCAATAAGCAGCTGCACTTTAAAAAGGGACTTTGAGAAATAAATCTGTCTTTGATACAGCTTGGCTTAATGCACTTGCTACTCTATGTTAGTTTGTTGGGATCTTGTTGGAAGTCTGTACTGTGGATGACACTGTCTTATTCTGGGTTGATTCCAGGACTATGGTCAGACATCCTCTCCCACATCGCACTGTATAGCTAGAAAGATAACTCCAACTAGTTCACTGTTGGTTCCAAGTCCATGATCACCCTTCAAAAGATGCCAACCTTCAGCAGTCCCACTTTCTAATATGAAAAAAATGTGTGCGTTTTAAACAATGTATTTTCTGTAATCAGTCATTCAACTTGTTAGAGAAAAGAAATATGCCAGTGGGGTACACTGGAAATTTTTTTACCACATGCAGAGTCATCTTACATAGATCACCACTGAACACCAGAGAGCAGTATCAATCACAAGAAGACACAGAAGAATCAGAAAAGGATACTGAAAACAGAAGCTTTCAGAGTTTTAAAACATATATTTATTTATTTACATTTTAGTACATAGATATTTCATTGTTAAAAATTGTGCCAGTTAACACTAAAAATTAGAAAGGGAAGAAAGAGGTCTGTAATGATGTGTCTGTTGAGGATCTAATCGTGAACAAATTTATCACCAGAGCAGGACTTACTTCTGCCACAGCATGGCTAATTTCACACAAGATACACAAACTACTTTCACCTGGTTCTTATACCCAGAGATATCATGAGGAAGCTAAAATATTCATTTAAAATGAATGTAACAAGACCTTCTGATTTTCTGTCTATGATGGGAATTGTGAATGAACTTCATTCTCCGATAAATATACAACTGAAATATTCACTGAAACTTCAGCGAAACTTCCCTGTAACTTTCTGCTCCATAAAATACAGCATGATTATGGAATCCGAAAATGTGAATTCTAACATCCACTCATTAAAAAACATAAACGGGAAAGTTGTCCTGCCTCTGCCCAGGAGATTTATGCATGTAAAAGTCCTGGGGAGTACTAGAAACAGTGAAATAGTCTACATTTCTTTCCTTTCTGGTTGAGTGTGCATATAGGTCCAACATCTCAAAAACATTCATGAAAAGGTTCCTGGTAGGTTCACATGGACAGAAGAACTTGTTAGATTTGGCTTCATCAGCCTAGAAACATTACAACTGACAGCAGACAGAATTCAGACCTGTAAAACCATTACTGTCATAAAGAGGAAAACATTATCTGGACTTTGAATACCTTGCTCAGCATAAGAACTTAAGGACATCAAATAAACAAAAGAAGTTAAAAAGTAAATAAAAGGAGTAGTACATTTATTCAGTGCACATTTAAGCTGTGGAGCTCTTTGCTATCACTTACCAAGTGTTCCAGGTTACCTGCATTTAAAGGAAGCTGTTCAGCATCATTAGGATATAGGGATGCATTTGGAACTCAGGAAAAACTTAAAAAAAAAAAAACAAACAAACCAGAAATTAACCACAAAATCCTCTATCTGTTAAATCTACTAGCTGTAAAGAGTGACATAGTGGGACAAAACGGGGTCATGAGAATTGTCAAAAATGCTTATCTGACTCTTTTACACTTCCCGAGGCAGTCAATTTAATGTTTGCCAGGCACTTTACTAGACCGACGTTATGTCTCACCCATTAAAGCCATATTTATTACATATACAGCAACCCATGGAAGCAGTTGAATCAACTGCATAGTGTGCTTGAGTCATGTCCCACCTGTGAAGGGAGAGGAGATGACCAGATTCACAAATACCTCTGGTTAGGTTGAAGTGAAATCAGAGTCTATACATAAGAGGAAAAAAACATCAACTTTAGTAGGAAATTTCTGCAAAACCTTTATCCTATCAGTATTGGCCCTTCCAAAATTATATCTGTCTAAGCTACGTGGTCTTATAGGAACTTCATGTGAGCTTTGAGTTGATTAATAACCCTAAAAGAAAGAGAGAAAAATACATCACCGGTCCTGGATCCAGGCATCTGCCCTGCAGACAGGGGTGTTCCATGTGGCACAGAATGAAGAAAAAGGAGAGGGAGGGCAGCACCCCAGCCTCTATTTATAGTAATCAAGAAAAGGAGAAAGAATGCTCCCAGCTAGTCCTTATTTATACTTATAGTTGGTTCCAGTTCCAGGACTGGTTGAGACACCAGACACCAGCCAAAACTTGGTTGAGGCACTGGAGATCAGGCCCACTCCCTTGGGCATTACTCTGGACTCTTCCAGGAATGGCTGAAAAATCCTTCCTAAGGGAAGGAACACCATTTCCTTCCTGTGACATAATTGTCCCTTAAGGCTTGCATTGACAGTTACTTGGAGCTTGTCCCTTACAGCCTGCAACACTGCTGCCATAGAAGGCAGAAACATTGTCTGGCCCAAACAGTACTAATTGTAATACCATTGGTGAATGAAATGAGGGGAAAACACCTTCCTTGAATGTCACTAAATTAATCTGAATTTTAATTGTTCTCATTAAATGAGGAGCTGATGTAGCTCATCATGCAAGTTATTTAACGATTTTCCCCCTCATTTAATGAGCACTTCTACTGAGGCAATGATATAGTTTATCATAAAATTTTGACAACGTTTTTATATAACTTAGAGTTCAGCATTCCTTAAAATACAAAGCTGTTGTTTATAATAATTTAAGAATATATTAACTAAAATTTAGAGGACAAAACAGTGTTTATGTCTGTGTAATTTTTGCAATAAGAAAGAATCTCTTTTCTATTCTGAATAACACTGTCGCAAATTGAACAGCATATTTTAGCAATTATGTTCAAATAAAATTGGAAAACACTGATAACAAAGGGAGGATGGAAGTCAGGGTGAAAGTTAACTTAAGTGTTGGAAATTGCGGATACATTACTATTAGCATTTTGTTCTCCTCTCAGTGCCTTTCTCCAAAGTATGTGGCTAAGACTGGATTTGTAAACTACAGGAACTACGTAACACTGAAGAATGTATCTATAGAACATCATATTCATATTCTTCATATTCAGAAGAGGCTTCTTGATTTTTCTCTTTTATTTGATCAAATTCAGAAATGTTACTTCATGTTAGCTTTAAATGTCTAGCTATTTCGAAGTGCTGACAAGAAAATATATACTCAAAATTTAAAGCATAATGAAAAATAGCTTTATAGGGCACTTCATCACACGTGAGATTGAAAGTTTATAAAGGCAATGTCTAAACTTTGCAAAGAACTTGTTGGCTCAAATAACCAGACAGAATGGAATATTCCTTAACAACTGTACAAGTAGCTTGTTGACTAAGAGAACTAGACTTAATGACTGTAGGAGAATGAAAGAATGGAGCCTCATGGACTCAAGTTGGAAGATGTAAATCTATGCAACTGTCACTTTTCGGAGACAGAGTGATGGACTGGTTATCTTCACTTCCTCTCATGACTTCACATGGCTGATAAACGTCAGAAAAGAGAGGAGGCAGTGCACAACCACCAAAGACCCTCATCAAAGACCGTCTAGTTTTCTAGACACGAGTGCCACCCCAATGGTGGTCTTAAACCAACTAGACTATGTAATGGTCAGCATGCATATTTACCTTAATTGACCCACAGATGAAGACCCCAGACTCCTGACAATGCTGAATCTAGGAACAGTGAAGTATATCTAGCTCTAAATTTCTGTCTCTCTCTCTCTCTCTCTCTTCTTCTCTTTCCTCTCAGTTTTCTCTGTTTGGTGGGTTTTCTGAAGATCAACCTCCCTTGCAACCCACCAAGTGGGAAGAGACAGGTAAGTTCATTATCAGTATGCTAAGCAACATCATCATAAAAAGAAAAAAAAGATATCAGTCAGAGGCAAACTAATCCTGAGTTGCACAGATGCAACATGAATTATTAATAATTCAGAAAAACGTGAGGAAAAATAATCGTTTTAGTAAGAAATAGGAACCCAACAATCTCACCTACAGGAAGGATGATAATAAAAATTTTAGAAATCATTTTCTTAAACGTTACTGAATAGTATCCTAATATTTTGTATTGGAAATGACTAAATTATATTTTCTCCAAGGAGGGAAGAAAAAAGCTCAACACTATAGTAACTTAAGGACAATCATCATTCTCATCAATCAATTCTATGGGAAATCTGCTTCAACTTACTTAAAGAGGTGTTTTTTTTTTTTTTTCTTTGGTTGGTTGGTTGGTTGTTGTTTTTGTAATATACATTAGAGCTCAAGATTGCTCTGAAATTCCTTTTCTTCAAAAATTCAATGTCAAATGAATGTCAAAACTGCATTAATGTTTTCAAAAAATAAAAAATCTCATATAAGGAACTCAACTTGCTGAAACATATTTTACTATTAGTGGTGTAAGTAATTTGATTAAATCAAATAATCTTGAGCTAATAAACCTTTCCATGGATGAGCACCCACCCAGTACTTCCTCGTCCTAAATACACAGTGAAGTGACAGTAGAAAATCCAAATGCCTGTATTTACTACTCAGACATAAAGTAGTGTCAGACTAGCTAACATGGATATTCATTCCGTTTTGGTGACCAAAAAGCATTACATCACTTTGTATTCCAAATGTAAGTTCCCTATCTTGCTTCTATTCCACATAGGAGCAACTGTTAGTTTGAAAAATCTATCATGAATTTTGTTTACTTGGCATGAAATTCAATGAATTATTGAATATATCATTAGGATTGAGACATTGTCAAAACTCACTTCCTGCTTCTCCCTCGTTTAAACTTAAAAGTATGCTTTTGAAGGACAAGAAAGAGAAGCGGTCTACTTTAAGCTTTGAGAAGACTGCTGCAGATTGTGGAGTTTTGTTGGTGGTGTTTTGGGGTGTTTTTTATTTGTTTGTTTGGTTGGTTTAAATTAATGGGAAAGAAATATCAATGACATATTTGAATACTTACCTGAATCATCATTGAGGCTATTCATACAGAAATAATACCAAAACAAAACAAAAAATTAGGGTGGATTGGGGAACGTTTTTGCTGTGTTTTTCTTTAAAGGTCAAGGTTGTTCTGTGTGAGATTATCTGGTGAAATCTTTTATTTTTAGAACTGCCATACTCTTCAGTTTACTTCCATATAACTCAATAGGTCTTCATTCTTTTTAATTTTAAATATATTTACGCTTGTAAAGTTTTGGTCTTAAAAATAATGTAGATTTGTGTCTTTGTTTCAGCTGGGATGGATTTTTTGCTTCAGAATGTCTGGTGTGATGCTACATTTTTGATTCGAAGAGAAGAAACAATGTTGATGACATACTGATGTTTGTAGTTTCTGCTAAGCAGTGTTGTACAGAGCCAAGGCCAATCCCAGCAAAGAGCCCAAGGAGCTGGGAGAGAATAGAATTAGGACCACTGGCTTAAGCTGGCCACATACCATATTGCATCAGGTGGAAGGAGGTTTGAAGGAAGTGGGAATTAGATCTGTCTTCTGTTGCTCAGGGAGCTAGCTGGGCATCAGTCAGAATGTGGTGAGCATTTGCTTGTGCATCACTTGTTATATGCATTCATATATACATATGTACAGTCATAACTACTATGTTTTTCCTTTTCTCTATCAGAGTAAATACTTAAATCTCAACCCATGAGTCCTGGCTTGTTTGTTTGTTTGTTTGTTTGTTTGTTTGTTTGTTTTTTCCCCTGATTCTCTCCCCCATCCCTCTAGGACCACACAGCATGACTGTGCTGCGCCACCTGCTGGGTTAAACCACAAGAGTCAGGTATATACACATACAGAAGAAAATCATGCAGAAAAATATGCAAGGGATTGTAAAATAATTTCTTGCTTATTTGCACTTTTATGTTACATAAAGGACTTAATTTGATTCTAAGTAATAAACTTACATGTTTTAGTCTTGGATCTACTTCTTGTTTTCAACTCAGGATGACTGTAACATGACATTTCATGTTGTAGTGTGGATGCCGCAGGGCAGACATCTCCATTACCATGCCATGTAAAGAATATCTCAGTGGACTAGTCCATACAGTGCAGGTACTTTAGGGGAAAAAAAAAAAAATAGTAGTAACCAGTAATTCATTTTAGACATATTATCATATGAATGTGCATGTAAAAAAGTATAAGGTAAACTTGCATCCCAGGGAACAATGTGTCCCTGAGGAAATGCAAATTAAAGATAAAAGCCCACCTTCAAAACCTCCTCCTTTATCTGTCTGTTTCCATCTAGGCTAATAATAGATAGCTTGGAAAATTCCCTATACATTAATTCCCCTAGCTTACTTCTCTGAAATTCACATCACAGGAAATACCTGCAGTCATAAAAACTGATTTATGACAAAAGTCCCTTCTGGCTTGATGTTCCACATTGTGAAAGACAAGAAGAAACCCTGAGGAGACTTGGCAGAGGGCTCTGGTTTGGCTACATCATCCCCTCCAGCAAACAAACTGTCAAGGCTGGACAACAAAACTGAAGCATGTCTATTGTACTGTAGGCCTGCCTCACCATTTACATTATTTGCTCTTTTGCACACACAGTGCTGCTTCCATAAATACATGCTGCTTATAAATGACAGAAGACCTCCATACCCTTTGCTCTCAGAAACAGTAATCTGAATCAGCCGCTAGAATCAATGTATTCTACAACATGCACTTGAAATCTAATGTAAGTAATTAGCAAACCCACAGGTTCACTAGGGATATAAACAGGAATTTTCTAGCACAGAAGAAAGTGGAAGAAGTTGTTAGTTTTAATGTATAGATATTTACAGTTTATCATGTGAGAAACTCGATACATCAAAGAAAACTAAGTAATACATGTCTAAATATCTAAAGTTTTCTAACTGTTTGCCTATTTGTATACAGACTAAAGACAAAAGTCACAGTGTTAATTTTGTTGAACAAATTACTTTAATTACTAAGTAAAATAAGTGGAGAATAAATTGTTTTCCTCATCTATAAACCCATTCTCTGAATTGATAATTTTAGTTGAATTTCACATATTTGTCAACATAGAACTTTGCCCAGAAATTTGGAGTAAAATCTACTGGCAGATTAATTTAGTTTTTCTGCCTATGAAAGGCCATATTCTTTCTTCCATTTTCATTGCACGTAAATCACTGCAGTAGAAACTGAAGATATGTCATGAGTTCCCTTTCTCATTCTCTCCCTTAATTAAAAGCCAGTATCATTTTTGACCTTTTTTTTTTGCCTCAGAAGAGGTTTGCTTGAGTAGAACTGAGTAACAGTGTAGTAACACATTAAGATGCTCACTCTATATGTCTGTAAACACTAAGTTTATCAGAAGAATAAAAAGGTTTTGAGTTAAATATTCAGAAAATTTTTTAAACATTATGATGTTATATTTTAAAATTAACAAAAATAAAAATGAAAATGTAGTTTTGAATTTTTTCAACAGTTTACAAAAGTTAGTAAAATACTTATTAAAATAAAAACAAAAACAAAAACAACAACAAAAAAAAACACGTGCTCATTGCCATTCCGTGATGCTGTAAGGCACTTTATCTTGACTATTTCAGCATTTTATGTCTAACCTGTCTAATTAAATATCAACTTCGGAGCCTCGTTCTGGGCAACAGCTTACGCCACTCTAGATTTTCAATGAATAAGTGAAAAAGAGGTTTGGAAACAATATCTGCATATAGGTAATCTAAATAGTTAGCAAGCAGAGGCTGAATACTCTCTAGAGAAATAGAATGGACTTTAATTAACATGAGTTTCTTATGAACACACAAATTGGCTGTAACACCATCAAATCACAGAATCACAGAATCACAGAATTATCGAGGTTGGAAAAGACCTAGAAGATCATCCAGTCCAACCATTACCAATACTTCCCAGCTAAATCATACCCCTCAACGCAACATCCAAACGTTCCTTGAACACTCCCATGGTCGGTGATTCCACCACCTCCCTGGGCAGTGCATTCCAATGCCTGACTACCCTTTCTGAGTAGTAATACTTCCTAATGTCCAGCCTGAACCTCCCCTGGCGCAGCTTGAAACCATTCCCTCTAGTTCTATCACTGATTACACGAGAGAAGAGGCCGACCCCCAGCTCACCACAACCTCCCTTCAGGAAGTTATAGAGAGCTATAAGGTCTCCCCTGAGCCTCCTCTTCTCCAGGCTGAACAATCCCAGCTCCCTCAACCGCTCCTCATAAGGCCTGTGCTCCAGACCCCTCACCAGCTTGGTTGCCAACACGTTCCAGGGCCTCAATGTCTTTCCTGCAGTGAGGGGCCCAAAACTGAACACAGTACTCGAGGTGCGGCCGCACCAATGCCGAGTACAGGGGGACAATTACCTCCCTGTTCCTGCTAGTAACACTGTTTCTGATGCAAGCCAGGATGCCATTGGCCTTCTTGGCCACCTGGGCACACTGTCGGCTCATGTTCAGCCGAGCATCAATCAGTACCCCCAGGTCTGTTTCCTCAACACAGTCCTCCAGCCACTCCGCCCCAAGCCTATAGCGCTGCCTGGGGTTGTTATGGCCGAAGTGCAGGACCCGGCATTTGGTCCTGTTGAACCTCATCCCATTGGCTTCGACCCAGCTCACCAGTCTATCCAGATCCCTCTGCAGGGCCTCGCTACCCTCAGGCAGATCGACACTCCCAGCCAATTTGGTGTCATCCGCGAACTTACTGAGGGTGCACTCAATGCCCTCATCCAAGTCATCAATAAAGATGTTGAAGAGGACAGGCCCCAAAATCATAGCATATTGTCTACAGATCACATTTCATTTCCAGTATGAATTATTGATAATTCTGCTCAAATGTTTCTCTGCTTTTTCCATGTAAAAAGCAAAACCTGTTCATTTCAAGTGAGCTAAAGACACTTAATAAATATGTCTGTGGTTCTGTTTTGTTCTTTTTCTAAAGGACTCCTTTAACTCTTTCTAGCAGTAGCTTAAACTCTAGACACAATGAAGGTGCTTACCAGGGAGACATTAGTGGTATATAAAATCCCCTTAAACATCAGTAGTTTGATTTAGAAACCAAACAAACCTTATTATGAAATGCAGTACTCAACAACCCTTACTGCTTGTTTGGAATCCACAGTATCCTTTAAACATAAACAAGCATCTCTACATTGAAAAAAAAATGGACATGAAGATTTCGCCTCCAGTGGAGGGGGCATCCACAGCCTCTTTGGGCAACCTGTTCCTGTGTCTCAATACCCTCACAATAAAGAATTTCTTCCTTACATCCAGCCTAAATCTACCCTCTTCCAGTTTAAAAATCATTTCCTGTCATCCTGTAGCTACCTGCCCTCATAAACAGCTCCTCCCCAGCTTTCCTGTAGGCCCACTTCAGGTTCTGGAAGGCTGTTATAAAGTCTCCTTGGGGCCTTCTCCAGGCTGAAGAGACTCAGCTCCCTCAGTCTGTCCTCACAGGGGAGGTGCTCTAGACCTCTTCTTGTCTTTGTGGCCCTCCTCTGGACCTGCTCCAACAACTCCATGTCCTTCTTGCATTGGGGGCTCCAGAACTGGGCACAATACTTCAGATGACTCTCACAAAAGCAGAGTATAGAGGCAGAATCACCTCCCTCAACCTGATGGGCTGCTAGCACACATTGCCAGCTCATGTTGAATCTCTCATCAATCAACACTCCCAAATCCTTCTCCTCAGGGCTGTTTTCAAGCCATTCTTGGCATGAATGATCTTGGCATGGGCCCACATCTCTAGCCTGTCTAGGTCCCTCTGGATAGCATCCCTTCCCCTTAGCGTGTCAATGGTTGCAATTTCTTCCAGATGCAGAAATTCAGTGACACACTTTTGCTTCCTCTGCACTTCCATGTCAGATGCCATTTTGTCACGCTGTCTCTCTGCTGACATCTGTCTCATGCCAACAAAATTGAGTAATTAAGAGTATTGGCAGGAAGGTTCGGCTTCTGCTGCACCACTGGCATCCACCTTTGATGTCATGGGCCAACATAATAAAATAAGAAGCATTACTTTTGGAGCAGTCTTTGTATAACGTGTGAGCTTTCAATGAAAAATATGGTTGCACAGAACCATTTGCAACTTCATTTAGCAAGCAATCCTATTTAAACATACCTAACCTCATGGAACAAGAGCTGGGTCCCCAAAAACTCTGTCTAATGGTAAATTTTATCGAAAGTCATTTTCCTGTTCAAAAAATTCTTTGAATTCATTGCTCAAACTGCATAATGTTGTTGAACAAGGTTCATGAGAACAGGGTTCTCTAGAGAAACAGAAGAGCCTAAAGAAATTAAATTTCTTGTACTTGGAAAAAAATGAGGCACATGTCACTTGATTCAGACCCTAGGCAATAACTCTTCTTTTGTTTCTTTTCTCCTAGAATAAGATGTCAGAAATCCTTATTAATGGCCATCTATCAACATCAGTGCAAGGATTATTACTCATCAAAACAGGAAAAAGTAAAAATAGACTGACATCGAAGAATAGAAAAACTACAAGATAAAACAGTTAAGTGCAAACACAAAGTTAGTACTGCTTAAATATCACTAAGAATGAGAAAATCTTGGTGTGGAAATGTACACTCCAATATGAAACACTTTCCAAAACATCATTTTTTGCATTAGAAACCTTTCTGCTCTCAGTATAAGATTATATTAGCAGCAATTTACATTACCTACTAGATATTTAGAGGTAAAATATGGCTACCATATTTTTCTTTGTTTTGCTTGCCCTTGCCCCTCTCAGCCATTAGAACACTGATTCATTACAAAAAGTATTGCTCAGGCTTCAACTCTAGGAAAAAGGAGGCTGTTTTTTCTGCCATTTTTGGATTTTGGAGATAAACAGTCTGAAACGAAACTCAAAATACCTGGGTTATCTTAGCTGTACTATCACTAATGTCAAAAAAGCTCTTGTTATCCTTCATGATTAATTGTTCCACATATTATTGTCACTACATTAGCTCAAATGAACAGGTCTCTACAGTAGGCCTTCAGGTTTTTACATTATTCCTAAAACAAGTGGCTTTGATAGTGGAGTTTAACAAGGTTTATACTACCTATTTTTCCCTCAGCACAAAATATGAATCTATCTGAAAGGTATATAGGTTTTCTATAAGGCTCGTGGCTGAGGAAATCCAAGTTCTGAAAACTTTCAAAAGCAATGTTTAAAAAGACAAGTTTATTAAAACAGAATAGACAGTCTCACTCCTATAGAATTTCTTTCCAAATATCTTCAAAGGCCAGATTCTGCTTGGCTTTCTTCCTGTGACTGAATGCTATGTGGAACAATTCATGTCTGTATACATTTTCTTGAGAGGGTTTTAACTATATTAACAGTTTGTTGTTATTTAACAGTGTCATATTTCTCTCTCCATTCCTTGCATCTCTTGCTTCAGCCTCCCTGATCCACATATTTAATTTTTCATTTTCTTCCACCACATAATCACAAGGTAAACCCATCACAAGCAATGTACATTTTCTCTGGGTAGATTAGCTTTCTGCTGATTTAGTGAACTCTCTTTGTATCAGTGAGTATGAATATGTATATTAAGGGAGACTGCTTAGTTGTCTCAAGGCAAAGAACAAACCTTGAGATGAAGCATCGAGATATAGGGAGTAGATTCCTCCCTTCTATAGGCAGCAGTCTATTTCCGTGTCTTCAGTTTTCTCATGAAACTAAATTTTGAATGAAGCATTTTTCTGCTGGCCACTACATGTCCTGATTCTCTTGATATCTGGAGTAAGACATTAGAGTCTGAATTTCAGGACCAGTGAGTAGCATGGTGCAACATGAGAGGAAAAGGGAAAAGAGGAATAGAACTCTGTGCCAGTTCATAAATTTTTGTTAAAATGTAAGCATGTCAAGCACTACATAAAACACAACGTCCATCAGCATACTATAGAATAATATCATATGGAAATGACACTGTATTATAGATTAACTAAAATAATTGAAATCTCAAATTATAAAGTAAAAAATACTGAGTTTGAGTTTCATCATGGATTGGAACTGCATTTATGAACAAATTATTCTATTAAAAAGAATCTTCCGGTTACTTCTCTGGTTTTAAAGGAGCTGAACTAAATGTGGCTGATTAAATAACCTGAACATATCTTCTTATTTCTTATGTAGTTCACTCAGACTTCTGCCTGAGTGAACTCAAGTCTCAATTACTCTTCGTTTCAAGTGTCCAGATCTGGAAATCATGTTTTGACAAAACCTTTCCAAACCTTTCCACCTTTGAAAGCATAAAAGATTCTTCAATTTCATACAGGTGTAGTAGAACTTAACTTATCCATTTATCTTCAACTAACTCTCACTGCAAAAGTCAAAATAATCATTAGGCTCAAATCACATCAGACCTAGATCTGGAGCTGTACAGGCTCAAGGTTGCTGTAGGATTCCATCAAATCCCAGATATTTAAGAAGATGTGTTAGAAACACCATAAGAGATTGAGTTTCCACACTTACAAAGTATGCAAATATCTAAGCACAAACATAAGACAGGCTGAAAACCAGGACTTGTCATCTCTGCCCTGTAACTACAATCTAGGAACACACTGTTGCCCCGACGTTGGAATTAGTTTGGTTTATCCCTCCTCTACTCCACTTCAAAAACACATGTAGAAACTAACACAGGATATTGCTTGAAAAAAACTGACACAACCTGTGAAGCAGCAGATGACAACATTTTTTACTGTAAGCCTAGAAAATATTACATAAAGTAGCTGAATGGAAAGTCCTGTACACTCTTCATTTAGCCATCACCTAATTAACAGGAATTTATAAATCTTATGAAAAAATGATATCTATCTCTTAAGGAAAAAAAAAAAAAGTCAATTTAGAAATCCTCTTTTTTCAGGACCTGGTCAAATTTATGCTTTTAATACAAAAAATGTGGAGTTGAATTTTAGTTAAAAAATACTATGTTTAATTTTCCACTTTTAGTTATTAATTCACAAATCCTTATTCATTCAATGTTATGAAATAAAATTTAATCTGAAAGGTGAGGCATTGTCCCTCTTGCAAAAGGCAGCTTAAACTCTGGTTATTTCTAGTCTAAAGCTGTATGCCCCTGTCCCCCATAGGTAAAAGTTAAGCAATAATTTCCTCCAATGGCAATGAAAGTAACAATCAAAACATAAAGAAAAATACAAATCCATAGCAACATAAACCAGTTTCTAGATGGACATGAATAAAATGCAAAACAAAGAAAGCAACAAGTCTATTGCCTTGTGACATGGTAAATATTAGATAAAGTTCAGTTTGTTTTTGACAATCTCCACTTCTTTCTTACCCTAGGAGGAGGAATCAAGGCTGGTTCTTTATTTCCTGAAATAGAAGAGTGTCATCTCAAAAAAAAAAAACAAAAAAAAAAAAACAAAAAAAAACCCACAACTGTCATTGTAGTGAGGTACCTTTCCCAAAAATCACTTTACAGTGAATTGCTTAACTTTTTACATTTTGGTAATCAGAGATCAAAACATTCACCTTAATTTTTCAGATTGCGCCAACATTAAGAAACAATAGACATCACTGAAGACCTCACAGTGACTGTCAGTCCTGCCCACAGTACACTCAGGAGAATCTGCTCTAAGCAACCTCTTAAGAGCAGAAATCTTCCTGAGAAGGGAGCCACAGTGAAGGTAAAATAGCACACCTCTCAGACTCCTACAGTGGACACACAAGTCACACTTCAGTTTCTCATCTACCTGCTTACATAACATTTCTATTCCTAGCTATTCTGCTTTTCTTATGAAGAAAGGTTTTGTCCTTTGCTAGTAACCCTGTCAACAGTATATTTCACTTCCAAGGTACAGAGGTGTCCCTGCGTGCAGCTCTTCTGTTGATTTTTATTGCATGTGTTTGTTATTGTGCTGTTTCGCTCTGAGATCCAATGAAGTAAATCTTTCGAAGACTGGTTCAAACAGGTTTCTTATAGGCATAGCTCTGTTCATCAGATGAAACAATGAAAACTTGTGCTGCTTAATTACAGTTCCCTTCAGCTCTACTAAAATAAATGCTGAGCTATTTCTCTAAGGAGCAAATTGTACAGATCTCCACAAAAACATGTAATTGAAACAGGAAGTTCTTTCTTGTCCTACAACTGGAGGTTTTACTTGCATTAAACAAACAGATTTTGGATGTCAGTTTAAATTCTGAGTTTTTTCAATACACTAGTTGCTGCTGTTACTTATTCCCGTACGGCTGGGATAAATTTTTGTGTCTGTTTGCTGGTAGCTTGTTTTTTTCTTTAACTCAGCAGCTGTCAAAATAAACTTTGTGAAACCTTTTGTGTCAAAGAAGTCACAAAGGAAAACAAGCACACGTGTTAAAATTGTTTTCAGTTTCTTCTTTTCCAGTCCACAATAAACAAAACAATACAGCTATTAAATGCCACCTACAAATATGCCTGTTTTCTAAATATCAGGTGACAGGTGTTTATAAATTGTTATTAAATTGACTTTTAGAGCTTGCTTTTGAAGACAATGTTATAGTAGTTTTCTGCTACGTTTATGGAGTATGTAGTTAAAAATACCACAAGATACACGTATCCATCAAGATTAAAAATTTTCAGGTGCTTTCTTACCTAATGATGTATTACTACTTCAGAAGCACTTTGACATCTGCACAGTGTTTCTGCTAAAGAGTTCTTACAAAATTTAGTGTGAAAATTCAAAATTAATCATTTGAGTTCACAAATTGTGAAATATTATATCCCAAAAATAAATAATTAATTTTACTATACGGAAAGGACCGACAATAATATGTTGTCCAAAAAAATTACCTTCTCAACATGCTATTTAAAAATCCCTTTCAACATTAAAATCATTTTATTTTATTTGTTTGTGGAACATCCTCTTTCCCATAGATCAAGAAATGGTAGTTCAAGAATGACGCTGGAATTTTATTTCCTGTGAAGAAGCACTACATTTTTTAAACCCAACAAATAATGCATTTCTGCTTTAAAGTCTTGCCACTGAGTAGGTTTTCAAGAAACTAACAAATACATGGATTAATAGATATAATTCTATATTAAACCTTGTGAAACTGTGTGTTCAGAGACAAAAGATATTAACATAAAACACCAGAACTCATCACAGTTTTGTCCTTTAAGGAACCTGAGCACAAAGTCTATGTACTCCTTCATCTAGCACCAGCAGGATTACTACAGATAATATTCACATCCCAAAAGAAACGTGACATGTTTATAACTGGGGAGGGATGACTGCACACATCAGTACAGATTGAGGGCTGACCTCCTAGAAAGGAGCTCTGTGGGGGAGGACCTGGGTGTACTGGTGGACAACCGGCTGGCGATAAGCCAGCCATGTGCCCTTGTGGCCAAGAAGGCCAGCGGTGTCCTTGGGTCCATTAAAAACAATATGGCCAGCAATTAAAGGGATGTGATTCTCCCCCTGTACTCTGCCCTAATGAGACCATATGTGGAGTACCGTGTCCAGTTCTGGGCTCTCCAGTTCAAGAAAGACAGGGAACTTCTAGAGAAAGTCCAGTGGTTGGCCACAAAGATGAGAAAGGACTAGAGCATCTCCTGTACGAGGAAAGGCTGACAGACCTGAGGCTGTTCAGCCTGGAGAAGAGAAGACTGAGAGGAGATCTCATTACTGTGATTCTGTGTGTTTATGCGTATTTGATGTGCATACATTATTGGTAGTCAGATAATTTCTGTATTTGCTTATTGCTTTTTCTTCTACAGATGAAATTTCGTTGTAAAAGGCACCTACTAAAAATATGTGGAAAAAAAATAGATGTTTGGGTATATTATTCTGAAAAGACAGATTTAAAAAAAAATATATATATATATAATCACAGAATACCCGCAATTGACTGAGCACTTACATCTTCTTTTTTCAATGGCCAGAATTGTTTTTTCTGTAATAAATACTTGATTAAAATACTAAGAAGCAGTACCATAGAGCTGCTGAGATAAAGCAAACCTCCACATTGCTCCTAAAGAAAATGAATGCAAATATGAAGTAAACAGACAGTTCTCTAGCCAGAACACCATTCTGAAGAGAACAATCGATCTTTTTGTAATTTTATATCATGAATCCATCAACTGAGTTTCTGTATGTTCAAATCTTCACCTTCTAGAGAATCTGAGACTTCAAATAATACCTTTGCAATTATCATACTCTTTAAATATGATGCAATACTTTCACTTTTTCAACAGATTCACTGCTCATATTTCCTTGAAATGATCCTGATTTTCTTTTAAGAATGGAATGGAAAAACAAACATTGTACCAATATTACTATTAAGAAATAGAGGATTCTCTGGGACTGCATAACTTACCAGAATACTGAATGACATATTTTGTTTAACTTTGGATCTTTTGACACAGAAAAACATTAAGCAGTACAAAATATGCTGTCAACAGCTATGTATTCTGAAACACCATCAGAGAAAACAAGAAAGCTTTGGACAAATGAGCATAAAGATTTTCCTACCTGTTTGACTATTTCTTATGACAATAATGTTAACTTAGCTATGACACAAGAGCTGTTGAAGTGAAAGCAGTGTATAAAATATGTAGCAGTATCTTTTTTATTAACTGTATCTTGCAGACAAGACAGAGTATAATATAAACACAGAAGTGACTCAGATCTCTTTGTCAAGGAAATTTACACTCAAAGGTAAGGCATCAATATGGGAATCCTTCAGAAGAAAAAATTAAGTTAACACATCTAACTCAGCCAATGGACTTCTCACAAACTTCTGTCAGTTTGCTTTTTGGCATCTTCCTATTAAATAAAAGGAATATTTAACTTACAAATCTTAAGCATGAAAATTGTAGACAGTATTTGCTTTCCTTATTCTGCTGTTTTAATATTTTGGTTGGGGTCAGCTACTTCTCTTGGATGTAGTATGGATCTGGGCGTGTATCAAGGCTGGGATGACCTGATAGAGCCCTGGGGAGGTTCAGTCAAAGTTTTTGTCACTGCTGTGAAATGCCAACACCAACCACACACAATGTGGGGGATGGAATGGACACAGGCACCATGAAAAACCCAGATGTGTTTGCTGGGGTCAGAGTGCTGCAGGTGACGATCACTCACTGTGGTGTCCATGACAGTGACATCCCTACGTGAGGGATAGTGACATACACAGCAGTGGACTGTGACATCTCAGCCCTCTCTGCTTGTAGCTGGGCACAGAGTCTCTCACTCTGGTTTGTGCCTGCACTCCAGCCGAGCGTGTCTGTGAGGTTTGGAGTGAGCAGCAAGGATTGCCTTGGTGCTGGTCTTGTGCTCTGGGAGCTGCTGACAGCCGCTCTCAGTGCTCGTCCTTAGAGCCACTGGAGCTTCTTCCCTGCCCTGCCTGGCTCAGGCAGCCGGGGCACCCAGGAGGCCGCAGCAGCAAAGGGAACCGGTAAGGGGACGCCTCACCCTGGGCAGCTGGGAGGGTTTCCTTCCTGAAGGACCTGGGCACTTGTTCCTCCCCTGTCGGGGTCAGTGAGTGACTGTGGCCTCTCTTCCTTTCCTAGCGTGACCCCTACTGCTCCAGCAGTGGGGTGAGGAGCAGCCCCTCATTTCCTGCACTCTCCTGTCCACCATAGCAGCTGGACAGCATGGCCACTGAGATGGACCACTGCTGCCCCATTAGTCATAGAATCACAGAATCACCAAGCTTGGAAAAGACCTCCAAGTACATCTAGTCCAACCATTCACCTACCACTAATATTTCCCTTAGTAGAACATCTGAACAGCCAGGGAGTGTGACTCTACCATCTCCCTGGGCAGTCCATTTCAGCACCTGTCCACTCTTTCAGAGAAGAAATTTTTCCTAATATCCTACCTGAACTTCCCCTGACACAACTTGAGTCCATTCCCCCTACTCCTACCACTAGTTATGCAGGAGATGAGGCCAACGCCCACATCACTAGAATTTCCATTCCAGTAGTTGTAGAGATCTACAAGGTCTTCCCTGAGCTTCCTCTTCTCCAGACTAAACAATCCCAGTTCCCTTAATCACTCTCCACAGAACCTATGCTCCAGACTCCTCACCAGCTTTGTTGCTCTTCTCTGGACACACACCAGGGCCTCATTGTCTTTCTTGTAGTGAGGGATCCAAAAGTGAATGCAGTACTTGAGGTGTAGCCTCGCTAGCACCTCTCCGGTCCTTTTGGCTGCATTATTTGTTAAACAAGCCAGGATTCCAGGCATCTTCACGGCCCTACTCTGGTGGCATACCAAAAGCTCTACTTTTTTCTCGTGCTGGGGATCCCATGCCTGTATGCTGCATTCCAGACAGGGCCTTACAAGGGCAGAGTAGGGAGTAATAGTCACCTCCCTAGCCCTGCTGACCAACCCTCTTTTGATGCAGCCCAGGATACAGTTGCCCTTGCAGGCTGCAAGAGCACACTGCTAGCTTATGTCCAGCTTTTCATCTACTAAGACCTCAGGACCTTCTCCACAGGGATGCCCTCAATGAATTCTCCCACTCTGTACACAAATCTGGAATTGCCCCAACTCAAGTGCAACACCTTGCACCTGGTAAGAGTTGAATCTCTTTAGGTTAATTTGGTCCACTTTTCAAGCCTGTCCAGGTCTCCTTGGAGGGCACCCCTTCCTAAATTATGTCAACTGCGCCGCTCAGCTTGGTGTCTTCAGCAAACTTGCTAAGGATATACTCAGCCCCATTATCTAGGCTGTTGATAAAGGTGTTGAAGAAGACCAGTCCCAAGCCAGACCCCTGAGGGACACAGCTTGACATTGGCCTCCACCTGGACATAAAGCCATTGGCCACAACCCTCTGGCAGTGGCCATCCAACCAATTCCCTATCCACTGAATAGCCTATTCTTCAAATCTATATCTATTGCACAGATACAGAAGTGGTGTGGCATCACGTCAAATGCCTTGCAGAAGTCCAGGTAGACAACATCAGTTGCCCCTCTTTTGTCCATTGATCCCATTACTCCATCACAGAAGGCCACTAGATTGATTAGGCATGATCTGCCTTTGGTGAAGACGCACTGTTTGTCTCAGATCACATCATCTCACATATGTCTTAACATAGCTTCCAGAAGAATCTGCTTCATGGTCTTCCCAGGTACAGGTGTAGACTCAGAAACATGTAGTTCCCTGGGTCCTCCTTTCTCTCTCCTTTTTTTTTAAATTATGGGTGATATTTCCCTTCCTCCTGTCACTAGGGACTTTCTCTGACAGTCACAACTTTTCAAATATGATGGAGACTGCCTTGGCAACTACAATAGCCAGTTTCTTTAGGACGCTGGGATAAGCTTAGATGTTAGAAAGACATTCTTTACTCAGAGAGTGGTGAGGCACTGGCACAGGCTGTCCAATGAAGCTGTGGATGCCCCACCCCTGGAGATGTTAAAGGCCAAGTTGGATGGGGCTCTGTGTAGTCTGAACTGTGAGTGGTACCCTTTCCCGTGGTGGGGGACTTGGAACTAGATGAACTTTAAGGTCCCTTCCAACCTAAGCCACTCTATGATTCTGTGACTGGATGATTAACAAATTTCCTTGCTCTACACAAACAGTTGTAAACCAAGCTTTTACTTTCCTCCTCCTTTGACTTCAAAAGTTAATGGAAATGCAAATAAGACAAATGCAAATTTATTTCTAAAACTACAATCCTATCCGCAAAAATACATAATGCCATTTTGCATTTTCCAATGCCTTGATGGAATCAGGAACTGACTGCAGAGAATATGCAGTCTCCATTCTTCTCCATCTTGCTGTTCACCTCTCTGGCCATCAGAAACATAACTTGTTCCTCACTCATTGTGTTCCAAAAGAAAATGAATACATCAGGAGTGCAGTGTATTGTGCTGTAACACTGGAAATGTGAAGAATTATATATATATGTATATTTATAGGATGGATCCTTATGAGAGAACTTTCACAACAAAATATTCATAAAGAGTAAACAGCATGTTTAAGAGCCAAACACACACAACTGAGTACAGAACTGAAACACTGCAAGTATTAATACAAGGCTAAAAGCAGTTCAGCAGTGACAATGCCAATAGTTTTGCCCTTGGCAGGCAGGCAAGACAGACTGACGGGCTTTGCCATTTTTGACTCCAGGTTGTCCAGACAGAATTCCCAATAAGCACTAAATTCCTTTTCAGAAACTCATAAGACTAAATTTGAAAGTAAAGTTTTACCACAGTCAGTGTAATATTAAATAATAACTAACTAACTCAAACTGCATTATTAAAGGCTCCATTTAAGATTTGACCAGGAATTACTGCATTTAATGTTTCCTGCAGTGGATGGCATTTCAGCTGCTAAGCTTCAGAAGAAAGCCATTAACAGAAGATGCGAAGTGTAGAGAATGTCCATTGGCTGCTAGTTTTTTATACGTTAAACAGAGGCCCAAGAAATACATTACAACCATTATGGGATTTTCTCCTGTTCTGTAAACCTTTCAGGGCAAGCACATGACCTTGGTTTCTGTTTTTTGTTCATTTGTTTGATTGTTTGTTTTGTTTTGTCTTTTAAACAAATCCTAAACACTAATATCTCTTTGTATGCCTCTTAAATAAAAACAAAACATTGTCCTAGAGTTAGTGATACAACACTTCCTCTCTCAGACAACTAAATGGAAAGTAATCATATGTGATCTGTATTTGAACCTGATATTTGTCAGATAAGATATCACAACAGATGTTTGGTTTTGCACCAGGTACTCTGTCCATATTTGACTCACATTTGAGGTTCTCCCTATACACAAACCCTTCTCTGAACATTCAGGTTACAGTTAGTAAAGAAAACTTTAGATATTTCACAAACCTCTGAACATACAGTTCAAAACCTACATAGGAGTTCCACTGGGAGAAAAACTAAATACTAGAGTCTAAAGACTTTGTTTTTACCTGTAGCAGAAAACAAATATTGGATGTAGAGATATCTAGCATATGGCAGCAGTGTAAACATTTAGAACATTCTACCTTCAAATGTAATATCTGAGCAGTTCATATGTGGACTTGTTCAAAGCTGGGTTGAGTTAATTGTGAAAAACAGAAAATTGTATAATTGTTACAAAAAATAATCTAAAAATAGTCAACAAATAATATAGCTAAGAATATAAAAAATATGAGTACCATTAAAATGTGTATTTAGCTTCCAAGAAAGACTTGGTCCTTCTTAAAATATAGTTAATTATATTAAATATTGTCACCCAGGACAATGCTGCAGAAACACAGTGCTTGAGAAAGCATATCTAGCCAAAATAAAAAATGGAAATAATTTCCTGATAAAAAAGTCACTATTAAAATACTATAAAGTAACTTATAAATACTATAAAGCAATGGGCCTCACTTTGATAGGGTGGGATAGGCAGAATAAAGTAACGCACCTAGACACCACTCATTCACAAACAGTAAAAAGAGCTGTGGGCTGAACAGATAAAAATGGCTAACTTATGAGTTGTTCTGTTCATACATAGCACTGCGTCACTGCATTCCACAAAAATAATTCAATGGCATGGCTCTAGAATTCACAGCTTCATCACAAAGGAACTCTTAGTTCAAACAGAAGCTAACCTTCCATATTCTTAAACACTGCTGATCACTTTTGAAGTCACCTCATAAGAGATGAGGAGCAGGTGATTCCAAATTGCCTAAAGTGAGGCAGAAGGTCAGCTTGGATGTGCAAGGATGTTCCAGATCTCAGGTGGGAAAAAAGGGTCTAGAGCCACTTGAAGCAAGTTCGGGTCACATGGGAGAACCACATGTCTCTGTGGTCCTCATAAAGCTACAAGCTGAAGCTGATTAGTCCTGGAGGAACAACTAAAAGGACTTTTAAAATATGTTAACAGATAAAGAAGGACCAGAGATAACATCTGTTTCTTGATAAGAATGGTCACCTCACAAATAGGGAAACAGACAAAGTTTTTTTCATCTCTACCTTTAACACTGATAATGGGCCATGGGACCACCAGAACTCTGAGGAACTTGGCTGTGGTAACAACATACTCCTAGCTATCTCCAAACTTGTGCAGGATTTGCTGCTCTGGCTGGATACACATAAGTCTGTGAGGCCCAAAGGGATTCATTCCAAAGTGCTCAAAGATCAGACTGGTATCATCTCTCAATCACTTTTCAGTTGTCTTGGGAATCTGGAGAGCTGCCCATCAAATGGAAGCTGGAAAATGTTCCAGATTTAAAAAAAAAATAAGAAAGAAACCTTGGTATTAACAGGACTATCAGTTTCACTTCAGTGCCCGGCAAATTTATGGAGAAGATTCTCCACTGAAAAATAATTAAAAGACAACACAGTCATAGGTCATAGCCAGCACAGGTTGATGAGGGGAAAGCCCTGTTTAACTAACTACTGTAGTTTAGTTACCCACCTAGTTGATAAAAAAAGTTTTCTTTTTGCAATTTAGCAAAGCTTGTTGTACTCCTTCTTATGGTATCTTTCTGGATTAAATGCCCAGCAAACATATAGACAAACACAGTGGGTGAATAACTGGCTCATAAGTCAAAGAATAATAGTAAATGGGATGACATCAGGCTACAGGCCATTCACTGAAGGGATTCTATAGGGCTCCATTTTAGATTCAGTTTTCTTCTATGTTTTTTATAAAAAATACTACATTTTTGGAAATGATACTAAATGAGGAAAAGCTGTTAAATCCCTTGAGGGCGGAGAGGCTTTACAGAGAGATCTTTACAAATTAGAGGGCTGGGAAATCATCAACCACATGAAGTTTAGCAAGAGCAGGGAATTGTTCCACTCTGCTCTGCACTGCTCTTGCTTCTAGTAGCGCATGCAGTTTCGAGCATCACAGCACAAGAAGGACAAAAACTATTAGAGAACATCCAGAGGAAGGTTCTGTGGATGGTGAAGGGTCAAGAGAGGAAGATGTATGTGAAGTGTCTGAGGTCCCTTGTTTTATTCAGCCTAGAGAAAAGCAGACTGAGTGGAGGCCTCATGGCAGCCTACAGATCCTCACGAGAGGAGCAGAGGGGCAGGAGCTGATCTTTTGATCTTTTCTCTCTGGTGACAGTGATAGGACTTGAGGAAACAGCATGGAGTAGTGACAGGGGAGGACTGGGTTGGTTATTGGGAAAAGGTTGATCAGGTTCTGGAACTGTCTCCCTGGGACAGTGGTCACAGCATCAAGCCTGCTGGAGTTCAATAAATTGGGCAATGCTCTCAGACATATGGTTTAATTTTTAAGTAGTTCTTAGCAATGGGACCTGGATAGGCTAGACTGATGGGCTGAGACAGTCTCATAGTTCAGCAAGGCTAAGTGCCAGGTCCTTTGTTTAGGTCACAACAACTCAATGCTTCACTGTACTCTGGGAGAAGAGTAGTTGGAAAGATGCCTGTCAGAAAAGGACATGCGAGTACTGATTGATACTCAGCTGAATATGAGCCAGCAGTGTGCTCAAGTGGACAAGAAGGCCAGCAGCACCTGGCTTGTATAAGGAATAGTGTGGCCAGCATGACCAGGGAGTGATTTTTCCCTTGTATTTGACAATGCTGAGGCCACACCTCAAATAATGTGCTCAGTTCTGGGCCTTTCACTACAAGAAACACACTAAGATGCTGGAGCCTGTCCCAGTAAGGACAGTGAAGCTGGTGAAAGTTCTAGAGGATAATTCTTACAAGGAGTGACTGAGAGAAATGGAGTTATTTATCATGGAGAAGAAGAGGCTCAAGGGAGACCTCATTGTTCGCTACAGCTATGTCAAAACTGATTTTAGGAGATGGGATTTAGTCTCTTCTCCAAAGCAACAAGTGATAGGACAAGAGGAAGTGGTCTCAAGTTGCACCAGGAAACATGTAGGTAGGACAGTAGGAAAAAGTTCTTCACTGGAAGGGTTGTGAAGCATTGGAACAAGCAGCACAGATAATCAGTTGATTTACCAGCACTGAAGGTATTTAAAAGATGTGTAGATATGGTGTTAAGAGATATGTTTTTGTGGCAGTACTAAGTTAACAGTAGGGCTTGATCTTGAGGATCTTTTCCAACACAGAGGATTCTGCAGTTATGTATGGAATCATGAGTTGGATGTGATGATCCTAGTGGGTCTCTTCAAACTCAGGATATTCTGAGACTCTATTCTATGACTGAAAATGACTGAACTCTGAGTCAAATATCCATCTGTGAGGTATTAGAGTTATTAGGGCAGAATGTGTGTTGAAAGTGTCAGCCAGCTTAGGAGTTAATATAAGATGAGGAATTAAACTCCCTCTTCAAGCACCTTTAAGCAACTTTGAGTGCTTAAATAAAATACAGAGAGTAGAAATCCTCATCTAAAATAAACAGTAGAAAAACAAAATCTGTTTTTTTCAAGACTCCTTAAAGAACTCCAACAGGGATTTCGGATTTAAAAAAACCACAACAACAGCAACAAAAACAAAACAAAACAAAACAAAAATAGAAACAAAAAATCCAGACAAGCATTTTAATATTTTAAAATGCACTGATCCAGATCTCTCAACATAATGAGATAGTGAAAGCTGCAGCACCTCTGAGAAAGGAACCATTATGTGAAAACAAAATACTTTAGGAGTTATTGTATGGTACACTGGACACAGAATCAGATATCAACAGATATCAATGAGCAAAGCAGCTAATGTTTTTACAGTGACAGAAGGATAGAATATGAATGGACTATAAAACAACAAATGTTATACAAGTTATTAAACAGAATAATTGAATGAAAGCAGTGTGCACATACAGCCCGGAAGACAGACTGCATTGAAGCCCAACTGGGCTGCATTAAAAAAGGGGTGGCCAGCAGGGAGAGGGAGGTGACTGTCCCCCTCTACTCGGCTCTTGTGAGGACCCATCTGGAGTACTGCGTCCAGGCCTGGGGCCCCCAGTACAAGAAAGATGCAGAGCTCTTTGAGTGGGTCCAGGGGTGGGCCACTAAGATGAACAGAGGGCTAGAGCACCTCTCCCGTGAGGAAAGGTTGAGGGAACTGGGCTTGTTTAGCTTGGAGAAGAGAAGGCTCCAGGGAGACTTCATTGTGGCCTTCCAGTATTTGAAGGGAGTTGTGGAATACACAGAAGGGGGTGTGTCTGTTTACATGGGTCAGTAGTGATGATAGGTCAGAGGGGAATGGTTTTAAACTAAGAGAGGGGAGGTTTAGTTTAGATATTAGGAGGAAGTTTTTCATTCAGAGGGTTGCCCAAGGAGGTTGTGGATGCCCCATTCCTGGAGGCATTCAAGGCCAGGCTGGATGTGGCTCTGGGCAGCCTGGTCTGGTGGTTGGTGACCCTGCACATGGCAGGAGGGGGTTGAAACTAGACGATCATTATGGTCCTTTTCAATCCAGGCAATTCTATGATTCTATGATTCTATGATTCTATGAAAATCAGTTTGTGCAGTAATGCACTGTTTGGTCCTTTCAAGCTTCTGATGCCCCAGCATTGCAGATTTGCTGTTTTCTGCCAAAGTAACTGACCTAAGTGGCTAACTTACATATAACATCAGAATGAGTCCTGTTCAAGAATTCTGCAGTCATTAAGAACAGAGAGTGCATACTGAAATAAAATCTTGTGTTAGGCAAACCACTCAAAAAGAAACTTCTATTTTTCTCATGTTTAATAGCAAATAATTCTAGCAGTTAGTGACTAAATTATTGCACCAAGTGCACTCGTTATACATATGGATATAGCTATATATGTAGATCATTAACTACCTTAGCAAAAAGAATTGTATGTTCTCATGAATATTTCCTGCCTTGTTCACTCTTTATGCAATGATAAAAGTACTGTGTAGCACATACACAGCAGATACTCTAGCAGATAAAAATAAAACTCCATTAAGATCACTGTGTAACAGGATATAACTAAAATGAGGGTTTCTGCAAAAACCAAATTACAGTTATCATTTCAGCCAATTTGTCAGCTAAAAATACCAGAGCTGCTATAATTTCTCAGGATATACTCCAGAAGACTTCAAGAGTTAAATGCATTTAGCACCTCAAGACATTGTGCCAGGTTTTAGAAGCAAGGTTTCAGGAGAGAAGATAAGCAGACATTTCCCACTGAAAAGAAAAATCTAACAAGAGATAAATCTCACAGATTTCAGGAAACTGGACCCTACACTTCCTCTAAGAGATGTCTCTGACACTGAAGAAGTTGCACACAGGAAACTTAGATTCTCTTTCTAATATTTTTTTAATTTAAAAAAATAAAAAATAAAAAATAGGATAACAACATCAAAGTACAATTCAGTGGGGAAAGTAGTGAAATCTGAGCTCAAGTCTGTGGAATACTGTCAGAATTCAATGAGATACTTATGTAAAACATTTGTGATCCACCTTTAAGTACACATGTATATCGTGCATTCAGTCCACATTCATGACTGATAGCAATTCACAGTCCTATGTTATACTTATATAAGCATATGAACAGTATCTATAACTAGATTTTTTCTTCTTGGAATGAAGTCATATTCTGGAAAGGTAAGTCTCTTCGACAGTAGTGAGTTGTGGTAGGTGCAACTGTGGTGCAGTGGATGATGCTGCTACCGACTTCACTCTTTTTAATTCTAACACACTTACTAAATCAATCCATAAAAACAAAAATATGGAAAAAAAAAAAAAAGACATTTTTCATTCAGGTGCACTGATTTCTATATTTTTAGGTCTGCAGCAAATGAAAAACAGAATTCAGGATGAAGCACAATTACAGCAGCACTTTTGCTTGCAAATTAGCACTATTATCTGTTGACAGGAATGTCTAAATATCAGTTTTCCTGTCAGGCTAATGCTTCTGTTCTTGAACAGTCAATATACTTAGGACTTATATTATAGCAAGCGAAATAACTAATGCACAATCTGTTGACTAATAAAGTCAAAGGATAACTGCAACCTAAATTTAGAGAATTAGGGGATGTAGAGGGCACAGCACAGTGCTGACTGCCTCTTGTGACAGTTGGACGCACTCAGATGCATCATGCCCTGTGTGTATGGCACACACTTGAGTCTCTTGTTGAGAAAAACACAGTGATTGCTAATACTAATATTTCAACCTGCCTTATGGCATCTCAGACGAAAACAGAATCCAGAAAAAGAAAAATCACAGATGAAAGAAGTGTGTTCAGGAAACAATGGACAGATGAGTACTTTTTTGTTGAGACAAATAATACAGCACTATGCTAAACTTGTAAAAAAATTGCGTCCGTTTTAAAAGATTACAGTTTGAAAAGACATTATCAGCAGAAGCATGCTGCCAAATTTGATGCATATCAAGTAATACTTCATAAAGACAAAATAGTGCAACTGAAAAAAAGTAATCTCAAAAAAAACCTTGAAAAAAAGTTAAAATTCAAACAGACTCTGTCAAAAAAGATAGTTGTCTGAAAAATAAAATAAAAAAAATACCAAAGGTGAGTTTATTAAATAAGTGTTTGGAAAATATGACAGATATAACGTGTCCTGATAAATAGATTTTTCTAAAATCAGTTTGACTCACTAGACTACAGCCAGGATAAATGAAGAAACAGTAAAAACTATCAAAAGAAATTTAGAGAGCAGAGCTGCTAATTTCAAATATTATGCTTTAGCAATAGATGAAAGTACTGATGCTACAGATGTGGCTAAAGTTGTCATTTTCATTGGAGGCACTGAAGATGAATATAATGTCACAGAAGAAATGGCTTCTTTGGTGCCACTGAAGGACACATTTAAATCTCTTGATGTACATGAAGCAGTAAAAAATACATTAAAGCAACTTTCTTTAACCCTCATCAACATATGCACTATAGCTACTGATGGTGCCCCAGCGATGCTTGATAAAAAAGAGGAACTTACAACATTAATAGAAGATGGTGCAATTGCCACAGGCAACTCACGTTTGGTGAAATATCATTGCATCACACATCAAGAAAATCTATGGTGAAAGTCTTAAAAATGGCTACTGTCATGCAAATCATCGTCAAAGCTGTGAATTTCATTAAGTCCAACAGACTGAATCATCACCAGTTCCAGGAGTTCCTTAAAAATGTGGATGATGATTATGGACATCATTATTTGCTTTTCTAAAGGGAGGGGTTAAGTCAGAGTCAAGTGCTAAAAGGATTTTATGATAAGTCATTTATGGAATCAAGGGGAAAATTTGTGCCAGGGCTTGAAGATGAAAAATGGCTCACAGATTTAGAATTCGTGGTAGATTTGGTCTCTCATTTAAATGAGCTAAACATGCACCTTCAAGGTGAAAATCAGCTTATCTGCACTGTGTATAAAACTGCAACAGCATTCAAAGTAAAACTTAAATTATAGCAAGCTCAAGTTATGGCAAATAGTGTCATGAATTTTGTTATGTTGGCGAAACACAGTTCTGTGAACATCAAAAATGTACAGCCAAGCTTTCAGGTTTGATAAAGAAATTTGAGCATAGGGTTGAAGATTTAAAAAAATATATATAAATAAGTAAAAATTCAATTCCTTTGTATATTCACAGCTCTATTTTCGGTTGACATAAATACAATACCTGTGCATCTTCAAATGGGATGCATAGAGCTGCAATCAGACATTCAACTCAAAACATTTGAACATGTCTCTTCATGAGACCTATCTTAACAGAAAAAAATGTCTTGTGTTTCAGAATCACATCTTATTTATGTCATTACTTTTTGGCAGCATGTACATTCGTGAGCAACTGCTTTCAAGGATGAATCACAGAAAGAAATTTCATCAAAAACCTCAGACAAGCACCATGAGAACCCACTGACAATTGCAACCACTTCATTGAAGCAGACATTGATGTATCATTTTCACAAAATCAAGGTCAAATATTCCACAAGTTTTCTGTTTTTTTTTGTTGCTGTTTTTTTAAGTTCTAATAAAAAGTATAATAAAAAAAAAAAATTGTTACATATACACATTAACTCAATTATATATTTTATATATGGCCCAAGACAATTTCTCTTTTCTTAATGTGGTCAATGCAAGCCAAAAGGCTGGATGCTCATGACTTACCTCTGTCCTTCTGAAGCCAGAGGTCTTGCTATCTAGTGCTTCCTACTCTAAGCACCTACTCCAGGGCAGTGCAGAGGTGGGGAGGATGCATACACTTTAACATCACTTTCATCACTATCCTCTCACAAAACAAAACAGGGCAGTTTGCTTCTGAATACACAGAGGAGCCAAGACTTCTCATTCTCTAGAATGTGCATTTGATCAGTACATGTTAGCAGAATGGCTTTCTCTAGTCTGTTAACACTGGTTTCATCTGCATGACCTCTTACATGAACCTTCAGATCAGTAGGGAAAGGAGTTGCTTTAGCATGTATATTGTATGAGACAAACCTGTGCAGCACAAGAATTACAATGTAGTTTATTAAAGACAGTTTGCACTTAATGACCTTTCAGAGGTAGCTCTTTCATGAAATAATATTGTTCATTTTATATTTCCATTTTACATCACATTCATTGAACAAGGACTTTCTCATTATTTAAAGACTAAAATGTGTCATGCTACTGTTAGTGTCAAGGCACGTGATAAGCTTTAGAGGTCTGAGTCGGGTGTGCCAAACCTATTTATCATCTGCCTTTCCCACAGAGAATACCAGGCCAACATATTTCAGCACTTTAAAATGAAAATCTTACTTACTGTTCCTTAGTTACAATAAACTATAAACCACAATAATGCCTACAGCTTTTAGCCAAACACAATAGTATAAAGACTTACATACACAAAGACATACGTTGTCACAATAGAGGAACCGAGTCACTTATCCAGCAATACCACCGTGCATCAGGGCTACACTCTCACCAAGTTGCAGACTTCTTAAATCAATTGAGTCAGAGCTAGCATAGAACTCACACAGCATGGATAATCAGAAGAATGGGAGCACAGAGCAGAGTCAAGTGCTCTATACAATTCCAGCTGTAAACATAACCAGGGTTTTTTCATTACTACTCCATTTGCCATATTCCCAACATGCCAATTTTATTTTCTCTGTGTTTTCTCTCTCGAAAGTGCTTCCAAGTACAAGTTAAGTGTACTATAAATATTTAAAATACAGTATCTCCTTGTCAAATTCTTCATCTTTCTTACTCAGTCTTTATATAAGTTGCACAATGATACAAGTCCTTTGTCAACTCAGAGTTAGGGACCTCCATACCCAGAAGATTCAGCCTCTCAGACTGCAGTACTAGATTTCTCTTTTCATTGAGAGTGGGATCAGGATTCTATTCATTTAGCACAAGCTGAATCTCAGAATTCATGGAGGTACTTCACAGTTGCTGGTTTGACAAATGATGCCATGGAGAGAATGGACCCTATGGATAGAAGATAATTGAGGCTTCCTAATAAGGTATTCATCGTAATTGCAGTGTCATTCTTGATGGAGTGACTTCTATTTCTCATGTTATAAGCTATATGCTATAATTTTCTAGAGAAAGACAGTGAGTAGGTATACCAAACTGACAGCTTGGTTTATAATTGGCTGGCTACTGAGTGCTATTCCAAGCTCACAGAGCATTTTAAGATAAGTAGAAATGTATCTTCAGCCGGAAAAACTCTGATTTCAACAGTGTTAATACAACCCACAGAAAGCACAGAGGCACCCATGTGACTTTTTTGTGCTTGAAAGATCGTGTGCTATAATTTGAACGTGGTTAGAAGTGATACTCCAAATTCTTCATAAATGAAAAACATGGGCAAAAATTCCACATTAAAAAACCTACTCACTGAAATGTATTGGTTCATATCTTCTGATTCTTAACATTCCTCTTTGATACACACCACTGGCACAGTTCTGAAATTCTTATTTGACCAAATATTCCACAGATTTATAAAAGCCTGAGAAAACTAAAAAGTATTTTACAATTGGGACCTGACTTTTCAGCTTTCAGTGGCTCCATATGGAGTTCTAACCTGTCTTTTCCATAATTCAAAATATAATAGTAATTATATTTGTCATTCATTTGAAAATAATGCTAATACACTAAGTATTCTCTTTATACAGAGAAGACATCTTAAGTTATATAAAAGGTGGATTTTCTGATTTAATTAGCATGAAATTTATGCAAAGCCATAACCCATATTTCACATTTAAATATGTTATCATCACGAGATTTGCAGTAACTATCAGGACTTGAGCAATGGTTCAATAATCCTAAGAAACTGCAATTTCTGTCAAAGCTAGGAATACTCTTAAGACATTTTTTAAAGTTGTGAGTTGAAATGTTGTGTTTTCACTGTTTCACTGTTCTTACTAGTCTAGTCATTCTACAGAAAAACTGAAAGTTCAATTCTGAAATGAGTATTTCACAGTCAAGCTTCCTGAATTCAGTGCTTCACATTGAGCTCAGTTGCACTGAGACTTCTTGCTTTGTCATGATAAAACTCCCCTTAACATAATACAACAGATACCAAAATATTCTATTCTTTTCTTGTTCTTCCCTTCCCTTTCTTTTCTTTTTTTCTTTTTTTTTTAAACAAATGTGTGAAAATCAGAACTGGTCAAGAGGAGAGCCTGCTTTTTGTCTCCTCCTAAAACTGAAGAACTTTTTAACTTCTTGTTCTTATGCATGAATACTAATACACCTTTATATCTGTTAGTATCTTCCTATTACACCAGGGAACAGTAAAGCCTTGTGTTGCTAAAATAATCATTTGGGTTTTATAACACCAAATGATACCACACTGTAGTAAAGTTCAGGTAGATAGCCTTGGATTATGTTTTAGTTTATAGTTGATTGATATTTTCAGTTTTATCTCTGGGTTTTGTGCATAGTTAATTTTCATGAAGTGAAAGAGCCAACCTGGAGAGAACAACATTTCAGACAGCTAATAAGAGCTACTTTCACTCAGTTAGAAACTATGAAATGAGCTATTGAAATTGTTCATTTTAATAATGGAAAGGTTTATTTAAATATTTCATCATTACTGAATTACTTTTTTGAAGCCAAATTTGACATTCCTGAGGCTGTTAAATTTGGTGCTTTTGTCTAAGAATACTATTACGCTTTCTTCACTTGCAATATCTGTGTATGTGAACTTGCCTTGGTCTTGGTTTGCTTTCACGAGCAGATGTTTTTTGGAGGAAGAACACAAAATGTTACAGGTAATATAGTAATTCATGCAATTCTACTGTTTAGGATGCCCTTCATTATCACTTGAGTTCAGACTGCAGAGTGGTGAGAACTGATATAAGACATATGCCCCATAAGCATATTCCCTTTTCAAATACAGTGATCTGCATTAAGACCAAGGTTCAGGGGACAGTTTGCATTGTAATTTTAACATGCACTTTACAATGAACTGAATTAACTCTCAAAGTGGAAAGCAAGTGAGCACATAAATCCTAATCTAAGTATTTGGACAGAGAAATGCAAATTTCTATCAAATGCTAAAGAAATTATCTGTTCTATTCTGTTGGTTAGTACTGTCTTCTATTACATAAAATAATTTATCAGTATATTCTTCAGCTAGTAAGGATATGAATTCTGTGAGTGAACTCAACACAAATTTCAATTCATAATTAATTTCTCCTTCCTCTTCGGTCTCTAGCAACATCAATTCCAAAATTATTTTGAGTACTATTTCTCAAAAGGAATTATAAATTGCAATAAATGTCTTCAGAAAGTTTTAAATGAACCTACATGATTGCAGTGTAACAAAGAACACTTCATTACCTTATTCTTGGAATTTATACAGCAAAATATGTAAATTATTCATTCATAAATCCTCTAACAGTCTGTGAACTCATGGTGTTAAGTTCTTTCACAATGGTATTTTGTGTGACAGCCAGCCCTCTACCTAACTGCTGTGAGTGCAGAAGATTATGTTAGATTTATTCCCACTCACCACATTATTCTCAGCAGGCTTTTTCTGGCTGTCTCCCTCAGGTGATTCTAGGTTCTATTGTAAGAAATCTAACAATTATTTCTGTAAGCTTTATTCAATACTCTAATACTACAAAATAGCCCTATGCTCCTGATTTTAGGTACTTATTTTGAAATCATTATATTATCACAGATTTCCCAGCATATCACAGTTTATATGTATGCATGTACATTTACATGTGCATGCATAGAAATCACATTGATTCTGTATGCTGCTTTCACATTTGCACTATTTGTACCATAAAGTAAGGAAATATAACCTTATTAGTGTAGAGTGGAGTCTCCAAGGGGACTTGTTTGTAGACTTTACATTTCCTTTGTGGTTCAGCTTTGCAACCACTCTCCTGCATACTGAATTCACAAATTTGGCACAGGCATATGACTCTCTGTACAATACTAGGCATACGCTTACACAGTGGGCAGTCTGTAGAGCTGGTGAAAACCACAGAGAAAAGTACCTTACTTCTCTTACAGAGAAAACTATCTTTCCCCTTGGGCACCTAACATCAGTGGAGCCTCTTCTCAAGATAGAAAGTGAGACAAAAATATATTGATTTCATAGCTCATAGGAAAATTTCAGGCTTAAACTTTGAAAGATCACGTTCAATCCTCTATTCTAAAGAATAATATTGAAAGCAAGATCCAGTAAGAAATACTAAGACTTCTACTGTGGACAACAGTCAAGTGGCTAAGAGCATCTTCAGTATAAAACATCAACTATTTTGCCCTTCCCAACTTCCACAACCACCCTAAACAAAAAACACTAAATTTACATCTGACTGCAGGCAAGTCTGACAAAAAATAAAGAGGGACAAATATATCTACCACTGACATTTTTGTAAACCCACATAAGTATTTTGAAGCGAAAACATTTATTGATTGAGTCTTGGCAGAAGCAAGCTGCAGTTGACCTAAAATTTTGAGAAACTCATTTCAGTAGCATGGTACCTTGCGAATCTACACTTGGAAGACTTGCTGAAGATCACAAAAAGTAATCTGTATCAAAAAGAAATCAAATCCATCTTGCTGAGCTTCTGGGGTAGCTGTCTAAACACTTACTACCATGCTTTTCTGTTAGTCTGAAGAAACTGAAAGAACCTTAATAAAAATGTGAATGGTACTTGCTAAAATCAGAACCATTTCTTTTTGTTACTGAACTTCCTTAATCTTTTCCCATTTTGCCCATGTTTTCTGTCAGCATTATGGAGTTATATGTTCAAAGAAGACAGTGTTTGTATTATATCAACAGCTGCCCTTAGTGTGTTGTCAGGAAAGGTAATAAAACTATTGAGTGGATAGACTGAACCTTTCCTATGTTTACTTGCTGGAGCCTTCAAATCTTCTGTTTTTGTCTCACATTTCTGGTCTGCCATGGTAATATGAGAAGACCGCATTTCACCAGAGAGATCAGGTAAATTTTTCTGGTACCTAGTCCTCTGCAGATGCATCCACAGATGCTGAATTCTGAAGTGGAAGTTTTGGCAGGCCATGGACCTGCTACAGGACAAAAAAAAAAAAAAAAAAAGAAAAAGCAGTTCAAGAACAATAAAGTCAACATTGTGGAAGAGACACATACATTGCTACTGAAGTACATACATTCACTTGCTTAGGAAACTCCTTACCTGCAACTACTGTAGCACATAGGGGAAATACCACTGCTACATGGTTCTTCATAGCTTTTCCCAGGCCTTCCCAGCTGCTGTCAGAGATAGTCATGGCTCTTCTCACTAATGTCTAGCAACAGGACAAGGTTTAAGCGGCACAAGATGAAACATAGGAAGTTTCATCAGAACATAAGGAAAAACTTCATTGTTTTGAGGGTGAGAGAGCTTTGGAACAGGCTGCCCAGGGTGGCTGTGGAGTCTCCTTTTCTGGAGATTTTCAGAATCCTCCTCAATGCTTTCCTGTGTGACCTACGTAAGGCATCTTCTTTAGCACAGCAGTTCAACTAAATGATCTCCAGAGGTCCCTTTCAACCCCAACGGTTCTGTGATACTAGATCAGGTCAAAAGCTAGACTAGCCTAGTTGATTTCCAGCCCTGAGTAGTGCTGATTCAGGAATGGAGAAGTCAGCTTACACATACATGGTGTACAAACTTACACTTGATTTGGTGTTGCAAAATTACTGTCTATTTAATCTTTATTAAATAATAACACCAGTCAAAATGTTAGACAGACGAGATCCCGCTATCAGTCCCAGAGAGAAAATTACACTGTTTGTCTCACTTACTACTGAGTAGTTATGCTGATATATTTTAATTCTTCAGTGGCAGGAGTTAGTTGTAAAATAGTACAAGTTTTGTTCCCCTAAAAAATGTGGCTCACGTTGAGTGATTAATTACTGCTGCTTAGCAAGCGGGAATCTTTACGAGCCAACTTATAACACAGTGATAGAGAGAGCCTTAGCACACTATTTCTACCCTCCTTTGCCTTGTGTGATAGAATAAAGTGTATATGTACATATATATATATTTATATATTATATATATATATAATTTTTTATTTATTTACTTATTTATAAAGTATATCTTTCTCAGGTAGTTTTATTTTAGAATTTTGAAAGTTCAGATTTTGCTTTCAGAAAAGCTGTTCCATTTATCATCAGCTCTTACCCGTCATTAAGTAAGTCCATCAGGAAGATCAGATAAATTTAGTTTGGTTCTGCAGTGTAGGACAGCTTTAATCCTATCAACACATTACTGTTTCCTCCATCAGATTTAACAGGAAGTTCTGCAACTTGTTTACAAAGTTTGATATGGATGTTTTTGCAGCACCAGTTTTTCACTTGAGTCTAAATGATCTTAATATAAAAAATGTAAATTGATGAGTAATGCTAGGTGCAATCTGAATATCTTTACACATATCATTCTTTAAAGAACAAGACTTCTAGTAGTTTCAAGTATGTTGCCCTCCATTTAGTCACCCAACAGTTTCACAGTTTAAGTCACCTAGGAAACCAATTAACTTCTGGTTGTAAAGCATATTGTTCCTCATAACATTTCCAAGATAGAGAGGTCCTAGAGTTAGTCTAGAAAGGGTAAATGAGAAATGCATGTGAAACATTTGAACACACATAAATGTTTTAAATCTTCCCTTCTCTGAAATAAGTCAAATTATTGATATAGAAAGCTTAGAAAAGCAGATAAACGCTGACTTCATGAAGAACTTACGTAAATTTAGTAAATGAATGCTTTTTAGAAAATGCATTTATTTTTACGCCTTGAAATTACTGGAAACCTGCCTTAGCTGATAATGGCATTTGATAAAGGTTACAGAATATTTGTCATTGGCCATTCATTAAATACACCTTTGCAATTTTAACTACCATCTGCCTCTGCCATTTCAGAGAAAAGTTGTGTGCTTTTCTTTCTTTTTTTTTTTTTTCCTGTAAGAGACACCCTGCAATGACCTCGGTAAAATACCAAAGATTTAATCACAATACCTCCACAGTTATTATCAGTTACATACAAAAGAATCAATTATATGTGATCCATCAGCTAATAGCTTATATTCAAAACCAGTGCTCAGTTTCTAGCTTAGATATCCCATCTGCAGATGGGATACATATTTAGTTAACAGCAATCAGTGAAGCCCATACTATAAGAACAAAAGAGAAGTAGAATAATACTTTAGGAGATACATGAGGGTGAAAAGTACTATTTAGCTAGGCTGTAACCCTTCTTTTTTTTTAATGATGAGTCCTATAGCTCTCCTTTCTCCTCACTGTAAGTGAATCAGTATGTGGCGTGTACTACTACAAATGGACCATCAGTAACAAGCAGAGCCTTACATAAAGAGTATTTGGTTTTGTATTGTCATTATCACTACCTCTGATATAAGTGGATTCTTATCAGGTAAGTATTCACTAAATCTGAAAGTCATGGATGTCAAAACTGGATTCAGATGTGAAGTCTGAGTTATTATCTAAAACCCAATAAATTCCATTTAATGTTCTTAGATGAATATAGCGTGTGTATGGACTAGAAGGAAAATGCAGTCATTACACATTAAAGATGTACTCCCAGAACAAAAAACAAACAAAAAAATTGTCTTATTATTCATGATTGAATGTGCATTTAAGACACACACAAGCATTGTATGTACAGATACATTCATGCCAACAAAGAGCAGTCATCTTCTTGAAAACAGAAAAGCAAGCAAATATGTATCTGAGCAAATTTTAAAAGCCGGCTCATTAATCACTCATTTATACAAATTCAGTCTGTTTTCTGTGTTGGAATCAGCAACTCAGTCAGAGGGGACCTGGAGACTAATTAGGGAAGCAGACCAAAGGAGGGCAGTGAAGTAACATGTCCTCACACTTGGCCTTTATTCCTGTTACTGTTTTGTTATTGCAGCTAAGTCAATGTATGTTAAGGATTGTCTCTGAATTTCTCAAGTACCAGCACCAGTATCAATCTAACTTCTAGCAGCCGCGAAAAGTGAGACACAAGGTTCCCTGCTCAGTTTTGTCTCTTTCCTTAGTTGCTTCTTCTCAGAAGAGGAGTAAATTTTACCTGCTCGGAAGTTCTGCAGTAGCTCAGCCTTTAGCCCCAGTCAGTATTTTTAATATAACTTCTTATTCTTCAGTATATCATCAAAGTCATAAAAAGCTTCTTCTTTACAGGCTACAGATATGATTCAGAAAACACACCAAAAACTCCTTTTCAAAATAAAACTTCCTAAATAGAAAAGTGAGTAAATGTTACACTGTGTCCATGAAAACATTAATAGAATGTCTAGGAGCTATGGATTAAACTGAGAGTTATTTTGAAGCCCACCAAAGCAGAAGAGCCCAGCTTTCTGGCTTGCTGGGTGGCACTGAACTAAGAGGAATTATCTTGGGCTTTATACAGGTCACTCTGAAAGTAATGCCTTCTATTTATTTCCATGGAAAACAGCTACAATGAACACAGTATCTCTACTTGATTGAGCAAATTCTCAGCCACAAAACACTATTTTTCAACACTTCCTTCACCATTAGCTGTGCATTTTCATCAGCAGTGAACAAGAACCTGCATGCTGCATTTGTAACAATCTTCATGACTGTCCAGAATGTGGCTTTTCTTTCATTTCACTGTCAACACTGCTGAAACCCACCACTTCAGTGTGCTCACATCCATTGTCTCCATGAACATTCTGCAATAGTCAAGCAATGCCAATGGGCATAATTTTTTCTGCATGGAAGAATTCAGTGGAACCCCTTTGCTTCACACAGACTTGGTGTCAGAGGCTATTTTGTCAGACTGCCTCTCTGCTGCCATCTGTTGCACAGCAACAACATACTATGGAATGTTGGCAGGAAGATTCAATCTCTACTGCCATACCACCAACATCCACTCCTGATATTGCATATATAATAAAACAGGAAGCATTACCTTCAGAGAAGCTCTCATAAAATATATTATATAGTTAATGTATGGAAGTGAAAAAATAATAATAATCATGTTTAATATTTAAAGAATAAAACAACAACAACAACAACAAAAAGAACAACAAAAAAATAAAACTAGTGGGATATTTAACCTTGTTTTTGTGAAAATAATGCATCAGCCTGGCTTGATGACAGCAGTTGCAACTTTTCATGAGTTCTCAAGGGGTTCAGTAGGAGATATTCTTGTTGAAATGTTTCTCTTTCTGTGCTTCATTCTTGAAAACAGCTGTTCACAAATGTATGTACTGCCAAAATCTGATGACACGAGTAAGGATTGTGAAGCAAGGAATATTTTTCTTATGAAAGTCTAGTAAATAGACACGAACAGATTTTTGAGTTGAATAACTGATTGCAACTCTGCGCCTTACATTTGAAAATGTATTTCCGTTGAATGAAAATGGAGTTGCAAATAAACCAAGAAAAACTGCTTAATTTTTTTGACACTAACAGAACTCAGAAATTCTTTTATCAAAACAGAAAGCACAGCTCCATATTTGTTGCTATTCACAGGACTGTGTTTACTCCATACATCAAAATGCATAGACTTACTTGACATAGCTTGAGCTGACCACAGTACAACACCCTCTCCATGCCCTGGTTTAAATCAGACAGTGTTAATAGCCTGCCAGTGTTTGTTTGTTGTAGCTGAGTGACTACTGTGCTCCCAGGGCAGGGCCAGGCCACTTAGTGGGGACAAGGTTCAGCCACACATTGTGAGCTGAGCTGAGCCACATGTGGCTCACAAACCATGGTTTGAACATGTCTTCTTTAAGGTATCATCCAGAGTACCTGGAGAAATAGGATCAGTCACACAAATTTTCTATTATTTATTTACGCTAAGACTTCAAATTTCTTTACTGTACAGATGTATTTTTTATCAGCCATCTTTCATTATGCATGCACAATATGACTGCACAATAATGAGTCATATATTCAAGATAGCTTGAAGTCCACTTCTTCAATCCAATGAAATTAATAGAAAGACCAAGTTTGGAATTCGCCTACACTGAAATCACAAAGATAAGCAGACAAAACATACAAGAAGAACTCTGTAGTTAGACCTCCATGTCCCTGTGAGATATAATTGACTGTGCAGAAGTTTCTTCACTTGATTCTCACAAGATCAGCAATAACAACATTCATCTGCATAGGATCATTAATCTTTATGTTCAAAATGGTCAGTTGGGTTTTCAGTTTGCTGTTTGTAGCTGAAAAGGAGGTTTGCTGGTACTGTAATTGCATTATAAGCTACATCATAATATACAAGGAACAGAAGAGCAGGATTTAAACTCATTCAATCCACAAGACAAGCTCAGTTTGGAAATAATCCAACATATATGTATTAAAGCATACTTCATTTGTTGGAGAAATTGAAAGATGTGCAATGAACAAGACAGAAGTTCTCAAGAGTTGAAAAATGATCAGTTTAAGGGAACCACCTCCATGAAATTCTGGTCAGGTTTTCAGTAGTTTCTGTTCTGAATTCTTTTTCTGAATGCCTGATCTGGGATTCACTACCTGCATTTTTGAAGTACTGAGATGCTGAAAACAATATAAACTATGGTACAAGTATGGGACGGACTTAATGATGCTGGCTTAAGCTTAAACACTCATATTTAGCACATACTGCAAATCTTAATCTCTTTGCCTCCACTTCTAATATTAAAACTAGGAAGGGGGCAATATCCCTGTTAATTTGTTATATTAATAACCTGCAATAATAACCCCACCCACATCAGGGGGTTGAATCTAAATAATCTTTAAATTCCATTCCAACCCAAAACATTCTATGATCTTATTATTCCATGTCTAACAGAAAACACATATCTATGAATCACACTGGCACGTGAGCTCACTGAAACGTTAGCAGTGTGCATTGTTTAAATATTTTAAAAAGAAACAGAAAAAATGTCCAAAAAAAAAAAAAAAATAAGCATGACACCACACATTTCAGCAGGGAGCCTAAACCTGCTCATTTGTCTGCTCATTAACATTGTTAATTTGTGTCTTCTGTTGCTTCAAATAAAGTATGTTTACAGACTGAAGTACGTAAATGGCTATACCATAAGACTAAACAGGCAGCTTTGACTCTGTCATTTCCAATTTAGTGACTGCTTTTAAAAAGTAAGATATTTAATGCAATAAAGTAAGTTGCTACTTATGATATAGAGCATCCTGACCAGACTGAATAGGGTTAGAGCCTTCTGAATCACAAGACATCTATCTCTGAATTAAAATCATGGATAGTATGAATAGAAAGTGGCCAGCCTTTGATATTTGAAGCTGCCCTAAAGATAATTCAGATATCAGCTGCTTGCTGAGGAGTTGTCTGGTTCAATAGCTGAAGAATACACAAAGCAGTACATTTGTTTTCCTGTTTTATGTTTGTTGGAATGAGATTTTAAGAGTTTAGGAAGCATAGCCCCCAGCCACAGTAGGAATAACAGAAATATCAAAAGTAACAACTGGAGGGTGAAGACTTGTATAAACCCATGTTTCACGATGAGTTAAAATGTCTATAGTTTTTGAAGAAATTTAGACAAGACAGTTTCTATTAAGCATATGTAAAATGGGATTTCTCCCTCCCATCACCTGCTTCCTTTAAGATCTAAGTTATGAGTTAATTGTAAAAACAAACTGATATTTCCACATGAGGGAACACAACAGCTACAACCTTCAAGTGCAGGACAATCTTACACGTCATGGTCTGACATACCATAGTCTAAACTGAAGTCTTTTTCTAAGACCCAGATGCAAAATTCTCCAAGGAAAACATCCATGTGTTCATACAGCAGAACATATATTCCTGAAATAAGTGACAAAAACAGTGAAGTGGAATATTTCTAAGAATATGCACGAAAACAGTTATTTAGCTCCAGCTAAATTCAAAATTGTTTACATTTTTCCATTCCAGCATATTTAAGTATGTCATTCTACCTTCTCACTTTCCCAAACACTTTCTCTTTTTATTAATTCTGCTTTATAAATCGAATTTGGCTTTTATCATTTCCATCTAGGATGCAAAATGACATTACCACAAGTTAATACCCATCTTTTTTCAAGGATTGTTCAGGTTCTAAAATTAAAATATAATAACAGAAAAGTTGAGAGAATTGGGAAACTGAGAGAGAATACTCAGAGGCTATGTTTTATATATAAAAAAAAAAAAAAAAACGCAAAAGAGATATAAAATTTATTTTTCAGAAGGTTTTATTTGGTGATTAGAAGAAATAAGTATCTCATGAAAGAAATTTACATCAAAGTAAAATGTGGAGTGAAATAAGATATGTGATTATGAAACATCTCAATGAAACTGTATCCTCCAAGAGTGACTGAAGAACTGTTCTGATGAGAGTGTGATTTGGAGCAGCTCTACAACTAATAGGACATGGAGTACTTTTTTGAACACTACATTGAAGGAATTCCTTTATCGTTAATTTTCTTCATTTTGCACCAAGCCGGTGTAAGTACTCCACAGAATTTGTTAGCAGTTTTCCCCCTTACTTCGTCCTATCCCTACAAAGTGGCAGACACCATTATCTGATATATTTTCCACCCATGCATAGGTAAATTATCCTAATACTTCAATAGGTCTGAAATTTGCTCAGAGATGGAGGGGGGAAGGGAAGAAAAAGAAAAGTTAGATCTAGAAAGCAAAGTAATATCAGAAATTTTAAAATATATGGAACATACAATCAATTATATAAAACTAGTTGAGTGCAATTTCCTCTGAAACTATAAATAACTTTGATTGAAATACTTGAAGGGGATTATTTAAACAGACAGTAAACCACCCTATAGGATGAGCTTCATTTAGTAGGAGACATGACTTTATAGAATACCTGACACTGGTCCTCAAGTGAAATAACATAAAATAATTAGTGATTAATTTCAAAAGAGAGAGTAGGGGGAGAACATTTTTCATGGCATTCCTAATTTAATGCTTTCTTTTTTGGAAAGCACAGCTTTATAAATAGTTTATGCTGAGAAGGAAATGCCCATTTGATTATCAGTGCCAGAGAATGCCCATGTACTAACATGCCCAGCCATTACCACTACAGCAAGAGTACACTTAGCCAGTAATTAATTATTTTTAAGCATTTTGGAATCACTCACCATCATCTCCACTTTTAATCGTGAAATAAGACCCCCACCAAAAACTGATGGGTTATAGTCAGCAGTTATTCAACTTGGAAGCTCTTTTTATGCATACTCAGTCTCTCTATTCATCTAATTATGAAGGATTATAACTAAGCTGGAGTTATTACTAAGTAAACATGTTTTTACCTCAGTTATATTTTGTATAACTGTTACTACCAGATGTGACTACAGTCTCTCCATACATTAATGAGCATAACATTGCCATGTTCATTCAATAGCTAACTTTAGGTTTCACTTTTCTGCATGCTATCACTGCTCTTTGTTGTTTGTTTGCATTCTTTTATGCTGTTGTTTTCTCCAATGTAACATTTGAAAACTATAAACTTGAGTGAAAAGGATGGACACAGTGAAAGAAAGTTCTTATTACCTACATTACCTACATTTGCTAAATTCTTTCACTTTCCACCAAGCACTTCCCCAGCTATGCTGTGTATCACTACTGTTGATTTGTGTGACAGCAGTACGCTTGAGTCCACGATGTGAAACACTGGTCCTACTATTTAGCGAAAGCATTAGAAATAGAAGTCAGGCAGAGGATGACAATCTTGCTTTAAAAGTCATTTTGGCTTATGTTGAAAAAATTCCAAGTGAGCATCAGTGTGAAACTCCTTTTCTCTGAACAGTTTGGGTCAAGATGTTATAATTGTAGAATCATACATTTTTTTTGAGTTGGAAGGGACCTCTGAAGATCATCTGGTCCAACTGCACTGCAATGAACAGGGTCATCTATGTCTAGATCATGTCACTCAGAGCCTCATTCAGTCTGATCATGAATGTCTCCAAGGACGTGATAGCACAGTGGGTTTTGTTTTGCATATATAACAACAAATAATTCCCAGTTTCCAAAGAACAGTCCATACTGTATCTAAGAAAGGGGTTTTTTTAAAGGCGTTCTTAAATCATTTCCCACAGCCTCCCCACATTCCTACATATAGTACTACCCTGTTCTGGATAACTGTCTACAGAGACTAGGGAGCACTACTTGAAGTTGTAATTCTAAGCCGAGGGAAATCAGGAGTTCACTTTTGTACAGGGTACTAATAACAACATTAAGTAGTACAATATTCAGGTTAGAGTGTTCCTTTGAGAGATCCCAGCTTGCTTCATTTCCACTCTGCTTAGCCTGGAATGGATTATTGTGTCATAACTCTCCACCTCTGCACCATAATCTATACAGCCACAAGGAAAATACTGCTGTGCATTTGCGAGTATCTGACAGTTGTCTCTGCAGTGCAGTTATCAACAGCCATTACTAAACAATAAACGTACTACAGCTGTCTGGCATAACCAAGCAAACGTGATGTTTTTCCTTCAGCTAATGAACAAACTTACTCTTCTCCTTAATGCAACTAAACAAGAACTGAGAATTCTGGATGAGCCAGAGTGAGTGCATGACAAGGCATCAAGCTGATGCCTTTTGAAAAAACTGGCTTGGATACAGGAAAATATTTTAGTCTGTTTTTAAAGGCATTCATTCACAACACATTTAATTCATATCTAGGGACTGAGTTTGGGAAAAAGACATACTTGCTGGCAATCGAACACTTCATTCAAAGGTTTTGCTACGATTTAAGTGAAGTTAACTCACTGCAGGCGTGCCTTCAGCTAAGTGTTTCTTCATGACTGGCACATAAACACAACTGCCAGAAGAGGGAGGAACTATTGTAGTGCTGTCTGCTTTGAAGCTCTAACACCATTTCAATCCAGTCTTAAAAGTAAAGGTTGTTTGTTTGTTTTCCCAGACACAAAGGGGAGCCAGGGTTTGACAGAATGTCATCAAAAGGAAGAAAATATCAGTGTCAGTGGAATATGTCTATCCTGAGCCACGGATCTAAAAGTAACATTCATAGATAGATAAGAAAATAAGCTGCCTTTTTCTAGGATATACAAAGTACCGAGATCATCAAACAAAACATTAAGAAATGAAGTGTTATCTCCTTGCACTGTCAAGACTTCTTTAGGAATGTTACAGGCATCTGGGTTTGATTACTTGATACAGGCAGTGACAACAGGAAACCAGAAGGGTTTGTAAGATATTAAGAGTCACACACCACTACAAATGAACCCATAAGGAAGCTGCGTGTAAATGAAAAACTATCTTCAAAAATTTAAGTATGTTCTCATCCGCAGACTTTACATTTATCTCTAGTAGCTCTCCTGCACTATATTTCTGGACTCATGTCAGTTTGGAGTCTTTTCACATTCTCAAGGCTTGTCTTTCCCTAGATTTAACATATCTCCTGAAATTTTTTTGAGTATTTGGCAATGAACAAGTATACCAAAATAGTGTCTTCTTCTATCTTTATCTTTTTTTTTTTTTAGAAAAAAATTCCTGTTTGAAACAGTTGGTCTGTCAGACTGAGAGAAATCAGTGACACAAGATGACATTACAGATGCATTTCAAAGTAAACTATGGAATGCTGAAAATGCCATTCTTAATGAGATTTGTGCACAAAACTCTCAAAGCCCTACATGGTATGTTTACCTCTGTGCCTGGAATGATTAATTCCAGTGAAATGTCCCTAAAATACAATTTGCAATGCAAACATGAACATATGCAGACAGATGCTGCCCTTTGCAAGGCAAAAAGAGTGCTTAAGATAAAAGTTTCAATATGTGTTTCCCACTCTATTAAATGTTACTGGTTGACTTCCATAAATCAGACCCTCATTTGAAGGTCAGACTTAGAGGTGTAGCTGGAATGAAGTGAAAAATTACATAGAGTTCTTTTTTTCTGTTTTTATCTTCAAAAACACAATAATCTGCATTTTGTTTTAGTTTTGAATGAACTGCCCTGTTTTTTGTTCCTTAACTGAATTATCTGCTTAAAGGAGCACTGTTACTGTTTGTTGAAACTTCTTAAGTTTTCACCGTATCTGTAGATAGAGAAGATTTACTGAGCAACAACATGCATGGCATTTTTAGTCTTCATTATGCAGAAAAATTATCAGCTGAGTTACTTACACCATTGTATTTATTCTGGTCTTGCAGTTCTGCAGCATACAGGCTACCAGTGTAAAAACAACATAACCTGTTATGTTGCTTTATTTTTTTTCCTAAATTTGCCTCCTTTGAAAATTTTTTATGATCAGTACATATGGCCAATAACACAGTCATATACATGTAAAAGAGCCAACCTATTCCACTAATCTTCAAATCCTAGGTCCTGTTTACATATGTAACTCAACTGTTAAAGAAAACAAGTTTACGTTTGTTCTTAGCCACCATAATAATTTAGTAAACCAAGGACAGATTATGTGTTACCTTAAAGAATATACTGAAATGATAAATCAAGAGGCAAGTACTGCTTATTTCCTGTCAGAGGAAAAATAAAATTGACTGTAGTCCAATACATTCTCCAGTATATCTTAGGTTAGAGATCTCCATGTTACTACACAACTCCACTTATATCAGAAATGAATTTTACTCAAGACTTTCTGAAATGAACGTAAAAAGAATGTAAGAATCTTATGTTTGCAGATTGAGCTATTTTAGATAGTTAGCGCTGGTCTAAATTCAGCTTGTAGTTGTCCCTTGAATTGCTGGTAGCAGATATGTAGGGATTGGGAATCCTCAGTAATTTTGTAATTGGACCCCAGTCATCCTTCAGAATATGACTTATGCATGCACAATATTGAGAAATGCTATTTACGTGTGTATAGCTTGCAGATACAGACCACATCCACCTTTCCAATCTGATAGCGCATACCTTGCAGCGTAGCATCTTTTCAAAAACTGACTGTTTGGGCCAGACTATATGTAAAAAAGTACGTTTTATGACCAAAATATACTACAAGAAGTGTCAAATGATCTGCTACTTGTTCCCCTCCCTGTGAGAAAATTCACAATGAAAAGAAAATCTTCCCTATGAATGTATCCTAGGTCTTACAAAGGGTTCAAGCTCCTAGAAACATGATTGAAGTAAAAAGACCTGATTGCATCTTCACTTTATCTTATTTACTAATGAATCAAGCCTATGAATTTGTCCACAACAAGATTAATTTATGTAAATGGGAGTGACCTTTTGCACATGAAGGAAGCTGTCTTGTTGGTCCCACTCTGTCTCACCATGCCAAAACACAGAACTGACAAAATTTTTGCTGGATAAGCCAAAGAGAGTAAGAGTGTGTGAAAGATGAGGGTGTCTGCTTCATTATGGTTATGTGATCAAGGACATTTTCAGTGCAAAAGGAGGAAACCATACACAAGAACACACTAACGTGTAGACTAACAGACTAACGTGGCAGACACAGGATAGCAGAGATCACTAAAAAACAAACAAACAAAAAAAAACAAAAAAGAAAAGAAAAAGAAAAGACAGGTCTCAGGTCACTAATCAACGAGCAATTAAGAATCCAAGACACAGCTCTGTAGAGAGCCATCTGCTCTTTGCAATGGCTAATGAGGAAAATAACAATAAGAACATGAGGATTTGGAATATCTTAGAAGATATGACAGCTGATTAGGATAAGTGCAGGGCGATGGGCCAGGGCGTCAGCAAATTGAAGAAAACAGGACTAGGAGAGGGGCCAGTTGTGTGTGAACAGTAGCCATCCAGTGTATTTGTCTGACTGAGCCCTGCGCCTGATGGCCACAACCTGTCCTATCCCCTCTCTCAGCTATCTCTCTTTGTGATCTCAGTCACTGTCCTGTGTCTGCAGGAGCAGCAGGGATTGAGTGCCAACTGAGGGACCAGGGAGAGTGTAGGGCTCCAAGTCCGAGGGCCACAGTGTGGGGCTGCCTGCTGTCATCAGCACCTGCCCCGCACATGTGTGTGGTGCATGTGTAACTCACTGTCGAGCTCAGGGTGGGAGAAACCAGTGTGCAGGGGGCCTCAGGTGGGTGTGGTCTCGTTCTGGAGGTGGTAGGTGTGCGAGTGCTGGTGATGTCCTGGGGTTGTGGTGTGTGAGCCTGCAGAAGGGCCTGCTGGCTTTGTCCCTAGAGTATGGGATCATGTGGAGTGCGTGGGCTGGGCTCCAGCAGCTGGACAGGAGAAAGCCCTGAGCCAGGGATGAGGGATGGGGTAGCGGCCGCTCGTAACATGCCTTTGACAGGGCTGAAACAATAAATTAGAAGTTAGTGAGATTGTATTTTCATGGGATGCTGGTTTTAACAGCAAAGCCTGTTCAAGAAATTGCCTCTCAAATCAGAGTTTCAGTTCACAAATCCCACGCTTGGGCTGTAAAATGAAATATTTAACTGCGTCTTTAACACTATCTGGACAAAAAGCGTACCATAAAGCATAGGGGAAAAAAAAGAAAAGAAAGGAAAAGATTACTTTTAATTTGAATCATGTCAGTGAAGCCTCACTAATGACTGCACCTACTGAGATGATCGCCACTTAGAGGAAACACTTATGCTTTAAATCAGTCTCATTTAACTGATACCAAGCAACAGACATTACAGTAGCACTACATGTTCTTACTGGTACCTATTGCAGGTAAGGATTTTATATTTTTTTTTCACTTAAAGTATTCACAAAGAAGAAGAAAAAATAAATGTTGTTGTCCCCCTCCCACCCAAAAAAAAAGAAAAAAAAAAAGAAAAGGAAGAGAAGGATCATAAGCAATCATTTCTGAAGGCCTGATGTTTTAATTACCTGCTGTATTTTTTGTATTTTTATTCTGGAAACAAGAAGCTTGAATGTGAGAGCTGGCATTGCAGACATTTCCAATATGGTAATTGGAAGAAGAGGTTTCCTTTCATTCTTTTCATCTTCACAACCCCTTACATCGTGGATTCTCTCAGTACTGTATTTAGAGTTGTTCCACATACCACCAGCTGAGTATGATCAATCCCCGGGGATTGTCAGCTGTCAGCTCCTCACATAATTCCACCTACTTACGGGGGACTCTCCTGGGACCAACGTAAAGGACTTCATCTGCCTATGCTGTATTTTTTAATGAAATATGAACATGAACAGTGTGCCCTGTTTTTCTTTTGCAGTAAATGATAAGCCAAACTTCACAAATTGCTGCAACAGCCAGGGGGGATTCCTATTGTTTTGGAAAGCTTACAAAACTCTCCACATGTGTATATAATGAGGACATGGTACAAAGTATTTTTGTCACCTTTTAATGTGGAAAAAGGAAATGGAGTTTGTCAATTCAGTCTCCTTGGTTGGATTGTTATGGCTTTTGAGAAGTGATGCATTTAAGGAAATCAGAAGTGTCTGACGGATCATCAAGAAAGCAATTAAAGGGATATGTAACAAAGCATGGGTTGTGCTGAGCAGCACAAAGTGCAAAAAACTAATAGTTTTTCATAAACTGGAGCAAGAAAGGAAATGAAAGAAGTTTCTAATTCCAGATTACCCAAGGACAGTAATGTAGGTCTGGCAGAACTATAAATTAATCCCTTGGGAGACTAAAGTCTTTATTGTCCATATACTTTGCTTGTTCTCTTAAATAAATTCATGGCCTTGACAGGAAAATTGTAGTGTGATTCCACTTAATGCCCAGACAGTCACAGGCTTCCAACTGCTGGCAGTGACCAATCAAAAGAAAATGAGAAATTAAATAGTCTGTCTTAACAAGAGTTCTCTGTTAATAGTACCTAGCCATTTTTAGTACCAGGGGATCAGGCCTAGCCAGCATGTGTTCACAAAGGGCAGGTCCTCTTTGACCAACCTGATCTCCTTCTATGATCTAGTGACCCATCTGGTGGATGAGAGAAACACTGTTGATGTGGTCTACCTAGACTTCAGCAAAGCCTTTGACACTGTCTCCCACAGTATTCTCCTGCAGAAGCTGGCAGTCCTTGGTTTGAACAGGTACACTCTTGGCTGGGTAAGGAGCTGGCTGGAGGGCCGGGCTCAGAGAGTGGTAGTGAATGGAGTTAAATCCAGCTGGCGACCAGTCACGAGTGGTGTTCCCCAGGGGTCGGTGCTGGGGCCTGTCCTCTTCAATATCTTTACTGATGACCTGGATGAGGGCATTGAATGCACCCTCAGTAAGTTTGCAGATGACACCCAATTGGCTGGGAGTGTGGATCTGCCTGGGGGTAGCGAGGCCCTACAGAGGGATCTGGACAGGCTGGAGAGCTGGGCTGAAGCCAATGGGATGAGGTTCAACAAGACCAAATGCCGGGTCCTGCACTTCGGCTACAACAACCCCAGGCAGCACTACAGGCTCGGGGCAGAGTGGCTGGAAGACTGTGTAGAGGAAATGGACCTGGGGGTATTGATTGATGCTCAGCGGAACATGAGCCGACAGTGTGCCCAGGTGGCCAAGAAGGCCAAGGACATCCTGGCTTGCATCAGAAACAGTGTTACCAGAAGGAGCAGAGAGGTGATTTTCCCCCTGTACTCAGCACTGGTGAGGCTGCACCTTGAGTACTGTGTCCAGTTTTGGGCCCCTCACTGCAAGAAAGACATCGAGGTCCTGGAACATATTCAAAGAAGGGCAACAAAGCTGGTGAGGGGTCTGGAGCACAGGCCATATGAGGAGAGGCTGAAGGAGCTGGGAATGTTCAGCCTGGAGAAGAGGAGGCTCAGGGGAGACCTTATTGCTCTCTATAACTACCTGAAGGGAGGTTGTGATGAGCTGGGAGTCGGCCTCTTCTCTCATGTCATTAGTGATAGGACTAGAGGCAATGGTTTCAAGATGCGGCAGGGGAGATTCAGGCTGGACATTAGGAAATATTACTTCTCAGAAAGGGTGGTCAGGCACTGGAATGGGCTGCCCAGGGAGGTGGTGGAGTCACCGACCCTGGGGGTGTTCAAGGAACGATTGGATGTTGTGTTGAGGGACATGGTTTAGTGTGAGCTATTGGTGATCAGTGAATGGTTGGACTGGATGATCTTGTAGGTCTTTTCCAACCTTGGTGATTCTATGATTCTATGATTCTATGATTCAGGTGTTGCAGATTTTTGCTACTTTCTTTCTCCTCCTGCCTTTTTCTTTTTTTTTTCTTTTTTTTTTCTTCTTCTTTTTTTTTTTTTTTCATTCTGGATAGATCTATTTCTACCACTTGTTCTCACAGCTCTTACACCTCAGATTTCCTTTCTAATTTCATTCTTATTAGCTAGACAGTTGGGTAAAGAAAACAGGCTGAAGGACCACGGAAAAAAAGAAAAGATGTTGAAGATTGCCCTTGTTGTTGTATTAGCCTAAATCAACAGAACAACATGTATTAAATGCTTAAGACTGAAAACTTCAGAGACATCTAGTGTCTTACCAGTTGTCTCAAAAGGCAGCAATTTCAGAAAATGCTGAGGGTTCAAATCTTCATCTGTTTTTTGTTGTTGATGTTTTTTTTGTTTGTTTGTTTTGGAGCTCTGAACAATAGCATGAAAACCATAACATGCTGAAGACATTGCTATTTTTTGTTTAATACAAGATATCTTAGATTTGGTTGTGATAGAGTTAATTTTCATCACAGTAGCTGTCATGGTGCTGTGCTTTGGAGCTGTGATGAAATCAAGGCTGATAGATAATACATCGATATTTTAGTTGCTGCTGAGTAGCGCGTACACAGAGCCAAAGACTTTGCTTCTCCTGCTGCCTTGCCAGTAAGGAGCTGGATGTGCACAAGATGGAAGGCAGCAGCACCAGGACAGCTGATCCAAACTGGCCAGAGGAAAATCCCATGCCATACCATATCATGTTCAATAACACAAACTTGGGTAATGAAGGAAGAAGGAGAGGTATTTTAAGTGCCAATGTTTGTCTTCCCAAGAAACTGTTAAACATGATGGATGTGGCTGTCCTTCGTATTTATGGAAAACAATGGATGAATCACTTCTTTTTCTTTGCTTACACACACAGCTTCACTTTATACATTAAACTGACCTTACTAGAGCCTATGAATTTTCTCACTTTTATCTTTCTGGCTCCATTCTATTGCAGATGGTGAGCAAGCTGCTGTGTGGGGCTCAGAGGCTTGCTGGGGTACAAGTATCATTCACATAATTAGATCATAGAATCATAGAATGATTTGGGTTGGAAGCAAGCTTTAAGATCATTGTCACTGTTTCATGGTTTTTCATGGATATTCCACATCACAGAATCACAGAATCACAGAATGACCCGGGTTGGAAGGGACCTCAAGAATCATGAAGTTCCAACCCCCCTGCCTGTCAGGGCCACCAAACTTCCACATTTACTAGATTAGTTGCCCAGGGCCCCATCCAACCTGGCCTTGAAGACCTCAAGGGACCAGGGCATCCACAACCTCCCTGGGCAGCCTGTTCCAGGACCTCACCACTCTCCTAGTAAAGAACTTCCCCCTAACAGCCAACCTAAATCTTCCCTCTTTCAGCTGAAAACCATTTCCCCTTGTCCTGCTATTATCGGCCCTTTCAAAGTGTTTACTTCCCTCCTGGTTATAGGTTCCTTTCAGGTAATGATATGCTGCAATGAGGTCACCCTGCAGCCTTCTTTTCCAGGCTGAACAAGCCCAGCTCCCTCAGCCTGTCTTCACAGGGGAGGTGCTCCAGCCCCCTGATCATCTTCGTGGCCCTCCTCTGGACCCTTTCCAACATCTCTCTGTCCTTCTTGTACTGAGGGCTCCATACCTGGACACAGTACTGCAGATGGGGCCTCATAAGAGCCGAGTAGAGAGGGACAATAACCTCCCTATCCCTGCTGGCCACCCCTCTCCTGATGGAGCCCAGGATACCATTTGCTTTCCGAGCTGCAAGAGCACACTGCTGGCTCATGTTAAGTTTCTCATCCATCAGGACCCCCAGGTCCTTCTCTGCTGAGCTGCTGTCAAGGACTACTCCTCCCAGTCTGTACAGATGCCTGGGGTTCTTCTGGCCCAAGTGCAAAACCTCAAAACATCATATAGTGGATTTAAAGAGTTAATGCACAGTTCTATGGATTGTCAATATACTTCATGAGTTCTTGTCTCTTGTTATCAGAAGAGAAAATGAACTACAACTCCCAGAAGACTTCATTTTTCCATTTCTGCTTTCCATTTGGTAGGAAATAAAACAGACTGGGAGTCACAAGACCTCCCTTTTTGCTCCCTAGTGTCTTCACATACAGCGTTAGAGTAAGGACTTTGGTTTTGGAAGCTCTCAATCTTTCTCATTTTATTTGTTTTAAAAGCTTCAATTCCAGTCATGTTGTATTATCTCTCACATTCCACTACTATATTTATTAAACTAAGTATTCTTTTTCCTTAGCACATTGCCACCATTTTCCTTTCTCCAGACCCATTTCCCCACCTTTTCTCTTCCCCCCCTCCCACCCTCCCACCTTTCCCAGAGTGTGATTCCATGGATGCCTTTGCCCCTTGTCACAGAAACCAGGCTGAACTGTGACAATCATCCAGTTCCAACCCCCCTGGTATAGACAGGAACATCTGCCTCCAGACCCGGTTGCTCAAAGCCCCATCCAGCCTGGCCTTGAATGCTTCCAGGGAGGGAGCATCCACACCTTCACTGGGCAACCTGTTCCAGTGTCTGACCACTCTCACAGTAAAGAATTTCTTCCTAAAATCTAGTATAAATCTTCCCTCTTCCAGTTTAAAACCATTTCCCTTTGTCCTGTCACAACATGCCCTTCTAATAAGTCCTTCCCAGCTTCCCTGTAGGCCCTCTTCAGGTACTAGAAGACCACCATATATAAGTTCCCACTGGAGCCCTCTCTTCTCCGGGCTAAATAGCCCCAGCTCTCTCAGCCTGTCCTCGCAGGGTAGATGTTCCAGCCCTCTGATAATCTTCACAGCCCTCCTCTGGACCTGCTCCAACAGCTCCATGTCCTTCTTGTGTTGGGGGCTCCAGAACTGGACACAGTACACCAGGTGGTGTCTCACGAGAGCACAGTAGAGGGGCAGAATCACCTTCCCCAACCTGCTGGTCACTCTCCTCTTGATACAACCCACGATACAGTTGGCCTTCTGGACCACAGGTGCGCATTGCCAACTCATTTTGAGTCTTCCATCAACTGATGCTCCCAAATCCTTCTCCTTGGGGCTGCTCTCAAACCATTTGCTTCTCAACTTGTATCTGTATTTCTGATTGCCCTGACCCAGGTACAGCACCTTGCACCTGGCCTTGTTGAACTTCATGAGATTGGCATGGGCTCACCTCTCAAGCCTGTCCAGGTTCCTCTGGATGGTATCCCTGGATATATAGCTTGAATTTTCTCTCATGTGTTATATGATTTTTTCTGGCATTTGACATGACTGAGATGAACTAGGAAGACCCAGTAGCTGACACTGTTATGAGAGTCACATAATAGTTTTATGAGGTCTCCTTCAAAGGTAACGCCTCCTGTTTTATCGTGTCAGCCCACAATATCAGAGGCAGATGTTGGTGGTATGGCAGTAGAGGTGGAACCTTCTCTCTAATATTTCACTGCATTTTGATGCCATGTGACAAATGACAGCAGAAGGGCAGTCTGACAGAAAGGTGTCTCATGCAGAAGCAAAGATGCATCATTGAATTACTTCATGCAGAAAAAAAATGGCACCCACTGACATTCATCAACGCTGACTGAACACTTATGCAGACCAAACAGTGGATGTGAGCACACTGAGGTGGTGGGTGGTGTGTTTCAACAGTGGCAACAGCGACAGTGGTCACCTCCACTGGTGCAGATTTTTATGAGTATGGTATGCAGGCTTTTATTCATTGTTGGTGAAAATGCATAGCTAATGGTGATGACTATGTTGAGTGTCTTGTAGCTGAGAATATCAATCAGTTACTGTATTCACTGTAACTGTTGTAGCTTCCATGGAAATAAATAGTAGGCATTACTTTCGGAGTGACCTACATATATACAGACCAAGACAATTCCTCTTCATTCAGTGTGGCTTAGTCAAGACATAAGGCTGGACACCCATGACCTAATGGGTAAACACTATCTCAGCATACATTTAAATTCAAAATATGATATTGCAGAACCTATTTTATTTAATTTATTATTACTATTTTTTACAACATGCCACTTCATCAACATGCATAGAAATGTACTTAGCAAGGAGATTCCTTTATCTGCTTTTGAAAGTCTTAAAGTACAACTTCCGATCTTTTACTGAAATCCCTAGAGATTCACAGTGTTCATGTGTTAACCTGCTACAAATATTCTGCAGATCTTCATTTTCATCATTATTTTCAGTTAGGCACAGTCATTCATATATACCTGGCATTGCATTGTAAGAAATGCATTTCCCAATGGTAAAAATTATACGAATACATTATACATATATATGTACAAAGTCCTACAACCATCTAAATAATACAAAGTAGCTGGTTATCAGCTGGCTGAGAGGACAATGAAGTTTTTTTAATCATCCCATCAGAACTGTCACATTTATTCTCATTGTCTGCACTGCTGTGAGGTATTTAAAGTTCACATGAACTGATACTCACTAACTCTTTTCATACGTCTATAACGTTCAGTGTGTTGCTTGGGAGAGCTAAACTATTCTAGTTTTTTGTATTTCAACTGTAAAATCATGGCCATTGCTTTTATTAGAAAGAAAGCTTTTCTTTTAATTGAAATTGTTCTCAAAATTGCTCTTAATGCCAACCAAAAGAAATGAAAATCATACTGACCATTCTTCAACCAGCAGATTGAATTCCAACTAGAAATAAGTTACTAGTCACAATTCAGCCTCTAAGAAATTGAGGCAAAAAGAAGCTTTAGGAATCTTTTTTGACATAGGCACCATTTTAAGAGAAAAGCTCCCTCTTAAAGTGCATTATCCATGAATCTCCTTGTCTCTGAATCCACCAGCTAAAAAGGAATACAGAATGCCTGAAAGAGTGTTCAGGCTTCAGAGCTGAGTAATATAAGTATCTAATTAATGTAAATGATTTTATACACACCAAACAACTTTGGCCATCTGAGAACAATTCAAATACAAATGTGGACTGGAATTCCACATCTCCTCATACTAAAAGTACGTAATACAGTAGTGTACCACCTTCTTGATAAAGGTTTAGGAGGATATGTGCGTTGTTTACCACTTCAATACATATGTCCTCTTCTTCCAGTGCAACAGTTGTCCTTTCTGAATCTTTGACTATTATCTTTGTGTTTTCAATTTCACATAGCACTGAGTACCCTAGAGGCAGTAATGCTCTAAAATGGAAGAAACTGCCATGGTAATCCCAACACTTTACTCTAGAACTGCATAGGTGTATTTCTCCTCAAACCAGGATATTGACCTACAGAGGGAGAGGAGGAAGAATAGAAGTAACATTCTTCATGCTCTCTTGGCCACTTCATTCATACACATATGCCATATGTACCCAAAAGCTAGAGTAAGCAGGCAGTAGATGACTAGAATCTTTAACAGAGAAAAACAAAATAAAAGAAAACAATTTTTGAACTAATTAAAGATAGTAAAAGCTCCAAAAAAGACACTACACCGGCCTTCTCATAACTTCTACAGTACTGTTGGATACTGAGTGGGCACCTTAGGTAGGGTGAAGGCAGCAAAGGTCTGCAGGATGCTATTCCGGGGAGGTGGCCAGGAGCTGATGACTGAAACGGCTGTAAAGAAGCCATTGCCTGCCCCCACAAAAAAAACTGCTGTCAGCCATGGGAGCACCCGTAGCACAGCTCATGCATGTTTAATAAAAAGTCAGTGCAAGGGAAGGAGACACTACTGGTGACACAAACGAAGGTGCACTCATTAAAGGTGATCCAGGTCAGCAGAAATGTAACTCCTAGTGACTACTGCCCATTGGTGACACATGCTGAGGCACGAACATCCTTGAGGGACTGCAGCTCACAGAAAAGCCCTTCCAGGGAAGGTACACACCCAGGAAAAGAGCAGTCCATGGGTGACCCTCAGTGGAGCACAGGAAAATGAGTGGGAAGCAAGGAACAGAAAACACAGCAGGAGGTGGGATGGGATGAATGTATAATTCAGTGAAAACAAAGGAAGGTGAGACCGGGAAGGGGAGAAAAGAAGTGTCTGACTGAAGCTGAGGCTGGGAAAGAAGGAGGAAAGACGTCTCCTTGAGTGCTTCTTTAGTTGTTTTCTTTTTATCAACACCTGAATCACGGAACAGAAGTTTATGATAATAAACTACAATTCTTTACTTTCAACAAAGTTCTCAAAGTTCACACATTTTTTTCCCACCACAGATTCATCCTCATTTAATTCAGTGGGAGTTTTATATGAAGAACTGAATCTGACTGGCAGGGGGAAGCAGTTTTTTATTTATTAACTCTTCCATGAGTGTAGTTAAATTCTAAATCTAGTAGAATGTGGCTGTCTAGTCCCTGCCAGAAATCCACTGGAAAGATATATACCACTGCATCTTGACAACATGGTGCTTCTGCCCCACTGCAAAAGCAAATCCTATGATTGCTGAAGAGAGGCCACACAAGGTAACAGTCTGTTCAATTCAACTGCAAGATTTCAGCTACTGGTGAATAAGCAAAGAGGTGATGTGACTTCTGAATTTGCAAAAAGTACATTAATTAGCCATTGACTTCTCTATGATTTTTTCTTTTTTCTTTTTAACAAATCTCTAGCAGTAACCAGACCACTTTCTTAAGAACCACTTCCTGCAACCTAAGAAGTAATTTTCTCACCATGAGATCAATTAAACTCCCTCACCCCAAGGGAAGCAATGAGAGTTCTGTCAGTTGAATCTTTTCCAATTAGATGTGAGAGAGCAGTCAAAATCAGGAATAAAGCATAGAATACCTACAGGAGGCAACTAAATGACTTAAGAGTCCTTTTCCAATTCTGATTTCTATGGTTCTGTGAAACTGGAAATTTTCCTAAGTTAGACTAGAAAAATTTCCAAGCCTCTGATCAACAGTCCCTGCTGGTGAACCCAAAATCTAATTCTCTAACTTCTCCAGTTAACACTAGCTTTATTTCCCATTTACTTCCTGAAATGTTTAGGAAATTTATGGGAAATTTCAGCTATTTTAGATTATAGGGATATCCTCCCTATTCATGTACCTGTCCCTCTAGCAAGGTGCCAATTTTTCCCAGGAGAAGTTCCAAATAGCCCTTTTTTTATTATTATTTCAACATCAAAAATTATGCTGTGTGATGTTAAGTCTCCAATTTCTCTTCCTTTGTTCACTGGCCTAAAATTTATGATTGTATTAAACTGATATTTGTTAGAGTTGAAGTGAGTGGTCCTCTCCCGATACTTTCTCAGTGTCTGATAGAGAAAGAGCATACTAAGGAATTCTGATGTGAGATCATTTTTCTGCTGGAGCTTGCCAGGAAGGCTGTTTCTGAGGGCTGATCTTGAAGCAGAGGTGACAGATAAATAGCATGAGACTACAAATTTGGGCCCCAGAGCCACATGTACTCGGAAAAAAAGAAAGCAAATGTTGACTGGGGAGAGATAAAAAGTGTTTAACAATGGGGGAACAAAGTCAAAGCACAGAAAAAAATATGAAAAAAAAAGAAAAAATTAGCAGATGCCTCTACTGACATCTGTTGAAGATTACGTACTCTTAGGTAGGCAGGTTGGACAGAAATGTCAGTGACGAGTAGCAGAATGGAATTTGTCAAGAAAGAAATTGCAGGAAAACCCACTGGGTTAATGGAAAGTGTCTGGGTTAGGGACAGAGACAGATCTTCAGGAGGACAGGCCTAAAGGGTAAAATATAATCAGTACTGGCATCAAAAAATGTAGCAACTGTAATTATTTTAGATTTCTTCATAACCATTAATGTGGCAGTACAAAGAAATAAGTAGAAAGATTATCTCTTTCTATTTATTAAAATGCTTTACTGTTCTCTATCAATGGCACCCAGAGTAGGTGATAACTGAACAGTATTCTGTATTTCTATAGTAGAAAAGAGAACGTGTCACCATTCCATGATTCCATTCCAGATCCATGACTAATGGGGTGGGGGGACCAATGGACCTACAACCCAGGAAAGGGGAAAGTGGGGGGGGAGGGGTAAGGAAAAGGTAGGGAGATGAGCCTATAAAAGCAAAACAGTGGGAATGTGCTGATGGTGGAAACTAATTTACTAAATATAAGAGGAATGTGAGATAACACAATTTAGTACAATATAATTGGAATTGTAGCTAATAAATCAAATAAATGAGAGGGTCCAAAAGCTGAAGGCATTACTCTAATGCTGAAGGTGAGACAGCTAGGGAGCACACACTGCAGAGACCAGCAAAAAAGAGGAGATAACTGTCCCAGGACTCCCAGTCAGCTTTATCTTTCCCTCTGGACAGAAAACAGAAACAGAATAATGAAGTCCTCTGGGATATGTACTTCTTCTCTTCTGAGACAGGTTCCCAGATCTATCGACAGTCCATAGAACTGGAGCATTAACTCTTTAACTCCCAGTGCACTACATGATGTCATGACGTGGAATACCGGTAACAAAAATCACAAAGCCATGACATGTCTGGGAAATTACAGAGGGGTTATGTATGAAAATCGGATATTCTGCATATTATTTAAAATAACTGTACATAATGCAGCTCACATAATTACGGATGTATTTGTGTCTTAATAGGACTACTTAGACTGTCATCTGCTGCGCAATGACATATGACAGATGCTGTGTAGTCACACAAGAGATGAGAAACAAAGGGGTATTACATGGCTGAATTATTAAGAGCAATCAATGCCAGGAAGAACTTATTTAGACATGTACATACTTAGTTTCATCAGGTGGTCTCTGACTTGCTCTTTGCTTACAGTAGGTGGGATTTTGCTCCTGGTGAACAAAAAAGTAGTGCACCAATATCTAACATTAGCCTCAAAGGGATAATGTAGATGTCAAAAGACTGTCAGATCCTGAGGCACAGTGACAAGCTTCATGTAAAGCACCCACTTCATCATCCAGGTGCTGAACACTATTTATCCATTAGAGAATAAAATCAGAGAAATGTCTAGAAATTGATAGAAAATATGTCCTTTCTATTTTCAGTATGATCACTTCACACTTTAATCAGCTGCAACCGGTTTTCTTTCATAAAATACTTCTCGACCCATTAGTGGGAGAAAATAATACCAAGTTATGCAAAGCTCATTTGTGATACAGTTTTTTAAGTGATGGAACTACATCAAAAATTACACCGAATCCATCACACAGAAAAAAAATATATGTTCACAAAGTCACAGGGAAGGAATTTCAGGTTGCTTAGGACTTGAAAGTCTTTTTTTTCCCCTCAGTGCCCAGCTGTGTCACACAAGTGCCTATTTTTAAAAATAAGCACTTAGGCACAGCAGGACTGCTAGCCCACAAAGGGATTTAATAATCCCAAATGGCCTAACGTTCTTTGAGATTGTGTGCTGTGAGTATTTAAAACAATTATTCTTTGCACCCTATGATTTTGCCTACAGATTCCTCATTATTAGGAACATTTCCAGGGGACAGATGAGTACTTAATGACCAATTTTCTTTCAATCAACAGGCAAACATATCAGGATTTCTGACTAATCTTTCATCCCTCCCATCTTAGGGATTTTTTATTTTTTTTTGGTCACGAGAACAGAGAAACAGTTATATAAGTTAACATTGATCTGGATAGCTAAGCTTTGAAACTTTATCTTTCAGATCATCTCCAGAGCTCCTGGTAGTTAATTTTTACTGATAATCATTTCAACACAAAGTGCAGCGCTCTGCAGATCTATAGTTTTAGAACGGACACAGACTGCATGCAAAGAAATGAATATTTATGAACATATAAAACTGCCAAAAAGTAGTAGTATAAAATTCAGAAAAATATATTTGAGCCTACTTAAACATTAGGTACCTTGTAGTGGACATCAGAGTATGGGAAAGCAAACAAAATAAGCATCTCAGGATGAATTACTTCAGAAAATGTCATGTGAGCTGACTTTCTCTTATGTTTTATTTTTTCCTAAAGTGGTTCAACTTCCCAAACTCTTAACACTGCATTTTCTTTACTTGTGTCATTGTTATTACTTACTCTGCCCTCCAGTAGCTGGAAGATCCAATCAAGGATGGAAAACTTCACAGATAAACGACTGTGAAGAAACAGATGCATAGAAAAATGATTTTTCACTTGCTTCAGCATAACACATATAGCTAATTAACATGCAACAACTAAAAATATTTCACATCTAAAACATATCTCAAAAGTTTTTGATGTAAGAGCAAGGAAGGAAATAGAAAATGCATGCAAATACATTGTCTTGTCTACTGCATATAGCAAGGAATTTTATTTTAACTTTTTTTTCTTAATTTTAATTTAATTCAATTTTATTTTATTGCTTTTATTTTGTTTTGGCTTGTTTTACTTTATTTTTTGGTAAGAGCAAGAATCATCATGAAGAATTTTATAAATAATGTGGAAGAAAGAAAATACTTTCTAATTTCACAATGAAAATGGCAATGAGTATCTGTCAGTACTCCCTTGGCATAACTCAATGAAATGCAAGGCAGGGTTAGAAATTGACAGTTCTCTATACAAAAGGAAGATGCTAGAGCCCTGGCCCTATTTTCAACACTTCTACTGGTCATTTGAAAGAGAAATGCTCATACTTTTCTCCTTTGGCTACAAGCCCAGACTTTTAGCTTGTCTGGATAGAGCTGGGTTTCCCTTCCTGTGAGAATATAAAGATCTTTTCTCTGCAACGCTATCCCTTCTGATATGGCAAAGCTCTAATATTTCTTACTTGCCACTTGCATTTGTAGTGACAAAATATGTTTAAGGAATTTCAGATGGGTGTGGATCAATTGCTAAGGATGGCAAAAGCTTGAGACAGTGAATTCCAGAATTGTGGAATTGAGCTTAACTGCCTCACAACAGTAACTGTAGTTGAAAGTACGATTTTTCTTGTGCATATTGCTATGGTAAAATGTAGAATTCACAATCACAGTCATTATTTGAGAAAGATGCATATTCATGCTGTTAGGCTTGCTTCTCACTGCTTTATGCCTACTTTGATTTAGCAGCCTAATTTAGCAAATAGACACCCTGACACTCAATTGAAATTTTTTGTATATATCACAGTCAAAATTGCATTATCTGCATATATGTAAAGCACAAGAGAAATTTCTGACTTCTTCTGGAGAAATCATTAGACTTTTACTGTAGGATGACATTGCTGGTAGTAGGTTAAATTTTTTCATGTTAGTTAAGCCATAACAATTCCTCGTAAATCTCTATAATAACTCGGGAATTTAACAGCTTTAGCTAACAGACCCAGAACAACCACTCTATACTAGCCCTATATTTTTACATCAAAAACCAGTTCATCTCACTCCTTGTGTGTACCCACCAATGTCTCAACCACTACGAACAGACACCCTCCTACTCAAGCGAGGAGTAGCAGTGGACTCACACCTGGTACTACCTCATGGTTTTACCTATGTATGCAATCGTGGGGTGAAGCTATGGCCTGGCACAGAAAAACCACAAAAATATAAGGTGACCACTGGTGCACAGTACACCCTAATGCCATCAGGTTATAAAGGAACAGAATCCATCTAGATTTCTGAGGTGCAGTTTCACAAGAGCTGACTGTGCTGGAGGCTGAAGTGAGCCTTACTGGAAAAGACTGGCAAAAGCCTGTTGTGTCTGGCCCTGGAGCAATGTGTGTCCTTGGTACAAACTATTTTAAGAGATAGTATTTCAAGGACCCAAAGGGATATCGATGGGCTTTTGGAATAGCTGCTGCAGAAACAGAGAACATTAAGCAGCTGTCTGCCATGTCTGGCCTTTCAGAGGACCCTTCCATTGTGGGTCTATTACACATGGAAGAATAGCAAGTACCAATTGCTACTGCAACAGGACACTTCCATTTCTTTTTCCCAAAAAAAAGAGGAGTAGGGAAAAAAGGGGCCAGCAAAGCCCCTGTCACTCATGATAACATCAACCAAACTGCAACAGTAAGCTCTTTGAAAAGCTCATGAGCTATGGAAAACAAAATATTCAGGATCTGATACTAACATAAAGACTAAATCCACAAGGAAAATCTTGCTAGTATGTTAGTTGCTAAGCAATAAGTATAACATTTTTTTCAAACCTATGATTGCACAAAATAATACATAAAATTGCTCTTGAAATTCCCTTACATTGAGTTGGGCATTGAAAATCCCAAGGCTAACATTATTTTTGGGCCATTTCAATAATTTATGGAAACACGAATTGAGCTAAAAATTAAGGACTGGACCAATAAAGGACCTCTGGAGGTCTACTTGAGGCTGAGTCTTTACTGGCAGCCAGGCTTCCCACATCTCTCGTGTCCCTGAACATTTGGGTGGGGGGCAAGGGAGGAAAATCCATCCCACTGCAGGGGGAGTTTTAGAGCAAATTTTAGAACACCTGATGAGATTGTATGTGTACAAGTCTCTGGGGATAGACATGCCAGAGTCCTGAAGGAATGGGCTGATGTACTTGCCAGATCACCTTTTGTCATATTAAAAAAATCATAGTTGTCAGGTGAAGTCCCTGGTGACTAGAAAAGGGGAAACATCACTTCCATTTTTAAGAAAGGCAGAAAGAAAGAAAAACCTGGAAAACTGCAGGCATGTGAGCCTTACCTATGTGCCTGGGAAGAACATGGATCAGATCCTCCTGGGAACTAGGTTAAGGCACATACAAAACAAGAAGGTTATCTGAGACAGCCAGCACAGCTTCATTGATGGCAGGTTGTCACTGACCAATGACATTTTACTATGGAGTGGCAGCATCAGTGGACAAAGGAAAAGCAATTGCTGCCATCTGTCTGGACTTCTTCAAGGCCTTTGATATGGTCCCCCACCACATCCTTATCTCTAAATTGGAGACATGAATTTGAAGAGTGAACCATTCAGGATAAGAAATTGCTTGGGTGGTTGCAGCCAGAGGGTTAAGGTCAACTGCTGTATGTATAAGTGTAGACCACGGACTAGTTGTGTCCACTGGGGTTCTGTCTTGGGACCAGTAATCTTCAGCATCTTTAACAAATACCTAGACCAGGCATGTCCAACCCAATGCCTGAGAGCTGCATGTGGCCCAGGACAGCTAGCAAATAACTCTGCCTTCTGCCTCTGCACCATTATGGTAGTGACTCTTCTCCATTGAGAGGACAGATCAGCCTCAGGTATGCAGTTATTCCTCAGAAACGACTAAACATTGTCCCAAAACAATTTTTCTTCACTGAATGCAGCCCAGGCAAGCCAAAATATTAGACAACTGTGTTCTAAAAAGTGGGATTAACTGCACACTCAGGCAATTTGCTGATGACACTAGTCTGAGTGGTACAGTTGATACACCAGAAAGGGTGGCATCCAAAGGGACCTGGACAGGCTTGAGAAGTGGGCCACCAGGAACCTAATGAGACTCAACAAGGCCAAGTGCAACGTGTTGCATTTTGGTCGAGGCAATCCCAGATACATGTACAGGCCGAAAGAGGAACTCATTGGGAGCAGCCCTGTGGAGAACTACTTGAGGATCCTGGTAGACAAAAAGCTGGACATGAACCAGCAGTGTGCACTTGTATCCTGGACTGCAACAAAAGAAGGGTGGCCAGAAGCATGAGGGAGGTAGTTGTCTCTCAGTGCTCTGTCTTTATGAGGTCCCACATGGAGTATTGTATCCAGGTCTTAGGCTCCCAAAACTAAAAAGATGTAGAGCTGTTGGAACAAGTCCAGAGTAGGGCCACAGATGTAATCAGAGGGATGGAGCACCTCTTCTATAAAGAAAGTACTGGGCTTGTTCATCCTGGAGAACAGAATGTTCAGAGAAGACCTGCTTGAGATCTTTTGGTACTTAGAGTTTAGGAACAGGAGGGAGACTGACTTTTCACATGGTCTGAAAGTGATAGGACAAGAGAGAATGGCTTTAGACTAAAATAGGGAAATTTTAGGTTAGATGTTAGTGGGAAATTCTTTACTCGGAGAGTGGTGAAACACTGGCACAGGCTGCCCAGGGACATTGTGGATGCCCCATTCCTGGAGGTCTTCAATGCCAGGTGGTATGAGGCCATGGCAGCCTGATGCAGTAGGTGGAAACCTTTTCCATGTCAGGGTGTTTGTAACTGAGTGGTCTTTAAGTTACCTTCCAGACCAAGACATTCTATGACTGCAATAAATCTGTGCACTAACTTGAACAAGACTCTATCTTTGTGAAGGAGTGCATTCATTGCTTCTGTAGGAGGAGATTGAATCCTTTCACATGGTTTTTTAGTGTGCAAACACATTTGAGCATTTATAGGGCATAGGGCTTGTCAGTCATGCAGCAACAAAACTCTTCTGTTATATGATTTATTTTATAATGTTTTCATTCTGGTGTATGATGTTCGGCACATTATTCAAGAAGAACAGGGAATAAGTCAGGCATAATATTTGCAGATTGTGATTCTTAGTGAAGGATCATAGAATAGTGAGAAAAACAGACCAGGAACTAGTTCAAATTTTGAGTTTATGGAGGAGAGATCAAAAGACAGAAGAGGAATCCCAACAGATTAAATTATGTACACTGTTAAATCAAGTAGCTCACCAATGAACAGATGGGCAAGAGCAGTTTATCTGGTGGGGACAAATAAATTGCATGGGAAAATCCAAATGTCCTCTAAGTCCAATGTACAGTGAACACACAGCTTACTTAAAAGGACAAGGTTACCCTTGCATTTCCAACATTCAGTTCTCAACAATCCTTTCCTAACACCCACACAGCTTTATCCCCATTAAAAAAAAAAAAAACAAAAAAACAAAAAAACAAAAAAAACCCTTAGGTAAGTCTTTCCTTTTTCCTCTGTCTTCCTTATCAGATACAACAATTCAGTCTCATATCAGTACTGAACAACACTGAACAACAACTTTGCAGAAGATATTCATCTTTTGGCAGTTCATCTAGGAATATCTTCTCAAGTAAGTGCCAAAGTATTTTTAATGCTTCAAGATTCTCTCCAATACATCTAAGACCAAAAATTTTCTTTGCAATTAGTTCAATATAAAGTAAATGAATGTTTAAAAGCTGCATGATTATAGAGTGTCCAAAAACTGGTGTACATAGATCTTCAGAGAGGTTTTCAATGATGCAAGCTTATTAATGATGTAACTGCATTTAACAAACTTTTTGATTCATTTCTCTTCTTGGCATTGGTTTTCCTATATGTGTGTACTTCAGAGCAGAGTGGGAACATATTTATTGCATAAAAAACACTCATGTTCCTTACAGAAACAAAAGCAGCACCTTTAGAAAACTATGGAAGCACAAAGGAATCCTCACCACAAGTGAGATAACTGGCATTTCATTATTTTTCTCTGAGCTTTTTGTATGTATATTATGCTTATTTTAGTAAAAAACATTTCTGTCTCTAGATTTACAAATGTCTTCACCAAAAAAAAAAAAAAAAAAAAAAGTTAGTTGTGCTATCCACAACTGATAAAAGGCAACAAAAAAAAATAACATCTTCGGCATTCACCAGAGCTGAAAAAGAAAATGAAAACAAACTAACAAAACAAAGAACAACAACAAAAAACAATGGTGCAGTAGCTTAGGGAAAGTAAGAAGAGCTGGCATAAGTATCAATGCTTAATTTTTATTTCCAAACTAAACTAACTACAGCATTTTGTTGCCTAGAGGATCTTCAAACCCAGAAGATGTAACTCTACTAGGTACACTGGAGTCAGTATAAGAATTAACAGAAAGTTGTCCCTAAGACTCTTTGAAGTTTTCACAATACTTGGAAATGAGTTAAGAACTTGTTACAATGAATGAAGAACACAATTATATCTGCTCAAGACTATAAATAAACAATCCAACCACTCTGCTAAGTAAGATTCCCATTTTCATGCCAGTTAATTTGTGAATTAATTATGGAAACACTGATCAGCAAAAAAAAGATGAATGGAAGATGAAATTATTCTAAGAAAGAGGTTGTATCCACAGATTCTTTAAGTCACCAAATAGCATATAAACTCAGTAAAGGCAGAGATGCGTATTCAAATCTACCAGTTTCAACTTTATAAGTCCATGTAAATATTTTTACAGATATTACAGGAGAAAACTTGTATAAAGTATGCATGATATAGCTCTTTACAGTTAATTACAGAATATAGATATTATATTGTGATTTTATCAAAGACTGTGTCCATTTCACTGTATGCTCCTGAAAATAGTTTTGATTTGCTTAATCATCCTCTTAAAGTTTAGCATACCAGTTAGCTGTATTCTGATTTCAGCTGCAAGATTTTAATATCTTCTTTATCACTGCACAATGCAGTATGGGACTCTAACACCACGTGTTCTTAAGGATTAAATTTTTACGAGGCAAATCTGATTCAGAAGACTGACAACATGCATGCAGGGATTAGAATAACTTCAAGTCTGTGGAGCCAGGAATGACTAAGATACATGAACAGAAATGATCATGATAGAATGAGGAAAATTAATACAGAGTAGCCTTAACACTGTATGCTTTTTTACAGAATGAAGACCTAAGGCTAGTGGGGGGGGGGGAGGGGGGGGGGGGGAGAAAAAAAAAGATTAAAAAAAAAGACTTTTTGAGACATTTGAGAAAACACGGGAAGAATTTTTGTCTATATTATGTTCCTTAGCAAAATTTCCAGTTTTCTTCCACGAAAGATCAGTTTCTATTTTGGTTTCAGAAAACTGTTTCTATGTTTTTTTCTATAATTTTTAAGATTTTTCTGGGTAAAGTATCTGCAATCACTCTGAGAGCCCTGTAGGCATGTTGTACAACCCTGTAGAATGCTTTCTGTAGCAGCTGCACATCGTTTACTGTGTGTCTTGTATAAATGCATTAAGCTTGACATTCTAAAATATTGGGTCAGAAATATATTCATTGCTTCCAGACAGATCTACTCATGCAAGTAGTGTGTTTACAGTACAGGAAGATTAAAATTCAAGTAAGCAAGATAAAACAACTATTATAAAAAGACATCTGAACCAATTTATTTTCAGTAATATATGTATTTGTGAAGGTTGTATAGAACCCTTCCTTTCAGTACACTCTAGATTGTGTCAGATGTCTTAATCTCTCTCAGAATAAGAAATTTTTTCTTAAAGTCCAGTCTGAACTTCCCTTAGCACAGCTTTGTGCCATTCCCACATGCCATAAGAAGTCAGGGTGAAGAGCCCAGCATCCCCCTGTCTACTTCCACTTCTCAGGGAGATTCAGAGAGCAACTCAGAAGTCGCCTCTCTGCCTCCTCTTCTTCAGACTAGACAACCCAAGTGTCCTATGAAGACATTCACAGATCATGCCTTCCAGCCCTTTTACTGGCTTTGTTGCTGATAAAAGGGCTGGTGTGAACTACTCAATAATGAATTTAAGCGTTTTACTCTTTGAAATTCACAACCCTGTGTCTATGTGTCTTGGTCACAAACCATTTTAAATGAGCACAGACTAAACTGTAAACCAGATTACTATTTCCTCCAAACTGTTCCAATTTCTACAAGCTGTACTGACTGGGATGCAATTTCAAATACATCAGCTTCCTTACTACAGTGATATTTTATCATTGCCCCTAATCCGTTCTCACCACTTACTGCTCCTAAAAAGATAGGAAATAAGAAGACATAATTGCCATGCAGAAATAAGTTCACCTATACTGATGGAAATGGTGATGGCCAGGCATAAAGTTTATGTCTGAAGTTAGTCTGTGGCTGACAGATAAATGACAGATAAAAGAATTGCTGGTGGCTCAAAGTCTTTGCATACAGATAAGGTATGTTTCAAGAATTCTGAAAGCTTCAGGACTTGTGATTTTTACACTGCAACATTGCTGTCCCTAACCCATCATGAACATGATGTTGAAGCCAGTGACTTCTGTCAGAAAAAAAAACTTGTGGGTTCCTGAAGCATTAGGTGAACATGCATATTGGATGGTCTCATAGTTTGATGCGTACCAGGAAAATATTTTTGCAGTAGCTACAAGCTAGTCTAGCAATCCAGTAATTTTTTATAAGATTTTACTGCATGTTGTTATTTTCATGAAAAAAAATAAAAAATAAAATAAAATAAAAATTGTCATGAAATACGGTGTTATAACATCCTTTTTTCCCCTCTTTTCCACTTCTTCCTTATGTGATCTGAAAACTATTTCCCCTTTTACTAAGTTCTTCCCACCAGCCTCTCAGAGCCAGTTGTAGAAGCTGCCTTCACATGGAAGTTGATCAGAATCAAGACATCGGTTACAGACTCTGCTCATGGCAGACACATTTTCTACCATTTTTCATCAGCTGTCAACAGATACTGAAGTCAGATACTGTTCTTGCACTGAGATGCTAAGGACGTATCTACCAAGACCAATACTTCAAGGCCATCTGTAGACTTCAGTAACATAAGCTAACATGTTGATGACACAGAATCATAGAATCATGGAGTCACAGAATCACAGAATCATAGAATCATAGAATCATAGGATGGCTTAGGTTGTCATGGACCTTAAAGATTTTCAAGCTCTAACCCTCTTCTGTGGGTGGGGATGCCAGACACTAGGTCAGTCTGCCCAGGGCTCCATCCAACTTGGCTTTGAATGCCTTCAGGGATGGGGCACCCACAGCTTCTCTGGGCAGCCTGTTCCAGTGCCTAAATGCCTTCTGAGTAAAGGATTTCGTACTAACATCTAACCTAAATTTCCCCTCTTGTAGCTTAAAGCCATACCCCCTCGTCCTATTACTTACAGATCACGTAAAAAGTCAGTTTCCTTCCTATTTAGAATCTGCCTTCACGTACTGGAAGGTTGCAGTGAGCTCTCCCAAGAACCTGCTCTTCTACAAGCTAAACAAGCCCAGCTCCATCAGCTTTTCTGCAAATAAGAGGTGCCCCAGCCCTCTGATAATTTTATGTCCTCCTCTGGAACCACTCCGGCAGCTCTTGTGCTAGGAGCAAAAGACCTGTATACAGAACTCCAGATGGGGTCTCATGAGGGCAGAGTAGAGGGGGACAATCCCCTCCCTCTCCCTGCTGCCACCCCGCTTCTGACGCATCTCAGGATACAATTGCCCTTCCAGGCTATAAGCACACACTGCTGGCTCATGCCCAGCTTTTTGTCCCCTATGGCTACTAGGCCATCAGTACTATTACTGCTAAATGATCAGAAATAGTCTCTAAATCAGTATGTGTTTAACTGTCCCCTAAACAGATTGAACGTGGTACCATTCAATCTGTTTATCAACAATGTATTAGACTAATGACTTGCTTAGTTGTCTGTTTTTACCAGATCTTCTCCCCTCCTCTTTATCAGGTGCTCTTGTATCTTTTCAAGGATAAAAGGGGCTTGGCTCTCCTCCCAGACTTACAGCTGTTTTTCTTTGTTTTTTGGAGAATAAAATAACTGTAGCTTGAAAGCTGAATTTCAATCCTTCTCAGACAGAACACAGAGTATGTGTAAGGAAATGTAGGAATAAGGAATTAAGGAAAAAACAGTACATGGTAATACGAGTGCTAAAGGCTAGGATATAGCCATCATGGGGCAGCTCTCACCACAGGAATTTCTGAGGTAGAGGTGAGGGCGAGTCACTGCTTGCCTAATTTGCAAGTGTGGAGAAAGGAGGGAAATAACGGGATGTGTCAGAATGTTCTGCTAAAAATGTGCACTCTGTAAAAATGGGTCTCTGTACAGTTATTTACTGTTAACTACCACTGCAGAAAACAATATCTTCCTTTTCTGATGTACCTTTAGCTCCAGAAGTGCACGACTTACTTAGACAGAAAATATAAATGATGCTTTACATACTTAAAAGTGGTGTTGAATCTAATTTTCTGATGGAGTAATCTTTGCTAGCCTCAAGCTAGTGAAGCTCCTAACTTTAAGGTCTAATCTAAACTATTAATGCACAAAGGCCTCTTTTCATCTCAGTTACACATTTGGCTTTTCAAGAACAAGAAGACAGATAGAAAATGTACACCACATTTTAGATGTGAAAAAAAAAATCATAATTATTTGGCTGTCTGGAACAGATTCTAACTGCAATAGAAGAACAAGAAGAACATTCAAGTTATGTCAGGAACTTGGAAAGTGGGAAAAGTGTATGTAGCAATATTCTGAGTTTCTAGCCTTGGCACTCTTTTTTTCCAGCCCAAGTCTTAAGCAGCATGTAAGAAATCTGATCAGGCTTTTTCTTCTGAGCATTATTTATTGGTGATTTTCATAGTCTTTAGCAACTGTTAAAGGAACAGTCTACTTAAATTTTGGTTTTACCATGCCATGAAGCATGAATATGCTTCAGAGGTTGTGGAAGAGGTCAACAAAGAATGTACGTTTATAAATAGAAAAAAAGCTCAGCATACGCACACCTGTATCTGTGTTTGTGATCTTAAATGACTTCACTTATTCACAACCTTCATTTTTCTCTTTGAAATACCAAGCCATTGTTTCCAACACAGTTCAGGAAGTATCTTGTAAAACAAAACTAAATTTATATGAAAAAAATCATAATGTATAGTGCAAATGAACGAAAACTAAGATAACTTCTGTAACAACGTGCTGCTCATCTGTCTTTGTATATGCCATGGAATATGCTAAGGTGTGATGTAATGTGATATATGTAATATATGGTGTAGTCTGAATGTGAACTTAACAGCACACAGATGAGAAAAAAAAGACTATTCATGGATTTGCCACTTGAGGTACCATAAATTTTTAAACTCAAGGCAGTAAAATGTTCTTACATCCTCCACAAATATTCCATATAATTATTTTAATTAATGGAAGTGTAAATATAAACTGTAGTCTTTTCTCTATTCTCAATCTAAATTAGTTGAGATTTGCTTCAACAGAAAAACAAATATGTTCAAGCATCAATACTAACTGATCAGGACACAAATCTATATGATGAGAAGTTGATTTATATATTCTGAAGCTAGCACAGGATACTTTTTAAGAAGCACATTTTCTAGCTTTTCTGTATGTTTAGCCCTTGGCTTGGCAAGCCAGAAGAGGCAGAGGGAAGGACTGGAAGTAGGAGAGCTATGCTCAACAGTTGCAACTGTAAAATCTGATCTGAAAAAAAAAAAATGGGAAGTTTAATATTTTCTTGGGGCACAGACACCTGGGGCACTGATGATACAGACATCATTTCCAAGATATCTTGAAAGAATCACTCAAGAAACAGGGCTTCCATCAGCCAACTGATTTATGTTTTAGCTGAAACTATTTCAAATAGTTCCTCCCTTCATATTTTAAGTATAACTTACAGCACGGGGGAGCTGTGCAAACAACTAATTTTAGGTAATCTAGGATGTGAAACACTACTATCTTCCTCTTGATTTTGCTTTTTTGTTTGTTTGTTTTTTAAATAAGCAATAGACACAATCAGTGGAAATCTAGTCCTGTAAATTCACAATCATATAGTCAATTTTTTAAATACAACACTGATGTCAGTGGTACTAATCGTGGAAGTGTCCATAGATTTAAAAGCTTGTGAAGAGTTTGTTCACTTAATTCTACACACCAGTTTTTAGACCTGTCCTGAAAGTGAACACTTTGCTCTGTATTTGTGAGCTTGGATGTACAAGAATTATCTTAGGAAGTGTGCCACTTAAATGGGAGTTCTTATCACACTGCATTGAAACCAGCTGCTGCATACTATATAACAATCTACTATATAACAATCTCATAAGATACTTGAGTAACACAGTTCATTTCAAACTGAGACTTGGTAGCCAGTTAACTCAATCCCTTCAGCTGCAGGGAAACTTATTGGAAGGAACAGGAAATCCCACCTGATCAAGACATGGCTAAGAGGCTGGTGCCAATGGTGGAATTTTGATATATATATATTTTTTTTTATCATGGGACAGTTTATTCAGCACCAGCAATTTGAAAAGGTTTTCGTGAAGCTTATCCTTCCGTTTTAGGTTGTATGGGTATGTACCTTTACTTTTTTTTGAATCTGGAATATTCTTATACCCAGATAAATGCAGAAAAATAAGAATAAAAATAAATAGATGTACAAATTTTGTATAGCTTTGTCTCAGCACTATTTAATACTTCTCTATCTATACTTCTACCTCATATCATACAGTGGTAAGTGTGCACAACACATCATTTCTGTAGACAGCCTTATCACAATATTTTTTAGCATCATTAGAGCTCAAATACTTCTCTGTGTGTTTTTCTCTCAAGACTGCTTTACAGATGTCATTAGACTCATGAAATTTAACAGCACTCTAAATACATCTGATTGATTTTTTACATTGTTAAGTACAGATTCCCATATACAGAGTGCGTTTGATTTTGAAATGCATATTTTATGGGGGGGAAAAAATAGAAGACAATGAAAAATTAAATTTGAATTTAACAGGTCACTTGAGCGGGTCAAATGATCTGATGTATGTGCAATATCTTTGATTTCTTCACTCACTGCATCCCCCCTACCAAGAAGTTAGCATAATTCACGTTACGTCTGAGAGAAGATGATCTCTCCTCCTTCACCTGTCTTCTTTTGTTCATGTGCTGAGTCAATCTGTAAGTTGAAGGTCTGGGATCTGACTTGGCTATTTTCTTAGTATTAATTCAGCAGTTTCTCTGATATATGCTGATATTTATGCTGGTATTTTTCCTGTGCTTAACATTTCAGATAATAGCAACTTTTAGGTTTATGAACAGCTTTCCCCCTATTTTAGTATAAATGGAAACAGCTTTCTTTCCTCATACCTAGAATTGCAGGCATTAATATGATGATTATTCAATATGCAGATTTAGAAAGGACACAGTCCCTAAGAAAGATGACAGCTCTGCTGTAGCCTGGCATCAAACACAGCCCTCAGAAATGAAACTAGTCAGCAGAAGCAGCAGGAGTGATTTTCCATTCTTAAAACAAGAAGGCATTTCTCCCAAAAAGGCACCTTTAACAAGGGTCAAGCTGAATGCTGGGTCTGGCCGCAGGCATTATAACAGCTTCCTCAGCAGTGATAACCTCCTAGAAAACAATTTAGCCATGGATCTCAGAGACCAGCTGCCAAAAAGTGTGTGTCTAATTTACAAAATTAGGAGTGAGGTCTTAGTGGCCTACAGAGAGAAGGCTACTGCTGCTCACAATGTCAAAATGGGAAAGGAGAGTTTTTCTGATGTGTCAGGTCATCCGGAACAAGCTGTCACAGAGCCAGGAGAGGAAGGAGAAGCAAAAAGCTGTTGAAGGTGAGAAGCAAAGGAGAAGAGGCAAGTTCAGACTCTCAGGAGAAAGAAACCACTCAACTGGATTGTCAGGGCAATTCCTCTGTGTCTTCCAATTTAAACTGCAGCAGTACAGCATACAAGTGCTGAGGATACAACACTTCTCACCTACTTCTGTTTGCCCAAGTGTTCCTAGCTCAAGGTAAGACAGATCTGACCAGAACCTGGTGAGTCATCCACAACTCGATGTCAGTGTGCAATGCACAAGTCATACATAGCTTTTTTAAGATTAGCGTAGGCCCATGTTGTTGAGCTCCTTCATTTATGTGCACAGTTCTCAACAAAATGCTCATCTTTTACTAATGCAGTAACTGTTGCTATTTTTGTTGTTGTTGTTGTTTTTGTCTCCAAACCTAGCCCAAAAACTACTAGAAATTCTTGTTTAAATACAGCTTATGTTTCATTGGTCTTTTTATTAATTGTCTTTATGGAGGAGTTTGCTTTGCCTACCCTAAGCTGGACACCAATGGCTAAGTTAGAAATGGGAGTACAAATGATACACGTGAATCAAATGCACAAAAACCAACTGAAATGTCACTTACCAAAACTAGATTATGTTAACTGATTATGTCAAAGAGGAAGATGTCCACTGCCTGGCTGATGGAGTAACTGAGGAATTTTAAACAGACTTTAAAAGAGCGTAAATGAAACATTCAGATTTGTAGTAGCTAATTCTTGTTAAGTATTTCTGGTGTGGATACTGAATGTAGAGTTGACTGACTGTCAGTTAATTATATGTCAGTAAAACAATAAAAGAAAATGAAAAAAAAAATACAGGGCAAAACTGCGGCAGTGACAAGCAGCAGTTCTGAACTCTGAAATAATCTCATAGCTAAAAATCAATTGCAGAAAGAGGAGCAGGCAACAAGTCAGGAGCTAATGAGCTGTTTAAATTCCCTGGTCTTGCAGCTTTCAAAAAGAGTGCGAGTACAATTCATGTGCTGCATGGTGGCAATTTTATCTTAAACATTATGATGGTAGCACAGAAAACACACATTCTGGTTTTGATTGGTAAAGGTTTTTTTTTTTTTTCTCTGTTTCAACACCACTAAGACTCATTTCTTGGCATGGCAAACAGAATGCATGTAAACAGTCTTGCAGAGCTACTGAGTGAATTATCTTTAGAGCAGAAAGCCACTAACATTACTAAGCTATGTTTGGATACTCAATCTATTGAGCTGTAGCCAGCTGAGAGCTGCAGTGTGCTAGAGGTGCGCACATAGAGGAGAACACTTACAGCTCAGAGCAACCTAAAGCTGGTGTAAAACCCATCACTTTCTCTAATATCCACAATTCACTGACTGGAAGGATATCTAAAGATTCTTTGATACTACCGAGGTGAAGACGTAGCATATGTTGATAGCCCTGCGATTCTGACTTAGTTCACTGACTCACAGTGAGCACTTGCTGATAGGAAGCAGAGAGATCTTAATTCCCATGCTGAAGATAATTTATGAAATTTGCAGCTTTCGTTTGACCACTTCAGAGAACAGGGAAATGCGAATGTATCTTAATTTCCATTCAGCTCTCATGATGAGCACTGCTGCCTGGACAAGATGACATGCAAGACTTCATGCAGCTGTTTCTTTGGTAATTCCCAGATGCTGCCTTGACTTTCTAAGTACTCGCATTTGAAAAGTCAATCCCTTACCTACCTGAAAAGAGAGATCAAAGAAATAAGCAAACAAACAAAAAAAGAAATGCTGGAAAAAAAAGAATAGTTTTCTGACACTACAAATTTTTATTTGTCCATCACTTTAATGAAAATGAGTTCCAGGCTGCTGTCCAGCAGATACTGATTACTGCTTTGTCTCCCTATGTATCACAAAATCCTCTAATTACTTCCATTCCTCTGATCTCAGAAAGTGTGATTTTTCTGCAAGAGCTGTTAAGTGGAAACAGTAGGCAGCGACACCCAATAAAATAAGAATAACTTAATAATATATTCACTTTTTTTCCTTTGTACTATATATATACTTCAATTTTCGAAGGCAAATCTTATCTACTAATTCCTCCTCTGCTCTGCTGTAAGAAGGTTGATACTGAAATCTCTGTTGATTATTGTAACATTTGGGCTGAAATCTTAACAGAAATAGCTTACGCAGCATGGCAGTATGCTGTTAATGAACAGTCCTCACTTTCAAACTACATAACTAGCTTTCATGTTCTTACCAAGCTTTGATGAAAGCTCAGCACACAATTTTAAGAATGATTGAAATTTTATACATATGTATCAATATAATATCATAATATATATTAGTATATATATCATAATATGTATCAATATTAGTATATATGTCCTAGAATCATAGAATCACCAAGGTTGGAAAAGACCCACATCCATCCACCAAGCAGCAATAATTCTCAGTCATAATCATAATACCACCGAGCAGCAATAATTCTCAGTCATAATCATAATATCTCATATCTATAATATAATGTTATAAATACATAATATAATTGTAATCGTAATATATGTCAATAAATTATTATGCATATTAATTGTCTTGATCTTTTCATGGAAATGGTAACCTTGAAAATATTTAATTAGTCTAAAATTTTTGTTTGGAAAGCAACCCATTTTCCAAAAAACAGAAATCCTTGATTCTCTAGTCTCAGTATGGCAAACTTGGTGATTAGATGTACATGAAAGCCCATTAAAAAAATAAAAAGCCATGGACAAACACCGACTAGAAAAACTCTGCCTTTCCTGCTTTTTCCGTCTGTGGTCTCCCACCGCACTGTAATACGACATCACATATTAAATTATATATTCCTATTTTGCAAATGTGTGAAATGGATTCAATGCTTGTCCAGCTAATATACTTTGAATTCTGATATTTCTAAAGTGCAGTATTTCAAAAATTCATTTCATAACTAAAACTCAAGATTTCACCATTCATTTTGGTTTAATGTATAAGCAAACATGAATGTGTTTTCATCAACTTTGCTTCCCCCCATCAATGGTCTAAGTCAAGGACAGATAGTTTTGAAATATGTTCCAAAACTCTTCAATATCAATTTACAGTCCATTATACATGCTTTGGAAAGGAAAATCTGCTTGCTCTAAAACCAGCTATCTCTTGATAATGTCAGAAAAGGGACAGTCACATTCTTAGCTCCAAGTCAGTCTCGTTCACAGTGTTTAATATCATACCCATTGCAGACAAATGCTAAGCCTGTTTAGAGGCTAATTTCAGAATTCCAATTTCAGAAAAGAGTTTCACCAAGTTATTTATTCAGTTTAGAAAATGAACCTGATTTAGCTTTTCAGAAAATTTACTAATCCACATTAATTAAGTGAACCAAGGATGCTATCACTGCCAGCCACAAATTCAAAACATCCTGTAACTCTCATAGCTCCCCATATAAGATTTACGTAACTGGAGTGCAAAATCATTTTCCTTTGTAATGAACAGCCTCCCCCTGAAACACTACTCTCCCAATGTTAAGATGTTGAACTATGAATATACCAATAACATGCATATTAACAACTAAATATGTTAATAATAGCACATTGAATCTTTACAGGTTGAAAGCAAATCTTTATTTACTTTCATTCTTATTAAAAAAAAAAAAAAAACAGATTATATGCAGTCAGTTGGAGCAACAACATGCCATAAATGATAGCCCATAAAGCTGCAATGATGCGAAATGTGTAAGTCTTAGCAAAGTATTGTACCCAGAGCAAGATATTTATCTCTATATTACTGCAACAGTGACATGAATTATATGAAACTACAAATGTTTGTTTGCAAACTGCTTTGGTCTGTGACAGCACTGACCTCTCCATGTCATGTTGATGAGCAGCTAAGACTGCAAGCAGCCTTTGTAAAGGTACATTGTGGTCCTTTCATTACATGTATCTTGTACAGCATTTCATTTTTATTTGTTTTCTACATAGAACCCCTACATTAACTCACTGGAAACAATCACTGCTACTCCCAAACTGAGAATCATTTGTCCAGCAAAAAGAAAGTGACAAAAGCATCTCTATTTGGTAAGAAACAAATCTGTCCTCTGGGATGGGCAATAACCTGAAACGATACAGCAGGTTCTCTTCTCCTGTGAATCATTCTCCAAGAGTGCTTCAGTAGGACAGATTACCTCTAAATGTGCAGTAAAAAAGTGGCCCCTTGATTACACTACACATAATAGCAGAGCTGAAGGTAATCCTCAGGCAGCTCTCCTTGGGCAGCTGCTCTCTTCCTTCAGCTTCACAGGAAGTAGATAAAACATGCACTGTCCCAAAGAGAACAGAAAACTCTTTACTCTCAGCACTCATGCTGATACAAAAATTAGATTGACAGTGCTGCTCTCCCCAGGAGACATGAAAATAAGCCTTCCCAGATACACTTCTGCAGCTGCCTATTGGCTATGGATGGGTTAGTTCAGCAGCTGAAAACTCAGGTGCCATATAGTAGTCATGCATGAAACAAGCTAATACAAGGGGGGAATAGCACAAACAGGGAGTTCTCTCAGAGTTTCCAGGGGCAGAGAGATGAAACAGGAGTGTTCCTTAAACTATAAAAATATCTCTATATGAAGAGTTCTAGCATGTATATATATATATATGTATATATGTGTGTATATATATAGTATATATAAAAATATAAAATATATAAATAAAATAAAATATAAAATATCTATATAGAGATATAGAGATATAGAGATAGATAGATATAGATGTGGATATAGATATACATATATATATATAGCCTATATATCTAGCCTGTCTGTGTGTGTATATGCATATGTATATATGACCTATATATACATATATCATGAATTATATATATATCACAACGTGTTAGTGATTATAAAAGTAAACTGAGGATTGCTACAGAACCTACTGAGTCAGCAAGGAAATTTGGCTGTTTGAGAGGGACTTGTGAAGGGTTAGAAATGGGCTTCTGCTGGTGTCAACCAAAGCTTTAGTACAAGCCACCAACACAGAAAGAATACAATCTACACAACCTCAATTTGTGTATTACTACTAAGAAGCATTTTGTGAACACTGGTTCCTGTGCTGTGTACTGTAACTGTACCAATGCTTTTGTATTTGAGTCATGAAACAGTGCCATATCCATCTATGAAAGGATCATTGCACACATTAAACAAACACGTTTAATCAAAAGCTATACAGTTTAAAAGTAACTGTCCAAATTATGGACTTATATTAGTGTGAAAGACATGCTAACAGTACCAGTCTATCAGAAGAATTAAAAAGGTTCAGTTTTTAAGGCTGAGATCTCAAGCTTCCCATTCCACATTCCACATCCATTTCCACATAAGAAATTGCTAGATCTAATAAAGAAGCAGATTCATCATTCATCTAAACATATTTTTATAAAAAGTATTTTTGAGAGAATGACATGGTTGGAATGAATGTTTTAATTTTAAGAAGAATAAAAAAATCAGAATTTGATTTCAGAAATTTCAGTTTGAAATTATCGGTTGTCAAGTTTTTATCAGTTTCAATCCACAGTAATAAAATTTCAAAATGAGGACATAACATGTAATTTTTAAGTGTTGAAATTAAATACTTCATCATTAAGGTTTGTTCTCCTGTTTCTTTCCCATTTGTATATATACATATATATATATATATGTATGTATGTATATATATACACACACACACACATATATATATGTATGTATGTATATACACACACACACACACACACATATATATATATATGTTTCTTGTAGGAAGCTTTAAATTTAAGGAATCCACTTTTGGGGGGGGGGGGGAAATTCTTTACAGCTGTAAAGTTCAAGCTTGCTCATAGTATTTAAAACAGATTCACAGCAGAGCTTAATAAGAATGTGATCAAGACAGCCATTGATAACATCTTCACAGCTGATGTTTTTCCCATCATTAACTTTAGCATTTTGCAGTTATTACAGACTATTTTTAAAAATAGCGCTATCAGAAATTGCTTTCCATTTTCTTGATACAAATAAATGGAAACTCATCTGAGAACTACTGTGGGCTTTTTTCAGCTTACTCTGCGCAAGTAACTGACTTAATGCTTCTTATCAACTGCAGTGAGATCATATTCCTGAGACTCCTTTTAACTTCCAGACATGATGACTCCTCTGAGACTGATTTATCATATTTGCTATATTATTCTTCACAGAAAAGATCACCAACATTTATATAAACAATGACAATTTCAAGAAAATGAGCATGCCACTGTTTAGGGCATTAAGCTGTACTTTGTGGATATGCAAGAGAATTATATTTTCAGTGATGTCAACACACTGAGCATCTCTGTGCCTTTACAAATATTGATTCACAGAAATGAAAGAAGCATTCTGAAAACAATTCACTTCAGAAAATAACACGTTTTACAGCACTTTCTTCCCATGTGGTAACCATGGTAATTTCTAGTTAAACAATACACTATCAAAAATTTTAGAAGTTTTACCTATAGATACATTTACTTTCTTAGACACTAACACTAGAAGATATTCATTGAGATATATGTGTCTTAAAATTGGAATTTAAAAAAGCACTTCTTAAAATTCATTGACTAACTCATTACAACAACCACTCAAGTGAATGAAATGTTTATTATCTCTGTTTTGGAAATATGGTATGCCTACCGATAGAAGTGTACCATATTTACCTGAGTTCATGCCACAAGAGTCTGGCTATAGCAGCCTAGCTAAATTTATCTGACCAGACACATCTTTCCAAAGATGACAAAGCTGAAATTCACACTCTTTTTTCTCTTAACTATACTTCAAATCGACAGCATGAAACAGCTGCACTGATATCACTGCATGATATCAGCCATGCCATGACTTTTCCAGCCATGACTCTTGTCAACAGTACAGATCCAGGCAGCTGCTATTACAGAATCACAGAGTTTGAAAGTAATAGAGTTCTGAGACTGCTACTGCACAGGATTTACTGTGATTGATTAAGAAAATTTTCAGAAGTTTAATTAACATACCACCGGTTATTTTGTAGAACATGCCCTGTAACAGCCTGTTTACAGTAGCTAAGTGAAAAATGTGTCTTTCCCTTCTGCTTTAATTCTTTCTCCTTGAGGCAGACAGCTTTATCAGCTAAGGCCTCCTAAAATGCAGCCACCTTATTCAGCAGCAAGTCCCTTAGGCACTCTGATAGTTGATACTGCTTTCCTTATGTGTTGTTGCATTTTCCACTTTTTTTTTTTTTTTTTTTTTTTGTAGCCCTGAGGGCTGAAAACACACCTTCTTGTTCTAAAGGGGATTTCTGAAATAGGTCACATTTCTCAGTACAGAAGTGTAAACGCTTAAAACTGGTATCTTGAACTGACATAGAAAATGAATGGTGAGAGGATACCCAAAGCATATATTAAGCTTCTTGTTATCAAAATTTTGAGACAAAGAACTGACAAATAAGCAGTTTGCTTATTTTCCACACAGTTCTCTAGCACACGCTTCCTTCTCTTAAATACAATGAAATATGCCTATGCAGCAAGTCAGCACAAAGTTTATAAGCCATGCAGAACAGCATATAAGTGTGATGAAATTGAAACAGGTCTTCATATGAGATGTGAATTACGCCCCTCAGGGCTGCGATGACAATTTACAAACAAAATATGAAGAATATAAAAAATATCCCAAAATATTAAAATCTTCCTACAGAATCAGAACAACACTTCCATTGAGCAAACGTAGAACAGTAGTGATACCTCTTTCGTCTGGAGTTTCTAGCTAACAAATTGCCTTTCTATTTCTGATTTCACTTTATTTATAGAACACTGCAATATGGAACTGGACATTAAAGGGGGTATCTTGCCTGCCAATCATGAAATTAAACTTTAGCAACTTATTATTGATAATTATACTGGTTATTAAATCTTCAGGAATCAATAGGCTGGTTTCCCAGTAGATGTAGATCTTCTAAATGAAGGAATAAGGAAATCTGAATAACAATAAGCTATTTTGTGTGGCAAACCAATCCAAAAGAATGTGTGACTCCCTTTTTTATTCCCCCCAGTTGTATAGAAATCACTTAAATAAATGGTTCCACAACATAAACTGTCAGTTATGGTCAAAATGTTCCCTGCTGAAATTTAACAACTGCTGCCAAATGTTGAATGGTCAGTCAGGCTCACTTTGAATCCCACCTGCTTTACCAGATTTATCAGCAACTAATGAATTCTGTTCACTGAAAAGGAAATAATGAATGTCTTGACTACAGTGTGGAATATGATAAATCCTGAATCTGGGGTGAATATTTTATGTTTTGTGAAAGTATTACAAGATAGATAGATAGGTGTAAAAGTTTAATCACAACTAAACTCTACTAAAGTCCACCACATTATTTTCCCACTCCACCTAGAATCAGAGAAACATAGAATGGTTTGGGTTGGAAGAGACTTTTAAGATCACTTACTTCCAACTCCACGGCTGTAGGCGGGGATACCTGCCTCTAGACCAGGTTGCTCAAAATCCCCATCCAGCCTGGCCTTGAACTCTTCCAGGGAGGTGAAATGCACAACCTTGCTGGGCAATCTATTCCAGTGTCTCACCACCCCCACACTGATGAATTTCTTCTCAATATCTAGTCTAAACCTACCCTCAAAAACAGTTCCTTCCCAGCTTTCCTGCAGGCTCCTTTCAGGTACGGGAAGGCCGCTATATGGTCTCCTCAGAGCCTTCTCTTCTGCAGGCTGAAGAGCCCCATATCCCTCAGCCTGTCCCTGTATGGGAAGTGCTCCAGCCCTCTGATCGTCTTTGTGGCCCTCCTCTGGACCTGCTCCAACCACTCCATGTGGTCATCCATAAGCCTTCTTATGCTGCGGGCCCCACAACTGGGCATAATACTTCAGACAGGTCTCACGAAAGCAGAGTAGAGGGGCAGAATCACCTCCTTCGACCTGCTGGTCACAATTCTCTTGATGCAGCCCAGGATGCAGTTGGCCTTCTGGGCTGCATGTGCACATTGCCAGCTCGTGTTGAATCTTTCATCAGCCAACACCCCTAAATCCTTCTCGGGGCTGCCCTCAAGCCATTCTCCACCCAACATGTATTTCTGCTTGGGATTGCCCTGACCAATGTACAGGACCTTGGACTTGGCCTTTTTGAACTTCACAAGGTTGGCATGGGCCCACTTGTCCACATCTCTCTGGATAGTATCCCTTCCCTCTAGCATATCAACTAGGACCACATGCACCACTCAGCTTGCTGTTGCCTGCAAACTTGCTGAGGGTTCATTCAATCCCACTGTCCATGTCTCCTACAAAGATGTTAAATAACCAGTTCCAGTACAGGTTCCTGAGGAACACCACTCATCACTGGTCTCCACTTGGACAATGAGCTCTTGAATGCAACTCTCTGAGTGCAACCATTCCTTGCCCACTGAATGGTCCATCCGTCAAATCGATTCTTCTCCAATTTTCTCCTCCTCAAAGGAAGAGGAAATATAATGAAATAAAAGGCTCATGGGTTGTGATAAAAACAATTCAATTAAAAAAATAGGAAAAGAGAGAGAAAAACAAGAAAAATCAACGGGAGTGAGAACATTCCCGCTTGCCATTAGTAACTGATGTTCAGCCATGCCTTGAGAAGCAGGGCCTCATTACTTTTGTTCAGAAGAACAGGTGCTTTAATAACAAAAGCCCACCCTTCTCCTTCCCATTCCTCAGATTTTATTGCTAGGTGTGATATCACATGGTATGGAATATTGCTTTGGTCAGTTTAGACCAGCTGCCCTGGCTGTCCCCTCCCCACTTCTCACCCATCCTCATCCTATTGGCCTGAGGGGTGGCTGGAGTGAGCCCTGATGCTGCGCCAGCACCACTACACAACAGAGAAGACATGCGTGTGACAACAACACTGTTCTAGCTACAGTTTCAGAGCATAGCATCATATGGGGAAAGTGAACTTATCACATCCAGATCCAGTGCAGTAACACAGAATGTAAATGCGTAATGTGTGCTGACCAAGGAACGACTGGATGTTGTGTTGAGGGACATGGTTTAGTGGAAGCTGTTGGTGATAGGTGAACAGTTGGACTGGATGATCTTTTAGGTCTTTTCTAAATTTGATGATTCTATGATTCTATGATTCTATAACCAGAGCATGATTTACTCTAATTATGAAAGAAAATTTATCATATTCTTTATTTTTTTCCCTTTATAGTGCCTGTTGTGGATATGGTGTTTAGTGACACGCTCAACATGGTATACTCTCATGATCTTCTACTGCAGTTTCATTTTATGGCTATTTACCTACATTCAAGTAGGTAAAAAATTGTTAACAAGATGATGTTTTTCTCTCCTCAACTTCTAAGGATTTTTATTCACCATTACCAGGAACAAGATAATCACCTGCCATTTGCACATAAATTAGTAATTAGTAAACCTGTGATTATCAAGATTATATATGTAGAGAAACCTTAGTCTTCTTCCAGCAGACTTACTTTTTTCCTCAATATACCAACTTCACATTTTACTAAAAGATAAATAAAACAAGGGCACAATGAAATATCAGAATTACATGATCTAGAGACGAAGCTTGCTCAAAATAACAGAGCATTTAGAGCATTTTGGAAATTAAAATAACTAAACCAATGATGATAGAAGAATTAAGTCTTGTAATGGCAGTTCTACTGCATTATCCACATGGAATTTGTTTTCTGTGTGCTTAGAGATGTAATTACAGTGGTTGTGAAAGACTTTACATCAAGCCTCTAAACCCAGACATGTCTTGATTTAGACCTACAAAATTATTTCAAGAATATCTAGATTAAAGGTATCTTCACTGAATTTTCTAGGATTGAATAAGAAACTCAAGTATGAATTTATATAAATGTCTCGGTACAGAACACCTAGCAATTTGCAGGCAAGATGTAAGGAATATTTTCTCCTTTAAGCTTCCCATGCTCTACTCAGCCATCACTTTGATTATTTTCTTCCTCTATGGACATACTGGATTTCACCTGAAGGATAGAATTTGATTCCACAAGTTATTAATATTTCTGTGGAGATGCAAGTATGTAATTCTGAATATTATTCATTTTCCTGCAGCAGAAAAATGGTTGTCATGGAAATATGGGCATCAGAGGAGATAACCCGATATTTTCCTTTACATCAACTTTCCAGAAGGGAAATATGGACATAAAGAAAAGATTTATTTATTATGCGACCTAGTGAGGAAGAACCACACTCTTTTTCCAGATTTATTCAAACAAACAAAAACAACCTTTTAGAGCTTTATTCTTATACAGTGTGCTATCAAACTGAACATTGAAAAACCTTTCAAAGAATTGGATTATAAAACATTCAGACTCTACTCCACTCAGTATTTTCTGATTTACAGTCATTCTGATATTTGCATTAGAAACTGCTTTTATTTGGCTACTGACTTCATAATTAGGATGCTATTAATCTTGAAATAATAATGCCATCCTTCAATGTGAAAACAAGTGTTACTCTTTTCTTCTAGAATTATATCCTAAAAGCCAAGTCAGTACCTAGCTTGATTTGGTGTTTACTGCCCCCTCCTAAACAAGAACAAGGAAAACTACAAAAATAATCTGTGGCTGCATGGTCTTGTTAAAGAATGGAGAAATAACTATTTATATGAAAAACCTGCAATGGGGTGTAAATATGAAGAACAGTTCCCAGGATAAGATCCTAAAAAGTCAAGTCACAGTCACCTTATTTCTTTCTCTCATAGGAAGTGAATTCTTGAATGAAAAATAATGCTTACTGACTGAGGACATTCTCTAACTTCATTGTCAAACAAGGCAATGTAAAATCAATAAAAATGTGGGCATATATAGAGAGGGAACTCCTAGAAGGAGTCCAGCAGAGGGCTACAAATATGATAAAGAGCCTGGAGCATATCCTGTGTGAGGAAAGGCTGAGTAACCTGGATCTGTTCAGCCTGGAGAAAAGAACACTGAGGTGATATCTCATTAATATTTATGAATATCCTTTATAGATGTTTATATATAAGGGGGGTGGGAGGCAAATGGATGGGGCCAGTCTCTTCTTGGTGGTATGTAGTGATAGGACAAGGAGTACTGACCTAAAACTTGAACACAGGAAGTTCCATACAAACATGCTGAAGAACTACTTTACAGTAAGGGTGACAGAGCACTGAAACAGGCTGCCCAGGGAGGTTGTGGTGTCTCCTTCTATGGAGATATTCAAGACCTGTCTGGATGCCTACCTGTGCAACCTATTGTAGGCAACCTGCTTTAGCAGGGGAGTTGGACTCAATAATTTCTTGAGGTCCCTTCCAACAGCTGCAGTTCTGTGATTCTGAGATATAAGTAATAAAATTTTGGTCAGTGCCTAATCCTTTTCATTTAGGATCAAGGTAGGCGAAGCACTGGAGGATAAAACTGATAAGTTGAAAGCTGTATTTATTTCTAAGTACATCTTCATTACTGACTGAGAGATAACAAACCTGCAAAAGTAGACATGCAATATCTGGGATCACACAACCAGCCATCATTACTCAATTACTTCTCCTTGAGTAAGGAAATTTAAAAAAAAATTAAAAAAAAAAAATTAAAAAAAAAAAAAGATTTGTGTTTTTTTTCTTTCATTTACTCCCCATAAGGAACTGTAAAAATATTTTCATGAGTATTAGAAGACAAAGGATTGAAGAAACATTTCCTAGGATTATTTACTGGTCATCCAAATCAATGAAATCAGAACAAGAACATGTCTGTTACATCATTATGTCATCTTTGTCCAAATGCAGTTTTAGATTGGATGCAACAATCCTTAGCTTGAAATATTTGTCTTCCGTTTCTTTTTTCACTAATTGTTTAAGTTGTATTTTTGTAAGTACATTTTCTAAGAACTGTGCAGTAATAAGAGAAATCCTAAGCAATTTGTTTTCATTTGAACCACCACAGATATCACTACCTTTTGAAGTGTTCTGTGATGTTCTAGCAGACAGGATTTAAATCAGTCTAATGAAATGCGACCTCCCTTTCCAAGCAACATAACAGAGGCTGCAGTAAGCTAACAAGGATGTCAATAGCTTTTGAGGAAAATAGCACTTGAAATTGAAAAATAGGTCTTGTCTGGCTTACACTGAAAATACAGCATCTTTGTTTAGACACAAAGGAGAAACACAGTAAAAAATACTGTGAGAGTGGTTATTTTTTCAACCTGAAAAATTTAAACAATGTATTTTCAAACATTTTTTGCATTTCGACTACAGAGATGAGCAAATTGAACAAAAATAATTTATGTTTATTTTTTATATTTATACTTATTTATTTGTTGTTGGAATATATTTTCTAGAAAACAGTAATTGATTTTAATTTCCTAAATTACCTATCTTCGTGTCATCACTAACTGTAACAAAATATGCAATTCAGTGCTATTTAACCATCCACTTTAATAAATATGGAAAAGTCCCCATCAACTTCACTTTAAGTAAAATTTTACTTTAAGTCTCTATGTGTGAGATTGTACTATTGAGGCTGAGCACACTGCTATAAACACAAAAGAAAACTATATTTAGATCCTGTCCTTCACAAAAGACCTGCTTGCAGGAATAGAGCTCTGGAAAAGCTGCCTCCTTTTAACAAAAGAGCAATAAGGTAACAACACCAGAAGGACACATTTCTAGAATATTTTCTTCCCTAGCCAGATTCAAACCAATGACAAAGTTCTGATTAACATTAAATGAAAACCAGAGCTGCAGTCCATATGGACAGACATGGACCCAGAAGAAGCCTTGCAAATCTCAGTCTGATGTACTCTTGGTCTCTTCTGAAGCATATGAAGTCAGAAAGTGAGATTCCTAGGAACTATAATTTTAGAACATCTGAGTTCATAGCATACACAACCAGAATACTGAATTATTCAACACTACTAAGCATGTATCAACATAATAACCTGATTCAAAATTCTGAATTACACTAGATGGTGCAGTCATTCAGCATTACTCTCAGTGACAAATTCATTGCTTAGAGACCACGGATTTACAGAATTTAGGAAGATGAGTTAGCAAAGATTTACAGTCACTCTTATAATCTTTATGTTGATGTTTTATTACTAAAAATTTTGATGGGAAGCGCTTATGGAAAATGCAAAACTAGCCTAAGTACATTTCCTAGGGAAAAACAAGCAAACAAAAACATGAAAACAACCAACAACCTACATATTGCTAAGGAATAAACAATATTCTAAATCCCAAATTTAAATGAGATCATGCCTGTGCATATTAGAACTACAGTGGTATATCATGAAATAAAATTATGGGACAACATGAGTTATTTTATTTCCTAATTTTATCTTTCTAAATGCTGATTGTTTCCCTAAATCACCATGTTTGGTACCAAACCTCAGGAGCTCTGAGCATGTTTATTGCTTCCATGTTGCTGAGAAAAACTGGGAGAACCACACTTTTTTAAGAGATATTTTAGTCCTTATGAATGAAAATTAAGCGCCATCCTCCAAAATGAATGGTTGCTCACAACCAGGGTAATTCCTTAATGCCCTCTCACATGGGATGCACAATTTAGCTTGCTTTAATCTTTAGTTCCATTTTTTTTATTAGCTCAGCATTTCAAAGTGGACAGGCAGTACTGCTCAAATGTAATTCTTGTCAATCATCTCTGTCTCCCTCAACTGGAAATGTATGCTGTTTGGTATCTAAAACAGCTCATTTTATCTTTGGATGAAAATCTAAAAACAAACAAACAAACAAACAAACAAACAAACAGCAACAACAAAAACCCACAAGCAAAGAGTTATGGTCAGTCTAAAAGTGACTGTAAGAATGCCTTCATTAGATCTTTGGGATCTTTGTAAAGCCTGTTAATGCAGTAAACTCGTCACCAATTTAAAACTCTTCAGGTTCAAAATGCCATTTACAGAAGGGTCAGGATCCCACCTCTCATGGAATGTAATTAGAAAAATTTATGCACTAATGTGACCTTCTGCTACTGTCCCCTGGTAGTATGATTACCATGACCAATGATAAGTCAAACAGTCGTCATATGCAAGTGAGCTATTAATGCAGCACATCCCTATTAATCCTTCTCTCTCTGTGTTTCTGGCACCAGGGTATGGTAACAGCCATTAACAGTCAGATCTCCTACTGCCAATGATAAGCCCATCAGCAATCCCAGGTGCTGGGTCACCTGGCTGTGGTGATACCCATCATGGATGACATGTAAGCATGTAAGACATCTTTGAAATCAAGCAGCATGAAGTCCTACATGGCTTTTATGCTGGATCTGCTACTGCATGGCAAAGCCTATCAAACTTCTTTGAATTACTGACTTGTTCTGTTAGGTGAGGTTAAGTACCATGCAGTGCCAGTTGACAGGCTACAAGAGCTGGGCTTGCTCAGACCGGAGAAGAGAAGACTGCTGGGTGACCTTATTGCAGCTTTCTAGTACCTAAAGAAAGCCTACAGACAGGAGGAGAGTCAACTCTTTACAAGAGTAGATAATGGCAGGACAAGGGGAAGTGGTTTTAAATTGTAGGAGGGAAGATTTAGGTTGGATATCAGGGGGAAGATCTTCACCAGGAGGGTGGTGAGGTGCTGGAACAGGCTGCCCAGAAAGGTTGTGGATGCCCCCACCCCTGGAGGTGTTCAAGGCCAGGTTGGATGGGGCGCTGGGTAGCCTGGTCTAATATTAGATATGCAGACTGGCAGCCCTGCATGTGTCAGGGGGTTGGAGCTTGATGATCCTTGAGGTCCCTTCCAACCCAAGCCATTCTATTATTCTATGATTCTATGATACCAAGTGTGATAATTGTATTGTGCTCAGATTATTAAGGATTCAGTCTGATCTGCAGAAAGTTCAGGTGACTGAAAACTCGATTTAACCAAGAATTCTAGATAATAAGAAAACTATGCTACTATTAGAAATTCTTTGTAACAAAAAGTTGCACTAACAACTGCTAGAAATTGTAGACAAGAACAATCATCTATATTGATTGTATAATTTTTTTGTGTTATAACAATGGTCTGATTACATCCAAAACCATGTGACCAGTCCTCATTCTGTCAAGGATCTCCAAAACAACCTGTCTATTTTGACGGCATTGGGTGAGAGATACTTTGGTAAAAAAAAAATGACACCAGGTTCCTGCTGACTTGCATATGTCACAGATTATTTTGAAAGCCAAGCTATCACGTACAAAGTAAAATTTCTAATCTTCATGATGTTTTTTCATGACTGTTGGCTCATGAAGTTGATTGATCATTAAATTAGATTTCTCCCATTTTTTTGTCATTTCTAACTAAACGGATTTCAGTTAACAATGAAGCTTCTTATTACTATTCCCTAAGGATGTGACTAAGCAGTTGTACTATTAAATTTCATCTCAGAACTTACTGACTACTCCTCAAGGTGACCCAGTTTTTCAACCCTCTTTTTGATGATGCTGACTAACTTAGTTTCATCAGTAAGTCTGATTGGCACTCTCCTGCAAAAGATTGTAATTAAAGTATTATACACTATAGCTCCAAATACTGATCCTTGAACAACTCTACCTGTAACTTTACTCCAATCTGACAGGTTCCTTTTAAAATTAGTCCAATCTAATTTCCTCTTTAACCACTTTAAAGTCTTTGTAGAAATCACTATTTTAATTAATACTTTCCAATATGGCACTGCAGAAATATTTTCAAAGGTCAATTATGTCAGACGTCCTGCACATTTTTATCCCAGAAGTATCTTTATGAATAAATGTTTTGGTTTATTTCCAAATGTGTTACCTATGGTTAGTCCTTAAGGAGATTTATTTTTCATAATTCATTGTTCATTATTCTATGCCCATATTTTCTGTCCTTAAAAGGTTTAAACTCACAATAAAACTTAGAACAGAATAATGTTTTTGTTGTTCTTTTTATTTGTAGCCCCTGTAATGTATAGTAGACATCTAATTTTATTTAATGAAATCTATAAAAATTCCTGGAAACTCTGAATTTCTTAAGGAACAGAAAAGTGCTGGAGAAGTTTTCAGATCCTTCTATATGCTATTCTCTTGAAATACTACCACTTACAATGAAACTTGATACAAAACTGGTGAAACATAGGAGGCTTCTGTAGCCAAGAGGAAAGACTGGGTAACCTGATTTGAAAACATTCAACTGAGTTTTACTTCAACACTTGAAGTAACGATTTTCATATTTTAGTATTTCCCGCTACCATTGAGGCCTCAGCTTGAGCGCTGTGTTCAATTTTGTGCCCCCCGCTACAAGAAAGACATCGCAACAAAGCCGTTGAAGGATCTGGAGTACAAGTCTTACAGGGAGCATATGAGGGAGCTGTTAAGTCTGGAGAAGAGGAAGCAGACAGGAGACCTTACAGCTCTCCACAACTGCCTGAAAGGAGGTTGCTGGGGGTTGTCCACTTCTCTCAGGTAAAAGGGATAGTACAAGAGGGAATGGCCTCAAGTTACACCAGGGGAGGTTCAGGTTGGATGTTAGGAAAAAATTCTCTGAGAGAGTGGTCAGGAATTGAAACAGGCTGCCCAGGAAAGTGGTGGAATTATTGTTCCTGGAGATGTTAAAGAAAAGGGTAGATGTATTACTTAGGGACATAGTTTAGAAGGCAGTATTGGTGGTAGGTGGACGTTTGCACAAGATCTTGTGGGTCTTTTCCAACCTTAAGGATTCTATGATTCTATGATTGAAAACAAAGTTCCAATTGGTTCTAGGGCTTTCTCCAGATTCCTAGCCTGATTCCTCCCCTTACTGTTTTTATTGGAGAAGTAGAAAAACATTGAGCTTTCTGTTTTACTGGTTTTGCAAAGCCAAGCACAGCTTTCAGCAATTCTTACTTCATTGCTCACCTTCTTAATATCTAAGATTAAGAAGAGAGCTAAGAAAGCTTAGAAAATCTTTTCCCATTCCTACTAATCCAAACTTTGCCTTCTGATAATGCCTAACATTGCTGCAGGAAGTACTGAAAGCTTTCAGAATTTTGGTACAAATTCAAGCTATTTTCCATCTCTGATCTATCTACTTTCCAATGTATTTTAAATCATTAAATTAATTTGACTACACAAAGCGAACTCTTAATTTTTGTGAGTTTGTTATTTTATAGTAGATACAGTAGCTGCTCTTCATTATACTGAATCAGTCTCCAGTTATGACAATTAGAATACTTTCTGTGGCCAATTCCTGAAGATCATCCTTATTATTTATCAATGTCAAATCTGAAAAAACATCATCCTTTGTCTGTTAAATTAATTTGAAGAAATCTATTGACTGTTGTAACATCTGGAAGTATACAGAGACACCTGTCAGTAGATTCATTTTCTGAACATCAATTCAGAAGTTGAATTTTCCCATCATTATAATTTAATTAGAAAAAAAAAATACAAATAATAGTATCATTACAGAGATTTTATCAATATACAAATTGAACCAACTCTCAACACTTTACTTTGAGTAAAGAGTCTTTCTTACCATACACTTCTTGAAGTAATTTTGTTAGGGGGAAAAAAAAAAAAAAAGAAAGAAAAAATCCCCACAATTTTGTTCTACACTATTCGTGAATCTTTTTTTTTTTGCAATTTAGTGCACCATAAACACCACATCTCTCATTTCAGTAATAAAGCTATGGTCTCACCAAAACTATTATTCTGACATACATTTCTTTTAGTTCTTTTATAACCATGTTCAAAAGATTGCATACAACTCTTTCATTAACTCCACCAGAGACATGCTGCTATTAATAGCATGACTCCCTTTGTCCTTCATCTCCTCCTTCCTGCATGCTTTCATCCTTTTTAAAGTCTTTATTCAGCATAGTTTCCAAACAATCTCATTACATTTATCCTTTTCCAGGAGCTTCCTTTGTTTTGATTAACTCTCATCTTGCTGATTTTCTGTGATTTTTACCACAGTTGACTACCTAAAGAATCAAATTCCATTTTCCTGGCAATTGCTTTGGTATCTCCTTCAGCAATCTGGAAGGTCTGCTTCAGAACATAAACATCTTCTCATAAGAGTTATCAGATTCAAAATATATGGGAAATAGCACACAGACACAAAATACTAATTTTATCCTCTGTTATGGAGAATTTATAAACAACTGTCCAGTTGTTCTTTTTTGTTTTGTTTTGGGTTTTTGTTTTTTGTTTTTTTGTGGGATTTTTTTTTTTTTTTTTTTTTTTTTTGTGAGTAGAAATGATGCCACGAGTAGCACTTGCCTCTCCCCATGCAGCCTCCCAGCAGACAAGCTTCGCCCCAGACTCTGCCTGAAGTGTCGTTGGGCAGTGGTCTGGGGAGATCATGGGGGCAGGTCACGGGAAGAATAAAGATATCAGGCAGAAGGAATGGGAACTAAGACCAACTCTTTACATATAAAAGGGTTGTAGAGACTTCAGCAAATCAGTGTCAGAGATTTGACATTGCCCCCAATTATAAAAGCACATAAAAAGCAATTTGTTTATTAGGATAACACTGTCAGCTGTCATGCAGTCTCTTGTCAGAGCAACAACAGGAACTTGTTAACTGCTGCTAGCTGGAAATTCATTGCAAACCATTCATTGCCTCTTGTTTCTTGGAAAAAAAAAAAAAATGCTTCTCACCTGGTCAGCAGGAGGAAATAATGTGCTCTGCATCACTTACACAGCAGACAGAATAAAAATTCACACCAGAGACAGTGCATGTATAGGCACAATATTTATGACTCCCAGCTAGCAAAATCAAAATACATTTTGTTCATGTGAAATGTGTTTCAAAGAAGTACATACATGGACCCAGATAGTTGCAACCTTGGTGGGTCCCAGCATTGTCCCAACATTGTGGCATTTGCCTTGGGGTTCATCAGGTGGGTAGCCAGCATTTTCAGCATGTTCAGTAGACCCCATCTGTGCTCCTAGTCCTTCCCAGCACTCAGTCCAGTGCCTTCAGCCATGGTCCGCAGCCTAGGGAGGGTAGGTGGCACAGTTGTTTGTACAGCCATTGATGGTAGAGCTGTCAGCCCAGCTGCTGTCACCATGGGCAGCACAGCACAGGTCACTGGCCAACTGAGAAGGAAACCTAAAGGTGGAGGTGAGCTTAGTTCCTGCCAGGAACTGATGGTGTTATGGCAGGGCATCTGCACACTCACACTCAACAAGGACTGCAGGAGGCCATGTCAGTACAGATGGCAAAGAGTGGCCTTTGACACTTACAGGCCAAAAGCCTGTAACTTCCATCAATGGATGGAACGGTCCTCACCCACCTACAGCTTCAGCGTAAGTATAGTGTCCTCCTGGTCACTGTCAGAGACAAATGGAAAAACTACCAGGTCTAGCTAAACCTGAAATTGATATATGCAGGAAAGAGAAAAGTCATTGTACTATTGTAGGAGTCTCCTTCTTGTGGGGGTTGCAGAAACCATTCTGATAACCACACACAATGTCTAGAAAGGTATCTTACTTACTAGTAACTGATCTAATGTCCTCATGAATTACTTGAAAGATGGAATGGAGTGTATTGCCATCCAGCTTATGGAATGCACAAAACTGAGGATAGCAGTGAGTAGGACTGCCATTCCAGAACTTGGGAAGGCTGTAGAAATGGATTCAGATGAAACTCGTTGGATACCCTGAAGAAGTTACCTGACCAAAACAGATATGGGTGTTTTGCTCTTTTTGTTGACAGGAACATTGCATAAAAGTTCCTGACTCCAAATGACAGTGCAGATCTGTATCAAGAGGAGACTTCTTTGGAATAGTGAATCTACTTCTGCATTTCACTTGCCAGTGGTTTCAGTTTATGCTTAATCCCAAATGTGCTTCTTGCACATCATTTTAATAGCTTGTACTGAAAGTATTTAAAGCTTCATCAGATCTTAACACATGAAAAATGCTACATACTACTTACACGGTACTACAACTAGTATTTAAATGTTCATCCCCTCAGGATAGCTTTATCTATACATCATTCCGAGTAGCCTTGAAGTTTTCAGCAGAAATCTGTGAGTCATAAATGCATTTGTCAATGGTTAGAGTCATAAATGGAGAATCACACATGTTACTCTACCCTTAAGTATATATATATTTATGTAATTTGCTCTGAAAGCAATGCCAGCATTTATTTCCATAGTGAATACAATGGTTAGAAAGAGCACGATAATAATGCTTCATAGAGGAAATTTTCAGCTATAAAATGTTCTTTTTCAACACAGCCACCATCATTAGCTCTGCATTTTCACCAGCAACGAACAACAGTCTACATGCTGTGCTCGTAAAAATCTGCATCAGTGGAGGTGACCATTGTCACTGTCACTGCTACTGAAATCCACCACTCACTACATCACTGTGGTCACATCCACTGATTTTCCTCATGGAGGAATTCAGTGACACACCTTTGCTTCATACACGCTTCCACATCAGACACCATTCTGTCAGACTGCCCCACTGCTGCCGTCTGTAACATGGCAACAAAGTGTAATAGGGTATTGGTGGGAGGTTCAGCCCCCACTGCTGTAACACCAACATCTGCTTCTGATGTCGTGGGCCAATATCATAAAACAGGACATGCTATTTTTGGAGCAACCTTCATATTTTCTATGGCTGCACAGCTGATGCAGTTACTTTGTCATCTTTTTTATTGTCACCTCCAAAAGTGGTGACTGAATACATTTTATTAGGTAGAAAAGAATTCTAAATCCAAGTGTGTGTGATGGCTGCCTCAAAAGTAAAAAACAAACAAACAAAAAAAAAGCAAGAGAAAAAAATCCTTTCATTCTTAAGACATTCAAAACAGAAGCTGAAAACTGTACCTAGTACTTAAGTGTCTGTTATAATGGTTGCAATCATCATATGTCTCCATTTGCTTCCCACTATGTATAATTAGACATAATTGCACTTACATACATTTGTGATTGAATTGCCAAATGAAAACATTTGCTGTTTGATTATCATCTGTGTTGTTGCACATAACACCTGAAATACTGCACTTCATCTGAACATTTTAAAATAAACAGCTTAACAAATACTTAAAAATATCAAAACTCAAGAGCTATGTTCTATGTTTTATCATTAAAATAAGGTTTTACATTCGAATTTTACATTACTGTTTTTTCCATTATGCCATTTAAGTGCTCAGTAGTGTCCTATGTATGCATATTTTAATTGACTGAAGAAACATACAGTTTCCCTTGCTTATCTCATATTTACAGAACTCAAGCATACAAAATATTATGTTCATTAAACATGTGACACAGTAGTTTCTAGTAAGTGAAGTTATGAGATGGACAAGCTTTTGCAAAGTATTACATATCAATCCTCCTGTTTTAAGCACGGAAGAAATAAAAATATACTTAAATGTTGTATCTAAAACCACACAAATAGTACAAATCAACCATTCATGCTGAGTTTACAGAAAAGGGGTGTTTTTTACAGATTGCATGCTAATTCTGCCCTATAAGAAGTCATCAAATATATCTACAACAGAGTAGTAAATAGAGGTACCGAGCACAAACTGGAACACGGGAGGTTTTCTCTAAACATTGTGAAGCACTTTATTGTACAAGTGATAGACCACTGCAACAGGTAACCCGGATTGATTGGTCAGTCCTCCTCTTTGGAGATGCTCAAAAGCCAAATGTCCTCCAGATGGTGGACCGGATGAACTGCAGATTTCCCTTCCGACCTCAACCATTGTGTGACTCTTTAGTTCTGTGAACAGAGGCCAAGCCATAAAAATAAGCTAGGAAAGATAGCTCTGCTAAACAGCTTTAAAGCACCTTGCAAGATAGTACATCCAACAACACATTATATAATTTTTACTAAATTATTTTCATGGAATTGTAGTATGATAGAATCATTAGGGTTGGAAGAGGCCTCTAAAATCACCTAGTCCGACCATTTCAATGGCAATAATTGCCAAGCCAGGGCTTCATAGTGTAATTCACTAAATTGCCTTACAAATCTTTATTTCCCCATCCAAAAGATGAGGAGCATGAACTAGCACTTCTCTACCTACATTTGCCTCTGTCCACAAGAGAAAGAAGAATGCCAGCTACACTTTGTGAAGTTTCAGTGACAAGAATCCCACAGACCTTTCTATGTGTGAAAAAGTAGAAACATGGATTGAAATAGTTATTGTGCAGGTCCACCAATGTGACTCATGCCACAGTTCCAAGTTTGGGCCCAATGAACACTGGGATGTACTTCTTAAAGCACCCAATTCCACTTACTGGACTGAAGATCTTTGATATGGTTAAATCATAAAAACCTAAACCAAATATTTATTTTTAAAATCCATTTAATTGGATTCTAATAGCATTATAATTTTGTAATTCAGTGTAAATATATAGTCTTAAATTTTAACAAGGCAGCAGCCAGCTCTTTCCTATTAAAATGTTCTCGTTATAACAGGACCTTTAAAATCTACATACATTTATATACATACAGATACACAATTTTTATACAGATATATATATACAAACCAGGATTATCTGACTCCAAGGTTACTACAGAGTTCAATATTTGTAAGCATGAGACTTCAAAAAGTCTTCACTCTTAATCCCGCAATACTAAAGGCCCCCCTAATCTCTTTTATTGCATTTTACTGCACCTTTATATTGTAATGTCATTTCTATAATTTCATCACAGTGATCCAACTCCAGAGTGTGCAAATTTCTTCTTCTTTTCTTCACTGAAATTACTGTCCACTCCTTGCTGTCTTCTTCCTGCCTTAGATTCTCATTGCTTATCAACTTTCCCCTGAGAGCTTCTCCCTTCCTTGTATTTTCACATCGATGTTGCTTGGCTTTAACTTATCTCCTGATGGTATTTGGTTTTCCCTCTATTTGTGGAATTTTTGAGGAAAAGGAACTTGTGAGGCTGAAATAGATAAACAGACCATTACAAGTGGCCACTTCAGAAACTAGTCATTTTCTCAACAGAAAACAGCAGCCTACGTAAGCATCATTTTCATCATCCTGTTATGCAAAACGCAGCAGAGAGAATAAAATGGCTTTTCTTCCTGACTCAGTAGTAAGGAGTGAAATAAGGAGTGAAACAGAACAGTTTGTATGAGAGAAGAAGGTGGGAAGAAATTAATTTAGAGAAAGAATGATGAAAATCCTTTTCCTAACATATCGTTGTTGAAAATTGACTCCTTGAAAACATGCCATAGTAGCTCTTGTTTGAATAAATAGCATAGAGAAACATTCAGGATAGTCACGTGCTCTCGGGTGATAAAAATCACTCTTATTAGCCTTATTAAACCAAACCTTTTCCAACATAAGTTGGGTAATAAGCTAGAAGGGAAAAAGGAATGTAACTCCAGTCAACTGAATTCATAAGCAACATGGGTACCAAAATCTGTACAGAATTTGGGTAGTACACCTCCCATCTTCAAGGGATCAGTATACCTTTATATACCAGAATACCTTTTGCATATGGGAAGTAGTCCTGAAGTTTCTGGATGTAGCACCACATACCGGTAGGCCTCATACTGAATGGTAAGTGAAAAAAAAAACACCTTTCCATAGTTAAATTAAAAACTGCAGTACGTCTGAAGTAAAATGGTTAATGAAGCAGTAGGATAACATACCCACTCCCCCTCACTAGTATTAATAAATTTGAGACCTCTACAGCCTATTTCATATGAAGAGACACTGATCATAACTTGTCATCTTGTGAATGCTGTAATATAAGCTGCAGATTCATTATACTTTTATGGAAATTTATATCAGCCTGGAGTGCAGACCTTCTTCATAATATGTATGAAAATGCAAAGAGATTTTGATTATTACTAGATTTTGGCGACACAGGGGCACAAAACTTAGTAATAAGAAGACTCTGAGCTATTACTGGGTTTCTTTAACAAGATCAGGCCAGAGAACTCTTTAAACATAGATTTTTCTAAAGTAAGGAAAGTAGGACAAATTACCATCTCATTAGATACATTTACATCACATGCTTTATGTCATGCCCTTTAAATCCTGCAAGTTCTATGTCAGTGAATTCTGTTAAATACCCCTTCAGCATATACAGACTCTTCAGCCATCAGTTTAGCTTCTACATATCCATAGGATCATAAAGTGTAATCACTGCTATCTATCTATCAGGAGTACTGGAATTAGCAATAAACCCCTGTCATCATTCAAACCTCCCTGGATGTAGCAGCAATTTACTTCCCAATCCCATGGGAAGGTGATACAGTAAGAACCTGGAAATTAAAAAGTCTGTGAGATAAGAGAGGCCAAACTGAAAACAAAGTACAAATTAGCTCAACTTTTTGATGATCCTAGCTTTTAGTAACAATAATCTGGTTATTGTGACCTAAAGTAGGAAAACAGTGCAAGTTGGAAGCCCTCTATAAGGCCTCTGTGAGAAGCATTAATATGAACTTACTGCTCTTCTATTCTAATGCTATTAGTATCCAATTAAATGGATTTTAAAAAATAAATATTGGGTTTAGGTTTTTATGATTTAACCATATCAAAGATCTTCAGTCCAGTAGGTGGAATTGGGTGCTTTAAGAAGTACATCCAGTAATGGGATGTACTTGGGCCCAAACTTGGAACTGTGGCATGAGTCACATTGGTGGACCTGCACAATAACTATTTCAATCCAAAGAATCGAAGGTCTCAGCCAGAGAACAGCCTGTTTGGTTTACACCTTTTTTTCACAAAATTTGAGAAGAAAATTTTGTATTGTTGACATTAGAATAGAAGAGTTATAAGCTTCTGAGATTTCCTGCATTTTAAAATGTCTCCTTAGCATTACATTTATTAAACTTTTCCATTTTATTCAGACAGGTAATGCAATCAGCCAGTATGGGTGGACTCCTGTACGTCTCAAAGCACTAGGTGCTATCTTAAATTGCTACATTCCTTCAGTTTTCTGTGGGAAATGAGGACGTTTGTGCCTCCACGACCACCTCATACACAACAGCAAGTCAAAAATACATGTCTGATAAACTATGAATCAGCTGGAGAGTTCACAACAGCACATTGGATTGGAGCTAGAATCACCATCCTTAATATTATTATTGCAGAAATCTCTGAACAAAAGCTAGATAAAATATTTCATAGGAATAATCCTCTCACAAAGTAGCATACCAATTCCAATGGAGCTTCAGAGAGAAACCATTGCCTGTAATACCTGACCTGGCCTCCTGCTTCACCAGGGCTTCTTTTCTGTAAGCTGCTCTTGCACCACCAGTATTTTAAGAAATTTCTAGTAAAGAGTTCATGTTTCTGATCTCCTGCTCCACTTCATACAAATGAACCTTACTTCTTCTTATTTTACTTCAAGACTTCTTTTGAACTACTCCAGGAAATAGAAGATTAATTCTTTTTAGGCAGCTCTCACTAGTAAGTCTTTTCCTGTACTAAGGTTGGAAGAAAAAAACTCAAGCAATTCATTTTTAGTCTTTCTCATCGTGATCTCGTTTTCCATTACAGTTTCATTTTCCATCTGAAAATTTTATCAACAAAACTTCCACCAACTGCACTGTATAGAAAGTACAAACATATTTGGAGATAGATTAATGAAAACCTCCATTCAGGGTAATTGGAGTTAAATAATGGATGAAGTTTTAATACATATATGAAAAAGGATAGTGGGTGATACAAGAGAGCTTTAGAATGCTTCTGTAAAGATAGCGATGTGCTTTGATTAGGTGTGGTAGATAGTGAAAAGAAAAATTAAAGTCAAGAAAAGTAGAAGGAACTTTATAGTTTTTAACAGATGAGTACTCAAAAACTGGCATAAAAATGAATCTAAAATGATGAAGTCTTATAAAGAAATATTGGGAGCTTTTCTTGTTTTCTTCATGTCATAGAAGCGGACTTTTAAAAAAATTAAGAGAAGGCAATTTCAAAATTGAAAAAAAAAAAAAGGAACATTAAGAAAATCGGCTATGGAATTCAAATTTGCAAGTGATCATGGAAATCCACAACTTAGCAAAATCAAGAAAAAGTTTTGAACATATATATGTATGTTGGGCTAAGGAGTAGAAAGAATATTGTTAGCTTATTTAATTTATTTATTTTTTAATGTTATTTTTACACATCAACAGCTGCCAACACATCTATGTACAACACTCCTTTTCATTCCTTTTTTGTGTTTTGTTTTGTTTTGTTGGGAGGGGTTTTGTCTGTTTTTGTGGGGTGGTTTTTTTCTGGAGGAGGGCGGGTGGCTGGGTGGGGACACCATTACTATTTTATTTTGTCTTTATTAATGATTGAAATTTGAAAAGCAGGAGTTGATGTTAAAGTTCAAGACAGAGTTATGCCTAAAAGACAGTGTTTTCTACTCTAGAAAGAATCCTAAATGTTTCCACTTCTTTTGAGGATGGAAAATAACATAAGATTGCAGCACAATTCACTCAGTGGGTACCAAACAGCTTGGATACAACACACACTTTCCCAGAAGTAAGGAGTTCTTTCACAGTGCACTTGTCCAGGAGTATCTTTAAAACAGACAAATACCTACACCTACACTGACATCGTATTGAAGGTATTTGAAGCATCTTAAGATGGGTTGGTTTTCATAACTTCCTAGAACAATAAATTCCATAGTTCAGTAGTGGAAAAAGCAAGATTGATATAAACTCTTGAGAATTTGAGCTCAGTTCACCATTGTCCATGATTTTAAGGCTTGTTTCTATACTAGGTAAGTAACACTGTATATACTTTAAATATATATGTAATCATTGAAATTGATCTGCCATTTCACTACCTTATTATTTATTATTGTAAGATCCTTTTATATATCACTTTCACTGACCTTCCAAAGATGTGTTGAGGTTTGATCCCAGTAGGCAGCCAAGCACTGCTCTCTCACTCTGTTATTCATCCAATTTATAGCATGAGCATTCTCTCCTGTTTTCCTGCTTCCTTCACACTTAATCATTTCGTTGTTGTTTACCATTTATTTCACAGCTGGCAGATGTCTGGTCAAAACTGCCCAATATAATCACTGTTTACAAATATGGAAAATACAACATCTCAAGCACTTTTTGTCTCATTATTTTCTTTTTTTTCTGAATACAGTGCTAATGAAATACACTAATCAATATTCTGAATGTTTGTTTTTCAGACAGTCTCTCACAGCCTACACTGTGTACTATAAAGACAATCTTGATTTATTCCGTTTCCTTCAAAAATGTAAAAGTTTCTGTTGTATAAAGGACACCAAAATACAGGCTGCTTGATAGTAATTGGAGCATACAGCTGACTGTGTGAATTATATAAGAAAAACATGAAGAAGACCTAAACCCGATGTGAACAGAAGGCCTTTCACTCAAAGCAAAGCACCATGGCTGGAACCTCCAGTTACTGGGCAGTAACCCCTCAGGCTGAAAATGAAGGTAAGTGTCACAGAAATTAAATACTGCCCTTGGTATATTTTGTACTAAGAATTTTTGAATATTTTGAACATTCTTTTTTTTTCAGATGATTATTTACATATTATGGTGCACTTACACTGTGCTAATACAAAAGAAAAAGAAACCATAGTACTAGAAATCTATCAGAAAAAGTTAAAGAGTCAAGTGGAAATATTATTTAAAAAAAAATAAAAATGTCATGAAAGGTATAATAAGACTGTCAAGATGGCAGCTCTACTATGAAGGTAACTGCATAATACACAACAATATATTTTGTTTTATCCTATAAAAATAATGCAAGCAGATTGTGTGCATCACTTTGTAACTTGCGTACATACTTTATATACACAGGTTCTGTTTTAGTATAAACATTCAATAATCTCCTTGACACTTCTAGTCTCAAATATGTGTTGCAGTATTTTGCTCAATTTTGACCTGATGTAATTGAAACTTTTCTAGAATTTCCAGTTTAAAAATTATTTCTGTGCTTGCTGGGAAAACTATGCTGTCATTTATCCCCCTGCTTCTCTCTTAGAAATATTTTTTTTTGTATTCATCAAATATATTGCGTTCTACATAGGCGTTTTATTATCACTGTATAACTAATACATTACAGCTAATTAAGGAACTCCCAAAACCAGACACAAGCAACGTAATGCAACCCCATTATTTGTGTAAGCTAACAGTAGAGGATTTCAAATAATAGTTTCAAAAAAAAATCACTTTGCATTTTCATTAAATTGTGATAATACTTCAAATTTCCTTTCACTGAAAAGAGCACATCTTGTTCTCCTCAACACAATGGCAGAGGAGGAACCAAATCACTGCTAGGGCTAGAACAGTACAGTTCCTGTATTCAGAAGTGAATCTTCTGGATGTTAGAAGAGCATTCCTCAAAAGAATGAATTATCTCCATTATAATTTCTCTGTACAACATTCACTTCCATGTCACACCAAAAGAGAGAGCTGCCTTTAAAGAAAATCTGAAATCTGACCTTAAAATGCTGAAGGTAGTGGGCAGCTACTTTTCTGCAAAATGCAAATTCAAACAGAATTAATGCTGTACGTCATGGAAGAATCCTACTAGTGATTTTATGCTATGCCTGATTTATTTGATTACCATAAGATTATGTTATTCCATCAGGAAGAATTCGTGACTTTCTAAGATTTAGTGAAGTGTGACTTTAATTTGTATACAAGAGCTGTAACTGTTAAAGGATATCACCAACAAAATACAACCTACTGGCTTGGATTGCTACCATAGTGGCTGAATGTCATGTGTTTTCCTCTTGAGTTGCTACATGAAAAAAAACAGTACACATTGCTATGTATTTTTTGCCCTCCTGTTAGATTTCCTCCTGGAAATGTGACAGAAACCTAATTCAGTCTCAGTTTGAGATTCGCCTCCCATGTGGGTTAACTCCATTAAGCAGTACTTGCTCAAACCCTCCACCCCCCATTCCAACACGGGGAGAGAGAGAGGGGAAAGGAAAAGTTAAAGAAAAAAAAAAATTGTGGATTAAGATAGAAATTGTTTAATAGCTGAAGGAGAAATGGAAGAAGAGAGAAAGAATACAATGGAAAGCAAGTACAGCAAAGGCAATTGCTCACAACCTCCAAAGATCGGACTGATGCCCAGCCAAATTCTGAGAAATTTGATTCTCCTCAAACCTCTCCGCCTTGTTTTACTGCTGAATATGGCATTCTATGGCATGGAATATGGCATTGGTTAGATCATCAGCCTGGCTGTGCCCCTCTTAGCTTCTTGCACACTCCCAAACTGTTCACTGCAAGGGTAGAAGGAGAAACAAAAGGCCCTGATGCTGTGCAAGACCTGCTCAGCAATAAATAAAAAAAATGGTGTGTTATAAACACTGTCTTTGCCATAAACCTAAAACACACCAGCATGGAGATACTACAGATATAGACTATGAAGTTCCACCTGTGCAGATCCAGTACATCTCCCATCGTGCAACTTCTCAAGGCATTTTGTACCTCTGTGCCCAGCAGCATCAAAGGTAAGTGATACATTTATTACAGTGACAGTGATCAGACACTGGGACACGTGGCCTAGAAAAGCTGTGGTAATTCTGTTCCTAGAAATGCTTAAAAATCAAATAAACGTGGTCCTGTGAAATGAGTTATAGCTTTCACAGCCAGACTAGAGGTCAAACCAGAGAACACACAGAGGTCTACTTCACTCCACGAGACTGCAATAGTTTTATATTGCCAAAGTTAAAAAGATCTTTTCAAAAAAAAGTTTCCATTTGGCATATTTTTCTCAAGCTTTTGCCATTTTTATAACTACTGGGGATAGCCAGTATTTAAAAAACAGTTTGGTTCTGTAATATTAGGGTTAATTCCTTGCCCCTCTTAACACATTGCATGTTATTACACAGAAGGCCTCTGGTGATTTTTTTTAATTCTCCAATTGGAGAGGATTGTAGTACTGTCTTGACCTACAGCACACCGTGAGGCCACTAAAAAAGTTTTACCAAGCATATTGTGCTAATTTAGCTATAGTATTACCCATCCAAGAAATATTCACAGATAAACAGTCAACATATTCCTCACGATCTACAGTAAGCATTTTGAACCTGGGGCATTTCCATATAAATGAGTCTTGTAAGTCAGCATGCCTCAGAGCAGGTGCGGAGCATGCCAGTATAGAAGAGCCTGAAGGTAATGATGTGAATCACACATGCATATGTTACAACATCAGAGCCTTGTTTTTAACCCAAGAAGAAACCACAATTGATTCTGACAGGACTATGAAATATATCAACCTTTCAAAGTGCATAGGCCATCTGTTGTGCTTGTTGGACATTTAAGGCATTAATTTAAGGCATTAATTCATTAATGATTATCTGAAGAGTTACGAGTTTATTTTTGTTGCTGATTTATAGTTTCAAGATTTTCACTGTTTCCTTTCCCCCCCACACACACAAACTTTGTCTTTATTTTAAGGCATACAACATGACAGCATGTTTTTATTCCCTTAAGAATCAAGCCAGCACTTGATTTAAATTAAGTGGAAATTCGTTCCATGATAGAAAAATGCATCATAATTTTGTCAATATCATTCCAGAGCACTTGCATTTAACTACACACATCAGACATTGCAGAAAATCTATGGAAACCGCATCTCAGCTATTGTGGCTCTCTTCCTTTACTGATACCAGTTACTGCTCTCCTGCATTTCTGCCTTGTTCTTCTTCTCCATGCTGCCAAAAATAAAATAAAATAAAATAAAATAAAATAAAATAAAATAAAATAAAATATAAAATAAAATAAAATAAACAAGTAAAATAAAATAAAATAAAATAAAACCGCACATCTCGGTGTCGATGTGTGTGCCCCGTTTATCCTCATGTACATCTCCAGCCTTAGTCTTTCCCCCGCGGTGGAACAGCTCCCCGTTGTGAGCAGCAATGGTGCCACCTAGCGGCCACGTGCAAACTACATTTCAAACAATGCCGCGGGAGCACGAGGCGTGTGTGCCGTTTTTCACTGAGAGTAGCAAGAGGTGCGTTCCACGCACACGTTTGTCATTATGAGCCCACTGAAATTACTATATTTGAAGTCAGCTTGGATTTATCCTTCATTTGGATCAACGTCAAGTAATAATGAAAGATAAAAAATTCTACTAGTAAAGGAAAGAAAGCAGCATAGGGAAATAGCTTGGGAAAAAAAAAATCATGACTTTTGTAATACCATAACTGGGATCATTTTTCTTGTGGACAGATTCCATAGGGAAAAGTTACTTAGAAGTTTACTTAGTTTAATAATTTTCATCAGTTGTTGACTAGCCAGCTGCTCAGACCTCCTTGGATTGCTCCCCACGTGTTTTAAGATCAGGATTGTGAAAGTACAAAAGTAATTACAACGTTTACACCACTATCATGTCTTGAAAGACTAAATTCTGTACAGGCTGGCAACTTGTATCATGCTTGGAATTACAGGTGATTCCAATGGTGAAGACTCTCATACAATTGTTAAACATTTTCCCTTATGATTGTACTCTGGTAAACTCCTCAGCCATCTGTAAACCAAAGCAAAGGTATTTAGAGACCTTTCCCAAATCTTTTACTACAGACCAATTATCAATTCAGAGACTAAAGGTTGGAAGGTCTCACAAAGCAGTTCTAGAGGAATATGTACCAGAAGTATAAAACGTGAGAGCTAGAGTCTTTTCGTTCTGTCACAGAGAATCTCAGACAAACTTATTCCTATTAAGAAAAGGCAAAAGTCTCTCTTTTTCTTTTCTTTTACAGTTGAACATATGCTAAAAAGTGTAAGCTGAGGGCAAACTGAGTGAGAAAGCAGGAATATGATGGGGTGTTAAATAATTTTTCAGAAAACTATGAAACAATGTAATGATCTCTAAATTGCACTGAAAAATAATGTATACTTTGAAATCTGTAGATCTATTCCAGTTTTGTTCAATAGACCACAGCTTTAAAAACTCATATGGGTTCCATGATGGCTCCTTCAAATGTTGAACTGCAAAACAGACAAAAGATTTTCTCTCCGTGATTTCCATAGCAAGACTAGTCTCTGTATCCATCAATATTTACTCAGCAGTGTGGATCCAGGGCAAGGTAGCAACAGTGTTGCTTAAGTTAATATCCAAAGAATGAATGCAAGATGGACACTGTTTTCAACTATATCAACATTTAAGTAGATTAATTATATGAAAGCATTCTCACTAGTCACTGGAAACATTCTTTTGATTTTGTAATTGCTGCCCATTCAAATTTTGTATTTCTTATTTATCATGCATATATCTTAGACTGAATACATTGCTAAAGTTTCCCTTAAGACAAAAGTGATAGAACCATAAAATTGCTCAGGTTGGAAAAGACCTTCAAGATCATCAGGTCCAACCACAACGTAATGACACTACCCTAACTCTGAGAACCCTTGGCTAAATCATGTCCCTGAGCACCACATCCAAACAGCTTTTAACACATTTGAACAACTACTTCACATGGGAGCCTATTCCAGTGCTTAACAATCCTTTCTGTAAAGAAGTTTTTCCTGATATCCAACCTAAACTTACCCTGGTGCAACTCGAGGCCATTTCCCCTCATCCTGTCGCCTGTCACCAGTGAGAAGAGACCAGCCCCACTCTCGCTGTAAGCACCTTTCAGAGATTGGAAGAGAGCAATAAGGTCTCCCCTCATCCTCCTTTTCCCCAGACTAACAAGCCCCAGTTCCTTCAGTCTCTCCTTGTAGGACATATTCTCCAAGCCCTTCACAAGCCCTGTTGCCCTTTGGAAGTCCTAATAATTATGTTTCAGACTTCACATGCAACACAAATTTCTTCATACATTCAGGGTCCACACCCAGCAAGACTCCCCTTCCCATACTTGGGCTGGAGTAAAAAAAAGTTGGTAAAGTGAGTACTCAGCTGCCCATTACTCTTAGCTGACACATATCTGTGAAGCAATATAGACCACTTTTTTAGTCCTCGGTATGGTCCACACAAACCCAAATCTGTAAATCCAACATAGCTGTGATTCCAGACCTGTCTTCATTAGTGTAGATGACACTTCAGTTTTCTTTTGTTATATTTATGGAAATTATGTTGAAATGCATCCACATCATATCCAGATCTAGATTCTGTTTACTGTTTTTGCATAATAAAGCCTTTACACATTTGTAAGAAATGTTTAATACAGAATAGGAAAAAAGAAAAGCTTGAATATTCCAGTTTAAAATGCTTGTTTCAAATCACACAAAAATTTCAAGCATTGTAACAAATTCTAATGACAGTAGAAAAAAAAAAATCATGATAAAACAATATGAACATCATGAGCACCATTACTTTTGTTCTTACCAACACCAAAATCTACTTGCAGGATACTTTGATTCTCTACTACCTCTGTAATGAAAACTTCTCTGCTTTCTTATAAACTTTGTAGACTTCAACAAGCTCAAACATTTCTGTAGTTAATGGATATAGAATCATGGAACTGAGTTGGAAGGGACTTTTAAAGGTCATCTAGTCTAACTTCCCTGCAACAAACAGGGATATCCACAGCTAGAACAGGCTCCTCAGAGCCCCATCCTGCTAGATCTAGAACATCTCCAGGGACAGGGCTTCTACCAGCTCTCTGGGCAGCCTGTGCCAGTGTCTCAGCATTGTGATTGTAAAAGATTTCTTTCTTATATTCAGCCTAAATCTCCCCTCTTTGAGTTTGAAACCATTTCCCCTTGTCCTCTTACAACAGACCCTTCTTTTTTATAGCCTCCCTTCATAGATGATAGATACAGAAAGGCTGCTATTGCATCTCCCTGGAGCCTTCTCTTCTCCACACTGCACAGACACAGCTCTCTCAGCCCATCCTCACAGGGGAGGTGTTTCATCCCTAGGATCATTTCTGTGGCCCTCCTCCGGATGCAGTCCAACAGATTCACATCTCTCCTGTACTGAGGACTCCACTTCTGGACACAGTACTTCCTGGTGAGTTCTCACCAGTACACAGCAGAAGGGGAGGATCACCTCCTTCACGCTGTTGGCCACGCTTCTTTGGATGCAGCCCAGGATAAGACTGGCTTTCTGGGCTGCGAGGGCACATTGCTGCTTATGTCCAGCTTACCATGCACCCACATCCCCAGGTTCTTTTCAATGGGTATGTGCTCTATCCTTACATCCACCAGCTTATCCTGATAGTGGGGATTGCTTTGACTCAGATACAAGACCTTGCACTTCAATCTGTTGAACCCCATGAAGTTCTCCTGGGCCCACTGCCACTATGTCTCTCTGGATGGCATCCTTTCCCTTGGGCATGCTGGCCACACCACACAGCTTGGTGTCATCAGCAAACTTGCTGAGGGTACACTCAATCCCTCTGTCAATATGATTGATGAAGATGTTAAAGAACACTGGTCCCAGTACTGACTCCTGAAGGACACCACTCATCATTAGTCTTCATCTGGACACTGAGCCATTGACCACCACTCTCTAGGTACAGTCTCACAAACAGTTCCTCAACCATTCAGCCATCCACCCATCAAATCAGGATGTTTTCAATGTGAAGAGAAGGATGTTATGGGTGATCATTTCAAGGACCTTGCTGAAGTTCTGATAGATTACATCAGAGGAGCTTCGTTTGTCTGCTGACACTGCTACACCATCATGAAAAGTGACATGGTTTGTCACGCAAGACCTGCCCTTGGTGATTATCCCATGTCATCTCTCTGTCCTTCCGTGCACTGTAGCATAGCTTCCAGGACAATCTGCTCCATGATCTTCCCTGGCACAGAAGTGAGGCTGATAGGTTTGTAGTTTCCTGGGTCATCCTTTCTACCCTTATTAAAGATGGGTGCTATCTTGCCTTTTTTCCAGTCACCGGGGTCTTCAAATGACCACCATGACTATCCAAATATTATTCTCGTGACATCAGAAAGAATATTAAAGCAGAGCTTTTTCTTGTAAGCTCACAATAGTTTATTTGTTGTTGCTTATGAAATCATAAAATAGAATCATCATAAAATGATTTGGATTGGAAGAGACCATGAAGGTCACCTAGTTACAATTTCCTTGCTGTGGGCAGGGACACCTCCCACTAGATCGGACTGCTTAATGCCCCATCCAACCATGAACACTTTCAGCAATGGAGCATCCAAAACTTCTTTGGACAGCCTGTTCAAGTTCCCTCATACTAGAAACAGTTCTTCCAAATCTACCTTCTTCCAAACCTAAATCTACCTTGTTTTAGTTTAAAGCTGTTACCCCTTGTCCTATCACCAGAATCCCCGATAAAGGAGATCCTCTCCATCTTGCTTGTAGACCCCCTTTAGATATTTATTGACAGGTCACTCTAAGGTCTCTCTGGAGCCTTCTCTCTTCTATACTGAACAAGCCCAGTTCTTGCATCCTGTCTTCATAGGACAGGTGCTCCAGACCTCTGATCATCTTTGTGGCCCTTCCCTGGACCTGCTCCAACATACCTATGTATTTCTTATGCTGGGAGACCCGGAGCTGAACGCAGTACTCCATATAGGGTCTCGCAAGAGCAGTCTAGAGGGAGACAACCGCCTCCTTTGACCTGCTTGACACACTTCTTTTGATGCAGACCTGGATACAGTTGGCTTTCTGGGCTCCAAGAGCATAATGCTGACTCATGTTAAGTTTTCATCAGCAAACACACTTAAGTCCTTCTTCTCATGCCTGCTTTTAATCCTTTTTCTGGCCAGCCTGTATTCATGCTTGCGATTGCCCTGATACGAGTGCAGGACCTAGCACTTGGCCCTGTTGAATTTCATGGCATTTACAAGGGCAGATCTCTCAAGCCTGACAAGAACCCTCTGGATGGCATCCCTTTTCTGCAGTGTGTAGACCACACAGCGCAGATTGGCACTGTTAGCAAATTTGAGGAGAGTGTTCTTAATCCCGCTGTCCATGTCACCAAAAAAGATGTTAAGCAGTGTCAGTCCTCCTCCTAATCCCTGAGGAACACCACTCATCTCTTGACTCTAGAAGGACATCGAGCCATTGACAACAACTATTTGAGTGCAGTCATCCAGCCAATTTCTTGTCCACCAAGTGGCCCATCTGTCAAATCCATGTATCTCCAGTTTAGAGGCAAGGATGCTGTGCAGGACACTGGAAATGCTTTGCACAGGTCCAGGTAAATGACATCAGTTGCTCTTACCTTATCCACCAACACTATAAAGTCATAGTGGAAGACCATCAAATTTATCAGGCATGATTTGCACTTCATGTCAGCTGTCACCAGTCACTTCTTTGTTTTCTATGTGTTGTAGCATAGTTTCCAGGAGGATCTGCTTCATGACCTTGCCAGGGACAGAGGTGAGACTATCTGGCCTGTATTTACTTAGGTCTTTCTCTTTTTTTCCCTTTTAAAATGGGAAAATGGGCACACAGGGTGGTTTATCAGCTTCATCTTCCAGTTCTCTCAAGACCCCCAGCTGCAACTCAGTGGGTCCTGTCAAACTGCACACGTTTAGATTCCTTAGTTGGGTCTTGAATTCATTCTTCTCCTACAGCAGACAGTTCTTCAGTTCTTCATTCTTGCAGTCCCTGAGTTTGCCTCTGCAACTTTGGGCAGGGTGGCATCCTTCATTTTGTCGTAAGGAAAGCGGAAATGAGAATATCAGCATTAGAGAAAAGATCTTTTTTTGCCTTCAACTGGCCTTTTTCTCCAACTGAAAACTGCAGTAGTGGAGTCAATGAAAATAAAGGACTAACACCAGTAACTTCCAGAATGAAAACATAAATAGAAAACATAAATGTAAACATACTTTTAAACATAGTGCATCAAGTTTCAATATTACTAATATAAATCTAAAGTCTTTTCTATCATAAATATATTGCCATCCTTTTATATTATTATTATTTGTATTTGCCTTTGTATTTAGATAATATTTTGCTTTTTTGTTGTTCAAAAAGGGAAGCACAGGAGTTGAGTAATTTGATTATTGTCGAGTAATGAATCCAGATGCATACATATTGAAACTCTGCCAGTCCTAAATCTGAACCTGTACTATAAGCACTTAACCAGGACCTGAGTAAGCAACAATTAGCTTAAATCTAGAAAAGAAACAGAAAACTGGTTCATTTGTGATGAGATAATTATCAAGACTTTATGTCTCTATATACAAGTGTGCTATTGTGGAAGCTATGCTACTGAAAGCATGCAAAGTAATTAATTATTTTAATAATATGTATGTTTACATACCTCACACATGAAACAGAACACTAATGAGAAGAAATTTAACACCTGAAGGAAACACTGGAGGGAATTTACATCAGTAAGTATTAATTTTATCTTGTGAACTTCTCAGAAGAGGGTCAAATAAACTAAATTTTGTTTGTCCAAAAAGGCAGTGGAGTATACTTCATTGAATCCCTTAGGAATAGACCTAGAATCACTGAATAATAAAGTGACCAGTGTTTGAAAAGACCTCCAAGATCACCTTGTCTGACAGTCCACCTACCACCATTATTTTCCCACTACAGCATGCTCCTTAGTACCATATCTAAATGTTTTTGAACACCTTCAGGGACAGTGACTACTGGGCATCCCATTCCAGTGCCTGACCACACTTTCAGAGAAGAAATAGAATTTGAAATAGATTCTGCCATATAAAGTCATCTCTGTCTTCTAAAACACCGGCAGCTCTTTTTCGTGATACTTCTGTTTGTGATAAACCATAAAGATTTCTATATTTTTTATTTTAGGTGCGTGGGCATTTTTTTGTTTGTTTGGGTTTTTTTTAGGCTTTACTGTTGGTACTGCCCCTGAACAGAGAAAGTTTAGAGGATTATCACATCTGTTAAGAGGAAAAACTAAGCAAATATTCCATATTAGCCTAGTAAAGAGATTGGTGAGGAAAATTAAGATTGACATAAAATCATGAATGGCATGTATAAGGCGAATAACAAATAGCTGTTTGCTATTTGTATGAACTATCTTTTATTCTGGGCCAAATAAAATGAAAAGTCACCTGGACCAGGGTCTGAGGAGTATACTTCAAACCAGCACCTTTGGCACCTTCTCTTGGCTTGCTTTAAACACCTGCTCTGACTTCATGCACCTTCTTGTTATTCACCTCAAATATTTAATATACATTTCCAAAGATAAAAGTGTGCTCTAAAGGGACACTACATACATATGTATTTGAGGTTCTACTAAAGGGTCAAGTACCGAAATAACAAGTTCCTTCTGCTGTTCTTCAGACTGTTAGCCCCTAATTCAATGATATTTGGATTCAGAATTTCTTTTTGCTTTTTGAAGGTATTTTAAACATCGTCCTCTCTAAGTGCAAGAAATTAGACAGAATAATATCAGTTTCAAGGATCTAAACACCTTTGAAAATCTTGACATATTAATTTTGCAATTGTTGCTAAGGCACTGAGAAGCAATACTTCTAGTTAAGGATTTTTCAATATTTAAATAAGAAATTTAGTAGTTGGCAATCATATAATCAATATTTTTTTAGTTAACGACTAATGTTTAATAATTCTAGTTAATTTTTTATATGTTCTCATATATGAGCTCACATTTTAATACTCCTAAATTCCTTCCAAAAGGAATGCATATGGAGTTTCCGACACCTGTACTAAGTCATCCTGTACACTATTAAAATCAATTTAACTGAAGTTTACATCAAAATGTTTAATCTCATAACCCATTTTTTTTGCAATAGTTACAAAGCAACAGAATCTGTGGAATCTGAACCTTAAACCATAGAGCTTACACTGTTTATGTGTGCTACAGCTGCTGGAGCACTGAGCACATGTGAAAGTCAAAAAGGACAAGTTTACACTCTAAATCTAATAAACAGTGTTACCAAGAGGTTAATGAGAGGTTTCAGAGACTCTGAAGTGTGACAATTTAATACCACATTTCACATTAATTTTGCGGCTGATTTATGTACTAAATTGGTATGTTAGCAGGCTGTGAGGAAACAGTAGTGGAAAAATGATGGGCTGACTTGCTACTTTTTAAAGTTAGAACAGGAAAATATTTATTAAACTTAAGTTGTTAGAAATGTGCTGATCATTATCTTTTCTCTACTCCCCTTCCTCAGGTTTATTCAAGAACAATGTTTACAAAAACTTTTTGGAAACAGACGATAAAGGACCGTCCCAAAGTTCAGTTTTGTTGCTGAGATAGAAAAGAATACTTGTCTTCACAATGCATCAATTCTTTCCAAGGTTAATAGACCCTGATGAAAAAAAACATAAAGATTTTACTTAAAACACATCTTTTTGTCAATGCCAACAACTGTTTTGGTGCAACTATGCTCTCACTTTTGATCATTTATGTAGGTTGATCTGAAAGTAATGCCTCCTGTTTTCCGTGGAAACCACAATAGATACAAAGAGCAGAACAAGACTATTTGATTGAGCAAATTCACAACTGCAAGACAGTATTTTTCAACTTCGTTACCACCATTAGCTGATTAATGCAGATGGGCTGATTGAGATGCTTTTCCTTTCAGGGTGGGACAGTTGTACAAGCCCTTCCAGAGCAGGGCTTGTCTTTCACATCCATCTCACTGTGTGCACATCCACTGCTTGGTCTCCACAAACATTCAGCAAACATCAATTAATGTCACGGGTGTCATTTGTTCTGCCTGGAGGAATTCAGTGGCACACATTTGTTTCATACAGACACCCGTGTCAGATGGCATTTTGTCAGACTGCCCCTCTGCTGTGATCTGTCACACAGCAACAACATGTAATGGAATACTGATGGGAAGGTTCAGCCTCTACTGTTGTACCACCAAAATCCACCTCTGATGTTGTGAGCCAAGATAATAAAATAGGAGGCATTGCATTCAGAGCAATCTCTTGTAGTTTTGTGCATAAAGTACATTGTCTTCTCTCCAAGCTCATTAAATATAAAAACACAAATTTCATTAGTGCTGAATATTAAGAATGTTTACCAACTAAAAAACAGACTCTAATTTCAAGGCCACAAATGTTGTCATACTTCCACTCCTTCTCTATTGATCTACATTCATTATTATTTAATTCCTTCAGCCTTGTTGATGTTGCAATTGTTCAGAGTAGAATTTGTGGATAATTTCACTCTGTGCCACAATTCCCTCTCATGTCCACAGTATACCAGTCCATGCAAAAACTAAAAACAATGGAACCTTATTTGTCCAACTGACACCCAGCAGCACTGACAGTCAGTCCTGCCAGTGCAATATCTCAAATTTGAGGACATTCTGCTAGCAGTTCCTGAGGTCCAGGACTACAAACTCTAAATTCTCCAGAGCTCAGTCTACAGCAGTCGTTAGGAGGGCTGCATGGAGAAGGGGACATGAAACATGACAAGACTCAAGAGACACCAAATCGTCAGGGATTCATCAGAGCTTTCCCTGAAGAAAAAGTATATATCCCCCTTTCAGCAGAAATCAAGAACATTCCTTGATACTTGAAGAACATTAAATTTTCCATCATGTTTTTTCAGAAAAGTTCTTCATACAGGTTCTCCAGTAATTTCTTCTCAAGTACTGCAAATCTTGGTAAGCCTGTGCTGTTTGAACGGGCAGGGTGTGGGGGAGGTGAGAATGTTTTGTTTTGTTTTACTTTTTTTAATCCCCGTCACCGATCTCTTGATTTCCTGATACTTGTTGTTGGAGTGGTAAGGCATGTAGAAGAGGTATTAAGCCTGTGGTCCCCACTCAGCACAACAAAGAAGCTGCCACTGAGGTAGTAAAATCGATTTCTTTACACATAACAGAGAATCATAGAATCACAGAACTGTAAAGGCTGTAAGAAACCTTTATAGATCATTGAGTCCAGCCGCCCTGCAAAGCAGGCCCCCTACAGCAGGCTGTACAGATAGGCATCCAGGTGAGTCTTGAATATCTCCAGAGAAGGAGAATCCACAGCCTACCTGGGAAGCCTGTTCCAGTGCTCTGTCACCATTACTGTGAAGAAGTTTCTTTGCATATTGGTGTGGAACTTGCCATGCTCAAATTTATGGCCTCATCCAGTCCCCATAGATGGCTGAAAAGAGGTTGGCCATGTCCCCTTGACTCCCACAATTAAGATATTTATGAACATTAATGACATCACCTCTGAGTCTTCTTTTCTTGAGGTTGGACAGACCCAGGTCACCCAGCCTTTCCTTATAGGGGAGATGCTCCAGGCCCTCTCTCATCTTTGTGGCCCTCCACTGGACTCTCCAGGAGATCCCTGTCTTTTTTGTACCAGGGAGCCCAGAACTGAACACAGTACTCCAGGTAAGGCCTCACCAGGGCAGAGCAGACAAGGAGGATCACCTCCCTTGACCTGCTGTCCAGGCTCCTTTTAATGCATCTTACAATCGCCCTGATTTTCTTGGCTACCAGGGCACACTGCTGGCTTATGGCCAACCTAAACCTCAGTGCTCTGTTAACCTGCACAGATCTTGCTTCTTACTCATCAGAAAGATGGTGAAAAATATAGCACTGTTTCTTCCCAAACTCCTTCTGGATGTTTATGCTGAATGAGAATCTGGCATGTTGTGAATTCAACCATGCAATCTTTTGCTTAATCACATGAAGAAGTTTAGCTAGACTTCTGCTGTTTTAGAAAAGAATCCTATATTCACAGCTGTGGCTTCCAAACCGCAACATCTGTAACCTACAGACTTTTAAAAGAAGTTCTGCAAGAATTATTTTTTAGATAGCAGCAGGATCTTTAAAATCCATAGAATACATTATTGGTGCCACAGCCTAACAAGTTATGGATTACAGGACATAGGTTATAGCCAGCTGCACCTAAAATCCTGTATGTACTGATGTTCTAAAGAAGTTTATAGAAGAGTTCAGTAAAATTCTAAGTAGAAGCACAGCAATGTTAAGGCAGCCTAAATGGACTGTTTGGAGCAGAGCCTGTATCTTTCACTGACATCTTTTACAGTTAACTCCATTATGGCTTTTCTGGTTTACTATTATGATACAGAACACAAAACAATTTACAAATCTATTCCTTTGTTCAATTATATGTAGAATCTATCTTTACTAGATAGCATTACCTATGCTCTAAACTAGTGCTTCAGAGTGTTTTAACTAGCTGCTTAAAAATGTACTTCGTATGGCCATAAATCCAGACACCGACAGGCATCTGCTTATTAAAAAAAAAAAAAGAAAGAAAGAAAAAAATAGAAAGAAATTAAGACCACGCTTCAGTGATTCTGTATTAATATTCTGCCAGTACACGCTTTCTCATTTTAATTACGAAGTCTTTGGATCATTTCCAGTTGACAAATGAAACCACTACTAACAAAAGCCTGCTTAGACTTTGTTTAAGCTCTCTTATTTGCTTAGAAGAAGATGCTTCAGCACCAGTTAATCTCAAGGCTGTTCAGAGCTTTTAATTCAATGATTTATACGATCCTTTGATATAACTGACGTGTCAGCTTGTTAGGTTTTGCAGTGCTTTCAAGAGAATCACTGTACATTAATGTAAGATCAATATAATCGTAATATACCTATTATTATTTCTGCAGAGTTTATTTCAACATATGCTGCTGACTGGGTAGCTCAACATTTTACTTATTTGAAGAACTCCAGGAGATCCTACTAGAAGAGAGAAGCAGATGGCTGGTCACCAGTTTTTGGGAAAGAGTATATGGGAAGCTACCTACCTCTAAATATATAAATAACTGTTTATAGCACATCATCATTCTATTACATTTTAGTACATGCAAATAGATGACCTTGTATCCTCCTTCCAGACATTAGGCATTTCTGCTGTTCGTGGCTAAATAAAGAATCGCAGTATGTTCATAAACCTTATTTCTATAAAGTTATTACAAGTACACATATACACCATTAACATTTTTAAAAATGGATCTACTTCTGTGGTTTTTTTTTCTTGGAGGCTTGTTTTCAGCTCATTCAGAGAGAGATAGCTGTTCTATAAAAAGCCTACATCAATAATCTCATTTTCAGCATTTAAATTAAACACAAGACATTAGTTTACTGGTTTTGACTGAATATGGAAATCTCATGATAAGATTTTCTTTATTAGAGACATCGGAAAACAAATGCGGCACAGCTTTTACCTACAGAGCAGATATGCAATAGCTGCTGCTGTTGTAGACTGAAGAGTGGTACGTCAGGATCCTTTGTCTTGCAAACCTTTTCCTACATGCAAGCTACTAAAAATTTAATTGTAATTATTTAGAAATTAATGAGGACATTTTGTCTTCACTTTCAATGCACATTTTGATTAGGTGGTTTTACCATCCCATCAACATTACTGCAAAAATTGCTAGTTTACTAATAGCAAGCAAGTACTCAAGGTCTCATACCAGTAGCAGTCCAAAAATGAAACTAATCTTCTCACTAAACAACAAAGGCATATGACCACCTTTAATAACTTCTCCACCCTCCCCCCCTTCCTCCCCCCACCCCCCCCAAAAAAAAAAAAGTTGTTAGTTGACTCTTGACTTACATGGTTCAGCAAGTTACAAAGTGACTCTGTGTGGGTTTCTCTCAACAGAACCATAGTCTCTAAAAGGTTCGTTTTTCCCATCAAATGGACACTACCTACCGATTTTGCTTTTAAGACTGCCAAGGAAATAAACATACAAAATTTCCAAGAACAAAAACTGTTGTCTAGTTTAATTACAACAAGATTTTTAAAATATCATTTGAAATTCACTTTAAAAAATCACTTTTCAGATATTGGCACCTCAGGTGACAGCCTGGTTCTTTGCAGGTCAGAGGCGCAACACAGGGAAATGGCCATACTTTGGTCAGAGTTCTTTTTTAATTATAATTTAATTATATTTTAACAGTATAAAAGTTACATCTCAATATAGCAGAAACACTCCCAAAGTCTGCCTCATAGATTGTTCACAGGGAATCCTGGTTTCTTACTATCCTGCTCCATCTAGCGGCTGAAATTCTCAAACTCACCAGACTCATTTTTATCTTAACTTTTATTCTGAAATCTTGGAAATAAATAGTTCCAGAAAACATCGTTGATAGCAAAGGGTGCATGCTTAGAATTTTGATCTATTAACTTCATGTAGAAAGTATTTTAAAAGGCAAGGTGTGTGAATATTTCCGCACGCATTTGAGCTTTAAATCTTATTACATTGCACAAAATGAAAAAATACTGGCCAGCACAACGCCAAGGTATTACAACCAGTGCTCATGTAGAATACACAAATCATACGTTTTTCAGAGCTATATCTGGCAGTAGCATCTGTGTCTACTTAGTAAATTTCATTATATGCACCCAAATTAAACATCAGGTCTATTGAACACACTGTGTGCTTTGGAGAGTTAGCTGTCCTTCCTGGATTTTGCACTGTGGTTTTATAGTCTTATCTCCAGGACTGTTGTATATTCAGCAAAAATATGAAAGTAGTCAAGCTTATAAGCTGTACAAAACATTCAAGCAGTAAAAATTCAAAGCAAATCTAAACAGGTAGTACTAACAGTAGAACTGAATATGACCACTAATAATAATTTTTATACACTTCCCTAAAGGACTTCATGGCCTTGTTTCATCAATATTTTGCTTAACAGAACTAAATGTGACATTCCATTGGAAAAGTCAAGTTCTTGTTTGCCACTTTCTAGACTATGTTTTGCTGCTTGTATACTGAGCAGCCCAGGCATAATGCAATCTGCTTCAACTCTAACAAAGTACAACAAAGTTTCTTTAAAGCTAAACATTTTCAGAGCAGCAGCAGAGCAGACTGAACACACCTTCTACAATTTGAAGCAACACTGTTGTTTAGTTTTGATAAATATTATAGTAAAATAAGAACAATGACTTGTGCTTTATCTCCCTCGTAGCGTGGACAGAAGAGCTTTCAAAACACCTTTCATTTTTACACACCATGTTCAGCACAGAACTTCCACGGCAACATCATCTCTTACTGTATTTGTTTGTCAAAGACTACCAGCTGGTTGGGTCCCCTGGGAAAATGAAGTCTGTGTAAAGAACGTCAGGGACTACATTTTAAAAATCAGTAAGGAAAATCTGAAATATGCAATATGTTTGATTATGTATTCTGCTATGAGTAGACATACCGCAATATTATGGAGTAGAAATACCACCTCTTACAGTACTAGAATTAGAAGGGTCTGTGTGTTTAAAGGTGTAATATGGTGATATGGAAAAAAACAATAAAATAAAATAAAATAAAATAAAATAAAGTAAAATAAAATAAAATAAAATTATTGATAGTTTCTAGAACCTCTGTAATTTCCAGGGTCAGTATGCAGAAATGTTAATTGTAAGAAAGATCTTTGCTATATGTGAAAAGTATCCAGAATAGGCTCACTAATAAATCCAGGACTTCAAATTCAGACGCTGCTTTTCTGATTCTTGGTGTATAAGTTGATTTCAGTCAGTACAGTGTTTTCATAATCACGCACATTAAAATCATTTGTACAGCTGTTGCCAAAAATAATTTAAAAAGTGAACGTAAAGAAGGAAAAAAAAAAAAAAAAGCACTATAAAAAGTCTTTGCAAGTATACACAGTGCATATCCCAAAAAGTTACTGTAGATGGTACACTACCTGAAAAAGCAACAAACCCAGCAGTTCTCAAATTATACTTTGTCTAAGCACATTGTGAAGTGTGGAAAGAGTTTTTATAAAATGCTTATAATGGATTTCAAGACACAAAAACTACTTCTGAGTAACGAGAACTTTCAAAGTGGAAGAAATTGTTTTTGTTTATTTGTTTGTTTGTTTTGCTTCTTTGTTGATATTTTAAGTAGTATAAAACAAAAAGGTAAATCTGGGCAATGACATCACATACACAAAACGTGTTATGGAAAAGCCCACAAGCACTTCAGAAGACATCAGAATACATTTAGCTTGTAATAGCAGAATTCTTAACAGCAGGCACTTACTATGGAATAATCTCCTCAGCAGTTAATGGTCCTAGATGAAGTTGAGGACCATTAACTCCTCCCAACTAGTCATTAAGTGGCAAAAGAATTCAGTTGTGATTAAGAATAATTCGTTTAGCTCTTTGGGTATTAAGTCACCTTCTTTGCAATGAAACATTAAAACACAAGGAATTTGGCTTTTTCTGTTTCTTCAATTAAAATCAAAGTTGAAAGGACAATCAATCACCATCCACAAAGAATCATCATCATCATTAAGCTGTCAAAATTTGCAGCCCACTAGAATAAATTTCCTGCCTGTTATATCTATATGTGCCCAGTACAAAAATATCCAATCAGGAACTGTCAAAGAGGTTTAAAGGAGAGAAAAGAAAAAAATATATATATTTCTAAACATTAAGTTCAGATCATTTACTAAAGAAAAATGAATGGACTTCATAGAGACTATCTCCTGCTGAACTGAGAGACATGATCTCTCTGGGAGATTATGGGAAAAAACCCTCCAATTTTTTGCTAGAGCCTTACTACACAACCACGGACACATAACATGGTGTCTTGTCCAGTCCCTGAGAGGAGCCTCCCCCTTGCCTATGAGGTGCCCCAAAGGACATTTCAGTTTTTCTGCTTTTCAGGCCAGCAAGGGAGCTGGGGAGCACACAGCAGTGACAGACATCCTTCTGAATATTCTCGTTACTTCTGAGCAGTATTTGGAAGTAGATACTAAGTCATATTTCTGAGATTTTGGTTATTTTCTACATCATCATAAATTAAAAGTTCTGGTTGATTTTGAACAGGGATAGAACAAAAGGTAATACAAGCATTGAAGTTTTTGGTGTCTGCGCAAAGAGGTTCTTATATACTATCTCTAAATCAGTTTGCTTCATTTGCAATTCTGATCAAATGATTTTAAAGAAAATGACCTTGTCATTTGCACATATCTACTCCTTTTCTTTCTTCTGAGATACAGCTGCTTCCTTCCATGTCCAACTCAAACTTATGGTGATATATACTGCCAGCGTCTTACAGCCAAAATAACTGAGGAAAAGAGAGATGTTTAATCTGCAAAATGCATCAACAGGATTGCCACTGAAATTCTGACTCCAGACTGTTTATATCAGTGATGAAGTAGGAAGTGGAATGAACACAGCTTGAATTTCAGATAAATCACTAGGCATGCTGTGTGGGCTGTTAGAAAACTCTTGCTTTGACTTATTAACTGAGCACATCTGATCTGGAAGCTTCAACAGAAAATAAATAAGGAGAATCAAGACTTCATTTTCACATAAACACTTTTCCAACCATGCTTTACACGGCTGTTTTAAAGACATGCTGTTTCTTCTCTTAATTGTATGTTTTATTGTATGTTATTTTATGTATTGTATTGTACTTTCTCCTAAAAGAAAAGATGTTTCTCCATTTATGGAATAATCAAGAAGGAAAAAGAAAAAAAGAAAAAAGAAAAAAGGAATAAAAAAGAAACAGAATTGAAGACAGCACTCAGCAGATGCAGCATATTCAGCCTTTCCCATTCAGCATATGCTTTTTGTTATGGTACCACTTGCTATTCAGAGGGGTTAGAGGCAGCAATACTGTAGGCATAACCTGCTCAGTGTGAACGGATTTATTCAGTCATGTTAGTATGGTGCTGAACCTGAGCTGCAATATGTCTTTACTTTCAGTAAGTCCTACTACCCTTAGTTTTGCACCACATTAATTAGTCGTGTCTTTTGGTCAAATCAGACTAGGTGCAGAACTAGTTCCCAGCTGCTTGCAACACACCATGTAGATACGTGTGTTAAAGCCTTCATTAGGACAATTAGCTAGAAAGTGGGAGACTGCATCCCAGCCCCAGTTAACACACAAATAGAATTAGTTAAAATACACTTAATAAGACATACATAAAGGCACATCTCCAAGCATGTGGAGAAGTCTGCAAACAGAAACTGAAGTATCTCTAAATTCTGGACCAAAAATTAAAGCTTGTATGGCAATATGGAAACTGTTACCATTCTTTTATTGTTTCTCCTGAACTCAACAGGAATGATTCTGTTTAACAGCCTAGTTGAAGATGTGGTATGCAGTACTGTCTTGAAAGTATGACAATTAAGAGAGTTATCACGGTGATCCAAGACAAAGACAGACCTATGGCTGCTCCCAGTGATGTTGAAAGTCCAGGTAGAGAATGAAATGGTGGAAAGAATCCCACATATCTCTTCTCTATTGTTTTCTTGTGAGATAGAAGTCTATTGCTATTTATTGTAAAAAATACTAAAAGCTGGTCTGCATTCAAAAGTAGAAAACTAACCCACAATTTCAGGGTTAAAAAAAACTCATGGCTTAAATCACCCACAAATGAAGTTATGCATTAATAAACTTAGAAAAATCGCATTATAACCAAGAGTGTACTGTAGCATATTTCTCTAACAGTTCTTTAGTCACACTGTTCCATGATAAAGTAAAACCAAAATACCTCCATAGGACTAAGAGGTCATTCAGAGTATTCACTGATGATTACATTTGCAGTACAGTCTGCTCCTGAAGATTAAAACAGAGGATTGTTAAAGAAATAAGAAGGAAGAACTGAGTAAGAGGCAAAGAGAACCTGTGCACATAAAGAGTAAACTGCCTCATCTCACTGTTTCTGAGCATAGCACCAACTGCTACAGAGCTGTACTTTCTTGTCACCCAATAGCCTATTACTGTCACTTCAGTAATTACTTTAATGGGATACAATTCTGAAAGCCAAAAGGTATACTACCACATAAAACCCTATCCTGTTCATAGCCTGTCACCAGCAGATTTACTTTCACTTTTAGTGTAGAACTCAGTGTTCAGTGACACACTTTTGAAGAGCTGTAAGAGTGAAAAAAAAGAGAAGACTTCTGTCTGCTGTCCCAAGACCTCAGATGGGCTAAGCATTCTTATTATCTTCATTCTTATCATAGAATCATAGAATCACACAGGTTGAAAAAGACCTCTCAGATCATCAAGTCCAACCACAGCCTAACCATAGTTAGTGCCCTAACTCTAACAACCCTCTGCTAAATCATATCTCTGAGCACCACATCCAAACGGCTCTTAAACACATCCAGGGACGGTGACTCAACCACCTCCCTGGGGAGCCTATTCCAGTGCTTAACAACCCTTTCTGTAAAGAAGTGTTTCCTAACGTCCAACCTTACCTTGGCACAACTTGAAGCCCAGCTCTCTCAGTCTCTCCTCATAGGGCTGATTTTCCAAGCCCTTCACAAGCCTCATTGCCCTTCTCCGGACCTGCTCCAGTACCTCCATATCCTTTTTGTACTGAGGTGCCCAAAACTGAACACAGTACTCGAGGTGAGGCCTCACCAATGCTGAGTACAGGGGCAGGATTACTTCCCTAGTCCTGCTCACCACACCATTCCTGATACAAGCCAGGATGCCATTGGTCTTCTTGGCCACCTGGGCACACTGCTGGCTCATATTCAGCCGACTGTCCATCAGTACACCAAGGTCCCTTTCCATCAGGCAGCTTTCCAGCCACTCCTCCCCAAGCCTGTAGGGTTGCAGGACCCATAATTATGTAAAAATATCTTTAAAAAAATAAATAAGAAAGAAAGAAAGAAATTACAAATAAGTTGTGTTTGTTACAGTTCTATGCTGATAGGCCCTTGAAAACTTCAGCCTCCCAGCTTCCCTGCTAATGCAGCAGCCCAGACATTCCAAACGTCTGTGAAGGATGAGGCACTGGTGTGTGACACTTTCACTGCTCCTGCAGAGCCACGTGCAATGTGTTCAACAGAGCCTCATCTTGCTTCTGGGCCAGTGGGACAGGCACTTCACAGAGCCCCACACCTCCCTGGCCTCTGAACAGTGCACCACTACCACAACAGCTTAACTTGTCGAGGAAAAAAAAGGCAGGAAGCCATTCTTACATGCTGCCACTGACACAGCATGTTTCAGATTTGGGTTTGTGACAGAAAAAATAAACTCAAGCTTGTAAGAAGCTTTATAAGGCTAGGATATTCTACGAAGCAAGAAAAACTTCTCTGTGAAGCAGCAGGCAAATTTAAATCCAAGATTCTGAGGCTGATGCTTTAGAAGGGAAAAGGCATTTTGCACAGGCACACACTTCTTTCAAAAATAGGCTCTGCAAAAGGGTTGAATTAGAAGCGTTAAAAATACCATCACCATCCCTTTCCCTCTGCAGAGAGAACAATAAGATTTAATAGTTACTGGTGTATTGCTCTGCATCGGATGCTGACAGCTACAATTTTTCTTTCATTTTAATTTTCTGCTACCAATATGCTGATTTCAGCAAATGAAGTTCCTGCTTGAAGAAATAAACTCCCATTAGGAGCATAATTTTAAGGGGCCAGAACTATTTATGCTCTTATTGTTAGATCATGCAGCCACCACTGTGCAATTAATAATTTAGAAGCATTTTGGGGGAAAAAGTCTCTAGTGCTCAATTTTATCTCAATTACTCTTGCTCTCATAATATCCTTTCTGGAAAGAAATTACTCACCCAAGTAGAATGAGACACAAGTGCTTGTGAGAACAACAAATAAACACTTTAAATACCAGGTAGAAAAATCACAGAAAACGTTGCTTTTTAACCAAAAATGAAATTTAGAGTCCTCTGAGAATGTCTGTCTTAAAGAATTCTGCTCACCTAAAGTTACTTGAATCAGCAAAAAAAAACCCGAAACATTGGATAAAGTAGTCCATGAGAAGCTTCTATATTCAGTATTTAAAATGAAGCTCGGGTACCTCTAAGTTTCACTGCAGTTGGACATATAAAGGGTCCCATTGGGTATCTCATTAACTGGCTTAATTTTTCAAATTGCTGCAGGCAGAGGACTTCCAGCAGAGCTTCCCCTGGACGTTCTGAAGGACACGCATAATGAAGCACTTAGTTCTTTCTAAGCAGGTTCATGCTAAAACATGTAATATGCTGGTCTGCAAAATAATGTTCTCGTACCACTGACATTACCAGCTACTATTGACATTATGCAGTATGCTGAATTAACATTCTTGTTCAGCCAAATACTAATAAGCCTCATCAGCATAGCTTTCTAATGCGTTATCATGGCTTTGCCTCCTCACATCAAAAAATAATGTGTGTTACCCATTTCTAATTCCATATGGAATGTGATGGATTTTGCTACTGTGCAAATCAAATTTAAAAATGGAAATGAAAGGAAAATATTTTGTCTGCCATAAAAAATGTGAAGAAGTTACAAGACAAAAATAGCAACTATCACTTTCTGCTTTATTCATTTCAATATGAAGAGAAGGACAATGAGATACATAATGAATGCATCAAGCAATCCCTGTAAACTGCTGCTGGAATCACAGGCCAATGAAATATCAATTAAAGCAACCCAAAGAACACAGCCTTCAAATAAACAACAACTCTGTGGTCCATTCACTGTGTGTATAAAAAGATTTTAGACTTTTTCCACAGAGCACATTGTGATGCCACGGAGCCCTGTATGTCAGCTGTATGATTTCAAAAGAACTGTATTTGCAGAGGCTGTGTATATACATACACGCAAAATCGTACAAAACATAAAATGGAAGAATTTAACTAGGTCATCACTTTTAATCTAGTTTAGTTTTTTAATTCTTCAAAAAAAGAGGTAAACATCATTGTGCTTATGTTGTGCTATACTTTAGTATAATCAACTATGTCAGTCAGGTTGAAATGCATCCATTTCAGCATTGAATGCCATGATGAAGAAACAACAAAGTTTCACCAAACATTGAAACTGAAGAATAATCTCCAAAAATAATACTTGTGCACAATTATATATATGCAAGATGCTACACGTTTTGTCCACTCAACCTACTGCACAATTTTTTTCTGGATTTATGCCCACAGCAATTCTGGAAGGAATGGAGGAAGGGAGGCAAGAAAGGATGGAAGGACAGAGGGAAGGAGGGAAGAGAAAGGTAGGGGAAGGGGAAGAGGAAGAGGAAGGGGGAAGGGAAGGGGAAGGGGAATGGAATGTTATTCAACAACGTGGTGCATCCCACAATTTTATGTCATCCCAAATGCAGCCATTGTAGAAATTCATTTAAAACAGCCTGAAATTACGAACCAAAATAATACACTGATGCATAACACAGATAAACTTTTATTATATTAACCAATATCCCTCCTCTTTGAGAACTGCGTATTGGCAGACCAACTAACAACATAAAGAAACTCCTAAGTATCTTCCTAGTCTGACTGGACTAGGTTATTAAATCCCAATTAAGATCTTAACTCTTGAATCTTGCCATTATCAAGGAGGAAAATGTCATTGGACTAATAATTGTTAAATTCAGCAGAACTGAACTACTTGTTAGTTGTTTTCACCTACACAACCTCAAATTTTATAATAGTAAATAAAATGTTAACCAAAAAAAAACTATTTAATTGTTCACTGGGCTGTAGCTTCAGTATTCAAAAATTCCCAGTATACTAAAGTTTATTAACACAGGAGGCAAGATTGGTTTTTGTGATATGCCAGTAAAAAGAACCTGACTCTAAATGGTTCAGAAACAGACTTCCCATGGCAATACAAGTATCCAAGAAAACAGAAATGCCCTAAAGGGTCATAATAAATCCTACTTGCAGACACAGGAAGATCCATTAATTACTCATTTTGAAACCAGCATTGTTTCCATTTCATCTCTTCCAGTAGGCTTTGTTAAAAGACTCATTTACACAGGAACTGAATTAATAACATCTAATTGTTTTGCAATTTTTTTTTTAATAGCTCTGTCTTTCCTTTGGGCCTCATGCTTTAGATGAGAGCATATGTTTGTCTGAAGGCTTGAACATGATGAGAAATCAGTTTCATTGTAGATGCCACTTTCTCAGAAGCTCACAGAGTTGTTTTTATCACTTCCCTTACAAACATTTATACATCTGCTCAGCTTGAAATCTACAAATACTTTCAGGGAGCTGCCCACGCACAACTGAAGTTAAGGATTTGCACACAGATTGGTTGGATCAAAACACCAGCCAGGAGCCTTTCCACCTATTCCACTGAACAGAGTGAGTGACAGTTGAACAGAAAGTGTTAATTAATGGCAAAAATTATGCCTGTATGAAAGCAAAGCTCTATCTGAATTAAAACTGGGTGAATCAGAAATTTGTGTTCTCTTGGAAAGTTTTAAATTAAAAAACAGTTGCCTGATTACTCTCAGTATTAGTTACTTAAAGCTTAAATTAGAAAACTGCATGTTGTCCTCCAGTTCCTAAGGGAACACCTTGGAAGAATAAAGTTGCTCTTTACAGGGTTCTTAAAATTCTCGTTTTCTGGAAAAAAAAAAAAAAAAAACCCTAACCAGACCAACATAAGACAAGAGCAGAGAGGTATATGGTCACATGCAATGGTTTCAAGCTGCGGCAGGGGAGATTCAGGCTGGACATTAGGAAGTATTACTTCTCAGAAAGGGTGGTCAGGCACTGAAATGGCCTGCCCAGAGAGGTGGTGGAGTCACCGACCCTGGGGGTGTTCAAGGAACGATTGGCTGTTGTGCTGAGGGACATGGTTTAGTGGGAGCTATTGGTGATAGGTGAACGGTTGGACTGGATGATCTTGTAGGTCTTTTCCAACCTTGGTGGTTCTATGGTTCTATGGTTCTATGATTCTATGATCCACGAGTATAAGTATTAAAACTAAGCCAGTTTTTATATGGACTTGCTCTATGCTCACAGAATCATCTTCAGTACTGTCCCACTGGGTATCTGCAAGCAGCCATTACTCCTCCAGATCTCCATGCAGTTGTCAGGCTGATGTCTAGCTTTTAAGAGAGATGGACAGCTGACTCATAGCTTTGTGCATGGCAGCCAGCTATCAGTTCTGATGAAAGCTGATCAACTTTTCTGGAAGTTTAATGTACTTGTTGTGAAAAACCAAACCCAGTTGACTGAAAAGGAAACACCCCAGAATGTCAGATTAGCGTATGTACATGAAAAATGCAGCCTTCCAATAGTGTAAATTACAGTTACATCAGGAAGTTAAACTTCTTTAAATTTCAAATATTATATCTTGTTACATCTAGTTATCTTACTTCATACTGTAACATTCCCACAGTGTCAGATTTGTTTCTACCATTTGTTTCCAGAAAGATATGCCCCTATGCAATCAAGCACTGTACGTCCTTGTACTCCCTTAAGTACCAACTACTCATTTACAAAGCATTTCAAATGAAGGTCATTCACCTTGACTAGAACAAAATACAACAGCAATGTAATCTTCTTCATCTCTTGTATGAATTTCCTTCCGTGTGTCTCATTTTCAGCCCTCATTACTTTTGTCTCATTTCACATCTCCTGTTACAGCTGTTTAAGTGTGTTTATTTGCCAATATATTGCTGGAACTGCTTCAGTTCACTTATTGTAGGTAATTACCTCAGTGTTTTGGAGCCTTCATTATCTGTAGCCTGACAGTTTGCCATTCAAAGGAATGGCAACAGATGCCTGAGAAGCACAAAGCACAAAGGTGGAGATGTGAATTTGCATTAATTGGTGGTCTTTTCTAAGGGCAAATGTCTACATGTAGCTGATTAAAACATAAGAACCAAAACATTTTTATAAGGTGGCTAGGTAGGAGGAAAACCTACTAAAAAGCAATTTGCTTGACCCAGTTTGAATTTCTGTCATAACTCAGCCGTATCTTACCAGTTTTATAGGTTAATATATCCTTTCAATGTTGTTACACTAACTTCCACCAAGTACAATAAATCTTTCAAATTGTCTGAGCACCTGGATTCTCCTTAAATAAACAGCAAAACCTACACTTTTTTTTTTCTTCCCCCACCCCCTCCCCCACCCCCCCCACCAACTGCTCCTGCTTTGTGGCTTTGTCTTTATTTCTAAATAAGTTATCCCCTTTCGCTTTGTACCTTCCAAAATAACATCGTAACAAAATAGAGGGGAACTGAAAAACATGCCTGCCTAGCCTAGCCCTACTACGTGCCTGAACAGAGTATCGGGGGAAGAATGGAGGGAATGACAGCCTCCATACTTAGCTTGAATTTTCTTTTCCTGGCTTATATTTCAGTTCCATTCAAGGCAAGGTTCCAAGCCATGCATGTTCAGTATGAATGCTTAAATATTAACAACAATTAGAAAAGCTTCACATGTGCCCCCGTACTCCTATTTTGTACACTAAGTTATTTTGTGGGCTGGACGGGAGAGGTTGTGTAGCCAGTTTCCAGTACTCGTATTACAGAGATTTTTAAGTACATACACATGAAAAGGCAGCCCAAATTCATAGGAATACTCTGTACAGCAGACTCATTCTTCTGGGTATATATGCTAGGGGAACTCCACAGATAAAATGTATTTAACCTTTTTTTTATCTTTGCTACTAAGATACAAGATTAATTGACTCACTCCATATTTTGGTAAGGCTTCTCTGGCCTAAAACTGAGCCTTCTTTACTGAAGATATTTTGTCTGTGGGGAAAAGAAATACAAGAATCCACAGAGCCATAGAATTGCACAGAGTATTGTACAAACTTGCCAGAAAAAGAAGAGAAATCGTAAACAGGCTTTGTCATATGTTTACCACAACAAGAAAGCCACTGTTAATGCAAGAAGTCACGCAGACAAAAGACAGCAGTCGCGCTCCCATCAGAAGAAAAAAAAAAAAAAAAAAAAAAAAGCTGCTTATTTTACTTTCCGTTCCGCTGTTCCTGTTCTGCTTTTGTTAGCAGAAACAGTGCCATCTACTGGCAAATAATAATAATAATAATAATAATAAAAATTATGCATGCACATAATGTACATATATATATTTTAATAGATACAAATATATATATGTTATGTAAATATTTATATACATAAGCAAAAGACTACAGAAGTATTTCACACACATTCATTCCCAAACTGGAATGCTACACAAACCCAAACTTTTTAAGGATCCGTCAGAGATGAAAGATATTTTCTCAATAGTTTCCAGTAAAATTCACTAATTTTCTTCAGTTTGTTTATATCTGATCTAATTTTAATACTTTTTAGACCAGGAAGCAGTATAATGCCTGTTCTCATCCCCTCAGTAATGGCCAGCAACTAATCAAGTGTGCAAAATCAGCTAGCAAGCTGCAGTACTCCTAAGGTTCCCATCTTTCTGCTCCTAATACATAAATGAATGCATACTAAAATACATAATACAGTACATAAATACATAAAGACGTACTTGGGTTTACTCTGCTTCTGTTCTACCCACTCCAGATCACTTTTTCAGGTCTCTATAGACATGTGAAAATAGACATTGAAAGCCAGGTGTGTGTAGAATATATTTTCTACATTTAGTCTTAAATAATGCTGTGTAAGACAGTCACATAGAAAATAATATTCATATTTTCTCCTTTCTCAATATTCACAGATCCAGAAAAAATGTTCTTCTTCCACTGCAATGGAATTCAGAGTGAAGGTATACATTCACTCTGTAGAAGTGTGCATATTCAAAGAATTAGCTTAGTCGAACAGAGTTCCAGATTCCACTCTCCAAACATAGGCTGTGATTCTCTTATCATCCTTTCCCTTCTTGATACAGTGTCTTAATTTTCAGATAAAAGGGAATGCAACAGCAAAGTTTGGATCAGAAATTCAGCCTCAAGCTACCGTCACTCCCTTATGGATCCCAGAATATCCCCTGGAATCCTGTAATTACTAGCCTCCATTATGCCCTTGTGACCAGGAGATCCATTAACAATTTACAGATTATTGAAAAATAAGAATTAAAAGTATATATCCTCCAGGCTGTTTTATGCGTTGCCCTAAACATAATGATAGTTCTGCTGTCAGATCAAGCAAACCAGGCAAAGGAAAATATGAATGACTGAACTGTATGGTTATGTCTACCTACTGTCAGCAAAGAGGATATGAGGCAACAATGGACAGCACAACAACTTCTGCTTACAAACCTTTTTTCCTGAAAGCTTAGTTTTTATGCTTTCTCAATGCTTGGTTGTGAAATGGAAAACAAAGAAGCAAACAAACAACTAGCTTAATGCAAAACCAAACATACTATTTGTCGCAGGGCCAAAGAGAAAAGTGAAGATACAACATTTAAATTTTTAAAGTGACACAACTTGTAGCTAACCAATTAGCAGAACTGGCAATTCCAGTGTTACTTTTTCTGCTGGTTCAACCACACAGCGTGTCACAAATTTTCACATTTTTCTGTGATTCTTCACAGCATGAATCAGTAAGACACTCTGTAAACCTGTCCTGTTTACTTAGCTAAAACAGAAAGTTAATTTTCTAGAGTTTTAGATGCTCCCAATTTCCCATTGCTCAAGGGAAAAAGAAAAAAAGAAAAAAAAAGAAAAAAAGAAAAAAAAGAAAAGAAAAAGTATTGAAGCTTCTTGGGGGAGTGGGGGGAACCATGACTTTGCTAATGTGTGAAAGTGCCAGACTGACTGGAGGAATACTCTGTCCGCTAGAATGCAGTGGCAAAGCACTGGAAGAAATGTCAGAAATCCTTAAAAAGAAAAAAAGAAAAAAAGTTTGTCCTGTTACTGTAAGCTCTGCAAGTAACCCTTATTCATATTCAGTTGAGAATATCAAGCATAGGGACTATTTTGTTGTAGCCTTAGTATTCTCACACAGAGAACAAGTCTACTTTGATAAGATCAATTCACATGCTTTGGAAAATTTATTTTTGGGAACACAGTGCATTTTCTCAAGTGAGAAAGAGTAACAGGTGGCTTTAAAGCTAAATACATTGAGAACAACTCTTCAGAGTATTTCTGACACGTGCCAGACCATCTATGAAAGAAAAGGTAGTTGAGAACAGTAGGGAACAGAATAGCTCCATTGGAAGGGGCCCACAAAGAACACTGAGCCCACCTGCCTAACTACTGCAGGGTATTCAAAAGTGAAAGCATGTTACGGTGTCCAAATGCCATTTGAACACTGACAGGGTTGAGGCATGAACCTCCAATCTAGGAAGCCTGTTCCTGCATTTGACCATTCTCACAGCAAGGAAATCTTTCCTAATGCCTAATCTGAATCTCCTCAGTTGCAGCTCTGTGCCATTCCCTTGTGCTGTCATCACTGACCAAGCAGCAAAGACCAGCATCTCCTTCTACACTTCCCCTCCTGAGGGAGCAGCAAAGAACAAGGTCCTCTTCTCCAGAATGGACAGCCCAATGCCCTCAGCCTCTCCTCACAGGACATGCCTTCCAGACCTTTTACCAGCTTTGTTGCCATTCTCTGCATGTTTTCAAGTATCTTAACATCCTTTGCTACAGTGGACACCTGAACTGCCTGCAGTATTCAAGGTGCAACAGAACCAATGCTAAATATAGGAGGAGAACCATCTCTTTTAATTGACTGTCTGTGCTGTATTCAATGCATTCCAAAATGCGCTTTGCCTTCTTGGCATCCAGAGCACACCGCTGGCTTATGCTAAGCTGCTGCTGAGTTGCTCTCCAGCCACTCATCTTCTATTTAGTGCCTGTGTCTGGCTCTGCTCTATCCCAGATATCATTTTTCTTTGCAGAACTTCACGCTGTTTCTGATCGCCCAGTGCTCCACTCTATCTAGACCCCTCTGCAAGGCCTCTCACCCCTCCAGAGAGGTACAACACCACGTAGTTTAGTGTCATCAGCAAACTTGCTGATGAGGCACTCCACCCCTGTATGAAATGAAATGATTAATGAAAATGTCATTAATGACATTAATGAAAACAGGACTAGCTCTCGAACTCAGCACTAGGAAACACAGCTAGTGACCAGTCACCAGCCAGATGTAGCCTCGTTCACTACCACCTTCTGAGCTCTACTGCTGAGCAAGTTCATCACTCAATATAGCATGAATCTGTTCATCTCACAGTTGAATAATCTGTCCAGAAGGATGCTGTGATGGAAAGTGGCAAAGGCCTTAGTAAAATCCATAAAAATTACATTCCCTTCTTCACTAAGCATGTGACCTTAACATAGAAGGAGACTGAATTACTAAGAGGACTTACCCTTCACATACCCACATTGACTCTACCTGATAACAGCTTTCTCCTCTACATGCCTTTCAATAGCATCCATAATTGTTTCCATAATATTTCCAGGGATGGAGGTTAGATATAGGTCTGCAGTTTGGTCTTCTCTCATGCTACGTATAGAAGAATATAACACTGGCCAACTTCTATTCAGCAGAGACTTTCCCAGACTCCCAAGATCTTTGGAAAATTGTTGAGAGCTGCCCAGCTATAACATCTGCTAATTCTTTCAGCACTGTGAGGTGAGTCCTGCCAGGCTGAACTGGCTTAGGAATGTTCAGCTGGTTCCTTATAATTTCATCAGCTACACACAGAAAGTCACCGCTCCCACAGTCATGGCCCTCCTGCTCAGAGTACCAGGCAACACAAGAGCTATCATTAATACTAAAGAAAAAGAGACAGAAAGTGTATTTTTTTTTCATTTAAATATACAGCAGCATTTGTTTTCATCAAATAAGAGACCCGAAGACCTAAATTAATGTTCCAGAAAATGTAAACTACTTGTGGTTGTGTTTAGTGTGAAAACATCATGGATACAATGACAAATTACCTACTTTCTGCGAGAGAACAGACTTTTCTCCTCAGTGATCAGTTTAATGTCAATGGATAAAGCCTCTTTTAAAGTTTTATTCTCTACACAATCCATATCAGAAGTACATTTTGTCACATGGGATATTCTGCGTGGAACAAGTCCTGCTACCCCTTTGGTTTTGCCTGCTTTTTCCATCTTCTTTACTGATCAGTCTAGTCAGGTGTACTACTGCATGCACACTTTTTATTTGTTTTTTGCAGCCCTAGTTCTAATAGCCAAAACATTTTCAAAATCGTAGCATTCTCGAACAAAGGTTTCCTCTTGTTCTAGAGGAGGAGTAATGCAAGAAGATCTTAGTACTCTTCCAAATTTATAGGTAAGCTGTCAAATAGAAAAACGCACTTTTGAAGTCAGTACCAAAAATCTGTATTTTCTTCATTGTCCGTACTTTGCTAATATCTGTACTACGTTATGGTGGAGTTCTATCCTGTAACAAGCAAGCAGCACATTAAAACATAAAAAGAAACAGAACGCCAAAACTTTACTGTTATCTTAGATATCAAAAAGCTACAACAGAAGTAAAATCGGGTACTATGAGTAAGTAGGCTATACTTACAAACTTTTGAGAAATGTATAAAAACACTACTAAAGTGGCAGATCCCAAGAAGAGACTTCACTTGAGCTAGGAATAGAGGGCATTATATTCAGGGTTAGAAGCTTCCTTCTGGCTCAGAGGTTAATTAAAACCTGTGTTCAGCTATGATGTATACTTGGACAGGCTTCATTTAAATTAGGACTGTTTCTAAAAATAACCACGTCAGCTGGAAGATGCAACTTTCAGGAAGCTTTAAACCACCTTTATTTTAGATGATACTTGAGTTTGCTCCAAGCAGTATAAGCAGTATTTCACAAAGCACACACAAATCACAGAAGGTTGTCTATTGCTGTTAGAAACGTACTGTTTATCAAGATTACACTGTCAGCACTAACAGAACTGGTATCTCCAAGTGAGACATGCAGACTGTATTAGCTGCTAAACATGGCTTAGTGTAATGTACAAGCTGATATATATGCATACAAAAAAAAAAAAAAAAAAAAAAAATGGACACCATGCAATAACAGGAAGGTCCTCCCTTGCAAGAATTCATACAGAAGTTACACATCACACACAGAATGGGGAACAAGAGCCACCATGATGACAAGTATTTCACAGAACAGCAGACCTGTTTAATTTGGAAACAACCTCTTGCGATCACCTAGTCCAGCAACCCTGCACAGGAGACAGTCCAGTTCTTAAACATTTCCAAGAATGGAGATTCTATACCCTGTTCTGTTTGAAAACCCTCAGAGTCTGAAATAATGGGGAGGGGGGGCGGAAGAAAAAAAAAAAACCCTACAACTTCTTGAGTTTCAATAGAATTTAATGTTTCAGTTTGTGACCACTTATTCTTGTCTAGTCAGCTGGGCACTACTGAGAAGAGTTTGGCTTGCCCTTGAAAAGGAGGGCAGGGAATGAAAATTCCCTGCCATGAGATATTTACACATATTTCTAAGTGTTTTCTCCATGTTGATGGGAGCATTCTGAGCTCTCTCAGACTGTCTGGGTGAAAGATGTTCTGTTCTCTCAGCCATCTTTATAACCCTGCCTCCTCCCTTGTACACCTGCAAATCTCCTGTGTTGAAGACATCAGAACCAGACAGCACTACAGCTGTGTTATGTAGAGTTCAAACTGCCAGCAAGTTCTGTACTTAATGTAGCCAAAGATCACAGCATTTTTGCAGAATGGGCTCTGCTGTGTCGCAATCAACTTGTCCATTATAAAATCAAGATCCTTCACTGCTTTCCATCTGGCTGCACATTCACACCTGGTGCCATTCCTCCACATATACCAAACTTTGCCTCTTAGAATCATAGAATCACCAAGGTTAAAAAAGACCTACAAGATCATCCAGTTCAACCATTCACCTCTTGCTGAACTTCACAAAGCTTCATCCAATTCACCACTTCCTCACAGTCCATCTTTGGTTGTTGTGATTTTGTTGACTATACTTAAAAATCCATCATACAGGTGATTAACTTGAACTGGACTGGGCCCATGGGTAGATGACTAGGGCTTCGACTCCAACTGGACTTTCAAACCACCAGGCTCAGATGTTTGGGCAGTTTTTAATTCACCTTCAGTTACCTAAGCTACACTTTGTCAGCTTGTCCGTGATGTTTGTCTCAACTTAGTTGTGCCTTTGACACACCATCTACTACCACTACTGTTTGCACATTGCTATAATACAAGGTAAAACTAAGCCTCCCCAGCTCTAAATATTTGGTTTCCCTTCTGGTCATTCTGGTGCCCCTCCTAAATTAGTGAATGCAATCTTTAGCAAGTCAAAAAATGAAGGCTGTTGCAACTTTTAATTTAACTGTAATTTTACACCACAGCAATACTTCCTTCCTTCTCCACCCAAATAACCACTCCAATAGTAACTACAAGTTCTAATAACTTCCTCAGAAGAGGAGGAATATCCTGTTTCTCTGCTCCACAATTTTGTAATATGTTCAATCATGTTAAGCGGTAGAAACTAAACAATGATCTCACATCTTAAGTCAGACTGAGAGAAGCGAGTTTGCCAGTTTAGCCACCCTAACGCACCTTTAATAGAATTATGTGATTTGCGACACCCTACACAAAGCAACTCAGAGCCAGAAACCAAGCTCTAAGTTTTAGGCTGTTATTTCTAAACTTTAGAGAAGATCAGTATCTAGTCATTTCAAGGGAAGTTAACCACCTCTATAAGCTTATTCATAAGACTTTCAACTAGAGAAAGTTTAGATGTATTCTATTGCTTTACTCTGTCTCAAAAAAGATGAAGCTTTGTGCTTTAAGGTTTGCATTCTACTGTGGTGTTTTTTCAGTTCCACCCTTCTGAACAGTTCTAGCTTAAAAAAAGTATAGAAAATCTACAAGGTCTTCAAGACGTTTATTTACATCTGCTGCCTCAAAAGCCGCATTTAGATATTCTGATTAAATATTACTTTGATGTAGTGCTTGCTTAAAATTTTTAGTAGACTCAGTGATTCTACCTAACCAGAGAAAACAGGTACACATAGCTACATAAAACTAGCACGCATCATCAGAACAAGAAAAAGTTGGTTTACATTAACTAAAACAGGCACACGAGAATAACTTGCTCACCAAAATAAGCCAGCCAATATTGAATGATTTCAGTAGTGGGCAATGAAGGTTAATATTTGATACCAGTGGCTAAGTCACATCCGGTGCACTAAGCAAGTTTTAATAGTGGACAGTGCAGAAGTGAAGAGGAATAACTGAAGATACATTTTTCTACTTTTGCTACTTGCATACCTATTTTCTGCCATTTTTCAGCATTTCTTTGAGTTGAGAAGTCTAGGATTCAGTCACACAGAAATAACACGCATACAAAGAAGTTGTAAGAAAACATTTTATTTTCAAAGTTTTACAGAAGAAAAATGTTAACTATGCCTAAAGAATGGAGCTTGACAGCATCTTTCCATATAGATTTCAAATAGAAATTAAGGCACTTAAATAACATTTTGCTGTCACAAATGCAGCTTCTTATAACAGTTTACAGTTTTCTACAAATAGTAAAATGTGAACATACACCATTAAGGTAACATGCAAAAAATATTTAAAACATGTCCATACTTGCACATCCCCCGGTATATCTACACTCAAAATTTGTATTTAACATACTAGCGCACATTCAAATAATCCCCATTTTAAACAGTGACAGTTTTCCCTTCAATGAACCAGGTTCCACATACGTGGCTCACAGTCAGTCATTCCAGTCAAGTTATGAATTCAACATTAAAAACGAGGCTAGAAATTTAAGGGTCTTTTTTCAGACGTACACAGTGGAGCTTACTCTTTGTTTGTTTCAAAAGTCACTGATTTGCTCACAATTTACGCATGTATAGCAGATACCATTTCTGAATCCTCTCGTGGGAGAGCTGGTCTTGGTTGTGGAGGCTTATACAAAAACACTGCCATGACCACAAAGATGATTGTGATGATTTTGCAAGCAGCACCTAAATGCAAAGAACAGAAGAGTCCTTGTTGCAGTCACCTTTGATAGTGAGACAAGAGTATTTCAAGCCATTTATAGTTTCACACAGTGAAATACTGTCAGATTTTAAATATACTGAAATTCATAATCAATTAAAAGTATATTTTAGACTGACTCAAAAAGCAAGTAAAGCTAATCTTCCAACTGACTTTAGACAGCTTATCTGCCTGCTGGTTCTTGTCTGCATCAGCAGCTATTACTATTACTTCAGCTCTGTATTTCTTCACCCCATTCTAGCCTGAAGTGCAAGTCTTCCTTACTTCTTGCTTCACTACTGTTCTTTATTGCATCAGTACTCTTCGCCACAAACTAGAACTGGTCATAACAAGAATTCTCCCTCAGCTACCTTGAAAAAGGTCATTCAGTTTACCCATCAAAGGCACTGAGTGGTTTTTGTCTTACTGTGGGTGGGATCATATTCTACCACTGAAATACATCCACGTCCAAGAGATCCTGATATTTGATGCTGTGACTCTTGATTCTTCAGCTTGAAGATTAGTACTAGCAGTTCAGTTTATCCACTCTAAGTATCACAACCACTAGAAGGTATGACAACTGAATTTTAAAAATCACAGCCTGCCTTCCCTCCTCCAGACATGTGCATCTCACAACACACAAAAGTAACAGCCTGTTAAAGAATTTAAGAACTTTTTTTGCTAGTATTCAGAGATGTTAAGTGAATTTGTAAGTTAACTGAATGAAAAGAACCAGAATGTGACAGAAGTACAGAAGTTCTTTAGACCCTAAGCTATCAACAGACTACAACTGATAAGACTGAAATGTGTGCCAATCCCTCAGAATTCAGAAGAGAAAAATTATTCTGTGTTATTGTTTTCTCTTCTAGGCCATTCTTAAAAGTCACTCAGTAGGATCTTGCTCCTTCTCCCAGTATTTTGCTTTTATTATTTAGGAAAAACAAAGCTAATTATTATTGCTGTTGTTGTCTTAACTGCTAATAAAAAAAACAGTTTGAGGTTGTTTTAAAAAAACTCCCACCCAGTAGTCAAGGCAGCTAAGATCAGTATATCAATTACCTTGTACGTGCATTTAGTATGAAGAAGTCACTTACTTATGCTCATCAGAAGATATGCCATTCTTTCATTGTCATAAACCCAACAGGCTCCTTTAGTTTTACATTCATTGACATCCCACAGAGAACAACTGCTATCTATTGCAAAACCAAATAAAATTGGTCCAGGAACAGTACCTATTTAAAAAAAAAAAAAAAAAAAAAACAACACGGCAACACATTAGAATTTTTGAAGGGTTTCTACAACACTTAACACCACATCCTACTTAATTTCTACCTAAGATTATGTTTATTTTTGTTATACTTCATCAGTAGAATAACTTGGATTATTGGAGTTTCATTGTGTGTGCCAAAACAGCACTTGCATTGACAGACAAGTGATCTCAAAAAATGGCTGCAGTACTACGTAATTATACACAAACCTAGCCAGTAACTAAGCCTTGACTCAGCCTTGTCTTATGTATGCTGCTGAAAGTGTCCAAGACAAAAATAAGACCTTAAAATGAGCAGTTCAGTAAATATCTACATTTAATGTCCATTTTTTTTAATTGAAATTGATTCACCTATCCAGCTATTTTTATTTAGAATTTTAGTGAATTTCCACATAAAGACTGCATAATTAGCAATTTATGTGTAATTTTACAATTTCAATCATCCAAAAGGATTTGAAAGGGAAAGAAATACTCCATCTGTCCCCTTTAAAAGTATAACAGCACATACAGCAGTAACCTTAATGGTTAAGATTGTCACCTTCCTGGGACTGTAGAACTTCATGTGTTAGATATATGAAGCTGTTTTCCATACCATAGCTTCTAAGTAGGATCTCAACTTTAAGAATACAACTTCCTCCAGTATTGGTCAAAGTGACAGAGGGTACCTTTTGCAGGAAGAATGATAGTTACCTATGACAGCAGGAAAAGCTAACATGAACGTGTATGACCTATTCGAAGAAGAATTTTAGTTCTGATAGCACTTGCATTCTAACAAGCGTATTCCCTAAGCCAGCAAGATGCTACTACAAGCCCCTCTGGAAGTTTAATGCATCACTAAGTCTAGAAAATAGTTCGTCTTAGAGAAGCAAGTTATTCAGAGACAGGAGTTTCATCAAGAGCGTTATACCTAGTAGTCGTAGAAACACTGACTGCACTCCAAGAGCAAATGAGCGCTGCTTATCTGGCACACATCTGTAAATAAGATTTACAAGAAAACAATTTTTTTAACTGATTCTTTTCCCAGCTATACTTCTCACTAAAGATGCTTTATCTTACTGTATTATATTAGCCTGCTGACTGCAGACAATTTTAGAAATCCAGTGCACAAAACAAATAACAATTTTAAGAGCTGTTTTCACAAAAGAATAGATGCAACTCCTATGGGTTATTAAGGAATTGTACATCGAGCCGTGTTTAACAGAACAAGTAAAAATCCAGCTTACTACCAGTGCTTTGATATACTGTTGAACATTTTTTCCTCCAACACAGAACAACCAAGGATTAAAGGACAGTGCTAGTATGCTATCCTGAGCTACTATTCTTGCAGAAGCAATATATTAATAGAGATGGCTTCAGCACAACATAGTACAACTTCACTTGTAATCATCCCACCTTACAGGAAATCAGTTCAGGCCTGTCTCATACAAATTAGTATACTTATGCAACACCTCCTACCCATTGTTTCAGATATTTCCCTATGTGCAAATTATTTTATCTTCATCACGTTTTAAAGACTGTATGTAAATATTAAATGCAACCTACTCTACGTCATTTATGCAATTTTGTTTCTGTAGTGTTTTTTTTAACCTGTATTAAGTATATTGAAGAGCTTAATCCAATATGAGCAGTGGAAGCCTGTTAGGATTCCCCTACCCAAAACAGCAATTAAAGGTAGGAGAACAAGCAGTCTTTTATGGTGTAGACGTTTTTTTCTCTTACTAGAATACTGTCATGAACACAGAGGTTTACATTTCAGTGTGCACAGAATAGGCTTGCTGAAAAGACACATATCAGAATATTCTCCAGTAATTTAACTCACACTGAAGGAGCACTTCAGTTCTTGATCATTGGAACTGTTCTATAATACTCAAAAATTAACTCACAGTGTCAGTTTAAGAGTATAAAGATTCCAAATTCAAAATGTTATTATTCAAAATTACCTAAATAAAACTGTCAGCTCAGTTCTAAAGATCGCACAGCATTTCACACTAATAGGCCCACACACTAATATGACAAACTCTTAAGGCCAGGGGGACACCACCCCTGAACAGAGACTATTTCAAACTACAGCTGCAGTATCATTGCCCATCCCCACTATACAGGAAGTAGACCAAAAAAAAAAAAACCAACCCAAAAAATGCATTTAACAGCCACCACACCTTGTCCTCTCCTCAAGTATCATGCATAAAATGCATGTATGTCTACACAACAAGTATATTTTTTCCTCAGAAATATTTGAAGTACAAGCCAAATTTCAACATAGAGTAAAACAACTCTACCTTCACCAACAAACACTGAAAGAAAAATAAATCAAGTTTTCATGCAAGACAGATGAGACAAAAACTACCACAGAATCCCAACATTACAAAATTAATATGACAGCAAAGGTAGTCTACAGTTCCTGGCAAAACACAATTTTGCATGCCAGAACTGACTTGAGGCAGAAGGAATAAGAATTAAGTACATATTGACTGCTTGTTATTTTCTTGGTACAACTTGAAATCCTAGAACTAGCCATACACGGAGTAGCTGAATGTTTTCTTAACCCAAAAACACGGCAAATTTATTCCTTGCTCTTTTGACCACAGCAGTCAAATGAATGCTCGCATGAAACAGTGAGCTTTGCGCTTCTACTTTTTCTACAATTAGGAAAGATTATTTTTACTGATTCAAACAGTACCCACTTAACAATAATGAACAGTGGCACAACTGTCTCTCCTTCAAGTACTGTCTTCTTTATGCACAAAATACCACAAAAGGAAATCCTTTGCACATTAGATTGAACCTATATTACAGACCAAAATGAATTAAAGGGTTTCATTGATCTGAGTTTTCATTTCAATGTTATCTTCTCTAACGCCCAAAAAACATACCTGAGAACAGCCACAGTAGATGGAGTAACAGCCATAAATGTAAAAACAACAGCAAAAAAGAAATAGATCAGAAATAAAGTTAAATTTTTGCATCGTGTTGGACATTTCCCAGATACAGCTTCAAAGAGATAGTCTTCTGAATCATTTTCTCTCTTCAGTTTCCCAATACAGGAACAGTTGTGGTAAATCTACAAATAATTTATAAAACAAACTGAGTAGACGTCATTGTAATACGGTAGGTACTGTGTGTTTGCATCCTAGTGAATGAAAGAAAAAACCTTGACTTTACAGTGCAGGAAGTAGTCTACTTCCTTAAGACCACACAACCCTGATTTTTTTTAAATTGATTCAACAGAATTTGACTGATCCAATGATCACCTGACCAGTAATTACATCAGGGTTTGTAATCAAAAACAGTGATAAAGTCTACTTTGTGTGGAGAAAGTTTTGAGGTGCAAACACAAAAAAACCTTAAAATAAAGAGATTCTGGAGCCAGAGGCACAACTATGCAATACACTATATTATACACAAACACCAGCAGAATAAACCTTGAAGAAGCTATCTTTCACACTCAAATTCTATCACAAATCTTTGAAGATTTTTTAAAAACATATTATTTGGAAAATATGTTGTTTTCCTACAAATAACCTCTTCAAAATAAAAAAAAACCTAACACCATAAAGGATTTCAGGGGTTGGGTGAAGCGTTCCTTTCTTTCCCCATACGAAACTAGTTTCCTTTGCAAAGTTTCATGTCAAAAGAAAGTATATCCAAAAGCTGCAGTTCTCTTACAGCAGAATATATCTAACATGGTTCTCAAAATTAATTTAACTACTGGTAGCTGCTCCCTTGTTTATTAACCAAAGCTGCTGATTATTTCCTTGCAATTCAAAAATTTTACTCCAAGCAATTTTAACTACAAATTGCTGTTACTTACATAAGGTTTATCCTTCAGATTCAAACCTACTTATGTCACTATTTCCTCCAGTTTTTCTTTAAGCTTAGTAACACAAATACAGTAATACAGCAGCAGAACAATTGGGATAAATGCAAGAGTCCACATTCTTTACAGAACTGTCAGTAAGTCCCATATCACATGGCTTTACACTTCTTGCTACAAACAAACTGGTTTTCACAATAGGCTGCACTTGACAGGAAGAGAGGTGAAATCTACTCTTGAAGACAAGCAGGACAGAACAGAAGTGATGTTGGGCTACTATTTTAAGGATGCGATCAAGCTGAATAGTTTTAAGCTCCTTATTTAAATCCACTCTAGTTTATTTTCAAGAGAAAAATAACAGCAAAATCTGAACTTTCCTCTGAATAAAAAAAAGAAAGTCAAAAGACCACCATCCTCTTCTGATATAATAAGTCCACAGACAATCCTTGGTTGAGACTGCTTATCTTTAAGGCTTTTCTTCCTACACTCCCACAGCCCTGCTTAAGTGTTTGTTATGCTAGCAGAAACAAGCAGAAAAGAGTCTCCCTTGCTGAAAGCAGATAATAATCAGCCACTTTCATGACTTACGACATCCATGGCATATAGAATATGATAGAGAAAAATTACTTTCCAGGCCTCAACTCTCCAGGTTTGCAAACACACAGAAGCGGACTGCCACGCATAAAATAAATGTTATATTACTCTCTAAGATACTAGGTAAGAACTGCAGCTTAATGTCAAGGCAGCTGCTGATTTCTACTTCTGTGATCAACTCAATATATCAAACCTGGATTTGCTCTGAATTTTCAGCAGTAGAAGGCCTAGTAGAAGTAACATTTTTAATAAGACACTAGGCAAATAAGAAGCATATCAGCATTCACCCTACTTACAAGTACACACTTCCAACTCACGTAAGATTTTCCTGTAGTAACCATCACTTTAGCGACCCTTATTTGCTGTCATACTGAGGGGGAGAACACTTTCCACACCAAACATATTTTGTACGAAACACAAACAGGCTAGGTCAGCTACTTGAATACTATGAAGCACCTTTTTCTTGTTATTAAGATTATACGATGCACATCCTGCAAAACATGGAGAAAAGTACTGGACTTCATCTCTGCCACAAACAGGGTAGTATCTGGAGCTGGAGCATCTGCAGTTAGCATTGCATGGTGCTGTTAAGTTATGTAGCATGCCTGTTCTGAAATAATAATAGTTTTAAACTAATTTAAAAGCAGAAGACATGTAAATAAGTAATACAGTATTCATAAGAGAAAAAGACTCAATATTTAGTTCAATAAGATTTATGTACATAATTGCTCAAAAATAAAGCCATTTCCAGTAGATACAACTCTAGAAGTAATTCTTACTTATTCTGTAAGCAGTTATTTTGTTATTATTATTTCCACTAATTTTTTCAATTTAAAAACAGATAAAGAAAGATTTGTATGTCAACCCAGTCCCTTTTTTTTTTTTTTTTTCCCCTTTCTTTCTTTCTCCCTCCCACATACATACACACTTCAGTTTCTTTAGTTTATAGTTTTAAGAAACAATGTAGCAAGATTAGAAGTCAATAACATAACCACTACATCTAGACACTCCCACCCACCCCCCGTCAAGCAGACTGGTCTGCTCAGAGCACTTAAAAGTTGCACATATATCACTGTTTCCTTATTCATCTATTACACAGATCCCAAGAACAAGGTTTTGAGTTTTATAAAACAGTTCTCCTTTCATACATCAAGGTAAAATTATGACTTTAAGGTTCTGTACTCTGTAATGTAGTTTTCTTACTTTAAACATAAACACTAACACCAAAAATGCATCAAAATATATTTACCCGTTATATGTTTCAGAAACACCAGCAAAAGGCTCATTCTCACATTTAGCAACTAAAAAGACTGTGTTTAACAGGAAGGCAACTGAACAAGTGCCTATTATGAACTTGATTATCTTTTTGCAATCCATTTTGTACTTGGATACCAAGATGCCACTTATGACTTGGCCCAGTGCTGCTGCTGGAACTAATACAAGCCCTAGAGGAAAACAAGAAAGCAGCAATTATACAGAAATGCAAAACATAGTAAGTGAAGTAATTCAGAGAGCAATTTCATGTTAAGAAGAAAAAGAAAAAAAAAAAGAAAAAAACAAACTCATAACAGTTCTGGGTTGCATCCTAAGATGTAGAGTAAGAAATTTAACAGTTTCTGCAAAAGCAATTTATTCTGCCTTTAGATTACCTGTAGTCTTTTCAGATATTCAAGTTCACAGTGTAATCTATAGATGTACAAAACTGAAGCTCAATAAGGCAAACCAAGATTACTTAAGGGAACTTCATTCTAGGCAGGAATCTCTGAACACCACCAATCTGCTTTGTGAAAATACTACTCCATGGCTTCTCAGTATTTTTTCACATCTATGTTCTTTGTTCCAAATCTGTGCTTTGAACTTTTTAAAAAACGGAACATAGTCTCTGTTATATAGAGGACAGCAAAAGATACAATGAAGCATCTACAGAAACTAAAAAATAAAGTTTTCCTTTAGCTAAACTCCAATAGAACAGTCCAAAGGCACACTTCACTGACATGGGACATTTAGAGACTTGAGGTACAGTTGCAGAGCTGTACAGACACGGATGCACATAGTGAAAGGCTCAAAGTATAACACTCAAGACTAGCTTGCTCTTAGTTCATTTGTTCATTTAAGTCTAGCTTTGAACACGACCTCGGGCATTTCTTCAAAACTCTACATCTAATTAACACTACAAATATCAAAATAGATTAGAACAGGGAAGCATTAAAGTTTTCCCCCTCATCACTGCTGATGACAGTTTAACAACTGAGTATATATCCCAATGCATTTCTATTGGAAACTTGCTGATAACTGCTCTAAAGCAACGATGCCTAAATAACGATAGCACTACCTGTCTAGTATTACCCAGAGGACTAAGTCATTGAGACTTAGTGGAAAAAGAGCACTTCAACTACCATTTGCTTATACTGCAGCACTATGTAGTTGAAGTATTTTAGCGAGAAATACAGTGTCCAGAAATACAAAGCTGGCCCTAATGCAAGTATCTCTTGGCCTGTCTGCCTTGATCTGGTTGCTATCCTTGAAAAATAACTATATCAGGCTTACTCGTGATCCTACCTATTGCAGCTTTTCCATCAGTTATCACTGCAATACTAGCCTTTCGTAGCCTTCCTTTTTCTACTTATTACTTCTGCCTATAACAGAAATAATAGGGACTACAGCTTCATGCTTCTTCAGCAGATGTTAAACAAAGAAAATTAAATGCCATTCACCAAAAACAGTGGAATAAATTAGAGTGTCACCAATGTACAAATTTCTCATTCCACTTTGAAAGTTACTATAAGCTTACTGAACATACAGACAACTCAGATTTGCACCCTTGACATATTAAGAACTCAGGTTTTTAATCAGGCATAAAGGGCTTAAAATATGTTTCTGCTGTAAAAAAAAGAAAAAACAAAAAAAAAACCTTTAGTTGTTTTCATACAAACAACTTCTCAAAAATCTTAGAAAACACAAGATAGACTATATTAGACCCCAGCTATAACACAGTAAACATGTTAAAGATTTTAAAAAGAAACAAACAATAAAAAGCAAAAAAAAAAAAAACCACATTACCTCCAAGGGTTGCTGAAAAACTTGATGTTGTTCCAAATTGATTTTCTATAAACTTTGGTAGGAATGTGGCAAAGCCAGTGGCAACTAAAGCTTCTGAGGTACTGGCTAGTATTAGAGTCATAAGCACTGGATTCTTCAACAAAATCTGTGGAGAAAAGTTTGTATAATTTCCTAAGTCTTATTTCACCATTGCACCATCACCATGTAAACTAGATGTCACTTTATTTTCAAGCACTTTCATGCAGAACTTGACTAATATGCTGTTCATGCTAGGAATCAAAAGCATCAGCAAAATGTAATATACTTTATTTCTCAGTGACATCGCAAACTTCTGTCAGAAGACTGTGAGGATGGAATTACCTCTCTAAACATTCATTTAACACCTGAAAAAGAATCTCATTCTCAGAACATATCAGTTTTAGTAAATTCTACATTTTCTTACCAGGAGAGCAATAGGAAAGTCTTTAAAACTTTTTCCAATATTCTTTGTTTCAACAAGTGCCTCACTTCCATCATTATGGGTTTCAGAGATTTTTTCTGCCTGTATTTTTGCTGTTCCTACAGCAAAAAGGGAATATTTATTGACAAAGAAGATACTGAATAACAGTGCTCAAGACTTAAAGTAGAAAGAAATATTACAATAAATGTTTCCTTTTTACCATAAGACTAATTGAATATTTCTATTGACCTGTACCAAGAGAATATCAATAATTTATTGCTGCAGAAAAACTTAATTGAAGGCATCATGCTTCCCTTTGATAGCCTTGGCTGTAATAACAGATTAGCAATGATATCCTAAGAATTTTATATTCTTAGTCCATTCACCATTTTAATAACCTTCACGTTCCGCCTGGTTCACTACTTCTTTATTCCTTTCTTTCAACATAAGTCACAGAAAGTTTCTTTAGATGCTCTTCCAAGCAACTCCTAGATAATATCTGTGTGAGCACAAAACGTATTAAAGACATTCTTTTTAAGACTGCTCTGCAATACTTGAATTCATATTCTACCCACAACTTTAATGCAGTAGTCAAAGACAACAATACAAGAGTTCAGTCAGTAGTATTTCCTTATGATTTTTGGTGATAAGCAAACATCTTTACTTAAATACAGTCCTGTGTGCACTTAGTTGAAAGCATCTTTCAGATTCTGACCATCATTTTCCACATTCAACCTGTTTCCAATCCTACTGCACATCTTTCTTTCCACTAGTACTTTCAAGATCCTTCCTCTGGCTAATTCCCCTTGTTTTAAAGGCTGAATAGTAATAAATACCCTTTTATTTCAATAAGGCTTGGGCTACTACACAGTTAACCAAGAAAGAGTATCAGAGGAATCAGCCTCTGAGCCCAGCACTCTATAGCCTGGAGATAGAAAGAGATCTCCTTTACAGAGTAGCTCCCATTCCCATTTAAGAAAGGAAAAGAAAAAAAAAAATAAAAAAAAATTACCCGGCAAGTATTTTGGAAAGCATGAAAATGGTATAATCAGAAACCAAATTGCAAAAAAGCATGCAAGGAATCCTATCCACCATGCTCCAAGCCAGCGTGGGTCATCTTGGTCCATGTGTGCACTGGAAAAATAATTTGGGAAGAACTGATGAACTCAAGTCATTGATTTCAGATGTCAGTGAGATAAAATATTCTTTTTTTCTAAAAACCAGATGAAGCAGAAGGTCCTTGAACATTGTCACTTTGTTTTCTGTGTGTATTAAAATGTATTGCTTACCTGTCAAAATACCAAGCACACTCATGATCAGTATTTTCAAGCAAAAAAAAAAAAAAAAATTAAAAAATTAAAAAAAAAATTATCTTCCTCATTTGAAGAAGAGTTGAAGATTTTAATAAGAATTATTAGCCAATCAAAATAGAAACTAGAAGACTCATCTTGCCTTTCTGGGATCTTGATATCAATGTAAATATTAAGTAGCTGTGCTCCTAAGACATAGCCAAAAGCAGGCCCAAGCAATGACATGGCATAACCAATTCCTGGAAGAGAAAATACATCATTTACCACATATTTTTAAGCTTCCTTTTAAGGAAATTCCTTAAGACAACTTTAGACCAAATGGAGTTTGTAGTTCAACCTTTTCATTCAGCATCATTATTTAGGGTACAGTATGCAGAATAAAATGTTTGTACCTTTACCTCAACACAGAAATTTGCAGCTCTCATTAACGCTACATCTCTGAGGCTTAACATATCGAGACACTTCACTTGCACTGTTTATGTACATTGTTAGATCACCTTTGACACATCCTGCCCTGCAACCATAAGCTATCTTGCATAAAAGTTTCTTAACTGCAGTTATTACAAGCATCAGCTGTTAGAAGCATATGCATGCTGTCTTTAAGAATGTACATACTTTGATCTTCAATTGCGTGCAGACTTTTTTTTTTTTTTTTAAAGAGTTGACAAGATTATAATAAAGGCTTCCATTAAAAGTTTCTGACAGGAGGAATATCTGCCACTTGAGTTTGTGGAGGACTCGCTTCAATCTTCTGATGTAAGTCTAAAAATATAAAGCCGTGGATCTGAATTGCTCCTGGCAGTTAGGTGAAAAGCACTAAAGCTGTGGCTGTAACTATATCCTACAGAAGAACGGTCCTAAGTCTACCTTCCTTTTGTGTTAGTACAAGATCTTCTTGATGTCAAAACAGTCTCTCTGGCCTATCATACTTCCGTGGCACCTTAACATTGTTGGCAGAAGAACTCTCTCTACTACTAGTTGAAAGACTGTCTGCAAACTAGAGCTATCAAAATAAGACATGCATCTCTACTGCCAAAGATCTGCGATTTTCCCCCACGTTGAAGAACCTAAACTTCTAGGATGTTTCCAGAGTGTCTGTCTTATGAGTATCTGCATGACTTCATTCTCTTAAGACAGCAAGAAATAGTGGCAGGGGAGAGTGGAATAGAACACTGACATACCAGAAAGTTAGAATAAACACACAGTTGATGAATCCTAAATTTACCCCTATTTTAGTTATAACGACAAGCTCATAGGAACCCTATGAGTTAAGTTCACATTCATCTTACAGAACTTCAAACTTCTAAGATCATTATTTCCTCCTGCAAACAATTCTGCTTAAATTATCATTTGGAACTTCTTAAAAGTTCCCTGGCTTTAGAATTAAATGCCACTGCTGAGCAAGGTAAGACATCTCTACAAAATATCCCCATTTTCAAAAAGAGAGAAAATATCAGCTTCTGAATTACCAACTTTCAGACTAAGGCGCTAGCAGTTATTTACAGGCACTAAGAGCAACTTTAAGGTGGTTTCTTCTCTTCCTGCCTCTAACAAGCCTTCTTGTACCAAGAAATATGATACATTTTTCATCTTCAATACGGTGTATTAAGGTTAAAAAAGAAAATATGTATTACAGGCTTAATGTAGCTACCTGTCCGCTTACTGTAATTCCCTCCAGTTTTTATTTTATCAAGTAGAATACACTGTTCTGCTAAATTCAGCAGGTATCCAAAGACTGCAAATGAATCAGGTTTATCATACTGTCAATTATACTTTAAGCCTCTACACTAATCCCATCTCTCGAGTTTTCAGGACACTTCTCGATCCCCTAACCATACCAACAGTACTAACTCTGCTCTATTTATTTAACTATCCTCAGAAAACATACAAGCCTTAACTCACAGTAAAGAGAAACAAAATTAAAGGCTGCCTGCTATTTAACATAAATAGCTAGACAACTTGTTGGCAGAAGATGAGGTGGCTTGCCTTGAACAATTAAGCAAGAAGTGTATGCAAGCAGATGAAGACTTCAGTGATTTCCCCCTAAGAGAAAAGATTAAAAACACTACTCATTTTTATTCTTTAGCTTTCTACCTATAAAACTATTATCTGCATTACTAGGTAATCCCTCTACTTTCAAGTAAGGCAGGAATAAACATCAGAAGTATGCTTAAGTGCCATATTTGTATGCGGCTAGAAGACTGCACTGATCACACGATGCTCATAAGTGGCCCTTTATATATAGGGCTGCCCACTGTTAGCAGAGAGCTAATAGGTATGGGTAAAGGACAGATACTGGTAGTAGACATCTTGCCTGAACTTATGTTGTATATATGAAGGCTATATTAACCAATTTTAGTTGCTGACATGACAGAAGAGCAGGGGAAGGATACAAAGTCTGGTGCCCTGCAAAATTACTACTGAAAAGAGTTCATACTTACAGCAGCACTCTACACGTTATAAGACTACTTTATGCACATTAGCAAACAATTATGAAAGATGATCCTGAGGTCAATACATAAAACAATTCATTGGATACTGTAATCCGTGATCTCCCCAAAAAATGTATTATAAGCAGAATTAAAACTTACCTATATAAAGAGAAGACTTGTGCTTTGGAACACTATCATCAATAAAAGCTGTCCCCAAAGTATACAGTGGAGTTCCTCCAACTCCCAGCAGCAGCTGTCCCAGTATAAAGACATAGAGGTAACTGAAAAGTGAAGACTTTGTGCTGGCACTGCAAGTGAAATTAGCAGAGCTTGTTCCTGAGATTTGACAAGTATCTGAGGATATAAACAACAAAATTTTAAAGGCATATGACCTAGCTCATCACAACTGAACATGCATCTATGCCATTTATAATATATATATGTAGAATATATGAGTGCATATATTCTTCACTGTTATACCTAGACTCCATTCCAATTCTCACACCTACTACGTCCTATGCACTACTGTGCTAACCTTCAATTAAGAAATATCCTCTTACAGAAATATCACCTCAGCAAACAAAAACAGGTTTTTGTTTCCTTGCCAATAAGAAAATACGGTTGACATAGCCTTATTAAACACTTTGATCTGTTGACTAAGTGTACAACAAAAAAAAGTCTAATGGTTACTCAACAGTTCAGGGAACTCTGCTAGGAAACAGACACCTCAGTTTGGTTTTGTGCCTTACAGTGGTTCTGAGGAGCACTAGCAACAACCTCCATTCTTAAGCAGAGAAACACAGTGGCCTGAACAGCAAGAGGAAAGTTGGACCGCTAGAGAACAAAGTGCCATAGTCAGAGTTATAAATAAAACAAACAAAAAAACCACCCTCACACACAGAAATCCCACAACACAAACCACCCCAAGAAGGAAGTAGAGCAGGATGCATCTGCTCTGCTCCTGTACGCTTCTATGTGGAGAGGGAAAAAAAAAAAAAAAAAAAAAAAAAATGAAATGAAGGCAGGAAGGGGAAGGAACAGAGAAAATATACTATCACAGCACTTTCAGTAACAGACAATCCCAACTGACAAGATCAAAAGAAGAGTATGTTTCTTTCTTTCCAAGCTTCCCCACAGAAGAACATACAACCTTGAGGAAAATAATAAACCTGTCAGTTTGGTGACAACAAACCATCCCGAGAAAACATGAAAACCACCTCTGAATCAGGTAAGTTCACTGATGAATGCTTTGGGTTCACAAGACATAAAACACAAGAAAAATCCTGCCACTCAGCTTTTTTTAAAAAAAAAAAAGCCAGAAGGCTGACCAATGTTGTCATAAATGCATTCTTGGCTTTTATCATTCCTTTCTACAGAAACAGCAGCTCCATAGCAGTAGTAGAGTTGTCATGTACCATATACCAGGTATATTAGCACTATTGTACACAAAGTGGCCAATGCTGAATCATTAAATATTCACTTCAAGGGAAGTTAATAACATATAAAATCTTTTCCAGTCAGGATTTAGCCTTCTTCTAGTGTTTCATTGAAGCTACATGTGCTGTTTTAATATTCTCAAAAGTCACTTAGATTGACGCTAAGTCAATCTATTGAAACTATTTTCTTCACAATTTTCTGCAGAAAAGATCAATACTGAGGTCTTACATCCAGTTAACTTTTTACTATTTATACGCACAGCATCTAAAGTTATCTATTGCAAGACAGCATATCCTACTATTTTCTGCTAACATATGCATTTGTGTACAGCATATAGAAAATACCTACAGTTATCATTTAACTCTAAATGACAATTAGGCAAGTCTAAACCAGCATTTAACTACTTATTTAATTTGTACATTAAATAAGATCACCTTGTTAATATACATATCTGCAAATATGTAACAGTTTAAGAAAACTGCATGAATTTTATTAAGATACCGGCCTAGCTTGAGATCCAGGGGTAGCTTCATGAAATAAGATTGCACAGGCTAATGGCAACCAAACTCTGACAGACTATCCTCACAAATCCCTGTCCCTACACCAAGTGTGTTTTTTCACATCAATTTAGAATACCTCATGCCATTGTGTTACTAATTGAGTATAGCCTCTATCAGTTTGCTAGCTCTTCAGCCGATATAATTATTTGCATACAAAGATAAAAATTTATCTCACTTCTTTGTTTTCAAATCACACAACTAAACCTCTAACTATGAAATTATGAGAATAACGCATACTTTAATACAATTATAATCCTTTTGTTTGCATCACCCACTAGACTTACTGGTTTTTAGCTAAGCAAACATATATGCACTTACTGACTAGAGTCATGGACTCCATATTCCGTTTCAAGAAACATTGTCTAAACAGTATTCACTAATGAAACAAACTATGATGAGACTAGTTTAATCCAGGGTCAAAATCGTCATCAAATGACAACTTACTGCCTCTACCTTAGCAATTCAAATCACCCCCCTCTTCTCCTACTAGTATAAGGTTTTCAGCAGTCAAATAGCCTGGTAGCGCACCACAGGTTAAATCTAACCTGGATTAGTTCCACAGTCTTATGATCTGTATGGGAGAGAAAGCACTGGCTTTACGTGATCACAAAAGTCTAACCTGAGATAAGCCAAGCACTAGAAAAAGTTTAGATGGGTGACTAACCCCTTCTATCCACCTTTTCCTCTGTAAAATTATTCTTCCTTCTAAAAACCATTGGATTAGTATTTTGAAGCACAGAACCATTTAATGAAAATGTTACCTAAAATAGTAATTATAAACCTCTTTCCATTCTTTACTTCAACATGAGTATGTGAATCCAAGTTATGCAAAGGGTAAGTATTCCCAAAGTCTTAATGCTAATGCAACATGCTAGCCAAGGAGGCAGAGCTGTGACATGCTTTAGCAATTACATTGGTTAGAAATAACACAGGTCAAGACTAGCTTTATTCATATCTCACACTGGATGTGGCTGTTTTGTTCGTGTAGGATTTTACTTTTTTAGTACTTTAAAAAGTGAGATGTGAAGAAATAAAAGAACAGCTCGGTCTCCGTTCCCTCTTAAGCATAAAAAAAATCTGCCTGTCCTGTAGGTTTTGAATGGGGAAGAGACTTTCAAGGAATATTCAGAATTCTGGGACAAATTCTTAGTTTCTATGAACAGATGTTCTGTAACTCCGTAATATATAAGTGGTATAGAGAAATATACCAGAATAGTGTAAAGAACAGCAGCTCTGTTATCTCACTTATCTGATGGTCTGTTCAGAGAAGAAAACCAACAGGAAATCCACAGGCATGTCAATGGTAAAGAAAGAAAACAGTCAAATTAGAGGCTGGCATCTCACCCATTCCCCTCATCCCATAGCCCTCTTACACGTTTTAAATGTGCCACAGTCTCCTTCAGTCTTTAATTTGTCCTCTGTATGTTCCAGGAAAAGAGACCGATTATTGCCCTTCTGAGGAGGTTCACTAGTTATCAGCCCCTAATCTACCATCAGAGTTTCAAGCACTACAGAAAACTGAGGAAAAGTGTTCAAGTCATTTTCATTTATGTGAAATCACACCACATGCATTTAAACTCAAATAGTAGAAATTTGTCAGTAAGCAAAATATTTCTTTTTCTAAAGATACATAATAGGAAGGATGAAAAAAAATGAAGAGTTCTGTGGAATAATTCAGGTTGCTGGAGACATCTGGAAATTGTTTAGTCCAGCCTCCCAGTACAGTGTCAACAGTGACACCAGATGAAACTGCTCAGAACTCAGCTCAGAAGGTCTTGAAAAGCCCAAAGGACAGAGACTGTCCGGTAACCTCTTCCAATGCTTGACTATCCTCATAATGAGATTCTTCCTTCTGCAAAGTGAAGATCTACATTTTCCATTTGACACAAAAGTCACCTCGTACAAATTTAGTCATTTCAATAGGAATTAAGACAAACGTCAAAGATACGTTGCTTATAGCACCATTTCAACTGTGGTTTTTACAGCCCTCTGAACTCTCAGTTATCAAATAATTGTTGAATTATTAAAAAAACACTAGATGGAGCTCCTGAATCCAAACATCTGAGCTAGATCAGAAGACACTATGACAATTTAAAGATCCTAAACAAGTCATCATAACAAAACAGATGATATCTACATCACAGTTTTGAGTGACAAGAATTTATGGAGATTAGACAAGATACAAGTGTTTGGGTTTTTTTTGTTTGTAAACAGACAGTCCACTGGTTAGCTTACTCATTAAGTAAGACATTGATTTAACTATTTTTACACATTGATATTGCAATAATATTTCCAATGAAACAGTTCCAAGTAAGTAAACATGCTATCCTACAAAGAAGGACACAGACACCTCACGGTAAAACAGTAATTTCCAGGAAGTCTATAGGACTTTAATTTCTAGATCAGATAATAAATTAATTTACCTGGTAATCAAGAAATGTTATACTGAACTGTGCTTTAAAGTCATACTCCAGGTGAAGGTCACTGTATTTACAAATAGATTAACAGAAATAATCAAGTAAAAAACTAGGTGGTGCAAAGTACCACGTAGATGTTAACAAAAAATAGACTTCAAAACTTCTAAGTTGCACTCAGAAACTGAGTTCACTCCCTATATGCTGTCTTTAAAATACTCTTCCAAATGATAAGCAACAAGAAAGGTCCAGGATGTGTGGTGCTAGTAAGTTTTACAACTAAATGTGTAGCTAAGATACTTCATCATCAGAACAAGCTAAACCAGACAACCAATAAAATCATGTACTCTGGTTAACTTCACTGCGAAAGGATGCCGCTGTACAATACCTGTAAACTTGCTTTGAGTCTGCCATGATACATATTTCCTGAATTCTGCAGCCATTTGTCTTCAATAGTGTTTTGTTTAAGTCAGCTTAGACCCTTAAACCTGCTCATTGCCACAGCACAAGTATCTGCACTATAATAGTCAAGAAACAAGCATGAATTCAGTTAGCTTTACAGGGCCATGAGGAAAAAAGTACACGCACCACATGAAACTTTCTACACAGCTTCTGGATTTCAAAATTCCATGTAGAATACAAACCCTAATAAGGTATCGACTCCTACAGCATCTTCGCTGGCAGATGAAATGGCAGATGTACTGACAAAACAGGAACAGACGCAGATACCAATCAAAACTGTAGTAAGGATAAGAAACCAGTTGCAATAGTTTGCTATCTACCTTCAACACTCTTGTGCTGCCAGTATCTCATTGCAAAAGAAAACAAAGCTAAAAACAAGTCAGAACTTCCTTTAGATTAAGTTCAGCTTCCCTTACATACTAGAGAGGTTTGAGAGTAATAAATAGCAATTGTGAAGTAATGGGTATGTAGTATAGCCAGAAGCAAGTGACTCTTATAGCAGCAAGAAGCTTAATGAGTAATCATCTGTTGAAACTTTTTCATTTGGCTCTATTCAGTTAAAAGCTAGATTAACTTCTGCCTCAGGCCCTCATTTATTCGATGGGGAACAGTAATTTACCTAAGTTATTCAACTAATAGTCAACATCTTGACAGTTCACGGAAGCGCATGGCATCATGTGATTAACACTTGAAAAATATAAATGAGAACCAGCAGCTGGAAGTCTGAGAACATTCCACCGGATTGCTCAATAGCTACTGAGTTTTTTAGTTAGCATGTTAACATACTTAGTCACTAAAGAAATTTGCTTAAGCAATGCAATAACAATTAAGTTAACCATGAAAAATTAAGTCATCCTTCTTTAAAATATCTGTATGTTTCCCTGTTGGTTACAGGCGTGCCACTACACAGAAATACAAGCAGATGGCATTAAATACACAACACTCAAAGTCTTGAGTTATGAGGAAAGTTCTGTAAGACATCGGAGTTGGATACTGCCACAATTTCAATACTGCTTTGTTCCAGGCAGTTCAGTACTGCATGTTTCTTCTTTACTTAAAAAAAAAAAAAAAACAAACAAAAAAAAACAACCAACACAAGCATTTTGGACAAACCTAGCAAAACTTCTTAATGAATTAATGAATTACTCAACATACCTTTACAGTAGATGATAGTTCAAAATCTAGAAGAATTGCAATGTGTAGCCACCTTTCAACAGACAGTAAGTCTGACAGCTTTCCTTTGGCATTTATTCCCCATCACTGACCTAAGCTGGATTCTTACTAATGAATAAATACCAGATCATTTTTTCCTCTAAGTGAACTTTGATTGCACTCATCAACACAGATGAAAAAGCATTTTGCTCAACCTCTGATCTGTTCTGAAAAAGAAAGTTCAGCGTACAGAAACAGCTCCTAAACTCGTGGATTTACTTTCACTGTTAGGAGATATTACTCAACTTTCACAACTTCAACAAAGATTAAGTAGGCTGCCTCAAATTAAGAGTTGCACCAAGTTGCTACAAAGAATAATGAAAAACAAAGCTACATTTTCAGAATGAAAGAATAAGCTTACCTTCAAGTTTAGCTCCATAGTGATATTTTCCACTACTGAAGTGCGGTAAGGAAAATACAAGTGAGCCCAATCCCAGCATAAAAGCTGAGAAAGCCAGACATCGTGGTTTGTGCAGTCTTTCTCCAAAAAAAGATACAAACAGTGACAATACACAAAAAGCGATGTCATAGCTTGCAGATATCAAGCCAGCAAGGGAGCTGTTCAACTCATAGCGCTTCTCAATTGTTGAGATACTGATGTTAATCAGGCCATTTACCACAATGCCTACAAGAAAACAACAACAGAAATGTAATTAATAAAAAATACTTAATCTCATGGGGTTGCAAAGACAAACTTACCATCATCTAGTGGAAGGCTAACAATTATTTTATTTAAAAAGCTACATTTTAAGGTATTTATTAACTTTTAAATCCAAGCATATGAGTATGGGATGACCTGGAAAAAACGAAGGCCTCACAAAAGCTGCTATGCTTAGGCAGCGGCAAAAATGAAGTCCAAAAAAAAAAAAAAAAAAAAAAACCAAAAAAAAAAAAAAAAAAAAAACCCTGGCCAAAAGCGTAAGTTATGTTAGCTGTGGTTTCCAGCACAACCTGGTTACAGGTACTAGCCTAAGTTTCTTATCCTGCCACATATTCTGCTTCTATATGAGGAAGTAGTTAAATGTCCATACGTTTAACTGTCCCAAAATGACATTCTGTTACTAGTCAAACAATAACTATACTTTATAATATTGTCAACTACCCAGTAGCCTAAACCATGCCTGTAATAAAACAAATGCTGTAGGAAAACGTTAGGAGATCTTCAAATCACAGTGGCAAATGAGATCAAAAGACTGTGAGCACCTCTTACAGCACAAACCCTACAGTTATCCCTCCTGTTTCTAAGAATTCAAACACAATTCTCTGCTGCCATTCCAGGAACAGCACTGGAGGACTAACGGCTGGGGATAGCAATGGATTTAAGATAGTTTTCAACAAGCACTGCACTATCAAGAGATGCAACTACACAAAGCTGAACTTCAGCAGACCTTCTTAGAGTCTACAACATATTAAAAAAAAATACTGATTAACCAGCTGGATTTTTAATCAGAAGAATCCCCACCATTATTTACCTTTTGTCACAATCTTGATTACCTTACTATTGTCACTTCATTAAGGATAATAATTTCACCTGTCACTTCAGCCACCATGCTTAAACTCATATGAGACAAACCAGCAGTATTCAGGTGTGCCTCAATGTCATTATTTAATTCTTTGGCAGCTGTATTCTTTCTCTCTGGAGGAGCAGTGACCAAAGAACAATAGTAGCATGAAGGAATGAACAAACAAGTTCTCCTACTTGCAGAGCACTTTGAACACTTGCTACAGCTTTAAAACGTTCACATGAAGGAGGCGAGCTACTCCACAAGTTGATTACTGAATTAGAAGACACTGTCCATTGCTTGTAGTTTACCAGTTATCTTCAATTTACATCCATTAAAAAAAACCCTACAATGCAATTTCACTGGATAATTAGATTCATCTGTAAAAATGCAGAGGTGATGAATAGCAGCTTAACTTCTCCAATGCCATTATCTGGTGATTAACCACTAAAGCCTCTTCAGGAAAGAAGGAATCTAGCTGATCTCAGCTTTCTCTGAAAAACAAGGACATCTCAATAGTTGAATACTAGTAAAGAAATTATGTTTTAACTGATCTCATCCAAAATTTTACTGCTTTCCCACATAATTTAGAAGCTTAAGTACAGTGTGAACTGATCCACAAAATCCAAATTAGTCATAAATGAATTTCATTTGCTCCAACAAAAAAGAAGGAAAGAAGTGCATTTTTTCCTTATGCATTCACCAAAAAGTTCTTGACAGGTGTTCTACATATCATGTATTTAAGGCGATGGTTTGCAAATGTCGAATTAAATTAGAATAAAAGGTCTTTCCAGGGACAAAACTCATGAGGGTATAAAGTATTAGTGTTATCTGGAGTGTTCAGCCAGATCAGCCTGGAGCAGTCTCAAAGACTAGATCCAATGATCTGTTGAAAAGAAACACTACTGACATAAGGAATAAACTATCTTGTGTTCAAAAAAGTGAGATAATTTTTACCTTGTTTGCTACTGTAAATATGAACTGCAGCATATCAAGTTACTGTATTACAAGATGCAGTCATATTTATGCAATTCAAGTGCCATACAGAAATCAGGTATTAGTCATGTAAGCATGTTCTACGCAAAGAAGAGTATTCTATACTGGAAATACAGGTTTTTCCTGTACTTGAAACAAAAACAGCCAGAAATGAAGACTTCAGTTTCACCTCAAATCTTCCAAGAAGCTGAAATACAGGAAATCAGCTGCTACTAGGAGAAAGTAACCTAAAAATACATGTCTTTGGTTACGCAAACACTGCCGGGAAACGACCTACTGTGTTCACTCTGTCTGTAAATGGAAGAGTGTTAAAGATTACCGCACAATTCTTCAGCACACTAGGACATAAACTAGAGGTACATTAGCACTACAAAGTCTTGTAGGTACATTTTATCATCCTCACTGATTATTTCTATAATTTGGAGGATAAATGAAATAATTCAGATACAAAGTAAAATAGTACTTCAGCAACACAAACTAAGTAGGATTTTGAAGTTACCTAAATCCTTCAACTGCAGCACCAGAACATTTCTGCAAAGTGTCACATATTACACTGAATTTCTTGTCAGCTAATTCTCATTCTCTGCTTCTGAAAAGAAGTGACAGTATGAGTCCCCAGTGACCAATTTCCCTTTTTTGCAGAAAAGTCCAGATAACACATCTTTAAGCACACCACAGAGTCTATAGTTACCAAACCTGTATCAGCTTTCAAAGAAAGTTCAGAGCTTGCTTACATTAAGCCCCAAAATCTAGACTAGATAAGACAAGCATCCTTCTGAGGTCTGTCTTATCTCTAGTAAGGTAACAAAGCTAAGATATATGCCTTAAGGAACACCACACAGCATCTTAAGAGATTCTTAAGACACATGTTTTATGACCAAACCTATTACCAGTAAGAGATCAAATTCAAGTCATATTAAATTTATCATTCAGCCAAGCAAGCAGTCAGCACTAACTAAATTTTAAGATACAATGTTTTAACAAATTGAAGTGCTGGAAGTAGTGAAGATGCTCTTGGTAGTACAGCATAACCTAAAACTTTTCAATGACAGTTTCAGGACATTTTTAGTTACCTACCCCAATTCTTCTCAAGTCTTTGACAATTCAGTTACCACTGCAGTCCATTCTGTAATAAATCCTTCCACCCTTCCCCTTCTCATTACTGTCTGAGAAAACGAGTTTGAACTATGGAGAGATAACTGTAACTATAACCACCTTCTGGCCCTACCAACAATAATGCAGCCATCCAAATACTGGCAAACAAAAGCTGCTCCTGCCCCATATTCTCTAGATGCTTCTTTTCTAACCCAAAACACGTATGCTAAGGAAAGACCAGATTCAGAGCAGGTTGAAATCAAAATCTGAGAAAGCCCTGAGAGACACGTGGGAGTTTTACAAGCAATACATATGAGCAAAAGGCAGCTCTGTAAGTTACGAGGGCCTCCAGCTCAGCTCTCTCAAGACCATCCTGGTTACTCCCACTTGGTTCCACACAGGAAAATTGACATTCATGTCCCATTTGCCTTCAGTACAGGCCACTTGCAGTCTTGGCAAAGGATGTGCACGCACCATGTGCAACACTAATGAGCTTTAAGGCACTTGTTCATGGCTTTTGGGTTGTTTTTTTTCCCCCAGGAGACACAGCCTTCTTTTCCAGCTATTCCAATGAAGTTCAACGGTTCTGTAGTATATGAATCCAGTGGTTCTATTGGACAGATGAAGATCTCAGCTTTCCTAGCCTCAGGTTTGCACACTTGGTACGCCAACACTACCCTTTCCCCTCAGCTGCCGTTCCAACTTGCTAAGCCTAAGGCTCACTGAGGTCCCAACAAGTCATGTTCCCAAATACAAGAAGGATGGACAAGCACACCTGAAACTAAATAAATAAATTAAAATCAAGCTAAACTTCACCTTCCCAAAAAGCCAAGCTGCTAGTTGGGTGGCAGACTGACTAGGATCCACAGAACAAAATCTCATTTTTGAAAGCCATCCTAATCACCCAAGGTCCCACACAGCCATGCCAAGGGATTTTATTAATTAGCAGGCAGGTAACAAAGTGCACAGGTAGTGCACTCCAGTTTTGTCTATCAGTGTATATGGGCAATTTGTTAAGTTTCAGCCTGTTAAGAACATTACTTCCCTGTGAATGACTGGGAAGACATATTGTAGTCAACAGCTGACAGAATCATAGACTCAGTAGTGCTCAGAGGTTGACAGAAAAAAGAAGGAAAGAAAAATAAGAACAGAGTCAGGTATGATGAGTAATACTGTACAGTCAGCTTCCCCATCCAGCCCTCGGGTGTTCACTTCCCCACCGCTCAGCATCACGATCGGACCCCGGCAACTCGGTGAGCTGATGCACCGCCTCTCCCGGCTTCCGGCCCCAGCCCGGCTCCCCGCCGATCCGGGGAAGGGAAGCACCTGCGTGCAGCAGGAGGCTCGGCGGGACGGGTTACCTTGGAAGATAGCCAGCATGCTATAGGCAGCCAAGTAGCCCTTCGGGGTGTTGCAGAGCTGCAGAACCTTAGGGGTGCAGCGGCCCCAGCCGCACGGCCCCTCCTCGGCCTCCTCCACCGGCGGGACCTCAGCAGCGGCACCTGCCCCTGCCCCGGCAGGGCTCGCACGGCGCCGACCGCCGAAGTCAGGGGTAGGGGGCTCGAACGCCACATTCTCGATACCGTCGTCGCCCTCCATCGTACCACTGCCTCCTGCCCCAGGCCGCAACGCTCCCCCAAATACCGGGAGGGCGGCCCGCCCCGCCGGGGGCAGGTAGCGGTGTCTTCCCCTCCTCCCGAGGCGGGGGGCCGCGCCCTGCCCGGCCCGGCCCGGCCCGGCCCGCTTGGTGCTGTGCCCCGGGCTCACTGCCGCCCCCCAGAGCCCCGCATCGGCCGCTACCGCCTCCCGGCCGGCATCTGCCCAACAGCCGTTGCCAGCCGCAGTACGCGAGGCGGCGGGCAAGTCCCGTCCCGCGGGGGCTCCGTCCGTTGCCTGCCGCGCTCTCCCTGAAGGACGAGGCGCACCGTTCCGCGGCGCGAGGGGCTGAGGGCTAAGCCTGGCCGTGAGCCCGGGGTGCGGCTCGGGCTAGGCTCGGTTTCGGTTCCTCTGTCCCTATGCCGCGCGGCGCGAGGCAGGGCGAAGCTCGGCAGCCGGGCTGGTGGGAATGGAAGTAACAGACGGCGACCCGGAGAGAGGTCTCGTGAGCGCGCTTCACCGGGACCGAGCTCTGCAAAGCGTTCTTTAACAGAGCTGGGAAAAGTGGAAACTATGTTTTCCAGATACGGTCCTTTCCAGCATTAGGTAAGAACGTTAGCACACATCCTGGATGTGGAAACCCATTTACAAAAAGACCTGCTGTTGGCAAATGTCATTTTTAGACAGTATTATTTCCCTGATGTACGGTAGAGTTGCCAGTCTCAGAACCAGCGGTACTGCTGCAGGCACAGCCCTGGGGCTCTGTCAGGTGCACCAGGCAGTGCTAGTCTCTGCCTACAATGGGAGTTAATTCACCGATCTCTACAAGGGCAGCCTGGAAGGAGTCCAGGGATCAATTAGCCGCCACCACCGGCAATAGCAGAGGGCTGTAAGGGTTTGCTCTGCAGAGTCCTTCCTCTTCAAGAGTGCAATGCAGTTTAGAGACAAGTGAAATGTGGCTGAAACTGGAGTTGTCAGCTGTGGCTTTACCTGTGCCACCCTAGCCCTAACCCTCCTCCTGAGTTCTCAACTGCCCTTCTTTCCTCTGGTGTCACATCTCGTCACAGGCAAGCACATATTTTCAGGCATTCATTAAGAGGTTACGTGTAGATGGCCCTCTGAAAACAAATAAATAGATAGATAGATAAAACCTACCACACTGGTTTGCATTTCATTGATTTTTTTTTTCTTTAATTACAATAAAAGATCTGTCATTTGAAGTAGTATCCTGAACTTCACTGGAGTGCAGAAGTAGTAAAAATAATCCAGTAAACCACTAAATAATTACAGAATCATAGAATCATAGAATCACTCAGGTTGGAGAAGACATTAAAGATCGTCGATCAACCACAACCTAACCATACTACTCTAACTAACAGCCCTTCACTAAATCATGTCTGTGAGCACGACATCCAAACAGTTTTTAAACACATCCAGGGATGGCGACTCAGCCACCTCCCTGGGGAGCCTATTCCAGTGCTTAACAACGCTTTCTGTAAAGAAGTTTTTTCCTGATATCCAATCTAAACCTCCCCTGGAGCAACTTGAGGCCATTTCCCCTCATCCTGTCACCTGTCACCAGTGAGAAGAGACCAGCCCCGCTCTCGCCGCAATCACTTTTCAGAGATTGGAAGAGAGCAATAAGGTCTCCCCTCAGCCTTCTTTTCCCCACACTAAACAGCCATAGTTCCTTCAGTCACTCCTCATAGAGCATATTCTCCAAGCCCTTCACAAGCCTTGTTGCCCTTCTTTGGACCTGCTCCTGCACCTCCATGTCCTTTCTGTACTGAGGTGCCCAAAACTGAACACAGTACTCGAGGTGAGGCCTCACCAATGCTGAGTACAGGGGCAGGATTACTTCCCTGCACTAGTCCTGCTCACCACACCATTCCTGATACAAGCCAGGATGCCACTGGCCTTCTTGGCCACCTGGGCACACTGCTGGCTCATATTCAGCCGACTGTCCATCAGCACACTGAGGTCCCTTTCCATCAGGCAGCTTTCCAGCCACTCCTCCCCAAGCTTGTGAGGTTGCCTGGGGTTGTGACCAAAATGCAGGACCCAACACTTGGCCTACCAATGCAACAATGTATCTCCTAAGTCTGCTCAGGGTTTTTGTTACCTCATACACCATGCTGTTGTGGTTCCCCCCGAGCTGATGGTTTTGGTTTTAACATCACAGGAAAGTGATAGAACGGAAGGGAAAAAGAGAACTGGAGCCTACTAAGGAAAATAATGTGCACAGCTAAAGTCAAGAGCACATTTTTAAGTGTAGACTGAATGATTGAAAGAATTAATGAATGAACTCTCAAGAGGGTTTATGCCATGCTAGTAAAATACATGTTTTAATAGAAAGCCACAGAGATAGAGAGGCAGAGAGAAAGCAGTAAAATATGACGCATTGATTATATTGCCTGAGTGATAGTTACTCCTCAGCAAGCCACTTACAGATGAATGAAGTAAATTCAAATAAATGTTATAAACTGCTTTAATATGAGACAGAATTCAAAACTGTGAAGTAAGTTTAAATTCCTGACATTCAAGAGCACATACATAAACCACCTGAAAATGTCAATCCACAACAGTTTTACCGGAAGATATCTAGAGTGTAGACTTAAAAATAGTAGTAGGCTGTAAGATGAATGATCTGCTGAACTAGGTGGAGGTCACTCTTCAAAACACAAATGTAATCATACAGTTTACAGGGAATGAGGAATGGGGACTGTGGTCAGTCCATAACACTTCATCTCTGATGTTGATAAATCATTTTTTTCTTGGGAGTTAGAAGGCTTTTAGAATGCAAAGGTCAAAAGTTTTGGGGTGAACTTCTAACAAATTAAGTGGACTATGAAAATTTTTAGACGGATCTTGATTAAATTTTGACTAGAACATGACTATTACTTACCTGTAAGGTCTTTTTCTGATCTGAAGTTCCTGTGAAATGGGAATGGGAAAATACATTCTAGAAGAAAGAAAACTGATGGTTAACTCCAAAGACTGTCATAAAAATCACATTGGAATACACTGCAGAGAGGCAAACAAGTATAATAAAGAATAACTTTGCTATATAGAATAAATCTCCTGTATTTATAGAACAAGTATAATCTGCCACCTTCTTCCAATTTCACAGCCAAGTATTTGTTCTGTTACAGCTTCTGTAGTCTCAAAAGTCCTTGGAGTTCTCCTGCTGCGTGTTCTTATGGTATGTCAGGTTGTTGATCAGACATAAACATAGGACACAGGAATGCTAGACAAGATCTGTGAACATGCGAAGAAAAAAAGAAAATAAAATCATAGTTTCTTCCTTGTGAATAATTTGGGGTCTAGGGATAGGAATGAAAGACACATCTGTAAAAGACGCATGAAACTGAATGGATATGCTGTGTGATATTCCCCTCTCATTTAAAGGTCAAGTGGTATGCAAACCCACTATCTACTTGTAAGAAGCTTATCTCCCAGAAAAATGACACATTTTATCAGCACTGGACTTCCACTGATTTTACCAGCAATAAAATAAGATGCAACATAGATTACACTGGATTCCTACAACACATTTTCCAGGCCACTTTTTAGTGTTCATGGAGTGTTTTAGATGCCATATTCCTCCACAACTTCAACTCTGATACAGTGGCATTCAAAATACAATCTTTCTCCACTGTGGATAATCTTACAGTAATAATGGTGATGAGCTACCATGGTAGCACATCATTTTCAATTATTTGGTGTAGGATGGAATTTTCTCAAAATAGGTAAAAACAGCGCAACCTTTCTTCAATTAAGTATGAGGGCTCCAAAAGTAATGCCTCCTATTTTATTCCTTTGGCCCATGACATCAAAGGCTGATGTCAATAGTACACCAGTAGAGGGTGAAGCTTCCCACCACTACTGCATTACATTTTATTGCCGTGTGACAGACAGCAGCAGGGGGCAATCTGACAATATGGTGTCTGACATGGAAGTGCAGATGAAGCAAAAGGTGTCATTGGACATGGAAAAAAGGGCACCCACTGACATTCGTCAATACTTGCAGAACATTTGAGACCAAATACTGGATGTGAGCACAGTGAGGCAGTGGGTGGTGTGTTTCAGCAGTGGCAGTAGAAACAGTGATCACCTCCAATGGTGCAGATTGTTATGAGTGCAGCATGCAGGCTCTTGTTCATTGCTGGTGAAAATGCACAGTTAATGGTGGTGAGTATGATGAAAACAGTATTCTTTACATTGGAGTCATAGAATCACCAAGGTTGGAAAAGACCTCCAAGATTATCCAGTCCAGCCATACACCTATCACCAGTATTTCCCACTAAACCGTGTCTCTCAGTACAACGTCTAAAAGTTTATTGAAAAACCTCCAGGGACAGTGATTCCACCACCTCCCTGGGCAGCCCATTCCAGCATCTGACCACTCGGGCAAGGAATTGTTTCCTAACATCCAATCTGAATCTCTCCTGGCACTACTTGAGGCCATTCTCTCTTGTCCTATTGCTGGTTACATGGGAAAAGAAGCCAAATCCAATATCACCACATCCTACCTTCACGTAGTTGTAGAGAGTAATAGCATCACCCCTGAGCCTCCTCTTCTCCAGACTGAACAATTCCAGCTCCCTCAGCCACTCCCCATAAGACTTATGCTCCAGACCCCTCACCAGCTTTGTTGCCTTTCTCTGAATCTACCCTGCCCCAAGCCTGCGACTGCCTGGGGTTGCTGTGGCCAAAGTGCAGGACCCAGCACTTGGTCTTGTTGAACTTCATCCCAGGCCCCAGCCCAGCGATCCGGCCTGTCCAGATGCCTCTGTAAGGCCTTCCTACCCCCATGTAGTTCAACACTTCCTCCCAACTTGGTGTCACCTGCAACCTTACTGAGGGTGCACTCAATGCCCTCATCCAGGTCATCACCTGCCTTTCATGAACCCATGCTGTCTGGGCCTGATCCCCCAGTTGTCCCACACATGCTGTGTGATCTCCCTCAAGACAATCTCCTCCATAACCTTTGCTGGCACTGAGGCCAGGCTGAAGGTCTGTAGTTCCCCGGATCCTCTTTATGACCCTTCTTGTAGATGGGGGTCACATTGGCAAGCCTCCAGTCATCTAGGACCTCTCAGTTTGAACAGGAATGCTGATAGATGATGAAAAGTGGCTTGGCTACTTCCACCAGCTCCCTCAGCACCTTCAGGTGGATCCCATCTGGCCCCATGGACTTGTAGCAGTCCAGGTGGGACAGTAGATCTCTAACAGTTTCCACTGAATCATGGGGGTTTATTCTGCTCCCCATCCAGGGGGAAATTTTCTCTATCAAGCAGTGTTATTGTGCTCTTTGTATCCATGACAATAAATAGGAGGCATTACTTTTGTAGCAATCTAAGTCTCTTTCTTTCACATTGATTTTTTTTTCCAGTGAAGAGAAACCTTGGATCTTGAATTTTTATCTATCTTTTGATATTCAAAGAATCAACAATTCTTCCAAGTATATGGCCCTATTTGGATGGCAGCTTTCCAAGCACCATCACATCAGTCTCAAAATCCCCATCTTCATGAGAACAGGGGAAGAAAATACTCTGACAAAAACTCAAACGGTAAGATAAGGACAGGGAGACTACTCAATACTGTCAGGGGGCAAAACTTACTCAGCAGAAGAGACATGCCTGTAATTTATTGCCTATTGATAACAGGCTGGAGCAGTGGCGTGTAAGCTCAATGCAAAGACATACAAAGGAGAAATTCTTCTGTTCTCACTTCTGTGATGTTTTATCCTTGGGAAGACTATCAAGCTTATCTTGTAGTGCTATCCATTTAAGTGTATTCATCAGTACACCTAATGTATTAATATAATGTTTTGCTAAACATGGTTAGTGATAGTAAGGGGTTAAAGTGGTGTCCTAAAATTAATTTCTACATTTATTCCCATTGCCCAGTGAATGCACCTCAGTGTGAAAACTCAAGGCATCTTCTGACTGTATCTTGATGCTGTATTTTTTTCCTTTCTTTCGAACCTTGTTTGTTTTCTGCAAACTTAATGCTATTTGACCTATAAGCATATTCAGTGGTAATCTGACAAAGTATTTTATCAGTCATTAATTTCTTACATAGTGAGTTCCATGGATTGTTATCAACTGTTGGAATTTAATGAACAGATGAAGGTTGAAGACATAATTATTTCTTATTTTCAGAAACATTCATTTCCGTGTTTCCTGGAGGTGAGCAGATCTTTTTAATTCAGTTTTTCCTGGTTCCATGTTGAAACAAAAATGAGTGAAATTTGATCAGCCTCCATATATATTTTTTTTTCCATCAGCAAACACATGACCTCCAGTGGCAAGCAGTTGGTAATAATTTATGATGTATATTCTGCATATAGAGAAGAAGAGTAGATACTCCAAGACATTTCTCTTTTAAATGCTTGACTTACCACAATGGCAGCTCCTTTTTCTTTTTTTTTTTCTCTTTTTTTTTTTCTTTTTTTTTTCTTTTTATTTATTTATTTTTTAAAGCAGTGGATTTAACTTATAACATTCATATTGTAGGTGAAAATGTACATCTCTGTGCTCATTCTGCTAGTCTTCATCCTCAAATCCCCCCTACTCAGCCCTGGTGAGGTCATACCTGCTGTGTTATGTTCAGTCCCTGGGTCCCCCAGCCTGCCAGAGTCTACAAAAAAAAAAAGGCCATGAAGATGTCAAAAGAAATAGAGCACCTTTCCAAGAGGCGAGACTGAAGAAGAGAAAGCTCAGGGAGGATCTCTTCAATGTCTGTAAATATCTGAAATCCCTGTGCATTACAGGGGAGTTGGACTAGATGGCCTTAGAGGTCCCTTCCAACGCTAAGGATGCTGTAATTCTATGAAGGAGGTGTTGCCATGCACCTGGCAACCCATGTTCTTTTAGTTCTGCGCCTGTGCTGAACTATCAGGTAAAACCTACCTGGGCCAAAGAACTGCACTTGAATACCAATATGGTGAGCAGAAAAATGGCGTTTATTGCGTCGTGCGATTTACCTATATACCCATCCTACTTCGTCTGCGCCCCTTATGCATACATTAACCTTTCAACACCAAGCAAGGGGAGAGTCCTACCACATCACATCTCGAATCCTTGCTGTCACCTACTACAACAAGGAGGGTGCAAAGAGGATGGAGCTAGGATCTTTTCTGTGGTACCCAGTGCCAGAAGAATAGGCAATAAACACACACTGGAATACAGGATGTTCTGTCTAAAGATCATGAAGGGCTTTTTTCAGTGGAGCACTGGCACAGGTTGCCCAAGAGGCTGTGTGGTCTTCCTAGGACATCTTTCAAAGCTGCCCAGACATGGTCCTGGGGAACCTGCTCCAGGCAGTGCTGAGTGAGGGGGAGTTTGGGGCAGAAGGCCTCCAGAAGTCCATCACACCCTCAGCAATTTTGTAACTCTGTGATCAGGCAATATCCTCTGAGGCAGCTGGGTTTTCCCCACACTTACAGAAAAAGATCTACAGCAGTGACTGCCCTAACCAGAGCATTGGCAAGTAAAGCAGGAAGATTGGCACTGAAAATGTGTCAAGGTGGATGCAGGCTTCCAAGAGTCTTAAGAATTTATTCTTCACCAAGTATATGTCTCTCCACACCCACCCACTGATGCCATAGGCTGTTCAGGTCCTGCTCTGTGTTTTTTTGTGTGTGCTGCTTGCCATTGGGATATGCAAGACTGGGAGGTGCCTTGAGGCCTACAGCACCCAAAGAGAGGTAGAGAAAGTGCTTTCTGAAGCTGGGGCTATAAGCTTCTCATCAATTTTAGTAGCTGCTGCATGGCAGAGGTCAGAGACAAATGGAGTCAGGCTGTTTGTAGCTGCCCACTTTCCCCCAGTCTCCTAGGAAGATGTTGTCATCACTAGCTGGCTTTGGGCAGAGCAGTGGAGAACAGGCAGCACTACACAAGCACTATATTAAGAGCACTACAGGAGCACTACCTGAATCTCAGTCTGACGGCCAGAAACCTGTCTGGAAAAGTGACCATGCATCTCCATGTAATATCTCCGTGGGGGCTGCGTGCAACCCCTTTCAGCAAATGGAGACCCAAACCATGAGGCTAGAAGCAGCCATATAGTTTAACTGCCCTGCAGGAAGGAGAGAATCCCCGAGAGCAAGTGTTGCTTTTGAGCACATCTGGGAGGAAACAGGCAAGCCCAGAGGGCAAGACAGCAGCATAGGAGTGTGGGGAGTGCCTGTAGGACTTTGTCCTGAAGCCTCAGAAGGAAACATGAGATTTTATGGAATAAACTCTCCTGATGTATGTCTCTGGGGATTGTACGCCATGGCCAAAATGACCAGATGGAGCCTTGAGAGGACTCAACCTTTGAGAGTAATATGATCCTAAGTACACAAAATGTGGGGAATGGAGTGGACAGAGGACAGAGGACACTGTAGAAAACCCAGATGTGTGTGCTGGGGTCAGGGTGCTGCTCGAGCAAGTGCTACAGATTAGGATGGCACATTGTGATGTCCCTGGATGATAGACAGTGACATCTCTGTATGATAGATGATGATCTCCCTAAGCAATGGGAGGCGAGGTTCCCAAATTATGGATTATGACTGTATATCCTTCACTGTTTACATCTAGACGCAGAGCCAGCTCATGCCTTTTTCCCAGCTGAGCATTCTCACAAGACCTGGACTGCTAAGGAAGGATTGCCTTGGCACTGGTGCACTCTGGGAGCTGTTGACTGTGGTTCTCAGTGCCAATTCTCAGAGCCATCACAGCTTTTTCCTCAGTCCTTCTTGGAACAAGGAAGGGGACATCTGTGAGGCATGCTGGTGGCAGCAGAGGTGGTCTGTGCAGGGGCACTTTACCTTAGGCAGAAGCCTTCTTGAGGGACCCTCCCCAGAACAGCGAATGACCGTGATTTTTCCCTTCCCTTTCTAGCAGGACACTGACTGCTGAAGCGTTGGTGACATCAGCTCATCACCTTTCGTTTTCCCCAGCCCACCACAGCACATGGAGAACGTGGCCATGGCACTGGGCTATTGCTGCCTCATATGCCTTGACCTCTGTGCCAATGCCTCTTCTGCAGTGCTGTGCCTTCACCAGACACCTGCGTCCCAAAGTGGGCTGAGAACAAGTCAGAGTGCTCGTGATTGTTAGATTTGAGCAGCTCTGTTTCTACACTTGGTGTCTTTCATCTTAAGAATTACAGAAGAGATAGAGTGATTTTATCAGGAATATCACATTTTTCTGAGACAAGGACATTTCTGATTTTGGAAAGTCATTTCTCTTTTAAGGTATGGATCAATTGATAGAACATGTGAAATATAAAGGATCAAGATTTAAAAAAATATATGTATTTTTTTTTAAAGCAGTTTTTCAATTAAAGCTATGCAGTACATTAACAAGGCTTAGAAACAGTTAAATATTTCAGTCTAGATGGCTGGTAATTAAAGGGAATTAATATACATAAATGTACAAACCTTGAATCTGTTGCTGTCATTTGCAGAAGTATTTTCATGTCAAATGTTTCCAACCGTTCTAGCCTTTTCCTGCACATTTCTTTCCAGTAAGTGCAATAAAGATGAAATTGCACAATTCTGCACTTCTTTTTTTTTTTTTTTAAGGCAGCATAACCTTGTCTGAGGTTTTCCCAGGATTTTCCCTCCTTCTACAAAAATAGAAGCTTCTGCTTGTTTAGGAGGTGTAAGTCTGATTTCATTCACTAGCTATTATCCTCCTGGCCAAAACCAGTGCTTCTGTGAGTGACTCTCGGATAGACTATTTCCTAATTAATGTGCTCAGTCATGATAATTATATGAGTGAAATATAAAAGCTGTTTGTGCATGAAAATTGCCAAGTTGATGAAATCCCTTGAATATCTTTATAAAATAAATCCATTATTAAATTAAAAAGTAAAAAATTGCCTTGTACGGACAGGGATCTGAAAATGAAGCTTTTTATGCAGTGCTTGCATTTTATGTTTCTCTTGGACTAGAAAAAATAACAAAATAGTGATATTAACTTTAAAAATCAAATATTAAAACTAAGAATTGTAAATGCCCTCCCCCCCCACCTCCCCCACCCCCCCCAAAAAAAAAAGTGAAAACTCAAACTCAGTTGAACTGGAGTTTAAAATATTTTTAGCTGCAAATAAGCCAAGATTCCTGCTCCAGCATCTCAGTGAATGTCTTACTGATGAAGTAGATTGAATTTGCAGATTATTTAAAATAGATGTAAGACAAAAATACTGTGTATTTTACATTTTTATCAAATCAATTTTAGCCAAATTACCAAAGATGGTAAAAAACTCATACATCTAGTTCACAGCCATGCCACAGTGGCAGAAGTATGATGAAAAGGGATCAGTAAATCAGTAGCTATATCGGGTGAACATATAACATACAGATAAAAAAATGGCAGGAGACATAGCACTATCAATAATGCATGTGAAGATCTTCATGGGTCAGGGAGTGCTTTGTTCTGTCACCAGTTTGTGGGTTACAAGTAAAGAGTCAGTTGCTTGAATTCCCAGTAGTTTATTATGAACCATCTTGAGGGCAAAACGAATACCGTTTTAACAGGATAATCAAATAATTTTTAGTCCAATTACCAAACATCATTTGAACTACAATTACAGTTCAAATTTGTATAGTCAAAATGACATATTCCCAAAATTCTAGTGTCTTTGTTTTGGTCCCACAGACCCTCTGGGTTGTAAGGTGAATGACTTCAATTTGGATTGTGGGAATGAGTATAGCAAGTCATCCAGAGCCTCCAGTCAAGACAAACAAAGTTCATACAAAACCTGACAAGTGCTGACACAAAGCCTACATCTTGCTGTGGGCAGTGGCACCCCTGTTTACTAAGCTACAAGACTGCTTTGCTCTTTTTACCTATGCAGCTCAAAAAAAAAAAAAAAAAAAAAAAAAAAGTAGTAATGGGGTGGCCTACGAGCCTATCTCATAGGGTCAGCATCTCTAAATGTAAGAGGAGCGAGCTACCTGTCATCTTCTGGTATACTCAGATTCCCCCATATAAAGCCTGGGTCCTTCAAGTGGAGACATCGCTTAAATACTGAGGTTGTGAAATGTCAGGTGGCCTGAGTGGAGAAAAATCATGTTCAGAATAGCAGAAAGTCTAAAACATTTGTTGGTTCTGGAAAGAAGTGGTAAGGGGAGTTGTTAGATCAGCCGGTTTGAGTAACTCCTTAACTCCTGGATATCTGAAACTCAGAGAGAACATCCCTAGTGCTATCTGTTTGACCTCAGAAACATAGGATGAGTAGTGGGGCTTTGTAACCTGGCTGCATACCTGTAACAAGGAAAAGAACAACAAAGGTAAGGAAAGCCCTTACAAAGGATTTTACAAAGGGCCTTTTAAAGAAAGTGAGCAGTGACCCAGGCTTAGAGACAATGAAGATACATAATTGTATGGACTCATAGGCACAATGGAAAGAGAGTCATGGTCAGTCTTGCCAGGGAGAAGTAGTGTTTACTGTAGGAAGCCCACGGCCAGGGAAGCAGGCAGAGGGATGCACTATGTTGGGGGATGGCAGGGGAAACAGGAGCAGGGACGGCAGCCATCGACAGCCTGCAGGTCTTCACCAACAGTACACTATCCTGTGGTGACAGCGCCACTGCTGGCTGCAGTCAATCAGTTTGGTCAGTAGGATGTGCTGCATACAGGGGATGCTGCCAGTGCAGCTTCGGCCAGGCCTGGGAGCAGGAGCAGGAGATAAATGCAGCTCCTGAAAGGGCAGGGGCTCCATCTGATTCAATGCCCTATTATTTTACCTCCAATTATAAGTTACTGACAGTCTTAGATGAACTCAGCAAGGTCCTGTTCCAAGCATCCAGCTTACACCTGTGGAGCTACAAAAGCTGCAAGTTGTTGTTAAAATGTACTCTGGCTTTAAGAATATTTCAGAATAGTAGATAACTACCCAGGAGAAAGTGACAAACTGATTCCACTTAAGAGTATATCCTTCTGGAAGAGTGCTAGTCATCGAAGGGAAACTCTGAGAAGGAATTAATCAGAATGGAAAGCATTATAAATAGATTAAGACAGGCTTATTATCCAAGAGGTATATGTCACAACTTGAATGGAAAGGCAAAGAAAGAAGAGAGCTTGCTTAAATATAGCAGCTCAAACTAGTTTACAGAGATGGCACATTAGGAATTTACCAGCAACCCCTGCACCATGTTAGCTTGTTCTTGTTACGATTCCATTATTTTTGCAACTAGTATTAACTGTTGAATTTACAAGTTGCAGTAGCGCATGCCCCAGTGGACATTGGGGAACTAGTTTATTGTCAGACATTTTCACAGTACTATTATGTAATTTTTCACAAGTAAAATGTTTTAAATCAAATTCTTCTGAGGGATTTGTTCCCTACGGAAATTGCACATACAACTTCATGCACCACTGTCTGGGTAGAGCACTCAAAAGCATATGAGTACTGGAATATAATGTAACTATGCATTTGAAATACTGGTTTAATGGAATCAATCGCAAAAGGGAATTTAAATTTGTTCAGTTAGAGGGAAAAGGGAAAGAGAAAAAGGTTTTCAAGAAATTAGTTTTATGGTGGAATTGCAAATGCTGAGTCTCAGCTGAAGTATTCTAGAAGTAGGAATTGCAGAGATCTGACTTATTTCACAGAATCACAGAATCGTAGGGGTTGGAAGGGACCTCCAGAGATCATCGAGTCCAACCCCCCTGCCAAAGCAGGTTCCCTACAGCAGGTAGCACAGGTAGGCGTCCAGGCGGGTCTTGAATATCTCCAGAGAAGGAGACTCCACAACCCCCCCGGGCAGCCTGTTCCAGTGCTCCGTCACCCTCACCGTAAAGAAGTTCTTGCGCACATTCGTGTGGAACTTCCTATGCTCTAGCTTTATCCCATTTCCCCTTGTCCTGTCCCCACGCACTACTGAAAAGAGTTCGGCCTCACCACTATGGCCCCCACACCTCAGGTATTTATAAACCTGGATCAAATCCCCTCTCAGCCTTCTTTTCTCAAGGCTAAACAGACCCAGTTCACTTAGTCGTTCCTCATAGGGGAGATGCTCCAGGCCCTTCACCATCTTTGTGGCCCTCCACTGGACTCTTTCCAAGAGATCCCTGTCTTTTTTATACTGGGGAGTCCAGAACTGGACACAGTACTCCAGATGAGGCCTTACCAGGGCAGAGTAGAGGGGGAGGATCACCTCCCTTGACCTGCTGGCAACGCTCTTTTCAAAAGCCTGATGTAAGAATGACAATTTTATACTCTTGAAGCTGAAAGATATCTTGTTGTTTACATCATGGAGCAAGGATTATTTTTCCTTTGACTACACTCCTTTCATACCCTTTATCCATTCTAATGGTCCCACCTTGACAGCAATGGGACTATCTGCGCGAGCAGGAAAACCGCAGTGTGTATTCTCCAATGAGTAACCCTCAAAGACAGCAATATCCTTCCATAAATATGAGTGAACCTGTTTAGGAAATACTTTGCACAGGATGGGAAGGGACAATATCCGCCAATATTAATAAAATAATGGTAAATGGTAAATCTACTTTAACAGTAGATGATGTGAGTGAAAAACTCATTTTATGAAAACAAGAAAGCAAGATAGCTTTAGTTATTTGGTTATTCTCCAACTGCTTGCTTAACCCAGTAAGCAGTCCTTGTGTCAATCCATGGGTTCCCACACTTCTACCACTGTGAGGCCCTGCTGTCTGCTGGGGTCAAACCACACCTTAAAACTGATCTCATCATCTGTATGTTTCCATGGAGTGAAAAAAAAAGATGCTGAATGTTTTTAGGAAACATATTTTGCAGGGGCAGCATTACTGTAATCTGTGTTGCATGTGACATCTTTGAAAATGTAGTTCATAAATGCAATCCACAGAATCTACAAATTATGTGGCAATAAGTAATTGGTAATCATATGTCATATTTAATTTATTTACAAGCATCAAGTTAAATCCACAGTATTAAAGCCAACAGTGTAGTTAATGTCTAAAATGTTCATAAGAAAAAAAATAAATACAGAAACAGTTATGCAAAATAATTTTTCACACGATCAACCACTGGATTTATGTCTAGCCTGAATAAAGTGGGAAGGCAGTGTCCACCCAAGTATTGCTTTGTACGTCAGCGTTATTCCACAGAAACTGTTTCTCTTCCAGAACCAGATTAAGCTGTCAAAGATTCTGGTTTTGACCTCAAGAAAACATCTGATTAGTCAGATCTGTAGGACTAACATCTGCTGGAAATAGCCAAAATATGTGTGGAGAAGATGGAGTGAGGAAAAAGAAATAAATACAAGCTTTAAAGGAAAAAGGCTATGTATATTCCATTCCACTGTTGTTAATTTTCTCAATTTACACTGGGATCAGACACCTTTAGCCCTTAAATAATTCAGGTTTTTATAGATTCTCCTTTGAGGAAGGAAAAAATATAAAAACAGCTTTATTTCAAATCTACATATCTGAGTGAGAACTTTTCCAAAAATTTATATAAGTGTTAGTTGTCTGCCTTGTAAGCATTATATTCTATTCAAATGTTGAAGCAATCGACTTTCTAATCTTCATTTGGTTAAGTATGTGACCATCACTTCAAAATTCTAGTACTTATCATTTACAGGTGTGAGAAAGAAGTTTTCTTTCTCTCCATTAGCATGTTTTCTTTCAAAGAACTGAAATTTAGGTTGAAGCTAATATTAAGGGAATAACATTTTAGAATATACAAATAAGTAATTTGTCTCAAACTACCAAATCTCTACTTTCCTAAAATGGATAATAGATGGAGAATTTTCTCTGTTCTAGTTTCAATAGTACGAGGGATATATCTTTTGCTTTTTCAGGTAGAACTGCCATGAAAATGGAACTCAAATACAGTGAAAGAGTAAAGAAGCACACTGATTCTGAGAAAGGATAATGACAGCATGAGGTCTCAAGTGCTCAAAATTACCTGGCATTTCAGTTGGCCATTCTGATGCTTGAAAGTTCAAAGAGAGGATTCCGAAAAAAAAAGTAAATAAATAAGATAAGATTCCTAGGAAGAGGAAAAAAATAAAGGGGGGGGGGGGGGGGGGGGGGGGGATGGTAAGGGGGAGGAAGCAACCTTTGGTGGAGTTTATGATCATCTCCTCATTCTGTGATGGGGAAGATGGAGAGGTCAGCTTGGCCTTGCTGAATGTCAACTCTCTGATAATGAGGCTCTGGAAAGGAGACAGAAGGTCTGAATAAACAGGGGTGTTTTGCACCAAGGCATAAGATAAACTCTCTGCTTGTTATGGAGCTTGCTTGCTTCCTGGCCTATGGATTATTTGTGGAAATGTACTGAATGTGCATGTTAGAATATAAAAGGCTTGCTTAGAAGAATAAGTAGGGATACACAAGATGCTAGGGATACACAAGATAATGCAGATACACATCATGATCATGATCATCACAGCAACAAATAAATCTTCTTGGCACGAGAGCCCTGTGCTGTGATGCTACCTTGCAACGCTGTGATAGCACCAGCCCAGATTTTGAAAAGATTTATTTATTTATTTCACTACTATTTTGTTTAGGCTCAGATTCACAAATGTTAGTATACTCTGGAAATACTTAACTGGCAGCTATTCTGGTTTCCATTTTCTTGCAGTCTAGCACCTGATCAGCCATGTGTTATGGTTTAATACCACATTAGTTGATTTAGGCCTCAAACTTTTTGTTAATAATGTATTTAGGAAAGTGTTTACTGCTCTCATGGAATAAATGCTTTAGAATCTCTACTGCATTTTTCCCTATTTTGTTGGTTTACCAGTATTTCTGTTTTCAAATTCAAAATTAAAAATACAAGTTTGTCTTACCAAAAGTTCTTAGAAAAAGAAGGATGGAATTCAACACATTAAATATCTTTCAGTTATTTGAATTGAGTTCCTAACTTCTTAAGGCCTAAGAACAACTTTTGGCCAAATATGAATAGTGTACTTCATTTCAGCAGTGGTCATTACACTGTGATTCCAGCATGAATTGAAAGCACAAGCACCAGGTTTAGTCCATGCTATGAGTTAGTAGGTCTTAGATTAGTATCTGTGCTTCAGCCAGCTGTGCAGCAATTGTCCTTTTAAGCTGGCAGCAGTGTGTCAAGAGCTTGCATATGCACTAGTCATCACAGTATTGATCAGTATGATGTGATCAACAGGCAAAACTGGCTTTGTCAGGGTGTGTCTCAGAAGAGGACAACTTTACTACAGTTTCATAAAACTTGTGAAAACAAGCGAACTGCCAAATGCATATGATATAAATATTCAACAGACACAAGTTCCAACAGTGTTCACAGATGCAGCTACAGAAAGTATTACAGCTTCTCTCTGAAACACCAGCAGATGCAGGCCCCAGTGATAGTCAGCTCTATGGTAAATCCTTTGTTATTGTGATGTACATTTGGTACCTATGATAAACTCAGTCATATATTTACTTTCACAGTGGTATCTTCTCTTAATAAAAAAGCTTGTGGAGTTGTAGTTTGTTTTGATTGGATGGTTTCCTAGTCTTATGTGGTTTTTATTTGGGGGGGGGGGGGGGGGGCGGGCATATTACAACTGAATGTATGAATGCCACTTCTTATTATTTCTGAAATTATGTTGCACTATGAATACAGTAGTATGACTGAAACCTCTTGCAGAACAGAATACCTATAAAATTCTCATATTCATATGTTTTTCACGATATTTTTATATATTTTCATAATCATATTATTCATGACACTGGCAGGTACTTAGTTCACAGTTACCTTGTGGGAAAATGCAGAGGAACTTATTATCAGGTAAGCAATTATTTTTTTCCAATTATGACCTTGTAGCATTAACTCTTTATGGTAACATTTCACTCTTAGTTCTAGCTGTGCCCCTAAGATCGACCTCATGCTGGAGCAAAAAAGAGGCATCTAGTCTCAATGATAGCTCTGGAAGAGGGTGAGTTCTTGTTTTGCTATTGGAAGCAGAGAGAAGAATCTGCAAGACTATGCTGCAGTTTATTTTATGGTCATTTATGAAAAGTGCACTAGCCTGTCTTTATCCAGAAATGGGCCATTACAGAAACAGTCTGTTATGGAGACTGTATGAGCGCTGAATGAACATTTCAAAAGCTGTGTCTGTGATAGCATGGGCAGAAAAGCAGAGATCAGTTCTTCTGCTGTCACTGTACACCCTTCTCAGAGAAGCTTAGAGCAGTAATCAGTCAGCCAGCGGCAGCTGGGAAGGTGGGTTGTCAGGGAAGTTCCTTATACCTTTTCTTCCTATCTCTAGCCTCTCCCACTTTTACTTCCAAAGCATGGCAGAATCTTTCTCTCTGAAAATACAAAAACACACACAAAGCTTTAAATATTAACTAATCCACTTCTAGATAAAAGAGTAGTTAATAGTCAAGGTAATTCTGGTGGTTCCACTAACTACCTTACCAGTACAAAGCCTTCGCAACTCAGGCTCAATGCAATATGATGTCAGATGGCAACTATTCCAGGGGCATCAAGTCCTCCCTTCATTAATACATGGACCACTACGTCTGCTACCTTCCTAGTGTCAAAGAGGCCTGACTGAGACTTTCCATCTCTGCTCTGGCATTTTCCTGGCTCTGTACTCTTTGGATTTTTGCTGCAGAGAAATTATGAACTGGATTCTCTCATTTGTGAACTGAAAGAAATGTTAACGGTATTTTTTTTTATTGGAGACTCTTTTAAGTGTGTAAAGTCTGTACAAAGTGTTTAAAACATTATGGAAAATATGCACGCTTTTGTTGCTTGAGTAAAAGTAACTCTTTTCACTAAAAAAGTCTTTAAACATTCTATGAAATGTTCAACATAATTTTGAATAGACTATTTACGTTAGTATTTTTAAATGTCCCAGGCAATGAATAGTGCTACATTTAACTTCACTTCTTCCCTTATAGTTGGCATGGCTCAGCAAAATTTTTTAGCCAAAAGGAAGTAATTTTCCCCTATTTCAACATTCCATCTCTAGTCTCAGAAATCTCTTTGGGTTTCAATTGGCTTGAAACTAGAGGTAAGTTTGAGCAGATTTATTCCAATTCTAGGCAGTACAATTTCACAAGAGGTACTTGAATAGCAGTCCAAAGTGGAGAAAGTAAGTACAAAAAGCTCAGTAAACAGTGGTCTAGAAGCAATTTATTGTGTTTGTGTCCAGCTAAAACTATCACCTGAAGATTTAGGGACAGTAAGCTATAGTAAAGCAAGATTAATCTTGCTTTTAAGATAATCAGTGGCACTCTGAATTCACATTCTGGTAATTGTCAAGACAGACTATAATCTGAATGAATTATTGGACAGAAAAAACTTAAGTATATAGTTTACATATTTGATGTTTTACTTTATAATTAAGTAATGTCATGTATTGGATACTAGTTATTTGCTAGTGGTTTAAATTTATTCATACTCTGAGCTAAAATAACACAGGAAGACTTTATTTGCATTATTCAGCATTGTTATCAAAACGAGCATGTTTTAAAGAACTACATATGGAAATCTGAATTTAACTAAGTTTCTGAAGTAATTTCTAGGATGATGAATTGCAGGAATTAGAGTTCATATGGCTGTTTTCCAATGTGTTTTAGGCATTTTCTTTGATTAAGAGAATCTAACTAAGAGAAATACCATCTTTGGGAAAGGTTCCTGTTCCTAGAAGTTCCCTGAAAAGGTATCACAGTGAGACCAGCAACACTTTTCACCTCAGTGACTAAACAGTATATAAAAGCACATGCCATTCTGTCTCTGCAGGCAAATGAAATTTCTAGAATGGCTTGTTTATGAGTTGGATATAAACTATATGGTTGTAACAAATATTTTGCATTTAGTAATGTCATTGTTTCATTAGACATTTGTTTCTTTTGACATTCCACATTTATTACTGTCACTGTTTCAATTGACAATTTGATTCTTTGGTACTATTGTATATTTCACCAGGGCACACAAGAAAATGATTAATTAACTGGCAATTTCTACTAATCTATTTTATTAAAAAAAAATCACAAAGAACAACTGTGAAACATAATAATGTCATAATTAAAAGTTACTGAAAGGATATGAAAACTTCATTTGACCTCAGATTTGTTTATTAAAACAAAGTACAACAGCTTTATAAAAAGGCATTTTCTCTGCTACAACTACTTTCCGCTGCTTTATTTTTTTTCTCTCATACTGCTTTTTGGGTTTTGAAATTAATTTCTCAGTGGAAGCCCTTCCAGCATGAGAGCCCACCAATGTGGGTGGGTACGAATATCATGGGAAGGAAAACTGAAGCACACTACACAAGCACGGCGGAGCCCATCCCCTGCACTGTAGGGGCCAGCAGCTCTTCTGGAATGGAGCTGAGGGCAGTACCCTATGGGACCTGTCCCAGCTGGGAGCAGGGTAGCCCCAGCCCTGATACTGGGCACCTCCATGAGGCTGTGGGTCCAGCTAGACAGCTCTCATGGCCAGGCCAGGCAGGGCATTTTGAGGCCGGAGCCCAGCAGTGGTGCTGAACACAAGGTTGGCATAGGAATCTGGGCCTGGGCAGGTGGGACAGCCCCGGGGGACAGACACAGGGCTGTCAGAGCCTTCAAACACAGCCAGCACTGGGTTTAAAGACAAATTATAGGCGGCTCTATTCAATAGAAATCACACAGGATTTCCTAATGCTTCTTCAAGGCCACTGTTAACAGCAAAAGAAGAATTCAGTCACTGTGGCTGCTCCATCTTTTGTGGAAGCACCAGCCCATTCACTAAACTGAGCTGGAGTTAAATGGAGGTTTGTATGTGGGCCTCTCTGACTTTTATTTTCAGTAATTAGCAATTACACAAGAACTAAAATGTTAAAATAGCAGTGAGACCAAATGTCTGGATTCAGATGGCCTAATAGTTAGGGAAACCATATTTTTCTGTGCTGGCATTTGCATGGATGGAATCTCTTTTAGTTACTGAAGTAACAGAACTTCAGTCCTCAGTGATCTCAGTGGTAACTGAGGAAAAAGATGAAAATGGAGAAACTAAATAGCAGATATTATAAAAGTTTCCCAAATTTCACAATTTGAAGTCTTCCTCCCAGCATTCACTTCTCTAAAGCATCTGTTAGGGAAAAAAAAAAAAAAAAGGAAAAAAAAAAAGATTAATGCTGTATTAAGCAATGATTCACTTTATTAACATTACAAACTGCTTTTCCTGATGCTAGCAGAATTAGAAATGAGGTAATTTAGTTTTCTGTAGGACATGAAATTTTTCATATAAGGAAGTTGTAAGAGCTGTAACACCAATTTGGTTACACCTAAAACAGAATTTTACTCCAGAATTAAGAAACTACATTCCTGTATTTCGTGTTGTCTCTGATTTTCTCCTACTTGTCCTCATAACATGAACAAAAGCAAATACCGCATCTTTTCTCTGAAATCCTCTCCCATTCCAAGTTACAAGTCATGCTGTCATTTTCACTGTTACCCAAAACTCCAAGGAAAGAAAGTTTGTTAATTCATTTGCTACCCTTTCTCACCTCTGTGGGTCCATTAACTGTAGTCTGTACAAAGTTGTATTGATGAGATTATTTTCTGGATTGTCAGCTAAACTTTCATCTTTTTATAAATAACTCCCCCCAATATTTCTCCTCTTCCCCACAAAACTGGAACTTTATTCCTATTCTTCCACCTTGTATTTAATTGTTCAGATCTATATTATACCCCTGTCCCTTTTCCTTGAGTGCTTATTGTTCAAGCAATATATAAATCTAATGAATAACATATGGCATTATTCTTCTAAAAAAAAAAATTGGGGGGTGAGGGGGATGGATTTTTCAGTGTATCCTCAATTTTTTTGAAAGTTGATTTGAGCAAAGGACTACATTAGTGATGAAGTCACATTCTCTGCCTTGGCTGTTGCTCTGGGAGCCAAGCTGCTGGGAAATGGAAATGGCATGAATACCAGTGATGTTTTTATTATTATTATTATTATTATTATTATTATTATTCAAGTAAATAAATTGAATATATTGCTTCAGGCTCAAGAAAACTAGGACATTAGTAAATTCTGTAATTATTATGTGAAGATTGTAGGACAGTCTCTGTACAATTTTCTCAGACCTTACGTGCCTAAGCACTTATCAAATTTAGTAACATGCTAAAAACAAAATGCTGGAATAGTATGTTTAAGAGATATAGATAACTCTCCTTGCATTCTATGCTGCTATAGTTGGGATCTTAGAAGTCAGCAAATAGAATAGTTTTAATACCAGTGAGCAAATATAAAAATGTATGAAAGGAAACAAAATGTAAATATTAGGTTTCTGTATAAGAAATCACTTCTGATTCTTAGAAAACAATAAAAACTAAACTGAAATACTAATACTAATACTAAAACTAAAATACAAATTGTTGTGTGAATAAAGAAATGGCTGTTGACACGGAATGACATGTTTTTCATAATTTTAGAACTAAAGTGAGAAATAAAGGATCAAATATATTTACGTATACACTGAGACTGATTTTCATTTGATATGAATTAACTCATTCAAACAGAAGCAGAAAAAGGATTGTCCTGTAGGTATCACTGAACTTGCCATTTGCTACCTGACAGTAGGAGCGATAGCCAAGGCCACTTTTTATCCTTTCACTAAATTGAACATTTCTGATGATCTGCCTTGCATATTGTTGTAAAGAGAGCTATCTAATAAAACAAATGGAAGAATCAAGCTTTACATGGAAATTTTTTGCACTTTAAGATACTATTAGAGAAAGCAATGAATGAGCACGTACAAAATGACAGGGATGCTACTGAGCAGGCTGATGAGGATCCTCTATTCCAAGAAATCGATTCTCAGAGGGAGTAACTCAATAACTGAGAGCACTGGAAATCACTCATTCCTTCAGAAGTTGAATGCATTACAAAGAGATGGATGTTAATGCATAGAATATATTCTAGGCTGTGCGTTTAGACAACACAAATACTGCATGGACGTATTCTAATATTGACTAAGTCTTTGTACATTGCTGTGAGACCTTCACCAAAGTCAAAGCCCTGTTCGTTCTGCCTTGTAAAGGTCAGCATATGACACGAGTGAAACTGCAAAAAGAGAAACTACCTCTTTTTCTTGATAACTTCCACAGCTACCTAACATTTTCAATTCTTTCATTTTATTCATATGAAGAAACTGTGATTAAGTCAAGCTAGAGATCTTTAGTCTTTTATTTACTCATGTTGATTGGTTTCCTGCCCAGGTGCTCTTATCTGTGTGAGGAATTAGATTAATATCACACTCATGTATGGCTACTGTCTATCTTGGTAGTGCTGATTATGAGATTTTATTCTGTTAGCTAATTTTGAGTGGATTTGCTGCTTTTCTGAGAGCATCAGCAAAAAGTATTAGCAGGCAGTTTCACCTGTAGAATTTCATAAGTCTCCATTTTGTCATTTTTATTAAATGTACATGCTACTTTGCTACAGTTCTGATAAGGACACTTTAATGGACATTTTAATATTCTAGTGTGGCAATGTTTTCAGTTCTTACTGTCTGGATAGCAGCTACTCTTTCTCAGCAATGTGTAGCAAAGACTATTGCTTGGGGATCTAGTCCAGACAGGCAGAGTTAAGCAAGTTGAATTGTCAATACAAACAACACACCTTTTACTGAGGAAGAACACTCATAAGCTGTTTTTCATGTTTCTACTCACTTATGTGTTTTTTCCTGCAGCTGTCAGTGTCATCATTATCAAAATAATAAATTACAGACCAGTAGACTACATGCAACAACTTGGCAGATGTACTTACAAAGAATTTTTTTCTCATCATACGATTTTTCACATCAGACATTTTGAGTTTGTGGTTAAAACAGAGTTGGTAGCACACCACTATTTGGTGCTTTGCTGAACAGTGCTTGCACAGCATCATGACTGTCTCTTTTCCCCACTCTGGCCTTCGCTACCCCTAAGTCCCTCAGTAAGAAGGCTGAGGGAACACAGATGGGAGAACTGAACTGAACATTCCAAAGGGATGTGCCATGCCATATATCACTAGGCTCACCAATGAAAGCTGGAGGTACAATAGGGACAGGAGCAGTTTCAGCTTCCAAGGTTGCTCGGAGAGTGGCTGAGTATCAAGCTGCTTTGGGGGATAATGATTGATTCTCTTTCCATCACTTTTTTTTTTCCTTCACCTATTAAACAGCCTTCATCTTGATCTACAAGTTTACTTGCTCTTGTTCTTTATATTCTCTCCCCATTCCATCAAGTGAGGGAAAGAGAGAGCAGGTGCTTGGCTGCTGGATGAGGTTAACCATTACACCAAGAAAAAATATTACAATATTTGGCAGACTCCATGACTCCAGTTGGGTGAATTTTCTGCTGAATGCACTGTTCCAGATAGCACTCCCTTGTTTTGGATCTTATTACTTTAGGCAGAAGCTCACTACCCAACCATACTTAATACAAGTGACCAAGGTAACTGCATGCACTTTAAGAAAGAACTGTTAGCCGTGTCGTGTGGAAAGCTTCACTGGATCTCTGCAGAGATTTTTACAGTTCCTTTTAGCATTATCTCTGGGTAGCTACTTCCTTATTATCCAGGTATGAAACTTTGACTACAGTGACTGTAGCAAATCCAGAAGTGAGAACAGGAAAAAAAAAAAAAAGCCCTGCATTTTTTGACAAGAATGATTGTCTTCTCGAGAAAAATAGATACCTTTCTGTCATGATTCATTAGTTCTGTATTTTTCCCAGACAAAAGAATTGCAATAAGCTGGAGTAATTATTTGATGCGTGTTTAAAGAGAAGAGATAAATCTGTCAAGAACCAAAATATCCACAAGTCGTCTTTTTCTTTTTTTTTTTTTTTTTAATTTTAGGAGGGAGGAGATGGGCAAGTGGAATTTAAAGAAATAGAGCATCACTGAATATTACCTACGAAATCAATGAATGGTATGTGGTATATAACTCGTATCAACCACATGATTATTAGGCTTGGATATTGTAAGAATGTATTTATTTCTGGTTTGCGGTGTTGAGTCTTTTGTTGCTGACTTTCTTTAAAAAAAAAAAAAAAAAAAAAAGGGTGAGGTGGAATTAGTGTAGAAGAAAATATAACATATCCCTGTGTGACAGTAAGCACTAAAATCATTGATCTTGTTTATGATTACAAACTGTTATGGCAATAATGCAGTGACGTAGGCATTTCTTGAATTGTTTCATCTGCATTTTGTCAGGCAACTTATAGATCTCTTTGTCTTTAAAAATGCAAATATGACCACAAAAGCAAATAGCCTTTCAGATATACACTTCCATTTTCAAATCAATTATCTTGTCAGATTTCTCTCTTTTTATCCTCTGATAGAGGATTGAAAAGGAGATTCAAGCTTTAATTCTTTTTGAATACAGCGAATCTTTGTATATTGAGTATATAGTGAAAAGCCCCTAGCAATACTTGAATGTGTTATGAAACAATTCTTTTAAACAGCGTGCTTTTCACTGGCTTTCTTTGAGATAGCCATGATCACACATACATTGTTTTCATTATTGAAACCTGAATGTGTAGAAAATTTTGGTGTGATGACTGATACTGCTAGGATAAGTAGATATTTCTATAGGACACCTGTTATTCTCTATCTAGCAATAATGTTTCGAGATAGAAATGAACTTGTACGTGTTCTGATTAAATATTTCAAAACTTGTCTGTTCTTCCTGGATGCATCTCAGAAATAGAAAAGTAAGTGAAGAAACTTTTGAACATATATTTTGATGTAATTTTCATTATTTCCTAATATAGACATCAAAGAAATAATGTTCAGTTTCCATCAGTTTTTAGACTAAAATTGTCTATGTATTGTATAACTTAATGTACATACTTTCAATAAGAGGATAGAATCTGTTGTTAGGCTTATGGATTCTGAGCCAATTCAATCTGTCTTCACTGGAAGTTCTGTGTAACGTGAAATAAATGTTTGCTTACACGCTGCTTCAAGGTCTTTCCTTCTTATAAATATTTCAGCTCATCAAACAGCCTTTGTAGTTCATGACATAGTGACAAAGCAGTGACTGAGAAGGCTGACCACACCAAAAACATTCCACAACCACTGAACCCTAGATTTGTTCCACCCACAATGCTGTGACTATTGCTAAGATAGATAACAGTGATCTTATAAAACAAACACTATAGAATTACAAATGTAATCTACACTGCCAAAAGAATCAATGTTAAACTAAACAAGCAAGCAAACAAACAAAAGAGTTTAACTTATTCCATGCTTTACAATGAAAAGCCAAATCAAATTCAGGAAGAGTCTCTAAAGCTAAGGCTGGATATGTCATATCTTTTATTGAAAATAAAAATAATAACACCAGCCCTACAGTTTACAGCTATAAGTGATTACAGACTACTGGGTAACAATGCATGAGACAGGTGCTGAATTTTCTAACTGCAAACCTTGTCATAGCAAAAATGAGGAATTAATGAAACCGATCTCTTGCAAATGTTCTTGTAGTACACCTGAAATTTCCTTTTACCATCCAGTGACCTTTCTTCAGTTCATGGGGCAAAAGTTCAGAGGTTATGAGAAACAGTACAGTGCAACCTTGCAGTACAAAGAAACATTTTTGAGAGGTTGTGGACATCTTATGGAGTCCCAACTTGCTCATGCTAACAAGAATGTTTAGTTATGAGTAGAAGTCAGGAAGTTTTTAAATGTTGTAAATGAAAACTGCTCTAAATTCAGGGTTCCTTTTTTCAGCACATGAAAAATCGGAAGAAAAAAAAAAATCCAAAAAATGTGGTAGTTTCATATTTTTAAAACTTCCTGAAAACACTGTGCTTTTTTTCTAATTATAGAGTACAATTATTGTAATTATACATGACACAGAACTATAAACTAGAACATCTAGGAAAACTGTACAAAATGCAAAAGAATCTTGATAAACTGGGGAATTGATCTAAAGAAAAATAAATTAAAAAAAAAAAAAAATTGAAATTCCAAAGCCAGCTACAACACTTATAGCTTCAAGTGAACAAGGGTATTCGTAGGCTGAAATTGACAGCTTCATAAATACAGAATGTAAGGCAAATGCTTGGGCAAGAGATTCTTATAACAGCATCTGAGTTCATAGTCATTGGCAATGCAGTCTGTGTGAGTAGTGGTGTGTATCGGAAGAAAGTATACAGATTCAATAGAAAGGAGCAGACACTGAGAACATGAGAAGACTTTATGCTTCTGTAGCGCAGTAAGTATTTGGGCATTGACAGAGTGTTTTGGCACCATGCTTCAGGGGACATGTAGATCAATAAGGATGAGAGCTACAAAGATGTTCAAAAGTCCAGACAGCATGTTCTAGGAGGAAGCTTGAACAGCTTCAGGAAAAGAAAAATAAAGAGGAATATAAATCCCCAACTTTGTAAATGCTTTTGTTAAAAACGGAAAAGCTGTTCTATGCGTCCAGGCTGAATAGCACATTTGCTGCAGGGAACATTTGGGTTAAATAATGGGATAAATAGGTTAACAATAAGGATCTTAAAGAACTGGAACAGATTTCCTGGTGTTGCTGTACTGTTTCAGTTGCAGGAGGTTCTTAGGAGCAGGTTAAAAAAACATTAATGAGAAAAGCTGAAAGGCGTGATTCAAAGGGCTCCATCAGGAGAGGGGTGGCCAGCAGGGATAGGGAGGTGATTGTCCCTCTCTACTCTGTCTACTCTCTACTCTTGTGAGGCCCCATCTGGAGTACTGTGTCCAGGTATGGAGCCCTCAGTACAAGAAAGAGAGCTGTTGGAAAGGGTCCAGAGGAGGGCCACAAAGATGATCATGGGGCTGGAGCAACTCCCCTATGAAGACAGGCTGAGGGAGCTGGGCTTGTTCAGCCTGGAGGAAAGAAGGCTGTGGGGCGACCTCATTGCAGCCTTTCAGTACCTGAAGAGAACCTATAACCAGGAGGGGAATAAACTCTTTGAATGGGCCGATAATAGCAGGACAAGAGGAAATGGTTTTAAGTTGAAAGAGGGAAGATTTAGGTTGGATGTTAGGGGGAAGTTCTTTACTAGGAGAGTGGTGAGGTGCTGGAACAGGCTGCCCAGGGAAACTGTGGATGCCCCGTCCCTCAAGGTGTTCAAGGCCAGGTTGGATGGGGGCCTGGGCAATCTGATCTAGTAAATGTGGAAGTTTGGTGGCCCTGCCAGGCAGGGGGGTTGGAACTTCATGATCCTTGAGGTCCCTTCCAACCCGGGTCATTCTGTGATTCTGTGGAGGGGTTAAAACAAGTTACTGTGAGCCCAGGGTTTTATACAGTTGCATGAAATGTTGATTAATTTTAAACTAGAAATGTTACTTGAGATGAAAAAATTAAAGAGTTTTACTGAGAAGCTTTCAGAACTAGTAATCTTTACATTTTCATAGTCATTCATATATTTACATCCACGTATTTGCTACACTTAATCTCATTTCATGATTACTTTCAGCCAGTTCAAATGTGGGATTCTTCTTTTCAGCATAGGCAGTACCATATTCAACATGGCTCAATCTTTGATTTTGATTTTGAAAAATCACCTCACACAAACATACTGTCTTTTTCATTCTCTGTGATGATATAGTAGAATGTTAAGAAAATACTCCACCCACACCAAGTTCTCTTTATTCAGTTTCTACCTGCCCAATTAAGATACTGAAAGTAAGAGATGAAAAATTGAGCGGGAAATTTCTTATTCTAGAAAAAAAAAGAAATGGTGGGTATTCAGACACATTTCAGGAGCAAGGTTTTGTCAGAATCTATTTTAAAATTCTTGAATGCAAATGGGATAATATAGTATATTTTCTAGTGTAGAAACCTGATCAGAAAATTGCTAATTGACATTCTCAGACATGCAGTCAGTTCTTTAGGATGCATTTGTGATATTTAGTTCAGCGCACATGAAGGTCTGAAACTTTCACAGAATCACAGAATTGCAGGGGTTGGAAGTAACCTCAAGAGATCATCAAGTCCAACCTCCCTGTAAAAGCAGGTTCCCTACTATAGGTCACACAGGTAGGCATCCAGACAGGTCTTGAATATCTCCGTAGAAAGAGACTCTACAGCCTTTCTGGGCAGCCTGTTCCAGTGCTCTGTCACCCTTACCACAAAGAATTTATTCCATATATTTGTATGGAACTTCCTATGTTCCAGTTTTAGGCCATTACTCCTTGATGTATCGCTACACACCACCGAGAACCTGGTTTCATCCATTTGCATCCCACTTTTCTTTAGGTAGTTATAAGACCCAGGTTACTCAGCTTTTCCTCACACAAGGGATGCTCCAGGCCCTCATCTGTGTGGCCCTCTGCTGGACTCCCTCTAGGAGATCCCCGTCAGAACTGGACACAGTAGTCTAAATGTGGCCTCACCAGGGCAGACAGAGACAGAGGTCACCTCCCTTGACCTGCTGACCATGCTCTTTTTAATGTACTCCATGATATAAACCATTGGCCTTCTTGGCCACAAGGGCACACTGCTGGTTCATGGCCAACCTGTTGTCTGCAAGAATACCCAGGTCCTTCTCTGAAGAGCTCCTCTGCAGCACGTCAGCCCCTAACCTGTACTGATGCACATTGTTATTCCTCCCCAGGTGTATGAATCTACACCTGCTCTTTTTAAACTTCATCAGGTTCCTCCCTGCCCAACTCTCCAGTCTATCCAAGACTTCTTGAATGGTAGCACAGCCTTCCAGTGTGCCAGCCACTCCTCCCAGCTTTGTATCATCAGCAAACTCGTTGAGGGTGCACTGAATCCCTTCATCCAGGTTGCTGATGAAGATGCTGGACAAGACTGGACTCAGTAACAACCCCTAGGGAACACTGCTACTTACAGGCCTCCAAACAGACTTTGTGCTGCTGATCACAGCCCTCTGAGCTCTGCCAGTCAGCCAGCTCTCATTCCACCTCACAATCCACTCATCTACCCCACACTTTCTAAGTTTCACAACAAGGATGTTGTGGAAGACAGTGTCAAATGCCTTACTAAAGTCAAGGCACACAACATCCACTGCTTTCCCCCCATCTACCCATCCAGTGAAGGCATCATAGAAGGCTACTGGTTTGATCAAGCATGATTTCCCCTTGGTGAATCCATGTTGACTACTCCTGATAACATTCTTCTCTTCCAATTGCTTGGAGAGTGTATCCAGAACAAGTTGTTCCACCACCTTTCCAGGGACAGAGATGAGGCTGACTGGCCTGTAGTTTCCTGAATCCTCATTCTTGCCCTTCTTGAAAACTGGATCTCTCCCATTTACCAAGATCTTTCACAGATGATAGAGAGTGGTTCAGCAACCACCTCTGCCACCTCCCTCAGTGTATGTGGGTGCATCCCATCAGGGCCCATGAATTAGTGTGCACTGATTTTGACTAGATGCACTCTGGCCAGATCCTCCTCAACCAACAGGAAGACTTCCTTCCCCAGACTCTCTCTTACCTCCAGATTCTGGGATTCCTGAGAGCTAGTCTTAGCATTAAAGACTCAAGCAAAGAAGGCATTCAGAATCTCCACCTTCTCAGCATCCCTGTTACCAGAGCACCCACCTCATTTGATAGGGGACTCACATTTTCCTTTGTCTTCCTTTTAGTGTTGACGTACTTAATTTCTTTTTCTTGTTGTCCTTTACCTCCTCAAGGTTGAATTCCAAGAGGGCCTTAGCCTTCCTCACTGTTTCCCTATAGGCCCTGACAACATTTGTATATTCTTTCAAGGTGGACAGGCCCGTTTCCCACATTTCGCAGACCTTCTTCCTTTGTTTTAGATTATCCATGAGTTCCTTGTTTGTCCATGCAGGCTCCCTGCCACCCTTCCCCAGTTTCTTACTCTTAGGGATGCACCTAAGATCTAAAACCCTGATCTTGAGCTCAGAAGTGGAGTTTTAGTGCTAACCAGCTTTTATGGGCCCACTTACCATCTAATGCTCTAGACCATGGGATACCTCCAAGTAGGTCTTTGAAGAGGTCAAAGATGGCTCTCCTGAAGTCTAGAGTAGCAATCCTACTTATTGCCTTGTTTTTTTCCACAAAAAATCTTGAACTCCACCATCTCATGATTGCTGCATCCCAAGCTACCCTTTGCCTTCACATCCTTGATTACCCCTTCCTTATTAGTAAGAACAAGGTCAAGCAGCACTCCCCTCCTTGTTGGCTCCTTTACCATTTGCATCAGAAAGTTATCTTCTCTTCAATGCATTGCAGAAACTGCCTGGATTGTGTGTCCCTGGCTGTGTTGCATACCCAACAAATATTAGAATGATTAAAGTGCCCCATAAGAGCTAGCACTGGGGATTGCAAGGCTACTTCCAACTGTTTGTAGAAAGTCTCTAACAATTTTTTCCTCCTGATTAGGTGGCCTGTGGTACACATAAACAACAGTGTCACCTATGCTAGCCCACCCCTTAATTCTTTCCAACAAGCTCTCCACTTGTTCAGCAGTCACCCCCAGGTGGAGCTCGATACATTCTAGTTGCTCTCTCACACGAAGAGCGGCTCCACCAGCTCGCCTGTCCAGCCTCTCTTCCCTGAAGAGAACATAGCCATCGTGACAGTATTCCAGTCATATGAGATATCCCACCATATCTCTGTGATCACAGTGAGATCATGGCCCTGTGACCGCACACAGATCTCTAGTTCTCCCTGTTTAATTTCCATGCTGCATGCATTGGTATACAGGTACTTTTGGGAAGCAGAGGATGTGGATACCTCTAACAAGATGCAGAAAGATTTTAGCTGGGCCATTGGAGATGTTTTTTTTTTTTTCTGATAAGTCCTCACAAGATTCTGTTGGACAGTTGAGAGGTTTTTCCCCACAGTTCCTAAAATCATAGCATTCCCAGGGCCTTCTCTGTCACAAGGAACACCATTTCCTTGCCCTATTGAATCTAGTTTAAAGATCTGGTAATCAATTCAGGCAAATTGCTCCCCAGCTTCTATCTTCTACCTGATGCTCACATACTCGGTTTCTCAAAGGCCTGCCCAAGATCATAATACCTAAAGCCTTGATCCTGTCACCAACCCCTCAGCCAGTAATTTACCAGACCTACTCTCCTCCTTCTTTCTGGGTCCCAGCTGCCAGCTGGGAGGACAGAGGAGAACACTACTTGTGCTTCTGATCCCTTCAGCATCTTTCCAAGGGATGCAAAGTCCTTTTTAATGTTCTGTAATTTCATCATTACAGCCTCCTTTGACCCTACTTGAATGACAACAAACAGGTGGTAGTCTTCTTGTTTTATCAGATGTGGCGTAGTCTTCTTAACATCTCTGACACATGCCCCCAGAAGACAGCAAGCCTCTCTGGAGACATTATCTGGGGAACAAATGGGGTCTTAACTTTTTGCTGTGTATTTCTATATTTTAATCTGATCAGATTAGATAGATAGTGTAGATGATTGACTTTTTCCGAAGATTGCTTAAATTATTCTTTTACTTTAACATTTTTTCAATTGTATAAGTATTTCTTCAAAACTAAGGTAGACTTGGTAAAGAATATTAAATTTATGAAGAAGTAGGGAAAAAGCAAATGAAGGAAAGGGAAGTAGTAAATAATTGTCCAGGATGCGGCAGTGTGGATTGATTATTTTTGCATTTTCTTTGCTTACCACAAGATGGCATCAATTAGTTTTTGCTGACCTGAGGTTCTCCGGCGTTACTGTTGTTGTCCACTGGTTTGTGGAATGTAAAGGAGGAAGCTGCCTATGTATTTTTAATCAATTTCAGAAGTCTCCAAACCAAATTCTAAATTTAATAATTTAAAACGAAAACAGTGATTATAAGATTATAAGCTAGTATAGTAACATAATATCTAATCTGATTCTGAGTATGTTAAGAACAAGAATACTCGTGTTAAAGTTATCAAGTTTATACTGCTTCTGATGTCAGTTCTGTCACAAGGGATACGCTACTGGATAGACTTAAGCACTCAAACTCAGGAGCAGGAGATATTGTGAGAACTACTATCCTGATCCACGGTAGATTCACCTAAGTTTTCATAACAGGGCTTCATCTAGGAAGTAAAAATTCAGTTCCTCATTTCCTTATCTGCAAAGATTCTTGGGTTCTAAATTTTTCATTCACACAATTTATTTCTCTTTCTTTTCCTCATGGATAAGCTGTAGTTTTTCTTTAAAAGTTTATGTTCTTTCCAACATGCCTTACATGTACCTTGAGGTACACCGTTCCTTTAATGTCTGTAACTGTTCATTGGTCACCGACAGACTAGAAGCCACAGATATAAAGGGCGGCTTTCAAACATCTGTCACAGAGGTCATTTCTTCGAGGGTGTATTAGGAAAGCAGAAATCTTGAAATAATTGTAAAAGAAAGAAAAAGAAAGGAAACTGTTAGAAGTCAAGGGGAAGGAAGGAAATGCCAACAAAGAAAGGAGAAGTGAAATCAGCCTTTCAGCACTAACAGTTATTTCAGTTTATTTAGGTAACTGTTGGTATTTCAGCATTTCACCAAACTTCAAGACTAGAGATTGTCTCATATACCACAAGTTGCAGTGTCCAAAGACTTACAAAATACTAGCAGAGACTGACTATCCATAACAGGTTTCACCTACTCAGCCTACCAAGATATAGGAGAGAGGCAGAAGGTCTCATCTGTAACACAGAAATCATCTGCAGAATCCTTGCTCCCATTATAAAAGAAAGCAAGCACTACACAAGAACTACAAACTCTAAAGAACAGTGTTTTTCAGGAGGGTAAGAGTTGTTGTTGCTTAAAATCAAGCATATGAAAGCAGATGTCTGGACATTTTACACAGTATTAAATGTCTTCAGGGCAAACCACCACATCTCCACTTGCTTTACAACTACAGTTGCTTTGCTACTGTCAGATTTATAATGATGGAATAATATGTGGGAGTCATCTCTTCATTTAGTAGTGTGGGACAGCATTTCGGATCTCTTTATCTTGTCAGCTGCATTAATGCAAACTGAGATTATCTCATTTATAGCTGTCATCAAAGTAGAAAGAAGTAAAGAAGTGAAATGAGGCTTAGACTGTTTTAACAGACAGTATCTAGGAGCTCTTCAGTGACCAGGAACTACCATGAGCTCCCTCACAAACATTTTGCGTGGTTTGACTCTTATAAAGGTTTTATAGTTTTTTATAACGATGATGATGATGATTATTATCATCATATTATCATCATCATCATCATCATCATCATCATTTTTTTAATAGGAGGGCTTTGTTTAATCTCAAATTAAACTTTTGTACATTATCTCCCCAAATTGGCTGTCACAAATTGGCTCAGTTTTGGGAAGGCCGCAATTCTAAAATCCACCAGACCCCTTTGTATTGGATATTACAGATTAAGCACAAGAGGGGCTTCAAATAATAGGTCTCTCTGCTGCACAGTTGCTCAGAAGAAGCCCTCAAAATTGGTATCCAGGATAAGAGGATGAAACAGCTTGTGCTGCAAAGAGAGAATATTTGTATCTGATTCTCTGGATATCTACTGAGGAACAAAGGGCTCAGCATGAGAAGTAGAAGGAAAAAATAAAAGCAGGAGATTGACAGAAGATTTAGAAGGTTTCTGATGCCTATCACTAACATAACTGTCATTTTCAGTTGAACTAATGCATATGTCTCCTATATTTAGACAACTTTTAAAGCAAATGACAACATAGAATTACATTACTACTAGCATATTTACTATTAGCTCTCCGCATGTGTAAGGAAATGCATTTCTTAAAATTGTGCTTATCATTGGGAAGATACAACTAAGGCATTTCACCACAGGAATTTACATTTCTCCCAGCAAGTAACAAGAGATTCTAAGCGAAAAACAGAGCAAGAGAAGAAAATGATAGCCTGACATTTATACCTAATTCTTTAATGGAGAAATATCATAAAGCTTTAAGTCTGTTCTGAAACTAATCAGTGTTAAAGACTCAATAAACTGTCGGTTGTTTTTTGTTTTTTGTTTTTTCTGTTTGGAAAAACTTCCTCTGATTTTGGAAGATAACATCTTGCATAACTAGCATTATGTTTAAGACAGTTAGAAAAAAAATTGTATTACAAATAAGGACCATTTTTAAATGGTTGTTCAAAGCAACTGCTACAGTTCCTTAGATCGTGTGATCTCCTGTATCACTGAATCGGTAATTAATATTATACTACCTTGTTTGTTTAACACGATAAAAGCATAAACCTCAGTTAGGTAAAGGATCAGTGGAAATAGGAAAGCTAATTATAGTTATTTTAATCAAATGGTTGGACTGTATATCATCAAAAGTAATTTAAAAAAAAAAAAAAAGTTTAAAACACAGTCACTCTATTTAAACAGAGAATGTGATGATTCCTGTATTCTTGCTTTGGTTCTTCTGCTTGTAAGGTCAGTACAACTGTTTCCACTGATCCTGGTAAAGCCAGGCCTGGGTCCACTGTGGTAGCAAGTTACATGCCAAGAGAGGACCAGAAAGCAGATCTGATGTGCACAGCCTGCTACTCTGAATAGCTGGGTCATTTGTGCAGTTCAGTCAGAAAATATGACAAACACAGCATTTACCACTGGAGCCCATGCAATATTTTAATTAAGGGATAATATCATTGGCATGCAATTCTGTCCCAGGATAATGGTCTCCTGTTCTTGGATGGAAGCCAAAAAACAAAGACTGCTGCTGCACATAAACACTGAGAGGCAAAAGCTTTCTGAAGAGCAGACATTTATCCTTGGGATATCATTCCATTTCAACTGTTTCTGTTAGAGCAGGTGGTTAAAAAATGAAATAGATCAGTGAACATGGATACATCATAGTGACAATTGTTTACTGCTAACCAGACTATGCCCACAGGAAGGAAATTCCTCCATATTATTTGTTGCAGGGAGAGGCTTTTCTTCTTCAAATAGATGTAACACATTCTGACCCAGGACCTCAGGAAGTGCTGAAGGCTGCTTTAATTTGACAAAAGCTTTAGCCATTTTCGCAGGGTTATCTGAAGAAGCTCTGCTCTATAGTCTTCCAACATAGCTGCATATGTCATCTCCCCAAAATGTGGTTCTACTATATTTTCTACTTTAACTATTTAAAAAGCCACCACAACTGTCTGTTTTATTATTTATGTAGGTCTGATGCTTACAAGGCCCTACTATAAATAGGGACCCCACTGTGTTGCAAATACATCTCCAGGGAGATTCCAGAGCTTGTGCAATTTCACTGTTTATTAAGTGTCTGTAAGTTTCTGCATGACATACTGCTGCCTGTATTGCTGTGTCTCTAATGAAACAAAGGTTTCAATTTTATCCATAGGTATGCAAGATGCTAGGTATTAAAATATGAATGGTATCACTATGCTCCTCCTTGAATTATAAATGTTGACAACTGACATGAAAGCAAACAATAAAGAAGAAGACAAATAACCTCATCATAGGCATACTGACAAATGAAACGAAGAAGCCTGAAGAAGTTATTTGGCCAACTGATCAGTTTCTACAAATAAAATGTTTGATTCAAAGCACATGCATAAGAAGTGGTTATCTAGCTCCTTTAGGCCTTCTTTAAATATCTCTGAGGCTTCACATTTTCTGTAGATGTTAATGATGATACCCTGAAATTAGGCAATCATTTTAAAAAAAAATGAACCTTAATGCTTTAACATGGCAGTAAGAAAAACATAGGCTGTGTCACCATGAAAAATTTCCTGTATGGGAGATTTGTAGGACTGTGAGACAATATCTATACTAAAATGACAAAGCCTCATTTCCCCTTAGATGCTTCCAGTTAAACTGAACTGATCTCTGAGAAACATAACCATGTGGAACAAGCTTTGTTTGAAAGAAGTACTTACAGTCTGGTTTTAAATTCAGATAGAATTTTGCAGTCTTCAGTAGGCCCAGGGTCACATCTTTAACATGGTGAACTTTCCAATCACAGTACTAAGGGTAGGAGATTTTCCTTTCGTACCCCTTTTCACTGCATAAACTGGTTGAAGCGCCAGAAATTCCTGTATAATATTAATAAAGTGAAATACTGCATTTTTAAATTTTCACTTTAATATAAACCCAGATTTTTTTAGGACGTGTCAACTTGGAAACAGTGTGTTTTTAATGGCATTCACAATACATTTTTTATAGCATTCTTCTGTCTTACAAAAGAAAAATAGATTCAATATTTGGAAAGCAATATTTTTTAAAATGACAAGAATATTTTTTTCCTTCTTGTTTATGATTGCCTTGAAATATACAAACAAGACGTGCAGAAATCCCACTGGCCTTGATTTTCCAGATGCACTGTGACCTTTTCTATCACACTGACTGCATACTAGCCTTTAAAATGGAAATAACAGAGTGACTCAGAATGTTCTCGTTGTAAATGAAAATCAGATTTACTGAGTTCAAAGAGAGCTGGGGAAAATTAACCCTGGAATTAAGAAAGTTAAATCCATTTCCCTGAAATACATGCTAATTTCAGAGGGAAGTTCAAATAAGACCCTGATTCAACGGACAATGCACAGGAACCTAAGTGTGAGAACAGGCAGGTACTACTCATAGGTTACTATAAAACCAACAAGAAGTACCCAGTCTCCTATCCTATGTCTTTTGATTTTTACTGCTGATGGCTTTTTTATTATTATTTTTTATTCCACTTTTTATATGGAGTGTTTTTCATTTCACAGAATGAAATCGTGTTCTGAACCACATCTGAAAGCCCTGGACTACTATCTTGAGAGCATTCAACTCACTGAGGCATTAAAAGCATTTCTGACTGCACTGTTCACAAAATTGTAACCTTACCAGACAATTTAACAAGGGAAATGCATGCTAGATTCAAAATGACACTTCTTTTTTTCTTCTCATGGAAAGTCAGAACACAGAGCAAATGGTGAGTGTTATCAGTTCTCTGAGCGTCTGTGGCCAGTTGGGAAAAAAAGTAAAGCTCAGGATTAAGGAGAATTTATTATGAACTTTACCACCAGATGAAATAATGACAGCAAGTATCCAAGAAAGATCACTACTAAAACTGACACAATTCCAAAGAATTTCGCATGCAAATCGTAAAGAAGCTGGCAAGCAGACTACTTCCTTTGTTACAAATAAATTCTCCATCTCCTGAATTTGAACTGCCCAGTTCACTTAAGCCGATACACTTCAGAAACAGAAGGAAACACTACTAGACAGAAATTAAAACTAAAATGTTATCAGTGACTCTGGAAGAAACTAATACTACAAACCTTGGTAAACCTGAACTAAAGAAAAAGTATTGTGATTTATTAGAATGCTTTTCTGTTTGCTTGTTTGTTTGTTTGTTTTTATAAGATAATAAAAATAGTATTTAAACCTGTCCAAATACTTTAGATACAGAGAAAATCACCTCACTGATCAACATTTTGCTAAATCTTAACCTACCAAATAAGTGAAAATTAGAGCATTAACATCAGAAGTTTCATCTCTTCTACCCAGTTTATCTGCAGACAGTCATATATCTGCACATATGGAGAATGCAGCTAACCTATTGTAACGTAAACGTTCAGTATGGTTTATTTAAGGAAATTCTGCAAATCATTTAAAAATGTGAGCTTACTGCTTACACATAGTATTGTCAATCCATGTTTCTGAAATGACTTGGATTCTGTTCTTCATTTATGAAAAGAAATTGTATCAAGTGTCCTTCATGAGGTGGAAGATTTTCATCCTCAAACAGGCAACAGATTTTATTATGAATTTGTTTTTTACCGTCTCCTTGGTGAAGCCAAGATATGTATAATAAGTTATTTACTGTTTGCCAGGAGTTAGATAAGTCATTCTTGCTTTCAAAAATGATCTCTGGTAGTATGAAAGTAAGAATTATTTTATTAAAATCAAAAATGAAATGAAAGATTTGTATCGGTATCATCTGCCATCTTAAAGAGACATCTCTTTGACTTGCAGCAGGGAGAGAGAATTTAAGAATAGCTAAAGCTTAATGAAAATCTCAGAATAATGAGCGGAAAGGCCCCAGACCAAACAGAAGTTTTAAAAACTAATTGTTCAAGTAAAAGATACTGGATGATATAGTATCTTGAGGGAGCCAGTCAAAACCTACTGCGAGGCTTGGCCTACGCTTGTGGAGTGGTTCTCTCTTCAAGGAAAGGAAGTATCCAACAGATTGCATTTATCAGCTGTCTGCAATCAGCTAAGCTTGAAAATAAATTTCTGTTCTATGGAAAGCATTTACTGACATTATACTTAAGCTTGTATTTATGTAACAATACACTGTTAAGACTCCACAACATCACTGTGAACTTCATGTTACTTACTGCTTACTGAACTGAAAAGTAAAACCCTCTCAGTAATTCAGGAATGAAAAGATCCATTTCCCTTCCAGTTTGAATCAAGCAGTCTACAAAATGAAGTCATTTACAAGACTGTTATTGTTCCATCAGTGACAGATGAGAATAGTTATCTGAGCCCTACTCCTCTGAAGCTCGTTACAGAAGATTTAACATAATGAGTGACAACATACTAATTAAGAAATAGAGGTGTTTGGAAGATTTAATCCAAATGAGGAGAATTGCAGCCATTAACATTTTTGTAGAAAATGTTGCAATGCAAATCCCTATGGGAACCTTGGATTCAGATTTGTTGTCTCTGCTGTGTTATTAATGAATGTGTGCCGCTGGTGCAAATGAGTCATGCAGAGCTGCAGCAGATTTCTGTTTTCTTAAATGTCTCATTACAGTATGTGTCAGTATGGCAAGGTTACAACTGCTAGACACACAGAGACACCAACAGACATTAACATCTGAATTTCAGCAGTAATTTTTAAAGCCCTAAATGTTAATCATTGTTTTCCATGCAGAAATGAAACTGAATCTGAACAACATGACTTATGTTTCATTATGTGAGACTCAATTCTTAGGAGGTGATTGTTCAAATAAAGCTGGGATTACTTTTAATGTTTTCACAATAAAAAATAAGGCTCTGATTGCCTATGAAAGCCATCAGTGTACTTCTATCAGAATGTTATTTTTTAAAAGATGCCTACATTTCCAAGAGGAATCGCATTTTGTTCACACGATTTATAAAATCATTAAACAATCTTTTCACCATAAAATAAACAGTTCTTTTAAAGAACTGTTTCAGCAATAGTCACATGAGAAGTGTAGGTACAGTAGAAATCAAAGGGAATTAAATATGTAAGACCTACCTGTACCAGGAAGGTGAAAACACAGAATTTCTTATAAATGTCAGCACTGTTATGCAAAATGCAGCTACTGACAGTATCCTGCACTGAGGAACCCTGGACAATGCCAGTTATTTCAGCCGAAGCTATTCTTTTTAATCATAAGAGGACAGATCAGGCATGAGTGACTGCACTTTCCAAATATTATGAAAAAAATGTTTTGTCATGCATGCTGAAACCATCTTCCCTCTCATTGCACATGCATTTAATATTTCTTCTTAATCCTCTTTGGGACTGTGAGAATCCCAAGGGATCTCACACATGATGCACTCTGTTGTTTGTTTTTTTTTCCCTTAAACATATAGGTAGCTTTGTCTTAAAGATGCTTTCATAGATGTTAATAGAATGAAACAAGATGAAAGTTAGCAGTTTTCAGTGGGATCACGACAAAGCTGCAAAGGAACTGGGAAATTTAAGGAAATCATGAGTACCAGCATGTCACTTTCAGAATCTAATGTGTATATTAGAAAACACTGAAACTGTAACCTGAAAGCGCACAATTCCAAGTAAAAAAAAAATAAAAAAATAAATGGTTGAAATGCATCAGTAATATTATTTGAAAAATATTGTTCCATGAGAAATGGAGGGAAAAAATTTCCATACATAAATTATTTATTAAGTTCTCTCTATTGAATTCTGCAAGTAACACTAATAATTAGCTGAGAATCATTGCATTTTTAATGCTATCTCAAGTACAGCTATTTTTTCACTGCAATAAATCTGAAGAAACGTGAGATTTTTAAAGAGAATAAAACGTTTCAAAATGCTATGACTTTAAATTAATTTATGTTGAACACAGTGGGTACCAGAGTCAATTCTCGTTGTCATGACAACAGACACTAAAAATTTAAACATCCAGTGACAGGCTGAATTCCCTGCAAAGAAGCTATTCTACATTAGAATGATATACCCATGAAACATGATATAAAGTAAAACATTAAGCTGATCTACATGCAAGCTATTTATTTTAAGCACACAGTTTAATTATTGCTTATAAAGTGTATGATTACTCCGACACTAAGTTTATTATGTCAGATTTAACAGCGGCCTAAAAAGCAGTAAGTGAAAAAGATCAAGAAACCAATTAACAATGGTTTTTGAAGGCATATAAATGGTTTTTAATACCGCTGTTGCTTTCTCTGTTTTGTTACATACACTTGATTAAATATATATCATTCAATACATAAAATGAAGCCTACATGTGCATCAGACTGTGCTTTACTTATTCCTTACGTGCAGAGCATCTCCAAAGTTGATAACACATAACAATTTATCAGACAATTCTTCAGCAAGTTAACAAATTATTTTATTTGAGAATGACAGTGCCCACCTGTACCCAGTAGAGATTTTTTATTAGAAAAGCTCATGTATTTTTCTAAATGCAGAATAATTTTTGGTACCTGAGCAAGAAGTTTCAATACCCTGGTATAAACTAAATTGAGAGAAGAACATTTTCGTATCTACCAGTGAAACTTTCCAGTAAAAGCACAAAAGAAAGGTAGGCACAAAATGAAACTACTAAATAAATTTTACACTCTGAAGAAACACCACCTGGAATGGAACAGAAGAGACTTCTTTCAAGCTTGTGGGTGGATTCCTCTCACAATGTGACACATTGCTTTAAGTGGCTGTCCTTTAAAGGAATCACGTTAGCACAGATCGCTCTGGTAGTTGTGTCTGTTTTTGCATAATACCAAATCATTGAGAGCTCTAACCTAAGCAGATTTAATTAACCGTACCTCCTTCGTTGTATATTTAGTTCATACATTAATGCCGTGGAAATATTACCATAAGTCTACATTTTTAGTTCCCTCCTAACTGTCCCTGAAAATCATTCACAGAATCAGAGTCACAGAATGACCCGGGTTGGAAGGGACCTCAAGGATTATGTAGTTCCAACCCCCCTGCCTAGCAGGGCCACCAACATACACATTTACTAGATCAGGTTGCCCAGGGCCCTGTGCAACCTGGCCTTGAACACCTCCAAGGATGGGGCATCCACAACCTCCCTGGGCAGCCTGTTCCAGCACCTCACCACTCTCCTAGTAAAGAACTTCCCCCTAACATCCAACCTAAATCTTCCCTCCTTCAACTTGGATCCATTTCCCCTAGTCCTGCTATTGTCGGCCCTTACAATGAGTTTATTCCCCTCCTGGGTGTAGGTTCCCTTCAGGTATTGAAAGGCTGCAATGAGGGAAGGGAAGGCCGCAGCCTTCTCTTCTCCAGGCTGAACAAGCCTAACTCCCTCAGCCTGTCCTCATAGGGGAGGTGCTCCAGCCCCCTGATCATCTTCATGGCCCTCCTCTGGACCCTTTCCAAAATCTCCATGTCCTTCTTGTACAGAGGGCTCCACACCTGGACACAGTACTCCAGATGGGGCCTCACAAGAGCCAAGTAGAGAGGGACAATCACCTCCCTATCCCTGCTGACCACCCCTCAGTTCTTAGCACTCCTTCTTTCTCCCATCTGCAGGAATGGACTGGAAGTTCAGACCCTTAGCAGATCCATCCTGGAGAATTCCAAACACTTAGAAAAATAATGTCATATTACCAATCAGTAAAGCTACTCTTAAACGACTCCCCGTACACTATCTTAGGCCTTGCTGAAACATCATCTATCACTGGAAATCACCGTCAGCACCTCACAGATCAAGAGGCTCTGCAGACTCTTTTCTCCCATCTATCCTCCTTCCCAGCGCTGGTAAACTGTGCCCATGCTGGCTCTGGTGCACTATAGACATGCTCATGGCTCAGGCTGAGCATGGAGCTGTATGTGCAGAGCTGGGAGAAGCATCTGCTTACCCAGGACCTTCCCTAAGCTCTGGCTCCTGCCCTTGGTCCTTGTGTGAGCTGCACTGTCGGCGTCCCCAGGCCCTCTGCCCTGTGCCCAGCACCTGTGCATGCTTCTAGATTCAGTCATCCACCAGCATCTCTGCTAAGCAAAGGTGTCTTTCTAATGCTTAGGAAGGACTCCAGGTGTAGTGCCCAGAGAAAGCATAGTAACAACACGTCACTAAAACAACACACCCAGAATAGTGCACCCTCCCCACTGTAGTACACCTTTGGGTCAAACAGTTTCTTTCACAAGTGAGAATGGAGATAGGAAGCAGAGGCAACATTTGTTTGCATTCTCTACACAGGGTGAGCAAGGTCTTTAAGGAAAGGCTATCTTTGTTTCCTTGGCATGCTACCAGAAGTATAATATGATTTTTTCACTAATTGATCCCCAGTTATGCTGCAAGGGTGAGCAAGTAGCTAACTACCTCTTTGCAAGAATTTCAGCAAACAGAACATAAAGTAAACTGCCAATACAGGGAAAAAATCTGTGTTTGTGGTCACCTTTTGGGAATATTGGAAGGATGGAAAAATGAAAACATTTTACAAGCAAACAAGGACAGTTCTGGGCAGAAGCAAAGCCAGGCAGCAGATTAACTGCGGCAGAAAAACATCTGGTGTCCTTCAGTGGTGCTGCTGAAGGTGAAGTCAAGACTGGTACAAGACCACTGAGGATATGAAAAGGGAAGCAGAGCATCCTTTTAAGAAGCATCTGTTCCAACTGCACTCTAGAAATTACTTTAGGAATAGCACTGTTTGGCTCATATGTTCCTCCTCTTTTATTCTCTGTTACTTGCAAGGTAAGAGTAGACAAGCTTGGGCCCTTCTGATCTAATCGCAGGACAGAAATGCTAACTGCTTGCACCATTTAGAAGTCTTCAGTTGGCTCTCCTACAGCAATGAGGACCCATCTTCACTACCTTGGACTTGCAGCAGAGGTTAACTTTAGAGAAGGTTACAGGGAGACCTTATAGTGGCCTTCCAGTACTTAAAGGGGGCTTACAGGAGATGGGGAGAGACTTGTACATTAATAGGTTAAGTTTAAAGCTAGAAAATATAAGTAGGTTTAGATTAGATATAAGGAAAAAAATTTTCAGTATTAGTGGTGAGGCAGTAGAATAGGTTGCCCAGAGAAGCTGTGGATGCCTCATCCCTGGAGGTGTTCAAGGCCAGGCTGGATGGGGCTTTGAGTGATCTGGTCTAGAGGGAGCTGTCTCTGCTCATGTCAGGAGCATTGGAATTATATCACCTTTAAGATCCCTTCCAACTCAAACCATTCCATGATTCTGTGAATTGAAAACATAGGCTTTCCCAATTTAATTCTATTAAAGCACTCTCTTTCTGTAAAACGAAAGATACAGGAAAGTACAATGCATTATATACCACACATCAGGGTGCCACATGAACAGGTATCTGCCTAGGGGGGCCCATGGGATCAGAAGTGTTGGGGGGCTTCCCATGTGGATGAGAGGACAGAGCCCCAAGGCCAGGGCCTGTCACATCACCTCAGCCAGGAGCACGGTGCTACTTGTGTCCACTGGGTCATCCCCAGCCCTGGGGCACTGTGCACCATACTGGGCTGGAGGTGAGGCCAGGCCATGGGCCCCATAGGTAGGCCCAGCCAAGCAGGGTCTGGGTCTGGGAAGGGTGAGGGAGACCTGCGCAGAGCATCGACAGTAGTAAATGTCACACCCTGACAGTCTTGCCAATATATTTTCATTGACATTTCAAATTTTCCTGAAGAAATATTGTGTCATTCAAATATTGAAGTCTATATGAGTGAGAATTTACAAATGTGAAGCCTTATCTCTATGAGTCGTGACTGCAATTTCATTCAGGTTTTGCTGTGCCAAAAATCTAGACAACCACCACTTTTATTTTTTTCTTTCTTCTTTTTTTCTTTTTTTTTTAATTACACTACAAGCAGTGCTATATATAAGTCTCACAGTAGCGCAATGGATTTAATTTTCCCTAGCAAGATCGCACATTCTTGTGTCTTGAACAAAGATGTTTATACAGCCAAGAAGGCAACTTAGGCACTGTTCTTTTACTTTCAGATTATGAATAAGAGTGCCATTTGCCATGACGGTCACTCGAGAAAGAAATATCCCATAATCGCATTAGATGGCACGCAGATAGCAACAAGAATGATTTTTAATTGAGATAAAGAGATGGGCTGTGTAACACAGTAATAAATGCTGGATCTAAGAAACTAAACATCCATCAGTCAGTCGCTCCTGATGTATACTTCCAAGGCTGTTGTAGCAATATTAAGAACAATAAATCCTCTCTTACTGTGAGTACAGTGGCCTGTAAGAATTCAAGAGGGTCTGGGGTTCTTCTGACTAACTTAATCCTCAATTTTTTTATCTATTTCCTGTTCCAAAGTCAGTGCAGTTCTCCAGAACTGCTGATTAAAATTGCAAAGTATACACTGAGATACTGTTTGGTTGGTTTTAGCGTGGTGGTTTTTGAAGTTAAATTTTTAAGGTGCTTCAACATAACGCAAATGCATTAAGCCAAGTTACTGTAAAATTAACCCAGATATTTTAAAATAGAATTCATATTTTCTTCCGATTTCCTGGAAGGGTTCGCTATTTTCTTGTCTGTAACAAAGGAATGAATCCATCAGATGACTAAGAGGCAAAACATGAGCATCAGTGATTCATTCTAGCTCAGGAATGAGCATGTTCAAAACCAAATAAAAGAGAAAACATTTTCTCAGTACATTTTTCTGGAGATCTACTTTATAGCAACAATAGCATATTACCCAGGAAAGGCTTGCATCAAAGAACCAGTAATAATAGCTTTGTCTATTTTTTATCTTTCCTATGACTGGAGGTAATGTACGTAATTCAGGGTTTGCTTACTCTTGACTAAAATGCAGCCACTTCAGGGATATAACATGCTATTGCCATATCGCTTGGTATAACTGTAAATTTTCAAAAATGAAGGTGCTTTCAATCAAAAACAAAGAAGGTAGTGAAAAATATTACAATGGGAATAGAAACCATAACATTTTTTATTATCAGTTTGATGCTTTTGAACAGATAGCTGTCTTTACTGAAAACATAGTGAGATATTTCCTGAAAAATCTAATGCAATCTACAGTCATGTATATTTTGTGGAAAATATCTGATTTTTTTTATCAAATCAAAGATTAGTATTTGGCCCTGTTTTAGACTTTTTATATAGAGATATCTGCAGCAGCAGATCTTCCTTCAGAAATCATTTTATTAAGACATAGGAGATGGTCAAATGTTATGATCCTTATAAAAATACCTCCCCAAAAACAGAGACTTATAATCCTGTTTTTCAGTGTGCAGCAGAGCACTTTGAACCATGAGTCAGTGCAAGTGCTTCAGATAATGTTTCTTAATCAGCCAGAAAACTTGCAATTAACCCAAGAAATATACTCCCTCTCCTGCTTTTCCTAATGTCCATGCACTGCATCTGATACACTTTCAATCTCTGCAGCTGGCACTTTTTTTTTTTTTTTCCGGAAGGCTGTTAAAAATGGCTAGTGATATAAACTGTTTTCACAGGATAATCCAAGTATTTCTGGGCAATATTTATTGGAAGTCAGGTCAAAATGCTGCAGAGACAGATGGTATGACAATGTTCAATTGTATTTTTGGATCATTGAGATGGAACATGCATTTCTTTATATTTTGTGAAATGAATATTTATTGTGGAGAACCATGCAGAATCTAATTCACAATTCCTTTCTCTTCATCTTTTCTAATAATGTAGAAGCTAAGTATGCTCTTACCATTTTGTAAACTTGGCTCACTATGAAACATCTGGGGGCACTTCAATTATCTTTTTTAATGCTATGATTGGGTGCTAAACCTAAGAGAAATGGCATGAACAGGTCAATAGACTGTTAAATGAGTAAGTAATACTCGCCAAGCTCATAAAGTTCCTGCCTTATCTAGTATGCAATTGGCAATATATGCTCATCCACTGTGTTCTTCTACTTAGGCAGGCATGTATGTGCATCACAGGGAATAGAAAAACAGTGCAAAAGTAAGCTATTTATGCATATATATTACTTTTTTTGCAGGGAGGCAGTATTTCATCCACAGATCTTGAATTATTGCACTAAAGTGAGTTAGCATTATTTATCTCAGTGGCATAACAAGTTTGGAATTCATAATTACTTTATGTAAAAGCACAATGTTCCAAAGGAGACTATTTGGGTTGCTACACCTAAGATGAAGGTTCTCACTCTTACCAGAAGTGTTTTGGCAGAGGGCACTTTGGCAGAGCCAAGACTTGAGCTAATACGAAATAGCACCCATTAAATGATTAAGGCCCTTCTCATAGAATGAGTATGATCTGCGGTTTAAAGACATGGTTTTTTATCCATCATCCATGGTTGTGGGCGTTCACAGCAGCTCATTCCTTGATCTGTGAAAACTTAATGATGCTTTTATGTTTAGTCACTCGTGTATTATCATGTAAAGCGTATTATTTCTAAAAGAAAATACCAATGTTATTCCATTAGAGACATTGTTTGTTCTAAGCCCAAGAAACTGGCAGACTTGCTCCTACATAAAGAAATAACCCAAATAAAATGTCCCTATTATATTTTATTGATGAGGAACAAAGGGGGGAATACTGATAGAGAAACTAACTGGATAAAGTATTTGCTACTAAGGGATTAGACAAATTCATGTAGGAAGGTCTGTCAAAAGCTAAGAAACAACCATCTAAGGAAGGACCCTCATTCAGAAATTTCAGCTACTATATGTTTCAATGGGCCTAAAGATTACTCAGTGCCTGCTCTGTTCCATGTTTTTTTTTAAGCATCTGGTAATTCACTGCTAGAAACAGGAGTGGTGGCTAACCATCTTGATCCAATCAGTCTAGTCAATACTAGGTTTCAAGAATGAAAAGAATAAAGTTTTATAACAAGACTTAACGAGTTCCATTTCTTTAATTTCAACTCAGTATCTTACTTTGTCATGTCATTTGCTAGTAGTGCTCTTCTTATCTTCTTATCTTAGTCCATGAGCTACAAAATTCTATACATGTAGTGTACATATAGCATGGACTGAATGAAAGAGCCATGTATCTCTCTCACTTGGAAATAAACTGAAACTGGAAGGCTTCAGTGATCACTGTCAGCTTCTTGTGACTGTGTTAAATACCAATTTTATCTTCTGGCCCTTTTGGTTTTTAATTGTCAGAGTAGAAGGATGCACTACCTGAAATTATCCTCAGCATGTCATGAGTAAAGGAAATGCAAAGGTTTGGAGCTGTCCATATGTTATCTTGTCAGATGAGGGAAGTAAGGGCTGGAATGCAAATCTGAAATGCCATATATTCCTCTGCAGAAAGATGGAAAATAAAGGTGAAGGCAATTCTCCTAGGCAAGGAAAATTTAAGAAAATACAGAATCTGACATGAGGAGAAGGCTTGAGGTAATTAACTTTAAAACAAACTGAAAACACTATGGCAGCATTTAGAAAGCTATATATATTCGCAGTAGTTTGGATAGATCTCTAGAATCTTCAGATACAGCTGTCAGCAGAGTCAAAGTTTTACTGTTGTTTTTTTTAAAACCTTTTCAGATTTATGTCATATTGAGGATTCTAAGCCTTAAAACAGAATTACAAAATACTAAAGGATATGTAGTGAAAGGGATAGATGCAGCCATGAAAATACCAAGGACCAGTTCCTTTTTTTTCCAAATCAGATATTCCAGTGACACTCCACAATGTGGGTCTCTGGGCTAAATGATAATTCACTTTCCATACTGTAATATCAACAACAAGCCGATGAGGTGTTCAGAGTCAGATCAGAATCGGTTTTTAAGCTGAAGCTTAGTGTCTGGGCTCAAGGCCAGATCATGCTAGGGCTCATATTCAGAGACATAAATCCGATGAGCGCTTCTCGTGAGGTATCAACTAAAAATGACATCCATTTGAAGTAATGGAAATTTGAGAGTATGTGCCAGTTGTGCCAGATGTGGCCTGTGTTCCTATCCTCAAAACAGCACAGAGGTTAAAGCTCATGGACAGAACTCTGGCCTCAGCTCAGCAAAATACATTAAGTACATGCTTAAGCTGATTCATGATTGAAAAAGCACAAACTGAATCACATCCTTATACTTAGCCATTAGTTAAAGTGCTTTTCCTTGTCTGGACCTGATTCTGGAGAATGAGAGGTTCTGGCAAAACCTCCTCTTTTTCTTTCAATTGTCTGTTCCATTGAAGTATCACCATGCTCAACAGAGGTTTTAGATTATGAATAACAAATAATTATCATAGCCATTTGTGCAATAAAATTGAGTGCACGCATAACAGGTTTATTTTAAGACTATCCAATAACAAAGAAAGCTGAAAGAACCATGTAAAGTACAAAGCCTGTATTTTAGCTTGCAGTCTAATACTGATGTCATCTCCAAAACGCTCTGATTTATCTCAGACTTCCTCTACAGCACATAATGGGTATTTATATTTTCTCTGCAGTTGCTGCTAGCATTTCAGAGAATGGATGACACTCATGCTGCCAGATTTAGACACTCAGCTGTATGAGGGAAAATAATACTTCACTATTCCAATCATAATATTTGTGTATTAATGAGTTGCTAATTTCAGATCTAGAACTGACCTTCCAGCTCCTCCCCCTCCTCCCCCCCCCCCCAAAAAAAAACAACCCACAAAAACAAACAAACAAACAAACAACAAAAACAGGAGTATTTATAAATTGTGCTTTAGATTGGCTTGTTATCTATGTTTTACTTTATGATTTTACTCTTGAAGTTCTGTCCTTGGTGGTTCATTAGTCCTGTAGTTTAAAAGCTGATTGTCTCTATTTTCTTTCCAAATTCTGTATGATACACTTTATATGTGTATCCCACAGAACATATTTATGTCACTGCATCCCACAGTGGCATAGCAGCATACCTCACTTTCATGGGAAGTAAAGAAAGAAGAAACAAAGAAAGCAAGAGCCAAAAGTAAGTTTTATTTCCAAGAGCAAGAGTAAGAAATGGTCACATCTTTGTGGCAATTTTCTTAAAGTAATTCAAAGAAAGGCAGACTCTTGTAGAATAATTGAAAAATAAAAATATCTAAAATATAGTAAAAGCATAAATTAGGGGATGTTCATACAGAACAAATTATGCTAAATATGGGAGAGGAAATATGAATAAAAGAATTGAAATGGCAGGGAGCTTTACTGATTAGGAAGTGGGCAATTTAATTTCTTCAGGAGCGTGAAACTCCAGCATGAATTAATTTGCTTCATGCAGAGTCCTGCTGTTTTCTCTTCTTTCCTCAATCACTGTTTACTACATAAAGTCACATCTCACCTATCTTCTTTGATTGTTTAATTTTAGCAGGATTATCTTTTCATGGCACTATTAGTACAGCTAAACTTTACTCTGCATATAGTATATAAACACAGCACCTTGGTCCACAGGACCACCGAAGCTATTTCAAGTCTGAAACGTTGATGCAGCATTTTGCTTTCAGCGGGGTACCCAAGTTAAGTACCCAAGCCACAATCCTTTATTTTTGCAACAACTCCCACCTTCTTCAATGGATGCTCTGGATTTCTGAAGAATTAATTAACTCCTAAAGAAAAAAGAAAAAAAATACAGGGGAGAGCACCTCAGAAAGGGAGATTAACCTCTACTAAGCTATTAATGCTAATTTTAGGAAGCAACTGAAAAGATGTAAAAAGATCAGATCATACTTATAAAACAGAACACAGAGAGAACTTAGAAGGCAAGTAGATGCTCAGCCGGGAAAGTAGGGCTCCAGGAAAGCAGACATTTCAGGAAAGCAGGGCTTGTCACAATGACTGGTTACATGGGAAGATGAACACTATTCCTCTGATTGTCTCTCTCTCTTCCTCCTTTACCCCAGTTTTTATTGCTGAGCATGATACCATATGGCATGGATCATCCCTTTGGCCAGTTTGGGTCAAGTGTCCTGGTTCTGATTTCTCCCAGCTTCTTGTGCACTCCTAGCTCCCAGGGGCAAGGCAACATGAGAAACAGAAACATCCCTGGCTCTGTGCACATATTTCTCAGCAAAAACTATAACATCAGTGTGTTATCAACTATTCCCACCCTAAATCAAAAACTCAGTGCCATACGAGCTATTAAAAAAATTTAATTTAATTTAATTTAATTTATATATATATATATAAATATATATATATATATATATATATATATAAATTAACTCTACCCCAGCCAAAACCAGTACAGGAAGGGCAACCAGGAAAATAGTATGAAAAATGTCTAAAAACATTGACTCTCATTCCTAGCTCCAAAAGTCCTTGAATTCTGTTCTCATCAACAGCAGGAAATGTTAGAGCTAGGTTAATCAGAATGTTTGAGAATTGGTTGTAAATTCAGCAGCATCTTCAAATAAGTCAACTGTGCTAGAACATAACAAGGTGGTTTTGCCATATCCTACATTTTGCTACCCCTCAGGTGTCAGCTTTCAGGTGACAAATGGTCCCTTGGGAACAAGCCTCAGTTTATGCATTCACAGTAATTTCCAGGCTTCTGCAAAGGATGGATTTTTCTTGAAAGATGTCAGTGGTCAGAGAATCACTGAAGCAGGCTCCTGGCAGCTTTACAATTCCTATTGGACGCAACAAAAAATTTGATCTGAAGCCTTTTACATCTGACTTGTAAACTAATGATAGTAGAAGTTATCAGAATAATCTCTGAACTTGCATTAAGTACAATTCCTGCAGGAAGAGAAGTTGAACACAACCACTGTGGCACCTTCTCGTGCAGTGTCTTGTTATAATTTTAATTCATTCCTTGAAGAACAATTCCTGAGGAGAGCAGAAATAAGAGCTAAAAATCATACTCCTGGAAAAATGTAGTAAAAGAACTCTCCCAGTCTTTAAAGAAAGGAAACATACATGTGCATTCTACATCCGAATACCTCTAGCTTTTTATAATATTTTTTGACGTCTATAAATAAATCTGGTGATAGAATCATAGAATAATCTAAGTTGGAAAAAACATTCCAGATCATCAAATCCAACCACCAGCCTGACCTACAAAGTCCCATCACTAAACCACATCCCTTAGTTCCACCTCCACAAATCTCTCAAATGCCTTCTAGGGCTGGGGACTCCAGCAACCTGTTCCAATGTTTGAACACTCTCTGTGAAGAAATTCTCCTAAAATCCAATCTAAACCTCCTTTGGTGTAACTGGGGGCCATTAATGTCAGTGAAGACAGTATCACTGTGAATATACTTAAAGGATCTAATTCTTTTATTTCCTACATTTTCAAGTGATTCAAGTGAAAACTCATTAAAAGAATGACCTTTTCCTATACTGATTTTGTTTTACCAAAAATTATTTTATTATAGAATTAGCATTTTAAATATTCATACATTTGAGAAAAAAAAAAAAAATACAGAATCATAGATTCATAGAATTGCTCAGGTTGGAAAAGACCTTCAAGATCATCAAGTGCAACCACAACCTAACCATACTTCCCTAATTCTAACAACCCTCTGCTAAATCATGTCCCTGAGCACCACATCCAAACATTTTTTAAACACATCTGGGAATTGGTGACTCAACCACCTCCCTAGGGAGCCCATTCCAGTGCTTAACAACTGTTTCTGTAAAGTGTTTCCTGATATCCAACCTAAACTTACCCTGCTGTAACTTGAAGCCATTTCCCATCATCCTGTCACCTGTCACCAGTGAGAAGAGACCAACCCTGCTCTCACTGTAAGCACCTTTTAGAGATTGGAAGAGAGCAATAAAGTCTCCCCTCAGCCTCCTCTTCCCCAGACTAAACAGCCCCAGTTCCTTCAGTCGCTCCTCAAAATTATGATGAATTATCTGCTGGCGCCTCTTTTGATTCTCAGCAAGGCAGTTTATTCTGAACTTCAGAATGCTTTCCCAACAGGAATCTGTAGTAACCATGATGGATGTCTCTGCTTAATGCATAGAATGAGGTTTATGTATCAAACACCCACTCTGAAGCTCTGACATTAGCCCAGGAGTATTCTTATTCTTTGGTCACCTTGCTTGTTGTAATCTCAGCATACAAAGGGAAGGAAATAATTTATACTGTAATAATTTGAGCCCATTGAAAGATGCGGAGCATGCACTCAAAAAGAAATGATAAAAGGCTATAAATTAGCAAATGATTTCTGCCTGTTTAAAGGGAAGTCCTTACAGAAGCAACGCTGTTCCTAATGGATTCTACTGAGCAGGTGGGCATCTCCTCACCATCTGCTGGATTTCTCAGTCAAGAGCCCTTGAAGTAGTCACTATTGCAACAGTAGGCTAATGAATAATTATGGACATTAGTCAAGAACCACATGAGAAGAAATGAGTTATTTTTTCACAGCTTATTTTGATGTGCAGTTGTCCAAACTGTGACAGCTCTGCAGCTTTGAAGTATCAGATATTACCTCCCAAGATCTTCAGCATTTTACCACAAAGCTTCTGGTTGAGTAACTTCTTTTCTGTTTGCTTTGCAAAATGGGTGTTTAGCAGTTATGTCTTCATTTCAGCAGGTGCTTCATGTCAAACATGCCAAGAAGAAAGAAGATAGATAGAATTACTTGGGAGATACTTCCCCTTTTTGTACTAGAATCAGATAAGAACGGACAGGAAGGATGAACTTCAGCCTAAAGAATGCAACAGCCAGAAACTGCAACAGATCATTTATGTAGAAACCAGGCTTTCACATCTGCATGACTGAGGTAAAATAGAGGCCTCACATACATGTTATGTGGCTTTCTAAGAGTAGATCTTGCCTGTCCTTTGTGAAGGACATGCTCCTGTTTCTTCCTCTGATCACTGATGGGTGATTGTTGAAGGAGGCACTCATGACTGCCTCATCCTTCATTGTTTCTGCAAATACTGCAGGCAGTAGCAGATAGTTGTGTTCCCAGATCCATCTTCCTGCCTAATTTACTCCTGTAGTGCATCTGATTTCCAGAGGGCTCCATGAAATGCACTGAATATGTATCGGGATCATTATTATCATATGCCAGATGGGTGGTTTACAGCTGCCTGCCGTAGCTGGCATGGTAATACACTCCTGACATGAATTGCCTTTAATGAAAAATAGAGAATTCAGCACAGAAACATACTGAATTTTAAGTAATGCCCAGGAGACTAAACATCTTAATTCTGACCAAAACTTTGTACGCTAGAGCATATGGACAGTTAGCATGGGAGCCTTGGAGAAAAAGAATTAGAAGAACTTGTCTTAGGATGAGCAGCTTTGTCACCTTCATTTCCATTGTCTGTGAAATGAGGATAAATAATACTTATCTTAGAAACCACTGAGGTATGAAAAAGTACTTCTACTGAAAATCCTTTCTAAAATATCATACTTTACTAGCTTTTGTCTAGTAGTATGAAATTGGCTCTCAGACTGTTCTTGGCTCTTGCAGAGTTTTGGTTTAGAGCCAAAGAAGCATATTTTTTTCTTCTGTTTAATTTGTCTTTGCACATTTACTTTAAGGATTGCTCTTCTGGATGAGGTTTCAGCCAAGAGCTCCATGAAAATGCATGTGTTTCATATTTGCTGTCTGTGATACAGTTAGCTATGCAAGCTAAATGTTATGTCAGTGGGCACTTTGCCATGCAGCATGGATGGATGCTGCATATTCTGCTTCTAAATGTGTTTCTCTTGTTTAATGTGGATGCTGTCTTTCTCCTTACCTTACTACTTCATTAAAATATAAACATCACAGATAGAAGTGTAAAATTTCTAAGAAATATACTGACAACATTCTAGTTTTAAGTCCTGTATGAAACAGCATGGGGTTTATCTATCATACTGCCTTTTACCAGCCTTCAGGCACATGATATATTTATATTCCCCAAGCTGACTTAACTCTCTTGAGAAGGGCATAGGGACAAAATATTTCAAATACTAGGCTTATACATTGGTCTGTCTTATTTTAAGCTTAATTTAGAATATCAAGAGAAAATGCTACCCGTGGCAAGACTCAGAGCAGATGGAGCTGGTAAGGCACTTACATGAATATATCTGTTTATTACAGCTTGTTGTGCTCCTGGCATTTGGTATTTGGGATGGAAGGTAGGGCAGTGTATAAGAGATTCAGTCAAGCATCCTGCTTGCCATTACATTCCAGGTATCTTTCCAGTGAATAGAATAGAAATCTGAACCCAGGTAACTTCACCAGAATTAACTGAATGCAGCCCAGAACTGCTGTACGAAGATCTTGCTCAGCGTTTTTACATTTATAATATTTTCACACTTTCACTATCAATATGGGAGCTTTCATACACAAACTACTGATATTTGATGAGATGTCAGGCTGTGCTTAGAAAAGAATTTGAAATTAGCATTTGAAGATTATCAGAGTAAACAAAAGGACTTCAAAGTTACACAGCCATAAGAACAGATTTATCCTTATCTAAGTAATATGTAAGTTCTTATCAGATTAGACATCTATTGCAGTGTATGAAGTTTATGAAGTAGAGGCAGTAGGATGCTAGAAGGGATCTTGATGTTAAAAACACATGTTAAGTGTACTATACATGCACAGCACTCAACTTTAAGTGTATTTGAAGTAATGAGCTTTCAGATTTAATTAAAGAGATCAATTAGATATACTTGGTCCTGGAAAACACTTAGGCACGTACTTGAATTTGCCTGTAAACTTCATGTAACAAATGTTTTGCTGGATAGAAGCCTGGAAAATATCTGCATTGAATTTTAAAGATAATATATACTTTTAATTCATAATTATTTTACACATACATATATTCTGAAATCAGAACATTTTTTCATTTCTACCATAAATGTTAAGAAGAAATAATATTCTAAATATTATCTTTCTTCTTTTCTTGCTCCTTAAGTGAGGAAGCAATGAGGTTAGATGAAGTTGGAATGAGGTTAGATGAAGTTCACATTACACGTGATCCTTATGTTATCTTACAAACATATGTAAAGGCATTTTAGGGTTGATTTGAGCTCACTGCTGGCATAAGCTTGAAAAAGGATTAGCAATCATGCTAGCTGACATACTGGTTTTCTTTTGCTGACACATCTCCATTCATTATTATATTCATATGCTCATTTATTTCCCTTTCCAACCTGAGGAAGGAGTATTGAATTGTGCTGTTAGCACTATGTCAGAAGGCAGACTTCTCATCACATCATAGCTGTCCCCATGCTGTGCACACAGCCAGACTTTTCTATCAGGTGTAGAGATAAAGTAATATTATTTTGTCAATCACAAAGAGTGTTTTCAAAGATTACTCCTTAACCACTGTGTATAAACTTGAGTTTCTCAGAATATGGGAATATTTGTAATATTTTGATTGCTTCTTGAAATCTGTAGAGTTGTGTCAGTCTGTGTGTGCGCCTGTATTCGCTGTACATGGAGACAGTTTCAGCCATCCATCTAGCTGCCAGCAAAAGGTTCTCCTGCATGGCCCATTCATTCTTGCCCTAGTTAACTATTTCTAACTCCATAATTCCTGAAAAGAAACCCTAAGTATGAGAGGAAAATGGTTTTGCTTAAAAGATGTCATAGACTACTCCCTTCTAAGGTTTCATATTTTAGTTTAGAAGTCACTAGATTCAGACTGACCTACATTGTTATTGCATGAGTGTACAGTTTCAACACAGATGAAATTCTTGCATCAGTCTGCGATTCAGTACATAAAGTACTCTCTATTTAACTTTCCTACATTTAGCCAATTTTTCTTTTGTCAGATAGAAAAATGAAGAAAAGACAACAGGCGAGATAAGCATCATATTTCTTCTGGTGTGGTAAAGAGAGCTGTCTATTGCTAGACAACACATTTCAGCTCAAGACAAGAGAGGTAAGCTGCCCAGCCACAGCATCAGCACTCCAAAGTGGTCGATGGAGCTGATCGAGAAGGTTGTAAACCTGCCACTACAAATCACTGTGCAGAGGAATTGCCAGTTATGAAAGAAAAGCAAAACCAAACCAAGCCAAACAAAACCTTCCTTTACCCAGGCATATGTGTCACTCAAAAAACACTTGTGTTTCACCAAGACTTATAGACCACACATTTAACCACAATCAGGAGAACAGAAAAATAAACATAACTAAACCAACCTGTATGCTCCATAATAATCTCATCCTTCCTTGGGACTGAACACCAAAACAAAAGCACATAAACAATGGAAGTGTACCTTTTCTGCTCCTTTGAAAATCCCCGTTTGTCCCCAGCTGGCTGGCTGCCTGATTACCTTCAGATAAGCTTTTAAAAACACTGTCCTTAATCTTTGTGAAACAATTCCACATTTTGGACAGAGGAAATTACTGTCATCGTGCTTACTACTATTAATACCTTCACAGAATTTGAACTGAGTTTGTTTGTATTTTTTATTGCTTATTTTTAACCAGATGGTGCTGAAGGTTGTTGATCCTTTGCATTTTCTAACCCCTGACTAATAAAAATGCTCTCCTAAACTTAAACAATCGAAAGCAAACCTCTGCCTGAACAGGTGGAGATGATGAAACTGCTGATACCTGAAAAATGTAGGGGATAATGGAAATCTTAGCATACCTTTCTAAGCAGAGAACTGCTCCTGGATATCTCTGTAACAGCCTTCGCTGTGCAAAATTATCAAACTAATACCAGTGAAGCTCTGCTCATTTGTACTTAGTAGTTTCCTGCTTCATTAGCTCCTGATCCCTCCATCAGTTGAGTGGTTTTCTGTTTCAAACACTAGATGTTCATATTTGTGCTGCTGTTTTTTGTAAATGCCAGGAAGGCGAAACATGAGCACAGTTCTCTTCTGTGTACAGATTTACCTCAAGAAACCCACTGCAATTTGTGCTGCAGAGCCCAGCACTGCTGTGATTTATCTTTGCATACAGGTAGCTTTTACAGCAGCTGTAGGTGATATAGTATATGTTTGGAGGGGAAAATAGAATCCTATGGACAAAGAGACAATTTGTGCTGATGAAGGACATACTTAGGTGCCAGTCTTTCATTGGTTTATTCTTCTTACATAGCCTATTCTCTCCAATTCTTCTGTTTCTGTTCACTTTATAAGACATGACAGCCATGATGGGTTTGGAGCAGTAAATACATGTTGCCAAAGCTTAAGGAATTTTTTTCTTATTATCATCATATTTATCAATAGAAATGTGATGCCGGATGTATCCCTCCTCCTAGGCTGATAATGCTAGCACAGCACCACAAATGTCACCTCCTCTGCCTCCAGGGACAATCCTGTACTACAGACTTGGCATTTTAAAAAATCGCTTCTGATGACTAAATGAGTTCAAGAGCATTCTGTAATGTAAAGCTCTAGCTCAAGTGAAAAATGCAGTATAGGTGTTACATCCAGCAATAGCTTTCTCTAATATTTTTCACACTGAACTGAACTCTTATTCTCCACTGCCTATGACTTAAGAGAGCTCCTTGTAGGAACTAAGCTGCAGCTTTGTTGAGTCCAGATTGTTTGAGAAAACATCTTCTATTTCCCCTAAGGGGGAAAAAAAAATGCAAGGAGAAATTCCATTAATTTGGAAAGCAATTCCCATCAAAACTTTCCTAATTTAAAACAGACAATAGCTATTGATTCACCTTTTTTATTATCTAAAATCATCCACATAATATTCTGGTTGTATACCAGTAGCTTATCATTGCATTTATGTTGTTTTTAACAAAGCTCTGCTTCTGATGCTGTAAATTAAAAGTGTAACCCTGGAACATACAGCACAAGTCTTACTACTGTAGGAATGAAAGCTATACTCAAACAGGAAGCCTTTAGCAGAGCAAGAAATGGAAGGTTAGTCCATTGCCTTTGCCACAAAACCACACTTCCTTACTTAAACATATTGGCTAAGTGTACCACATTACAAATTACTACACTGGTCACCAAGATGAAAGCACTTCAGAGCTTGTGAAAGTTCCCATTTATGTAGTGATAGAAGCGTGACCAAATTTCACACATTCACATTAAAATTCTGGCTTCCAGTGTGACTCGTTTTTGCGGTTTCTGCTAACAAAAGAGCACTTGAACCAGTGTCTGAGCATGCCTGGGCCACTTGCTTTTGTCAGGGAGCTCTGGTACAGGGATGTGCCAACCTGCACCCTGTGCTACGCAAATCCAGCATGCGCTGGGATGCGTGGCTGCTCCAGGGAGTACTGAGACCTGCCACAGCCCTGCAGCAACACCCGGCCCAATCCCAGACAGCTTGGAAGGCATGCAGTGATTCTGCGCATCCCTTCCCTTCTCTCGTTTCCACCTCAGAGAACAGCATAGGTTTATTTGCTTCTTTTTTTTTTCTGTTGCTTAGTTTAAATAACAGCAATTCAGTTTCATATTACATAAATATTGATATTTTGTAATCTCTTTTCCTGAGTAGATGAAAATCTGAGGAGATAAGCCACTGATTAGTTCTTAGCTTCCTTCTAATGCCTTTCATTTCAGCACAGAAACTTTTATCCTCTGAATGTATACTGGAAATCAAGGTCCCATGCACAGGGCAGCCAGAGCTCAGCGGGTTTCACACTGACCTGCCCAAGGCTGCCAGAACAGTGAACAGAAAGAGCTGTTTCAGAGCAGCTGAATTACAGAGCACTGTTTTCAATTGTTTGTTTAAAAAAATATTTTATTCCTTCTAGCTGGAATGTGACTACAGAGTTTTTCTCCTACAGTATTTGATTATTCATTAATTACTTGGATGTACTTGAGAGAATACTTAAATTTGCAGTCAGTGGCCTGCTAGTAGGTATACCGACACCACTCATATCTTTTCCTCCTTTTTCCTCTGCCTCAGCTCCTTAAATTCAATCCTCCATTTCCTCTGGCACCATGGCTGACTTTTTCTGTGCTGCTGAAAGCCAGCCAGATGGTGTTTTGGAGTACAGATCTCATTAAGCCAGGAGTCAGTGGCTTAACAGGTCTTTATCCATGTTACCTCATGATAAAGACAGCAAAGCCAGATCAAATATCTTAACCCAGTTAGAAGCTGCTCTTCAAGACAGCTTTGCAATTTTGCCTCATTCCTTCAGATAATAATGTAATGTCTGATACAGGGGAATGTGAGGGTGTGCATGTGTGCATGCACACGAACATACTTCCACACTCTTCACTGAATGCAATTTTAGCTTTTCAGTTATTCTACTGAGGCACAAACTGCCTTATCCAGCTGTCATATTACTTGCTCAGATGGAAAATACGGCTGAGTGAATATTGTATAACAGTATATCTGTGGGGTTTTTTTTTCAATTTTCTCTACATTACTACCATAATTATGGACTGTAGGTATCATCACCAGCCTTTTAATTTTCATCCAGTGTATAAATTTAACCAAAATAAGATGTAATAACCTTTTCTAATATAGAAATTGTTGGCTTGCTATTAATCTGTGACTCTGTGAAACAGTTTTCTAGTCTGCAAACACTGCTGAAAGCAGGTTATTGTCCAAAGCTATGTTGTATCTTCAAGTAAAAAGTCAGCCTCCTGTTCACAGAGGCAAAAATCAAAAGGAGGACTGTCTCCACTAACATAGATTTTGGCTTCAGGAAAGTACTTCTATAGATTTGATGAATAGTTCTAAAAATAAAGTGACAATGGATGAGACATCATAGTAATGACATAACAAAACATACCTTAAGTATCTAGGTTCCAAAAAATTAAGGGTTTTAGATAATAAATGACAGCATGGCATAGTTTTTTTTTTTTAATAAGACATGACTGCATAGACAACATCTATTGCAAGATCAGGAACTATGATGCAACACACAGTATCTGTATATTATTATAATAATTTTATGTATTTAAAGCATGTTTACTGGTTAATGTGGAAGGCGGATCAATAGAAGCTAATTTTTTTTCAACTTACATAGCATCTTAACAATTTCGCCAAATCCAGTTGCTGAGGAAAGCTTAAAAGTCTGTGAACATGCCTGCCTATTTCAATCCATCACCCTACAGTGAGCTTTTTATGATGAGATTGCAGAACAGATAGGAAGGAAAGCAGCACAAGGAAAGGAAGATAGTTAGAACTGAAAAAGGACATAGCTGAATACATATCTAATTTACTTAATTTACTTAGAATGCTCACAGGGCATCCTGACTCAGAGAACTACAGAGTCATGCACCAGTTTCTGACCATTCTGCTGCTGTTGTCGGGGTGGAGCAGATATGACAGCAGGTATATGAAGAATGTCCAGCAAATGTCCCTTACACTGCTGGGTGTGCCAGACAAGGCTGCCACTGTGGGACACACTAGAGAGAGCCATGTGGACATGTGCAAAGTGTGAACATGTGGACATGTGCAAAGTGTGGACACGTTCTGCTTATGACTCACACTGCACAGGTGAGAGGGACTGGAGGCGACTGTGGAGCAGCAAGGAGAGCCGGAGTGCAAGAGAAGCATCATAACTAATGGCTAACAACAACAACAACAACAATGAAGTAAGAAAGGAAAAAAAGTAGCCTTGCTAGTTTTATCCCAGTGTGGGTTTGCTCATGTAAGTCTACAATAGGTTCCCCCATGCAAAAAAAAAATCTATATGGAAATATAAAATATGTACCTCCTTCAGTACCCACAATCAGTATATTTTGGCCCTAGCTTTTGTGACTAAACTTTTGTGACTATGGAATCATAGAATTGCTCAGATTGGAAAAGACCTTCAAGATCATCAAGACCAACCATGACCTAACCATACTACCCTAACTGTAACAAACCCTCCTCAACCACCTCTCTGGGAAGCCTATTCCAGTGCTTAACAACACTTTCTGTAAATAAGTTTTTCCTGATATCCAACCTAAACTTACCCTTTCGTAACTTGAGGCCATTTCCCCTCATCCTGTCACCTGTCACCAGTGAGAAAAGACCAACCCTGCTCTCGCTGTAAGCACCTTTCAGAGATTGGAAGAGAGCAAGAAGGTCTTCCCTCAGCCTCCTTTTCCCCAGACTAAACAGCCCCAGTTCCCTCAGTCACTCCTCACAGGGCATATTTTCCAAGCCCTTCACAAGCCTTGTTACCCTTCTTTGGACCTGCTCCAGCACCTCAGTGTCCTTTCTGTACTGGTGCCCAAAACTGAACACAGTACTCGAGGTGAGGCCTCACCAATGCTGAGTACAGGGGCAGGATTACTTCCCTAGTCCTGCTCACTACACCACTTCTGATACAAGCCAGGATGCCATTGGCCTTCTTGGCCACCTGGGCACACTGCTGGCTCATATTCAGCCGACTGTCCATCAGTACACCAAGGTCCCTTTCCATCAGGCAGCTTTCCAGCCCCTCCTCCCCAAGCTTGTGAGGTTGCCTGGGGTTGTTGTGACCAAAATGCAGGACCCAACACTTGGCCCTAAATATCTAGTCAAATATCTTTCATCAGTCTGGAGATATGTCTTCTAGGTCTTTCCCTAGATTGTCTAAAACACGGAAATGCTGGAAGTAGGTGCAATGCTCCACTTCCATCTAACTGCACTGTGTTCATAATGCCTAATGAGTTCTTCTTATTCTAGTAAAATTGCTTCTGGTTTGTGCAAAACAGCTCTTAAAATTTCTTCTGGTATTGCCACAGCTTCAGAGAAAAGCACTGTGTATGTCATATAAGTTGCGAGTTCTGAAAAACTATTAACTGGAGCACTGCTTTTTGCCCTGCTATTCTCAAAATGAACAGAAAAACCTGGAAGTGATACAAGAACAGAATAGAAACATACCTTCTCATACTTTCACAGCACTCCCAAGTCATTTCCTCCACAATTTCAGAAAAGCACCAAGGCGCCACAACGAAACACCAAGAATTCAATTGTGACTATAAAATTAAAATGAGAACACAATAACAGTGAATATGAATGCACACATGCAAAATCTGGTTATTTAATGAGAAATGTGCTTTCCCTCATGACTCATTCAGCCATGTCTCCAAACGCCTTTACAGTCAATAGGCTGGTTTGCTCCCTGCCTTGTACCACACCCTGAGCAGGACTCAGAACAGCTGCAAAGCTGTTGTGATGGCAGGGAGATGAAGCTTGTGCCTGCCGTAGCCCACTCCACCCACAGATCTAGACATCTACTTTCAGATGAAGAGGAGGCCAGCTTTTATTTTATTTTATTTTATTTTATTTTGTACTGGAAGAACAGACAGTCTTTGAAAATGTTGAAATCTGACTGTCCTGCCTGCCAGAGACTTCCACCCCATCACTGGCAGCATTTGATTTCATGTGATGGGTACCAGAAAGCTCAGCAGCAGACACCTCAGCTGGTGGGCCACATGAGTAGCATGCATTGATGTACACAGAGCAGGAAATCTCAAGGGTCAGGTTTGATTTTATTTGTCTGTAATCCATCACATTCATTGCAGGTCCAGTATGTGGCAAGTATTCTATATTTGATCACATTCAGAGTAGTGCACCAGGTTATTAAATTTCTCTCCATGACTTTTGATAGTTATTTACTTTTCTTATCTCCTCTTCCTTCTCTGGATTCCCTAAGAGAGTAGCCAGGACTATCCCAAAATGAAACAAATGACTCTTAATTCTTGTTGTTATGTTTTGCTTTCCTATCTTTTCAAATAAATTAAAATAATGAGATTTCTTTCTCTACTTGCCAATCCTCTGAAACAAATCCCACAGCTGGTGAACAAATCAGTTGCTGCTTTCTCACACGTAGCCTCTGAGGCTTAGAGATCCGTGCCATCCAGGCAGCCTGCTTTGTCAGTATTAAGTGGATCTAAGCTTCTAAGAAGCAATTCTCTAATTTGTACATGGTCTAGTTCCCTCTCTGTCATTACATGTAAACTGATCTCTGACTTGAACTGATCTCCTCTGTGTTTCCCTGTAAAGGGAGATGCAAACTAAGTGTTTAACAGTGCTGCTGCTGTTACAGCATCTCCTGCTTACAAACTGTCCGGTGTCAGTTTGAAGTGGCTCAGTGGTTTCATTTAATCCTTTGATTAAATCTTTCCAGGATAACATTTCAAAAGGTAGCAAAAGCCATGTCATGAATATGTGTACTGAAAACTAACCGTGCTTACTTCAAACCAAGATAGAAAGTGGGCAAATACCTGTATGAATAGATGCATGCAAAATGTCTTTTTTCAACCGACATGATGGGCTGCTCCTCTTCTGCATTTTGATTTTCTGCTGTCAAAGTCTCAGAAAACATCTTCAAATATTTTAAGTATCCAAGGGTTGCAGTAGACAACCCTCCATAAACCTTCCTCCTTTCTTCTTAAACATTATTGCCTGGGTTATATCAAGGACTCTTTTTGAAAGGGAATATAAAATTCAAAGTCAAAATTTAAAAAAAAAAAAAAAAAAAAAAAAGCAGTAACAGTACATTATGTTCTTGCCACTCAGGCTGTCTCACATGGATAAGAAAGGCTGCATAGCGGCTCTGCTGACATGCAATCAGGCAGAGGAGGTGGGACAGACGGAACAATAGCATCATTAGTGACTTAGATAAATCTGGTCCTGCTTGCTATTGATGCCTGTTCAATTAATTATACAGCGAATAAAGAGAACAGAGATTGAGAATGACACCTGTGTTCTTGAGAGGAATTTGTGTTGCTGTACTTGATCTCAGACATCTTGATTGTCCTACAAAGATAATCACAGTGATTGCAAGCAGAGCTTTGAAAGAATGAAGGAAAGAAACATCAGAATTCATTCTTCTAGATCAGAATTGATACATTTTAAGAGATAATCACAAAAGTCAGAACACTCCATTTTAATATTTGCATTACTTAAATAGCTGCAATTTTCTCTGTTTAAAAATACAAACACCAAGCTCTCTTCTCCAAAAAATACCTATATGGCGTGCACAGGTGGACACACACTGAGAGAACTGGAGGACAGAGTTGCCATAGACATTGTGTTTTCACTGACTCAGGTGCTTGTCAAAGGCTCACTTTCTTCATTCGCTACCTTTAAAATGGGGCAGTGAACTGGATCAAATGTTTCTCTTCTCTTTTTAGAAGCTTCCTTTTGGCCTAAAGGAAGAACGCATGAGTTTTCTATAGAAAACTGCCTGGTGGAAACTCACTGCATCACTGAGTCTTCTCACTGAGCAAAGTCACTATTCTGCATCAAAACTTGCTCTCATTTAGTTCTACTTAGTCACTAATTTGCTGCTCCAGTGTAGAAGTCTTTTTCTCATGTTCTCAAAAGAACCTGTTTTCTTTTCTCCTGTGACAGCCATTTTGTGCCTCTTTGGAGTTTGGTATCTTACAAGTTTCTGGAATTACTCTGACATTGAGAAGGAAAAGCTGGAATATTTGTGTTAAAAGGATTTTTTTTTTTTTAAGCTGAGTGACCTTGTCAAAGACATCATGTTAAAATCCTCGCTTGTCATCAGCTTTATGTCTGGAGTGGCTTCTGAGGAGCATTTTTAATAAAACATTGACTTCCTGTGTGGGAAAAAGCAGACATATTTCAGACTTGCTTTCTGCCTACTGTGAAGCTTAGATCTAATAACTGTTTTTGCATCATATAACGGATTGCCCTGTAAATCTTGTGTCACAGTAAAGAAATTATTTGCACTATGGTTTAACAGAGTGGGCAGTATTTGTTAACAAAGTATTGTGACTCACAGTGTACCTTTACTGAGACAAGTCTTAACAGCATCTTCAAATAACAGTTGCTCAGTTTTTCAGCTTTGCGCAAAGTTTCTACAGTGTGCGCTGTCCCCTCAAGGCTCTGTATCTGCTGATAATGTTTTGTATAAAAGACGGCAACAGTGAGAGCAGCGTAAGAAAAACAGCTTTCAAGTGATCTCTATCTTTACAAAGTTTTCCAAAACTCTCTGGTTTAGGACAGGCAATTAGATATTTCAGAAAATGAGAAGGAAAACAAAAAAATCTTCATAAATATTTATCTGCAAATGAAGACCAGCATCCAACGTAATGCTCAGGCTGAGGGGATTCTGAACCTGCATGGAGTGTTCTGCAAGTGATTCGTGAAGGAATTACTCAGATTAGTTTCTGAAAGGACAAGGTGATGTTGTTGCTTCTGACATCAGGTTATTTAACACAATTTCAAATTACACAAAACTTGTTAAAGACAATGTATAGAATAAACTACCAATCTATTCAGGAAAAAAAAAAGCAGATTAATAGGAACTAACTGTGATTATGAGAAAAGAGGCTGAAACAGATGAGCTTACATTCTTTAACAGCATATGGAATGTCTCATGAACTGCTAAGCCACATTTCTGCAGCAGATAATGACCAGGAACAGAAATTCTCTACTTAAGTGACAATAGGTTAAATAAATGCAGCAGTATGATGAAGGTGCTTGTGGAATGGTGTTTTTTTTCCCAAGAAAAAACTACAGCTCCATCCTCTGGAATCTTAGCAGAGCAACTGAGTAATGGAAATTAGAGATGAGCCTGTAGAAAGGAATTCACAAGACTGACAGTCTGACTCTGAAAAGTCATGTAGTACCTTTGCAATTTCCACACACATCAGTGCAATGAGCTGGTTCTAGCAAATTTCTGCGCACTTAGCACCTGAAGAAAAAGCTGATTTATGGGCTTTAACTGCCAGCAACCACCCTCTTCCTTTTTTTTTTTTTTTTTTCTTTTTTTTCTTTTAACTGTCTTTCCTCTGCTTTAACCCACATCAATGCAATCAGAGTGTCAGGGGGCAAATTAATCTGGACTCCAGGCAGTGCTAAAATGTCAGGCTTAATTGCACCTCAGGCATTTATGGCCTCATATCATGTTTCAGCATTATAATAGACTGAGTTTTGATACAGTTAATATATGCTATCCAGACATCTTATAGGAAATTATTGCTCCAGTCTCCAGTCCTGTCTTCTTTCTCTTCATCCTAAATTGTAGCAATTCAGAATGCAAATAAGATCAGTGTGGAGCACTGGCAGGAAACAGGGTAGTGTATTTCATTCATCTATATGAGGAATTACTACATGTACTACTGATAATTAATTAAACATTGGCATTATTAGCAATTGCATGGTTGTGTTTTTTAAAATCTTTTTCTTCTTTTGCAGTGTGTGATGGCTGACTCTGTTGTAAAAAGTAGTTGTTTGGAGGAAAATGCCTCAGTGCTTCCTTCCCTTGAACAAAAGAATGGGCAGCATTGGAGGTACAAACAGAAATAAGCCACAGACAAGGTAAGATCATGTAGCATAGAAAATCCACAGTACACAGGTGCCTGCAGCTTCACCATGCCCTCTAAGTGCTGGCATTTTAGGCAATGCATTCAGACAGAGATTACTGTGTAAAGCCTGAAGAAGTTCTCTACTTTTCCCAACAGCCTTGCCAAAAGGTTTCTCTATTTCATCTACAGAATGCATGGTTTGCATTTTGACATTTATTGCATTTTGATAGAAACTGACAAGTATCCTTGGGCAAAGGCTATGCTCCTTCTCTTTAAAAGTCTTCACTGAGAGCTTGATAAGCTTCTTAAAAGAAGTAAACACATGTATGCAAACAACTTCAAGAGAAAAGTTGTGAATTCTGCAGAAACTTTAGAAGCTCATCAGTTCCTAATTCTTGTTTTCTGGCAAAAATATACATATAGCACTAGTTACAGAAGTTGGTAATAACTCTTTATATCCATGACATTACTATGAGTGAGAACCCTATTGTAACTGAATCTTACCATTTCCTAACAGAGGTTGACTAGCCTTCATACACCGCATCACAACTAAATATGGCAGCTAATGTTCCAGAACATGCTGCCACCACACATATAGATCTGGACACTGACTGATGAACATTAAGTAACACAAACTGGAAATGAGAGGCAACACTGTCAAAAACAATCCAGAGAACATTAATTCACATACACATACTTATTTCTACCTGCCATTGGCACTGTAGCAGTAAATCAACTGGAAAGAGTTGACTAGCACAAACATCTACGTGAGATTAATTTCCTATAAAATAAATATGGCCTCTAACAAAGGGGTGCACAGTGCCATTATGCTCTGCTCTTTTTACTAAGAGAAGCAATCCTACGAATCAAAATAGAATACGTCTAGCCAGACAACATAATGTATGCTATGATTATCCCTAAAGATCCTTTGAAATGCCCTTGATATGTTTCAAGCTACTCTCTTCAGTTGTTGCTGAGAGATGAGAAAAGCTTTAGACTGTTACTTGGATCCTTGACAAATCTTGTAGGTTTCTGGAAACAGAACTACAGGAGTCTGTGAATGTGGAGGAATATATTTCTGATCTGGGAGTCGAAGAAAATGCTGATACTCATTATCAAGCTAGACATGTGGGGATTAAAGCAGTATTGCCTTAATTAAGCGGCAAAAAACGAGTGTAGGTTATAAAGCGGAAGTCAGAGAAGATGGAAAGATGAGCTAGAAAACAGCTTCAGGAAACTAAACTTAGAATGGTTTCTTTAATTTAGTTTGAAAGGTTGGTAGAACTGCATGGGGAATAATATGGCCATGATTCTATGCAGTAATACGTTATTTTTAGGTCACTCAAGCTGTGAATAAAGCAAGAACCCCTAGGGAGTCTTTTCTTTTTCTTTATAGACCTTGCCTCCTGCTAAAATATTTTTGTTCAGCTGTGGTAGCATGGGCTTTCTACAAGCCTCTGTACTGGTTCCATTTACTCCCTCTGAAAATTAATTAATTAATTAATTACGGATATGGTAATAGACGTGGTGCTTACAGCATCTCAGGAAAAGAGAGAGAAATTAGCTAAAGACTGTGCAAAATACTGTCCAGTAACTGACCAGTTCAGAATAGTCTAGGTCAAAAACAAAAAAAAAAAATTAAAAAAAGGAAAAATGGATTTGTCTCTGACCTTGCAGCAATTTAATTTTCATAAAATATCATACACGTTGCATCTGTAACTAGCATAATGCCCAGCTGTATTCTCCTGAAAGTTTTTTTGTTGATCTAATTTATTCCAAGTGATGGAATTTTCCATTGACTTTGATTCTGCAAACATCACAAGATTTTTCTTTTATTATTATTAAAATAGAGGGGGCAAATGTAAAGTTAATTTATCAGCTTCACCAAGAGCTGTAATTATAAAGGATAAGTGAATCAGTTAGGTAAGGACAGAACAGAATACAAGGCTAGAAAATGAAAATGCCAGAATCACCTGTCGTGAAACAAACAAGAATTAAGTCATGTCAGCAACAGCAAGCATCACTGACCCCAGGTCTAAGATACTGCTGTAAGACTTGTCGGTTATGGAAAGCATAAATACTAGCAATGCTACTAAGAGCTTCATGAATTCAGGAAAGCCACTTGACCCTTTATTTCCTTATTTTTCAGTCCCTTTCGCAATTAGAAGGAAAAAAAAAAAAAAAGTGGGAAGACACTTCCATCTCCCTTTGGCTACAAAGGAGTAAAGCTATAGACAAACCTCTTCAGCATGGTCTTGCCCATGTTCAGAACAGGTTCTCTTCTTCTGTCCCATCTCAATAGCAAACATTTCTGTCCCAAAGTGCTCAGAGAGGTCACGAAAAGTTAAGAATGGTCAGTAGCACACAACTGCAAGTTGTTTGGGCAAAAATGCATTGCAGGGAAGAACAGCCACATCAGCTGCTTGACCAAAAGGGAGATTTTTATGTCAACAATAGGCATTTATTAACACAAACACACACACACACTATATATATATATATATACAATGAGATGCAGAGCATCGGAAGTCTTTCTTCAGTATCATCTCGTACACTTGATTTTTTATGTCTAACTCAAGAAATATTCTTTATCCCACAATATCCCCAATATCTCAACATCATCCCATCCAGTATCTAAACTATGAATGAATCAGCCTGTGCAGATCCCTTGCACTTGGAGAAACAGCACTGAGGATACTCTTCTAGAACATTTAGTTGTAATAGGTTGAGACATGGGAGAAAAGAGAAGGGAAGAAGTAAAAGCAGGAGCAAGTTTCCCCTGCTGCCTTGCTAACCCTTCCAGAAACTGTGCCACCACTACCCCAGTCATGTGGTGGCATGGGGCCAGGCAGGGTCTGCTCCATGGTAGCGCAGCCTTGAGCTGCTCCCTAGCCATCCAGGGCCCAGCACGGACTGTGTGCAGGAGAGGAGATGAACAAGACAGTACCAGCCTCACAACCTGGAGAGTAAACTCATGACAAGCCTGCCTGCTGGCACCACATTGCCCATGTCATTCCTATCGGATGAGCACTCCTACCTGTTTCCAGCTCCTTTTATCAAAACCTCGCTTCTTTTCTGTATTGCTATTCTTCATGTCCTTTACTTCCCCCCCTTTCTTCCCTTTTGAACGATCTGTGCTTTGTTCATAACAGCATGTGGTTAAGCCTGATCCCTGGAAGCAATGTACCAGCATGAGTCTCGCTGACAGTTTCTGAAAGGAAGAAAGATGCCTGACAGCTCAGTGGAGAAATATTTGCAATGCTCCTGAGGGCAGGTTTTCTCATTTTGGCCACGAGCCCTGGTTTGGTTGCCATCGTAGGCTAAGCCCCTCCACAAAAAAGTCTATCTGACTGATGAAGCGAGCAATTAATTTGCTCTTCAGCTTCAGTCTGCACGGTGTCATTTCAATGACAAAGTTGAATTTAGTTCTTGGTCACCAAGACTACGAGAATGTCAGAGATTTTTATGATGCGCAGTCACTTTTCACACATAGTGAACACGTCAGTGATACAGCAGAAACATAATGACATCAGAAATGCTTGTTAGACAAGACACCTTCCTAGATTATTAAAGTTGTGCTCCCATTACAAAAATCCTGAACAAATATGAAATTAAAACAATTAAAATTTTATATAACTACAAACCCCATGTAGCAAATGATGTAATGTAATTACTGAACTGCTGGCTAATCTGTTAAATGAACCAAAATCCTAAATGAGTAAATCTGCTGGGTATTTATATATTCCAAGGCAAATAACCTTGTGATTATATCATTAAGGTTGGAAATACATTGCCCTTTAAATCAGTGCTAATGGAATGTTTGTTAAGTTCTGCTACTAATTTTCTAGGCATCAAGAATCACATTGCTATTCCAGTGTCAGTTTTAAATATGTCCTCATGTTCTTTTCTGCCTTGAATCAATGCGAAACCCATGACATGCACCTTTCCAGTACAAACCACCAACAGGAGTGCTGTTTCTAAGCTGCCGTACTCTCCTGAGCTGGAAATTGTGTACTTCTACAAAATACACCCTGTGAAGTACACGTCTGGTATAAACACCTATGGACATTAGCTGTTGATGAGAGGCACTAAAACTAACAGTAACTTGAAACAAGCCACCAGTACTCAGAGAGGTAGAAACAGTGTAGCTTGAACACCAGCTTTCCCAGGGAAACTTGGCACCCTTTGTAAGTCAGGGAACCTACGAATCTTATTCCTGGTATAAGAACCAGGGTTCATATAAGTGTCGTGGTAGTGGTATGAACCATTATGAACACATGCAGGTTTAGGAGCAGACTAAAATCTCAGAATTTCCCAAATATTTCAATATACTCTCCAAAAATAGTATGCATTTCAGCATTAAAAAAATGACAGAGAATCAGTTAGGAAGATAAATCTTTCCTGAGGTTGCATTTTCTTTTCATTAGCCTGCAAACACAATTAAGAGCACCAGAAAACACAGGTTATGATTGAGTTTCAAAAGTTCAAAAGTTCAGAGAGATTCAATGAACTCAGACTGCAGTGGACAGTAACATGAAGTTATCTTATAGGTCTTCACCATGCCCTACATTGTTCTGTATTTTAAGTATGACTGCCCAGAAGTACTATATACATAATTTGCTCCTTAAGTAATGCCTCCTTTTTATTTCCACAGAAACTACAAAAGCATAAAGAACAGAATAACTCTATTAGGTAGAACAAATTCTCACCTACAAAAAACTACTTTTCAACATAGTCACCACCATTAGCTATGCATTTTCACCAGCAGTGAGCAAGAACCTGGATGTTTTGCTTGTAAATGGAATGCCATCTGGAACATGGCCTGCATTTAGCGTTGCTGTTGCCACTGCTGAAATAAACCACCCACTCCTCACTGTGCTCACACCCACTGTTTAGGCTCCATAAACATTCAGCAAATGAACGTCAGTGGGCACCATTTCTTCTACATGGAGAAATTCAGTGACACACCTTTGCTTCATATGCACTTCCATGTCAGAAACCATTCTGTCAGACTACCCCTCTGCTGCCGCCTGTCACATGGCAACATAATGGAATGGGATATTGGTGCTAAGGTTCAACCTCTACTGCCGTACCACCAACATTTGTCTCTGAGGTTGTGGGCCCATATCATAAAATAGGAGACATTACTGTTGCTGTGCACCTGGCAACCCATGTTCTTTTAGCTCTGCGCCTGTGCTGGACTAGTGGGTAAAACCTACCTGGGCCAAATAACTGCATGTAGACACCAATATGGTGAGCAGTAAAAATGGTGTTTATTGAGTCGTGCAGCTTGCTTATATACCTATCTTACTTCGTCTACACCTTTTAAGCATACATTAACCTTTCAACACAGAGCAAGGGGAGAGTCCTACCACATCACAGCCCAAATCCTCGCTGTCGCCTACTACAACACAATACTTTCAGAGCAGCCTTCATATTTCAACAAATATTGGAAATTCCAAGTTCCATCGGATCCTAAAGTAAAGAAAATATACTTCTAGTGGTTGGAGGATGCTTCAATTTAATCTCTATGCTGTATCCCAACTACTTATGCTTGGATAAGGAGCATAAGGATAAGGATACCCACGGTATCAGGCATCAGTGATATACACATAATCCTTGTCCTCTGGATCACTAGTGAAAAAATTCAGATGTCCTGCTTGAAGAAATACGGCATACCATTGTCAGTGGCTGCTGTCAGAGGTCAAGAATATTCAAAGAGCTGTCTGCTCTGAGTGAAAAAAATGCAAAGTATATATCCAGTAGTGTATATAATATTCAGACTCCAACAGTGAGTACTGCACCAATGTAAAAGACAACAGTATAGTAACAGTATAGTACTAGCCTCTAAGATGAAAAAAAAAAAAAAAGTCAATTTAAATAATATAAATTGATTCTTTTTAATATTGCCTGCTGGTATACTGTCAATCAAAAACATTTTTAGAAACATAATAAGTATGCATTGGAATCACTGTAGTTTTCAAAAAGGGGTTTGTTGAAGTAAGGTGACAATGGTTATTTTGATACTCAGCTATTTGCAAGATGCAGGTTAGAGAAGGTAAATGTGCACCTCTCTGAAAGAAATGTGTGAGTTCTCCCAACAGAAAAGCACTCAAGTACAATTGCTTTGCGTTGAAAATCACTGAAAATGTACAGAAGTTTTAGCACAGATATTCATCCACGAAGTCCCCACACAGCAGTTGCTTTTTGGCTAACAGATCTGTTTGTGCGGAACTGGCAGAGGCCCAAAATCAGAAATACTGACAGTTTTCATCTGCATGAGAACTATTAATCTTATTTCATATTCCTAGCTAGTTTGAATTTTGGTCCTGTGCATCAAATCACATTCTTTTTCTTAAGTGCTGCAGTTTTCCTAACTGACCAAATAAACTTTCAGCTGTTTTCATTTCAATGATTTGTTCTTTTTTTAGATTGCTTTATTTCCTAGCAAATTCAGTCTTAGGGTAAGAGAAAGAAAAAGAGAGATGTATATTTAACAATGGGTAAAAGATAACAATTTCTAGCCATACAGAAAGAGTTGGTTGGAAATAGAAGTCTTACTTTGAGCAGTGGCCTTTATTTCTTATGTTGTTTTCAGAATTTAATAGGGCCAAACTTCAGAACCCTTGTAACAAACCTCAAAGAATGCAGAAGAGAGAGAGCTACAGGTTTGCTGGGGCTTATTTCTTTACCTTAGTAAAAGATATTCTTTCTTTTCTGTCAGTTACTACAATCCAGTAATTGTTTAAACTCTCTTCTCTTTTCAGGCAGGCACAGTACTGACTTCCAAGATCTCCATATGAGAAAGTGTATCTGTGTTGCAGCCTGCCATTACAAGGATGACAAAATCTGCCTTGTTTTATATAATCTTTATCATGTAAATATATTTGGATCTTCAATGCAGATGAAGATATCTGAAAATCTCCTGTATTCTCAGACTGGAACCTCACTCTCAGGCAAAGGGTAAAAGAAAGAGCAGATAGATAGATAGAAAAATATATTTAAAAATATATATCTGCCCAGGTAGCCAAGACCAATGGCATCCTGGTTTGTATCAGAAATAGCATTGCCAGTAGGAGCAGGGAGGTGATCCCATCTGTACTAAGCACTGGGAAGCTGCAACTTGAGTACAGTGTTCAATTTTGAGCTCCTCACTACAAGAAAGACATTGAGGCCCTGGAACGTGTCAGAGAAGGGCAGTGAAGCTGGTGAGGGGTCTAGAGCACAAGTCTTATGGGGGCAGCTGAGGGAACTGGGATTGTTCAGTCTGGAGAAGAGGAGGCTCAGGGGAGACCTTACTATTCTCTACAACTCCCTGAAAGGAGGTTGTGGCAAGGTGAGGGCCCACCTCTTCTCCTGCATAACCATAGATAGGATCAGAAGGAATGGTGTCATGTTGCTTCAGGTGAGATTCCAGTTGGATATGAGGAAAAATTTCTTCTACGGAAGAGTGGTCAGGCACTGGAATGGGCTGCCCAGGGAGGTGGTGGAGTCACCATCCCTGGAGGTGTTCAAGAAACATTTAGATGTACTGAAGGACGTGGTTTAGTGGTGATAGGTGAATGGTTGGACTAGATAATCTTGGAGGTCTTCCAACCTTGGCGATTCTATGATTCTATACCTTGAAAAATTAGAAACAGTTACAAAATATCTCCAAAATATGTTCCTTTTTCTTTGATGACAAAGATTATTGCAGAACTCTCTTTTTGTCTCTTGAAACATCATGTTATTTACAGAGTATCACTTTTTCTGTCATTTTGCTAGGAACTTCAGCAAATAAACTTCTAAAATAATTCTGACTTTTCATTGCTGTGTATTTCTTTGGCTGTCTCCAAATTAAGCTGCCTGGAATTGCTTCTGGACTTTTGATGTACAAACTTAGCTTTGTATCCTCCTTCCCATACACGATCTGTTTTGAAGTGAGAAGATCTACCATTAGGAAGAACAAACCAGGAGGCAGCATTGATCAACACCGACAAATCCTGAGATGCACCATGAAGGTCTCCATCAGGGGAAGCAGCTGTTCTGCACTCCTTGGGGTATGAATATTTATTCAAGGAATACTTAGTTATTTAGTGTTTTTTTGTATTGTTTTGTTTTGTTTTCCTTTGGTGAAGGGAAGACAATATAAGCAAATAGAAATATGTATCTCCATTTGTCTAGACCTCTGCCAGTGGTGGCTCATCAAGTTTGTTGGGGTGTTTTTTTTTTGTTGTTTTTTCTTTATGCACTATAGGTCAAACCATCCCATGGCAGATTGTGACATACATCTACTAAGATCAGTGAAGTTACGTGCCAGTTTATATCTGCTGAAGATCATCCTATGTGACTGGTTCCCTTATTAGTTGTGAATTTCCATGAACTTTGGAACATAAAAGCACAGTATTTGAACGCTATTTATTTATGAAATTGTACTGGCTATAACCTGCAGAAGTACTTAAATGAAAAAGTATTCATTTTAGACATAATGATCATGCTTTGAGGCAGTGTAATGGAACAGGTGACTTTCTGGGCTCTCTTTTACTCCGTGATTCCATACGAATGCAGTTTTCACAAACAAGATATTAAAATTTTACCTAGGAATTACTGTTTTTGTGAATATTTCAATTTTCTTTATTATTTTATGTAAAATAAACTGTACTGACAGATATGTCTACAGGATACACATAGTACCAGTACTCTGCTTAGTATTTCACTTCCAAGTATCAAAATAAGGAAAGAGTATGCATTAAAAATGCATTTGGAACCTGATGGATTTATTTTTTGTTGATTGTCTTCACTCCATGAAATGTAGTGTCAGAAGGATGCCTGCAGTAATCTGTCCAGGTGATTCCTGGGAAAAATAAATTAAAAAACACTATTAAATTCATTTCAACACAGAAGTAAACAAGTATAAATTCACATAGAATTCTGGAACTGAATTACCTAGTATGAGCTGTACCTGACATAGCAAAATCTGAATGAGCTTGGGCATACACATTTTAGGCAGGTTAGCCAATGTCTGTGGCTCTGAATCCCCTCATTCCAGTGATATGCCCTTTCAACACAGCTCACTTCATTGAGCGCAGCTGACTTTGTGAATAACCCACTAATGAAAGCCTTGAGCTTCTTCAAAGCTTTAGGAAGACCTGAATGTTTAACTTGGATATTCACTAATCTATCATAATGTTATGTAATTTAATGAGTTTTCACATCAATGAAAAGACTTATGTGTAATGACATGAAGGAATATGATGTATTCCACTTCTCTTTAACAAGATAATGCTAACAACGTTCCAACAAACTTCTGAGACAGCCATGCCATTGGAATGAGACACATTTCTGATAATTCAGAATTTCATAAAAGCAAATATCAACAAAAAAAATGACAAAAATAAATAGACTGATAGCTTTAGCACATTCTAAGAGGCAAAGGCATGGAAGTGACTGGAAGGTTATCAGCAAAATTATGGCTTCGCGTTTGCTTTCATAGTTGTGGAAAGCAACCATATTTTCACAGATTCTTTGTATATTTTAAAAGCCGTTACCAGATAGATCTTGTGGGAAGGAATAAGTGAGGATTCTTATCAAGTAATTGCTTAAGTGTTTTCAGGGAGTGAGACCAGGCTTTCTTGAATCTCTGCAGTGTGTGCACAGAACTATGTACTTCACCTTAAGTAGAGTTTATTTTGGTAAATCAGAAAATCCAGAACCCAGTACATCAGTTTTTCTCTCCCAGAAATCTAGCAAAAAAATAAGTGGGCCTCCATCAGGGACTACTTAAGAAGCCTTTAAATATATTTTCAGGACATTTTCAAAATATACTGAAATAATTCAGTTGCTACAGTGTTGCCTTTGTTTGCATTTTTTTGTTGCTCATTGCTTTTTGGAGCTGGTGGCAGTGGGGAGTGTTTGTGTTTTATTATTCCAATTTGAGAAACCAGTTAGTAATTTTCTTTAATAGAAACACTGGCTCCTGAAGTGAATATTTGCATTCTTATTCACTGAACACTGCACAGTGTACAACACGGGTACGACCTCTCTTGAAATACTTTTTTATTTCTTACACAAAAGCCATACTAATACACAGATTAATTCATACTTATGAATAGAATAACTTTCTGCATCTTATTTCCCACTGCCCTCTCCCCTACAGTTAAAATGAAGAGTTTAATGGTAGCTTGTCTGAATAATATAACCCCAACCCTGCTGTTAGAAAAGTTTAATGGAAATGTAGCTACTTTATTTTATGAACTACAGTATAAAGCTTACAAAGAGACTGATTGTGTAAGTGTTTTGTCACTGTGCCATCTCAAACAACAGGCCTGCTATTAGAAAATGTAGTTTAACAGAGCTAATATTTTCTTTCCTAAAATCATTATTTATATCTGTGGTATGAAAAAAGTTCAAGTGAGGGAAGACTGGCTCTAAAGAACTTGTACAAAGGCAATATTTTATGGTTTTAGGACAAGAACCAGCAGTTAAGTGTAGAACTCCACTTAGTAGAACTTAAAACTTCAGATTAAGGGGTAGACTCTGGGCCCCATATAGAATATAGGGAATGAGTCAGGTGACTTAAAAATACATGTAGTGTAAAGGTAACGTGAAAAAAAAAAAATAAATACTGAAAAGGTAACCTGAAATATCTACATGCTAACTAGGAAATCCTCAAAATTTAAACTACAGAAAATAGAAGGAAAGGCTGAAAAAAATGCAGGCATCCTGTGAAGATTCACTTCAGTGAAGAAGTGAAATGTTCACTTCAGTGAACATTTGAAAACGTTGTGTGAAATGAAGAAGACTCTGAGTCAGAGTCAGTGTAAAGGCAAATGTGTTTCTATGTTAAAAGGTACGGAGACAAGAATCCTCTCTTACGAAAAAGATATTTGCGGAACATGGCAAAGCTTGCCGTGCAAACTTGCATGCTGAGGTGCTGCTACCATATTCAGTGATAAAACCACTTCCTGTGAGACTCCTGGTTGGAGATACTATTGCAGCTGTACATCACTTGGACACAGAGAAACTTCAGCCACACTGTCCTAGGATCAGAAGAGAAACAATGGTGCTACTGAGGTACACTGAACTTCTGCTTAAATATAGTTTCCTGTAGGCTCTGGGCTTGCAGTCACAAGACAGGTTTCACCTCTCCTGAAGAGGGGTGGAGATCCTTGGGGAAAAGCTGGCAGAGCTCATGGACAGGGCTTTAAACTGGATTTGAAGGGAGAGGGGAGTAATAGCTCATGTTTCAAAGAAAGGTCATATATTCAAGAAAAACAACAACAACAACAAAGACATCTGTAATAATCCCCATTATCAGTACAAGCTGGGGGCTGTAAGGATAGAGCACAGCCCTGCTCAGGAGGACTCAGGAGGTACTGGTGAATGGGAAGCTGGTCATGAGTTAGCAATGTGCCTTCTCAGACCAGCAAGCCAGCCATATCCTGGGCTGTATCAAAAGAAGAATGCCAGCACGTTGAGGGAGGTGACCTTGCCCCTCTCAATCCTCAGTTCAGAAGAGACTTGGGCCTGTTGTATTGCATCCAGAGGAGCACCACAAAAATGACCCTTGGGATAGAGCATCTCCTTTACAAGGATGGCCTGAGAGAACAGGGTCTGTTCAGCCTGGAGAAGGCTCCAGGGAGACCTGATAGTGGCCTTTCAGTGTTAAATGGGGGACTCTAAGAACAAATGGAACAGACTTCTTAGCTGAGTCTTTTGTGACAGGACAAGGGGAAATTGTTTCAAACTAAAAGAGGGGACTTTTAGACTGGATATATGAAAAAACGTTTATTTACAATAAGGGTGTTAAAAAGACAGGAGCAGGTGACCCAAAGAGGCAGTGGATGCCCCATTCCTGGAGATATTCAATGTTATGCTGCAGGGGCTCTGAGAAACCTGGTCCAGCTATGGATGTCCCTGTTCATTGCAGGGGAAGTGGACTAGATGACTTTTAAAGGTCTCTTCCAATTCTAACAATCCTATGGCTCTGTGAATGTAAGACAAATAGTATACCAGCAGTTTTCTTTCACAGGCATGTTTTCCTCCCCCTCACTTGATTTTATAAGATCCAAAAAAAATCTATTTAAGCACACTTAGTTTTTCTCCTAATCAGCTTGCATGTTACAGTAAATTTGCACTCAGTGCTCTTGGTCTTGCTCTGTTGCAATGTAAGCAAGGATCACTCTACCTTCTACCTCCACAGCAGTACAGAACCATGGCAGAACTACCACTTGGCAGCACATCTTCCAGTACCTCCTTAGAAAAACTATGCAATCTGCAAAAGAGGACAAACTTGGCTGGCTGTGGTGGAAGCATCTACACTCCTCCAAAAGGAGTACATGACATGGAAGAAATTAACTGTGACAGGAATTTCTCTCCTATTCTTGAAAAAAAAAAAAAAAAAAGACAAAACTCAAAAAATGCTATTTCTGATTGTTGTTCTGGTAGCTAAGGCAGTCACAACAGTCATCAACAGTCTAAATCTATTTTTACAACTGCACTTCAACTTTACCTTCGTAACAGCTAACTGGCATGATGGAAACCTTTAAATTTCTGCTGCCTTAGGTTGACTGAAGATGTGCTTTTTGGGTTGTTTGTTTGTTTGTGTGTGTGTGTTTGTTTGTTTTTTAATGGAAGTAAACACCATTTTGATACAGAAACAGAGGAATTTAGTAAAAGCATTTATATAAACATGTCTTCTGAAAGCACACAGTATTTGCATATAAAAGCATTTCCACAGTTGCACTGTTCATTCACTTTAAGGAATTTACACTAAATGCCAAAGGAAATTCAATAGGGATTGAAGTTATGTGGTATTTCAAATATCTGTTATGTTTGGATTGATGTTCTGAGTTTTCATTGCCTTGTGAATATTCTCATACAGCACAGAAGATCTAGGCAATGAATGAATTGGATTTTAGAATTAGGGGTATAATTCCTTAATTTATAAACTATGAAGACAATCTACTAGCAGATCTGCAAGGAAGGAGAGAAGGAAGGGAAGAAGGGAGAGAAGGGAAGGAGAAAAATTAGCATTAGCATTTACAAGGACTACAAAAATCAGGAAAAAAATACTGAAATCTGCATGACAAAGTCAGGTGTTTCACAAGGGCTAAGTATCTTGATTTTCTGTCTTTTTAAAAAAAGATGTTTGTGATTCAAAAACTATTGTGTCCAGGTATTTAAAACACTAACTGCGTTTTAGCCAATATTTACTCTAGCACTTCCCTATGGAAATGTGCAGTTTAAAATTGGATTTAAGTTGACTCTGGAATTATAATGGACTGTAAAATCAACCTACTCCTTTTAGTTTATATTTAGAGGATTCCAGCTGCATTGTGAGAATGGATATATCTCCCACTATGTAAGAAATGAAAACATATGAAAAACAACTTAGTTGGCTCTAGCAATACTATCTTCAGTTGTTACAGAAGAATTACATAGCAAGATAAAAAAAATTAGTCTTGTTTTCAAGTCTGTTGCAGGATCAAGAGTTAAGATTCAGTTTCTGGAAATGTAGCTTCACTAGCTGCAGCTAAAAGCACGTCATGAATGCTGGGGAAATCTCAGGTACATATCTTGTCATGTACCTTGCTCAGCCTTTTTCTTGTGAGGTAAGGAAATAGCTGGTTTTGGTGGCAGGCTGCGGAGTCACATCCCCCACATATTCCAAATTCACTCAGTTTCTTGCTATCATTCTGTGTATGTGATCATGGTTCACATGAAGGACAGTGACCTCTGTAAAGAAATATCTAATTATTAACCCAAAGGCTGTCTGCTACAAATCAGCATTTATTTTATCCTGCTGTTCTCTTAATCTGGCTAGAGGTGCTTCCAGATTAATTTTCTGGCTAGCAAAGATCAGAGACAAGGGAAGGAAGCAAGAAAGAAAGTGAATACATTGCAAGGAAGGAAAAAATGAGTCCTTCTTTTGGGGATTAAATTAAGTTCTAAGGATTTGTTTAGAGCAGTTGGAGTAAAGCCATCTGAGAAAAACAGCTATTTACCTTCCTTTCCTTAGAGTCCTCAGACAATGGCTGGTTCTTTGATCCGATGCCACTCAGAGTGAAAGTGGATATCTGAACGGGTGGCTCTCTTCTCAAGAACAGCTAATTTGGCCATCATACTCAAACACATCACATTGATGGGAATCCTGCCTCCTCTCTAGGAAAGGGAGATAGTTCCAGACCTCTGCTTTCTGACATGATTGCTGGTGACTCTTTTGCTCTATATCTGTAGAACTGGGACAAAGCAATTCTGGAATAAAGAGGAGTAAATAAAAGGAGTTAACCAAGCCTTATTTAATGTTAGTTTAATAAAAGAGGAATACGTGGTTTTTTTTGGCAGGTTATCTAATTGGTTCAATGTCCACAACTGAGTATCTTTATTTTCAGTCTTAAAGAACTAATAGTTGACCAGATTCTGTGGAACATGGAAGAAATGGAGGGAAATGTCTTATCTTCTTTACACTGCTGCTTCAAAGCTCAGTTAGTTAGTATTTAAATACTCTATAATAAACCTAAAATACTAAATAAACATTACATTCATTTACTTCACTGCTTTTCTTACCAGTGTCATAACTGAATCCTTTTGCATGAATTTTGAACACAAGATTGATTTCACTGTGTGAAGCAAAGCAAGAGCGGGCAGCCATCCAGTGTCCCACTGCTTGTCATGGCACATACGCATTTGGCCACGATATATATATATGGTTGAATGATGTCCCACAGTGCTCCTCCTGAGGCTAAACCCTTGTCCAGAACATTAACTTTTGTGACATTTTGTATTGCCTGTGTGTAATAATTAGCTTGTAGTGAACCTACCATTACTTATCTCACAGTAAATGCATTTGGATCTACCTGGATTTTAAAACGGTGTGGATGCATGACTCAACCCATAAAAAAGTACTTTAATTCCAGCCCAACACTGGTAAACTTACTCCTGGATAAATTATGGCTAAACATTGCCACTTTTTTTTTCCAATTGTTTATCTTTCAGTGTTTGTTTCTCATTCTTGAAAACATAAATCAGCTTGTTCATACACATCTACCACAGTATGATTTGTTCTACCGTCAAGGACTACCTCTCTGTTCAAGTGCACTGGCTGCAGTTACCTTTAAAACAATGTTAGCATAGAACAAATTGCCTTAAATTTAAACAGTTGTTTGTTCAGTGGACTTTGCTGGCAGATTTTGTCTTGTTCTATGCAAACAAACATTTATAGACATAGTCAATTACGGACGTATAAGCAAAGAACAGTTTGGCATCACTACTCTTCTTTCATCTCCTCTGACCATATCTATTCATCTTTCAAGGTTTCATAACAAAAAGCACCAGGCCTCCCCACTTATTAGTGTGCATATGGCTAGCTTTGTGCAACCTGGCACTATTTTTGAACCTCATCTGCAAACTGAGTAATGGGAACCCTTTTTAAATCCTTCTAACATAGGATTATGTTATGGGCACAACCTCCCAGCAAGTGTAAAGGATTACCGTGAGATTTGCTCAAAACACTTTCAAAGCTTGTGTTACTTCCCCTTCTATAAGCACGTAGTCTTGCTCTAGGAAGAATTAACGTTTTAGAATGATGTATCTCACTACAGACTGCACCTCAGTCATCAGGTATGTGTGGCAGGAATTAGAGGTGATCCGTGATCTAGCATCAGTCACTGCTTAGAACAATCAAATGATGAATGTTGAATGACTGTTTTCCTATACTTGAATCCTCAGGTGAAGTTTTAAAGTTAAAGATCTCGTTTGCATATACTAAACATTTTGGCAAGTCTCCCTTCAGTGTTATCATAGACATCTGTTGATTATTTTCCCAAGACAAGGAAAGCCACTGAGAGTTTTTAGGGGAAAAAAAAAAAAAAAATCAGTGAGACCTACACAGAGGGCCCAGAGGCAAAGGGACAGGAGTAAGGATATGTAAGGACACGCGAAGAGCCTTAGGAAACATACGAACAGTTTTCAAGAATGTTTATCTGAGCTGGCACATTCGGATTAATGACAACTAATTGAATTACTTGCTCTGGGGCACCACTAATCAACCATGTCAGATTTCTCATATGCTTCGCTCTAAGATCAAAAGACCATTGTATATGTTAGCAATACCCCAAACAGATCCAACAGGTCCAACAACAAACATTTTCTGGTCTAAAACTACGTCTTCTCACAAACCGTTCTTAGTTGTATGTAAAATGTGGCATCATTCTACAGAATAGTCATGATTAATTTGTTTTTACAGTATTGTTTTAGTTTATTATTTTACTTCATCGATGTATCATTTTTTAAGTATTGGCCCAGCAGAGCTGAAGTTTAAAACCTTCTGTTCAGAGGAAAGGCATTATTATATAAGCAGCAGCATCTCAAAAAGCTTACTTCATCTGCAAAGTTTTGCTAAAGGTGCTAGCTGAGGTAATTGGATTTGTGATGTGCTTCCCTGTTTACTCGGACAAAATAAAACCTCCAATGGGAAGGTATTTCTTTGAGGTATTTTTACATTATATTCAGCTATGAGAAGAGCACTGCGTAGAGCTGCAATGCATATCTATATAACAAATATCCAGCTCATTGGGGCTGTTTCTTAAATAACTGGAATTTATCTTGGTGTTTTAAAAAAAGTCGTGGAAATAATGATAAGTAAGACTGCAGACTGAAGGAGTTTATGGGCTGATTTCTATCCTCAAAAGAGCTCTTCAAAGACTTGCATCCTTTATGCTGCCAGCATGCTGTTCCATCTGCAAAGTAAAATCACCACAGAGCTCTCCAGTGTATATGCTGTCTGTGCTTTTATATATTCTAGAGAAAAAAGGGAAGGGTGACATTTTGTTTTGCCTACAAGGGAAGGGAAAAAGAAAATAAGCATCTGTGGCAAAAGCGGAGGAAATGATGCTCAAAGCAAAGAGTGAAAGAGCTTACAGTTATTCAGTCTACTCTGTATTTATGTGTTTATTTATCTAAAATATTTCATCGAGATCTATGCTACTGGCCTTTACAATTTAATATTTATTATATCTGCTTGCTGGGGACAACATTACCGTGTTACAGAAGTGCACACAAGAGGACCTCACGATTCAAAAGCTTTCTGGACAAAAATTCAAACAATACTTTCTCATTCACCTATAACTGGCATGTGGGAATTGCTTACACGGCTGAGGCACTCACAGTGAAACTTTCTGAGATACAAACAAGTATACAATACAAAGTTTTAGGACACGAAGTTTGGTCTACTCCTACTTACAAGGAAGTCCAAGTGCGTTAACATGAGACTGAAAGAAGACCAAATAAATCTTGTCGTTTGACATAACTATCACCTCAAATGTTTGAATTTAGTTACTTAAGCATGTATCCACTTTCTGAAAGCTAAAAATACTTGCTGACTCAGGCCCAATGCAGAGCCCTCTAGAATTTGAGCAAAGATTTGCAAGTGAGAGAAAACCCCACACCACTGTGTTTCCAACAAAAGCCTTGAAATAAATGATACCTGACCTAACAGAACAATCAGAATACTTTGCTTTTATTAGAAAGTCATTATAGAATGCACCTAATCATGTGCAGTAACAAATTTTAAACACAGTGAAGTCAGCCTTACAGGACCCAGTAAGTGTCCTGTACTTAATGGGTCCTGTAAGGACTCCTTACAAGATAAACTGTGTGGCAGGTTTATCTTGCTGCACTTCATGCTGAGGGCTACAGCCTAAGCTGCAAAAAAAAAAAAAAGAAAGAAAGAAAGAAAAAAGAAATATTTTCTGTTTTTCTACACTGGGATGAGTCATATTAAAAGAAAAGGGCACAGAAGGTCTTGTCTCAGGTTTCAGAAGATGAGGAGGCAAAAGCTAAACACCACATTTCAGTGTATTCATTTTGTGGGTTTTGTGAATCAATACCAAATCACTTGGCAAAGAGACAAGTAATATAAGCAAAATTGCAGTTAAAAAAACACCAAAAAACACCAACATTCAAACACTCAGAGTAATGAAAGTAATATAGGCAAATGGAAGTAACGACAGCAGAATTATTTAGAGAGCCATTAAACATGAAGTTTAGGATGGATTGCTTTATGTACGCTGCAATGAAAAATAAGAATTGGGAGCATCTTCTCAAATGAGTGACTTCTGCAATACAAGGGTATTCATTAAAAGCCAAGATCTTAATTTCTCTTATTTTGAAGATGAAACTTTTTAAAAATCAGAAGCAACATCTCAAAGGAAACTCTGGTAGGGAACCCTCGTAATGTGGCACAGCAGAAGGTGGGGGCAGCCCCTGCGTGCATCAGCTGCCTCTCCAAGGCACCACTGCGCACAGGGTGAGGCCACAGACCCCAGAGCATGCCTCTGCAGCTACACTGCTCAGCGTCACAGAGAAGGCCTGTGCTAGGTGAGAGGCCTGGCACAGTGACACGGACAGCCGGTGTGACACGGACAGACAGCCGGTGTGACACAGACAGACAGTGTGACACGGACAGACAGACAGTGTGACACAGACAGACAGCCGGTGTGACACGGAGCTGCACACTGAAGTGCTGGTGTGACTGCAGCCGGGACTGTGAGTCATCGCTTCATTTTGGAGGGCTCAATACTTCTTGTCATCAGGGAATGAAAATGCCAATGGGACAAACTAGTGATGAATTAATGACCCAACAGGGCCACGCTTTCACCTTCTGAACGATCAGGTGTTAGAAACCAGGAAGAAAACCCAGAAATGTGCCTTAATTCAGGAAAAGCGAACAGACTCTACAAGAGTGAATTCATGAGTTCTGTTTATCCGTATTTCCTATGAACAAGTAAAGCCTTTACCACTGCACTGAATTTGGTCTTTGTGGAAGATTCAAACAAACAAACTCGTTTTCAGAGCAGAGTCGGTAGTTCTCACGCACTGAGGTATTATTTTAACTTGGAAGTGGCAGAATGACGCCTGGCCATCTAGTTTTATGTTTTATACCAAAGAGCACACTGGTTTGGCTACCAGCCAGCTCGTGCTGCACAAGTGCGGCCAGCTCTCGGCACGGCCCGCGCCTGCTCAGAGAACGGCACCTGGAGGCACTCCGTGCCGCGTGCGCGGCGCCCCACTTCGAAGCAACGGCACAGCGCCGAGCCCCTGAGCCGCCCGCGCGACCGTAGCGCGCAGGCCGACGTGAGCGGCACCGCGTCCCCGCGCAGGGCGGGCAGAGGCGGGGCCAATACGAGCAGGACACGCCCCCGGGGCGGAGCGGGGCGGTGGCAGGAAGGGGGTCGCGGCGGCGGCGCGCGGTAGATCTCGGCGTCGCCGGTGCTGCCGCCTGTAGAGAAGCAGCGTGGCCGTGGCCAGTGGTTCTCGACTTGGTGAGTTTCGTGCTGTGCGCGGCCCGGGAGCGGAGCGGGGCAGGCAAGAGAACAGCTTTGTCCCGGAGCTTCGCCCCTGATCTGCTGCGGGGCCGGTCCCGGTCCTGTCTCGAGGCAGGCGGTCCCATCCCTGGGGCGGCGGCCGCCCGGCTGTGCGGCTTCTCGGTCAGGCACGTGTGCCGTGCTGTTGCTCTTCGTCGGGCCGGGCCGAGCCGAGCCGCCTTAGGCGCGGCGCCTGCGGGCCGCCTTTGCTGTCCTCCTGTGCTGCGGTGCTGCCGGGGCTGTGCCCGTGCCGCTGGGACCGAGGTCTGGGCCGGGCCGGGCTGGGCGCTCCCACACCGGCGAAGTTTCCTCGAGCGCCCCCCGCACTGAGGTGGGCGGCTCCGGTGGAGCGGCGGCGGCGGGACAGTGCTGGGAGGTGGCGAGCGGGGCGCTGCCCGTGTCTCTGGGGCCCTGCCCTCCGCGGGTGGCGCGGAGCGGTGCCCGCGGTGCTCCAGACTTGAGGCTGTTTCGAACTGCGATGTTATGGCTCCCATCGCTCCTTGGGAGTGGCTTTCCTTTCTTTTTTCTTTTTCTTTCTTTCTTTATTTTTTTTTCTTTCTTTTTTTTTTTTTTCCTGTTCTTTTCTTTTTAACTCTTGCATTAAGTCCCGCGCGTCCGTCCGTGCGGGTTAGAGCAGTTTATTTGTTCCCCGGCCCAGCCTCGCTTTGCGCGAACACGCTGATAGCTGCGAACCGAGGCGCGGGGGCGGCTGCGGGAGCCGCGCAGCGCCGGGCACGGCCGCGGGCGGCTCGGGGAGCGCGTGGGTCCGGTGTGCGGGAGGGGCACCGGCGTTACGCAGCTGTTCTCCGCTACTGCTCTGGGACTCCGTGTCCGGCACAGCAGTGCCAGTCCAGCTGTAAGGAGGCAGGCGCTGTCGCAGATCCTCCCCGTGAGATGTCAGTGGGGAGGGACAGACCCTTCTATTTTCTTTTGAATTTGAGTGTTCCTTCTTCACATGTGTTGCAGTAGCGAAAGTGTCAGCGACGAATGTAGTTTTTGGAAGAGTATCAATCCCAAAATCTTAACCAAATGAAGTGGGGTTTTTTAGTTTGCTTGTTTGTTTTAGTTTATTGATATTCTAAAATGCCATTTTAGCTTGTTCTTCACTGTAGCCCAGATACCAGGAGTTAAATTTTAGTGGAAACTGATGCATGTTTTTCAGCTAGCATTTGTGGCTCAGGTTTGGCAAACTGAGCACTCCAGTTTGCGTGATGCTGCAGGTGGGCTGGCAGTGTGAGGGCTTGAGGGTCTGAGCCAGAGCAGTCATCTCTTGTGTTGTTGGTTTTCTTGTCAAGTGAGATAACTGGCAGTCCACTGAGAGCTGGATAGAACAGGATGCGAAGGAATCCAGGTTTTCAGATGTTGTTTCTCTGTTTGTTGTTTATTTCACAAAATGTTCAGTTTGAAATGGACTTCGTTCTTGCTTCCTTGCATATGGATCTTGCGGAGCAGTGGTAAGAAATACAAGTATGCTGAATGCGAGCCTGTTTTTGGAACCTTTCTTGTGTTTTATGCATGGACATTCCTAAAAGGGAGCCCGGAGTTGGGACTTCCGCAACCCTCACGCAGGGCAGGGGATGGAAGTATCTGCGTTGCATATGTGAGGACAATGACAGGTATGATGAAGATTGCTTCTCAGAGTCACCTTGCAGCTTGCTGGTCTTCCTTCTCACAACTTGATCTGACCGTCTCTGGTATTTGAGATGAAAAATGCAGTAAAGCTCCTGGGATGCTTGTATGTGTGATTGTGCCAGCATACAGTCAGTGGTGCAAACAGAGGTCTGGAGGGGATCACTGGTTGAGCCAGGCAAGTGCTTCCTGACAACAGAGAGCTGCAGTTTGAAGGAAATGGAAACAATTGAAATACGTGTAGGTTAAAACTGCTGAATGGCAGCCTTTCTTCCCCTCTGCTTGGTAGGGCTCTCTTTCTTTTCACTTTAGCTTCTTACCTGTTTTCTTTAAGACTATCAGTGAAAATATGTAACACTGAAATACTTTGAGCTGCTGAAGGACAGTGAGACTTTACACCTTACTCCTTAATAATACTCTTAATTTCTCTGAGTAATGAAAGACTGGTTTCCAATGTCCTGTCAGTCTTAACTGTGCTTAGGTTGAAGGAAGCTAAAGCATTTTTTTTATGAATAGCAATTCATTACCTTCCTAGGGAAGGATGCAAAGGTTTTAATATGAAAAGATATTTTGTGTCAGTATTTCTTGAAACTTTACTGATTATTTTGTAACTTGTGTTAAAGTGTGGTAACAGACTTGAGGAGAACTGCTTTGTATGTAAGATGATGACAAATTTCTGGAAGTATGAGATGAACTCACGCAGGATTGAGATGTAGATTGTGACCACATGAGCAAGGAACAGGCACTGACAAAGGCATAGGTAACAGGTATAAACAGGAATCAAAATTCATGATCAGTACTGGCTTTTGAAGCACTTCTGTTCTTTAGATGTAAATCTCTGTTACACTCCTTTGTTTGTTTGTGGGTTTTGTTGTTGTTTTGTATTGAGAAACAAATTGCACAGAGGGCCCTTTTCCTGTCTCCTGTGAGAATGTGAACAAAATGTAAAAGTAGGCTTCAGGGGATGTGCAGATTATACATGTAGGGATGCCAACAGTTTTTCTGGTGCAGTTAATAGAAGCAAGCTGCCTGGCCTCTGTCTGATGAAGAGACTTCACAGTCATCAATTGGAGGAGCTCTGTCTTCATGGTACCATGTGTTGTGAGCTCCTAATTACATTGTGAGCACATACTGTGGGCTTTTGCAGTAGAAGGTTTTCTCACTCCCTCTGTTCTCTGAAGTATTTCATTATTTTTACTCTTTTTTTTTTTTTATTTTTTTCAGTTAGGGGGATACTTGTGATTCGCAGAAACTGAAAGACAGTAAATGGTAACCCAGGCTGTTCCGGCTGCAGAACTCAACTTCTTACATCTGATGCAGTCTATCTCCAGGATGAGGGCATGTTTTAATGTCCTATGGTTCTGCACCAGCCAAACAGAGTACATAGTCTGATGAAGTCAAACAGGTGAAAACAGTTCATGTTTTCTACTGCTCAGAGAGAAGTGTAACTTTTACTTTGAGCTAAACCTGCTTCAGTCATTTGCATTCATTATCTCATAGGTCTTCCGTGCTTTCCCACTCATTCTTTCACACTCGCATGTTCATGAGTATCAGGACTGATGGTATCCTGTCAGCCTGGCCAGGGAGTAAGTGATGCTGGCTGTCAAGTCTTCATTGTGTCTTTTGGGTTATTTGTGACTGATAATGATGTTGGATGATCTTTGCTCTGTTTAGGTTCGCTTCTGACGAAGAAGGATGAGAGCAAGGCTGAGTCATACCATATATTTCATGATTATTCTTGATTTCTTTATTTGCAGCATCTATATCATTCATCTTACTCCTGCTCTGGTTATTTTAGTCTGTGTTGATGTACATTCATGCTCTTTGTGTGGTAGTGTAATATTTATTGTACAAGTCTCTACAAAGGAAGGGACCGGGCTGCCAATGGAGGTTGTGGATGCCCAGTCCTTGGAGGTGTTCAAATCCAGGTTGGATGGGGCCCTGGGCAGCCTGGTCTAGGATTAGATATGGAGGTTGGGAGCCCTGCCCATGGCGGGTTGGAGCTTGATGTTCCTTGAGGTCCCTTCCAGCCCAAGCCATTCTGTGTTTCAAAAGGTTGATTCAAAGGAAGTGCATTATGGGTCTGAACATTTGTTTGTTGTATCATCTGTGTTGTGATCCCCAGTGTGATTGGTTAAATAACATAAGAAAATATTTGTTCCAATGCTCCCATTGGAGGCTGAAAGTGGCCTACTCACTTTCACAATCTTCTGTGCCAGTGTAGTCCTCATATCTTTCATGCTTAAGAATGCAAATGGATTATTAAAAGAAGTGTTCACATTGGACTTAAGATTTGTGGTATCTTTTTATTAAGAATTGTGACTGTTTTTCTTAAGGGTGCAATACTTCATTAAACCTGAATGACTACCGTAAAACTGCACATGTTTAGTTTGCTGTTATTCCCCAAGTACACAAATAAATTTTTGATCAGTTGTGCATTCGCTTTCTATTGTAAGCCTGCAAATCACGTGTTCCAATCTTCATAATAAAACTCTTACTCATATTAGAACATAGAATCATAGAATGGCCTGGGTTGAAAAGGACCACAGTGATCAACCCTGCTATGTGCAGGGTCGCCAGCCACTAGACCAGGCTGCCCAGAGCCACATCCAGCCTGGCCTTGAATGCCTCCAGGGATGGGGCATCCACAACCTCCTTGGGCAACCTGTTCCAGTGCATCACCACCCTCTGTGTGGAAAAAAAAATCCTACTAATATCTAACCAAAACCTCCCCTGTCTCAGTTTAATACCATTCCCCCTTGTCCTATCACTGTCCACCCTTGTAAAAAGCTGTTCCCCCTCCTGTTCGTATGGTCCCTTCCAGTACTGGAAGGCCACAGTGATGTCTCCCTGGAGCCTTCACTTCTCCAAGCTAAACAAGCCCAGTTCTCTCAACCTTTCCTCATAGGAGCGGTGCTTCAGGCCTCTGATCATCTTAGTGGCCCTCCTCTGGACCTGCTGTAAGAGCTCCATGTCTTACCTGGCCTGGACGCAGTACTCCAGATGGGGCCTCAGAAGTGCTGAGTCCCTGCTGGCCACCCCTTTTATAAAGCAGCCCAGAACACAGTTGGCCTTTTGGGCTGCAAGCGCACGCTGCTGGCTCATGTCCAGCTTCTCGTCCACCAGGATCCCCAAGTCTTTCTCCACAGGGCTGCTCTCCAGAAGGAGTTCTTCCCCCAGTTCGTATAAATACCTGGGATAATGCTCTGGGACATGCTTTAGATCATTTTTATTTTCCGTCACATTTCCAAAATGTTTATCAGATTTCTAGCCTGAAGTAATTTTTTGTCTTCACATGTTCATTTGTTCTGGTTTAGTATGATGCAGTAGTTTAATTCTTACGTCTTTCCTTGTGATTTGTATGAGCTCTGGCTTTTTTTTTTTTATAAAGGACAATCATGTTTTGTCTTAGACTTTCTACTGCCTGGTTGAGTGATCCAGGCTCTCACTTGTGATGTTGCTGGGAAAATTAAGAGCTTATTGTGAACCTAGTAGTCCTTTCTCCTTCTGGATGCAGCTTGGATGTGTTTCTCTTGTGTATTGTGACTGGGTCTGTACCTGGTATTCCAGATGAAGACAGTGACGTTAGTATAAGCAGATCTGTGATGGAGTGAAATTGGAATAGATAAAATTACTTCTTATTATTTGTTGTTATGAATATGTAATGGTAGCTTTTATTACGTGGTTATCTGAAACATTGTTTCAGCTGATAAAGTGGTAGATAAGAATAAGAAAAGTGCATAGTTGGCATAAGCGTAAATTAAAGTGTTTGTTTGATTCTCAAAATCTCCAGATTTTTTGTGATATTCTGGTCTTACTTCTGAAGTATTCTGAGAATTTTCAACCCTGCTTCAGCAGGTTCTATACATATACTTGTGTATTTCATTCCAGTTTGCTTTATACAGTTATTAAGGATATATGTATATATTTTTAATCAGTCCAAGTTGATTGAACTCTGTCACTGCACTATTGTTTGAATGCTGGATTAGACATTAGAAAATGTGGCTCCTTCTTGCTTAACTAGTAATTTTTCAAGCTGTAGTGGAACTGAAAATATACTCAGTTCCCCCTAGACTAGTGCTGCAGCATTTTTTTTATTGACTGGAGAGAGGATCTTTTATTTGTTTATGGACAACTGTATTATCTGCCAAGTATAACACATAAATTCCTAACTTATTTCTTCAGGCAATCTACTTTTCATTTCTTTCTGTCTCTATGTTTTCTTCACTTAACAGTCTGTTTAATTTCCCCTTTTATTTGATTCTATTTTGTTAAAGACAGCTTCATCAAAACTGGAATTAACTTGCCTGTAGGTATGTAGATGCTAAATAATAGTAGTTCCAAGGTGTATTTCCAAACTACAGGACAGTGGTCAACCAGTAAGAATAAAAGTTGTGTGGTACTTTCCACAGTAAGTTTTGGAGGTAGCCTGTAATGTTGACTGACTTCGTGAATTGGTGGTGATCCCATCCATGCTAGGATTGAGATACTGCTCTTCTCTGAAGAGAGTAGTGACTAAGATTGGAAGAAAATTTAAGGAGGAGTAGGTGAACCAAGGAGAAGAGGGAAAGCTGATATGAAGATAAGTCCACTGTAGCAAGCCAGCCTGCAGGAAAATGTGGGGTCACTGGAACAGTGAAGATGAGGTTAATGTGAAGTGAGGTGTTAACAGCTGTTTAAAAGATACCCAACTTCCATACTTGCAGATTACATTTATAATTATTGGGTATAAATGGGTGAAATTTGTTAATGAGTGATCACAATCCAACATTAGTGATCTGCTGTTATACTTCTTAACTGCATTGTTAAAGAAAGCCTCAGAGTTTTCTGTTGAACACAGATTCCTCCTTGTCCCCTGCTCAGTTGGGTCAGTTGATTGGGAAACTATACCTTTACAGATGTCTGAGTTGGTTATGGCCAAATGTTATATCTACAACAACAGTGCTTATCTTTTTGGGATTGTTTTTGGATCTGGAAAGCCAGAGATTATTTTGCTTGAGTAGACTTTGTTTCTCCTTGGATCTGGTTTATGGATCTTTAAGCTGAATATTTTAAGGAATCAAGTGAAGAAGACTGCAGGGCTCATTAGATGACTTTGTATGCATTCAGTAATTTGTTTATAAGGGAAAGGTTGGGGAGGAGGGGAGAAGGGGAAGGGAAGCTGCAGTTCACTTTAAACTACCAGTGGTCTGTTTCAGACTTCCATGAGATACTCTTGGTTTTCCATGGATTGAGAATAGTTGAATTTAGTTGATTTTAATTCTTTTCTATGTATGCTGTATCCTGAACTCAATTTAAGGAACTGGATTGCATGATACTAAGAGTCCTAATCTCATTCTGGGAGAGATTAGGATTTCTAGTGGATTTTAATGCATCTTTTTTATCCTGATTTAAGCAAATAGGTTTTGCTTTTTAGTTGCTTAGTGATGTTTTGGTTGGAACAGTGTTAACATGTTTTGATCATAAAATTATTAATTTTGGGTTGTTAATTCAGACTAATCCTTTCAGAAGACCTTACAGTGATACCTAATTCTAGGGAATGCAGTTAAAATGTGCCGTGGCTTTTATTAATTGTGACAGTTGATGAGATTGTTAATTTAAGTGTTATCTATTTCTTCTCGTTTGTTTTTTGACAGCAAAAATATGCTTACTACTGTTTTGCTTTTTTTTCTTCCTCTTTTGCTTCACTCCTTAGAGGGATAATTTTTTCCCCGTGAAATTTATACAGAATCACAGAATGGAAAATATTGGAAAGGGCCTTTGGAGTTTATGTAATATATACAGCTCCATACCCCATGTAAGCAAGGTCAGCTTAATCAGGTTGCCTTGGATTGTGTCTGGTTGGATTTTGAATACGTACATGAATGTGGACTCTGCATTTTCTCTGGGCAGTGTGCTCCCATGCTTTGCCAACCTTATAAGAAAGCATCTTGTATTTTGTTTTATGCCTCCAGATGGGCTTTGTGCTACTAATCACAGCCATTTGAGCCTGTCAGTTTAGTCATTTCACTAGACTGGTTTTCTGGACTGTTTTTTATCATATTAACTATGAGGACATTTTAAGAGACTCCATATACACATAGCTGGGTGTTTTAGTCTGTATGCTTAAAATAACAGTTCTCCAAAACAGTATGTTGTGTAGCTGTTCTAGAAATTCACAGAGAAGGATAATGGAGGTTCTGAGTGCATCTTTTTTGTCTTCTGTAAGTCACAAGCTGGGATGGTAGTGGCACTGTGAAGATAACCTTAACTCTTCTTTCATATAAACTGAGGGCAATTATGATGATAATCATGGTGAAAATAATCATTTTTCTGACTGTATATGGTCAGTAGTGCTTAGCCATCTTTGCAAGTATCAAGGCTTGGGGATCTTAGCCACCCTCTTCCCCTGCCACTGTCTCCCCATTTCTTAGGTTCCTATTGCTGGCACCCTCAGCTGTTGATCAGCGCAGGCATCTACTTAAACATGCATGTTTTAGTTCCTGCAAGAGTATCCATGGTTCCCCAGAATATGCCGGACAGGTGGGACTTGGCACATCGGTGTGATCCACAGGCTGCCGATAGGTGTCGCTGCGGACTAGTGCGGCGCAGAGACTCCTCTGGGAGGGTACTGTATCCGCTTTTTGCAAAACAGATTGAAATAGAATCTTTTTATGAAATTAGCAGAGCGTATTAAGGAGTATCAGCTGAGCGTTCCAAGATTAGGAGCATTGCCTCTGGCCCTTGCACCAGCATTTTGGCAGGGATCAATTTGCTTGATGAAGACTTGTGTAAACAGGATTGTCTGTCCTCTGCCAAGGTAAACTCTTCATTTTCAGACAGGAACACAGTAGACATTTCTGTATGGTGTTGGCCTTACAATGATGAAACTTTGTTCTGTCACCCTACTATTCAGACTTTTGCTCGTGTTAACCCATTCTGCATGGGGTGTGTAGGTAGAAGAACTCACAATTGTTCTTTTAGTTAAGTATTAATATGATCTACTAAACTAGCTCCATAAAAATGATGGGAGGTACGATAAATCCATGTTACCTGGTTTTCAGCTGTCTACTTCTGGATAGCTTGTCCTGTGAACCATTATCTGATTAAATATAAGTTGAGAGTACCTCACCATTGCCTTAATGAGCATAGACCTTGCGATAGTGGCTGTGTGGTCAGCAGGTGCAGTAGGCAGTACAGCCAGGTGATTGCTAATTACCAGCTGCTACTTACTAACTGTAAACCCCGAATCTTTGGAAGAGTTCCAGTGTATGCCAGGTGTGGCCAGGTGTTTTCCAAGCCCTGACCCTAGAGAGGGGGTTACTATGTATTACCCGGTTATCTGCTTAACATCGCTAGCTTACAGTGTAAGGCTATCTACTGTCCAAGAGTCAGTATGAAGATTTCTCTAGCTGTCAGTTCTTTCAGTGCTGTAGCCACAGCCATCAATTTGACATACTGGCTGTTTCTCTCATGCCTTCGTTAGGATTGCAAGGCTTGCTGAGCCATTTTAAAGGCGGCTGCTTTCCATTTCTGTTTCTCTTTTACATTATCTTCCTGACTGAGCATTGAACCGTACATTCTGCTTCTGCTCTTGGGTTAATTGCTCATTTGGCATTTATTCTGTGTCCAGGATGGAGACAGATCAGATTGTGGATGGACAATGTCATTAGCCAGGCCAATTTGTGCTATTTTCTCCTGTAAAGAACTTAGTCTGTTTTGGCTAGTAGAGGCCATGCAGAAATGCACCACTTCCATTTCATAGTACTGGTCTGTTGTGCCTTCCCAATGGACTGACTGCAATCAATTGGCAGTACTCACTGTAAAACTGGGAGCCCTGTTATTAGTTACCTCGGCTCTTTGGGTGACTCTTTGTTGCAGCTAGGACTGAATAAGCAGCCCAGATTTTTAGCTTTGCACTGGTTGGATCAACCTCAAAAGTCCAACTGTGTATTTAGCTTGTCCATTTTGTTATCATAGGCTCCAATGAGCTTTATTTGATGCTACGACTTGAAGCTTGAAAGGCTTATTGGCTAGTTTGTGGCCCAGAGCTGCTTCATGGGAAACAGCTTTTTTTTCTTTTTTTTTCACCTGATTTCTCCTTTTTTTTTTTTTTTTCCTACCCTCACTATATAATAATCCTAGTATCTGGATCAAATGCAGTATATAGTGTTTCCCAAAAGGCTAATGAACTTATGTATTTCTATTTTTGTTTGCATTTTTGCCATATGGATTGTGGTTTGCGTAGTTGACTCAGACATAATTCTGTGAAAACCCTGCTGAATTATCCCTCCAAATTTTGCTACTTTGTCAAATTTCTAAATTTTCTTGGGATGAGTGTCCTAGGCATGATTTTTGTGTAGTCTCAGCAGCATCACTCAGTGCTTCTCCCACGTCTTACTCTGTGGGGCCAGTAGTCCTTACAGTAATATGTGTAACATCATACAATGTCTTAGGTTGGAAGATCATCTAGTTCCATACCTATGCTGTGGGCAAGGTTTCCACCTGCTGGATCAAGCTGCCCAGGGTCCCTTCTAACCTGGCATTGAATGCCTCCTGGGTTGGGGCATCCACAGCTTCTCTGGGCAGCCTGTTCCAGTGCCTCACCACTCTCTGAGTGAAGAATTTTCTCTAACGTCTAACCTATATCTCCCCCTTTAGTTTAAAACCATTTCCCCTTGTCCTGTTGTCACACTGGAACAGGTTGCCCAGGGAGATTGTGGATGCCTCATCTCTGAAAGCATTCCAGGCAAGGCTGGATGTGGCTCTGGGCAGCCTGGTCTAGTGTTTGGTGACCCTGCACATAGCAGGGGGGTTGAATCTTGATGGTCATTATTTAACCCAGGCCATTCTATGTTTCTATTACTGTCAGACTATGTAGAAAGTCAATCTTGCTTTTTTCTTTTTTTCTTTTTTAATAAGCCCACTTCTGAAAGACTGCAGTGATGTCTTCCTGGAGCCTTCTCTTCTCCCAGCTGAACAAGCCCTTAACCTTTCTTCATAGAGAGGTGTGCTCCAGCCCTCTGATTATCTTCACAGCCCTGCTCTGGAAGTGCTCCCAGAAGATCTGCATCCTTCCCATACTTGGGGCCCCAGACCTGGACACAGCACTGCAGATGGGGTCTCACGAGGGCAGAGCAGAGGGTGACCCTCTCCTTGCTGACCACACTTCTTGATGCAGCCCAGGATACAGTTGGTCTTCCAGGCTGCAAGAGCACGCTGCTGGCTTTTGCCTGACTGTTTGTCCATGAGAATCCCCAAGTCCTCTCTGTGGCACTCAGCTACCCAAGTCTAGCCAATTAGTGTGGATTTTTTATGACTTGCAGTGCACCACAGTGACAAAATTGGGGTAGTAAATTGGTACTGACATGCTCACCTTTTGCCTACAGAAGGGAAAGAGTGCAATCAATCTATCAGTTGTCCTCATTTATTTTATTTTATTTTTTTTTGTGTGTGGTCTGTTTTTTCCCTTTTGCTTCTTTATACTTTTCACGTAAAATAGGTTTCCTGTCTGTTTTGTCTTCTGGGACTTCAGATCTGGAGTAAAGATGAAAATGTCTGCTTTTGGCTAACACTTTTCAGGTTTATCTATACAGAGAGTATATGTAATGATATGTCACCTCCTGACATGCTTGTCTGTTATCTCTTTCATTGCATATGCCAGTACCCTGCATAGGCCACTGTGAGACGCTTCAGCACAGTCCCATACACCAGCTGCCCGTGCTTATACATGGACTTCACAGACCTTACGTTCAAGGCCCAATAGAACAGCTGTGGCTTGCTCAAGATCACCAGGTCCTCAAACAAAATGTCTACCTCATAGCTACCAATCCTACCCTGTAGTATGGCAATTTTGGAATGATTAGGTTAAAGGTTAAAAAAGAGATAATGAATGAAAATTTTCAGAGCAGTGTGTGTATTTAGTATAAAAAAAATTATTTTTTGACACAGTCATGTAGCTTCTGAAAGCAGAAGTACCTGTAATGCATATTTATGCATTGATATTGTATGGTAGAAAAACTTATGGTTGAGACTATCTCTACCTGGATTGAGACACCATCAGAAGTGACCAGATATCATGAAAAAGAGTGTGCTGTATTGCTGTACTGAAACTTTCTCACCCTTCCTTTGGAAAGATGGAACACGTGGCATCTTATGTCTGCCTTTTTTTTTTTTTTTTTTTTGTCCATATTATGGTACTGTTTTGATGTGGCAGGGGATCTGTGGGATGCCCATTGTTTCATTCTTCACTGCTTTTCACATAATGCCATTTCACCTTTGGAACTAATTGAACTGAGTGAAGTGGGTACCTACCAGACTTCTGTTTTTCTTGTGCAGAAAAAATGAATTAAAACAAACGAAAAAAACAGCCGATAATTTGGAGCTGCTTTTGGAGACTGACTACTATTTTTACTATTTTTACGCAGCGCATTACTTTGAAAGGCAGCCAGTGTTGCTAGTCTTATAAAAGTAGTCTAAATGGTGTGTTGCTTAGCCTTTTTTTTTTTTCCCCCTCTAAGAGTTCATGAAAATAATACAGGTAGCTAATGCGATACTTCCTTATCTAAGTTATTGTATCAATTAATGTGCTATCATTGCAATCATGATGCACTTCAGGAGATCCAAGGAACCTGTAGTAAATTAGTGATAAATTCAGTCTCTCTGCATGCCCCAGTTGGCTTTGGCTTTTGAATCTATGATAGCTTTGTGAGTTTAGTTTGTACACTGTAGGAGTAATATATGTTGAGGCTGTGTTGTTTCTTTGCCATCCTTTAGCCTGTGAGAGTTTCCTATTTTTATCTGTAGTAGCAAGAAAGTTATACATTCATTTAATTACTTGTGGTTATTTATTGCAAGAGCTGCTGATTCGGCTAACCCTAGTTGCAAGTATATATTTGATATATTCTATCCCTATAGGTAATTAAAATAAATTTATTTTGAGAAATCTACTTTAAAGAGGTGTAGCTTTCCTCAGATATCTCTGCTTCTTATTAGACCATGACTTGATCATGAAAGAAGATCTTTTATATGTGGAAATTTGTGGAGTTTTAGTTTATCCCCTTCTATTTGTTTGGGTGTAAATAATTAGCTTCTAGAACCAGTCGTCTCACTTTTTAAATAAGTACCAGAAGATTTAAATATGCACTAGAAACCTTGTTAGTATTCTCAGTGGGTTTATTATGGGAGTCTTTTTTTCTTAACATATTGTATTTTACAACCTTGAACTTCAGTAAGAAGCCTGAAAAAAATTGCCTTTTATTTGCTACTTCTTAGAGGAATCTAAACAGAAGACTGTGTTCCAGTGTAATGAGTCTTTGGTTTTACTGAAAATATCCTTGTGCTTCATAAGTGAGTTTCTTCGCGCTGTTTTTGGTGTAAAACTTACATCTGTGCAGTGCTTACAGAAGTGAACATCTAACTTTAGTTGAGTTACTGTGTGCTGTAGGTAGGAGATTTAGTGGCATATCTTGGAGGAAGTATGTATTCCTATGGCATGTTTTGAGAATGTATGTATTCAAGATTGCATGAACTTTTCCTTAGTTATGGTGGGATCTAAATGATTAACAAGGCTTTTAAAGAAGTGTGTCTCATAAGAGCTGCATCATTTAGTCTGCAAGTTCTGTTTAAAACATTTTTTAGTGCATTAATTAAACTAAATATTTATGCAGATAATGTTTTGTTTGTTTGTTACTTTTTACACATTTCAGGTTAGTTGCTGCTGGTTAGTTATTAGTTAAATTGAGCTGTTCGTTTTTGAAATTGCTACTCTAGATCCAGAAACTGTCACTAGATAATAAATAAACCTAGTAGATCTGTCTCACTTCTTGCCCTAGCTCTCTTCTGTGCAACTGTCACATTAGGGAAATCGGCTTCCATTACAAATAGTTCTTTATTGTTATTTCTTACATGTGAATTGTGTAAAATTAAAACTGAAAAAAAAAAAAAAAATACAGTTATAAAACTGCTGGGACTGATATCTTAGAGAAAAAGGGAGATAGAGCTTTAGGAGAGTTTAGAGATATTAAGATTCTCTTGGGTCTGTATTAGTGATGAGACATCCTAGAATACCTGTACCAAGGCTTTTAGAATTGCTGTTACAGATTCCCAGCTCAGAGCAAAAGGTTTAGTTTTAGTGTGAGGGATTCTGGATGAGGTTATCTGTATACTGTAGTATCTTGTGGCAGAGCCTATCAGAGTGAATCAAAAGCATCTTGCCTTGATCAAGCATATTCCTTTAATTGTGTTAAATTTGGTAGGCTTACTGCCTAGGGCTTCATAGCCTAGCACCTTACTTTTTCAGGATCCTATATGACAGTAAAGGAATAAGGTGGTCTCAAGGAGATTTTAAAATGAATTTGCACTGGAAAACTGACTTTAGCAAAAGAGTGGAAAAATGCTTCAGAGACTGCAAACCAAGGACATTTTTTTTTTCTTGTGGATACAAAAGCAATATCAAAATGTTGAATATGACTTGTATAAAATACTGCATGTACAGTACTTTCCTAATGTCAAGCTAAAGAGTCATTTCTGAAAATGACTTGCGAATAGAAAGGATTAATGATTTAATTAATCCCAAACTCAATTCTCTTTATTTGCATAAGTGCAGTTTTCTGTCATCTTCAGGCAATTTGCAGATTTTTTTGCAGCTATAAATAGTGTTCTTGTTATTTAGCTACTTTATTAGGCCACTTTTATTCAGATTCTGTTCTGACTATCCTTTTAGGGGGCCTGTTTGTACTAAATACGCCTGCAAAATAGACTATAAATAATTTTCTTGTTATACTTGAGTGATTCTTGTAGAATTCCTATTTGCTGTAAAATATAATACGAGAGATTCTCATGGTTCAGTTCTTGCAGTGTTGGCAGCTTCAACTGCAAGATGCTGCCTGTAGTTACAGAGGTCCGTTGGTACAAATTTAATGGATAAATGTGTGTCAGAAAAGGGGTAACTGTGGCTTAATACCACCTTCGTTGTTGAAGTTCTTGACGCTGCCAAGATCTTTCTGGAGGAAGCTTTATGGACGCTTCTGTCTGTGGGCAGAGCTGCTTGCCTCTCCTGCCTTTTACTTCCTGGCCCTGTGACTTGGGATCTCCATCTTCCCTGCTGTTAGCCAGCCTGTCCTTTTTCTATGTTGTCATGTTTTGTTTTTTCCTTCAACCATTTCTTTTTTTCCCCCTGAAAGTTGTTCTGCTGATTATTTCTTCCCTCACAGTACCCAGGCAGTTGTCCCATCTGGTTTTGAATTGGGACATTTCTGTTATAATGGCAAGGGACTTGCAAAAGATAGTATTAAGAGAAAAGGAATTTTCTGTCTGTTAGTTGAGGTACTGGGGTTTGGAGCTAGACCCTGCTTCTTTGCAGTGTTGTGTATGTATCAAATTTGAGTATTTTTGTGGAGAACGGGAGGGGAAATGCAAAGTGCTGTTTTGACAATGCTATCCTAATTTGTAAGTAGGGAACACTCGAGCTGTTGTGGTTGATGCTTCTAGGCTTTTTGGTTTAATTTTTTCCCTACATTTCCATTGCTTATCAATAAATACTATTGGTGGAAGATGATCTCATTGGTCTGCTACTTTATTGAGAACTTTGTCTTTTTCTCTTTTGTTTTCTTGCAGGAGACTTAAAAATAACTCTCGGCTTCATAGCTATATATTCAAAATGCTCATTCAAAACAGTTGTTTATCTATAGTCAGCTTTTCCAAGTAGGGCTGTTTTTCTACAGTTTTTGTTTCATTTTTCTGTTCTGTTGATAATTTGAGATTTGCACCATTTTTTGCACTTCTGTTTTACTTCTGTCATGCAGTACTTTCACTTAATATGGAGTAGTTTTGTGCTTTTCTTTAATCATCCAAGTTAGGGAAATCAACACTGAGGCATTGCTTTATAGAAAGCTGGAAAGCCATTATTGTAAACTGTATGCCCTCTTTATTTAGACTGACCTAAGGTCTTTTGTTTGTTTGTTGTTCCTGGACACATCTAATACTATTTTTGATAAATTGAATATATTTTTTGCTAGTGTGCAAGATTTGTTCCGTCAGTCAATGCTAATAAGCTCTGTGCTCACAGTGGTGCCATGATGCCTTATGGCTATTCTGGTTTCTGGCTAGATCAAATTACTTTTTCCATTTGTAGACGTTCAAATCATGAAGATCTCCATCTGTGTCTTATTTCATCTCTTTCATTCCTACTAAGATGACTTGACCTAGATACAACTGTGTCAGCTTGCTTAGGAAAAAATCTGAGTTTGTGTGTGAGTATAATTTCTTTTCCATCACCTGCTGACCTTGTTATACACTGCAAACTGGGGTTAGACTTGAAGGTGTGTTGGCATACTTGCGTCCAGAACTGGTTCTACTTTGTTTTAGAGTTGCATAGTGTAGTCTGTGAACAATTTTGCCAATCATTTAGAAATGGCATGGCCTGTTTTTGTTTTCTGTTTTTTGTTTTTAAATCTTGACTAAGTGGCTACTTGTCCTTGTCTAGCTGCTGTACTCTCACTCTCTCATTCTGCTTACTGAGCAGGAGAGAAGGAGTAAGTTGGAAAAGCGTGGGGGTCAAGATAAAGACAGTGGATGGCTTGCTAATTGCCGTAATAAGCAAAAGGGACTAGTCTTGGAAAATTAATTCAATTTATTGCCAATTTATTTAGAGTTGGATGGTGAGCACTTGAAGGTGCTTAGTCATCTCTCACTGTAAAGTGCTTGCTGATGTTCAGAGGAAACCTGTTCTGTTTCTGTTTGTCTGTTAACTCTTGTTGTGACACAGGGCACCACTGAAAATAACATGGTTCTACTTTGCATCCTCCCTTCAAGTATCTAGAAGTCTCAAAAAGAACCACCCCTGAGTCTTTTCTTCTCCATGCTGACTAGTCCAAGGTCTCCCGCAGAACAGATGTCTTTCACCATCCTTTCTTACCTTTGATGGAGATGCTCTGGTACCCATGTCTGTTGTAAAGAAGAACCCAGAACAGGATTCAATACTCCAGCTCTAGCCTCACCAGCCCTGAGGAGAACGATCCCCTACTCTGATGAGCTGATGGTACACCTGCAGCCGCAGTTGGTCTTTTTTGCACATTGATGCTGTTTTCTTACCCATGTGCAGGACTTTCCTTTACTTTTAGCTGAACTTCATAATGATCCTGTTAGCCTATTTCCCCAGCCTGTTGAGGTTGCTCTGGATAGCAAAATAGCCCTCTTGAGTATGAAAATGAGCCACTCCTCCCAGTTCTGTATCATCAGCAACCTTGCTGAGGATGCCCTGCTCCATCAGCTAGATCATAAACAGAGATGCTAACCAGAACTGACCTGGTATTGACCACTGGGGTACACTGCTAGTTACTGGCCTCCAGTTAGATACTGCATCTCTAGTAAACACTCTGTGAGTCTGTCTATTCAGGTAGTTTCCAGTCTACCTCACTGTCTGCTCGTCTTGCCTATACATCAACAGCTTATCTATGACAGTTGTACTAGAGAGAGTTTCAGAAGCGTTACTGAAGCAAGGCAAAGTATGCAATATCTCTCCCCTCGTCTAGCATGCCAGTCATTTCAAGGAAGCCTGTGAAGCTGAGAAAGTATAATTTCTTCTTGGTGAATCCATGCTGACTCCTCATGATTTTTGCCCAGAAATTGTTTTCAGAATTAGCTGCCTCACCATATTCCCAGGGTTTGAAGTGGGGATGACCAGCATGTAGTTCCCTGGGTCTTTCCTCCTACTGTTTTTGAAGGTGGGGATGCTATTTGTTTTTCCTCAGTGCTTTTCCCAGTTGCATAGTGATATATACCAGCTCCTTCTGCACTCCTGCATTCCATCAGGGCTCACTGGCTTCAGTTTACTTACGCATTCCCTGACCCAGTCATCTTCTACCATCTTAATTGCTTTTGACTTTCCACACGGGTGTCCATGCCTGGAATGTATTTATGTTTAATATGACATTTCCTCATGTTTTCCTAATGCAGAAGGAGGCCACGAGTTTGGCTCAAATACAGTTTGCTTCTCTATAGGCATGAAGTATTTTATGCTGTAATTGAGTGGGTTTTATTTTGATCTTTGTGACCTCTACTTTAGCCGTATCATTCCTGCTCTGGGTTAGCATTCTTCTAGTATGTAAGAGTGGAGATGTGGTCAGCTGTCTGTCTTGGAGCACTCTCTTCTGCCTGTCAGTGTTGATTTGACAACAGAAAAGTATGCTTTTAAAGAAACGTGATATTTAGGGCAGGGCACACATCCTAGGCAGGTGGTTGGGCAGTTATTTCGAGCCCAGCAGCTCTTGTCAATTGCATTTTTTTCGTTGAAAATGGACTTAGGTCTTGCCAACCCTTCAATTTCAAACTTAAACATTGTTAATGCATGCTCAAAGAATACTTCTTGAACCCAATAAAGCAAATATTATTAGTCTGTATTTTTGTCCTTTATTTATTATAGCTTCTGGAAAAGGGAGGGTAAGAGATTTTGTAATGAAGCAAACTATTTCTCATCTTAAAACAATTCTAGCATCTTGCATATGTGAATTCTCTAAGGCCATATCACTTGCTATACATAATCTTTGCTTTTTCTTTTTCTCGCTCTTCAGATCTACTACAGATATCTCAAAGCTTAAGAATATGCAGTTCTATTTTTCCACGAATTATACTCTAAGTTGTCTCATTTTCACAAATAAGGAATAGGAAAAATTAGATTGTTTCATCTTGTCACACAGCATCAGATAGGGTTAAACCTGGGATATCCAACTTTGTGGCTATCATTTTGGCTCATTTGCAAGTCATAACTTCAGCAGTGGAGGTTGTCATACTCACAAATTTTAAAAAGTAGCTTTTTTTTTTTTGTAGTATAATGAACAGCTGTATTCATTATATGTTCGTGTATGCTACAGGTTCATAACTGTACAGTTACATAAAACACAAAGTTGTTACACTGCATCGAGGGCAGGGAGAATATGATTTACCTGGTAGGTGCATTCTGATCTTTGACACATTTCTTTCATTGGTATCAAATTCTAAGTCAGTTTGTATTCAGTGCGTCCTTATGAGCTATGTCAAATTTTGCTTTCTGTAGCGCCTTTGTTGCTGAAATCTTAATGCATATCTGTGTGATATTTCCTGGGATTCATTTTGCAAACTAAGAGTAGCATCGGAAGCGTACCTTTATGTTTTTGGGCCTGCCTTAAGGAGGTATGTGTTGTCATAGCAGCATTAGCTCCGGAAAATAAACACTGAAACTTGGGTGTTGGTGTTCTTCTCGTTGTTCGGAGATAACAGCTGAAATGAGAGTGTTCAGCAGTGTCACTACACGGTGCTGCCTGAGACAGCAGTACTCTTCCCTGAAACCAAACCAAAATATGATTTACTAGAATAGATACTCTGGCTGATGTTTTGTGTTTAGTTAGCTACTATAGTAGCTGATTGTTTTATGTTCTAAGCAGTCTGATTTGCAACAATTAAAGAGCAGTGGCATCATCCATATTGTTTATAGTTTTGTTAGAACCATTTACTATTTTTTGGTGAAATTCAACTACAAAATACCCTTCTGTAACAATCAGTTTATTTAAATTGGTATTAAGGACAAGAATTGCATGCATGACTAGCAGAGATAGATTTAGATTCATAGCTAAGTGGGTGTTGTTTACCTTCAAAGGAGAGCTAAGAAATCAGAGGGATCTTGCAGTATCTACGTGTAGGTAGTGAGTAAAAAGGGGCTTTGCCTAAAGGTCTGTTAACGTACTTTTCTTAGCATGCTATGTCTTTCCAGTTTAAGAAAATATTTATCCTAGTGCTGTTTATATTTTCTGTATGCTGCCAAACAACAAAGTTCGACTTAAATTACTAATCCTCATCAGAAGCAATTTTTCTTTTTTTTAAATATTTTCACAGATGGAATTCTAAATTTGCATTGCGTATGCCTACGTAGGTATAGTATGTGTGGGGCAACTAAACAAATCAACAGTAACACATAATCTGTTTCCTTATATCAATGTTTTTCTTGTTAATGTGTGAACCCTTCTTGGGGAGGATGTTAGAGCTGTGTATACTGTTCTTGTGACAGTTTTGCATGGATTGCTGTAATTTAGTGCTTTTATTTTGCTATTCATGGTACAAATTTTAAATTGACTAGTTCAAGTTTGTCTGTCGTCTTGTGATAATGTTGACTATTTCAAGTCATCTGTAAGGGAAAATAAACCTTTCAACATAATCTTTGTTTGCTCACCTGCAGGGCCTATGTGGAAAAACAAATGACAGTGTAAGGTGATGATTTCACTGTCAAGTTTCCACTGAGCTAATTTAGGGAGTGCCACCTTGCTTGCCAAATGTTCCATAAGGCATTCTCTTGTCCTCAGTAAATATTAATGTTTCCTTGATCAAGACTTACCTTTTATATTTCTGTCTGAAAGTTGGACAGCAGCAAGTGGGCATCACAGGTGCTGTGCACTCCTACTGTACTGTACTGAGATTTACAAGCTCCAAAGTACTGTGACACAGTAAATCACTTTAACATGGAAGCAAAAGAATTCTAATCAACTGAGCTTGTCTCTTTCCAAGACTTTTCTTGGTTACAGGAAAATAATTGCAATTACAATTTTAAGTTTTCTTGTGCTTTCCTTTGAGCTGGGATTTGCTTATCTGGAAAACTTAACCCACTTAGTTCAGAACAACGTCTCATATTTGTCCAGCAGTCGTAGTGTTTGAGGCTGGGAATATCCATGGCAAAAAAGTAAATCTTGTGTTATAAACAGGTCATACCCTTACCCAATTTTCTGTAATAAAAGTTGGAGGCATCTTAAAAATGCAGTGAAAAAGGCAGGATCATCCTTGTAGAGAAAAAGTTCTCATTGAAGAAAACAAAGTATGCACAAAGCATGAGACCTTTATGAGATTTAGAAATGACATAAACCTATTATGTCTCTTGAAGCAGAAGTGTTAAAATTTTGTGGACAATGGTGGAGTGGATTAAGGAATAGATATTTGGTTCTTTCTAGTATGTAGCTGGCTTTCAGTGTGCTTTAATCAGCTCTCACGTTAGCAAAGCAGTGAAGAAATGGCATTTAGTGGCAGAAGGATAACCTTATTTTAGGGATAAGCAGGAATATTTTTTGCTATGTGTGGATGAAAAGCTTTGCTGTCATTCCCATAGGCAGGACTGCAGAAGCTATCTTATAATTAAATGTGCACACATGACACAAAGGGAGTGGAAGGAGGTTAATGTGCCTTTCTTTTTCTATATCTGTGAGGAGCAGTTGGACAGAGCAACACCAGGGTATTCTTAAATGATGGAAAATTGTGATTTGTTTTGAAATTCTTGTTTGAAATGCAGAAATCTAAGAGGAACAGTGGAACTAGTGATGGTAAGTGCCTCATTATTCACTCTTGAGACGTAGTGAATTGCTCCATGCTTAGAAATAAAAGTAGATACTAGTGTGTGTTGATGTTGTCACATCTGATGCATTTCTTCAAAGGGAAGTTTTGTTTTGTGCAGGAATACTGCTTGTATGTTTCGAAGATCAATGTTTACAAGTATTAATTGGGTGTGGGTATTATAGTACAGTGTTTAGATTTAAATGTTAATCTTCACAGGTAAGCTTGAGCTATAGGAAAGATCTACTGAGCATAAGATCTACTGAGCATATTTCTTACTACAGTTTTTCAAATATAGGTATATCCATACAAGTGTCTGGGTGCGTGCTGTTTGTAAGTAGGTTGCACCATAACTATTTTAGAAATGCATAGTCCCATCTCTTGCTGGTTTTTCACTTTTTTAGCTAATCCCTGGCTTTTACCTAAAGCAAACTTGCCCAGGCGGGAGGCAAGGCACTCTGTTCAGAACCCTAATTAAGTTGTTCACAGATGGAGAATAATAAAACGCGCTTCAGGTGCTTTGAGAACAGTTTTGCTTCCTTTTTTCCTCTCTCTTCCTTTTTTTTTTTTTTTTGCTTTTTTTTTTTGTTTGTTTGTTTTTTTCTCCATGGCATACTGTGAGTCTGGCTCTTATTTTTGAGTATTGTCTACCTGGTAGTGGCTGCCTTGAAGAGATGAGCAGTGGTGGTGAAGGTCATTCCAGAAGCTGTGGTTGGTCCTTTCTCCCACCATTGCAATATCAGCAAAAGATGTGTGTTGTGGAGAGATGTTGGTTGCGTGGAGGAGAATAAAACAACATCCAGATGTCCTCTGCGAAGAGAAAACTGTAACAACATTCTGATACTAATCTGCTTCTGTGGAAGCCTTCTAGGACTATCCAGTCCCTAGCAGGGACCCCTGGTAAGTGGGACTGGGGACAAATAAGAACCAGATTTGCACAGGTTTCATAACAGAGCCAGATGAAGTATTTGAAACGTTTTGATTGGCTTGAGGTGGCTGCATGTGTTAGTTACCTGTGTAGGCTCCATGATGTTGCCAGGTTCAGGAGTCCATTCAATAGAGTAAGGAGCTCCTGCTTGAAATTTCTTACCTCCCTTTTACTGCTAGTGTTGGTATTGATAAGAATTGTTGTTAATCACTGTAGAAGAGTAGAGAAACTCCTCAGCTGAAGGCACGTGTGTATACATATGAAGTAAGCATAGTAATCTCCTAACTCAAAATGTTTTCTAATTCAAATTTTCTATGCGTAATCTTTTGTTTCATCATACTAACAGTATTTTTTCATGTGTTACAAACTTATCATTTCCTCTTTTGATATATAGTCTTTTGATACTTTCAGCCACATTCACACTGTTGCCAAGCGTTGATGTAGTAAATATTCAGCGCCTTATAGTCTGGTGCTGCAAAAAGCTTGTCCTGTACCCAGCTGTTCAGCAGTTACTGAATTAAATGGCTTATGCACAACGTTCATGGATGTATATAACCAATGCTGAAAATGTTTTGGATCATCTTGTATGCATGTGCTGGATCTCTTTCACAGAAAAAGGGGGTTGAAAGAAAGGATGGTGAAAAAGATGGACATAAAGAGCTTGGAAGGCCTTTTAAAAAGAACAGAACTTAAGAATATGGTGTCGTGATTGCTAAAGAATGCAAGCTAATCTGTTTTTTTTTTTTCCTACTCTTTCTATTGCTGTTGAAATTAGATTTTGGATGATTATGGAGCATTACAAGCTTAAGAATATGAAGAAATGATTGCATGAATCTGCGAAAATGAAATTAAGATTGCTATTGTATACAGCGACCTTAATTTTCCAATAGTTGACTTTTTAATCTAAAGAAGGAATTTGTGTGCTGTTCTCTCGTTGTAATTTGCAATCTCATTCTGGCATATGCCAGTGCCCTAACCTTGTGCCTGTCTATTCATAGCTGAAAGTACCTTGATTGCTTATTCTTTTTCTTCTTGGAACTCACACTTAGTTAGCTTAAATCAAACTCTAAGAAGTATGCAAAATGATCTGTTGAAATTTTGTCTTCTTATTTTTGTTTCCTTTTTTTCTTTTTTCCCCCTTTCTTGTTGTCGCTTGTACTTTCGCCTAGATTAGTAGGGATTTTGTGGAGACTTTAGAACATCGTGTAGACAAACCTTCATGGCTGACAGTATCAAGCTCCTAAACCAACTTAGACTACTTTCCAAGGAATCGTAAAGTCATGGAGTATCCTGAGCTGTAAAGGACCCACAAGTATCACCAAGTCCAACCCTGGCTTCACACAGGACCACCGAAAATCCAAACCCTTTGTCTGAGAGCAGTGTCCAAACACTCCCTGAACTCCAGCAGCCCGTTCCATGCCCACCGCCCTCTGGTGCAGACCCTTTCCCTGACCCCCAGCTGCCCCTCCCTGGCACAGCTCCGTGCCCTTCCCTCAGGCCCTGTTGCTGTCACGGAGAGAGATAACTGAGAGAAGACTTCTGTAATGGGTTTTGTAAATAAATATAAAATGTTCCTTTTCTCCAAAGAACCATCTGTCTATTCTTATTTTGTTTATAAATCAATGAAGTGAATTAGCTTGAGAACCTGAGGAAAGAGGTTTTAGAATTTGCCCAGCAAAATACATCCATGGGAGATATAAACTGAAGAAACAAAGACAGTGCCTTTTTTAATAAATCAAGACATGCAGGTGATGGTTTTATTGGAATTATTTACTTTTACGTCCTCTGGGGGTATGGGTTTCATTTGTTAGTCATTGCAGATGCTGTTCTTCCTCTTCTCAAAACTGAAAGAAGTCTGTGGTAAAAGTGTTGTAGATGAATGTTGCTTTAAAGCCTGTGTGTCACTTGGCAGTTGAAGATTATGGAGGTTTTCATTTTCATCCTTCGTAACTACATTTTCAACTTTGCTATCAAGGGATTAATGTTTCTATTGCTGTTCAGTTGCTGTGGCCCTTTTGGCATTTGGGTGCACTGACAAGCACTAAGTAACTTGTTACGTCTGTCTCTGAAGGGGCAGAAAGAGGCTTTGTGGGTTTCTGCTTCTGTTTTGAGCTGCTGTTTGTTTCTGCATCTGCTCATCTGCTAAGATGATTGCTGTTCATGTCCTCTGGGGTCCTAATTCCATCCCAGCAGGGAATTAGAAATAACTGGTTGTGGCTCTCTTCATCGTTGCAGCTAGAGTGAATTTACTTGAGAAATGTATGTAGAACTTTGTGATAATTCTCCAACTCTTTTTTATTTCTCAGTAAGTTAACTGACGATACGAAGTTGGGAGGATTGGCTGACACATCTGAAGGCTGCCATTCAGTGAGACCTGGACAGACTGGAGAGCTTGGCAGTAAGAAACCAGATGAGGTTTAACAAAAGCAAGGGTAGAGACGTGCACCTAGGAAGGAATAATTGCATGCACCAGTACAGGTTGGGGGATGACCTGCTGGAGAGGAACTCTGCAGAGAGGGACCTGGGTGTCCTGGTGGATGACAGGTTGGCCATGAGCCAGCAGTGTGCCCTTGTGGCCAAAAAGGCCAATGGCATTCTGGGGTGCATTAAAAAGAGTACGGTCAGCAGGTCGAGGGAGGTGATCCTCCCCCTCTACTCTGCCCTGGTAAGGCCTCATCTGGAGTACTGGGGAGCCCAGAACTGGACACAGTACAAAAAAGACAGGGATCTCTTGGGAAGAGTCCAGTGGAGGGCCATGAAGATGGTGAAGGGCCTGGAGCATCTCCCCTATGAAGAAAGGCTAAGTGAACTGGGTCTGTTTAGCCTTGAGAAAAGAAGACAGTGAGAGGGGACCTGATCCAGGTCTATAAATATCTAAGGTGTGAGGGGCAAAGTGGCGAGGCCAGACTCTTTTAAGCAGTGTGTTGAGACAGGACAAGGGGAAAGGGACAGAAACTGGAGCATAGGAAGTTCCGCACGAATGTGCGCAAGAACTTCTTTACGGTGAGGGTGACGGAGCACTGGAACAGGCTGCCCAGGGGGGTTGTGGAGTCTCCTTCTCTGGAGATATTCAAGACCCGCCTGGGCGCCTACCTGCGCGACCTGCTGTAGGGAACCTGCTTTGGGAGTGGGGTTGATCTCTGGAGGTCCTTTCTAACCCCTACGATTCTGTGATTCTATTCTATACATTTTCTTTCTACCTGATGTGTGCATAGCATTTCATGCATAAAGCAACAGGGACTGTGATGGAGAGCAGTATATTTCTTCGTACCTTAGTTCAGTAGTTTAAAAACCAGGCATGCATGCAGAAAGCTTGCTATGGCAAGTAGGCTGTGTATTGTAAGCAGTCTCTGCGTTGTGTTTGAAAAAAGGACACCACTTAAACCAAACAAACAAGAACAAAAAAATGCCATGCAGAATGACAGCTAACTCTTTAAATTTTTGGAATATAAGGGCTAGAATTCTTAATCTACCACATCATTAGAGTTTTCAGCCTTCCTGTGGAAAGTGATGCTTCCTCTCAAGGGCTTGATTAATGTTAGAATTGAAACTGTGACGTACATTAAACAACAGCAGCTCTTCTTGACATCTCAAATCAGGGAGATTCCTAACCGATAAAGTATGTCTATGATCTCTGCATATTGGTGCAAAGCTGACAGCAGCCTCTTGAATAGGAGGCAATTCTGATTTCTGTAAAAAGAAGTAAAATTTCTGCATGGGCAGACTGCAATCTGGCAGAACCCTGCACATTTTAACCAGCACCTTGTACTCAATACTGGATAATAATGGTATTTGTTGGTGCCAGATTGCCAGCCATACGGTTCAGTGTGGTATGCTGTCTTGTCTTCCCAGGTATAGAGTATAAACCAGCCATCTCAGCTGTGGTATTAAAGAACTTGTGTAATGAGTCATCCTATGAACTCTAGGCTTTAGATTAAAAAAAAAAAAAAAAGCTACTGAAAGTGCAGTAGCATTACTGTTGCAGAATTTAATTTATGCATTTATACATTGGGAATTACCCTTTTTCAATATCTAATGCTTGTGGGAAAGGGGAGGTGAGGACTAGGTTGAAACAGAAGCTATTTAAGGTTTCTCAATTGTAGCATTTTTAACGAAAAAAATGAAATGAATTTTAAGAGTCTAACTCGCTGTTTTGAGCAATAGACAAAAATGACAGATTCTGTCTTTTCTGGGTAACTACCATATTCAGTTTAAAATTCTTAATTGATTGTAGTGCTCAAGGAGAAAATTACCCTGGGAGATGACTAGGACTGAGAAGCTGAGTTTGTATGGAAATAAAAACTGGAGAGTCCTCATGGATCTGTAATTTGTCTGTGTCTAACAAAGCCTGATTCTACAGTAGTACTATGATAGTTAAGTCAAATGCACAAACTGTGATTAATTCACACCACCCCACCCCCCCTTGCCAACCTGCCACTGTTCCCCATGCCCTTAAGAAACAAAAACCAAAACAAACTAGTTGGAATTAAAACCTAAAACCAACATGAGTGGGAGGAGTTCTCCCCCATCTAAGGGTTGCATTTTGGCTTTATATAATTCTGATCAGGTTGTTATTCATGTAGTTACTGTTTAGTTTCTAAAATTGGAATAAACCCCAGCTGAGCTATTTGCATGCAAAATGAAGAGGAAGTACTGCAGTTTTCTTGAAAGTTTAACCAAAACTTCATGCTCAGCTCTCTCTTGGCTATATTATCTCACAGCTGCTAATATTTGCATGAGCTTTTTCCTTCGTAAGTGATGCACTGACATAGCCACTGAAATTGAGAGACACTAAGATGAACATGTGACAGCCTTAAAATTTTAGAGCATGTCAGTTTGTATTGTACCTGAGCCTCAGTATTAGGATTCTGGGTTTTGTTCTGATCGATCTGTCGACCCTCAGTTAGAGAAGGGCATCTGATACTCAAAGCTGTGCCATTACTTTGTGAAACAAACATCTCAATACAATGATATCAACGTGTGCAAACAGAGAAAACAAAATACAAATGCTTATAAAATTGCTACCTGACAGTATTATTTCTTGACCTGTGACTTCTGGCTGAGCTTGCAGATGTCAGAAAATGTCAGTAATGGATTCAGGCTGTGACACTTGTCACTTAAAAAGTCACATCACAATTAATAGATTCAGGATTCACTGAGCTTTTTCCTACACAGTGTCACACTCGTTGCATCTGTGACAGCCTTCATTTCCTACTTAGCAAATCGAAGCCTGGTAGCAAGAGCCTCAGGAAGTTGTTAAAGCAATTAAAGGCTTCTCTCTCACAGTACATTGCATGGTTACCATAGTATCCTCTGCCTCCAAGTCTTTACTGATGATGTCAGTATGCATACAGGGGCTATTCAGAGCATCTACATGAAGATGATTCAGCCTTTGCTAAAGATCGTAAGCGTCCCTCCATATGTTCTATTGTCTAGTATCGTTTTAGAAATTCATGAGGGTGGAAGGTAAGTGGCTTTTTCTTCATATTATTTTTTTATATCCTTACACTGTAAGGCATTGCTTTTTTTTGTCCTCTGTTGCATAGTCCACAAAATACAGTGTGTGTTTCATTTGAACTAATTGCATAGGCAATGTAAATTAAACTTGGCAAAGTCCAGGTAATCTTCATCAATAAGAAAAAATGCAAACTAAAAAATATTTAATGAAAAACTGATTTACTGAGTAATTACAGTGCTTTTTGGTGTTGTATTTTTTGTTTTTTTAATAAACTGAAATTCCTTGAGCCCTTATTTTTAATGATCAGAATAGAACACAAAATATGTAATGGTAGCATCATCGAAGAGAAACAAGTTCAAGCTTTTAATAGGAAAAAGAAAACAACAGTAAAAAAGGGGGAGGGTGGAGAGAAGGAAAAAGGGGAAGAATAGGGCCACGTGAATAAAGGGATAATTACATGGGGTAAGTGTGGTTAAACATAGCCTGCATGCAGTTCTGCTTATGTAGAATGTTTTGAGTTCTTACTGAAACATACAGTCATCCTTCAGCGAAGCAGAGGTTCTGGCTTTTATCCTGAATAGTGGAAGAACGTAGTGAAACATTGGAAAAAACTGATGTTGAAAGACTGAGAGGTCTCTTGAACATTTTGGCCTTGCAAGCTAAGTTTGTTACTAAGCCCGCCATGAAAAGGCATTAACTGTTTGGTTTCAGTTTTATTTATTTTTCCTTCCCCCACTCAACTTTATATGACCATGATTATGCTTGACTATTATCAGTATTTAATGTTTTTCTTAAAAAAAAAAAAAAAAAACAAAAAAAAAAACACAAAACCAAATCCAGACAAACAAACAAAAATCACCAAAACCACCACCACCTAAAGCAAAACACACACTAAAAAACGAAATAGCAGCACCAAAACCAGAAAACAACCCTGCAGGAGCTAAGCGGTAGAATTATAACAAACATTCCTTGTATTGTTTTGCTTTTTTTCAATGCCTTAACTTCATCTTGGTTTTATAGTCTCAATTTCTCTACATAAAAAATTCTGTGGGGTTTTACTTCTGAAAGAAAATTTGTTTAATATTTACAATTAAAATAATTCTAGTACTGGGAGAGAGTCAGGGATAAGCTATTGGTGCAAAAGAAAACAAATTTGTAAAAAGTTGTTTTGGTGTAGCAGCAAAATGTACATTAATGCAGATTAAAACAGTGGATTTCGTACAAGCCACTAGTTTACTCTTTTTCTCTTATCTTGACAGTTTGCAAATATTTTTTTCTTTCGCTTACATGTTTTATTTTGTGGGCTCTGACCACAGTGTCTGTTGCTTTGATTAGATAGTGAATTGTCTGGGAATGGCATCCTGTAGGGATATTTCTTAAGTGAAGTACTTGGTATACTGTGCCTATTAAATAAGGCACTTAGGCAGTCTAATGCTATGTCCAAAATTGGGTCTGGAAGCACTATTAATCATGGTAGGCGAGATACATTAGAAGAGTTAGACTGTCTGGTGACAATCATGTTTTATTCTTGGATTATTTTTTTTTTCCTCAGTCCAAGTAGCAGAAGGATTTTTTCCTTTCTAATGCAAAAATATTTATGCTGTTTTTCCTCTACTACTGCGTCATTACTGGATATTAATATAAAGAGAAATGCTTTACTTTTCACATTTGAATATTAAGTTTGCATTGATTTCAGCACATGACAGAACACCTAAATTCATTAAATAATGTATATTTTGCCTTAATCTGGAAGGTTAGAAAATGATTGGGAATGGAATATTGAACTGTTAACTGTATTTAACTATTACAGTTATTTTGAAGTTGCTTTGCGACTTTCTGGAAAAATCCATAGCTTTAATAGATGGTTAAATGTAAAAAGATTTACGTATTTAGGCACATTAAAATCCACTCATAATTTTCCCTGCTGAAAGTGACGGAAAAGGAACTGATGATGAGGTTTTTGTAGTTGTTTATTTTCCAATTGAATTCCATTTGAGCAGTTCCATATTATAGAAATACGGAAACATATTTAAAGTTGCATATATTTGCTGTCTCATGCAGCTTCTCATGAAGTTAAGGTTAGTGGGCAGTTTTGATGTAAACAAGAAAATGATTGGGAATATAAAAAAGCCATTGGGAATGCTATTTTTCAGACAGAAACTGTTTAGAAGACATGAAGATTTCAATCAGTGGTGGAATAAAAGCCTATCTGAGCATATGAGCGCACTAGACTGCGTGTACATTGTTTTGTATTTATAAATTATTTTCATTAAACAGCTTTCAATGTATTTTTAGACCTTTTCTTCAGTAGGTCTAAGTGAATCTATGCATAAGTAGGTAACCTGCAAATTAGGTTATCATGTATTTTAAAGAACAAACCAAATACTTTAAAAAATATATATATTGTAAACAGTCACACTACAAAATTTAACATAAATCTTTTGTAATTGCTGATTTACCTTAAAAAATGATGATACTGATTTCATCACGGAATGTGTAACCTGCATAGCTTTCTTGAGTAAGCACTTCAAATCTGAGAAAAGAAATAAAAACAAGTTTATTTACAAACATAAATACTTTATGCAAGTTGAGTTACATTCTAACATGCAGTACTTGCTGCGTTGAAGTGTAGAAGGAACTTCCTTCAGCTGCAGTTGTGGTTGAAAGTAGAAATAAATGTGGAGAATTGTTAAAATGAGAATATCTTTCTAAGATCATGCCAGTGAGTTCTAAATTGAGTTTATAATTTTATTTAACCTAGATATTAATAATTACTCTTGTGGTATATTTAACCTCTTGAATGAAATTATTAGTTTCAAGGATGACTTTCTGTAGTATGGACTAGCAATAGTTGATGTAACCATTTTTATAATCTTTAGCACTGTTTCTTGTTCCAGAAGATGTCGTTTGTATTAATTACCTTTTTTGTCATTGTATTTTCTCTTCAACACGTGCATTTGTTTTTAACTACAGTCCCAATTAAAAACAAAATGCTTTTAAAGGTGTCTTAAAGGAATTAAAATAGCAGTTAGCTATTGATTGTTGCATTTTGGATTTGCTTTTAGTCTGCTTTAATTGTTACTACCTTCTGGATGCAAACAGTGTTACATGATTGTCACTGAAATGAGGCAGTTTAAGAAAAATAAAAATTCCAGGGCAAAGTTTAGAGAAAAGAATGAATTTCTCTGCCCACTGTAAATTATTTACTGTTGCTTTTGAGGAACTGTTGTAAGAAATCATTTTCTTTGGCACATTAGATGCAACTGTCCCAAATGTAATGCAAGGGAAATGTCATTCTCCAATGCACAGTTGTTTCTCCATTGTCTATTTCTGTCTCAGGGTGTAAACAGTAGTTTAGGGCTAGGGGCTTCTTTTTTCCTTGCTTTGTGCCTTCACTTCTTCTTTCCTTTTCTTTCCTACCAGAGCTCTGGGCTTCATGTATGCATTTCACTGGCAAATAATTCTTAATCAAAACAAGACTTCTTTGTTCTTCCACTGTAATCCTGTTAGGTCATTCACAGGGGTTCATGTTTGAGTGGACTCTGATTGTATTGTGAAATTACTCGGGATCCTCTTTTAGAGTGGCATCATTAATCATTGGCTTGTTTTCTCCCTTCTGAGTAGAAAATAAACAAGATGAAGTTGTGGCTAGGGGAAAGGATATATACTTTAAAAAAAAAAAAAAAAGAAAAAGAAAGAAGCATAGCAACAACTTTGCTCAGCTCTTAAAGCCATGTAATTATGAATTCTGTTGTAGGTAAGAAGGTAGAAGTCAGATGAGTGTACATACAGAGCATAGCACCTGAGCATTGACCTGTTGTGTGAAACTGTTGTGGTGGAGCTTTGCGGCTTTTGAAATCTTTGTGTTCAAGGCCATTGTTGAGTTGAAGAGCCTTTAGCTGGTAGATGTGGTCATAGTTAATTGATTTAATTGGTTTGAGAAGAAAGTTTTTGAATGTTTTACATAAAACTTAAGGGAGTTACTGTTCAGATGAAAGAGAAAATTTTTGACCTTGTTTGAACAAAAGAATTTATTTTAAGATTTGGCAGTAAGAATGTATTGTTTTTAAATGATGCAAAAAAAAAAAAAAAAAACCTTTCAGGCAAGGGCAGTGTAGAAGACTGCTGCAGCAGCATTAACTTCAGTGTAAATCTTGTCTGCTTGACAAAAGTCCATTAGGGTTATATGATAAAGCTAGTCTGCAGAGCAGTGAAGGAGCAGAGAGGCAATGGCAGGAGCGACCCAAGCAGCAGCTAACCCTGGCTGTGCCCAGCCCACTGCAAGAGCCATCAGATGCCAGTCTCCAAAATGCCAGATGAGCGCAAGGGCAGGAGAAGGTGGCAGGATCACCCTGTAGCGAGGGCTGGGAAGATGGACGTGCCTAGTCTGTGGCCCCTCCTAAGGCTGTCAACTTAGTGCCCAGCTGTGAAAGCCAGTGGGCTAAGTCAGTGCCTTCCGGAATGCAGGGAGACTGCCAGGGAGTATACTCCCTACCAGGGAGGATGCCATGGAAGTGCATTTTGTGGTTGTGTGAGACTGCTTATGAGATTAGTAGGGGCAGAGTCAGAGGTGTGAAATGGTGTGGAATGAGGTGGTCTAAGGTAAGTGGGGAAAAAATTGAAAGACTGTGGGTTAAAAGGACTGTGTGTAGCTGGCAGGCAAGTCTGTACCCTGATAGGGTACTCCCTGTGTGTTTTACTCTGCCGTCTTCTCGTCTTCTCACCTTCCCTTCCAGCCTATACCTGGTGAGGTCACTGATCTGCGTGCACAGGCCCAGGGCTGTGCTGCCCCAGGGCCTGACCAGGGTGCCTGTGACGGGCCAGACCACAGCAGGTGGATTCAAGTGCTGAAGACATAGAGTTTTCAATAAGTTTTCCTTAATTTTGTCTTCAAAGAATGCAACATCTGCCTTTTTTTTTCCCACAGAAATTAATCATAATGAAGGAAACACTAGTCTTTGAGAATCGATCTGTGATATTTCCTCAACTGCCTTCTGTCTTGTAAGACCTTATTTGCACATGTATGTGTGGAACATGGAGACGAAAGATTTGCAGCTTGCATATTGACAAAAATGAGACAAATTACGTCCTGTTCTGGCTAAGTCCTGTTTGCTGGCAGGGTGTGTGTAGTCTTATCAAATTTCTTAGAGATAAATGCATGTGACTTAAGAAGATTGGACCCTGCAGTCAGGAAGACTACAAAAGTAGAAAAATCCATATGCAACTCTTGCATGTCTTTGGTATTATTCCAGAAGTCTCCGTGAGAACTTTTCTACTGTGTTCCTGAGGTGTGGTATTTTCCCTCCATAACCCTGTGAAAATGAGGAATGACCTGTGTGATTTTCTTAACTTCATATTTTAAATTCCTTTCTTTTGCCTGAAACTGTGTATGCATTAATGTCTTCATGTGTATAACAAAATGATGATAAAAGAAGTGGAATTGATAGTTTGAACTTCTTTGAAATGGATTCCAAAAGTTTGGGGGGTTTTATGCATGCTTCTAGTAGATACTGACTGATAACCTGTTTTCATTCCAATGGTGTATTTATCTCCAAAATTGCATACTCATGTTCTGAAACTGTACCTTTTGGTGTAGGGATTGTTATATACTCTAAATATGATTACTTTGCAGTGGTGTAATTAAGGTGATCATTCTTTGAAATATAAAGATGAATATAAAACAAATGGAATAGTACACTGAGAAAACTGTTGTAGTGTTCTGTAGAGCTTGCAGCATCATGTTTTCTATCTCCGCTGTTGTAACTGCAGCACCTAGTTTTGGAGAACTTCTTTGAAAAGTGAAAGAATCATTTGACACTGTTTAGCCTGTTCTACATGAGGGGGAACTAGGAGTTCAGTGTTCCTTGTAGGGTTTCATTTTGGATGCCCATGAGATTTGATTATGTTATGATTTACAAGCCTTCTCCTCTTTGCTTCCCAAGTTGCTTTATTGATTGTTTTGTGATCTGCATGGGAGTTGGTGATGAAGCCACGCAATTATTTTGCTTTTTTGCTCTCAGTCCTTTGGTTATTACCTCAGAACATAAGTAGTGCTGTACTTCTAACAGAAACATTAATTTATCATTCAGTTAGGTACCTCTGCTTCTGTAGTAGCATCATGTATTACCTCAAAGAGGTTGAAGGTGAGCTTTATGTTCTTTTTTTCAAAAATCACTGCTATTTTTTTTTCAATGCATTAAAATTTATATCAGAGAAAAGGGATTTCCATTGGGGGTGCTGTAAGCACCATGCTTGCAAATAAATTATATTCACTTTATTGAGAGCTGCATAGTTTAAACTGAGAATGAGTTTGATACGCGTTTCTCAGAATGCAAATCTGTAAGTGATTTACAATGGGAAAGAGTGGGAATCAGAAGAGTATGTAATTCCAAAAGTAAGCCAAACCTCCTAGATTTCTGTAGAAATGAAGCAGTGGTATACCTCTGCAAGATACCAGTGTCTCTCTTCTTTAATTATTGAGCAAGTACAGTAGTTAGTTTATCAGTCTGCTGTATCTTTTTACATTGCAGTATGTAGGGAGTCTTTTACTGTATGTCTTTATGGACACCTGAAAGAAGCTTGAGTGCAGTGTTGAAAGTGAAGTCAATCATTCTCTTTAAATGCTTCAGCTACACAGAAATAATGCTGTAAGGCTAGCGTAGGAGAGCAATCAGATTTCTATTATTATCATCACTGAACTACTTCCAGTTACTTTTATTTTGGTTACTTTTTTAATGAAAAATTGAACATAACTTGAAGGATTTGGAGGCTTTCTAAAGAGGATTCTAGTTTGTTCTGCAGTGCTGGACAGAATAAATTTTCCATAGGGAAGTGACACATGATTTTGGAGGGCAGGAAAGGAAATGCCACCTTAATCAGAAAAGTTGTGTAGACCTTCAGTATGGTGTGGTGACTCAGTGTTTAAATAGAGGTTTGATACTAACAGAAGGAATGCAATACAGAGTTTCCTTGAGGTTTCCCTAGAGTATCCTAACCTAGTTCTTGTGAAGCACTCAGTTTAGTGGTAAGCCATTCCTCACTTTGCTGCCTGGGGGCAGGTGTCTGCTATACCTTTCCTGAGAACAGTGGTGACAAAGTGACTCTTGAGTGCTAGGTCTCCCCTGACTGGCAGCTTGCTGCTTTGGTCCTAATGGACATGAGGGTGATTTAAAGCACAACCAAGGCAGGGCTTTTCACAAAGTTGAAATTATTAAGTAATCCTGTAAAATGAATAAATCATGAGTTCAGTTAGGTAGGGAAATATGTCAATACAGATTTTCAAAACTGCTAATAATATTTTTCTTCTTTTTATTTGGCTACCATCTTAAGTGGCTCACCAAGGAGGGAGAGGGCTGGTTCGGATCCTTCTTCAGAGAATATCATCTACCATTCTCAAACCATTGTTTTAAGAATAGCAGGAGGGAGTCCGAATTGACTATGCATGCCCTTGATTCTAAAACAAGGCACGTGGTCAAATGGTAGACACAAACCCATGATTACTGGAAATCTCAGGGAGAGAATGTCTGGTTTCACATATGATTATGTCAAAAGAAAAACATGTATCCTGGGATGTGAGAGGTGTAAGGCACTTGTGTTGGAAAAAGGAATTAAACCTGCTTCTCTCCTCCTGAGGAGGCAACCATAAGCAATTCTGTACCTTTACTGGGGAAAGTCTCAAGTTTGATATGATGCAGAACTTATTTATTTCATCAGTTTAAAAAAACTGAAATTTTGATACCATTCCTCGTTGTGAGACCTAAAGAGCTTCCATGAGTCTATACTCTTTCAAGGTATTAAGAGCACAATGCACTTTTTATTTTACTTGTTAGTTATGGTAGACCAACAGTAATAGGAGTTAGCAAATAAAAATCATGAATGATAAATATTGAATTTGTTCTTCTGTAATTAAAGTGTGATAATGTAATAGGAAAATACATGCCTGTCTTTATTAGCTCTAATGTAAGCTTTTAGAAGTGTCCAGTCTAATTACGGCGTATTCTAGCTCTGTTGAGTTTTATTGAAGACATTGTGACTTTACAAGAATCAGTTATGATGATGGGTTGTGAGTGGCAGTTTAGTACATGTGGAATTGATTTTAGTTCTTGGCTTAGTCCCAGGATGTCTTGCAGGGGACTTCTGCTTCAGTTTCCACTCTGTGTAGTGAATTAGCTACTTCTTAATGTCACAGAAGCACTAGTAATAGAATTTGGTAATGCTTGCAAATTAGTCTCTTTAGGTAGAACTACAGCTGCTGAGATACCCAAGTATATAGAAGGTACAGAAGTACCCACTATTGTTATTGCATATGCTTCATATCCTTCATCACTGTTACTTAGGAATGATTTTGTAACTCACGAGTGTACACCTTTTCCTTAGCTTTATTCACTATTTCAGAGCTCTGCAATGTCTGTGCTTTACATTTCAAGTATGATTTAATATTTTTCTTCATGTTAGGATGATTATTGCTCTTTGTGTTAGAGGTAGGTTATGTCTTTTATGTGTTTTTTTTGTCATGTCTGTGTGACATAAGACTATGAAATGTAACTTAAAACCTTGATGTGGATTTTAGAGAACACTTCAAAAATGAAACGGATGATAAATGTAGGGTTATTGTTTCCTAAACATGATTTGCGGTACTTTTGTGCAAAATACAAGTCTGAAACCTGATTTTGTATTTTGATGAGTTTAAGTGTTTTTAACATATGCTTTATTATTGTTTTGGGTTTTTTTGTTTGTTTGTTTGTTTTTTCCAGGAAGCTGTGAAGTTTTGTTCATATTTCAGTATTTTAGACTTACTCTCTGGTAACAGTGCATAGTAGCTAGTCCTGGGTAACCTCCTTTAGTTAAGAGTTTATCTTTTAAAGTTATAAAATTGTGGAATCATTGCAATTACAGGGGATGGTTTTGCTGTAGTAATTAAGACACAGATGGAGTTCATTGTTCAAATGTACTTGAGTGGCACATATTTAGTCGGTGTTACATGATGCTGAACGTAGGCACCATCTGTCTTCAGCCTGCTTGAGAGTGTGGTCTTGGGAGAATTTCTTCTGATTAACATCAGCTAATTTTATTTTTACTGCTTAGGAAGGTGTCTGTCTCCTGCCCAAAGAAATTAAAAAGAAGAAGAAAAAAAAAGGAAACTAGATCTACGCTGCTGAGTAAGGCAGAAAAAGTGACAATCATAGTGACATCATTGGGCAGTGAATTTTTTGATCATTTGTGTCCGTTGTTGTATCTAATAAATTTGTAGTACAACAAAAGCACAGTGAGAATGTTTCCAGTCTTGGGCAGTACTGTGGGCTAAACTTTTAGGAAACTTTGTGTAGTTTCTTAAGTTTATTTATTTAGGAGGTTGTAAAAAATTTTGTCTACATAGGAGAACTCTTTTAGGTTTTAAGGTAACTAAAATATAGACCTATGAGAAATTGATGTAAATAGTTACTTTGTTATTTTTTCCCAATAGGGAATTTATTTATCTTTGAACTTACTCCTTCTCAGAATTTTTTCTTAGTCTCCCATCTAATCAAAACTCAGATTTTATTTAACTATGAAATATAAAATCCTTCTGTTCCTTCTGTGCTTGCCTGGGCGTCCTTAAAATGTGATTTAAGTGGAAACAATGCAGTCAAATCCGTTGGAGCTGACAGCCTGAAACAAAGACTTAAGACAACCGTGAAGTATTAAAGCTTTTCATTTCAGGAAAATGCCGGAGTAACTCTAAATTACAATGCTTTAAATTTCAGAAGTAACCATTTCATTGCTGAACAAAGCAAATACAGATGCTGAAAGAAAAGGTTCAGATAGTTGAGCTGCTCTATCCCTATTTGAATTGCCATTGAGTTCATGGATTATGGTTTAGAAGCAGGAGTAGGGTATCTGGGCTGGAAAGCCTGATCTGTCTTTTGAGGCATTTTGATTTTCTTCAAATCAAAGTTTGTTTTGTTCATGATTATCACAGGTTTGTCTCTGCTGTGGAAAGTAAAGCAGTTTCTTCTACTGAATAAATACAGCTTTCAAATGAGCTGAATTTAAAATAATAGCATTCAGCTGAGAAAACACCTCCACTCTGTACTATAGAAGTTAGATGACTTCTTGAAAATTGAATTGGTTTTTGCACTGTTTTAATTTGAGCTCATTGAGTGTGCTCATGGATATATTACATTATTTAGATAATATCTATGTGTTGTTTTGTTTCATTCTGTGATTTATACTACAGTGAAGCTTACCTGTGTCCTCTCCGCTGGTCCAGGAGACTTGCAGAAAGAAGGAAGGAATTTCAGTAAGTTTAAAACAAACTTCTTGAAAGCTAAACAAATCTTTTCAGTGAATTCAACCTACTGTTACACAAAGACTTTTTTTTCATTATTATCTCATAAGTACCATACATATATCAGTATTTCATTTGTTATGGTTTTGGAAAAGTAATTAGTGATTTCTGAGTCTTAGATTTGATTCCAGGTATACCTGTTTAGTTTTGAAAGTAGTGTTGAGGTTGTTTTGAGCAACAATACAACCTGAACTTTTTTGATTACTTTTAAAAAGTGATCTTTGTATTACTTGCAAAACAAGATTTGTCTTGTGAATAACTGACAGATGTGCTTTATAACTCTCATTTTCTTACTACAAAAAAAGACAAAAATATTGTCAAATGTTCACTTGTCCAAAAAAGGAATCAACATTCATATTTACTTCTGTTTCTTAGTTTGTACAGCATTAGGATTGGCAAAACTGTAATTAGAGATGCTGAGCACCATTCTGTATGATACCGTGATTTTTTGTGACCAGTTGTCATTGGAATATACAAATTTCATAGAAAAGCAATCCTAATGTACGCTTGTATTTTCAGAGCAGCATCTCAGGAGGGCAGTTGTAGCTAACGCTTAACATTCTGAAATTGCACACTGTGGAGGCACAAAGATACTGCAGTGTAAATCAGCTGTCTGTATCATGTCAGCATTAGCAGCTGGAGCCCTCCAGAAAGCTGTCAGATTTTCTACGCAACATTGCCAATATCAGGGTAAAACAGAACAATATTGGCTTGTGTTCACTGAATGTTTGATATAGCCTGAATTAGCACTAGCAAGGAAATTTTTTTTTTCCCCAGAAACATTACTGTGATCATAAAATTATGTCAAGCCTCTCTGAATAGCCTTCTGAATAACTTGAGAACATATTTCTCTTTGCAAGTTAATGCAGAGTCCGACTAGATTCTCTTAAACCAAAGCCGAGCCTGAAACTGGTAAATGATGCAACTCTTGTCTGATGATTTAAGAAAAAAGAAAATTCAAACAAGGAGAGCAAGAAACAACATTGGAAACAGTGGTATCTGTTTCTACTGGAGAATGACTGTAGGCCAGGTGTTTTTGTCTTCCTCTGTAAAAACCTCGAGGTCAGGGTTTTTTGAGCAGTATTAAAATCTGTTAAAAACAGTTTGGAAACAAATGGGAGATTACACAACTGCTAGTAGTATGTTTTTGGAAAATTCTTTCATGTGGCATATGTGTGGTAAGGAAAAAGAGGGCTTTCTCTCTAGCAGTTACAGAATCATAGAATTGCCAAGATTGGAATTCTAAGATCATCTAGTCCAACCATTTCTCCACCAAACCATGTCCCTCAGCACAACATCTAAACATTTCTTCAACACTTTTGGGATCTGTGACTCCACTGCCTCCCTGGGCAGCCCATTCCAGTGCCTGACCACTCTTCTGGAGAAGAATTATTTCCTAATGTCCCACTGGAATCTCCCCGGGGGCAACTTGAGGCCATTCCCTGTCATCCTATCACTAGTTACATGGGAGAAGAGGCTGTGGGATGACTACAGCTATGTCACACTTTGTGCGATTCCATTGGTGTATTTTGTACAGTTACAGCACTGATAAGTAAAGCTTTAATCTGTGAGTGTAATCCTGTGTAGATCTCTCTCACCTGTGCAGCTCAGATGTTTGGCTGCCTACCACAGCTCACCTGATGATGAGATTATGTGCAGACTGTGGTGCAGCTCCGAATAAGTTGCCATCACCACTTTTTTCTCAGGTAGCTTGCTCTGAGGAAGTGGCAACCAACGGAAACAAACCTAGGCTGGGAGTTAAACTTCTAGATAGGCTTTATTGGGTCTACTGAGGGCACTAAACTATGAAAATGGAGAGTAAGTGTAGTTGTGTTTCAAGAGTTAACTTTAATTTCATACACTATTTCTGGTGAATTCTGCAAGGAATTCATCAGGTGTAAACTTAAAGGCGATTGTTTTTCTTTTAAGAGTTTTCATTTCATTCATGCAGCTGCCTTCATTGGAAGTGTAACATCACTGTTAGTATTAGAAGTGATTGTTTCTGTCTTGTTGGAGAGGAAAATAGTTTTGGAATTGATAGTTCTCAGTGCATTATGTCCCCAGCTGTGGCAAGAAAGTTGTATGCATTGCCTTACTCTGAGCAAAGTTCATGGTTAAAAAAGCTCATGGTTACTTTGTATTTTCTTAGGATCACAGAATGGTTGTCTTGGAAGGTCTCTGTAAGCCCCCTCAGTTCTAACCTGCTGCCATGGGCAGGGTTGCCACCCTCCAGATCAGGTCATCCAGGACCCTGTCTGACCTGGCTTTGTATGTCTGCAAGGATGGGGCACCCACAGTATCACTGGGCAGCTGTGCCGGGGCCTCACCACTGTCTGAGTAAAGAATTTCTTTCTAACCTGACTATCCCCTCTTTTAGTTCAAAGCATTTCCCCGTTGTCTTGTCATTGTCAGACCATGCAAAAAGTTGGTCTCCATTTTAAGCTCCCTTTATTTTCTCAAACACCATGCAGATACAGCTTCAAAGATCTTTTAGTTCAGGTTTGGATACCTAATGTGCCTGTGGTCTGAGTTTGGATTGTTGTTGTTGTTGTTGTTTGCTTTTATTTAACGTTTTTAAACAGGCAATTTCACTACCCAGACCTTAGTAAAATGTTTTGCCTTTTTGTTTATGAGTGACATGCAGTAGCTGCAGAATACAGTAAAGATTTAAAGAGAGTACTGTACAAAAGTGTATATATCAGGTTATATGTATATCGGTTATTCATTAAGTGAGATGAGACATCCAGTTGTTATGTGTTGGAAAACTGAAAAATCTCTGGCAATTTCACCAGGTAACAACTGAATGATGAATGTAACAAATTTCCTTATTGCCCATCTACATAACCCTCCTGGTTCCACAGTATCTCTCTTGCGTTTCCTCATCTCTATGTAGCTCTCTTTTATATATCCATACATATATGTATATATAACTAAGTCTGTTGATTGATAGCCTCCAGGCTTAGGGAAAGACATGTGAGAAGGAAAAAGTGTAAGGCCAGAGGGAGGTACAAGGAACTTTACAAGGTAATGGCCATCTCCCTCTCAGTCTTTTCAGTGTTTTGACCAACTATTCTCAGCTTGTTGGTGTTATCTTAACGAATACCTTCTTTGTATGGTATTCTCGTAAACATCATATGTAAGCATTGTCTAAACTTCTGCTGCACAAGTGCAAAAAATCTGCCATGTGATTTTTTTTTTTAAGAAATGCCAGCCATTTGTGTGGTGTTGGAGTCACCTCTGCTTTCAAGTATTATGTGAATAAAACACCATTAGCTTGATTTATGAAGATCTGATAAAGTGCTGTTATTAATTTTATGTAAGTGGTAGATGTGAAGTCTTTGCTGGTACAAAACACAGATTTCCCTCTTGAAAGCTTTAGTTGGAAATGACATTCATTTGCTGCACAGAAACAGCACTCTGTTATAATTCTGTATTTCTCATGAACAATGGGACTCTGTATAAACCATTAAACAGCCATAAGAGGATGATTGTAAAAATGTTTTACTAAAGGAAATTGCAAGTGCTCAATGGACTGGCATGAGTAGCTGCCACGGTAATCTAGTTTTGTGCAGACAAAATTGGCTTTGAGTTTTGAAGCCTAATTTTCAGAAAGATGTTTATATCTAAATTCAGTACTCCTTGTTTTTTGTTCACAAGCAGTCTACCATGCCATAATCTCTGGGTACAAAGTGCAATTTAGACCATGGAGTATCTTGAGGTTTCCAGCGTTGCCATTTCCAGCTTCTCATTTCTATCCATTTATGAGGCTCATGGACCATATGTTCTGTAGTATCTCTGGCACATGTTTCTGCTTTGTAATCATACAGCGGTTTTTCAGAATAACAGAATTTATTTTTTTTTGTTGGAAGGGACCTTTGGGAAAGAATATGTAGAGTTTGATTTGAATCAGGGAAGAAATGTCACTTTCTTCTGATGCAGATGTTTGGCTTTTGGAGTTCTGCTCTCCCATTTCTAACACTTAAGATGTCCTGAGGATTTCAGCTGAAGAAGCCCGTGCTGATCTTGAAGTTCCAGAATTGCTGTCTGTTTTCATTATTTTGTCATCTGATTTCCAGCTTTGAGTTGGAAGTTACTCTGCACCTTGTTTAATAGCTCTTCAGTACCTTGATTTCAAGCTTGAAGTGACAGAAGGCAGTCCAGGTAGAGCAGATGTGGTAAATCTGTAACCTTGGAAGTTACAAATCTTGTTTGAAGTGGTGAGTACAGGGAAGCACGGCAAGGTGTTGATTTTTCAGTGTTCTGTGTTCCTTTCCAGTCCACGTAACTCCATATGAACATCGTAGTTTGAAAAGTGTAACGGATGTATAATGCTAAAATGTCTGTTCTATCCATTACCACTGTTTGGCTGTCCAGTTTCTGTGGACCAGCTGGTATGATCAGATTTTTACAAACATTTTTTGAGTGTTACTAACTAACTTGTTTTCACACCTACTGATTTTTTTAGTCAGTGAAATAGCCTGCCTGGCAATTAATTAGTAACTGTCAATTAATGTAACCCACTGGACAAAAGTGCTTCCTTCCTTGAAATAGTAGTAGTGTTGAAATCATAAACAATTCCCAACAACCCGTCTAAGTAGTGATCTTTCTGCTGGTAAAGGATCTGCTTCTGTTGCATGCTGAGCAAATTTTTTGGTTAAAAAAAAAAATTGGGGTCATATTTGATATCAAAGAATGTAACAAAGTATATTGTTGGTTTTTTTTTTTTTTATAAGTAGCTAAGAAGTACTTAAAGCAGGACAATGAAATGTTTGTGTAAACAGTTTTTAATGCTGACCTAAAAACTTCCGTCTTAGAGAGCTGTAAGCAAAACAGAAAAATTTCAATCTTGAATACCTTCAAGTACAATACTTTAGAAGTCTTTTGGGATTCATTTTTGGGAATTCAGCTTAAATTATTTACTTCTAAGTAATTGTGAAAGTAGAAATATTTTTTATTGTAAAATCTACATAATGTTCTGCTTAGCACTTCAGAAGTAGTTGTAGGGAAAAGCAGCTTAAAAAACAGCTCAATATATAGTACTTCATAGTACATATATGTATTTTTTAGTTGTGAATTTTAGAAAACCCCATATTGATTTGTATTTATTTATTTTTCCTGTTTAACTGGATATTCTTGCCCCTGGAGGACTTCATGTGGGAAAACAAAATGCTTTTTTCATGTTTTATAGAGTATAAGACATGTTAGAAAAAGTTTTCTAGCGAGCTTTTTTTTTTCCACTTCTGTTTTGAAAAAAAAAAAAAAATGTTACTTTTCAGATGGGTGTGTTGTGGGCGTTTTGTTTGGTGGTGGTTGTTTTAGTTCTTTTACTGCTATTTCTATCTAGTGCCTGAAGGCCTTTTATCTCTATTTGCCCTACTGCCGAAGCTTTCACCCTTTCGAAGAAAAATCGGATTGACAGAAGTTCTTAAAAGTGTGGGTTTACACCTGGCTACATGTAATCTGAATGTGATTAATGACAGTGGTCACTAAACTGTGGTCAGTAGTAAGAGTGAGCTCATCACAGGGATGAGGAAGAGAAAAATGAAAATACATATCATGAAGGTTAATGTAGGCCATAAGTGATAGTATTGTTTAGGCTATTCTTATTTCCTTTTCATAAAATTATGTTTCTCTGTAACCAGAATGAGAGTAGGGAGAAAGTCATGTTTTTCTTCAAAGTCTGACCTATCATTAAATTTGAGAGGTTTGGAAAGGCTTGCTTCCTGTGATATTTACCTTTTGCCATCGTTTATCAAGCCTTGATGCCAGTAGTTACTCTGATAACTTCTGGGGTAATGAGATCTTCCTGGATCACTTCCTTCTTCCATAGGATCTGTTAGTTAGCAAGTATCAGAATGGAGTGCTGACCTAAATCACTTACATGGTGCTTAATAAAAGGCAGTGTTTTGATGAGACAAGTCACTCATAAAACCCACCTGTTTTAATTTCTCCCTGAGAATCAAAATAGTTACTTGGGAAATAGGACGGAAGAGAGATTGTGTTCTGACGAAAAAGACAAACTATATATAATGCATACACTGATTGTCAGGTAATCTTACTTTGAATTAAAAAACAAAAAAAAAGTTAAATTTTGTGTTTACCTACCAAACTACTGCTTTTGCCAGTGATATGTTGAGTGGGGACAGGCAAGAGGAAATTCCTTGTGATACCAATATAAGGTCTGCTAGGAATGACAATAAACAAAGAGGCAAAAACTGAATCTTCTCTTTAAAGCTGAAGAACCCTTTGTTGTTGTTTTTAATTAGAGGGGATCAATTTAATAACTAAAACAAACTCTTGTGAGATGAGATGCTTACAGCACATGTGCTAAGGCCCAGCCCTGGTGAACTGATGTGGAGCTTCTTAGAACTTTGTTTCATTGTTTTTATTGGTATTATAAACTTGCATGTATAAATACAAATAAGGATTTTTATTGTGAGAACTTGCATTACTCTGAGCAGAATTGCGCAGTACAGCTTTGTGTGTGCTGTCTGGATTTGTTCACCCCCTGAACAACAGTGCTTATGGCAGTTCAGCACTCCCAAAACTGTGCAGTTGTTCCACACAGCAAAAGATGATTTGTTAATATTTATACAGTTGGAATTGTAATTTACAAGTTTCAGAGTGTAACTAAATGAATGTGTCCGTATTCATGGATTTATTGTTAACAAGCTTCCTTATTTCAAAAATAAACAAGCACATCTTCTAGATTTAGAGCACTTGCTTGCATAGAGCTTCCAGGATGGTTTAATGAAGGCCAGATCTTCACAAGATAGAGCATGTCTTTAATTTTGGTGCTCACAAGACCCACTCTTGAAATGTGAAAGACTTACTTCAGTTGTAGCCTCTTATTTGTTGTTGTGTGTGTTCAGACATTATCTGATTTCTGTTCATTCAATCAAATGTACATTTGCTTTTAAACTGTGTGCTCTAAGTTTGTTGATGATTATTTTTTTATTACTCCTAAAATTAGGATACCTCATAGACTGTGAAATTACTGAGCAGACTCTGAAAGAGAAAAAAATTGTTATGAACCATGGCTGTTGGCAAAAAGGTCTAACCTTTTTTAGGTAGGATTGTTTTTAATGCTAGGCAAGATTTTGAGAGTGAGTAAAACCTAATACTACCCAAAAACAGGCGTAACCAGTAAAGCTTTTAGAATTCCAAGTGCCATCAATCTCAAAAGTGTGTGATAATGTTTGAATAGTTTACTGTGCTGGGAGAAAATTTGCTTAGGTCTAACCCATTACTCATATACACTCCTGTCTGAACAAGCATAGGAAGAAAAAGAAATATGAATTAAAAGTGCCCATCCTCTTAAATATGCTGTGTAAGCCAAGATAGACGAGTCTTACTGAAAAGTCTTGGGTTTATTCTATTTTCTACATCTGCGACTTATTTAAAAAAAAAAAAAAAAAAGACTCAAAACAATTTCAGTTTGCCACTTAGTTGAATTAAGAAAGCTTCCTAAATTTTGAAAACAACTTCTGCATACTTTTTCTTCAGTCCCAGAAATAGTTATCTTTCTTTTCAGTCCTATGCAGATTTAATTTCATATCCAGTTCTCTTACACGTATTTCCTTTAGTTATTTATTTGGTAGCCATTCCATTTATTTAGCAATTGAGTCAAAAACCAAAATGTTTCAAGAAAACAATACGTGGCATAAATTTTCCTACATCACTTTTCCTAATCCTTCTGTAGCTGAATAGCGTTTGCCAAGTGGGAATGCAGGGTTCTGACTCACTCTACTGTGGAAGCGAACAAGCCTGAGTGAGTCTGAAGTTCTTTCCATACATATTCTCGAATCTCCCCTAACAGACCAGTATGAGGAGGGAGCATGTCCCCAATGATTTATTTCCCCTTCTTAAGCTTCGTCTTTTGCTTTAAGACATCAAATATGGTAAAAGTAGTATCAGTCAAACTTTACCGCCATTTATATCCTCTCTCAAGGCAAATTGCAGTTAATTTCCTTTTGCTCCTACAAACATTTCATACAAAGACAAAATAAATGTTACTGAGAGACTCTTTTATCAACATTGCCCATTAAGTCATCAAACTGACTGTCAGTTGGATTTGTGCCCAAAATTTGCCCAGACTTTGGGCATGGACTTTTTTTTGCATGTGTTTCCTTGTGTTTCTAACTGCTTCACTGCTTGACGTTTGTTTGGTTTTCCATGCTGGCATACAGCATTCGTAATGGCCTCTCTTTCTTATGCTACTGTTCATGTTTAACTTGCCAGCACCGAAGGCAGGATATTGTTTTATGAAATCTCAGTGCATATGTATGCCAAGACTTGTATAGACTGGTACATTTCTCTAAATTCCAACACTAAATTCTTCAAAAACAGGCTGTATGTTTACTGTTTTAAGTAGTTGAATAATTTTCATGAGACTTTGTTTTTTAATAAATGTGTTTTCCTTTATTATGTCAGTTTTGTTATACTATGTATATCTTTTTTACTGTTGAAATCTGAAGAGCGGTTTCAGAGATCATTCTTAACAGGGGATATCCATTACACAAACTTATTTTTCTGTGGAAGCTTTGACCTTTTCTGTGTATTAATTGGCTCTGTTAAATTTGATCGGGCTTTAACAGAAGATAATTATTTCATCTGACTTGCTCTTTGCTTGAAAAAAATAGATGATGACTTTTTCCGTGCAACAGAGCCTTGCATGTTCTCTGCATTTGTTTCTTACTTTGGTTTTTGTTTCTGCAAATTTTTCTTGATTCTTCATTTATCTTTCTGCTTTTTTCTTCTGCCGTTTCCTGTAAACTTATTTTCCCACATTTAGTGGTGAGCTTTAGAAAAGAAATTTGGGCTTCTTCGTTATTTATCTTTGTCCTGTACGTTCTGTCACTGTGGACGCTTTACAGAAAACCTGCTCGCTTTTAACTTTCATTTTCAGTTTTAAAAAATTCCTCAGAATGTTCTGCTGAAATACTAGTCAACTTTATAGTATTTGATTACCTTACTATTAGCATTTTTGTATTTTGTGATAGTGAAAATTCAACTAGAAAAAGGTTCATCTTATAGAAACGGAACTGTAACAGTAGAAAACTCAGTTATCTGCTTTTTTGAGATCTTAAATGATCCAGTTGTTAACTACTGCTAAATTCAATTAGGTGCAATTATTTGCTTTTTCCTTTCTTACTCTTCTTATTACCATTTATTTAAGGAGTGTTACTGTCTGGGCCTTTTGGAACAAGGAAACACTGCAAGATTAGTTTTGTATTACACTCACAAACTTATATATATATTTATATTTTAATGAATGAGAATTACTTGTTACTTTAATGGAGCTAAAATGCTCAAAGTCTCAGTTTAATCTACATCTCGTGTGCTCCAACAGGTCCAGCCTATCTAATAGATGGTAATCTATTAACTCACAGTGGAGAGTATCCTACCACAGCATAGAGCAAAACTGTTCTGGTTTACTTGGTTATTGTTTTCTGGGGAATGGAGGAGTGAGGGAGAAATGGGGATGGAGTGTGGTATACCTACAACCCTCTTCCTTAGATTTCTCTTAAATATTCTGCTAGGAGATGCTAGACTATTAACTAAATAGTAGTTACTTCCTCACTGTGCTTCTTTAAAGGTGGTTCCCTCCATTGTCTCCATCTAACAGTGTGTCCCTGCTGAAAGAGGCTTGTTCAGATGGATTGTGACTGAAAAATGTTGCTTTTGTTCTTGTTTGACTAGATGCATGAGAAAGCAAGATTTGAATTCCTTTTTGGTGAAGGAATATGCAATGAATTTAATTCATTGTTCGCACATAATGTGTAATTTAACTTAAATGTTTTTAATGATCTCTCCTTTGATTTATCCTTGGAGGTTAATCCAAATTCTTGAAAGATTTTCCCCTTAGTAAATTCTTTTTTTCTCTGCAAAAAAGGGAGATAAAGGGCACTTCAGTGAACCTTTATCATTACTGCTCTGTGCTACCGATAATGATCTTGATACTAAAATGAAAGATGAAGGCTCTCATGTGCTTTCCCTTTTAAGCAAGTAATTAGTGCCATCCAACTTGTTCGTTTTTTTTTAGAATATGAAATTAGCATTTAGTTAAGATGTCGTCTTTCAGCGAAAAGCATTGATCTTCCTTGACAAGAGAATTTTACTTGTATGATGGTTGGACAAAGCAGAAGGATTACAAGGTGATTTATTGGGAATAAAATGCATTTCAAATGTGTTTAAAATGCAGCATGGGCATTTAAAATGTGCTCTCTCTGGTCTTCAGGATTGTGAGAAGGTCTGACTTCAACAAGAAGGAAAGGATTTTCTCCATTTCACTCTTTCAGAAGGACTTAGGGGTCTTGATGTACAAAAAGCTGGACATGACCCAGCAGTGTGCGCTTGCAGCCCAGAAGGCCAACTATATCCTGGGCTGCATCAGAAGAGGGGTGGCCAGCAGGGCAAGGGAGGGGGGTTGTTTTCCCCTGCATTGCCCTTGTGAGGCCCCATCTGGAATGCTGTGTCCAGGCTTGGGGTCCCTCGTGCAGGAGGGGTACAGAGCTGTTGGAGCAGGTTCAGAGGAGGGCCATGAAAATTATCAGAGAATTTGAGGGAGTTAGGCCTGTTTTTCTTGGGGAGGACAACACTCTAAAAGCCCTCATTGTGAACTTCTGGTTACTTAAAGGGAAATAAACGTTTTTTACATGTAGATAATGATAGGACAAGACTGAATGGTTTTAAACTAAATGACAGGAGATAAAGATTAAAAACTTTTCACTGAGTGGGTGGTGAGGTGCTGGAACAGGCTCAGTTCTGGGCTCTCTTCAGTTCAAGAAAGGTAGGGAACTTCCAGAGAGACTCCAGTGGAGGGCAGCCAAGGTGATTAGGGACCTGGGGCATCTCCCTTCTGAGGAAAGGGATGTTATCAGTGTTTATAAGTACCTAACGGATGGGTTTCAGGTGGATGGGGACAGGCTGTTCTCAGTGGTGCCCAGTGAAACAGCAAGGAGCAACCAGTGCAAACTGGAACGTAGGAAGTTCCATCTGAGCATGAGGAAAGTCTTTACTTTGAGGCTTACAGAGCACTGGAACAGGTTAACCAGAGAGGTTGAGAAGTCTCCTTTCTTGGAGACATTCAAAACCCACATGGACACTTTCCTGTGCAACCTACTGTAGGGAACATAGGTTAGCGCGGGGTTGGATTTCATGATTTCCAGAGGTTCCTTTCAATCCCTACAATTCTATGGAAATAATGCTCCATTTAATGAAAAGCTCGTAAGTGATTAAGATAAGTGATTAAGAATGAGTTTAAGTATTCAGGTAGTCAGTTTTTGTTTTTTTCTTTAGCACTACTTCGTATGAGTTTTCATTTAATACTTATCATCAAATTGCTGGAGAAAACATGTTGTTCAAATTCTGTTTATTCTGAAAACCCACAAAGTATAAATCAGTTTAGATATCATCCAGTTAAACTTCTATAGTATACAGAAGATTCAAGTTGTACTTCTTTATTCAAATGCTGTACTTCTTCCAGTGGAATCAACAGTAGTTTTTATTGCCATGAATGTTTATTTTAGAACTATTCACAATACTGAAGTTCAGCCTGACTAATTGTAGAAAAATTTGTTCGTAAAAACAACAGTAAGAGCAATCATATTTCCTTTTTTTTTCCTTTGGTATCCATATCTGAAAAAGTTTTCATAGCAGAATACAAGAATTAAAATCTAAATTAAACCAAGAGGCCAATTACATCTGACAACTTATGAAGATAAATCTTTTTAAAATGAGATTGGTATTACAGATAGTTCAGTTGCTCCAGAAGCAGAGGACTCCTTGCCATCTGCATGTTTGCATCACTTCTTTTATGATAGATATGCGGCAGCTACAAGCAGGTACACTGACCAGTTGATCTGATGGAAGATGAGTATGCTCCTGGATTTGGGGGGAGGAGGGCATCAGCTCGCTGAACCAGTGCAGTGCAAGAGAAGAAAGAAAATACAAGGCAGTATGTGATTACAGTGGATGTGGTATGTGGTGGAAGCTCATCATCCGTTAAATCAGAAGAACGGTCCAATGAAGTCTAGTCAGGAGCAGCAGTTTCTGTAGAAAGCTCCTTAGTCAGTTTTGGTTTTTTGGATGATTTATAATCATGCTGGGTATGTTTTCCTGGAAAACTACTTGAGTTGCTTCAAGGAAAGTAAAAAGTTCTACGAAATACAACATCTCAAAGGTTTTAAGAGAGTTTTATAAGCTGGTAAGTGTATTATTTTAAAGTTTAGTAAAATGTGACACAAGTCAGGGCACTTCATGTTTTCAGAAAAAGAAATCGCTAAATACAGGACTGCATTTAGTAGGCATGCATTGCATTAAAAGCTGTGTGGGCCCTCTGTTTTCTGTAATCATGAGTTAATTATTTTCCAAAGAATTATAAGCTCTAAAACCAGCTTATCCAGGGAAGACTTTTCTGGTCTTCCTGTCTTACATGTAATTCCCCTGCAGATGTCTTACAGATTCATTCCCCTGCATGGACAGTGGCATAGTAAAAGTAGTGGAGACTTATGTGGAAAGGGAATGTTCACTATTTGTTACCAAAATCCTTAGAAAAAAATGCTCAGTACCATCTATCCTTGGTGCCATTTATCTTCCTGGTATAGTGAGGAATGTTTGAACTATCACAACTGTTACTGAGAAATCTTGAGCTTTGCTGACTATGGAGTAGAAGGCATACATTCCAGAAGAGGGCTAGTTTGTCTTACTGTGAGTGTGAGCATTTCTTCTGAGGACTTTTCTTTTTTTCTGAAGGACCGACTATGTGATGATGTGAGCAAAACATCATGAAAGAGAATTAAAGAATACTCCCCCCCAAAATGTCAGACCGTGCAGTAGGTTGAATGTGACACTGTATTGCCATGTTTTCCTAAATATTATTATTTTTCAAACATTAATTTCAATCTCAGTTCTAACAGAGGTTGCAATGGTTACAAGATATATTTAACTGTGATCTGAACATGGCTAACTTGCGTTGCTTCAGCTTCATGTTTAGTGTGAGATGAAACATGGCCGTCCCTGTTATAGCTGAAAATTTGATTCTTGTGTGCTGTAGCTGGAGACTGAAATCAAGTTGTCCTGTCTCAGTTCCGTGATTTCAATGCATAAGAATCATGAAACAAGATTCAGCTTAGAGAACTTACTGCCTTTGAACTTCAGATCAATACTCTTTAGCTTTGACAGCCTTCTTTTTATTTTTCCTTTGAAGGCAGGGGATGTTGAAGATGAGGCTTCTCCTTGCGGCAAGTTCAATTTGTACTGTGTGTAAAATGACTAAAATGAAATGAAGAAATTATTGCAGTACGCTTTATAAACTTGTGGTTAATACAGGGTTTTCTTTATCAGAAGGTGTTGGGTGTTTTTGTTTTTTTGTGGTTTTTGTTTTTTGTTTTTGGAAATGGGTCATATTGAAGGAATTAGCATTTTTTAAGATTTGCAGTTTAATTTTTAGGAAATAGTGTTGAGGTTTTGTTACTTAATTTTGCATGCTATTTTGAATTCTGTTTTGAATTCCAGCTTCTTCGGTGCCTGTTCTATTTTTTTTTTTATTTCCTCCAGCTTGTTCAGTAAGATTTCTTCCTGCTAATTGCAGTTAGTTTTCTGTACTTGCGTGTTTTTTTATGTCTTCTGCTATGTGTGTGTAGGACATGGTGGATAAAATAACATGCTTATATTGCCGGAGCAAATTTCCATCTCTCTTTTCTCTCCTTTCACTATTTTGTTGTTAATTACATCTTTTTTACTTCCCTTTTTCTGTTCCCTTGTGAACTTTTACTCCAAATAGAAATCAGAGCTGTGGTATCAGGATGTCCATGTAATGAACTGAACTGTGTAATCTTACTAAATCTCTCATCCTCACTTTTTTTCCCCTCCTTGTCTGATATTCTTGACTATGTCATCTCTCCAGGTGGGGTCAGAGTCATTTCCTCCTCCTTACGCTCCACCCCCCAGTCTTAATCCAACATCACACTGTGAGGACAAGCAGAAGCCATATGTTACATACCAGATGAATCAAACAAAGCATTCATATTACAGATGAGGGAGGACTCTAAATGCTCATGTTTCTACGTGGCTTCCTTTTATTAATCTACATACCAGGTAGCTGCTTGTAGTAGACTTGTTATAAACAATCTCAGACTTTCCTAAAGCTGAAAAAAAATATTTTTTTCATATTCTTTTCAATAACTTTTCATATTCCAGAAAATTAACATAGAGTATTGTTAGCTCTATGTACATTGAAATCCAGTGTATTCATTCTGCTTGTTTTCTTTAGAACTCTTGCTTGTCAAATTAATCGGTAGTATGTTCCAAGAATTAAGATATAATTTCTTGGGTAATATGATTTAAAAGAATAAGTCCTAGCACTTCCTACTTCGTTATTGTTTAGCATATTTGTTAAATAGAATTTGAAACCTTATGTTTTTTTTTCAGCAATTCAATTTTGTGCAACAATCAAACAACAATCTAAATAGCTGAAAAGTTGGTTAATGGGTCTGGGGACACATTCAGTATTTTTCCAGCCATTTTATGCTCCCAATTACTAGAGAAGGAAAGAAGATAAAATATATTGATGAAAGTCTATACAGAGAGAAGTGCCACAAAGGAACAAAAGAATCAAAGCATAATGGTTGTGATGCATCAATACTCATTTTTAACTTGCTGGGGGGGAAAAAAAATGCAGCAAATTCAATCACTATTGTGCAAACCACTCTCATTTTTCTTTTTTGGGGGGATTTGATTTTAAGCCTAATTGTTAGGAAGATGAGTGTAACGTGGTTTTCAGTTCTAATGAGAAGTTCTTTCTTTCTTTCTTTCTTTATTGCATGTCTGTCTATGAAAATCTCATCAGTGTATATTTATTTTTCTGTTTGGGATAACTAGCTTTCTTATATGGAAATACGCTTAAGCTGTGCTAGAATTTTCAGGTGGCCTACAAAGATGCTACTCTGTTACTATTGCGTAATCATATCTGCATGTAAAAAGTAATGCTCTCCGTCTTTATAGAGGTCTTTACTTTTTGTACAGCATCTTATTAAATAATATATATGTATGTATATACAAATATACATATATATACATGTATATATACGTGTATATATATATATACACTCCACTTTCTGTCATAGTGCAGTCCCTGACATGTTTTACAGTTTCCATAGTTTGTTACTCAAGAAGAAAAAGATGGTAGAACTGAAGAATTTACATAAATAAAAATAATTAGTGTTGTATCATTAGTTCTCGTGAATGATTTTGGACAGGTTTGGCGTGTTTTTGTTAACTTCAGATCTAAGAGATTTTTAGTTGGTGTGACTGAATCTTCTGTCATCTTTCAGTGAAGAAAATATTTGGGTTTTAGAATGGTTAATTAAATCAAATTTTAGAATCTGTGCCTCTTGCACATTGCTCAGTGCAAATCTAGTGTGACTGCTGCACAGGCAAGCAGCCAGTGTGGATTTCAGTCCAGGAGCACTTTTTTTCATACAGAATCCTGTTTGGTGAGTGTGCCCTGAGATGGGAAGTGATTTTCATTAAAACTCAGGAATTTCAGAATCCTTCTTTTCTTCATCTTTATAGCAATATTTTGACTGTGTTTTCAGCATATAAGGGATAGGTTTGTTTTCTTTCGTTGCATTTATATTTTGTTTAATGTTTATTTTAAACAAATTATTAAATAACACATTTGAAGGGTTGATTTTCTTTTGATATTTTTCTTCTTACATAGCTGTAAATGCTGAAAAACAAATCCAAACATTAGCGTATATTTTCAGAAATGCACACTTCTGTTTTCTAACATGCTTCAAAAAACACTTGTGAAATTGAAGCATGTAATCAACCGGTATGGCAAGGTAAGGTTAAAGTTATCTAAAGCAGTGTGAATAGAAATGTCTTAAGCTGAAATAGCATTAATAGAAGAATATAGAAACAGTACACAGGTAGCATAAAGCAGTCTTGTTTTAGTATTTCTGAAAACAGTTTCGTAGGATCAGTTATGCACTACAGTGCGTAAGCAGCAGGTGCGTTAATGACAGAATGCTATAGTGCTGTATTTTTGTTTTTAAAAATAAAGCATCCCAGTCTGCTAGAAATGCAGAAACTTTTAGTGATAGTTCTTAAAATGTATAGAGCTTGCTTTTTGCTGTACCAGTGTTTGGCTCTTCTAGGTGCATGAAGAACACATTATACTGTACTCTTGTGTATTTGAAATATTTGCCTTTTGCATATTAACATTTTTGCTTGTTTGTTTTCTTTGTGCCATTGAAAATGTATTCCCGAGTGAGTTTTGTATGTCAGTATTGAATGTATCAGTTTCTGACTCTGGATGAGTGGGAGAGGTCTAAAATGAGGGGCATTCTTCCCTGGCTTGGGCTGTACCTTGTAAGAATACTTACTAATGTTTCAAAAACTCTCAGCAGAGATTTGCTGAGAACTAATGGTGTAATGTGTTATTCATCCTTTATCTGCTTCTATTTTTACAGGTTCTAAAAGATGACTGATGCTGGTTTCTGTGATGCCACTGGGTGTCTCTGGCACCATGGACTGATACGGAACACACAGATCTAACTGCGCAACCTGGGGAGGAGGCATCAGAAGCACTATTTCATTTCAGCTCCTTAAGTGGACAAAGGCACAGTCTCATCTATCTCCAAGGGAAAGCTCTTCTACAGATTTTTACAGCTAGTAATAAAGACAACATAGCATCATCCACCTTCCCGATTTACAGTGCATCACCTTCCAAGACAGATGGTCTGTCACAAGCTGGAGGATGCCTGCAGAGCACATAATCATGAAGTAATGAATTGACACTGCTGTTGCCTAATAGCCAGGATCACAGCCGATAGAGCTGCGCTGCCCTTTTTCTGCTCCCTTAATTGGGCCAGGAACTGTAGGGTGGACATGGCTGGCCTCATTAGCAACCTGCTAATACTGATTCTTGCTCTTCAAAACATCTGTTCGGGTTTCAGAAGCCCACTTTCTGTCTTCAAGAGGTGGGTAATGCAGAAAGACCTTATGTGTTAAGTGCATGCTTTTTAGGGCTGCCATCGCTTTCATATGGAAATACAAGAAATACATGAAAAAGCATGTCCTAGATAAAGATGTGCATGTTGTTTGTTTGGTTTTGCTCTCTTGTTCTGTGTTATATCTGCGAAATTTTGAAGTGGCACTTGTATCATAGTGAAGATAAACTTTTTTTCACTAATAGCTCTATAAAATAGAAGTTAAGGATGGCTGTCATTGGGGTGATGAAAACGGTAATGAATACACTGTGTTACGTAGTGCCACAGGTGTATTTGAGACTTTACACAGTGAGTAAATACATTTCTCCTGCTCTTGTTAGCTTGCAATGTAAAAAGCTGTTGCAATAGCAAAAAAAAAAAGTTAATCATTTTAAACTGCTGAATCCTTGGAAATATTGGGGCAGGAGTAAATATAAGTGACTGTACGATTACATAGGCAAACTTAATCTAGTTAATACAAGGGAAATAACCTCTTAACTCTCCAAAAAAAGTGTTTTACTGTATTGTTTTGTATTTTTCAATTCTTTTTTGTAATTTGCCATCAGTATACACCTTGACATTTATGTGAAGTTCTAAAACTTATTGTTTTGCTTCTCTGCTGGCAGTGGGAATTGCTATAAATGTCATAGTATTGGAAGTTAAAAAAAAAAAATCTCCTTTATTGAATTATACAGCAGTTACGTAGTCCTGAACAAAACAGCAATCTGTCTTGCGTGATTAATAGTGCTTGACATATTCTAGTGAATTAGTTCCTTATCTGTACCTCTATGTACCTAAGACAATGATTTTGATTAGATTAATATATCTGATTTTTTCACAGGAATTACTTCAGTAATTGCTTGATAATGGAGATGTTTTTGTGACATAATGAAGGAGTGAAATTTCCAAATCGTTCCTGGAGCCCATTCTTTGCTGCCAGACTTCTTTACTATTTCTAAGACAGATCTTTTTAAAAGATATTAAAAATATATTTATATTCCCTCCTTGTTTTTAAGGTATAAAGATGCTACTAGATCTCTTTCCAGTGAATGCTTTGGGAGCGCCAGGCCAGTGATTTCATTTCGACTATCAGATTTTGCGCTGGACATTCGTATGCCTGGAGTGACACCCAAGCAGGTGAGAGAAGTATAGTTTTTATTTTTGCCAATTGTTGTATTTTCTTTTCAAGGGGCTAGAGAAATAAAGTCTTGCCTGGAATATCGCTAATGTAAAGTGAATGAAGAAAATGGTAACTTTAATGGATATATGCATGTCCAGCGAGGAATAGAAATCTGAAAAATAGTTTCAAAGGATGGAAAAATATTTTCACCTGACTAATTTTATTCCTACTGTGTTGATTTTTTTTACAATTAATTGCTAGAGCTTATTGAAACAAGTATGAGATTTATTAAAATGAAACTTCCACAGTTGTTCTAGTAAGAGAGAATTAAAATTGCATTTTACACCAAGTCTCAGATAGTTTCTCAGTTCAATTTTAGTTGCAGTAAATTGAACATTACTGACAAGCTGAGAGAGAATGCCAGAAAGCATTTTTAGAAGAATAATACTTTTGATCTAACATTCTAAAATGTTAAAATATTCCAGGAAGTAGTATCAGTATACTATTTGTGGTCTGTTGTAGCTTATCTTCTACTGAACCAAGGCAGCAAAAATGAAGAATTTTTCATATCAGCGTTTTTGAGGTTCGCATTAAAAGTCTAAAATTCTGCTGTCACTTTCAGATGTAGTTTTATGTAGCAAGATAAATAATGTTTAATTTTTATTTTCTGTAGTGAGGCAATGGAGGGAATTATTTATGTCATTAAAAGATACTTCTCTTTAAAAGGGCTGCAGATGCTTCAAAAGAGCAGGATGTTGTGCTGCAGTAGGTGATGACTCATTGTTGCAGATAGCACTGTCAAAAAATAGTGAAGGGAAAATGAGGCTTTCAGTTTTTGGGGAGCAGCCCCCTGGAACATAAAATTTAGAGTAAGTGGCATCATTCTAGTAAGTACAAACAGTGATAAGAGTTTCGATTGTGTTTTATTTGTCTGCAACAAAATACTAAGCATCCCTTACAGAGAGAGTGAAAAATACTCTTAATTCTTCAGGGTGAGCATTTCTAATTACGTAAGTTCTAGTGATGTGACCTGAGGAATTATTAGTTGAAATGTTGGGAATCACATATGAAGGGATCAGTCTATTCCATGTCCTATTCAAGAAGAAAAAATAAAAGACAACATAATCAATGGAAGGCTGGGACAATTATTAGATGGGAAATGTGTGCGTATCTATATCTAGCAGTGCTTATGAAGACAAACTTAAGTGTTATTCTCTAGTGTAGGTTTGTGGGAGGGATGGGGAAGGCAGACAGCAACAGAAAGCAACTTGCCACACTAATTCTTAAGAAGATAGGCAAAAATAACACCTAACCTCATATGCTCTCACCTCTTTTTTTTCCCTTTCTCCTTTCCGTCCCTTCCTCCTTCCACACTGACCTACTATACCAGCAGGGAACTTGGTTCCTATTTATACAAGTTAAGCACAATGTGCATAGTGAGAAGAAATGCAGGAAAGACAGTTTGTTTTTTTTCTTGCAGTTCACAGAAAGAGATAACCAAAAGCGTTGTAGTGCCATTAGTTCACTGTTGTGGCATAACTGGAATGGAGGTGAATTATCCTCCTTAGAGAGGAGATTCTTCTGTAGTGGCCTCTTCTTAGCTCATTGTCTTCTTCATGTATCTCGTAGCCCTCTAGGTGTTTGTGTGCAGTTTCAAGCCCTATTTGTGAGTCTGTATCTAATCAAGAATGATGCCAAAGTGAAGCATTGAGCAAGGAAACAGGTGCGGTTTTTAAAATGCAGTGGTAAAGAATTTCTGGAGATGTGCTGTTCTGTTGGTTATGACTGCATTTAGTTCCTGAGTTCTGAATCAAAGTAACTTATGTGGGGAAAGATCACAAAATTACTAGAGAAGGTGTAAATTAGTTTAATTGTGGAGACAAAATTAGTATCTTTAGAGTAACACCCATGTGTTCTGTGCTGTCTGTTCCTCATCATGCATTTTCTATGAAAAGAAAATCTTTCACTTCAACTGGATTGTTATGCTGTGATGTAGTGCAAGAAAGTGGAACTTTTATTCAGATGAACAGCTAGCTAACCTGAGAAATCAAATGGTGTATTCTTTTGTGATGTGAAAGTTTTCTTGTATGTAATAACAGCAGCGTTGCTGCTGTTGACTTGAAGTTTAAGTTTCAAAATGAAATTCTTAATCCAAGCTAAATACAAAATAAACTATTTCCTTTTCAATTTCCAAATGGCTTTTGTTTGTTCTGTAAATGCATACACCCAGAGTTCACAAAGGCATTCAAATCATTTGTATCAGCTGACCTATATTTATCCTTTCCATCTTCAAGCAAACCACCCATGCAAGTTTCTTATCTATGGACATCTCTGTGTAATCGCATACTGTTATCACCACTGTACTTGTCACTCCTTCTCAGCTGCGTTTAATTGTTTAAGCCTATTTGCAGTGTGTTTTATTTTTTCATTAACTTGAAGTGTTTTGTAGCAGGAATTTTGTTTTTGTCTGTTTTGCTGAATAACAGTGAAAGAGGACCATCCTATTGGTCCTGGAGTTCATGGGTGTAGTGAAGTACCACCAGTATAAGATCTTTTTTAACAACCTTAAAGCTGAAAAATAATGTTTAAATTATATAATAGCATAGCTGTCAACCTACAAGCCATATCCCTGACCTTATAGTGTAATCTCTATTACATCTAAATAAAACATGGAAATGAGTTAATTCCTTACAGCAATGTTGACATCCTACATAATCTTTGGACAAATATCTCAGTAAAGCAGCTAGTGTTTTTTCTACATGGTGCTATTGTAGGGTACTGGCCTCTACCTAGCAGATGAAAATAAAGCTGATTTCATTTTTTGCTTTCATAGTTCATACGCGTATAAGATGAATAGTTTTGTGCTGTACCAGTGATTCACTGTTTTGCTGATGAGCAACGAAAGACCTTTCCTTTCCATAAATTTGCCCAGTTTTGTTTTCAGGGACATTATTTTATGTTTCAGAGTACTTGTAGATTTCAAACCTGGGTATTATTTGTGGCCATTGCTCTGAGTATACTGGTTTTGTGTTTTAATTGATTTTTCTCTTTTAATCCAAGAATAATTCCAAAGCTGACATGCTGAGTACTTTAAACTCAAAGTGTTTTAGGTTACTAAGGCAGCTGTAACATCTCGCAGAGGTCATTCTTGATATGTTTTCTGCATGGACTGCCCAGTATTCTGTATCTCATCTGTACTGTTCATCCAATTGCTCCAGGAAATTGCTAGTCCTTTACAATGTTTAAGCAAGAAAATTGCAAATTGATTTTATTATTAATTTTTTAGTTAATTATGTTCCTTGTTTTAAAGGGCATGTGATGTTTGTTGTAATGTCCAGGGAAAAATATTTTCATTGATTATCATATAATTAGATGCATGAATCACAAATTTATTCCTATGATTGCTGTTACAGTGGCACTGTACTTTTACCCTTTCTTGTCCAGTTATATGCATCTTCAATTAAGGGGACATACTGCTATTGGTAGAAAAATCTTTAGCTCTGAGATACTCTTTATCCTTAGAGTACAGGAAATTTGTAAATACTGAAGGAATACAGTTTGTAAATACTGAAAGAATACAGAAGCTTAGTAATTCTTACTGTTTTTACGTATCACACGTTGATTTATGCAGCTTGTTTGGATATCATCAGAGTACTATTACACGTTCAAATTTTTGCCAGGCAGAGAGTGTGGTGTTTGTTAACCATTGCAAATAATCTCAAGGCCAAGACTTACAAGTGTATATTTTCTTAATTCATATTTTTTTTCGTATTTCAGTTTTCTCCCCTTTCGTCCTCTGAAAGAGTTTTCATACTTTGTTTCTTTTCATTGTAAGAATGCCTTATATTAAGGGAATTTCTGTTCTTTTGTCTTTGAGCAGTCTGATACCTACCTCTGCATGTCAGTACCCCTGCCAGTGGATGATGAAGCCTATGTAGGTGAGTGTTGGTTAACTGGAAGAGCTAAAGCAAGCCATTTTGTAGAAGCTCAAGGATTTTGTTTGTTTTTTTTTTTTTAAATTTGACTTTCATTGACTTAATCTTTGCCTGTCAGTTTCTAAAATGCATTTGTCATGCCTAATACAGAAACTAACTAGAGAGAGCTACTTAGAGTCAAGATAACAAACTGTATCTGGAGAGATTCATGAGTAATAGTAGTTAAGGAGCTGCATGCAAATGCCTCTGGCAGTCAATATCAAACAGTACCATTTGTGAAGTATTGGCTTTCTGTCCTCTGGACGGATGCTTAATTCTGCTCCACTGAGCAGGCTGTTTATTTACCTGCTGGTGTAGGCTGTAAATCCTTTGCACTTACAGTCAGCTTTGGCTGCAGTAAGATTTTATTTATCTAAGAGGAAAAAAAACAATCAGAAAAGAAAAGAAAAAAAAAAGGCAAAACCAACCAAAATTCTTCCATCTCTTTTTGTTTCTTTAAGATGTCTTATGAATAAGGTGGCAGACGAACACTAGGAAATAGTACCAAAATGTATTTGCAAAACAACAAGTCTGTAAAGAGGAGGGTCTTCACTGTAATTTTGATAGTTTTTCTTGCCTCTGAACCTACAGTTGTTCTGATAAAGAGGAAAGGTGATGATTTTTCTGATGAAAGTTTCATTATCAGAATGCTCTTTAAACTGAAATCTGTTTTCTTCCCTGTTGCCTTTTAGTATATCTGCATTGATAATATGATGAAAATTCTATGGAGCTTTTGTTGTAGGGTATTATGGAACTATTGTTCCATGTTAATTTCTGTGTGGAAATCCTTTGTAAATGGCTTATCATTTTCAGATTTGCTTGTTACTTTATGTTAACTGAAAAAAAAAAAATTTTTTTCAATGCTTTATATCTGTTTCGTACAGAAGTTGGCTTCTAACCATGAAATTACGCTTTGGCTGTTTGACCCCAGAGGAATAAAAGTTAAACAACAACAACAACAAAACAAAAAACAAACAAACAAAAAAACCACAAGAGTATAAAATGGATTTGATATTCATGTTAATTTTCTAATAAACTATATTTACTATGCAGTATGTGCAGTTGACTTTTGCTTTCAAGTAATTCATGGAAGGGCATACCACTAACCTGTTGCTTATGCAATTTAGATTTAGTGCTTCATTGAATTGCAAAATTGCATAGCTCAAATCTTTATTAGATTGCTGCACATTTACATCTGTCATTTGGTGCTAACGTGTATTAAGTCCATAAAAAATACTTTCTGTGTTCTATGCATCTAGAAGGACTGACTAAAACAATTTTAATAAAAGTCCAGTTTTCTGCACAAAATCTTGATGTGACTCATGCCAGACAACTCTTTTTTTAATTTGAAAAGTGAACAACTTCTATTCTTTAGATGTTTTGTGTTTATCACCTTTTTACCAGCGTTCCAGTGATTACTGTGCTTTAGTAAATGTAATGCAAAGCAGTATAAAGTCTGGAAACAAAACCATTCTAGTATTTAGAGGGAGCTTTGGACAGCAAGAGGAACTTGACTGAAAAATTAATGAGAAAATCCTATTCTGGGAGCTTAAAGGTTTCCCACAAGAGTACTGCATAAAACCTCTCATATTTGAATGTCTTGAAAGTTATCTAGAATTGTTTTTTTCTTCTTTGATCACTTCCTCCAAAGTAGATCAGAATATGGTCAATCTTTAGCATGTGATCAGTTCCATCTGTCTTCAGTGAGGTCACTGAAAAGTGATTTCAACTGAATGGATTTCTAATGTTAGAGTCTTCAGAACCAACAGAAGTTATCTGTTCATCGAAAGAATTAGATGGAAACATACCTAATTGCAGAAAATATAGGGTGTGCAAACTGACCTACCTTAAGAAATACATGAATAACAAATTATAACTTCTTCTCAGGAAAGAGATCATTTTTTACTATAGGCATTATTACTCAAGAAACATGACAACTAGTGATATTTTGTGTAATAATTTGTTAATGTTACAAAACTTGATATTTAATTACTTGCATGGATTTCTTTTTTTATTGCATAAATAAGCACAAAATTGACACAACTGAATACTTATTTTTAAAAGGATCTTGTCCACACATTTAAATGGTTTAAGCAGAATCTGCATTCATTGGATTGGCAATATATCGTGTAATTAACTCTCATTAATTTCTGTGATAGCATTTGACAACTAACAGATGTACTGTTGCACTGGCTTGCCATTCAGCAAGGTATGGAAAAGATAACGTGTATTCTCTGCAACTTCAAAACACTCACAGGTGTGAATGACATATAGAATGGAAAGAGAAAACTGAGTTTTAGTTCAGTGGTAAATCTGAGACTAGAACCTATGTTTCTAGCTCCAGTTCCATTTATTTACATAATACTGCCAAGTAGATTTTCTCATTTCTGTTCTTTTCCTTTATTTTCTTGTTTGCCTCCATTAATCTGTTCTCCAAGACAGAGAAGAACAAGTTTTGTCTGTTAGTAGAACATGCAGCAAAGTAGTTTTGTTGAAATATGACTTGGGTTTTTTTTAGCATTGCATGTAGGTTCTACTGCATGCATTAGTAAGTAGAAAATAATGTCCATAACTTTCCAGTTATATTTGAGGACTTTGAATTCAGACTTCAGCTTTGTTATTTCCTGAAGATTTGAGACTAGCAGAGGAGCAAGGGGTATAACTTCTTACTGCAAAGCTAGGAGGGTGCAGTACCAGAGCGTACCAATTAGTTCAGGGTATCAAAAGTATCAAAAGAAGAAACTGAGCATACTTAAGGAGTGTTAACAAACTATAAAAAGCAAGTTTTGCTCTAGAGGTTATGATCCATTGCGAGGGTCATACTGTCAAGGGGGAGATTCCCTTTTTGAATCAGTCTGTTTTATGTCCCCAAATGGGCTGGAAGTGCTGAGAAACAAGTGTAGGAAGGAACGTTTATCTAGGTTGATGTTAGGAAAACACTTTTTGCTGCTATAAAATGAAATGGCTATGAGATTAGTATGCAATAGATATTAATAAATAAGTATGTCATTTTTAAAGACGGTAGATTCCACTTGCTTTTGTAAAACATCACAGTTCTGTCCTTCCACATCTTGTTTGATTCATGTTTACAAATAAGACTAAGTAGAAACTAGATTGATTCTTTAATGATACAAACATTGATAAATAGTGGCTTTTGACTACTGAGCTGTAGTGAGAGCTAAGGGGTAGCCTGTGCTATGTTGAAGACCTCTAACGCCTAGTCTAACAAACTGTGAACACTGATGTGTTGATACTCTTGTGCATGAATTAAATTGCACTGAAAAAAACCTATTTTTTTAAGGATAACAATTACTGAGTTCTCACTCCTAAAGATGAACATCCGAGAAATCAATTTTTTAAAGATATACCTTTGCTAAGTTAAGTTTTAATTACTGTCCTGTTTGTTCATTTCTGTTCCTTCTGGAGTTTGTCAGTCAAGGCAGTACTTGCAGATTCAAACTGAATTCACATTTAGTTTATGTAATGAAACTGTTTTTCAGTAATCATTCTGTAGAGCTTATCGGTGCATTAAAAATAAAAAAAATAATAATAATTAAAAAAAAACAGAAATAAAAGTTCCAGTTCATAAAACAGCTACACCTAAAAGAAACTAAATTAGAAGTGGTATTGAGGTTTTCCTTTTCAAACTATACTCTTGTGGGTTTTTTCCAAACTAAGTATTTTGTATTATATAGAATAATATTAACAAATGAAGTACATGTAACTGATTTGTTAATAAGAGAGCAATAAACCATATCTTTTTAGAACTTCTTTTGTTAAAAAATAGCGAACGCCTATTTCATTTTGTATGCTTTTGTAAGAAAAGTCTCAATCTTGAGTGAATTTGCAACACTGAACAAGAAGTGAACAGAAAGAATTCCAGTCACGTATTACAATATGTAAATACCACTCATGGTATGCCTATTAGTTTTCTAATTCGGGATAATAAAATTGTTTTTTGTTGTTGTTTTTGTTGTTGTTGTTTTTTTGTCAATCCTGTGTAAAACAAGTCAAGTCAGTTGTTGGCATTTTTTAGGCTGAAACTTTCTTCTGCAAGATGTCAGAGTCATTTAAATATTGAATTCTGTTATGCTTCTTATTTTAAAATGCAGTGGCTCTCCACTAGAAGAATAACTAGAAGCTTTTGTTTGATATTTCTTAAGACTTTGTTAGTAACAGGCATTGTATTTGGCTTGAATCTCATGCTGGTTTGCATGACTTTTACAACTTATATCATTTTTAAATTTCTTTTTTAAAAAAAAAAACTGTTTTTGAAAGCTGATAGTGTTTGTGATATTGTTTGCTTGTCAGTGTTGCTAAGAAGATATCTACGTAGGAAAGAGTAACTGACTGTGCAAAACTTTTTTTTAGCTCACAGGCAAACTGTGATGCCTTTCAGCTCTTTCAGAAGCTTTCAGAAGCAGTGATTGGATATGAGCTAAACTACTGCATGCAAGTGGTTCGGAGATGTGATTTTGCTTTGCTAATTATATTCTGTTTTTACTATTGGTACTTGTTAAGCTATTTGTAGTACATTTTATAACAGCTCTTAAGGGTCCTTGCCATGCACTGGAATGTTTTTGCAGTAGACATTGTGCAGAAAATAAAAGATGTCTGGACTCACTTGTTACAGTAATTAAAAAGATGAGAGGGTGGTGGCATGGAATTAAGAAGAAACAGTGAGACTGTATTGGCTGCAGAGATTTGCAGATGAGAGGCCCTGTGGTTGAAGTTGCCTTTATTGAAGGCTGTCTTTTTAAGTGTTACCTACAGTACATTTTGTGCAGATACTGAGTTCTGCAAGAAAAATCATTATAACTGCTTATGAACTATTTAGAAATGTCCTCTCACTTACACTGGCAACAGCAGCATAAACACTTGAAAATTTCGTCTGCGTAACATGACGCGTTATCCTTCCCATGCGTGACTTAATCATAGTTTCACTTTGTTAATGATAAAAATACCAAAACAAAAGGTCTTTCTGTAATGCAGTTCAGTTTTATGACTGAGGACCGAGTAAAATTTGCTAGTAAAAAGATGGCTACACACAGTCTTTGAACTCTTAATTTTTCAAGCAACTTGAATGATTCTGCACATTCATTCTTAAGAATATGTGGTACTTTGCTTCCTCTCTTCCCGGAGCATGTGAAGGCACCCCTTATTTCTCAAACCAGACCCTCAACTCCATCATGCTTGTTTCTTTACAACCCAGCCTGGCTGCATGGCTTGTATTCAAGCTAGCTAGTGTTTGACTTCGGTGTCTTATCTTCTGGCAATATTACTTCTTCACTTTTCACTACAAGCCTAAGCTCCAAAAAGTAGGGTTGAAAGCTATCTCTTTGGATTTTTTTTTTTTCCCCCTTGGTAGAATTGGGACAATAATCCACATCATCATTCACCTCAGCTCTGTGTCAGCTGTTGTTAACATACTGATAAACTTGCAAATTTATGAAGCAGAAGTGGTTTATGTGGTCTGCAGCATCATTGTCTGACCATACTAAGACCCTTGAAAAACTAAAAAGCACTTGGAGGCTCCTAAATGTCTATGCCTAATGTCAAGAATGACTAATTTTTTGGAAGTTCTGCTGTTGAATAAGGTTGAAAATCTTCCAGCCCTTTTCTCTGTCACATATTGAGAAAAATTCCTTTATATTGCTTGCATCTGGCACAGCATTTCAGTAATAACAGAGGAAGTTACACAATGTAGCTTGTTTTATTTTTAGAAATGCTGTCACTGTATGTTTATGACCAGTACTACTACACTGTGATGTTGGTAACTTTTTTTTAGTATTGAACAGAATGTTGAATATTTGAGGAATGAAGATAATGGCTTTCTGGTACTTAATAACAAACAGACATTTGAATACTGAATAGTGATCATCTTCCAATTTCCTAACAATGGGAAGTATTTGGGCAACAGGACTGTGTTGCCTTTTAGGGAATCTTATTCTCCATTCCAAAGGGTTTGTCATGATAGTGAGAATAAATCATAGTTCTCTTCTTGGAACTGTAGTCCCAAGAAAGATGCAGCAGAAGTGTAAATCAAATGAAATGCTGAGAAAAGATAGGATTTCAAACAGTGTGCAAGATAGTAGTTGTTCTTGACTGTAACTTCATGTTTTTATTTTGATGAAAAAGATAAAAAGAACTTTAAAAAAAAAAATCACAAGTGCAGATTTTGAAACTAAATTTACATGTGACTGGTTACTACAAAAACTGATTTGGGATATATTATTATGTCTACTAAGTGTTTTATTTAACTGTTGGGGAAAATAGGTTTTGAGTGGAAACTTGGATTTTTTTTATTTCAGTGAATAAATGAGATACAGTTATAACTTGGTTGAGAGGCTGTTGAATGAATTGAATGGAAAGCCTGTAAGTTGAATGCGAAAGGTAAATAAATGGTTGGGGGGGGGGATAGGTACTTTGCTTCTAGCATTACAGAGGCATATTAACACAAAATGTTCTTCTTTGTGTAAATTATGGTGAGAGGACGACGGATAACTTACTTATTATTTGGTTTTTCAGTTGACTTTAAACCTCATGCCAGCATGGACACTGTCCATCACATGTTACTCTTTGGATGTAATGAACCCTCGTCTAATGAAAATTACTGGTAAGAATTGGAAGCTTGCTTTCATTATTGTATCCAACTGTTCTTGTATTGATTGTTTCCACATTTACTGTTTCTTTTAGAAGTAGAAAAAAAACAGAGAAAGAAACATATAACGTTGCAGTATTTCTGCATTCATGTTTTTTGTTGCTATTTTTTTCTTAATTGAATCATCTCTAAAGTGCAAGAAAAGATTTTCCACTGTTTCCAGGAAGGAAGCCAGAGCTACAGTATGCAGGATGCCGCTGGATACCAGAAATCTAGGCTTCTAATTAGAAGGGTTTAGTCATTTTTGTATTTAAAAGAGTAACCTGCTTTTCAAAATAAATACTGAAGCACATTGGGAGCTAGAGATAATGAAGTTATCCATGGGAATCATTAAGCAGGCTTCTTATTCAAAAGATTTATGTGATGCCAGTTTGATTATGAGAATAAAAATGTTAAGCTTTTTTCTTTGTTTATTCTAAATCTAGTTGCCATTAGTCTCTAGCGTAGCTGTAGCAGCTCTATTTACTATACGTATATGCACATATAGTTGCATATATTTGAATATTAAAACACAGAGTATACTATTAATTTAATTCATACATATCTTTATATAGACATAACTTCATATATGTGTTCAGAGTTTCTTTACTGAAAGAAAAGTGTAGTCAACTTCCAAAAGCAAGGAAACTTTGAGGAAAAGAAACACTGCTACATGCAAAACTACTGTACGTAATGCAGTTTTCTGTCAAAGTCTTGGTCAGCATTTACTTGCATTTCTGTTCTGACAAACATACCAGTTACAGTATTTAGGTGAAATTCCTGCAAATAATTAGTAAATTATCTGAATTTAACAGGTACTGTTTTATGAGTTAGGAAAGGACTCTTTTAATAAGGATTTTTTTTTGTTTCAGGAAGATTTTGTCTTCCCCTTTATGTCCTTAGAGTTCTGTCATAGTTCTTTGGACAGATTTTCTGGACTGGAAAAAGATACAAAGTTGTGCTTAATCTTCCTAGGGAGGGAAATCTGCTTTAATTCTCGTAGATGAGAGTCTTCTGTGGAGAGCACTCTGAGACTTAGGGTGATTAGTCATGAAGACTTTAAAACATGCTCTGTAATCTTAATTCTTGGCAGTTCTTGTGAACCAAAGCTCAAACTGAAGTTAACACGTGTTTATCAATTTACAATTCGAGTCAAGTAGGCATAAGTCAAAGCCTCCTCCCCTTTTTTTTTTCATTATCAGTGTCATAGTTTTACTTTGTAGACATATTTCAAGCTGTTTGAGACAGTGGTCAGTAAAAACAACAACCTCATGTCTTGATTTCTGTGGTGGTGGGGAAATACATACTTTTGGTAGTATTTACTTATTCCATCAATGTTTCCATCAACTTTCAAAAAGTACATCATACTTTTCTGAACAAATATTTTTGTATGCATTCCTCATCTTTATTATCTTCTTAATTTTTTAGTTTATGAGAGAGGAAACTACTAGTGGGAGTTTAGAGAAAACCAGGTCCCTGGCTTTGCTTCTCTTTATATCTGTATGGAAGAATATTGTATCAGGTGTCCAGAAGGACATAAGCAAAGTGAAGAGGAAGTTTAAGGAAACAAATTTTCTTTATGAAGTGGTTTGCTAATTGACTTAACCTTCAAAATGTGTAAGCTGTGAGAACAGACAGAAGTTCTCAGGGCCACTGATAATGTGAAGGGAAGAATGAGATGGCTGTGAAATTAGTAATCTGTCAGTAATTTCTCACATTTCTTTCAAGTTTTCAGGCAAGACCAGCTAAGATACTTCTACAGACTGTGTAAAGCTTGTACAACTTCTTGTAACCTGTGTAGCGGGTTTAATTTAGATTTTTTTTTCTGGTGGAGTTCACTAATCTCATTCTACTCTCTGTATACTTACCGAAAAAATAACTAGAGTTGGACTCTAGGGCTAATTGTATAATGTATTCTATTAAAAAAATATAAAAAGTAGCACTTCTAATAATCTCTTCATGGTTGGTGGAGATGATTTAATCAAACTTGGAAGATGCAGTAAACTTTCATCAAAAGTTTTATTTACCTTTTTCCTCTCAGTGAACAGTTCTAATATTGATAACGAATGTTACAGTCTTTTTTCACAAGAAAAACAGTTAATTTAAAAGTTAAGGAAAAAACTATGAAAGCACTGTTGAATTATTGTCTCAGCAATCAGCTTTTCTGTGTTCTTTGTATTGTCTTATATATTAGAATATAGTTTTAAAGAGTTTAGACTTATAACAACACATGTGACCTTTTCAAACCAATTCAAGTCTTGTGTGCTATTCAAAACCATGAAGATTGTGCTTGTAGTATGATTTAACATATCTGGAAATAATTTTATCAAGATGAAAACATGAGGTGATACCTGAGTCATGTCTAGCTGATGTTCTGAAGACCTAGCTTAAATGTTAAACTTTTTCATGGTGAGGGTGACAGAGCACTTGGAGTGGGCTGCCCAGAGAAGTTGTGGAGTCTCCTTTTCTGGGGGCATTCAAAACCCACCTGGACGTGTTTCTGTGTGACTAATCTAGGTGTTCCTGATCTGACGGGGCATTGGACTAGATGATCTTTCGAGGTCCTTTCCAGTCCCTAACATAATGCAATTCTGTCATGTTTGGTTCTTGAACTTTCAAATATAAAGAGATGAATCAGAAGCTGGAAAAAGCTTTTAAAAGCTGAATTTTGACTCAAATCAGGCTTATCACTAGAGTTCAGGTATTGTTTGCTCCCTGACTATATCATCACTTTTTTTTAGAAAAAAGTGGTTGCCCAGCAAAGAGGACCCACCAGTGGCAGTGTGTGCAGTGTGGCATTCATTCTTGACTGGTATACTTAATACCTGCCTGTCAAATGATGAAACATAATTAGTGTTGTATTTAAATCTGATATTTCTGTTTTTTTTTATATCCAGGTTTTGGTTAAATATTACTGTTTTTTTCTGGTATGTAGTTTCTGAGGTGTAGTATTTGTTTTACATTCTGAAAAATTCCTCATTCGTTTTCTCATCATTTCATAAGCTGCTGCAACAGACTGCACCATTTCATTTTGCACTGCCTGTAGTCATCTGTAAGGATAGAAACATGATCACATCTGTTCTACATAAATGCAGAACACTAAAGTTAGTTTTTTGCCTTTTTTGTATGCAAGTAATGTAGTATGTATGTGTATAGCCATGTATGTGTAGATCTATAAATGTTTCTCTGTATTCCTTACTTGAATATTCAGATGTAGAGAATCTGTTGCACATTTTTGTAAGTCACTGTAGAGAGTAATTGCTACATAAGTGAGCATACTACTAATGTAAATTTCCTGGCTTAATTTGGTTTACAGCCACAAGAAACAATTTTGTTTAAACAATTGTGGTGACTGTGCTGACTAAGAGTTTTCCATGGGAAAAAAAAAGTTCTTAAAAAAAGACTCCTGCTCCTTGGTCATAATTGGCACTAAAAGTAGTGGATTTTTATCAGGTCTGATAAACTATTGAAATCAGAATAGTATACTTGAGCTCATTCATCAAAAGGTGTGATTCCCCATAGGTTGTTGTTCAGAATTTCAGAGCCTCTTGGCAGCACAAGGTCTTATTCAGTCTCAAACCCTGTGCTGAAATGAGCTCCCATTTCAGATGATTTATAAATGTAAACTTTAATGAGATTAAGCATGGCAACTATATATAGCTGTCCAGTCTAAACAAATGTGTAAATTCAGGCTGTAGATCACCACGCACTAATTCCTCCATCAGACTCGCTACTTTGTTGCAGTGGATGATGATTTTGGAAGTTTTTTACTGGGAAAACTGCATCTTTAGTTCCAAGATGCAACATATGTTAAAACTGCTTCTATAAGTATTTACCTGCTTATGGGAGAGGGGCAACTGTATAAATATTTATATGCCCAAGTGTAGTTTCATAGCACCATCACTGCTGTGATGTGGACGTTCTGTGCCACTCAGCTCAGCAACTAAAAATTATTAATGTTCTTACTCAGACACCTCAAATGTCTTTTATTTTTTGTTAACAAGTCTTGGATAGGATCAAATAAGTGGAACATAACAGAGAAATAAATTGAAGAAGTTTTGGTTATGCTTTTATAAACAATGTAAATGTCCTAAGAGGGCAGCAAAATACTGGTGTTGTTGATGTAGTAAAATATTTTGCTTTCAGTTCAGGTAATTAGTCAAAAATGTAATGTCATCAAAACCTAGCTCCTGAGCTTACTCAATCTTGAGAAGAATGCATTTGTAAAGTCCGTGAGGTCTTTCAAAGTCAGTGTGGGGAAAGTATGAGGAGCTAGACAGGAAGCAATCAGTAAACCCTGTTCTCATGCAATAGGCTAATTTTTTTGTTTGTTTGTAAACTTATACTTTTTACTAGCTTCCTGCTATTGTTTCCTTTTTACTGCTTCTAAATCTGTTCATTAACTGACTTATCTCTTCTTTTGAATCTACTTTGAATTTGGTTTTATTATCTGAATTTACAAGATCAACACTTTTGACTAAATTGAAGTTGACAGTTGTTAAAGCATAATAAAAGAGCAGTGTGAGTATTTCCTCTTTTTTCCTCCTGATGCCCAAGAGGAGTTTAGACAGCGTATCTTTTCTTTGGTTGGTTGATTTTTTGCCTAGCTGGTGTGATTGAATATCCTTGTATGATAGACCTTAGCAAGTACTGTGGTTTAATGAAGGTAAGCTGGCCCAGACAGTGGCTGCGGAACTGTGACTATGCTTGCTTGTGGTTTCTGTTCCTGTTCCTCCCAGCCAGCCTTAATATATTCTGACCTGTGCAGCACAGTGGCTGGTTAGATCCCTGCAGTCTTTTGTTGTACTAGCTTGCACCAGTTGAAAGCTGCACAGATTTTTACCTGCAGCTGTTTGTTTTTTTTTTTTTCACCTAACCTTAAATAAGTTTCTCCTCTCCAGAAATGAAGTTTCTTTTTGGGATGTGTTTCACTGGAGGGTAGAATAGGGGGGCATGAAGGGTTGGGAGATCAAATTAGTTGTTGTGAAGGTCTAGAAATACGCATTGCGAGCAAAACTAGCAAGGGAGAAGAAATGACATCTTCCCTTTATTGTAGGTAGTCTAGTGATCATAGCAGGGCTTTCTGTCAGAAGAAAACAGTAATGTTTTGCTGCATTAAGGCTTTTGGGAATCATAGGAACTCATAATGTCCAGCTGAGCTGCTTTTTCTTATTTATATACAGTTAGAACTAGTTATCTCTGGAGGAGAGCAGACCAGGATGAATCCTCATCTGAGAACTAACAGATAGCCTCAGGCATCCTCAGCAAAGAAGTCACAGAGCCTGCATCTGCTAAAAACCCTGTCTTTTACATCTTTATTCTTTTTGCACTGTGTGAAACTTTATTTTTCGCAGTTTTCGTTTTACCAGCAGTGTTAAACAGAAAAAACTGTACCTTCCACAGGCACATGGAAAACAGAAGTGACTGGTGGCAGCCAATATGGCCAAGAGTGAATTGTGCCTGATGAATATGGTGTTTGTAGTGAATAAGGGGTTACAGCCTTAATGGATAAGGGAAGAGCAGCTAATGTTATCCACCTGGACTTGTGAGAAGTGTAGGACATTCTTGTCTGTAAACTGAAGATAGATTTGTCAGATGAGCCACTAGCTGGTTAAAAAATTGTCTGGGTAGTTGCACTTAGTTATGGTCAACAGCTCAGTGTCCGTGCGGAGAACAGTGGTGTTCTTTTGAGTTGGTATTGGAAGTATGCTATTTAACATCTTAGTAACATGGGCAATATGATTGAGCGCAGTTTGCAGGTGATACCAAGCTGTGTGGTGAGGCTGATGTACAAGGGGAGGGTCCTCTTCAGAGGGACCTTGACAGGCTTGAGTGAACCCCAGCAAGTTCAGGAACACTAAATGCAAGGTCCCGGGCCTGAGTCAAGTGTCCTTGCCCATGGCAGGGGTTCAGAACTAGATAATCTGTAAGATCTCTTCAACCCAAACCATTCTATTATTCTGTTTTATTGCAAGCCACTTTCTCGGGACATTCTCTTAATCTGTTTGCTCTGTTGGTTTCTGGTAACAAAATATCCATACAAATAGTAGATACCTTTAAAACAAACAAGAAAACTATTCAGACAGGAGGAGCTATTGTCACTTGTGTTGCTGCTCAGTGGCTTTGGCCTGCATGTAGGTCTTCTGTCTAGGGAAGACAGTGTTGCAACATTTTAGCCACAGATGCTACAATCAAGTTTAGAACAGGTTGTTCTTTTGAGTGTTTCGGACATGTTCGTGGTTGGTATCTTGACATGAGCTTCTCTTCTTTGTATTTTCTACTTAAAAACAATAAAACTGGGAAAGTGTGCTGTAAAATAGAAATACACAGCACTGTGCTGGCATTAAGTGCAGGAAAGAGCATGAGCGCATCTACTTCTTGCTCTCAAGCAGTCTGTTTGCATGCTGTTTAATTGCCAGTGTTTTTTTTGATGAATTCTAAATATCATTTTTTATTTAAAATGTTTATGTCTATGTTTGCCTAATATTATCTTAAAGCTGAGGGAAGAAAAGAGTGAAAAAGATTGGAGATCTAATGATAGTTGGGAAAGTAATCTACATTAAAAGAAAGGTATTTAATCAAAGTACATCCAAAAACATCTTCATATATCTTAGGGTGGTGAGGCTCTGGCACAGCTGCACCAGAGCAGCTGAGGTGCCCCATCCCTGGAGGAGCTCAAGGCCAGGTTGGATGGGGCCCTGGGCAGCTGAACTGGTGGGGGGCAGCCCTGCCCACCTCAGGGGGTTGGAACTGGGTAGACTTAAAGGCCCCTTCCAACCTAAACCTTTCTGTGATTCTGTGACCTTAAAATTGGTAATTTTCCATATAATTTACCTGTTGATTTCAGATTTCAAAATTAAAAAACATTTCCTTTTGTTTTCTTTCCTCATAATTTTAGGGACTGTGATGAAGGAATCTGCAAAGACAAATCAAATATTTTGTATGCTTGGGCAAGAAATGCTCCGCCTACCAGGCTGCCCAAAGGTATCGTACTGTTTAATGTAAAGTCCTTGTGTACAGGGGTAGAGGAGAGAATGTGGAGATGAGCAATGGGCACATCTAGGAAACTTGTATAAAATCATGTTTAGTTAATGGAAAGTGTATGAACTTAAACTTCATAAACTGGGAATATATTGTGCTAGCTAATACACTTGTGGAGTTTTTTTGTCCTCCAATTTGCTGTATCATTATGGTCTTCAGGAAGGAGAAAGAAGATAACTGGGAGATCAAAATTTTGTAGGCTACTGACAAGTTGTATCTTTCTATATAAATATTACCTTGAAATTGAGATTTTTTTTCTCTTTTACTGCCTTTTTTTTTTTTATAAACCATGAACAGTGCATACATACTATCATCAGGTGGCTTATTTGAAATACAATTTTCATGCTCATGACCATAAATGTTAGTTGATTTGGTTATCAGAATGTCAATTAAAAAAAATTGGTTGCTTAGAGGATTCTGTGGAAGACTGTTGTTTGCTCTGCTGTTAAAACTCAGCTTGTATTAATTTTTCTGCCTCTAAGCTGCCCATAAATACAAGGTATTGTGATTTTGTTTTTTTTATCGTAATGATATCATACTTCTCAACAGGGAAACTGCAGTCCCCTTTATAAATTGGCTCCTGCCATGAGCAGTTTTAGTCTACTGGGATTCAATGTCTGTAGAAGTCGAAATTGCTTTTGGTGCCTCTTTCCTAGAGCATTCGCTATATAACCAGTTTAGAGAATTCCCTTCGGTGATGGTGATTTTTTGCAATTTCATTATTACAAATTATTTCAGATTCCTCTATTTTCTTCTCTGCCCATTGTTGCTTCTGTTAGCAAGTAAAATAGCTTCATAAGTTCCACAAGACATTTTCAGCATACAACGTTAATTTTTGTCTTATTTTACTGCTGGTATTTTTTAATTATTATTTCTTTATTATTTCTTATCTTAATTTACAGTGTGTTTTCAGTTAGTCAGCGTTACTCAGTGTGTATTCTTCACAGGTAGTAGGAGAGACTGGGAGATGAAATGAAAGTTATACCAAATTCTACAGGGATGACAAAAATCTGATTATCATTTTTTAAATTGTATTATGTGTGTAATACATACCTCAAATCTGTGATTGGAATTCTGTGTTGAGAATATTCTTTGCTTGAAGTAGATACCTGATCATTAATAACTAAATTTTGTTCTTAGATTCTTATTCTGGGAGTGTATGCTGTGACAGTAGTTTTCCTGGTTTTTAGGGTAGCACTTTCTTCACTGTTATCCCAGTAAAATTATATATCCTTTCTTTCTAAGCAGTTTCAGTGATCTGTATTTGATAGATTTGTATTTGTATTAGATATGTTCAGCCCGGGTGAACTAAATTACATTTTATTGTTTCTGAAAGCCTTGTATTTTCCTACCCTTAGGTGTTGGATTCAGAGTTGGAGGAGAAACAGGGAGCAAATATTTTGTACTGCAGGTACACTATGGTGACATCAGTGCATTTAGAGGTATGTATTTCAGAACTTCATTCTGCATTTTACATTAGTTATAGAAATTCAGATCATTAAGAGTATTTACATGATCTGCACAAAAGATAGCTCTGCTAGCACCACTCACAAAGATAAAGATCTGCAGTCATATTAGTAATAAAGTTCATGTATTAATTTTACTTCTTTAGAACCTTTCTGTCTCTCTGGTGAATAGATTTGTTTTCTTCAAAGGATACAGAGCAAATGACTTAAAGTAGATAAATGAATCTGTGTTTAGAGAGAAAATTATTTACTCCTATGTAATTTATAATTGTATTTTAGAAGGTTGGAACAAATACACATGAACGTGCTTAACCTTAATTGAACAGCTGGTGCAGAAGATGACGTATACTTGCCAATCAATTGCAGTGTCTGTGTTTGGAATTGTAAAGTTGCAAATAGTGGAAACAGTGTTTTTCATATTTCAAAAAAGGTGAAAATCGTTTCAAGCATGGTAATACACTTATTGTCACGAGTATTTGAATTGCATTGATGTACACTGAAATACTAACGTAGTCACAGAATGGTTTGGTTTGCAGGGGATTTTAAAGATCATCCAGTTCCTCACCCTGCTGTGAGCCCAGGACCCCACCCAACATGGTCTTGAATACTTTCAGGAATGGGATATCCATGACTTCTCTGTGTAACCTGCTCCACTTCTTCTTCATATCTAATCTGGGTTTACCTTCTTTCTGTTTAAAGCTGTTATTCCATGCTCCTGTTCCTCATACCGTCCCTGGTGTGAGGAATCCCTCCCCATCTTTTCTATAGCCCACCTTAAATAGTGAAAGGCCACAATGAGGTCTCCTGGAGCCTTCTCCAGTCTGAACAAGCCCAGCTCTTACGACCTTTCTTCGTAGAAGAGGTGCTTCAGCCCCCTGTTCCTCTTCACGGCCTCCTCTGGACATGCTCCAGCAGCTCCATATCATTCTTGTGTTGAAGGCTACAGGCCTGGACATGATAGAGTCATATAGAATTGCTCAGGTTGGAAAAGACCTTCATCAAGTCCAATTGCAACCTAACCATGCTACCCTAACTGTCCTCCACTAAATCATGTCCCGGAGCACCACATCCAAACAGTTCTTAAATTCAGTTCTTACATTCAGTGATGGTGACTCAACCACCTCCCCGGCACTCCATCTTGGGCCTCACAAGGACAGAGCAGTGGGTGACAGTCCTATCCCTCTCCCTGATGCCACACCTCTTTTGATGCAGGTCAGGAGGCAGTTGGAATTCCAGGCTGCAAGTGCATGCTGCTGGCGCATGTCTGGCTTTTTGTCTACCAGAGCCCTCCAGTCCTTCTTGGTGGGGCTGCTCTTAGTCTGTTTTCACTGTTACTGTAGCAAAGACTGCCCTGGAGCTTCACATTCCTGAGAAGCCCCTTGTGATGGTGAGAATGAGGTCCAACATAATACCTCTCTTCATTGGTTCCTCTATCACTTGAACAAGGAAGTCCAAGCATTCCAGGGACCTCCTGGACTTCCTCTACTCTGCAGTGTTCTCCCTCCAAGTAGATAGTGAAATAGTTAGGTCTTCCATAAGGATTAGGGCTTGTGGAAATGGGGGTGCTCCTGTTTGGCTCATCTGAGCTTCATGAAATAAGATTATTTAATTTTTTTAGAATTCCATGCTCTGATATGTTCCTTAAGCTTGAACTGGGTTATATTGACATCTTTGAGAAGTGTAAATTCTTATTTTTGCTGTGTCAAATCCTTATGTTAAGTCTTCAGTTGCATTAAGGAGCAAAGAAACCTGTGCATCTCTGTACTCTTGAAGCAACTCTGTCATGCCCTACTGTGTAGAATTTAAACAATTTGTGAAGATAAAAAGTGTTGAACAGTAAAGGAGAAGTAAACTGAATAATAACAAAACATAAGGTAAAGTTATGGCATTTTGAACATGTGCATAGCAAGAAGTATATTTTAAAAAATCTTTAATAGTTACAGTGTCATTAGCAGTGAGTCCTATTTCCTAGTACTGGTGGGAGAAAGTAGAAGTTGCTTCAGAAAAGCCAGAAGCTCTGTACAGAAATTAAAGCTGTAGAAGACATAAAGAACAGGGAGGAGTATAAATTGCACTTGCAGTTCCTGAGCTATGCCTATGGCCTCTGAATCTTTTGTGATAACGTGGTACACGATCCACAGATCATAACTACTTTTCAGTGGAGAAGCAATGATGTAGCTAACAATTCAGTGCAGCCTCTTATGTATACCTCTTTGCTGCCAAGTTTGAGCAATACTCATCTAGTGTCCTGCTCATCAGTGTCCTACTGTCTTTATAACTTTTCTGATGTTGGTTGTACAGTTTCTTCTACGACATGAAGACATAATGTGGCATAATGGCAATATTACTATTGTGGGAGAACAAGAAGGGTGAATGAACTGAGTATGCTGGAACTGTTTAAATGGAAGATGTGTGTAAATGTGCATGACAGAAATTGAAATAATTGATTTTCATGGACACGTACTGCCTGTGATTCCTCGCCTGCTAAAATCATGCATAATTAAAGTTACAAACCTCTGAAGAAAACTTGTTACTTGGGAGCTCGGTCTTCATTATTGCTTGGGGACAGTGATAGTTCTCAGTGTTCTTTTTTCTTTTAAGTATAATTTATGTGTATGCAGATAAGAAAAAAGTGAGATTAGTAACTCCTATTGCACATTATTTGAGGATGTGTTAAGAATTTTTTTGAGGAAATTGGCTTAATTGTCAAATCTCATAGTCAAAAAATCCCATTTTCTCAAAGAAATAAATAAAAGAAATTAGCCTAAAATAAAAAAACAGCATCTCAGCATGACATCATTCCTTATTACTTGTGTGTCTGTGCAGGACTCCATATAACCAATGTCATACAAACCTCTAGAAATATGGAATTTTAGGAAGTAGGAACTGATAATGATATAATTTAGTAGACAGTACTAGTATCATGTATTGTTTCAGTAGTTAAGGAGTTTGCCTGGTTGTGCTCTACTTTCTTTTCAGTTTCAGAGTTTTCACTTTTTTTTTCTGTGGTGTTCTAAAAATTTGTTCTAGGTAATTAGTTAAACTAATTGTACTTTCCTTCTGTCCTTAGCTGTGATCCATATTTAAATATTCATATTTAAGAATGCATTTTATGCTCTGATATCAAAATGAAGCATTCTGTATCTTGTCTGTAATGCACCTTATTAAAAAATAAGGTGGCAGCCAAAAATGGATTCAGTGAAAGTAATGGAGAGAAAGGATGGCAGGACGGGGTTTGTGTAAAAAGCCATTTAGAAAAACAGTAATTGCTCATTTTGGCTTTTTCTGTTTTTTTTTTTTTCTCTGAAAACTGTCACTGTGTAAGCTATTCTGACTTCTTACTGACAGCAGATAGTTACAAGTGAAAAGTAGGTCAGAAATTTGTTGCTTTTATTAATTCCTAGGTGTTTAGCATTCAGATTCAAATAAAAATAAATCTAGCCATCCTGAGATCTGTGAAGGTACTAAAATTTAGATATGCATTGTAGAGATATGCAGTGCAGTTGTTAAACTGTTTATTATTTATTTTTCTGTGTAGATGACTTCAAATTTACTAAAAGAAATACGTAAAATCTTAAGGTGTAGAATTTCTTTTATCCTGTACTTCTTGTACCAAAGTCTAACATTGTACTTACATGTCATATGATTACCTTTGCAGTTCCCAGCACATAAGAATATAGAAATATTCTCTAGAATCAAAGTAATTGAAAGTGTCAATAATAATCTGTTTTAACTTGTTAGGAAAGAAAGGTAATAATATTCTATCAATTTCTCTGTTTGTAACCTGTTGCATTGTTTGAGCCCACTAGTGACTGTATCTTAATTCTTGTCATTTGCTTACTCTTGGTCATTTGCTTACTCGTCGGTCCTTTCCCCTTTACTTCTACAGCTCTCCTGGTCTTCTGTTTGGTCTTTTCCCCTTTACTTCTACAGCTTTGTCATCTTCTCTACCTCCTTCTCTGCCTCCAGGCAAATGGCTTGCCATGTGGTGGATGTGTTTACAGAAGGACTTCTCTGTTTTAAAAAGTAAATTGAAACATTTGAAGACTCCGTTTTAAATTGTGTTTATCTTAAAGTGTAGATTGCTTTATTGGTGCATAGTATTTTTCTTTACAAATTTGTATGTTAGTGCAAGAATGATATAGGTAAGAATATGTTATTTTATTGGAAGAATCTTTTAGAGTGTTGGGGATTTTATAAAAACAGCTAAAATGTGGGCAACAGAGTGACAATGACTGGCTTGGCTTTGTGTGACTGTAGGTGAACTTCTGCATTTGTCAGTGCTCTACCAAACCCATGTTTGATCCCTTACACAGAACATAAGTACATAAGTCGTACTGCCTATCTGAGGCAGTATTATGTGTAGCTTAAGAAAGACACTCGAATTCCATCTGCTTTGAATCAGTTCTCTTTCTGCACAACTTCTTAAGTTTTCAGCTGCTCTCCATATGTTTCATCACAATTGTTCTCAAAAGTTCTCATTAGGTATTCTTTCCAAGCATTCAGTGAAACTACAGGTGTACTCTGGGTGAGAGAGCTACCATTCAGGTGAAAGTTTGCCTTTTTGTTGTTGCTGTTAATTACTGATTCAGATTTTTAGATATGGAAGTGTTTATTATCATTTAATAATGAAATGCTGTGACTAATGTTTTAAAAAAAATTACTGATTCGTTTTATTCTGCATAGTCCCACTGTGATCATTACCCTTTCTTCTGTTCAAATGCACTGCTTTTTCAGTTCTGAATCTTACCTACTTATTGACAGGAGGAAAATATGTCTGAAGTTGCTACTTGTCAGCAGATGCATAGCACCTCTGTTCTCTTTCTTTTCTGAACTTACCGGGTAAAAGGATGTTTCCTTGCTTTAGAGCTATATCCCTCTTCTCACTATAGCTATTTTTTGTGTTGACATAACGTCACTTTCTTGCAGAACAAAGATTAAAGTCCCAGGACTGCTTTTTCTCCCTAATTTTTGTCAAAATACAATTTTTCTAATGCGCATTAGTTTTTCTAGCTATTGCAAAAATGGCATGGCTTCATCTCCCCAAAACTAGTTCTTAAAGATCTGCAATTTCTAGTGACAAGAACTGCAGTTAGCAAAGCTCTGGAGGATGCAGAGTTATATGTTACAGATTTTGCTATAAATGCAGTGCAGTGATATTCAGGTTTGGTCAAATTTGAGTAATATTTCCAATGGAATGATTTGCTGAAAATGGAAAGGTTAAAACTTACTTTGTTGTTATTTTTTATTCCACAGAAGTGTTATTTTTTTTTCAAACTTTTGTATGTACGTTTGTGTATACTTTTACGTGTGTTTGGTTGACGGTGATTAAACTGTTTCATTATTTGTACAGATAAACACAAGGACTGCTCTGGCGTAACTTTGCATCTGACTCATCAAAAGTAAGTCTAATTAAAAATACTGAACATATTAAATTTTTTTTTTATCAGAAGAGAAGACATTGAAGGCCCTTAGAATTTCTTTTGAAGTATGTGAAGTAAAAATATGATAAACTTAAAATATTAACAGTTCTGAAGCATCATCTGCTGGCAAAAGCGTTTATTCCTTTCGTGAGACTTGGTGATATGTTTCTGTCAGTGCAGAATTAATCCATGTTAAGAGGTTCACATTGAGAAATTCGGGATAAGAATAGCAATTATGTGGGTAATCATATTGTGTTTTTTCACCTGCTTTGTAGAAGATGCTTTAAAAACTGTAGTTGCATATGTAACGTAGGAGGGAAAAGGAAGTGTGCTGCAGGTTCTGTAGCACAGTTTCACAAGTAATCGAACACTTAGAAGTTAGTGGTGCTAAACAGTATTGCGTATCGTGTCACTCAGTCTGGTTTTACAAAGGGCTTGTTTAAAAGAGCTTGGGTTTTGAATTGCAGGCAGCCTTTGATTGCCGGAATGTATCTAATGATGTCTGTGAACACTGTAATACCACCTGGTGAGAAAGGTAAGTTGTAGCTCTACAAAGGGATGTGTAATGTCAGTATCTATTATTATTATTATTATTTTTTTTCTGCTGATCATGGAAGAAAATGTGTCAAAGGCATACTGGAGCAAGAGTTAATTGCTATAATGAAATGAATTATCACATTTCTTACATTTGCAAAGAAAATCAATCAACATTGTAGATAACAGTGTTGTACAAAACAGTAATGATCTGTGCAACATTGGAGTTCCTGAGCTTCTTAGAAGTATTTCTTTGATTTGTTGTCCTTTTAAGCAGTATTTTACTGATAAAGTCCTGCCTATTTTCTCCCCTTTCCCACAAATCCATAAAATTTGGGTACTACTTCATCTGTGCTTGTATTTATGCAATATATTTGTGATTTAGATCAGAGGTCAATTTCAATAAATGGATTTTTGTAAGGAGCTGCTCTTTTGAAACTTGCATTCCTGAAATTTCTGAACATTTTCTATTCAGTCATATTCAGTAGATTTTATCTGAAACTTAGATTGAAAAATCGCAATAAAGTAAATTTAAAACTCTCTTACCCAGAGTAGTCATACTTTTTGAAAGTACTTGTACACTAAATGAAGTGTAGTAGTATAGCTTTTCTCTTTTCAGTAATTAATGATATTGTGTTTATTACCATATTTTTAACAGTGGTTGATGCTGATATTGCTTGCCATTACAAAAGGTTTCCAATGCACCTTTTTGCATACAGAGTTCATACGCACAGACTAGGTAAGAGTTTTATTGCGATATTAAATATACAATCATTTAATGGCATGATACTGAATCTGCAGCGTCGCTTCTTAGAAGTAAACATAATGTTCACATACATATTTGTGTGTTCCAGGTAAAGTAGTGAGTGGATACAGAGTGAGAAATGGTCAGTGGACATTAATTGGTAGACAGAGTCCACAAGTACCACAGGTTGGTTATTGGATTTTTTTTGTTGTTTATTTACTGTAGCTTTCTATTCTAATTTTCTTTATTTAAAACTAAGAACTTTAAATGATATCACATGCCTTAGATTTGCGTCATGTTTCCGCTGGTGCATGTTACTGTGCCACTAGACGTGAATACTGGCAAGCATTACTGTGATAACTTACGAAGCAAAAATGTTTATGAAATTACTTTTTGGATGTGTTAGTACCGTTTCTGCGTGTGTATACTGACGTCAGTGTAATACAGGATGCTTTTACTAATTAGGATGACTCATTCTCTCTTCCAGGCATTCTATCCAGTGGAACATCCTGTTGATGTTAGCTATGATGATATTCTAGCAGCTAGATGTGTGTTCAGTGGTGAAGGCAGAACTACAGAGACACATATAGGGTAAACTTGCTCTACTTTGCCTTTCCAAACATTTTTTCATCCTGTATATTCATTATATGAAGAAATGCTTTTGTGTTATTCTTCTAAAGTATTTATATCAAACTTAAATTCTCCTGGAGTAATCTGTTTTGCCATCTATTTTGCAAGACTTTTATCTATATTACTCAATATTTAGGGCCTTTATTTTGTGAATAATCACTTTTCTGAAGTATTCGGAACTCTTTTCAGGTGAAGCTATTCTGCCAGACTCTTTGCTCAGATGTCTAGCTGTTCTACTCTTAGTCTAATGCTAGGATATCAGTTTTAGACAATGTATTTTGAATAAATTGAAGTTACTAGTCATTTAAAATAAAATATTAAAACTTTGTCATTTCTCTTTCTATTTTGGAAAGAAAATTTCTGTAAGCTTTGAAGATAATGATAAATATTGAATCATCATAAAATCTAACCTTTAACAGCTGCCTTATTTGTCAAAATGAAAATATACAAGATTTTATGAACAACAAACTGTAAATGAGTGTTGATAATAAGTAGGGAAGTCTAAACTGTTTTTGTCAGTCATGCTAGTCACCTGAGAAGACAGACTATAAGTCTATAAGTGCTATAAGACCAAGTTGACAAACATGCAATATTAATATTCTCTTAACTGACCCCAGTTCTTTAAACTAATTTACTGCACGTGTAGAAAAAAATGTATGAAAATGCCCTGCTGAAATGTCTGCTTTCTGGAAGTAGATGTAGCAGTGCCTCAAGGGACGACTTGTTCTGTGCTCTCTACAACCTAAGATTGCATCCCAGTAGAAGGCTGAGTTTGGCATGAATTTAACACCTTTCCATGGTGTTCCATGGTCAACATACAGAACAAGAACAAATTGAGGTTTTTTAGTACTAACAAAAATATATCCAAAATCTTTGTTTAATAGAGGATCTAAGTTTTAAAATTCTCTATTGTGTTTCTTTAACTTTCTCTGAAGTGGTTCTTGTTTATTCAGTAACATTCATGGTTTTAAGAAACGGTCCTAGGGGAACTACCTCTTTTCGTTCAATGTGCTATTAAGCTTTCAGTGCAGAAGTGGTAAAATCTTCTATTACTTAATTTCTACGGTCTTTTTTGAGGAAAAATGCAAGTATTTGAAGGAAGTTTTTAAACTGTCACACAAAAATCAAAATGTGGAAGCTTAAACAATCAGGAAATATGGGGAAGAAACTATCATCATAATACGATGTGAATGAATGAAAAGTGATGTATTCACAATACTAGGCATGTGAAAAGATAATAAACAGCTAAAATAAAATATATGAAAATTGCTTAAATCTCGGAAAATGTTTCCCCTATATTGCAAGTGTCTTAACTTCCTATTCAGAGTGATTCATCCATGCAAGAAATGTTGAGTTCCAGATATAAACACTGAAAAAGCAGGAAATTCAAGCACAAAAGGAAAGTTGTAAGATCATAAATATCCAAAGGGGGAAGGAAAAAAAAAAAAAAAATCAGATTGTCTATATGTTCAATTTCAGTGTCTTTATTTTTCCTTGTAATTTTGATTTTCCTCAAACTAGATGAAAAATTATCCTAAATGCCATTTGTGATATATCTTTAATATATCTAGAAATTGTGGTTCAGAGGAACTTGAGTTCACTTGTTCATTCCCCTTTCCAAAGCTGGGTAAAGACCACTAAGTACTCCATGCAAGCGCCAGGGTTTTATAACAGATAAGTTGATGATGTTTCAGAGCAAACACTGAAGTTGATACACTATCAAGTGGAATAGTGCTACTAGTCTAAGGAACTTCGAAGGATTGGAGCCCAGTCAGTGTAAAGATGGTGTCTTTGTAAAGGAAGGTGCCAGTGGCTGCAATGACTGCTTGTTTATCCTATTGCAGTGCGCAGTGTATTGCATAGGATGATGGAAAACAGCATATCCTGTTTATTTTCCTTTCAAAAATAACCATTGTTGTTTTCAAAAGTATAAATCTCAGAAATTTATACTTTAAAAGTAAATAGATATGGTATCATTCTGGAGAAGCTTTATATGTCTGTAGCAAAATGTTCCAATTCAGTCTTTAAAATTTTTTAACTGCATTGTCTTGATAATTGATGCCAAATCGTAGGTAGAATCATGGAATGGTTTGGTTTGGAAGGCACTTTTAAGATCATCCGCTTCCAACCCCGTGCTATAGGCGGGGACGCCTCCCTCTAGACCAAGTTACTCAAAGCCCCATCCACACTGGTCATGAAATGCATGAAGGGCATCCACAGTCTCATTGGGCAACCTGTTCCAGTGTCTCACCACCCTTATAGTAATGAATTTCTTCCTAATATCTAGTCTAAACGTACCCTCACCCAGCTGAATGCCATTTCCCCTCGTCCTGTCACTATCTGCCTTTATAAAAAGTCCCTTCCTGCAGGTCCCCTTCAGGTATTAGCAGGCCACTATAGGGTCTCCTCAGGGACTTCTCCAGGCTGAATAGGCCCAGCTCTCTCAGCCTGTCCTCATAGGGGAGGTGCTCCAGCCCTCTGGTCATCCTCTGTTTTGTTATACTTCATTGTGTGTGGATCATATATCACAATCTGTACACACTTGTAGGTACTTGTTAATGTGGTTTACAGGATTTTTTTTTTTGTTTAGATTAATTTGTCAGCATTTCTACACATTAGACTCGTTCACGAAACTACAGATTTCTCAGTTGTTCAGGTATCTAATGGTAGGATTCTGTGTTTTCTATGAATTTACTATAACTATTGTTAAAAGCATTTTTCTCTATTCTACAGTACACTACAGTGGGTTTTTTTATTCTCAGTAAATATAAAAGAATTAACCTGGCAATATTTAGACGCAGTAACGCGTCTGGTGTACTGGTGTTGATGCGAGTTCTACATCCTCTATTTTTTGCTGGAGGCAATTATGGTGACAGATACTAAAGTCCAGCAGTGAAGTGAATGCTTGCTAAAAGCTTAAGCAGAGCTTGCCAAGTCAGAATCTGATTTTTGTGGTCTCCAAGGGACCGTAAATTTTCAGTGCATGGAAAAATACCAATTCCCCTTTTGAAAAAGTCTCTTCTCCCATGTTCCCTCTGTCCCCCCTCCGGCTGGTGTCATCATTGTTGCTATGGTGAATAAATGAATGCTTCAGGATGCTGCTTGAAAAGTCAGCACTGACGTCTTTTGCAAACAGTTAATAGGCCACCCCCATATTGTTTTATGAGAATAAAATCGGTGGTTAATTGTGAGAGCTGGTTAAAAAATTTTAACATAAAACCCTTTGTTTATTTGGTCAACCTTTGTTTTTAAGATATAGCTTACTCTATTGTCAGGATTGTAGCTATGAATAAGAGATATGGCATAAATAAACAGAAACAGATCACGGTTGCAAAGAGCCTCTGTATTATCTGCTTCATAAAGTAATGTTTTTCTGAAAAATTCTTTTACCAGCTGTTCCTTCTATTGAAGGCAGGATTATGTAGCAGTACAGAAGAGCCTCTTCTGTTTCAAGTGCATGCCTGACAAAGAGCTGTATTTCACTGAGTGTGTAATCATTCCTCTTGTACACATTTTGTTCCTACAGAAGCTTGTGATCAAGTCGTTCTCAAGATGGCAATGCTATCTTAACTTTAGGAGTTATTTATGGTATCTTAATACGTAACAAAATCAGGTTTTGCTGTGTTAGAAACACCGTGGAGGGTGGCCAACAAATTGATATACCTGAACATGGAAGGACTGCCTTAAGTGATAGCTGCTGAAATTAAACACATAAATTATTTTCAATTATTTTAGGTTGATTTGCCCCAGGGTGTCAGAGTTGTATGGACTATGACAACATTAATGGTACAGTTCTGCCTCTTTTCATCAGAACATATATGTAGTTGATGATACATTGGGTAATACGAAGACTGTACTGGAGAAAAGAGGAGAGGAATGAGCAGTTTAAATCATTGATACAGTTTTCTGTAGAATCAAAGCATAATTCTTAGAAATCCCTGAGATATCTCAGGAGCTTGTGCAAGGTGTTATTCTCTGTTATAGAAAGAGAGAATATATAATGAAAGAAACTTCAAGCAGTGAAGCTATGAAAAGTTTTGGTGAGTGAGGGACTTATAAGCACTTCACTGCAACTTTTTGAATATTCTGTTAAATTAGATGGATTGGATAGCAGCTATGTTCAGCTCATTATTCTCTTCTAACTGCTGCATGTTTTCTTTGTTTTGTAGGGGAACAGCCAATGATGAAATGTGTAATTTTTACATTATGTACTATATGGAAGCCAAGCATGCTGTCTCATATACAACATGCACACAGAATGCAAACCCCGAGATGTTCAGAAACATACCACAGGAAGCAAATATTCCTATTCCAGTTAAGCCTGATATGCTGAAGATGGCACATGGGCATCATGAAGGTAAGATAAAAAACTTGAAATCCATCTTGTGTAAGACTTTTTATGTTTACTGATGTCTTTGTTTTTACTTTAATATGGCAAATTTTCATGGAAAGGAAATGCGATTTTGAATAAAACAGAAATTGTTAATTAGAGAGCATCATGACCTTCTGGTCTTAATTTTAATGAAAATGTCTTCCACAGTCTTTTGCCTGTTTCTTCTTACAGTCACTTTCAATTTCCAGCACGGTTTTATAGCCATGTGAGCTATGTACGCAAAAAAAAAAAAATTGACCTTGCTGTTATGGTACATAGATATCAGTACTTTAAATAAATAATTTCTTAAAAGTTACTTTAGCTTCTATCTATTTCCTGCAAAATTAAAGTTTTCTAGATCTTATTGCCTTGTTATTGGAGGAATCAAATGTTTCAAGTAGATAGTAGTACACATTTGTGGTAATATTCAGTAGCAATATTCAGAAGTAATTTTGTTGATATGGCTGCATTGTAAAGTATAGTTCTATGCAGGGCAGCAAATACTGTAAAGCAGTATATTTCACCAGATGGTTAGAAAACTAGTAATTATTTGTGGCAAAATACTGCCTGGACAGAACTAGATTTGTTTCTTATGCTGGATCTGATTAATACTGGAGTCATTTGTTGCACCATTGTTGGGCAGTCTTTTGCATTATACGGACACTAAAACTCATGAGAATTGGGATATATTTGATACCAGCTGTTAATTAATTTTAGGACTAGCTGAAATGATCTGTGATATTATTTTCACTGACATCACTGAGGCTGCCATTTAAATTGGGCTTTAGGTTTATGCTACGCTTTCACAAAGTTCCATAACAGAAAATTCCTGGCAATTACATATATTTTACTGCAACTGCGAAATGTTTCTATCTATGTAGATGGATAGATAGGTGATGCAGAGGTCTAAATTTCTGCCTAAACCTCTCCTACTATCCTGTTACAAGTGCAAATAAATCTTTCTTTTTCATTCCAGTTCTTTTACTGCTATGTAGTTTGGTACACCTGCTATTGATAGAGGGTTAAAAAAAAAATACTGACTTCAGAAGGGCTTTTTTATCTAGCAGATGATGTTCATTTCCATTCACACGCAGAAGTTAACAGCTTATTCTAAATCCCCTTTTTTAGAAACCAAGGATACAGATAAAAGTTCTTTGCAGCTGTCACAAGGAGAAGAGGAAGAGATTTTGGATCAGAGTATGTATTTGTTTATTTCATCTTCAAATAAGGAACTCATTAATGTTAAATACTGCTAAATAAAATTCTGCTTATTAAAGATAAATGACATTTCAAATCTTTCTTCCTTTAGCTGATGCAGTTTATAATGTATTCAGTTAATACTACTGAAAGTTATATTCAGCTCTGTAGGTAAAGTTTTTTAGAATGGGGACAAAGAAATTGTGGCAGCCTAAAAGCAGGAGAATTCAGTAACTATTCTTTTATGTGATGATTCATGTAATCTACTACTTTATCTTTTCCTATTCCTTAATTTGTTTTACTATGCATATATTCTGTACATAGTGTTTTATTACTCTTCACTATCAGTAGTGAATGCAGTGGGTAGGGTGCTGTTAATGTGTAATACTAAACTCTCTCTCACAACTTATGCAGATCTGCATACGTACGTAACAACTCATACATGGATGTGCACAGTTCTTGTAGGAAAAAAGAAAGCTGTGACTGTTGTAACATCTAGAAATATGCTGACGTGCTTAGGTTTCAGAGATATTTTAATGTGTCTGTACTTTATAGTGCTTCTGGATTGGATCACATATTACTACTAAGTAGACATTGGTTTAATATCTAGAGTTTTATTCAGAAGGAGAAAATCTTGTCAACTGGAGCTCCATATGGTTTTAACTGAATGTTACTGAGGCTATAGAACTTTGTGGTTCAAGTAGTACAAAATGTAAGGTTAGTAGGGTGACTGATATGAAACTGGATTGCCGAAGAAGTGTGAATTCATAACACATGTGTCAAAGGCAGTATTTTTGAAAGCTATATTCCTGTGGTACTAGTTAAATAATAAATTTTCTTTCACTCTTGATGAAAGGTTAGGTGAACATATAAATGAATGTCTCCCAAATGTTTGGCCTAACATTTCCCAGAGGTGATAGGCTTTATTTATACACTTCTGTTTTGAAAAGTCAACTCAAATAATTAAGTCAGTTACATAACAACTAGCTTATACAGCATGAGGGGCTCCGCATGATGCTGAAAGTATCACAAGCTGCTAAAGACAACATCTTCAGTTCTGTATTTGAAACTTACCTGAGTTAATTTTAAGTTGAATGTCTTAGAAACAGGTATAATTCTAAAAATATTTTACTTTTAAGCCCATTCCAGATCAGAATGAACTAACTGCTTACAAACATAACATGAAGATTTATACTGACAGGCTACTTCAAATAAGTGCATGAGCATTAGGTTGAAGATCTTGTTACCAGTGTGTTGTACTGAATTCATTAATGTTTGAAACAAAATGTCTGAAACAAGATTCTGTCTCTAAGATACTTTTTATTTGTCTTTGAAATGTGCTTCAAAGGCACATTTCTGCAATCCAGTTTTGTTTCCTTAGACCACTAGTTGGTATACTTTCTCATCTAACATGTTTCTATGGAAACAGACTTCATTGTGTTGTCCATCTGAAGTTAGTTGGTTTCCTGATGTGAAATATCAAAATGTAGAAGCTGCAGTGAGAGAATCTTCTTTCATCTTCCTAGCTGTTAGCTTAAGATAAATTCTCCCATCATTTACAGGAGCCTGGCTTAAGTCTTACGTTGATGTACCTGAAACTTCAGTCCTGTTATATCTGTGTAAGCAAAGGAAAAAAGAGATCAGGTTAGGTTTTATTCCCTCCATAGAGAGAAAATTGCATGGCTCTGTTAGAAATATTTTTTGGCCCTAGAAGCGCATGAACATGTGATAAAATGCAGATGGAAAGTTGGGACCTAAAAGTGGTCTTGTCCACCTTCTTTTGTAACCTTAGTGAGTTAGCCGGCATCTGAAAATCTTAATGGTGCAGTGGTTGTAAAGTTCAGGGGGAGTGGTAGATCCCACCAGTTCAAAAGCAAGTAAATAATGTGGTAAAAATTATAATATAAACTTTTTATGGTCTAGCATAAAATGCTCATCTTTATGAAATGATCACCTTCAGGACAAAAAGAGGACCCAAACTCAGGCTTTGTGTCCTACTGCTTAGTAAATTCAGCCTTTAATTAATTTTGAAGCTAGTACTTCAGTAATTTTTCCATAACTCTGTTTTACCTTGTTTTTTTTTCTTCATTACTCATTTTGCTGAAGTAACTTCATTTTACCTTAGCTTCAGGTAACCAAAGTGAACATTATTACTTTACTAAAAGTAGTCATGTTGCCTTGGAAATGTTATCAAATCTGGGTCTGCGGGGCTAGAAGCAAACTTATCTGAGCATTTACATCAAAAGGGAAAAACAGAAAAAAACTTATGTTTGTCAATATCAGCTTGGTAATAATGTGTCCATAACATAATTTCATACATGTAGTATGAATTTTGCATGCAGTCAGTACATTATATTAGTACTCGAGGAGTTACAATTGCTTTTTCATCACTTTTGCTTATGAGAAGTACTTTAATAAATGACATAAATGTACTAGAATAGGCAGTATTCATCTCAAACTGAACTATCATTCTGCACAAAGAATAAGCTAAATCCCTCTGATGTTAAAATTGAACTAAACTTAATCTAAGTAAAGCTGACCTCATTATGTTTTTTCTGAAGCAGCATTGCAGTAGCTTGATGAGGATAAACTGTTTATAGAAAGTTAGTTATAGTAGGGAGTTCAATTCGTTCAGACATTTATTTCTATTTGAGTGTTTACTGTTCCTGCTGAAACACAAACTCTCCAGCCCCCAGAAAACACAACCGCCACGTTATTTTTTCATCATCAATGGAAGTTCATATAAATTAGATTCAATAGATGCGGTACTGAAAAAACTATTGTATCTTCATAGCATTTTCTATAGATGTCTCTTTCCTTGTGGAAAAAAAAAGTCCTAAGTGTGTTTCATTCTGATTGCCCAAGACTATCCCTGCTGTAGATTGTGGCATACCAGAGACTGTGTTTATATAAAAGCATAATGCAGCTTAGATTTGTTTTGACAGCGAAGCAGTAATACAGCAGACTGAAAGGTATGTAGGCACAACAACAGGAATCATTTCTTAATAACAAGAGAGAATATACAGGTGATGGTGAATCAAATGTATGATATTTTAACTGTTGGCCCGTGGCTTATGATTTGATAGCTCATTTTATGTGCATTAGTTTTTGAAGCATAAAAGTCAAATATTTTTTCTGGTAAGGCCAATGTAATTACACTGAAGCAGTTTGGAGAAAAAGAATATTTCTAGACTGGCTTGTACTGAAAATTTGCTTGCAATGTATAAAACAAATCAGAGTTGATTTTTTTTGTTTCAGGTGTGTGCATACACATGTAAATGTTGTTTGCACATGCACTGGAGAGGTAAGAGACAGGATTTTCATTTCATTTAATTTCTGATATTACTCTTTACAATGATACTGAGAAAAGTACATCCATCTGTGCTTGTGTCTGGCTTAGATGAGTTATAAATCGGTACTGAAAAACAGCTTGTATAATTTTGCCTGTTGTGTTAAAATCTGAAGGGGAAGACATGGTTGTAATTCTTTTGCTTTCAGTATTGATAATTTTACTGGCAGTATTTGGGGTTTTTTCCTCATTTCTCATTATTTTGTGGCTAACATGAACACAAGTTATTCCAGGAGCTCACATGGTGAAGTTCAATAGAAGGGAATTCAGGATCTCTCTTTTTGAGTGTCCTGTCTAACCTAGACCTTTTTACAGTTGAATATGTTAACTGAAATCCCATTAAAACCTCTTACATTTCAAGCAGTTGTTGAAACTATATCTGTTCAGAAATTAGTTTTTATAGAGGTGGTCTTTGCCTGTGATAGTAGAAACTGCAGTCTTGGTAAGGTTGTACTAAACTCCCAAAGTACTTTGTTTTGGAAGTTAGGAAATATCTAGCGAATGAAACAGAGAATGATGTAAAGAGAAGAATATATCTTCATAATGTAAGGCAATTTAATATTATCCTGTAAAATGGCCTTTTATTCCAGACTCCAGTCTTTGGAGATCGTAGAGTTATAGAATGGCTTGAGCTGGAAGGGGCTTGAAAGATCATCTGGTCAGTACCCCCAGCTGTGGGAAGAGTTGCTGCCCATTAAATCAGGCTCTAGATCAGATTGCTCAGGGCACCATCCAACCTGGCCTTGAATGCTCCCAGATATGCTTCTCTGTGCCTGTGCCAGGGCTTCAACCACACTGTAAGTGAAAACTTTCCCCTTAACATCTAATCTAAACCTTCCCTCTTTTAGGTTAAAACCATTCCCTTGTCCTATCACTTGATGATGAATAAACCTGCATCTGTACCAAATTGTAATTCATAAGTGAGGATTACTTTGTCATCTTAAGTAACTACAAGGTTACTTGTTGTAATTCTTTAGTGAAGTGGAGAGATAACTTTACCTTACATTTAACTGGGTTTGCCAGTTACAAAATCTATTGGGCTTATAGACTGTCCTTGGGATCCCCAAAGCATCAAACATAAACAGATTTTGACAGTTGAATTAAAAGAAAAAAAAGAAAGTAAAAACGAAGAGGCTACATATATATTGGGACAGTAGTAAAAGCTCTTTGGGACACATAGACATAGAATAAGACAGGAAATAATATTACTTCCAACAAAAGCTAATGATGTCATTTTTCTAACCTTTATTTCCACAAAGTTTTTCCTCTTTTAAGCTGCTTATATATGGCTTGAGAGCAGATAAATTTTCTGTTCTTCAAATGTGTCAGTTTGGGTGTTCTGTCTCGTAGGGCATAGTGGTGGCAACCAACAGCCTTTAGAATAACTTCACAATTTTCGCTTCCTAATAGCTATACCTCTGCTCCCAGCTCCTTCAGATCCCTTCAGAAGGAAACAACCTTACTTGATAGTTGTTAGTTCTCAGGAAACTTTCTAGTCCTTTAATCAAAACAGTAGATCAAATCAGTATGAAAAGTAATGGACCGTGAACCATTTTGAACATTGTTTTGGCCCATTACCTCAAACTGTGTCCAGTGTCACCTTTAGCAGGCATTAGATTTCACTCACTTCTGCACTGTCTTTCTCCCCTTCTTTTCTACCAGCAATGTTATGTCATGTGTGTCTGTTCTAGTCATCTTATTAACTTCATGTAGGAACAAAGAAAGGCGTGTTAAAACAGATACAGAAAATGAAACTTGATTTTGTTAAATACTGATACATACTTATTTGGAAGGTATTTAGCTATGAGGGCATAGTCACAAAGGTGATGCTGACAGCCATATTTTGATTTCTTATCAGTAAGGTAGCTGTTCATCTTAAGGGCACTTCCTCTGATACGAGAGTACATTCTTGCAACGTAGTACTTAATTATTTCCTGGGATTTAAGGTGAGGTAATGTCATTATTGGAATAGATATCATTTTGAACCTTAATTACAGCACTTCAGATCACTATTTTTGCCAAAACAACAAACTGAACAGAAGCACTTCCTGATGAGATGGAAATGTGCAGTTTCAGAATACGCAAGATTTTATTCAAAGTTAATTAGAAAAACTAAAGCTGTCCATGAAGGCATATCCCTAGTATAATTGTAAGACTGAGACACTGAAGTTCAGAAGGATTATCATTGCTAGCTCTGTATCTAATCAGACATGCTCAAAATGTCTTTCAAAACAAGTATTCACAGTCTGGTTAAAACCACCTGAGCTGAAGCAACCCAACCAGCCTTGCAGAAGTGGTCCCCTGTCACTGCAGAGAACTGTTCACTAGAATTTTGCTCTCAATTACTTCAATTCTGATTATTTCTAGGCAAGGTATCATTGTGTCACAAAGCTTGGTGTTTGAAAGCCTTCTTCCGTTTTGTTCATAGAATCATAGAATCACCAAGGTTGGAAAAGACCTGCAAGATCATCCAGTGCAACCATTCACCTATCACCAATAGCTCCCACTAAACCATGTCCCTCAACACAACATCCAGTCATTCCCTGAACACCCCCAGGGTCGGTGACTCCACCACCTCCCTGGGCAGTCCATTCCAGTGCCTGACCACCCTTTCTGAGAAGTAATATTTCCTAATGTCCAGCCTGAATCTCCCCTGCCGCAGCATGAAACCATTGCCTCTAGTCCTGTCACTAATGACACGAGAGAAGAGGCCGACCCCCAGCTCACTACAACCTCCCTTCAAGAAGTTATAGAGAGCAGTAAGGTCTCCCCTGAGCCTCCTCTTCTCCAGACTGAACATTCCCAGCTCCTTCAGCCTCTCCTCATATGGCCTGTGCTCCAGACCCCTCACCAGCTTTGTTGCCCTTCTTTGAACACGTTCCAGGGCCTCGATGTCTTTCTTGCAGTGAGGGGCCCGAAACTGAACACAGTACTTGAGGTGCGGCCTCACCAGTGCTGAGTACAGTGGGACAATCACCTCTCTGCTCCTGCTGGTAACACTGTTTTTGATGCAAGCCAGGATGCCGTTGGCCTTCTTGGCCACCTGGGCACACTGTTGGCTCATGTTGCCGAGCATCAATCAATACCCCCAGGTCCATCTCCTCTACATAGTCTTGCAGCCACTCCGCCCCCAGCCTGTAGCGCTGCCTGGGGTCGTTGTAGCCAAAGTGCAGGACCCAGCATTTGGTCTTGTTGAACCTCATCCCATTGGTTTCAGACCAGCTCTCCAGCCTGTCCGGATCCCTCTGTAGGGCCTTGCTACCCCCAGGCAGATCCACACTCCCAGCCAATTTGGTATCATCTTCAAACTTAATGAGGGTGCACTCAATGCCCCTGATGTTTGATGCTGGCATCAAACTGACACCGAAGGTTAAACTTACTGTACTATGCTTCTGCATTTTTTTGTTGTTCTGGGGATGTTGGTTTTAACAGCTTCTCTTCCTTTAGAACAGATAAAACTAGTTATTTCTGGCCAGATATCTCATACAGTATTAAACAGAGGTAAGTGTTCTGGTAGCTTAAACATAAAAGTGCATGGAAGTATCCTCTCTGAAACTAACCTAGTCAGTCAGCTTCCCTGAGACTGCACTGAGTATTGTAAGGAAAAAAATTATTCATGCTAGACTTCAATTATCTCAACAAAAACAAGCTGTGCCTTCATCCACGTTGTCTTCTACCCATACACAGATACTCTAAAAGTCACATTGTCTCATCTCAGACAAAACCAAACAAATAATACGGTGTATCTTGCTGGTGTTCCTTTCCCACTGAGTATTTTCAGAAAGGCAACATCCTTCAGCTGTTCTGGCTAGTATAAAACAGCTGTGAAATGACGTTAGTTCTTCTTCTGACATTCTGACTGGATATTTCTTGCTGGGATCCAACTATTAATCAGAGGCAAGAAGTCTACTCTTTGCAAGTTATCTATAGTGAATTCTGTGTAACTTCTTAAAATGATGCTTCTGTCGTATTGGTTGGTGTCTGCATGTGGTTTATAAAGCTGAGAAAGTCTGGTTCCAGATAATACCGGGCCTCCATGCAAGTATATGAAATCCAGAGAGGATCTGGTTACACTCAGTAACCAGGAATCTTCAGTACTTCCCACTTATATCTGCGTACATCCTTTCTCCTTCATAAATATTGTGAGTAGTCTAAAGATGTCAACAAATAAGCAAGACTTCAGGCCTGCTGTTTATACTGAGCGTTGAGCTGTAGGATTTGCTTGTGTCCATTGGATCCCTAGGTGCAGGGATTTCTGACTTATTTTGTCAAAGAAATGCATTTAAGCTGAAGATTGTGGTTTTCGAGCAGCTTCACTTCACACTGCTTTCACTCTCTGAGGCACACTCTCTGAGGCACACACATTTTTTTTTTTTTAATATACATTCAGACAGTTCTTGAATACTTTCAAGTGTGTTGGTTATGAGACCCCTCCTTAGCACTAGTAGGACTCAGTCTGGAAAATATCTGCAGCCACTGACAGTGACCTTCTGAAACCCCAACTGTACTGCTGGAATGTTGTTAATGTCTCTTACAGTTAGTGCTGGGAGAAAACCAAATCAGCTTATTTGGAGTTGTGTTCCTTCCCCTCCTGTGAGGACACTAGAATTATCCCTGACAGCACCTTGTTCTTACAATGATTCTCTGGGCTATTGTTGTTTTTACATCAGGTTTTGTTGTTCTTCTTAGTTCTTATCCTCCACTGAGCAGCTTTTTGTTTTGTAGTAAGAGAAGCTAATTTCAGACAGGTAAATTGAAGAGTTTTTCCTATCTTTCTCTTTTTTTATAAATACATACTAAAAACCAAGCAGCATCTGTTTTAGAAAGTTAATTGTTTCATATAAAGTATTGCATGTTGGAGTTAGAATGCAGTGTCTGTGACAAAAGCAGGAAGCTGGCAGACTTGTTTGTTTGAAAACAATGAGTGTATGAGTTGTGAGTTAGGAATCTGAAGCCTTTTTACAAACTGTAACGTATATTGTTGTTCTTATTGCAACCAAGATCTACAAGCAAATTAATTGATTGAACTAACTGTTGATACAGAACTAAGAAGAAACACTAACATTGCTTAAAAAGCTATATAGAAGCACCAGCAGACTTGCTGGTTTGGGGAAGTTGTTCACAGTTGTATATCAACTCATTAAGAATGCTACTTTTGCCGTCCAGTCCTCTCCTTTGGAAATGATTACATAAAAAGAAGTCAGCAGACTTTTTTTCTTCTACAGGTCTCCTTTCATCCCTGGGTAAAATAGAAATGTTTGTACTTGGTTTAATTTCTAAAATGGTGGAAATGTATAGTTAAGGCTAATGAAAACCACATTAATACCAAATCTTTCTACATAAAGGAAATTCCAGATGTGTTCCTGTATCATCACCAATTCCTGGATGCTTTCAGAGGGTACTGAACCAGATTAAAATAATTGTAGAAGTTTCTTAAAGTGAATATGGCATTTATTCAAAATTTCCATTATATCATACTACTTGAATGTCTGGATTTGTTCTTAGTAGTTGAAGTAGCTGAAAGACATTATTAGGGTTATAAAGCATTCAGACTTCATAATTGTATTTGGAGCAAATAATTCATATTTTTTAAATAACAAGTTTTTTTCTTACCGAATTTGCTTTGTTCATTTAATTTCTTTGAAATTGGCCCTGTTACTTCAGTAATTGTTTTCTGACAAGAGTTTTCACCTGGGATATTCCATTTGCAAGGACACTGAGTAGAGTGCTACTCAAAATCATTGAAGTAGGACTGTTTATAAATATGACAGGTCCTCTTAAGGATGTTTTCAAAAGACATAATTTCCAGGGTGCAGGTGGTGGTTTCTGATTTCTTGGTGAAAGCTGTAATAGTTACGGTTTTTCTTATCTAGCTAACATTTCTTTTTTACCTTGTGATGTGTATGAATTAATGCAAATTTTTAATCAAGAGTTATTTTTTCTTAAAATGAAATACAAATATGCTTGTTTGAATCAAATCTGTATGCATATTGAATGTTTCTTTCTAGTCAAATCATGTAGCTTCTGCGGTTCATAACAGAACTGATCATAGTTTCTGGTAGCCAAGGTACTTGTTTACCCAGTAAAATCAAACAAGTTGGGTACCTCCTGTTTAGTAGGATATACATTTGTCATCGTTTTTTATCAAATCCCACTAAAAAAAAAAGTTGAAAATGGACTTCTCCAAACCAGTTGGGTTTGGTGTAAATATTTTGAGAAGAAGATTGTTCTCATGGACTTTGCATACTGAATTTTGGGCTATTGTTCTGGAATTTACTGAAATACTTGTCTAAGACAGTTGTAGCAATGTCTGTAAATGGGAAAATAGTGTTCCGTACATTATTAGCTGAATCTGTGTCCAAGGTCCACTCTTATTTGCAGGGAGGGGGAAGGGCAAGACCCAGACTGAATTAGTACAGGAATATTTAATAGACCACTCTGTGTTACAGTGATGAGTCTTCTTTCTGCTATGTGCTGTGTGGAATCTGTTTGCAGTTGTGAAGCTTTATTCTCTTTCAGACTAAGCTCCTTACGTGGTGACAGATTTCAGAGGAATGTATTTTGGCATGTATTGTGACTATGTATTATTCTCTTTACGAGTGAATAACTATAGAGTTTTTACACCTCTGTTATATAAAAACAGAGTCAGTCAGCAGTAACCTGCAAATCTAGGTAATTGCTCAAATCTAGATAAATAATCTTATAATTATATACATCCCTTTTCTTTTCCCCAAGGACATATGTACAGGAGTAATGAGTTTTGGATGCCAAAATGTCAGGTATAAGTAGATTTCTGTGTGTAAATGAGAGATTATAATGAATTGGAATCAATTTTTCATACCACAGGATTGGCTCATTGAATTCCTGAGACACAATTCCCTCTAACGCTACTACTGACAATGACTGTTTGAATAACTATGTTACATGTGCTTTGCTGAAATTTTCTAAAGCTGATCTGTTATAATTGTTGTTTTGGGTTTTTTTTTCCTCCTCTCCTCTTTTCTCTTTTCTGTACAGGTGATTTCTATTCACTGCTTTCCAAGCTGCTAGGAGAAAGGGAAGATGTTGTTCACGTGCATAAACAAAACCCTACAGAAAAGGCAGAATCAGATCTTGTAGCTGAGATTGCTAATGTAGTCCAAAAGAAGGACCTTGCCAGAGAGATCACAAATCATGAGAGGGACAGTACTGTTCTTGTCAGAGACAGAATTCACAAATTTCACAGACTAGAGTCTACCTTGAGGCCACCAGAAAAAAACCAGTTTCCTTTACAACAGCCTAAGCATGGTGAGGGAAGCTGGGAAAAAGAAAATACAGGAGGTGGGTTAGGGGTTAATTTTATACAGTGAAATGCGATGTAAGAGCTGTGATCCACATTAGCAAATCTGAAGGGAATATCAGTTGATACTTGGAAGTATTTTGTATTACAGCTTTCCCGATTGTGGAAATGTTCTGCCTTTTTTTAAGAGAGGTTTCATTGCTTTATTCCCCCTCCATATGTGAAAAACAGTACCAGTACTATTTAGATCATAGAGGCTTTTTCCAAATCTTTCTCTCATTCCGAAAGAGTTATAGTTGATGATGAAAAAAATCTTCAGAAGTGAAATATTCACTACAAATTGGCTTTGGCTATCCTAATATTCCTGGACAGGCCATTTCATTATACTAGGATTATAATTGATTCCCTTCAGGTTTCTATGACAGCAGAAACCTTGGAAGTGTTGTGTTTGTTTTACTTGCACTTTTGACTGTGTGATTGTGCTTAGTTTCGCTAATGTGGAAAGCCAAATAATGCAGCATGTGATCAGTATCTTATAAAAGAAACTGATATGTATGCATGGAAGTCATCCGTATGCGTAAGTTGCAGCAGCACATGCTTGCTTTCATGTTGCAACCAACAAGCTTGATGTTTTGAAGTACTGTTGTATACAATTATACATCATTAATTTGATTCTTTATTTCTATTCAAAATGTAGTGTTATGTGAGCTTTTGTTGCAGTATTCAAATTCAGCACAGTTCTAGGTATGTATTAAATGGAAAGCCAAAGCTAGGGACTTTCCAGTGTTCTCTTATTTCAGTTGGTTAAATGAAAGCCTGTCAAATTATCAGCATAGAGGTGAAAAACAAACAAACAAAAAAACCAAACCAGTTGGGATATTGTCATGTGCCTAACAAGTGTTAAACGTAAGTGATTCCATAAGCAACAGTGGAATTAAATGATCTGGAAGGTAACATGCATATTTCTGCAAAACCAGTTTGTTAACTTCAGAATGATCACATGTGATGCGTAGAAGGAAAAAGGCCTGGAAAATGCTTTGTTTTAACTGATTCAGATGAAGGAGTGTCAGCAAACTGAGTAAATGCCTTATTCACAACACCATATGGTATTAATTCTGACTGTAGAAAGTGTTTTCTCTGATACTTTAGTTGCTCTATATTTATCAGAGGGGAACATGTTGGTGGAGCACTAATAAATGGACTTCTAAATGGTGCAATTCTGAGATAAAGCAAAACTGAAATGATGTTAGCATTCTTTTCCAGTGTTTCTCATGCTGCTAATTACAGAAATTCTTAACAGCAGAAGCTGTCAGCGCCATCTTTTGGTAAATTTTTTAGTGCAATGAAGTCTTTAATCACATTTAGGTTTTGTTTTGCATCTATACATTCTAGAGAACAGAACCTTGCTTCTTTGATGTTTTTTTTTTTTTTCTCTAATAGAGAAAGAAGATTTAAGGCTTTAAGTTGTGATGATTTAATCACAAAAACATTGCACCCTTCATAAAATTGTTATATTGAATGAAAAATTTCTGCTCGTTTGGAGAAGACTGTGGCTTCTGCTAAATTATAACATTAATTTCTTTTAACTGCTTAACAATTACCAGAATTGTAGAAGTTTAATATTTTTAGTCCTGCCAAATATTCTATTTTTTTTGTGACTCATTTGAAATTTCTAGTGACCAGGTAAGTAAGGTGGTTGTAAATATTATAAGTTGATGCTACTGCTCTACCTGCACTGTTATATTATTGGTCTGTGACTGTTCATTGGACAGCCATGTTGTTCCATATCAGTGCAACAGTACAATTACATCTTCTAATTGTAGTTAACCATGTAATTTTCCAATTTTAAATACTCCATTTAGATTTCTTGTTTACATTTGTCAAAATGTAGATGATAACAATGGTGGCAGGGAGTAAACAAAGTGAATGAATTAAATTTGTAAAGTTAAAGGGTTTACAGAGAGTAAGTTGCAAATTTACCGATGAATTGAGGCTTTATCCTTTAAATTCTAGGGAGATTAGAAGCTGATTTGCATTTTGGAAGCCTGTTCAATTCTTAATAATGTTAATGAATTAAAAGAAGTACCATGCAGATGATCTGATCCTCAGTTTAGAAATCACATTTACAACAAAACCGATTGTTGTATAGCTGTATTTTTAAGTTATTTTAATGGGTACAAGTCATTGTTTGGTTTCATATGGAACTGGTCTGTGGGCTGCTTTTGTAGGGAATTAATAATAGTCTCAGATGTATGAAGTACGAATTCAGCATGCAAGCTTTTGTAAGAAAAGCGAGTTCCCTTTTGGATACACCTTTTTATGAGGGCTTCCTGCGAGAAACTTGCAAAGGGCAGGAAAAAAAACCATAATAAATGAATTTTGAAAAACTTCTTATGATTAAGACTATTTCACCTTAAGGTCATTTTCAACCTAAATGATTCTATTATTTTATTGTTTCTATCCATCAGAAATCTTTTAGTCTTTCCAAAAGGATAATAAAATTTTGTATTTTGTAGAACCTGGCTTTTGGGAAATTGAATTTTATGAAGACGAAAATGTATGTTTCTGTGTTTAGACATTCAGAAGTTCCAGATTTCTTTGAAAAGTCTTAGTGATCAAGAAACATCAAAACATTAAATGCCCATAAGTATGGGATGACCAAGTGACACTGGGTCATCCTTTCATTCCTTTGAAGACCTAGTGCCCTGGTGCATGCGAGTGTACCTGGTACTGTGCCTGCTGTTAATGAGCTGTACTGTACAGACGTAATGTGGGTTTTTTGAATGTGTAATTTTTTCTCAACAGCTCTTTTTTAGCTTGAAGCTTTTTTTTTTTTTTTAGACTAAACTACTACAGATTAGGATATGATTTGTTTCAGAATTTTGCAGTTGTTTGATTGTGTTCACAGCGGATGATGACTGTCTTAGATTTGCCTTGATTTCTCTGTAACCTACTCTGTTATCTAAAACTACAAAGGTAAAATATCTCTTAGTCTGAGCTAGGTTCCAGCACTATTTTTCTCTTTTCCTGCAGTAGATTGTAGAAGGTTGTTTTCTGTCCTGCACATCTGTTACTCCTCAGACTGCATCTCTTCCCAGTATTAAGGAAGTGGAGCTTATGGTTATCAGGTTGTAGAGGTTGCGATCTGAAGATACTGGGGATTGTGTCCCAGCTCGTTTTTTCTTTCATAATGCAACAGCAATGCAAACCAACCTCTTTCTGATTTCTTATTAATCATTTTATTTGTGAGAAATTAATTCTCTTAGTTTTTCCAAATTTTTTACTTTGTTCATGCCTTTAATCAGTCAGTCAATTTTTACATACAGAATCACAGAATTGTAGGGGTTGGAAGGGACCTCCAGAGATCATCGAGTCCAACCCCCCTGCCAAAGCAGGTTCCCTACACCAGGTCGCACAGGCAGGTGTCCAGGCGGGTCTTGAATATCTCCAGAGAAGGAGACTCCACAACCCCCCTGGGCAGCCTGTTCCAGTGAACATACAACAGAGGTTGAAGCAAACTTCTTTTTACATTTCTAATTTTAACCTTAAAGTTACAGCTATGTTTTTCTTCCTTCACTGGGGAGTTTTGCAATTTAAGACAAATGCAGGAAGTATCCAGCCTCTTAGTAGTGGCTCACTTGCCTAATTTCTATATTTTTGATTGAGTATAAGATCAGATTTGTGTTACTCAAAAACTGCCCAGCATTTGTTCTTAAATAGCATCCTAACTCATAAGCAGTGATAGATATTATGCCCTTTATTTCTTTCATCAGACTTAGACATGTGTTTCCTATTCATACCTGTAATATTATATAAGTGTATATTGTATGCATATAAAGCTATATATGATTATATATGTAATATAATATATACATAATTTTATATTTTTTTATAATGGTTGTGTGTTTCTGTAATTGATTAGCGTTAGTATTTACAGAGCTCTTCAGACATCTAGAATCCATGTACGTATATGCTTATGAGGCACAGAAGAATGAAGTCAGTAGAAGTTTTGAAATTTCTGTGTTCCTGTGTATAGCAGGATACCAGTGTTTGTGCATGCTTTACTGCAATAAAATGGTGCTTGGAATTGAATTGCAGTGTTTTCATGAAAATTATGCATGTAAGGTACAATATCAAACACTCCTGTTTACCAATTTTATGGTTTGTTGTTTGTTTTTTTAAAAATACACTGCATTAATGTCTTTTCTTTGTTTCTTTGATCAGATTTCCACATAGAAGAGGCTATGGAGTGGCCAGGGTTAGACCTCAAACTAGGCCAGGTTTCTGGTTTGGCTCTGGACCCTGAGAATAACCTAGTTATCTTCCACAGAGGTGATCGTGTTTGGGATGAAAAGTAAGTAGATCCTGTGCGGAATTACATGTTAAAAGATCAAATTGGTGTATGCTGTTTTGAGTATCTTCTTGAAGAAACAAAGTAGATTGCAGATCCTTTTCTATTTAAGATTCAGCATTTTATGCAGATCCTTTGCTATTTAAAATTCAACTCTTTGGCTGACAGTGCCTTGAGGACACTCAGAGCTTGTGACTGACAAGTGTCATTTATGGGGTTGCTAGATCTTTAGACAGTAAGAACATGTCTCTGAGAATTAAGATCATTGTACATTAGGTTCCAAAACTGCATACCCAAATTAGTATGATCTTTAATTATCCCTGCTTCTCTATGTTACTGTCTGGATTAACTAGCCTGGGAGAATGATATTTTAGTAAGATTTACTGCTATTAATGCCTGGGTTTAAGGCATGCAGAGCTAGCTTTGGTTCATCTGAATTGAGTGCATCTGTCTTTAGATCCACTAGGGAACAAAAAAAATGGATTGTTAAAGAGAACATGCTCAGAACATGTTTTCATTACTGACTTAATTAAAAACTAGTGTCATCTCAAAAAGAGAAGAAATGCCATTCTTCTATTGTTTAATACACCTGAAAATATATAATCTAAGGACAGAAGATTCCAAGCAGATTATGGTGTCCCTGTTTATATAATGCTGTCTTTTAAACAGCATATTCAACTGTAGGTGCAAAATCTGCATCAAATTGTACCAGAGAACTGTAAGTAATTAATAATAGCTTTTAAGAGAACATTGGTAGTGAATTTGCTTTTCTAATTTTTCTAAGCCTCTCTTTTCAAATGTATGTAACTATAAGGCTAAACGTTAGGGTTGGGGTCTTTTTCAGTTCCTTTGTTTTAAGGTATTTTTCAAAAATCAAGGAGCAGCTTTCTCAGCCTTATAGTAAAATGATGCTTAGAAAACTAATTTATGGGTAAGAGCTAAATAACATAATGGAGAAGATCAGGCAATGATTTATGTTCTTGTGCATTGTACCTGTGATCTCTCCAGCTCAAGTGTATATAAATATAGACAAATTTGAAAGACTGACACATGCTGCAACTTCATGCAACCCTCTTCAAGTGAAAGCTGCTACTGTTTTTTGAGTATTTTTTTTCCTCATCGTCTTACAGATGAACTCAAATTCTGCTCTTTGTGTCACTGAAGAAAGTACTGAAAAAAATATTTGAAAATTATATTGATACTTTGATTCATTTCTCACTTCTGAAATGTATGTTTTTGGGATTCTGGCAACTGAGGTGTACAACAGCCCAGAATAAAAGAAAGGAATATGAGGCAAACCAGAATTTAGAAAGACTACAGAGTTTTAAAGTTTGATGGACTATTTAGGTGGTAAGTAATTATCCAAAGATTTAAAGCCAGTGGCTCAGCGTCCAAATGGAAACCAGTAATGAATGTATCTGTTCCTCATCAGTAATGAGTATCTGTTCCTCAGATATCCGTGCTGAGACCAATACTATTTAATATCTAAATTATTGACATAGATACTGGTATTGACTGCACCCTCATCAAGTTTGCAGATGACACCAAGCTGTGTGGTGCAGTTGACCTTTTAGAGGGAAAGGGGCACCATCCAGAAGGACCGTGACTGCCTTGAGAAGTGGGCCTGTGTGAACATCCTGAAGTTCAAGAAGGTGCGGAGTGCTGCACCTGGGCTGCAGCAATCCGAGTCATCAGTATAGACATGGTGATGACATTGAGAGCAGCTCTTCTGAGAAAGGACTCAGGATACTGGTGGATGAGAAATTGAGCATGAGTTGGCAGTTTGCTGCTGCTTGGGAAGACAGCTGTATCCTGGGCTGCTTCAGAAGCAGTTTGGCCAGCAGATTGAGAGAGGCAATTCTGGCCCTTTATTCCATCCCCATGAGGCCCCACTTGGAGTACTACATTCAGCTCTGGGGCTAATCACAGGACAGACATGGACCTGCTACAGCAGGTGGGGCCTGATCAGGGGGCTGGGGCACCTCTCCTGTGGAGAGAGGCTATGAGAATAGGAGCTGTTTGGCCTAGAAAAAAGAAGTATGCACTGGTGAGACCTTACTGTGATAAACAGGTTATAAGAAAGGTGGAGAAAGACTTCTAACTAAGGTCTTTAGTGATAGAACAAGGGGCTATGGTTTTAAACTAACAGAGGGTAGTTTTAGATCACATAGGAGGAATTTTTTTTTTTTTTTTTTTTGGAGAGTGGTGAGGCACTGGCATAGGTCTGAAATCTTTTGATGTATCTAATAACTGTACTGGGTTCACGAAAGATTCTCCTAACTCAGTCCAGTCCTAGACTGCAACCATTGCACATTTTCTGAGTATTTGTAGCCTTTTGTTATGGGGACCGCCCAGAAACAGTGATTTGTGTTCTGTAGCTGTGGGGAGTTACCCCCTATCAACAAGTGTACCAGCTTATTTATAGTTTAGGAATCCCTGTGAAACCTTTACACCATCATCAGTGAATTCTAGAGTTTTACTGTTGCACACTGTGGAAAAAGTCAGTTTCTAGAAAGTATTGTATCTGCTGCCTAAGCCCTTCATTTGATATTGTTTGGTTTCCTTTTGAAAACAAAGTGTATCCATTTTTAGTTCATCCTCTTATGACTTCTTATTTCTGCTTCTTCTTTATTTTCCCCATCAGTTACTTCATTTCCAAGTTCAGAGGCCTAATATAATTGATATTCCGTTGTATAAAAATAATTGTATCAGTCCCGTCGCTTTTATATGTGTAGGGATAAAAAGTTGACTTGGAAGTTAATGTTTATCATTGTAGCAGAAAATACACAAGTAATTGAGTATAATTTTTCTTAGCAAATCTTAAATGTGATGAATTGAGCCTGAAAGCTCTGAAAGCTCAGAATTTTTCTATTTTAGTGCTTCGCCAGTGTAGTACAGAAACAAATTTAAAAAAAATAAATTAATAAAATGAGAATCTGTGCTATTAGAAACTGCACAAATGTTTCCAATGCATTATTAACATATGCCATAAAAGCTGGTTCCTTATTCAACAAAATATAGCTGAATGAATGGTCTGTGCTGTGTTATAAGGCAACTTTAGTCTGCTTTTGGAGCACAGAAACGGTTAAACAATGACAAGCCCTGTAATACAGTAGCAGCTTTTCTGTGGTTCTTAGTTCTTTCTTGGCATAGTTTAAAAAATAATAATAATCCCTTTTAATTATTCATGTTCTCTTACCACATACTGTTTTCAGTTTTGTCTTTCATGCTGTATGTGCAGTGTGCAATTCAAAAAGAAAATGGAACTATTCACCTGGTTGAGCAATTAATCACTCAAAGGTTTTTGGATTTCGTGATGAAAAAAGATTGACTGTGTGAGCAAATTATAGAAAACATAATAAAGAATATAAAATCTTTCTTGAACATCTTTATTGCATTCCTGACAAGCTAGGTAGGTTTAATTTAGTCTGGATATTGACTAAGAATAGAGCTCTGGGTTGTACTTTTAAAGGTTGTAAGGTCAGGTGGTCTGTCTAAGCTTAATGCATAGCATGCCAGAAAGACACTAAACGTGGTACTAAATTGTTTATATTACTATGGAGTGTCCAGCTGAGAAGCAGAAAAATAGCTGTGAAATTATATTGGAGTTTGAAGTTGGAAGTTGTGACATTCAACATATTTTTGTTGCCCTTTGATAAGAAACTGCAGAACCTATTAGAAAACAATGATGGGAGCAGAGCAAGATGATGTTTAACAATAAGAATAACAATTCTTTTGTTTGCTTTTTCTTTTTTTTTTAAACTAGCAATATTTTTTATTCCCATTTATCAAATAAAAAAGTAACTATGACTACCTTGTAAAGTGGTCTTAAGCTCTAGAAAGCGTGGCTTTGTAGCATGCTAGTCTAACTCCTAAAAGAATATTTTACAGGGAGAAGATGCATGAAATTCCATCCCATACCCTTGTTTCAGTGTTCACTAAGCTTCCTTTCCTTAAAATACTGTACAGGCTCATATTTATGCTGAAAGCACTCATTTCCCAGAAGAGCTGAGTATCTAACAGGTAAAGCTTAGAATTCTGGGCAAGGCTGTTTCTAGGATCCAGAATAATAATAAGGAAAGTTGATTAGTTGTTTTAAGCTGTCTAACTAGTCAGTTAGAGATAGAATCTTGTTTTCTTTTTGTCGTTGCTGTTGTTTTTGTGGAATACATACCCTCACTAAGATTATCTTCTGTGATTAGCTGTGCTGATTAATACTAATAGCCTCCACAGAGCTTGAGCTTCAGCTGTTTTCACTTGTATCCATTAATGTGGGGTTAACTAACACATTTTAGCAAAGATAAACAGGTAGCAAACAAGCATCCATCATGCAGCTATGGAAGGCAGGAGTAAGATTCTTGGCCCCAAACCTGGGTCTTTGCATGCATACATAAAGATATAACATTAGCCAAATAGCTTTGAAACTGCTGTACTGCTGCCAGACATTAGTTTTGTCTGTCCAATGTTGATTTTCTTGTGGTCATGTATACCTACAGCAAGTTCTTACAAGTATCGGGACCTTGGGCATTTACTGAAATCAAGCAATGTGAGTTGGGCCTTTTGGGAGATTTCGTGGATTTGTTTTTGTTTTTTTTTAACTTTTTTTTTATTTAAGTAATTGTTTAGAATTGGAGAGCGTATCACGGATGATTATTGTCAATAATGATAAGGAATAAAGCAAAAACTATCAAGCCATCATCAAAAAAGCAAATTAACATTAGTAGGCCATTGTGTGTGTGTGCCAGTAGAGTTACCCTTGAGCATGAGTTGTCAGCCTGTCTGTGCTGCTGTAAAGACTAATTGGCTGCATTAGGCATGTTATTGCCAGCATGTCAAAAGCTGTAACCCATCTCCTCTAGTCAGAACTGGTGAGACCACACCTGGAGTGCTTTAAGAAAGGGACTGGAGTGTATCCTTCTATGAGGCAGCTGCAGGGGGCTAGGGCTATTCAGCCTGGAGAAGAGAAGGCTCACTGGGAATCTCATCAATGTCTATAAGTACCTGAATAAAGAGTGCAAGGAGGACAAAGCTAGGCTCTTTTCTGTGGTGACCAGGGACAGGACAAGAGGCAGTGGGCTCAAACTGGAGCACAGAAGGTTCCCTTTGATCATCAGGAAGCACGTATGTGCTGTGTGGGCGGTGGAGTGCTGGCACAGGTCCAGGCTGTGGGGCCTGGAGTCCCTCAGAAGCTGCCTGAACATGGGCCTGGGCACCATGCTCTGGGTGGCCTTTCTGGAGCAGGCATTGGACCAAAAGGACCAGAGGACCATGCCAACCTCAAATATTCTGTGATTCTGTACGTCTCACCATAGCATCTTGGCAAAGTGTCTAGTAAGGGCTCTGCAGAGAGCTTTAGCTACATTTTGTTCGTGATAATTTGCAGTGAAAAGGATATACTGACTTTTGTCAGCAGATAAATAAGTAGCCACAGATAGTAAGCATACATAAAAAACTATATCTAAACACTATTTTTCAATTGTAATCTATGCATAAACTTAAATGCATTATTTTACAGGGTTTTGTGGTTACAAATGAAGCCAGTATTGCTTTTCCACAGTGAAAATTCTAGACATATGAATATTTAATATTTTGGAGAGACTAGGCTGTTAGGACTATGGAATTTAAAGCCTTAATAGCTTTATTCATTGCCTTGTCTGTGACTACAAAATATATTCTTGTTTACCAAGTTGCATCAGTCATGTCTGGGTTTCTCTTGTGAGGATTAAAAATGGTCTTAAAAATATAAGGCAGGAGGGAAGAGCATGTCATTTATTAACGTTTTTTTGTCCACAATCAAATACCATTTTCTAACATTTTTACCTAAATTTTGTTGACAGTGTTTTAATGAAGGTTAACACAGCATCTGAAGTCTGAATACATTCAATGGGTTGAAGGAATAGCCAGCTTTTCTATAGGGTTACAAACAGCTGATTATTTTTTTCTTTACTCAACATATGGTAGTTTTATGCCTGGAACATTAATCAGTTCTGGTTTTTAATGTCCAGAATACATAGTAATGTTGTAATTGTTTAAATAATAGTAATGTAGCAATTGTTTAAATAATTTTTTTTTACTAATAAACTCCATTTACTTTGAAAATTTTGTGTGGAGCTTTGCAGGTAAGAGAAATATATATACACTGGTTCATACTGGTAATTATGCCCTGGTGATTGCCTGTGTTTGTACTTAGACTAAGTTGTTTTTATTTGCCATAGCAAAGTAAAAACAAACAAACAAAACCCAACAACAGTAAAAAATTTGGAAGGCTTTTTTTGTTTGCCAGCTTGCTTTAGAATTGTCTTTAATTGTTGCTGAGTTGGTTTTGTGCTCCCTGGGTGAGGATGTCATAACCGTAGTAGGAAATGCAGACGTCCCGATATTAGAACTTTTATGATTGTATAATAGTAAAATAAGACAACAACAATACAATAATAAAATAAAGTCAAGTCACCCACACTGGAATTAAAATACAAAACCTGTCTTTAAGTTTCAATGTATGTTTCAATATGTTTGTATTCAATATGTTTGTATTTCAATGTTTTTGTGTAGTTCTTTTGACAGCAAATTTGTTTATCAACAAAGAGGACTTGGACCGATTGAACAAAACACAATTCTTGTCCTGAATCCAAGTAATGCAAAGCTGCTGCGTTCCACAGGCAGAAATCTGTAAGTTTTATGGTTTGTGTGGATTTTGTTGCCTTCACTAATGGAACTATTAACATTTACATATATTTGAGTCCCAAAAGTCTCCGACCCAATTTCACATGCCTGTTTTGCATTGCATTGTGTGACTGTAACCTCTTGGGTTTTTTAAACAACAGAAAAATCAAAATAATCAAATTATTTACCTTCTTTATTACCTCTGCTTTCTACCAATTTATATCATTTAACGTACCAGTCAGATTAGCAGAAATGCAAAGTATTGTTTATTTTCTTTAAAGTCACCAAATGTTAGCCTGACTGAGAATGCAGAGATAAAGTGAATTCCAAATTTGAGACAGTCTTGTAAAGAAAATTCTGTACTGTTAGATAAATCTTTTTCTTTTTTGTGAAATGCCAACAGGTTATTAGTCTGTAGAGCAGTACTTTATAAAAAAAATATATATTTTTTTTATGTATTAAGGTAAACATACTGCTATTTCATGGTTAAAAAATGAAATCTTCAAATCTACTTTATATCATTACTCTCAGAAGTTGTTTTTAACTTGATTCTTCTATATTTATGCTTGCAGATTTTATCTACCGCATGGTTTGAGTATAGATAAGGATGGTAACTACTGGGTCACTGATGTAGCTCTCCATCAGGTATGTTTGTGAAGCTGTAATAACTGAACATTAACATTCTGCCATTATTGTTTGTTTGCTTTCTCCGAGATTTATGTGAACTTATGGTGTAAACTATTTATATAGGTCTGTTAAGATCAGTATTAAGAATATGCCCACAGAAATTGGTCCCTGTGGCCTTCAAGGAATATAGAATGTGGGGGTATTCAGGCATAGTATTCATAAGTAAAAGTACCTGTTTAAAAACAGTGATTCTTGTAAAACCTTATCCTTCTTGTGCTCTCTGACTCAGAATGTGCAACTGTTTTGTTTGCAGTAATCATGAGAAATTTATGTATTAAGAAGAAATTTCTCAGAATCAAAACTTCTGTAAAGCTGATAGTAGATGTCATATTCAAAATGTTAAGGTTGTGATGAGTATATGCAGTTATTCTATGCAGAATAATTTGTATACTTTCTCTTGGCAGTCATCCATGTTCTTATTGTTTCACCCTCCATAATTGAAACCTCTTCTCTTTTCCCATTGACTGAAAAGGTTTTCAAACTGGGAGCACATGCAAAAGAACCATTGCTGATCCTCGGAGTAGCCCTGCAGCCAGGCAGTGACCACAGTCATTTCTGTCAACCAACTGATGTGGCTGTGGATCCAGTCACTGGCAGCATTTACATATCTGATGGCTACTGCAACAGCCGGATCATTCAGTTCTCTCCAAATGGATTGTACATCATGCAGTGGGGAGAAGGTTAGAATTCTTGGTGCTTCACTGCTGTCATCAATTCATGTTATCATGAACTGTGAAATTGCTGACGTTATTACTCTCACTAAAAAAAAAAAAAAAATTGTAAAAGTCTGTTACCATCATACCTTCAAGGCCTCAGTTGAATTTCTTCCTTTATCACTGGTTTCCAGGTTTCTCCCATTTATTCTACTAGTAGTTGTGGGTATTTATATATTTACTAAACTTAAATACAGCAGCCTATTAGCATGCATTTCGCATAAGTGTTGGGTGTGTCTTTTGGTATCAATAAAACGTTGACTTTCAAAAAATATATTTTTTTTTTGTAAAAATTTGATCAAATTGTTTAAGCCTTCAGCATTTTTCTAAGACTTATGACATTATCTCATCCATTTTAAGTTACATTTCAGCCTGACTGAGGAATCAGAGACTAAGCTTTACCCAATATTGTAGAGGAATAGCTAATTCATAAATTCAGATTTTACAGAGGTAATGTGAAAGACTATCACAGTTTCCCTAAGGGAGTCAAACTACTCGAAGAACAGAATAATGTTTATTCTTTTCCCAGTGCTTTGTTGCATTATATGAGATATTGATATTTCAAAGCAGAACTGACAGTTTCAGTGTGTACTTCAACAGATATTGTGGATTTTTTTGTTTTGCAGAGACTTCTTCAGGCAAAGCTGGACCTGCACAGTTTTGTATCCCCCACAGCTTAGCTCTGATCCCTGAATTGAGTCAGCTCTGTGTTGCAGACAGGGAAAATGGTCGAATTCAGTGCTTCAGATTAGAAACTGGGGAGTTTGTAAGAGAGATAAAGCACAAATCATTTGGAAGAGAGTTGTTTGCTGTTTCATATGCTCCAGGTAATTCTTTTTTCTGTTCTTGAGATTTCAAGTGGTTGTATGATGCCAGTATGTCAGAGTATACATAGAACTCTCTATAAAATATTATTGTGTATCTTCAGTCAGATATTTATTGTCTTTCAAGGTGGCGTTGATGTAATGGAAAATTTTAGAGCTGTTTTTCCAATTTGCAGGAAGGGAAGCTTGCATAAATCTCTGCTGCTGAGAAATGACTGATTAGGCTCCCTAAATGTGATGTCAAGTAGATTATATTGTTTGTTTCCTAGTGACTGCACAGTCAATAATTTGTTAGAAATTATGTTTTAAAATATTCATTTCAAGCTCCATTAAGAAGAGCAAACTGAAGAGCTTCCAAGCCATCATCAAGAAAAGCATTGAGTTTCTTGAAATAAGAAGATCCGAAAGGAAACAGTTCTAATTTAAAAGTTGTAGGATTTACTGTTAGAATGTGATGATTTATACAATTACCGTACTTAGGTTTTTAGTCAGATTTTTAATACCAGCACTAAAGGGAATGTCAATGTTAAGAACTGGACTAGGAATTCTGGAATGTCTGACCCCTTACTCTCTAATTGATATCAAATTTAATACTGAGTTTCTCTGTTTCATTTTCCAAGAATTTAAGAAATGCTGTGCAAGTTGAGATACTTGGTGTGTAAAGTCCACTACTGTCTCTGTCAGTGGCAGCAGGAGGTGTGAATGCAAGGAGGGAGGGAGTGCAAGTCGACTGCATTTTACAGTCTGCTCCTCTTTTTCTCCCCACACACCCAAAACTTCTTTGTCGTAGATGTAGTAGGTGATAACTTTTGACTTTGTATTCATAGTATCTCGCTATAAACCTGTTGCTCATGAGTTTTTCTACTACTTTCTTGAGATGCAAACAGTTAATCATCACTGTGTTCAACGTGTGGGCATGATAAGTTCTTACCTAGTGGCAAACATGTGTCCTCCTTTATTAATGCTTTTCCTGTTGTTGCTCAACATTCTTTTGAAATTCTAACTGCCACTGCGTGTAACAGCCAAAGATTACAGAGACCTTTTGTTTTTGGCTCTTTGATCTTGAGCTGTCACTGTGAGTTCCAGTCTAAGCATCACATATATAAGATCTAGAGGGTTTTTTTTCTTCTCACAGCAGCGACACCCTGCTGTTGTCTTTGAAGCTCCTCTGCCATCTGTTTGACAATTCAATTACTCTTAACAAAAAGTCTTTCCAGATGCTCTTGATATCAAGACACATAACTATTTCACAGAATCCAGTATCTTCCCCAGTCTGGGAGATGTCACTGTTCACCCCTATTCTTTACATCACTGTTGAAGACTGTTTAATGAAATTGTTTCTGCCTCTGATCCCTGAAGGAGGGATCCCACTACTCAGACTTTCCTGTCTTGAAAAATGACGTTTAAGCTCTGGCCTTTGCCTTCTGTTCATTAGTGGATCTTTCACCCAATAACAGTGACAACTCTGATTCTTTAATAACTTCTGATGTACAACCTTGTCAAAGACTTTTTGAAAATTTCAGGTATGTCTACAGAGTCTCCTTTACTTGTGTGATTTTTCTTCTCAATCAGGTGAGGCTGAATTTTCCCCTTGAGAAACCGCGCAAACTTGTTTTCAACAGGCCATGCTTACCTGTATGCTCACCAGTCTTGTTCTATCCTCTTATTAGGAATGAAGGAAAGATATGTACATCTTCTTTTCCTAGGCACTCTTTTTGACCTCTTTTTGTAAATGGGAAATATCTTGGCACACTTCCAGTCTCTTGGAAGTGTGGGTGTTAGCAGTGCTAGATGGCTCAGTTTGGCGTGAGTTATTTAATTTCACATTTGACTTCCTTCTGAACTTCAGTAGATGGCATCCATGCCTAGAGTATTACTAACGTCCAAATTTTCTAAAGCTTTTTGTATATCTCCTTGAAGTTGAACTGGCTTCTCTGACATCTTTGCTCCAACAATAAAATCGTGTGTCAGAATCTCCCCAGCACACTCAACAGTAGGAAGTTACCAGTACTGAGCTTCCTTTCTCACATTCCTGTGGTCCCACTGATTGCCTATTAGATTCTCTGTTTTAAATTCATTTTAAGAACTTTCTATTGCCAGAGTAAACGTCCATAGCAAAGCATCATTTCAATTTTTTTCAACGGTTTTATGTTCCTGTTTTCTTTTGCCCCACCTGTAAAATACTGCCTTCTTCATTCTCATCATTTGTACAACATTTCCAGCTCTCAAATGACAAACTTTTGCCTTTGACCACCTTACTTAACTTCCCTATTGTTATTTAGTTTCCTGTTGAGTTACCTCTCTCTCTGCCAGTCTGTCTGGCAGGTTTTTTTCATGAATACTATCTATTATCATCTGCGCTGTAGATTGCAATGTGTGGGTTGTTACAGGAAATCTAATGTTGTTGCAGGTGGTCTGCTTTTTGCAGTTAATGGAATGCCTTATCCTGGAGAGTCAGAGCCAGTGCAAGGATTTGTGATGAACTTCTCTACTGGAGAGATAACTGATACTTTCATTCCACTTAGAAAGGTAGAGTATTGTACAGAGCTCCTGTTGTGTATGCTTACGTTTAGGAGATTGTTGATGACATTCTACTTCTGCAACTTATGTAAGATAATTATATTATTATTGTAGAAAATGAGATGTTTTCAAATGTATGATTTTTCAAAGGGGGTTTTCATAATAAGCTTGATAAGGAAGCTAAATTACCAGGTCACACTCAAAAATTATAGTACCTTTCTTTGGTTAACACCATCAGTTAAGATAAGTTGACTTTATAGTTGGCAGAAAGTTATCAAAAACAAATATAAAAGAAAAATAAAGGTCCAGAAATATTCATACAGTTGCATGCTAGTAATATGTCAGAAAGAAAATGGTATTCCTAAGCAGAAATAAAATTGAACATCATGGTTACATCCTCTCTTTGCAGACGATTAGTGTAAAGTCTAAATGGCATTTATACAGTATTATGAAAACGTAAAATTGTTGATTGTAGATCATTTTAGACTAAAGAATGAATGTCAAGGTTCCCATTTCCAGTTAGCATGTACACTCTGATTTGCAGTCCAGTTTCAAGTGATACTAGAGAGAGGTATTTATTCCTGAGTGTAGCAAATTGCTGTGCTGCCTGCAGGCTCTAACAAAAACTAAACATGTGGGCTTGTGACTAGGATTCATTATTTCTATATAAACACACATAGGAAATTTTGTCATAACGTTAGCACATCAGCAGTCCTTCTGAGGGCTTTTTGATCTAATGGTTTTCAGAAACGGGTTCATTTAGAATTGCCAAAGTATTTTCATTATTGTCTAGAGAATCAGCATCTGTTAGATAGTTTCAAGTATTTGTGTAGTTAAAGATCCTTGGGAAAAATTGCTGCGTACTTGAATTTTGTCTCCAGACAATAGAACAGGTATGCAGCTTTCATAGCTTGATTCAAGATCAAGTTAACCTAGGAATATCTTGGGTGAAATAAATGAAAATACTCTAAATTCAGCCTTGAAATACTTTTGAATTGTTTTTATGCTTTTATAAAATTTTATATGCACAAGTAAAATAGACACACTTCTTCATCTGGGAAAAATTTCACTAAGAAAGTTTACGAAAAACAAAATTAAAGTAATGGGAATCTCTCACTTACTGATGTTTTGTAAGGATGACTGTACTGAAATTTTAGTATTTATTATCTGTATTCCTAACTACCTCCATTGCATTTGGCTTATGAGAAACTTTACACATGAAGAAACATAGGATTAGAGTGATGATTTCTTTTTTCTGGTTTCATGTTTTTGGTGGTGGTTGGTTTGGTGGGGTTTTTTTTGGTTTTGGGGTTTTTTTTTGAGAGCAAGAGGGGTGGTTCTTTCTTCAGTACACAATTCTTTGTGTTAGCAGTGTGTAAAGGATGTAGTTTTAGATCTCAGGACTGAAAACAGAATACTTAACAGAATTTGACCTCATAAGTAAGTTCACCATATTCAATTTTCCAGGCTACCTGCTGGAAGAAAATATTCTTACTATGTCAGTCCTACTTGTCAAGAAAGTAGTTCTAGATTAAGTCAAGGGCTGCTGCTGCAAGTTGGAGTATCCCTAAGTCACCTGTAAAAGAAATTATACATTAAGAATCTTGTTCAGGCAAATGTAGTAGATGTTCAGGAAAGGCTTTTAGGAAAGAACAGCATGTGCTTCTACAAACACACTGTCTTATCCCAGTTTTTATTCCAGGTTCTTTGGTTTCTCAGGACTAGGAAAGTGAACTGCCATTTACTCCTAAAATGGTTTACTTTGGGGAAAAGTAATAATAGCTGGGAAGAGACATACATTAAAAACAGTGGCAGATAATTTTTAGTTCTTCTCTGGTATATAAATTATAAGTTGCAGATGGAGTAGGTGTTGCTTGGGAATGTGCTCAGCACTGTGGCAGTTTATTGCCTCTCCTTGAAGTTCTTCATTTAATTAGTCTGCAGAAACCAAGGACAATGATTCAGGTCAATAAGTTAATTTGAAGTCTAAAGCCATGTGGAAAAGCCCATTCTGGAAAGACTTAATATCTCTGGCACTGTTTGTTAACCCACCTCTTATGTTTATATCTTCTCAAATGGATCAACACTGGTCTGTACATCTTATGGCTATGACTGAGAGGCCATTCATATTTTAAGATAACATAATAAATGTATGATAACAAGCAATATCATCCTTTAATTGTCATTCTAAACAATAATTCAAATCTTTGATGTATTTTGATATGTCTCCTGATCTGTCATATATATATATATATATATATACACACACATATGTACATGCATGCCCACTAAAATCATATATATTATGGTTTTTCATTCATCACACTCCGAACTTGGAAAATGGGATTCCATGTTCAGCTGTTACTAACATTAACCTGTAAGCAATGATACAGTGGCACAGCATGCCAACACGCTTCCGTGAAAAAGGAGCCACTTAGCTCAGACCTTCACTGAGTTTCTTGGAGAATGAGTGATCTAGTGCCAACGCACTATGCTGCTATGCTAATGGAATATGTACATGCTGATGTGTTTTATCTGGAGGATCTGTGCTTAAAAACATTATGGTCGCTTTCCTTTCTTAAAAAATAAATGCAGGTTTACACTGTGGGTAGCCACATAATGCTATCCAAAAAGTCCACCTTTAGTAAGCTACATTTCAATGCCATTATCATTCATAGCTATATATGCAGTATGTATCTCATATTTCACTGGATAAAACTGAATGCTAGAATATAAATATGAATTGTTAAGTATTAATGTATCTGATAATCTCCATGATGTAATCCCTGGAGAAGGCAAGCAAACAATAGAGGTGTCATTCCTCTTCTTTCACTTGCATTAGACCTGCTATGTTTTCCAGTCTAAGAACTAGATAGGACCATTCTCAGGCTTTGGAGTGAAAAAGGCCTCGTGAGTGTGTATGCACTGAAGAGTAATCTGTTGCTGCTTATCTTCACAGAGCTTTGAGATGCCACATGATATTGTTGCTTCAGAAGATAAAACAGTATTTGTTGGAGATGTTCATGCCAGAACAGTGTGGAAGTTTGCATCCACAGAAAGTATGTTCTTTTTGTTCTTAATGTCTCATCCTGACATTTTGTGTTTTCAGATACGTACCGCTGTTACTGGTTTAATCTGTTACTGTTAATCTGTTACTGGTTTAATCACAGTGATTTCAGTACACAGAGTGCTCTACCTGCGGAAGTTCTGTTAGAAGAACATTCATCAGCATTACTGTATGCTCTGTCAAAGGGGAGTCCTGTATGTATGAGGAGATATCAAAATGCATTTGCCTCGTGGTAGATCTGCCCCTCATTACATCAACGCATGCTTAAACGAAAGTATAACTTTTTAGCATTTTGTTTGTTTTTGTGTCACATGCTGACAAGTCCACTACTTCCTTTGAAAACTTTCTGGGGCTGAAATGAAATAATGAATCAGCTTTAAACTTCATTTGTTTGGGAGTATTTATCATTGGAAAATGAATGCAGCATTCTTTGAAGTTCTATTCCTATCGAGTAGAAATATTTCCCAATTTTAATCTAGTAACCCTCAAACAGCATAGCTTGATGTCAGGGAGAGAAGCCTTATTAGTCAGACATTAGTTTAGTGGGATTCAGAGAAGAGAATAAATGGAATAAGGATATATAAGGATAATGAATAAACTTCAAGGGAATTAAAAATATAATATACCATTACATAATCTTGGATTAAAAAAACTATATGAGAAAGTCCTGGGCTTCAGGGTGTTAGACAACCAGCAACAGTCTGCTGTTATAAATGAACTTCTGACTAAGACAGTTACTCCACATTTGTCTGTTTATAATTCATGCATTTTCCTATGGGGAACTTGGTATCAACTGCTAATGCTAAGTAAAAGGAAATGGGACCAGATAAAATTTAAGTCTGAATGGACGTGCCTTTTTTTCTGTATCTAGTAAGCTGAACAAGAATACTTCTAGGCTTTTATTCAAAGAAATCTGAGAATGAGAACAAATTGATTTCTTCATCACTTATGCGTTCAGAGAGGAAAGTCCTTATTTTCTTCTTGGCTGTAGCTGCACTATAGCACTGCAGTAGCTAAGGAGTCCTGGTTCAACCAGTCTTTAATCTGTCACGGTTTGTGTTATGATTGGCAGTGTTAGTTTTTGTAGGACTCCCTGGAAGCCTTGCACACATCCATAAAGCGTAAGAATTAGTTATTGCAAATATTTTTTATGAATCAAGGTCGCTTCTTTTTTAAGGCCTTGTGTGCTATTGAATAGTTTTACTGGACTCTACTTTCTGAAGTTCAGATGCTAATGGGATTGTTTACTATAGGTTGTACTGTATATTTGAGAAAGCTAGCAGGAAAATGTCACTGAGTGTCCTTCTGAAATGTCAGTTGTCCTGAAGAATGATTTTGTTTTACAGAAATGGAACATCGGTCAGTTAAAAAGGCTGGTATTGAGGTGCAGGAAATAAAAGGTTAGTCTGATCCTGAATGGAAATGGAGGAACAACAATTTTCATATAGACTGCGTCCATTTCTGCCAAACTGGAGTAAAAAAAAATGTTAACTAGTTTGATTGTTTTTTCACCGCCATTTCATACATATATTCATTGATAAAATGAGTTGGCACAGAAATTAAGAGAAAGCAGCTTATGAGCATGCTAATTAGTAGGCACTAACTCACAACCAGTCAGCACTTTGTATTCAGTAATGACATGTACTTCGCAAGCATGAAGATGAGAATTTAACAAGAGGTTTAATTTCAAATCACTGTCTGCTTTGGTCCAGATTGGCATCTGTAGGTGCAGGAATAGCTCTGAAACATAGTGGTGATAGTTGCTCCCCAGCAGCCTTCTCTTTATTCTACCATCCTCAACCAACAAAGAAGGGATTTTTGGGACAGCAATTGGTTCCTCTTTCTGCACAATCTTTCAGCATGCAGTCTCCTTGGTTACACCATATATAAAAAAAATCATTCATTGTATTCTTATCTATTTCTTTCTAGACTTACTGCTTTTATTTTATCTGAATGAGAAAAGGAGATTAAAAAAGGAAAATGTAGAAATTTAATATGAGGGGATTAGCGAATGTATGTAGATAAACTTGAAGGGGCCAAAATAGTTTTTCATGAAGATGAAAAGTAGTTTTAACCTTTTATCTTCTGTCCTATAGACTTAAAAGTTTTGTTCAGCAAAAAAGTGCCTGGCAGCTAAGAGAGCTTTATAAAATGTTCAGCTGTTCTTATTAGGTTTCCTTTGGTTGGATTCAGTACTTTTCTGCTTTACTTTATGCGTGTATTTGCAGACAGAGAAATGTTCTAAAAGATCTCAACTGCCAAATGCAGCATGTAGCAGAAAAAAAGTAGATGGCCATTACGAAGCAGTGAAATTCTTATTGTCAAAACGGTTATCCTGTTTTATCTCTATCAGATCTCTACATCAGTACTCTCAAAGCATTCAGTAGGGGAAGTGCTGACAATGAAACATCCACAGGATAAATAATCTGGGAATGTGTCAATGTATTTCAGCTTTTTTTTGGTAGATACCATGGTAGCTGACAACTCGGATGTAACAGAGAATATTGAAATATTATCACATGGGGTAAGAAATAGTTCTTAAGTAAGACTCTCTAAAGGGAAAATATAGAATCATAGATTCACCAGGCTTTGAAAAGACCTCCAAAATCATCTAGTCCAATTATCCACCTAAACCATGTCCCATAGTACCACATCTGAACATTTCTTGAACACCTCCAGGGAAAGTGGCTCCACCGCCCCCCTGGGCAGCCCCTTCCAGTGCCTGATCACAGTTTTGGAGAAGAAATTTTTCATAATATCCAACCTGAACCTCTCCTGGCACAACTCGAGGCCATTCCCTCTCATCCTATTGCTTGTTATGCCAGCGAAGATACTGACCCCCACCTTGCAACAGCTTCATTTCAGGCCGTTGTAGAGAGCTATAAGGTACCCTCTGAGCCTCTTCTTCTCTAGACAAAAGAATCTCAGTTCCCTCAGCTGCTCCTCACAAAATTTGTGCTCCATGCCCCTCACCAGCTTTACTGCCCTTTTCTGAATGCTTTCCAGGGCCTCAGTGTCTTGCAGTAAGGAGCCCAAAACTGATCAAAGTACTTGAAGTGCTGCCTCACCAGGGCTGAGTACAGGGGAATGGTCACCTCCCTGTTCCTGCTGGCTACACTATCTCTTATGCAAGCCAGGATGCTACTGATCTTCTTGGCCACCTGGACACACAGCTGGCTCATGTCCAGTGAGTGCTGACCAACACCCCAGGTTAGTTTCTTCCACACAGTCTTTCAGCCACTCTGCTCCAATCCTGTAGCATTGCCTGGTGTTGTTGTGGTCAAGGTACAGGACCCAGCATTTGGTCTTGAACCTCATTCAGTTGGCCTCAGCCCAGCCATCCAGCCTGTCCAGATCCCCCAAAGGGCCTTCCTACCCGGCAGATCTACCTAGGCAGATTTAAGTCCATTCCCCACCACTCTCTGGGCCCAGCCATCCAGACATTTCTTTACCCAGCCAAGAGTGTACTTGTCCAAGCCATTGGCTGCCAGCTTCTCCAGGAGAATGCTGCAGAAGACAGTGTCAAAGGTTTTGATGAAGTCAAGGTAGACTACATCAACAGCCTTTCCCTCGTCCAACAGGTGGGTCACTCCATCATAGAAGGAGATTGGGTTGGTTAAGCAGGACGTGCCTTTTTTGAGGTCTGGACCTTGATCGACTGGTTGTCCAGCACATGCTCACTCTTTTTTGGAGAACTGCAGCATTGCTCAGAGGTTGGCAAAGATACAGATAGGATAAGGAGTTCATGGCTATTTGAACAGGGAGCAGGTTATCCTTGTAATAACGTTAGTTGAAATTTGAAATATCTTCATTCAGATCATTTTTTAATTGGATACAGAATAGAATCACAGTTTATTCAATCTTTGTGATGTAGCTACCTTTTTAGACAAGCAGTTAAACATTAAAATAGCATAGCTAGGCAGTTCTAGTCATGAAAAAATAGCATGAAGTACATGGTCTTTCATACACTTGAAACATTATGTAGAGGATTTTATTGAAACTGTTTTTCTCAGTGTAGGCAGGCAGGAAATAGCTGGGTATGACTGGGCAAAGTTTTCAAAAGCTCTTTACAGCTTGCATGAGACACAGTAGTTCTGAAAATGTAACCCATAGTCACAAGCTTATGGAAAATAACCTGAAATGCTATCTTTTTTGTCTGTGGTAGTATAACCCATATGAGATTTCTGTATTTCTTATGAGGAAATTATTTTCAAAAGGAGGTATGCTTATTAGCAAAATAGAAATTTTTTTTTCAGGATCTGTTCATATTCAATTAATTAGTTAATTAAGGGCAAAACCCTGCCTGGCACCTCTTTTTTTTTTTTTTTTTTTTTTTTGAGAAAAGGAAAAGGCATTCTTGCTGGAGAGTGGTATCATTCGTAATCTCTGCCTTACATTGTTCTTCTCTGAGGTTAGAAGTAAGCATTGGGAGGGAAAACTTTTGGGAGCCTGACAGGACTGGAGAATGCAGTCCCTCTTTAGTGAGAGCTAATTATGTCTCCACTGCCTTTTATTTCCTTGTTACTCAGCACTTCAGACATTCTAGTGGTTATTTTCTTTAATTCCACATTCTGTTGCTTGATGCTTATGAATTACTTACTGAAATTGTCTTCTTTTTAAAGCATCAGAAACAGTTGTAGAAGCCAGATTGAAAAGCAACCCAGAACCAACAGACCCTCTAAAGAAGCAGGAAAAACAGCATTTGGTTCAACGAGCGAGCACTGGAGTTTCCTTTGTTCTTATTACAACTCTTCTAATTATCCCTGTTGTTGTCCTGCTGGCAATTTTAGTATTTATTCGTTGGAGGAAGACAGCAGTCTATGGAGGTAACCAAAAGTAACTGTACAAAACAAGCACATCTCTGAACATACAGGGACATGGGTGTGAGGAGAAGTGTGCTGTCTCCCTTTACCCTTGTATGCAGGTTCAGTGATGTTGCATGCAAACTAAGCGTTGGCGCACACATAGCAATGACACCCAAATTTGTTCTTGCACCTCAAGCCACCATCGTTTCAGCATGTGTATCCATCGCTTACCTTTAATTGGTCTCAAGAACGTATTCGTGTTGTTGGATGGAGTTTATTAGCAGTGCAGTTTGATTTTCACTTTGGGATCTTTATTTTGTTGGGAACAGAGGGACGTGGGTTTTATAAATGCATAACCACGCATTGCCACAATACACCTTAATTCATTGCTCTGAGAATTCTGCCTTGTGATTACAGCGCTACTTAGATTTGTTTTTAATTCATATTTATATAACAGCGTTGTTTCTGAGAAGCTGATAGTCTGTAGTAGGAGTTTGATAATTACTTTTTTTTTTTTGCATGGCATAAACAATTTTGTGAAGGTATTCTCAGTAAGCAAAGAAAACGTACATGGAACAGGCAAATGATGGTTCTGCCGTTGGCTCAGACATAGTACGAAAGAGTGGGCTGTTCAGCAGTCTGATTTTACTGTGCCGCTGAATTGGATATAATTTTCTGATGTGTTAAAATCTCCTTCTTGACTGCTCTTTGTGTTCAAGCATGCATGGCACACCAAGCGTGCTCTCACTGGAATACTGCACTACTGTTCTCAGTGATAGCATTGCGCAGCAGCATCTTCATGTTCTGCAGTGATTCAAGCAGTGAAGTAGCATGATGTAGATACACCAGTTAAAGTAAACTTCCTGGGCAGATTTATGGAATATAAGTATTACATAGAGAAATTATGGCTTTCTTTTTTTTTTTTTTTTTTTTTTTTGAGATCAAGGATTGGAAGATTTACCAGGGAGGAGGATGTTCTTTGTGGGGAGAGGGATTTGTTCCAGTACACCCAAAGGAATTAATAGATCACTGTCTTTCGTAAAGCATTCATCTCTGAAGGCAGACTGTGCCACCTGCAAATGTCAAGCCGTATTTTGTCCTGTGCAAGAGTGTAGTTGTTGGTTGTGCACATTATAAACCATGGGCATTTTGTCCTTTCTGTAAGCTCTTGGCGTTAATAGGAGTGAACACTTGAAGGAATGAAATTCTCAGAAATTGTTTACGTGGGAATCTTCTCAGTGACTGAAGTGCCATACACTTGAGTGTTTGTGGTGTGATTGTTCTGTTAGGAATTATCACTCTTCACCTTAATCAAGAATTTGAAAATTCAGCGTACTTGGTGCTCCCAATCAATGTGTTCAATGTCTGTGCTCTGTATTAAAAATAAAAACAAACAAATAATTAGTGAATCATAGTGAATATAATTTTTAAGGTCATTTTTGAAATCTGTGTTATTTTTCAGCTGATGGGGAACACAAACTTGACTCAAATTCAGGCCGAATTTTAGGCAGACTTAGAGGTAAGTAACATCTGAGATCTTTTAAGCACCCAGTAGATGAAGGTTTTTTTTTTTTTTCTTTTGATAACTTCTAGTGGAACTTTCTCAGAGAAAGTTCTGGGAAAATGTCTTTTCTAACTTCCTTCATCCAGCAGTATCTGCCCACTAAAAAGGAAGTGGAAGACCAGAGCCTGTTAATAAAGTATCTGGTGAATGGAATGAAGTGCTTTGAGACTGTGGGCAGTCTAGTAGGGATGCAGATAGTCTGCATAAAAACTTCTAATGAAACCCGAAAATAAATATTTGAAACTTCAAAGATGAGTTTCCTTTCTGTTCCATAATCTGTATAGTTAGCTCTTGTGCAGATCTTTAAGAACACTTTCTAGAAGGACTCTGAAAAGAAGTATTGACTGTGTAGGTAGATTTTGATTTTTTTTCCCCCATCGTACTTAAGCAATTTTTTGATGATGATTTCCTTCCCACAGGGAAAGGTGGGGGTGGCCTCAACCTTGGTAACTTCTTTGCAAGTCACAAGGGCTACAGCCGAAAAGGCTTTGACCGACTCAGCACTGAAGGAAGCGATCAAGAAAAAGATGAAGATGATGGCACAGACTCAGAAGAAGAATACTCGGCACCTCCACCCCCACAAGCACTTTCTTCCTCCTGAAAAAACAGCCTTTGAGTTCTCCATTATATGATTCAACCCAGAATGTCAGATTCCTTTTCCCTAAAGCACGTTTAAGATTTTGTGTATTTAATTGTAAACTGTACTAGTCTGTGTGGGGCTGTACACTGGTTTCTTTAATCTTTGTTTGGTTTTGGTTCTCTTTTTAAGTGGAGGAGTGTATGGAAGTTCCATATCAGTGCCGTTGTTTTTTATGTGACCATCTTAATAAAGCATACAGTCTTCTTCTGATTGCAGCACTGATTTAAAGCAGTAGTGTTTTCTCATAACAAATTGGGGATCTTTTCTGTACTTGTAAATAAATTGTATTACCTGCTTCGAGAAAGTATTTTTCCTATAAATATTCAGTTGCCAATTTCTTTTTCGTGCCTTTCCTCTTCCATGTCCTTAACCTGTTGCAGTACAGAGAAAATACAGTGCCACAAGAAAATGAAGCTGCTAAATCTTCTTCTATTTTTTTAAAATCACTAACATTATATTGCATTGAAGGAAAAAGAAAAAAAAGTATCTATTTAATTGTTTTTTCTTCTCGACTTGATGTGTTTCTGGGATGTCTTATTTTTTAGATGGTATCACTGTTAGAACACTATTTTCAGGAACTGAATGTAATTTGTGTAATAAAGTGTTCGCAGAGCATTAGCTGGCTGAGCGTACTCTGGAATTTTTGCGTGCTTTTAAGATTTTTGTATGCAACTTTTGTAAAGTTACACAGACCACTTAATACAGGTTAAAAAAATAATAATAATTAATGGCTTCTACCAGCGGAGGAAAAGTGCTGTTTTGTGTGAAAGGTGGAAAATATTTTGCTACGTCACCAGGTTTGGTTTCTTTGTTTTGGGGCTTTTTGTGTTGCTCTTGTTTTGTTTCGTTTTTAAGACTCGTGATTTACAAACACATACAAAGTCAGGCTTAACCATTTAAAGAGGTATTGTACTATAAAACGGCAGGGTATTTAATAAAACCTGGTCATAGCAAAGAGGAAGCTCACGTTTCAAATTGCATACGCAGATCAGTCAGGGTAGGCATCTAGCGCAACCTGATGGACAGTTCTGGTTGTCGTGTTCCTCCTCACTTCCTTTTCCATCCATGCAGCAGTAGTCCTCATTCCTAATGTGCTTCCTCTTGGAACAGAAGACCTGACAGATAATCATCCTCCTGCCTGAGTCATCGACGTGTGAATCACTGTGTGACGTTGTCACAATTTGTCAGTCTAGTTTGAGGATCACAGCGTGATTAATCTCCTTTTAAAATCTGAGTTATGAGCAGAGCGCACACAGCTGTAATTGCCACAGGGTTTTATGAAACGGCTTTCGTGATCATCATTGTGGGTGTTGCAGAGCGCTGCTGCTGGTGATGCAAAGAACTCAAAAAATAGGCTTTGGGTTCCTTGCGGCTACGGGTTTTCTGAGGCAATAAAGGTAATTGTACTGCAGCAAAACACAGGATTCCTCACCCAGCCTGAGGGGTTTTATACATTTTTTCCTTATGGAAAAAATACTTGGAATCCTTGACAAACTTTTTTTCTTTTCTCCTACGATAACCTTCTAAAATGCTGGAATCTAGGCTCAATTTCATAAGGTGTGTTCTATGTTGCTTCCTCTCCAAACCTTTTCCTAGCGATTTAAGGACAGCATTTTTCTATCCTGCTTTTGGAAGGGAGGGAGAGCAGGGGAGGTGGCTCCCACAGGCAAAGCAGAGCAGGGCCATCCCAGGAGCCAGCTGTGAGTCAGCAGTGGGTAGGATTCCTTGGGAAGCACGCTGATTAAGTAGAATTTTCTAATTAAGCTGTGTGCTGTAGTAGTTAATGAGAATTAAATAGCAACTGCTTCTAGTTCATGAAATCTGGATTTATTTCTGTCTTACCAAAACTCTTAGGTCAGTAATGTGTGCCATGTTACACAGCGTTAAGGTTCAGTGGTGCAGGTCATGGTACAGAGAACCACATGCAAATACTACGAAGAAGTCCTTGTCACAATTGAAATTAGAAGCTGAAATTAAGCCACTGTATTTTCTGTGTAAAAGAGATGGTAGTAAACACTAAAGTTTTAGCACCCTCTTTTGCCTTTACGTACAAATAAGTGTATTTTTTAATTCTTAAAATGTTGTATCTCCACTGCAAATAATTAGAATTTATTAGCAAAATATTGCTATGATATAACTGCTCCCCAAACCCCTCTCCAGTTCCTGTGAAAAATTTGCCTGTGTGCTGAAGCAAAACCTGCACACCACTGGGTTTGGCCTTTGCAGCTTCAAAACAAAAGGAGCATCTGACTGGCTTTGTTAGACAAGCTCTGGGAGAGCTGCATGGGAGCCAAGATGCAAGGGGCATCAGATTTTTCTAAATGCCAAGCTGCTTTCTTCAGCTCCTTTCTGGTAATATTTCCATTAGTTATTTCCATGCGAAGCTGGACATTTAACCAGGAAACCCCTGGTTGATTTCATCATACAAATTAGTAAATAATAATAATAATAATAAACCACAAAATAAGGAGACATTTGTTTAGGAACCTGCGCTGGAAGTATCATTAAATCTTCATGTAAAGACGGCATGGAAGAAGATTGTTTCTAGCAAATAGTTTTAAACAAACTTGGAAATTGTTATTAATTAGTTGCCAGTTTTAAAGTAACAAATACAAGATTTTTTTATAATTTTTATTTTTATTTTTTTTTAAATAATTAGAATGTGAGAAATGTAGCAGAGTGGGGTAAAGCAACCCAAGTTCCCAGCCACAGCAAGCCATAGCAGGTTGGAGGTGGTTTCTGTTTACACAGGCATTAACAGAGAACCCTGCCCCAGTTCCTGTCCGCCACCACCACACTTCTCACTGTTTTTAGCATGTCCTTAGGATACAGCTGAAGAGAGAATTGTGTTAAAAAGGAGAGAATCTCTCAACATTGCCATTTATTTTTCTCGAGATGGGTCTCGGGCCCCGGCACTGCTCTGTGAGACCTTGCTCCCAGCCACCAGGGTTTGGTGGTTGCCCATTTTGGTATAAACCACAAAGCTGTACGGAACGTTTGGCACCACGGCAGTCAAGGTGCAAGCTGCCTAATGCATAAGCTGACTTTTTATACTGCATATTTTGTGAGTAGTCAGTCATGTATTCAATTAACGTGGGTCCTGCTGCTTCAGAAATACATCTATACTTTCACAATTATCATGTGGTTCCAGTCTCTGTTCTGCTGTTTTCCACATCCATATGCCCACAGGGAGGAGTGCTCCAGGCTGCATCCTGCCTGCTGCTGACTCCAGGGCCACCTCCCACCATCAGTTCTGCTGGATTTCCCCTGCCTGCCTGCACCGATCCAGCCTGCTGGCAAGGCCTCTACCAAATGCAAAACTGATGTTATGGCTACGGGTATATTTGAAATAAGTGTGTTAAAGCAGAACTCGGTTAGCATGTAAAAAATGGCGTGTATCTATGAACTGAGTAGCAAAGTGCTGTTCAAGTGCAGCCTTTGCTGAGAATGTAGTTTGAGGAAAGGCCTTCCTGGAAAAACAAACCGCTGGATAGCAGCTTCACGAGCTGTCATACTGTGCCAATATGTCCTGGTGGCTGTTGGTGCCGGGAGCAGGGCCGGATGGAGCCCATTGCCATGCCAGCAGCAAGAGCTTAGTCTGGCATCTGAGCGGGTACCCCACACACTGACAGACAGACAGACAGCCTCCACCAGACAGCACAAGTAATCAAACTGGAAAAACTGGGTTTGCTGAAGCCTCTCCTATTTCTACAGGATGAGTTCCTGCTCTCCGTTTTCTGGGTCTTTAATCTGCAGAAGTGATGGATGATGCCTCTGACTGGACAAACACTCAGTGCCAAGTTTATCCCTCTGATGGGGAACACCATGTATTATTTACCACATACCACTGAAATTCTGCACAAAATACAGACCTCATTTTCCTGTGGCCTTTTTTTCTGTGGGTCTCCCATTGCTGTGCCTACCAGCTTTGTGAAAAGTAATGAGTGCTTCTTTCAGTATGCCTGGGAACTGACACGGTGATATGCACTTTGTACAGGAGGCAGCAGTGAGGCGTAGAGAGATTTAAGGCATAAACTGACAAAAAAATTCAACTACTTTGAAGCGCAGAATCTATGCAATCTGATTTATTCCCTTTCAACCCACTTGGATATCATTTTATACATGCAAGGCTCCACTTCTGCCATCAGCTGAAGCTCTGAGTACTCCCCTTCTGCAGATCAAAGCTTGGTGATTCCTACTGAGCACCCAGAAAAGACCCACCTGAGTAACAGCTGGTAAATTATGGAAAGCTTTATCCACATGATTTCAGGGCCATCACATTGGCAACCCACAGTGGGGCAGCACAGTCTGTAGCTGGGAATGCTGTCCTTCTTACAGCCTGCTCACAGCCCACCTATTTTCTGCTACCAAGGCAGCACAGCACCTGCAGGCCCCTTCCCCACTATCAATCAGGGCTGTATCCAGGAGCCATGCAGGCAGAAGGACACCCAGACCCACTCTTGGAGGCTGCCGTAACACTTGCTCCAGCAGGACAAACCAACAGGGAGTGCCCACAACTGGAGCATGGCCTTCTGTGCACTAACACTTGCAAGTGCGGTACGGGGCTGTGTAAAAGCAGAGGGGAGGAAAGGGGAACTCGTTGGGGAACACAGCTCTCGGGCAGTTCCTGAGTCAGAAGTTTTAAAATAAAGTTGCTGCCTGGTTTGCTGTTACTTCTTTCTGAAGATACTTCCATGCCAAATTAAAGCTTACTGTGCACTGTTCTTCATCATGACAGGCTGAGAGAGCTGGGGCGCTCCAGCCTGGGGAAGGGAAGGCTCCAAGGAGACCTTGTAGTGACCTCCCAGTACCTGAAGGAGGCCTACAAGAAAGCTGAGAGGGGCTTTTTATAAGGGCAGGTAGAGACAGGATGAGGGGAGATGATGGTTTTAAACTGGAAGAGGGAAGGCTTAAACCAGATATTGGGAAGAAATTCTTTACTGTGAGGATGGTGAGACACTGGAACAGGCTGCCCAGTGAGGCTGCGAATGCCCTCTCCCTGGGCACGTTCAAGGCCAGGCTGGGTGGGGCTTTGAGCAACCTTGTCTAGTGGGAGGTGTCCTTGTCTATAGCAGGGGGGTGGAACAAAGTGATCTTAAATGTGCCTTCCAACCCAAGCCTTTCTGTGATTCTATGATCATAAATGTCTACACACCAAGATTTCCATAGTAGGTTATCTACTATGTGTAAAAGGGAGATGCTGCTAATTCCCACTTATTTATTCAGCCTTCTAATTGTCTGGTCTTACTGACTTCTGTTGGCTTCACATGCAAGAAGCATCCTCTGAGCTGAGTTTCTACTGCCTGGTGAAAGTACAGTGCTTGTGTGTTTTAAGTTCTAGTTAGCCCAGTGAGTGAGCTGAAAGCATCTATTTAAGAGCCACAAGAAAAAAATAAAAATAAAATCTATTATTATTTCCTATTTTGAAAATATCAAAGAGGCAACTGTGCAAACGGATTTTGATGCTATGTCATTAGAGTAGTAACGATGTCTGTTGCAAAATGTCATTGATACGGATGTTGCACCGCAGTGAGCAAAAGAAATTCATCTCTTTCTCAAAAACAGCCTTTCCAGAAGATTTGTCAACGGCCTGCTGTGAAAAGCAGCTCATGACTCATTGCTGTCCTTCAACAGGGAACATTCGTTTCTTGGGAGAAGGAGGGAAAAACTTTAAAACGTCAAATATTGTCTAAAGCTTGAACACAGGAGCACATTAGCACAGAATGAGTAAATGCTACACAGGAGTTCAGGAAGCATTCAAATATGAGATATGGTTTATCATTCAATACTGAAACACTTTGAGTGTTCATACAGAGGCCTTTCACCAGCAAACTGATTTTCTTCTTTTTTTCTTTTTTCCTTGACATGTTTTTCATCTAACTAATTGCTAGCTGATAATTGGTGCCAGAAGCAAACCCAAAGGAAAAACATGCTGGGAGGTACGTGCAAACTGGCTGTTATTTCGTGCTGTGTTCTCCTATTTATTCCTCCTTCCTGAACAACTTGCCACGAGGGGGCACAAACTCTATTAAAAAACAGAATTTCTAAGAATTCTGTCAGGGAATAAGAGTCTTCTGCTACCGTCCCACCATAAAACAGGCCCTCGTGCCCAGTTACAGATGGGCACTTGTGCAATTACAGAGCAAGTTTCTGCTCACCATGCCGACAAGTGTGCCACTGTGCAGCACTTACCCAGGCTGAGGGTGGAGGCTTCCTCCAGTTTCCCAGAGCACCACGTGCTATTTGCCATGTCTCAGGTTTCCTGGTGGTATCTTTTCCACAGTTTCCAGTGATTGTTTTTCGAATCATTACCTTGAAAACCGTCTCCTTTTTTCAATAAACCTCCTATGTGCATAGAAGGCTTCATTTCGGTGCACCCAAGAGGCACTAATACTTGCCTGTTAATGCAGCAGACCACCATTACCAGGAAACTTGAACGATCAGCATTACACAGACTGTTAAATGGTTACTGTTTTTCCCATTCCACTGTCAGTTCAGCACTTTATTTCTCTCCAGCATAGCTACAACAAGCACACAGCATGTGTTACGCCAGAGCTCCCCCATGCACCCACCACAGAAAAGAGCCCTGCGGAACTGTGCATGAGCAGCAAACAGAGCTCTGCTGGCACACTCTGCGAGCCCAGCACCTGCCTTCTGAAACAGTCTCAACAGGGAAAACATACGCAGGAAAAAGAAAGCATTTATAGATGGATTTTAAGATCAGATCCTGGAATAGTATTATTGTGCTTAGCTGTTCTTTCACACCATGCTGCCACGGGTGTGCCATGTGACAGGTAAGAGTTTCTACATGAGCGAGGTATCTAACCAGACTTGTGGACAACATCTTTTTACCTAAGGGAAAGCCTTTAATAAATAATACTTTCCTCTTCCAGTTTTTGTCTATAAAGACTACCATTATGATATCCAGTGGCAGATATGGTAAGGAATGCAGGTGTTCAGAGTGCAGGAAAAGCGAGTCTTCTGCAGTATCAAATGGATGTTGCTGCGTTTCTAAATTCAGCCCCCTGCTAGCATTCTTCCTCCTCCTGTCACTCCCCTATAAAAGAAGCAGCTTGCACTCATCAGTTTTCCACATGAGAGTTTTTGCTCAGCTGACTTTAGCAACAGACACATTTTAATCTTACCATGAAATACAGTCTTCTTGGCAGGAAGTCCAGGCGTGCAACAACTTATTCAATGAATTCAGAGAATAAATAACACCAGTCCTCACCTTTCCTTGGGCACTGTCAGCAGAAATCTCCCAATCTATGCTAGCTCTGGGAAGATATATCACTCAGAGAAACCAGATGTTTGTGAAGAAGGAACAAGTGAATGCTGACTGCTCTTACGATTTTTGCGTGCGTGAGGAACTAAAACTGCTCTCCTAGCAGACTTTTGATGAGCTGGGAGCAGCTGAAGGCCTCACTGTTCCATATGCAAAACATTACCTGTACTTTTGGCAGCTTTATTATTTTTGTGACACCTTTGAGCTGCAGACTAGCGTATAAACTTAAAGCTGTAAAAATCAGAGCTTGCAGCTTCTCGTGAAAAACGAAAAACAGTTTTATAACAGGAAAAGGAAGAAATCTTCTTTGCCTTTCTACAGGGAAGACAGAATTTCTGTTGTTTATCTTCTTCCCACAACACCTCTATCTGTTAGGAATTAGTCATATGAGAACTAATGAAAAGGTCATTACAGTAAAATGTGTTGTATCCTGAGAAGGTAACAGTAAAGCTGCGCTTTACTGTTTTTACTACTGGGCTTTACTTCATTTTACTAATAGAAACTGAACTACAATGGCATGATGAGAACATGTGCTTTTACCAGGTTGTGACAGTACTGGTTATTGAATGCTAACTTTTCAATGCCCACTTAAATTAACACTGGACATCTACTTGTTTTTAAGTATGTACAGTAGAACATGTGCTTTTACCAGGTTGCACCTACATTTTGCTAACAGAGTGATTGCTTTTTAATGCCCATGCAAACTAATAGCTGGACACCTTCAGTATTCTTAAATTCATACAGCAAAGTGGATTTGGCTGAGGAACTTGGAGCTATTCAAACTTCATCAGCCTGCCAGGTGTGCTCCATACTGTTTGTCAGCGAACCGCCACGAGACCATTTAAGTGTCTTCCATCTTGGTCTGAAGTGTCCAGCAAGGTGAAGGCCATTGTTCTGGCTTTGCATTGTTTGGTTCAACGCAATGATGACCTTCTGTCAGCTCAGACTGATGTCTGCCATCTGCTGATTCTTGGTCTTTGCAGGCTGAAGGTGGCATTTGCACAGCAGACGTGACACCTCTCACATAGGCATTTATTTCCTCTTCAGCAGCAGGGTCCTGCTGGCCTGTATTATATGATCTCTCAGATAAGCCAATGTAGTCATGGTCAACAACGATTGCACCTTGTATAAAGTAGCGGTCATCTGCAAAACAAAGTATCCATTAATGCAGATCCTTCTAGTTCACTGAAAGCCATACTGAAGATAACAGTGAGGTGCCATCTAGATTACTGGAGTGATGGCAGTCGGATTATGTGGCTTTGCTAATTTTACTAAACAGTAAGCAGTTGGTTGCATCTCATACATCCATGAAATAATGCTTGTGATGCTCATGTTTAGAAGGGTTGTTTTTTTTTTTTTTTTTTTTTTTGCTGTGTTATAGACAAGCTTGAGGACTGTCATAGTCACTTACTGAGCTAGTAACTTAAATGAATGGACATGCACATTCTTCTGCTTTGTGCACCAACATACACAGAAATGTGGCATCTACAAATTCTTGCTGGGAAACTGTAATGCATCACAATAACTTTTTTTTTTTTATTGGGGGGGGGGCGAATGGGAGGGGGAATAAAATGGAATTAAAACAGTTTTATAGAATTTTATGACAACAGCATTGATTAGTTCTATATAGCTCTACTGAACTTTTCTATACACTTACTGTGTTTGATTTTTCCAAGGGAGTTAAAATAAAATGAAAATAGTCTGACCAGCCAAGTTAAATGCATGTCAGCATGAGATTTATACTTCCGTCCTGGAATATGGCATTAGGCACTATCTTCTTACTCAGATGAGGACCCTACTGGGAAAATAAGTCTTCTAGGGGCTATGAATTCATTCACGAGTTATAATTCTCAACAGATGTGTCCTCAATCTGTCTATGTACGTTCTTGAATCACTTGAGCATTGGAAATACATGGATTCTCTTGAGTTTAGTATTTAAACTAAACCACATTCATGCATGGAAAGATATGGCTTCAGACACATGAATGCATGCGTACACAGGGTGCTCTGCAACCTCTGCCAGGCCATTCAAATACCTGGTAGCAAGCAACCCAGGTTTGCATAGACTTCTAATTCATCATGCTTCTGCCAAGAGTATATACCAGTGCACTGACTCAGGATTTATCTTTTGAGCAAGAGTGTTAAAAAAGGTTAGAAAAATGCCTCACTTCTACTTGCCCTTTCTTAACTGCACACAACTTTAAAATCATGTAAAAAATACGCACTCAAATTTCAGCCTTTGTCTTTCCTGCTTAAAAAGCTCAAACCCACACTTCTGGTGCAATGCACAGAAGAAAACCTGCTCTAAAAATCTGAAGTGTAAGCAAAATCTTTAGCAGCACTAACAGGTCACAGACACCTCACCTAAGATGCACTTTCCCTCATTCATTTCAGAAAGACAGCGCAAACACTCTGTCCTCACTCAAGATTATGCAAAGGGACAGCTATCAGTCTGCCACACCAGAACCAGAGAAATAAGAAGTCAATTGCTAACAAAGAACAGTTCTTTGTTAAAAGAAAAGATACACGTGCCTGTAAGGATGAAAAAGCTTTAATTCACTGCCAGGTTTCACTACCCTTATTCTAATGAAGTAAAGCTTTCTTTCCTGACTTCCATTAAGCTTTTTGGTAAAGGCTGTCTATTACTTTGGATAAACCTAGTTTACTTCTATCTGAAGTGTAAATATGCATGAATATAAAAATATAATTTTAGAACTTATACGTATTCATAAGCCACTGATTCTCCCCCCATCCCGTGTCAGACGAGAAATCTTCAATCGCTCCCTGGGAAAGGGAAGAAACCCTCCCTTTACTTTCCATTTCTGCAACATTTGTTGGTGAACCTGTCAGACTAATCCTACAAGGACGGCTGCACTTCACTTTCCAGACTGAGATACAATTTACCCAAGCTGCTGCAGCAGCTGCACAGGACTCGCTGGCAGGACAGGCATGTGACTACACCTCAGCTTAGCAGTTCAGCCAAGGGGTGAAAGCACGGAGTCACAGTCCTACAGCAACAGCAGCACCTGAGTGAAGCTCTGTGACACTGCAGTCCTGGTGACACAAGCTGCAGCAGAGACTGACAAACAGCCTTGACACCAGCGCCTCCTGTGAAAACTCAGAATGACTTCCAGCTTTTTTAAACCCTCAGTTTTATGTGATAGAAGAGATGGCTATCTCAACATAATTGATGTGCTTTAAAAAACTAGTGCTCAACTACATGTGCTGAAGAGGTGGAAATCCCACCACTTTTCTTTTCAAGAATCCTGAACCACAGTTCTGTGACAGAAGTCTTCCGAATGCTGGGAATTCCTTTTCCTGCAGATGCCCGAAGTGACACACAGACAGCATCAGCAGAACATAAATGGCTGCTGTGGTTTGATTAATACAGAATCATTGTAAAAGGGCACACAGAATGTGCAAGAGAAACAGTGGCAGCTGGTTACCTAAGTGTTTAGGAATTTACTTCTTCATGACTGCAGTTTAAAAAACTCTCCACAAGTCAGGCTTTTGATGTAGTTTTTGTAGTTCAAGGTTTTAGTTTTCAAGGTTTAGCTTTTCTTCTAAACGCGTGCCATCTGCACCAGTCAGAGTAAGCACAAACAAACAAACAAACAGACAAACATTTCCACTGCACAAAAAAAAAAAATTAAAGTGGATCTGCTCTGTATCAAAATGAGTACGCAGTCAGAAGATGCTCTATGAATACAGTTCAGCCTAATTATACTTCTAGAATACTTCTATCAGCCAGCATGAAAAGGGCCAAAACACATATTAGAAGCAATTTCAATGGATTTTTTTTATTTTTTGTTTTTAGAAGACTTCAAATATGATTCATTAACTGTGTTCCATGCTCTGCATAGGTTTGAAGCCCTCAAGACACGCTGTTCTCGTTAATAACAGCTGCAGTGATTTCTCCAGTATCTAGTACCGGTTTCCATTCACCCTGGTAACTAAATGATGTTCTTTCATTGCAATAACCTCACTTAACACCCACACATGGCAGGAAAAGTTAACAATATATACACATACATAGATATACACACCTTTTTCATTGGACCCTCTTATGTATGGCTTGAGGTGAGACATCTTGATGGGCCTTTTCAATCTGGATCCTGTGGAATCTCTTAATATTGCACAGCCATTTTCTGTGATGTAATCTATAATACAAGGACCAACCCATTCTGACTGGAAACGACCATCTTTCCACCAATTTTTTCTTTGTCTGAGGACTTCATGGCCAACTTTAAGTCGAAGGGTATTGAATTGCTTTTGCTTCCTTTTGACATTGATTTTATTTCTAGGTTTCTGTTCATCTGAAGTGGTTTTCTCCACCTGCAATTGGAGACATTTACATGAATTACGTTTTCTTTATCCAGAAATAATCAAGTATTTTCATAACATTGGTTAATAAAGCAGAAGTTTAACATTAAATGTCTTTGGATGTCATAACGTGTAGAACTGGAGAGTTCTGAAGAAATGCATTTTATCGTCATGTCCCAAATCAATAGCCCATAGGAAATGTTTTTCAGTTTCCATGAGTATGCAGCCCTATAAGTCAAGCACAAGTCCCCTAGAAACATCTCTCTTTTCTTACACATAAGCATACATACACTGGAACCCAGGGATTGCAAGCTGAAGAAAAAAAGGAAAATATGCATTGCTCTAAAGGTTGGTTATACTTCAAACTCAAATCTCTCCATCTTAGGTTTCTTGTTTCATCAGTCTCCTTCCTAGTAAAGTTTGAAATTATAACATGTACCTGGCCATCTGAGGTTTTCTCTTCTTCAAGTGCTTGACTGGCTCCTCTAGTTGCTTCAAATATTTTTGCAAACATATTGTCTTCTCCTTCCACACATATGTTCATCGGTTCAACAACATATGGGTTACGATTAAACATTTGGAAATATGGGGTGTTTTGATCTGGCTCCTATTTATTAGGGAGGCAAGAAGCAAGCCAATTTAGCATGCAGTTTTTGCATATATTTTGTGGGACTTCAGTCAAAAGAGGAAGAGCCTGTACTTACCAAATTAGTCAAATTAAAAGCATAGGCTATAGCAGACAAATGTTCATCCCAATCGTTTGGATGATCTGTGCAGTATTTGTTAAGGAAAGCTTTGACTGTCTTGCATGTTCTTTCAATGCCTTCATCGGTTTGAGGATAAGACAATACTATTTGTTTCATTCCAAATAGGGCAAACAGTTCTTTGTTTATCTTAGAAAGAAAAATAAGACAATTATTGAAATTTTCCATTTTTTGTATCATGCAGTTAACGTAAACATACACAGTGGTTTCCTGAGTATTTTGTTGGTGAGGTGGTGACTGAGCAAAAGCCTTCTATATAAAGGTTGCTCCAAAAGTAATGCCTCCTATTTCACCACACTAGCACACAATGGCTGTTGGTGGTACAGCAGCAGATGTTGTACCTTCCTACCAATATTCCACTACATTTTGTTGACATGTGACAGACTGCAGCAGAAGGGCAGTCTGATAAAATGGTGTCTGACACGGAAGTGCGTGTATACAAAGCAAAGGTATACAAAGCAAAAGCAAAGCACTGAAGTCCATCATGTAGGAAGAAGAAATGGCACTCACTGACATTCAACACTTGCTGAATGTTTATGGTGACCAAGCAGCGGATGTGAGTACAGTGAAGTGATGTGTTTCAACAGTGGCAACAGTCGGCCTCTTCCATTGGCACAGATTTTGATGAGCACAGTATGCAGGTTCTTGTTCTTAGTTGGCAAAAATGCGTAGTTTATTGTGCTATGTTGAAAAGGAGAGTTTTGTAGTTGAAAAGTTGTTCTATCATATAACAGCTCTATCAAAGAGACTTCCAGCTCATGGTACTGTTGTCGTTTCCATTGAAATAAATATGAGGCATTACTTTTGGAGCAACCTACTCTTACAAAACAGTCCAGACCTAGGAGTGAGAGCTAAAGGAATCAGTATGGTTTAGGATACAACAATCAACCGTTTCTAAATGTATTTCTGCCACTAACTCAGTTTGTAATTTTCTCCATATCAAAGCCTCATGATTTTGTAATTTCTGAGAAGATCAGACAAAGTTCTTCATGATCACTAGATCTAAGGGTATTTTGACATTGGTCTATCTGCTACAATCAGCAATATGAAATACTGGATAGGTGAAATACAGTGGAATGTTGGTGCGCAAACTATTGTAGCAGTCCAACTAAATGACAGAATATGCAGTATGACTATTAAGACGACATTTTGCTTTGTTCTTTACCCAAAGAAAATAGCTCTGGAAAAAGGTTGCATACTGCTACAATTGCAAATAATTAATTTCTCATTTTCTGTTGGTTTGTTTTTTTTTTTAATTAATAAGGAGAGTAAACATTCAAAATTTACTTTTTTTTTTTCCTCCCTCACTAATGGCCTAAAATGCAAATTTACTAAGGAGAAAGATGTATTTTTCTTGAAAAAACAAATCATCTTTGTAAAGACTTACCTGATGAACAAGCTCCTTCCCTTGGTCAATAGGCATTTTTTGAGGGGGTCCATATAGGAAAAACACACTGATGATTGCCTTAGCAATTTCAGCTGCTGAAGTATCATGAAGAGGCAAGATAACAGTCCATTTTGTGAACAAATCTATCATGATTATGACATACTTGTGGCTTCTTTTGGTAGCTCTAAATGGTCCCATTAAGGCTACAGTGACTGCTGTCCAGGGGTCTTCTGCTTTGATAGGATATGGTTTGAGTGTGGTGGTGGTTGTACTCTTTGCTACTTGGCAATGCTGACATGCGTATACCTGGTGAAGAAACAAGGGAAGATCCTGTCAATGAAAAGTGATGATGAAGGTTAACAACAATGAAATATCATAAATCTCTACTATTCCTCTGTAAGTCAGGTCAGATCAGGTCACACCAAACTCATTTTATCATCTTTTTTATGATTTGTTATCCTTAGATTTTTCAGCCCTAGGATAAAAAAAAAAAATAAAGCCAAACCAAACCATAGTGAAGACTAGGGGAAGGGTATGTGCAGCAGTTCAGGGCTGAACTGCCTTCATCCCAAAAGCACTGTGCTAGTTCAGGTGTATAATATCAAATTCAAAATTCATCATCATCAGTAAATACTAAAGGAAGCATGAAGCACCCAAGCTTGAAATAAATAAAAATTCGATAATTTCCCTTTTGTTTCTGTTGCAAATGCTGCAGCCCGTAAACAATGACAGTTAGCAAAATCTGCCACATACAACACAGATCAGCTTTATCTTCAGGACAGAACTCGTTTTCCATGTCTGAGTGAAAGCAAAGACTCATTTTCGGTTCATGTTACAGTTGCACTAAGTACTCAGGTGATGCAGCAAGCTGATAGCAGCAATAATTTGGCCACAAGGAAAAGCATTTACATACAGCTTGCTCAAGGATCAGCTTCTACCTAGGGATTATGTCAATGTATCTTTGGGTGAAGGAGGAGAAGGAATGTACCAAAGTAATGATTTGTTTAACTGCTTCCCCAACACATTTAGTTGGAAGGCAGAGGCCCGTTCTCATCGCCAGCAGTCACTCTGGCCAGCTGTACAAACAGGGATGGTACGCTGCAGCCTAACAAAGACATGTAGGAAGGCTTGCCAGAGAAATGCCTCTCAAAGACCACATGTGCACAGTATACTGGAAGAAACTATGGCTCCCAGAAAGAAATTATGGCTTCCTACCAGTAGCTAACATTTGGCTATGTGCAAGCTTCACAGTCAAGACAAAAAATAAAATGTAGCACTATGCTTTGGCATAAGGGCTACTTAAAGTTTGATTATAAGCTTCTATTACATCATCATTAAGCAATGACAACTGCTGTATCAAAGTCACATAGTTACAAAATGTTTGCAACAAAGATTACAGTTTAAAAAAGTATCCTGTAGCTATGTGACCATACCCACTGTTTGACATCATTCGTTACAGAGGTCCAGTAGTAATTGGATTCCACTAAAGTCAATGTCCTTGATATGCCGTGATGAGTGCCTGCAGCATTTTCATGGCATTTCTGAAGCACCTTTTTCTTTTCTTCATCTGAAACAATTACTAGGCGCATTTGTTTTCTGTCTTTTCCAACATAAAACAATTTATTTTCTGAAAAGAGAAAAGCACCAGCAAGTTACAAGCAAGAACATTGCCTTCTGTAGTTGGTCAGTTTGCTGAACTACTGGGAATGATTCAGTACAGAATTTATTAAATCAACTTCATTTTACCTTTGTGTGAAACTAGATCGTGGGTGATGGGTTTTTTTTTTCTTTTTTCCTTTCTTGTCTTTTTTTTTTTTTTTTTTTTCCCTCCCCTGGTTTGTTTTATTTAAAAAGGCTTTTGTTATCTTCTCCTAAGAAAATGTTCACCAACATTTATCTATCTGGACATGAGGTGTTAAAAGGGCAAGTCAGAATGCAAACTGTTCCCACAGAACTCCAATATTAACATAAGCTACTGCTGGGGGTGCGAAAGGGATGCAGGCTGTATCATGAGGTGCACTGAGTGCTTGCCAAGCAAACACACATTGTGATCTGTGGCTTTAACTGCTTCCTGTCTTCTCCCTACAAGAGCTGGGTGGATTTGATGTGACTGAGGGCACAAAGCAAATGCAAAGGCTCACTACTTCAAGTTGTCTTCCCAGGGATGCAACAAAGATAGGGTGGGTCAGGAGGCTGTAAGATGACAAAGCAAAGTCCTGCTGCCCAGTCACACACAAAGGGGTCCAACCAACCCAAATTTTCCTTGTAAACAGCCACAGAGCAGGACTTCTACTGTTGTCCTATGAACAAGGTGATGCAAGAGATAGAAAGTTCCCCATTATCTAAAATGATGTTTGGCTTTCAGACAGATAAAACTTTTGAACAAAGACTAGTGGAGACTGAGTTTCTGTAAACATTCTGTTACATATTAACAAGGGATAGGCGGGCTGTTTATTCATGGAGGATGTATATTAAAATCATATTATACTGCAGAGCAGGATACCACTCTCAGTGTTTGTATCAGTAAATCCTCACCTAAAAATCAATTTCTTGGACTAGTTTGAAAGAACATGTTTACCTTTGAAAACAAATTTTTTGGCTGCTCTTCTGATTCCACTTCTTTCACTTGATAATGTTGTGGGATGGTACTCCCCTGTTCTTTTGTAGTATGCAATCTGTTTGAGGTGGAGTCCACCATTTTTTCCACTACGGACCATTGCTAACCTGTTCAAAATGCATAGCATTTGTTAGATGGAAGAGCTATCAAAGCAGCACATTTTCACTAATTAAACTCATAAAATTCACAGAATCACAGAATTATCGGGGTTGGAAAAGACCTAGAAGATCATCCAGTCCAACCATTACCAATACTTCCCAGCTAAATCATACCCCTCAACGCAACATCCAAACGTTTCTTGAACACTCCCACGGTCGGTGACTCCACCACCTCCCTGGGCAGTGCATTCCAATGCCTGACTACCCTTTCCGAGAAGTAATACTTCCTAATGTCCAGCCTGAACCTCCCCTGGCGCAGCTTGAAACCATTCCCTCTAGTTCTATCACTGATTACACGAGAGAAGAGGCCGACCCCCAGCTCACCACAACCTCCTTTCAGGAAGTTATAGAGAGCTTCCTTATAATTATATAAGCTTCCTTATAAATTACTGTAGTTTAGACAGAGGTATCCCAGTGAATTACCAAATCCACGTATCTAGTTGAGCTTTTCCTCCCAAAAGCAGCTGTACTTCAAACCCACAAATTGCTTCAAGTGCTGTTAAGCTTTGCTTTGTGCACCTGAGGGCCTTTTATACCATTCACTGCATGTTATCATAGAATCGTTAGAGTTAGAAGGAACCTCTGGGGGCCATCTTGTCCAACTCCCCTGCAATGAACAGGACACCACAACTAGATCAGGTTGCCCAGAGCCTGATGCAGCCTCCCCTTGAAAGTCTCCAGGGACGGGGCATCCACCACAACACTGGGCAACCTGTGCCAGTGCATCATGACCTCACTGCAGAAGATTTTTTCCTTATATCTAACCTAAATCTGCCCTCTCTGAGCTTGAAGTGATTTCCCCTTGTTCTTCTGCCACCGATAACACTAAAGAGTCTCTCCCCTTCTTCCCCGTAGCTCCCCTTTAGACACTGAAAGGCCACTATCAGATCACCTTACAGCCTTATCTTCTCCAGGCTGAACAGCCCTCAGCTCTCTCAGCCTGTTCTCATAGGTGAGGTGTTCCATTCCACCATGAACACAGGCAACCATGAACACCACTTGACACACCATTTTGTTATACACAACGTTGGTTTTGTCAACATACATTTTAAAACTTCTGAACAATGGGATCTTCCTTTACATTCACTGGAGAATGACAGGTGAAATAAAATGAGAAAAATTGGTTGCCTTATTTTTAAATGTTTGGATAGCTCTCACATGGAGGTGTGCTGTGGACTAGATGTGTCCAAACAGTCACCCTGATATGAAAAAAAACACAGACAAATGGGGAAAAAAAAAACATCTTCCCAGACAGAGACTGACACATTTATTTTCTTCATTAATTCATTTGACAACCGGATTCTGAAGCCCCAAACGAGACACTGTTTCTGCAAGTTAATAATTAATTTCCTGACATGGGCTGACTTCTCTGATCGCATTAATAAACAAAAATGTCATTAGTAAAATGCGTCACTGGTGCAGGAAAAGCTTAGGTGTACCATGAATAGCCTAAAAATAATTACCAATTAATGACAAGCAGAAATATTCACACAGGCCCAACAGGCTCATGATTTCTTTTTTTCAAATCTGCTCCTGCAGTAATGAACATGTAGATGGAGCAGCTCTTTGATCCTGCTCTAATTGCCCTGTACAAGAGCATGATCAGGTTTAGTGCCTGCCACGTTGTATTTTTTAATGAATGCCCATTATCCACAGCATTAAACCAAACTTCTTCCTCATCTTTCCAGCAACACAAGACTAGACAATGCGACAACATGCAGCCTGCTAAAAGGAATAATCAGGTTGTCTGCCATATCCGCTAAGTGGCACATAATTATTAAAAAATGACAGTATCCAGCCACTCTAGAATCCTCTGCCTCATTACATGTTGATGTTATTTGAAAGCACAATGTATAAGCTAGGATATTTAGCTTCCAATGTCGAGATTCTCACCTGCCTTTACTATATCTAGGGTGGGAAAGAGGTAAAGAGCTCCACTGTGATTACACCTGTTTTTAATCACTGTTTCCCCAAGAAAGTGAAATGCTGTATGTTATTTATAGAATATCATATTCTCTGTATGTAACTTGGCTGCGTTAATGCATGTCAGGAACTTCTCATTCAACCAATGGCAAGACCTTTGACCCACTGAATATTTCAGTTTGCATAACTTAGATCCAGCTTGCACAAATAGCCAAGTCTGTCACCATTCAATATTACAATTCCAAAGCAAAATTCTCATAATTGAGAGAATTTCCACAAATAAACAACTGTTTCTATCAGAAAAGAGAGCACTTCAGAAAAGGAAGGAGTAAACCCAGAAGACAGTACAGTTTCTAGCTATCTTGGCTGACATTTCCTTTTCTTGCAAATTCATTTCTGATAGTACAAGCCAAAGCAGCTGAGCTGGTAAACTGGATAACAGCAGGAAGTAAGGTGAGGCTACCATGATAAATGTATTGTTTCTGCTTTGTTTAAGCAGTCAATTAGCTAGCACATCTGATAGTAAAAGATTACTGGTAAAGAGCAGTTAAAATATTCCATCTGATAGGCATACGCATTCAATACGCCTTCACTTAGTGCTTCTCCTGAAGGCCACCCTAAAGTCACAAGTGGCTGGGTATGATTTCTCATATAACTGCAGGGATGATGGTCCATTTTGGAGTGACACAGATTTTCATATGCTGCATGAAAAGACGTTCCAGAACAATCTTTATTCTTTCAGCAGCTTCTGCTCATCACACATGTCTTGCTTGAGATAAAGTTCCCTATGTAATATATGGTTATAGGTCCTCAAAAAATAAAGTTGTGCAGCAATAAGATCTATCTGAGAAGCAATGCAGCTTATGCTTCAGCTGAACAGAAATTTTGACTTCATTCCTGCAATGTCAGTTTCTGTAAGAGAAATTTGGCAGAGTGCACATAGTCTGATGAAGAAAGAACACATTACGTATCTTGTGTAGCATCCACAAGCATTTAGAGCATCGTGTAGAATCCTGAATCAGCAAATTTAAGTGTTTCAGCATGCTGCTGGACTACTGCCTGAAAGGAAAGCATTAAGTGAGTTTCCTTCCAGCATATTTAGCTTGCTATGTCCCCATTCACTTTTAGGTCCATGCATTTGGTCTAACCTTAAAGGGGAAAAAAAAAAAAAAAAAAAAAAGCTGAAAATAACAAGTTACATAACCTTCTGTTTTGGTTATTTTAGAATAAACCATTACCAGAGATAATTTACACACTACCTCTATCAGTGTTCTTACCATAGCCAGTACTTTATGCAAATAAATTAATTATATAACGAGACATTAGTCCTCAGTACTTTGAAGTAGGGATGGAATGTATGCTTTTACAGTGAAGGAAGAGGCTGACACTTCCTTATAAGCAGGGCTGCTCTTGTGTTAGCATCTTTGCTGAAACAGCCGTGGCTGTTAATACTTCACTATTTTGCCTTTTAATGCTCATCTTCCATCCCCACACAAACTGCAATAGGATTCTGAGATCCTGTAAACTGAATTTTTGGTCAGGAACATTTTTGTTTCTTTTCCTCCTTTTCAAAGAATCACCGGATCGTAGGGGGCTGGAAGGGACCTCTGGTGATCAACTAGTCCAACCATTTGCTTAAAGCAGTTTCCCGCCAGTAGGCTGTACAAAACATCCAGGCAGATTCTAAATATCTTCAGGGAAGGAGACTGCATGATCTCCCTGGGCAGCCAGTTCCAGGGCTCTGAATCCTCACAGTGAAGTTCTTCCTCATATCTCTATGAAACTTCCTGTGTTGCAGTTTGTGCTCGTTGCTCCTTGTCCTGTCTCTGTACACCACTGAAAAGAGCCCGGCCCCATTCATCTGACTTCACGCTTTAGATATTTGTAAGTATTGATAAGATCCTCTCTCAGTTTTGTCCAGACTGAACAGCCCCAGGTCTCTCAGCCATCCCTCAGAAGAGAGATGCTCCAGGTCCCTCATCATCCGGCCCTCTGCTGGACTCTCTCCAGAAGTTTCCTCTTTTTCTTGAAAGCAGGAGCCCAGAACTGGACACTGTAATCCAAACGTGGCCTCACCAGGGCAGAGCAGAGGGGGAGGATCACCTCCCTTGACCTGCTGCTGGCCACACTCTCTGTGGTACACCCCAGGATACCACTGGCCATTTTGGCCACAATGGCACGCTGCTTGCTCATGGCTAACCCTGTTGCCCTTCTCCGTAGAGCTCTCTTCCAGCAGGTCAGCCCCTAACTTCTACTGATGTGTGCCTACACAAACTTAACTCAAAGCTATTTTCACCTTGACCACGGAGTACTGCCTATCAGAAGCAGGAATTCCCCAGATAGCCTTGCATGGCTCAGGACCAAAGCCCTCCCTGAGTGGTGACAGGCTTCTGCCACCTCAGGGCATACTTACAATTAGGCCCCCACGAGCGTCTCAAGCAGGGAAGGAGCCGCACCCTCCCCTCCCCTCCCCTCCCCTCCCCATAGGACTACAGCGCCCATGGTGCACTGCACTACTCCCTGGAAGTCAATGGCGGCAACGCAGCCCGCGCAGAGCACGCCGGGAGCCCTGTGCAGCCGCTACCCGCCGAGCGGCTCCACCTGGAGAAGCCCGCGCATGCGTGAAGCGACACAGACGCGATCTTTTTCCTCCCCCCGTCCCGTTCCTTGCTATTGATTCGCACCCCCTTCTTCGGGATCCGCCGCGAGGTCAGTGGCACGCTAGCCGCTGCCCAGAGCCGCGGTTACTCACCTGCTCCTGCATAGGTACCGGCACAACCCACAGCCTTTCCCCGGTCGCTTGGCAGCGGCACCGCTGCCCCTCCGCTCTCGGGACTTATGTGGCGCCCCCGGAAGTGCGGCGGGCAGGGTGGGGGCGGGCCGCCGCGGGAGGCGGGGCGGCGGCGCTTCAATGGAACGCGGGGGCGCGGGCTGCGCCGCAGGCAGGTGAGGCGGCGGTTGCTAGGAGCGGCGTGGCACGGCGCGGGGCAGCGACAGCCGCGCTGGGAGGTTATAGGTTAGCGGCTCTCGCTGGGACCTTGCGGGGCTGGGTTAACGAGGCGGACGGTGGCAGGAGGGATCGGGCCCCGCTTTGTGTGGCGGGCGCGGCTCTGCGGAGCGCGGTGAGGCCGCCTCAGTGGCGGGCGGGGCTCCGAGCACAAAGGAGCGTTGTGTGCGGGGCGGCGGTGCGTCCCCCGAGCGGCCCCGGAAACCGCCGTGAGTGCAGCGCAGAGCCCAGGCAGGGCGGTCTGCGGTTCTGTTCTTTTGACACCTGGAGGCATGGCCGTGCTCGCGGATAGCCGGTGTGTGGGTGCAGCGGAGGTAGAGAGCCTACATAACGCTGTGCTTTGTCCCGGTGGCGTTTTCCCCCGCCTAGGGGCTTCGCTGGGCAGTGGCTGTCCCACAGCATGCTGTCCTTCTGCACACGTGCTGCTACTGCTGTGTAAAGCTGCTTTTGGCAGAGGGAGCTGATTGATGCAACCTGCCTCTCTCGTGAGGCGTGCACATGTGAAATGTGGCTCTGTGCAGAAGTTAGTTGCCCCGTGGCTGATGTTGTGTGGGGGGGAAGCTCCATGCTCCTGGCGACTGTACTTAGCCTCCAGGAGTTGCACCTGCTGCAGTCTTGGTGCTGAATTTTTTCTTCTTTGCAAACAATTGATTGTTTAAGTGAAGTAATGTAGTGTTTTTTTCTCTGTGAGGGCATGGTGAAGCTGTTTGGACAGGCTTGAGTGGGATCTCTAAAGAAAGTCTGTCCTTGGAACATTCAAAGTTGGCACAAGTGTAAAGGTATTCTTGTGATGTGTTTGATGAGATTTGACTTGGAAATGAACTTGGAAGTTGAAGGACAGAAAGGTTATCTGCGCTATGGCTTGCAGGAGACATGGGCAACTTGTGCCTGATATGACTTTGTTTACCTGCTTAAAAAATACTACCCCTCTATCTTGAAGTGATGACAGTGATATTTACCAGAAAGATGCGGGTGGTTTTTTTGTTTTTTGTTTTAAGCCTTTTAAGGTGCTTCAGACACTTGTTTTGAAGGATTGTAATAATTCACTTTATAGTTTATACTCTCCTTCTGCAGGGCTGGAGGCTGCCCTGCTGTAAGTGCAATGCTGTAAGTGGAATGGCTCAGCTTAAAACTTGGAGTGAGTTTTAGCAGACTCATTGCATGTGCAGAAAAGTCACACTTTTGGTGGATGAGATGTTAGGAAAACACAGTTTTTCCCAACAAAGAAAGCTGTAAGGGGAAAATATTTGCTTTGAAAAGGTATTTCATGTTGTTTGGTAATTTTAATTGTCTGGAAATTCTTTGCCTAGAAAACTGCACTTACTAAGGAGGAGGGGAAACATAGGGAGGTCAGCCAAAAGGTTACTGCCTGCAAACTACAGCAGTTGTGCTTTAAGACCAGAAATCTAATTCACCAACAACCTCAAAGGCATGTTTTTCATCTCTAAGTTGGCTTTATGACAGTGTCCTGGTTCTTATGACACTGTGCAACTGTCAGTTTTCAGTACGTGATAAGATTTATGCATCTGCTGTTATTTGGCTGGCCTGCCTGCACAGCACTTCCAGAAGTGTCAGTGCTCCTCTAAGTAGCACTGTCCAGAGCTGTTCCCACTAGGAAATGCTGGCAAGGTGGATGTTCATGGACTCCTGTATGCATCTTGCTGGGGAGATGCTGCACATCAGGTACCTCCTGCTTGAAATCTGAAGCAGAGAGCCCTCAACAGTAAGAAGGAGCCCTTAGCTTCAAAAGAAGCTGCTGGTGAAGTTGCATTATGGCAGCCTAGTGGTCAGATTGTTTGCATGAAACGGGTCAAAGCGCTGTTTATGTTCCCTCCTGTCTTGGTGGTTTTGAGTCCCAGTTTTCTGTTTACTGGAAGAACGTCTTTTATCTTTTCCCTTCCGGCCTCCATGATTCTGTCACCACTGAGCTGAAAAGAAAAAAAAAAAAGTGAGTAAAAGCACCTGTGCCCTTCACAGCTGAAACTGGACTGCAAGTAACAGTACAGTAGTTATTTGGCCAGGGAAAACCTTTGGAGCACTTGACTGAGGGTGGAAGGCTTCTGGCTCCTCTTCATTCAAGTGTTCATTTCTGGTCTCAGAAGAGCTCGTTGGAGTGACCTGAAAGATTGGTCAGTTTCAGTTGTGCAGTGGAAGCTGTTATAATTTTTATGGTTGTGCAATGCATAAAGTACTGTGTAAGAATGCTTTTGGAACACTGCTCAAAATATTTGTGGTGTTCCTGTAAGCAAGTACTTTGGCACGTTCACAGCTGTCTGTAACGTCAGTTATGGCTTTTAACCTCACAGAAAGCTCTGCTGGGCTTTTGGGTGCAACCAAGTGGCTTATTAAAAGCAACAAACAGAGAATCTGAAGAACTCTTTTTTTAATAATTCTCATTGTGTCACTGTTTTCTGGCAGATTTTGAAGTGCTTAGGTGTTTACTCCTGAAGATCCCATACTTGGTGTTAGCTCTCAGAATGCAGACAACTACCAGTTTGTTCTCCTTTCCGTCTCACTTCTGCTACCCCCTCTTGTACTTCCTGCACCACCAGGAAAACCAACTGCCTTTTGTGGTTTGTTGTGCCTTAAATTGGGTTACGGAATTGAAATTCTGAACAGAGAAAAAAAATGCATTTTAGCTACAGTAATGCAAATGTTTTTGCTGTTGTTAGTGCTGTTAATGAAAATGGTAGTTGCAGCAGCTGTAACAGGAAGAAGTCTTTTGATGCCTTACCGAGACAACCTGGAAAACTGGTATTAAAACTGTTCAGGTTTTCACTGCTTAATTTGATTTGGATGAAACCTAATGGACTCCTAGTGGTTTTGTGATCCTTGGGGTCCTTTCCAACCCAAGTCATTCTATGATTCTATATGTTTTATGTACAGAATCATAACAGATGAGCACCAGTGACCCTTCTTGTACAGCTAAATGACAAGATGTAAATGTCACAAAAGTGTTCTGTAGTTTTCATGGCATTTCCAAAAGAAGTATACTTGAGTGGTTCCTGATTTATAAGTGCTTGGTAGCTATTTCTTGTGTGACGTGTTTGTTTTTTTCCTTGAGACAACAGATGAGAAATGTTTTTATTCTATTTTTGTTCCATTACTTTTCATTAGACTTCAGTGGAGACAGTATTTGTTCTCTGGTAAGTGTCGCTACACCCAAGAAGAGCTAGTTAAATGCTTTACTTTCTGTTTTGAAGGACTTGTCTGTGCTCTTATTAGTATTCGTAGCATAACACAACACTGATCCTCTTTTTACATGTCTGTTCAGACCATTGCTGCCGTGTTGAGCGGATTTGATGCTGGCTTTTCCTGGAATGCTAATCTTTATGGTCTAAGTAAATTTGGGAAATACCAAGGCTGGATTCCTGAGCTCTTGAAACATGTAGAGTGGGAACAGGAAAACTGTTTGGGTGAATACCTATTAACATTTCATGAGGACTACTTTTTGTCTTAGTATTTCTCTGCTAGAATATGCATTCTGCATGTATGTATTCTGCTAGAATGTATGTTCTGCAAGGAAAAAGTATACAGTGTGCCACTGCCACTGGTGTGAGCACTGTGCTTTCAGTGCACAGCAGGCTGTCAAAATATGTGATGCAAGTACTGCTCTATTCGTCTATTGATGCTAAATTTGTGTGCACAGTTTTAAATAATTAGGATGATTTTGTGTACCTTCCATCACTAGATGTCCATAATAGTAGCAAAATTTAAGAACTTACATATCTTCTATGCAATGCATTACTTTAGTGCCACCTGACTTGTTAGGTAAAAGCTCAGATACATCTATTTTAGGGTAACTGATTTTCTCCAAACACTTGTGGGGTTTTTTGTTGTTTGTTTTTTGTGGATTTTTTTTTTTTTTTTTTTTTTTGGCCAGGAGGTACCATGTTGTCGTGACCAGGAAGTTTTAGGGTGGGTAGAATGAACAGGATGTACATTTGATTGAAAGTCCTTTCTGAAACAACACTCAGTTAAATTGAGGCTTTTGAAAATAGATTTTTAATTTGTAAAACAGAACCCATGTGTAACAACAGAGATTAGAAAGGAATGTAGACTGATTAATTTTACCTGGATGTACATTGTGTGGGAGGAGATTGTTGCCTGCATTTTCCTGATGTTATCTCTCTGCAGTTGGGTCAGTGTATACTCCAACAGGAAGCTTTGCATGTTGTCTTGTTTAAATTGTAATCTTCTCTGTTTTAGGCGTGCACGTAATCTTCATTGTCTGAAATGTATGCTCGTGTACCAGGCACAAGAGAATCTTGGATGGAGAATGTCTGCCCTAACACTGCTGCTTCTACTGCTCACTTCTGGTGGTTTAACCTGTCAGGCAGCTCACATGCAGCCAGTTGCCCTCCCTGGGTGGGATGGGGAGAGAATTGGGAATGTAAAAGTGCTGCAGGTTGTGGGTTGAGATGAAGGCACTTTACCGGGTAAACCAGAACAGCACAGGGAAGCAAAGTGAAACAGGGTATGCATTCTCTGCTTTCCGTCAGCAGGCAAGTGTTTGGTCGCACCCGGGGCAGCAGAGCCTATCAGGGCTTAACAGTTTCTTTGTAGACAGATGCCGTCACTACCAACATCCCCTCTTCCTCCTTTACCCCAGCTTTTATTGCTGGGCATGACACCACATGGTATGGGACATCCGTTTGGCCAGTGTGGGCCAGCTGTCTGGGTTCTGTCCCCCCCCAGCCTCTTGCTGGCACAGCTGCATGAGGAGCAAAGTCCTTGGCTCCCTGTGACTACCAGAGCCTTCCTGTGTTACCAGCATCATTCTCATCCTAAATCCAAAACATAGTGCCATGCCAGCTACTGGGAAGAAAATTAACCCTGGTCAAAACCAGGATACTTGTTAATACAGGAAAACGGTTGCTAGGACTCAGCCTTGCTCCCAGTGCCTTCTCCAAACAGCAATGAAATGCCTCTCTGAGTCCTTCTGAGGTAGTTGGGACAATTTCAGAAGAGAGCTCCATCCTTTTGCACTGCCATTTGTTTCTACTTGGTATACAATTTGAGAAACAGAATTTGTCAAATTACTGCATACTGGTTTCAGCATTTTTTTTTTTTTTCATCTCAGATAACTATAGATGTGTTGGAAGGCTTCTGTAAGTTATTCACTGTATTCACAGTTAGTTACTCTCAGATTTCTCTTTCCATGTTACTTTCCTTGGACTCTTGTTACTTCACACACCACGGGAATGGGGTGGACTCCTGTATTTTTACTGTAGCCAAAGCATCTGTGGGAGAAAGAGTTTTAATTCCAGTCTTTAAAGCATTTATTCTGGACATAAATTATTTATATCCCAACTCAATTTTATGCTAACGAGAGTGGCCTTCAGCATCTGCCGTATGTCTGTAAGATAAGCTGCTATCCATCAGAAGTCAGAATGCTGATTTATGTGCAATTCAGTGAGCCTGTGCAGTAATTTATGAGAGCATCAATAGCTTTTCTTGATCCTTTGTCTTTGGTCCTATTTTTACAAACTATCTGGAAGCTTTGGGATCTGGTGGCAATAGAAGGAGATGGCAATTAAGTAACACACAACCTGGATAGCTATTAATGCAAGAAATTGATTCCAAGATTTCCTTCACTTCATCTACAGACCTTTCACTTATGTATTCTCTCCTTCGGATTGTAAGCTGTCTGTCACGGAATCATAGAATGGCCTGGGTTGAAAAGGGCAATAATGATAATCTAGTTTCAACCCCCCTGCTATGTGCAGAGTTGCCAGCCACTAGACCAGGCTGCCCAGAACCACATCACATTCATCCTCTTATCTTTTCAGTTATGAAGTAATCTGTATTTTGAGCTGGGGTTCATATAGCTGTGCCTAAATACTTCTGAAAATTTTATCTCTCTTTCCCTGAAGAGAACACCAAAACAGCAGTTGAAGCTCTGCCAGTTTTTGTGGCATTTTATATTTTGCCAAGTTGCACATTTTATGTATCTGGGATGGGAAGACGTCTGTATTCCTAAGAAAAAAACACGCACTTTGAAGGAAAAGTCATCGTTGTCTCCTTCCCTCTAGACTCACAGCCTTTCTGCAGTAATGCTGAATATAAACTTTTCCACAAGAGTTGGAGTTACTTCCTGCCAGTGAAACCAGCAACTACTCTTCAGATTCTGAAGAATGTAGAAACGTGCTAAGTTTCAGTTCTGCTGACAAGTTTAATTTTGCGGTTTGTAGACAGACATGTGCTTTCCCTTCAGTACTTATTTTTGGTACCTGCTTTGGGAAGTAATCTTTTCAGGTTAGAGAAATCTGGCTGGAAATCCTCATGAAGTAACCAGCTGTTAATTGCTCAACTGCACAGCTTCTACTGCTGTTGCAGTGTGCACTGTAGGAATATGTAGGGTGTGGGAGATGGCTCAGCCTCATCGAATGTCGACTTGCTGATAATGAGGCTCTGGAAAGGAGACAGAAGGTCTGAATAAACAGGGGTGTTTCGCACCTAGGCGTAAGATAAACTCTCTGCTTGTTATGGAGCTTGCTTGCTTTCTAGCCAGTGAATTTTTAGTGGAAATATACTGAAGGAATGTGTTAGAATATAAAAGTCTTGCTTAAAAGAATAAGCAGGGATACACAGGATGATGCAGATACTCATCGTGATTGTGATCATCACACCAATAAAGAAATCTTCCTGGCATGAGAACCCTGTGTCGTGATGCAACTCGCGACAGCAGGGGAAAGAAAGCCCACCTTTCTGATGGCCTTCTGATAATCTGTGTAAAGTGAATGATTTTCCTTCTTTAATAACTTTTTCAAACTCAAGATTTTCTCATGAGGCATTTCTTTCAAAATTACAACATTTGGCTGGGGAGAGGGAAGCAGACTAAACTGCTCTGAGGGGATCTTCTAAACTTATTTTTCAGACTCTTCCAGCTGAAGATGTTTTGTTTTGTCAATCTGTAATGCTATTTCAAAACTTGTATTATTTGCCAGTTGGCAGTAACCTTTGCCTTTCTGAAGCTTGCTGGAATTAGGATTAGGAAAGCTTGTTTTCTCCACCTTTTTATAAACAAGGTTGATTTCTCGAAACCTAATTTCTAACTCCCACGGGAGTGAGGTGATGCCAGGTGTTAGAAGTTTTGTTTTGTTCTTGTTGCTTGAAGGACCAATAGGTGCAGTTTAACAGGATAAGAGGAAACAGTCTTTTATTAATGAAATTGAAAGAGCTAATATGTAAAACATGTTTAAGAAAGAAGTATTTTTAATTGCTTTTTGTCAATCTAGATCCTTATGTGTCTGTTGTTCAGACCTCAGCTTCAGAGTCTGAAACAGCTGTGTTGTTTGCCCGTGCTTAACTTATTGCTCCCTGACAGGTCCTTTCTAGGTAACTTTTGCTCTGTTTACCACTCTCTTTCTGAGGAAGCTGAATGGCTGACCGCTGTTGGAATTTACTGTTGCTTCACCTGGTTCAAGGAACAGTCATTTTGACAGATATTTAAAGACAAATTCAGTTCTGCTGAGGCATCATTATTGAATGGCACTTACGTAATGATCTGAGTAATGGATAACCTAAAGCATCAGATCAGCTTCTGAACAACTGCTTTATTAACATTCTAAGTAACTGTAATAGATTATAATTAATGGTATAAAGCCGTGCACAGCATGCCGCAAGAAGAATTACCAATTAATACATCAGAAGGCTGGGCACTGTGTTGTTGTTTCTGTAGCCAAACTACTTGGCCAAGAATTTATTTTCATGTGTGACTGGTTGGAAGGTTACGGAGTGCTCTCTTCACTGGTACAGTACTGCTCCGAAGTGCTTCTGGAAGAAGGCAGTGATAGTGCATACCTCTGTAGATATTAGCTTTCAGTGTGAAAATGAAACAGTGTTTCGCTGGAAATAAATATGCATGTAACATCAAGGTAGCATATACATTCTGCTTTCAATCTGGAGATCTGCTTTCTACTTTAGAATGGTTTGAAAGGCAGTTTACTCTTTTTTATTTGGTTGCTGTTTCATTTCATCAGGAAACCTTGGGGGAAAGCAGCTGATTGAGAGTTAGACAGGTTAAATATTTTTGTTCTTTTATCTTAGTATGCGGTCTCAACTTTACTCTTCTGAAGTTAGGAAAAAATGCAACTGAGAGTCTTACTTTCCTCAGTTACATTGTCTGTTTTTAAAATGTGGGCCAGTGGTTTGAAGCTCTCTGGAAAGTATTTCCTCTTCTTTAAAGACATGTATAAAAGCATATCCTGTACTTTGTAGCATTTTCTTTCTGATATTTTCCTCAGTGGCATATAAATGTCCAAATGCTTTTTCTAAATTAGAGGTTTATTTTTGTGTATCTTTATCAAGTGTGTGAGTTTGTTTGCTTATTTGGATTTTTATTTTTTTTTATAGGTTCAAAAGCAGTACCATCTCAGGGAAGCAGTAGCCTGTTGTGGGTCTCTTGGAGCAATAACTTAAACCAATAATGAGCAGATGATACCAGGGAAACAGTGTTTGGTGACATCACCACTGTGGCAACACTGCTCAAGCAGCATCAACAAGCCAGGGACAACTGTGCTCCCAAGTCAGTAGGAAACATGCCCAGTATCTCAGCTGCCAAAGTGACTGCAGTCTCAATATAAATATCTGTAGATTTTGCAGCCATGTCTGTTAGTGCAGCAGAGAGTGATCCTCCTAGGTTCTTCGTTGGTGGAGAAGATGGAGAAGAACTGTTGGATTCAGCCAGATCTACAGATTATGAACATTTCTATGACCATGGGGAAGAAGAGGAGGAGGAATATGACTCGGTACGTACTGTAGGGGCATATGTGTTATTTGTATGCTCTCTAGCATTTTTTTATTTTGAGATGACGTTAGATTACAAAAGTGTAATAGTGAAGTGATGTTCTAAATGGGGAAATAATGTTCATATTCAGTTGATGATCTTGTTGCTTGTGTTTGAAAATGTGGCACCCTTGAGAAGTAAATGTACCTTGAATTTGGAAGTAGATATACTTTACCTTATTGCAGTTTCAGATCAGCTACACCTTGCAGGCCTGAGTAAGCTTCTGTTATTGAGCTTAATGTCCTAAACTTTCATTATATTTCTTTGTAGAATTAGTCTCAAAAAAAAAAAAAAAAAAGGATAGTTTTTTCTTTTCTGTACGTTGTCAACTCATGCAGTTTCCTTTGATTTTCAGCTTGAACAGACTCTTCATGTCTCTTTCTTCATCATACTGTTGTTTTCATTAAGACCAAACATGTCTTTATTTTTGTTCCTTGTCTTTGTATATATGGTTAAGGTTAATCTTACATTATGGCTTAGTACGCTCTGCAAGTATAATGAACTGAATTGTATTACCGGATCTTTGTCCAACTCTTTATCGTGTGTGAGTTGTCATCTTACAGGATTTTTAGCTGAATTTTACTATTTTTTTACTCTATAACATTCCACTTTAAGGAAATGTGATATTAAATTTTCACTGACTGCAAGCGTGTGTAGGAAATTTGAAAGCAAAGAAATGTTAACAAAACACTTGACTGTGATTAAACTTGACTGGGGAATTCCATGAAGTACTGCAAGGTTTGTAGCTCAGACTGTTCAATGTAATCAGTGTATTTTAGCAAGGAAAAGTAATTGTCTACCATTTAAAGAGCATTCATAAAAGGTTTTTATACTTGGTCTGTTTCTTTCTTTTAATACAAAGGAACATATTGGCTGTTCTCTTACGAATACCACTAGGGAAGGTTGTCTTAATTTTTTTTTTTTTTTTTTAAAGCCTCACAGCATGAAATAAAACATAGACTATGAAAAAGTGCATAGACAGCTTCATTCAGAAATCTAGAGTCATATTTCTTAGCATTAATTCCCTTTAAATATTAGGTAATGAACTGGGAGGCCTTGTGACTACTAGATTTAAAAATATTAATAAGTTTAAAAACAAATTGCTGGTTAATTTCACAGAAAGTCATAGCACAATTTAATTTCTAGACACGTTTTTCATAAGGATGCAAGAGGCATGCTGTCTTATTGCAATGTTACCTTCTAGTAAAAACTGACTTAGAGGTAGTAAGGTAATTTTATCAGAAGATGCCTTCTCTAAAACTGTGCTGTTCTAACACAACTGTATTCTGAGAAAACCTAATTTTTTTTTTTTTCCCCTCCTCTTCAGCCACCAGAAAGACAAATTGCAGTTGGGATTTGTTCAATGGCCAAGAAATCAAAGTCCAAACCAATGAAAGAAATTCTTGAACGCCTCTCCATGTTTAAGTACATTACTGTTGTAATATTTGAGGAGGATGTTATTTTGAATGAGCCAGTAGAAAACTGGCCATTATGTGACTGTCTCATTTCTTTCCATTCTAAAGGTAAATCTTTTAATAATACCATAAAAAATTTTTGACGTCTAAATACTTTTGTTTCCTAACTGTTTTTATTTATTTATTTATTTGCCTGTCAATATCAGTGGGTTATCCTAGGAGGTGATTACTTCTGTCATTTTAAACATCAGTTATATTACATTTAAGAATCCAAGCTTTCTAATTGATGCTGTATTAATTGCTTGAGGAAGTCCTGTCTGACGTGGTATTTTAAAGTAGCTATTCCTTTTGTGAAACCAATGGAAATGATAAGTGGTGTTACACTAATGCTTACTTTGTCCATTAATTCTGAATGTGTGCTCTTCTCTCTGTGGAGTGTTGGCTCTCTTGACACATGTTCATCTATCTGTGTTAATATTTAGCTTTTTTTGTGGGTTTGTGCAGTGAGCCTAAGATGACCAAACTAAAATTTAAAATGTTTTTTTTTTTTTAACTAGGCCAAAGTAATAGAAGCCTTAGTTTTGGCTCTAAGAAAATAGAGGGAGAACACAAGTCAAGACATCTTCTTTTGCCAGTCTACACTGAAATCAGGCTACAGTTTTATGATCATAAGGAAACGTTAGTGTTATCTGTAGCTGAGGAAGGGACCACACCCTCCTCTTATGCCATAAGACTGTTTGTAACTAAAGCTTGGAAAAAAGTGTTCCAAACTATTTACTGGTGTTATGTCTTGTAGTTTTAATTTATTTCTTAATAATATTTTAGGATTTCCACTGGACAAAGCAGTTGCCTATGCAAAACTCAGGAATCCGTTCATAATCAATGACTTGAATATGCAGTATCACATACAAGACAGGTAAGCAGTGATTACCTCTAAATGTAAATTTCTTCTATGACATAATAAGAGGATCTGCTGGCATTGCATAACACTGCTTCTAATAGATGTTCTTTTTCATTTAATACTTATATTTTGATCCTCTGAACGTTATCAAGATTGTAACTGAGTAATGCATTAGTTTAATGTCTAGCAAATGCTGAACTTAAGCTTTGGAAAAGCAAAGTGTAGCATAGGTACTGATAGCAACCATACAACATTCCATATGTAGCTTACTTAAGGGAATTTTTTTTTTTTAATGTTCCATGAGGACTTTCAGCAGTTGTTAATATTAGGAGATCGTGTGGTCATTCAAAGTCAGTTTTCTTCTGGGGCTTTGATCATGCACAGCAAATACTAACAGAACAATAGCGAACAAAATACATTAACACTGGAGCCTTTGGACACTGTGTGGAGTTGCTATTTTAGATGCCTTTATTTGCTGTCATGCATAAACATTTTCAGTCTCTGTTAGTGTCTTTAACAAGAGAACTATTAAAACTGTTTCTCTTGCCAGAGTGGAGAGGACAAGACTGGCACAGCAAATGGCATTTTTACTGGTACTGATGTGGTCACTGGAAAGGAACCATTGTGTCAGTGACCTTTAAAGTATTACATGCAGAAGTACAGTACATGTGTATTAAATATATAATAGTAATATACATACCCCATGTAGTGTTATTTTTTGAGAAAACAGTTTTATGTATTTTCCTCCTCCCTTTCTCATGGTCTATAAAAATACAAATACTGTCAGGTTTTGTTGTCATGCTTTGGAACCTTTTTCTTCTAGGAGAGAAGTGTATGGTATTCTTAAAGCTGAAGGCATTTTACTTCCTCGTTATGCAGTTCTGAACCGTGATCCAAACAATCCACAAGGTAAAAACTGATTACAAAACTATTAACTAATGGCATCTCTTTGTTTCCACTGGTGCATGGTGGATACATAGCAGGAAGCTGGATTTCACCTTCTGGAGGATTAATTCAATGCCTCAGAAATTTCTTATGCCATACTTAAGAGTTAACCCACAAACTTAATTTTGCTGCTTGCTGCCAGGGAAGTGTGAGAAACAGAAAAGGCATTGACACTGTGTAAGCCCTGTTCAGTCATACTTCAAACATGCATGTGGTCACAGTACTTCTTTGATCACAAACCCAAAGCATAGCATTGTATGACCTCCTGTGAAGTTCATTAGCTCCATCCCCACCAAAACCAGTACAGCTATGCATCTGAAAAGTTGTGGTTCTGAATTCTGGGTTTACAGTCTGCTTGTAGCCTTTATAGCTCAACTAGAACATGAAGGCCTTCCAGCTTGCACTGATACGCAGATATGTCACTAAGAATTGATGAATGATTGCTTTCCTTTATAGAATAGAACGGATTAGTTTTTGTTAGAAGGGATCTACAAAGATCATCAGGTCCAATTGCATGACCTCTTCAGGGCTAACTGAAAGTTAAACTGTGTTATTGCGTGAATTATCCAAATGTCTCTTGAACACGACAAGCATGGAGCAGAACACCTCACTAGGAGGCCTGCTGGACAACCCTCATGGTAAAGAATTTTTTCTGTATGTCCACTCTGAGCCTCACCTGTTGCAACTTTGTGCCATTTGTATATGTCCTGTTATCAATTACTGGGGAGGAGGGACTGGCACTTCCCTTTGTGCTTCCCTTCCACAGGGAGCTGCAAAGAGCAATGAGATTGTATCTTGGCCATCTTTTTTGCAAACTAGACAACCCAAGTACCCTCAGCCTCTCTTCACAGGACATGCCTTCCAGCCTTTTTACTAGCTTTGTTGCCCTCCTCTGCGTGGTTACAAGGACCTTAACATCATTTGGTTTATGGAGCCTGGAACTGTGTGCAGTATTCAAGGTGTGGCAGCCTCAGTGCTAAATATAGCTGAAGAATCATCTCTTTCAACTGACTGACTGTGCTGTATTCAGTGCATTCCAAAATGCACTTTGCCTTCTTGGCTGTACAAGCACACTGCTGGTTTATGTTGAGCTGCTGTCAGCATCACTCCCAGGTTACTTTCTGCTGAACTGTTTTCCAGCCACTTGTCTCCCAGTCTGTACCCATGTCTGGCATTACCTCATCCAAGCTGAAGAACTGGGCATTTTCCGTAGTTGAATTGTATTCCATTGCTGATTACCCAGTGTTCCAATCTACATAAATCCCTTTCTAAGATCTCTTGTTCATCCAGGGAGTCAGCAGCATCTTTTTATTATCACCTGCAAACTTGCTGAGGACACATTCTACTTACTCCTGCTTCCATATCATTGATAAAACTGTTGAACAGGGCTGGCCCTAGAATTGAGCCCTGGGGAACACTGCTGCTGTCCAGCCACTGGACAAGTATAGTACACTTACTACAAAAGTTTGAACTGCCAGGTCATCGCCCAGTGTAGTGTCCACCTGTCTTTACAGCTGGACAGTTTTTACGGAAGGATGCTGTGAGGGGTGGTATCGAAGGTCATACTGAAAAAAAAAACAAAAAAACCCACATCTGTCCCCTTCCCTGTCAGACAACCTTATCATAGGAGATCAGATTATTAAAGCAAGACTTTCTCTTCATGAGCAAGGAAACAGATGTATAAGGGGAAAGACAAATCTGCATATAATCTCCTTTGAATATCAATTGCAATTATTTTCTGTATTTGAAAGGAATGTAAGAGCTTTTTCTCCTAAAATGAAAATTGAGTAACAATAGGAGATTGCAATGACAGGTCAAGACAGTATGAGATAAACAATTAGTAAAATTGAAGCATTTCCACAGTTAGTAACTGTGAAGGGACAGAGAATTTTATGTTACAGTGTCTGCACAATCCTGGGGGAAAAAAAGACTCATTTATTTTACAGAAATTAAGCCTGCTGCATGCAGCCAGTCAGTAGTGGAGAGATCCATTAACTCAAATTCCAAAGACCCTAGCAATCTGTGAAAGGTTCATCAATTGTATGTTAAAAGTAGTTCTCAGCCTCTTGAAAATATTGCATCTGGCACCACATAATGTTTGCTATTTGGCTATCATATCTCTGATATTTTGAAAAAGAGCTCTAAAGGAAAAACAAACAGCTGGGGGTGGTTTCACACTGATGGGCGACTCTGCTCCGCTGTGCTGCTCTCTCATCATTCCTCCTCAGCAGGAATGGGGAGAAAATATGATGAAAATAAAATGATTGTGGGATGAGATAAGGACAGGGAGATTACTCAACATGTACTAGCATGTTCAAAACAGATGCAGCTTAGGTAGATTAATATAATTTATTGCCTGTTGCTAGCAGAGTAGTACAGTGAGATCTACTTCTCCTGCCTCACCGCCTCCCCAGGTAACGCAGGGGAATGGGGGTGGTGGTCAGTCAGTCCATAATGCTCCATCTCTGCCACTCCTCCACAGTCCCTCTTCCCTTGCTCCACTTAGATTCTTTCCACAGGATGCTGTCCTTCTCCGTCTGATTCTGTGTGGGCTTCCCACAGCCTGCTGGTCTCCTGGCACTGCTCTGACTCAGCTCTGTACCATGGGGCCCACCCTTTTAGGCACTGGGGGACCCTGGTGCAGCAGGTGGAGCAGTGCTGCTCTGACACGGGGCACTGCTTGGCTCTGTGAGCACAGGCCCCCCTCCAGCCCACTCTCCACCCCTATTACCAAAACCTTGCCACATTGCCCTAGTGCCCTATCTTAAAAACAGTTTTAAAAAATTCTGTGTGTGCAAGATCTATAGGGGAAATTTCCTGTGTGATGCCACAAGAATCTACAAAAAGCCTAATAACGTAACACAGTTGAGATGTGGTACGGCAGGTGTTCAGCTAATGTTGATTAAGTCTTTGTGCATCAATAACAAATCAGTGAACCAAAGATTCACAGCAGCCTTTTTATTTCAACCTCCAAAATTACTCCAAATCCCTAATAATTTTGTTCCATGAAAATATTGTTACATCTGTTGTTTGCATTGTTTCTTCAGAATGCAACTTGATTGAAGGAGAAGATCATGTGGAAGTGAATGGGGAAATTTTCCAAAAGCCTTTTGTAGAAAAGCCAGTTAGTGCTGAGGACCACAATGTTTACATTTATTACCCAGCATCTGCTGGGGGTGGAAGCCAGAGGCTTTTTCGAAAGGTGAGGATAGCACGCTAAAAGTATGGAAATTCCATCATGCTAAGTGACTATATTCTTGGATATGTTTTAATGACTATAAAAGAAGGGGAAATTAATTGATGTTGAATTTGAAAGCTAGTCTAGCTTCCCTCCCCTGCCCCTCTTTTTTTTGTTTTGTTTTGTTTTGTTTGTTTGTTTTGTATCTTTTTTAAGCTGTAGATGTCCAGCAGAATTACTGAGCATGACCTGCCAGTGTAGGGGTAGCAGCGGATCAGATAAATGCACTTTGAGAAGACTTCTAGAATGATTGGATACCCCTGTTCTTTTTAGTAGACATTCAACAGGTACTAATTCTTACAGGTAGAAGAAGCACACACTATCAGTGCGTTTGGGTATGATCAAAACCTACTTGCTATGTTTGGTACAGGAAATGTTTTCCCAGTATAGGTTTGTTATTTTAAGGAGTTTTACGATTTCTCAGTAGCTTTTGAGTTTATTAATAGAAAAATATTTGTTTCAGATTGGCAGCAGAAGCAGTGTTTATTCCCCTGAAAGCAGCGTGAGAAAAACAGGCTCCTATATTTATGAGGAGTTTATGCCTACGGATGGCACAGACGTGAAGGTATGATAACTGCATGTTCTGACTTACATTGAGAGCAATCAAGTACTTCATGAATTTCTCAGTTTTAAAGATGAAAGTAAATCATTGTGCTGAGGAATAATTTTAATTAAGTTTTGGTAGAGTTCATAAGAAAAGAATGACAGTTTTATCTAGCTAGACGCAGTACTTACAATACAGAGTTGGCTTACATCATTGGAATCTGGTGCAGGAGGCTTATACAATACAAAAGCACCAGCACTTCTGCAAAAGTTTTGGTGATCTCGAAGAAAGCATGTGCAGGCAAATTGACATTGATCAATTTAATAGAGAGGTACTCACATTAGTGGAAGTGGCTGGCAGGTACAGTGTCTGTCATGGGGTTTCTCCCAGCAGATACATGTGGCAGTGGACCTGCATTATGCCCACACCACCTCTTAGCACCATGGCCATATTGATAGAGGCAGTTTACTTGTGTTCCCAAGCTAACTTAAGTCCTTTCTTGTGAGTTGGTCTCCTGTTCAGGCCATGATCTCTATTTTTCCGTACAGCTTATTACGTGACACTTTTTTTTGGTGTTAGCATTAATACTGTATGTACTTCTCTGTGTGAACAGACAGATATTGTTTAGATGTTTTGTCTAAATATTAAAAAAGAATCTAGCTGAGATGCATTTTACCAAATAAGGTATTTTTCTAATTAATAATCAAAAGTTACTTAATGATATGAAGTTGGAAAAGTAATTGGTTGTGCTTATCTGCAGTTATTTTTACTCTTTTGTTTATTTTCTTAACAGATATAAAGATTAAGCATCATAAAAGAGTGATAGAGTAGAGCGGTAGAGCACAGGATACAGGGTAGGGAGATTGCCTGCTTTGTGTTAGTTCTGTCTATTTAAAGCCCAGCACTGAACAAGTGTAATGTGTGTTTTACCATGTACATGAGAGATCACCATATTTAGACAAAGAGTGGAAGTTAGAGTGTATGATCTAATTCAGTCTTACGCCAAATAAGCCCTTGAGAAATTCCAGTCAACTTCTTCCACCTGGAGATACATGAGGGTAATGCTAATTTTGTGTTCACAGGCGAATTCCCCTCTTACTAAAGATGTTCTGATTACTCTTCACATGATTTCAGTTTGGAACACTTTACGCTAGGTTAATCTGAGTCTATGTAAGAGCTTTACAATCTGTTTCCAAGGAGAAAAGTTTATAGCAACCTGAGGAGATGCATATGACTTGAGGGTGCAGCCTGTTTTGACTGCTGTTAAATGGTAGACATCAAACAGCATCTGCAGATTGAACAGCCCATGTAAATAATGGATTTTTTTTTTTGAATTGCAAGTCTGTCAGCTTTACACTACACAGTTTTATCCAGCTCATTTTAGGCATCTGTTGTCCGTCTTATAATCTCAGCTTGCTAGCAGCTGAAGTATTGCATTTGTCATTCAAACAGGAGATTCTCATTCAGGTCTTCAAGGATATTGATAATATGCCATGCCTTAAAATCACTGTCTAAGACACATTTGTTACCATCTCTTTTTCAAACGTCGTCCTGCAGGACTTTGCATCTGACAGCTGTCTAAGGAAGCTGCCTACTGCTGCTCCCTTAAATCAAATAAGAAAGGAAAACCCACTAGAGACTAGCCATATTTAGTGTACTCTCAGTATCACTTTGTAATCTCATGTCACTGAAGGCATTACATGGAAGGAATGTTGTCAGCTTAGACTTCCAAACTTCATGCAGAAAGATGTAGTCACAACTAGTGCAGTTTCCTCATCTAAACCAGGCCATTATTCTACTTCATAAAAACTAAGAAGTTGTCAAAAGAATATGGCAATTCTCATGACAGCTTTCTTCAGTTTTGTTTGAAAATAGTTATAATGTTTGGTAGTGTTTGCAGTCATCTGTTTTACCTGAGTACTTTATTTTGGTCAGAGATTAACAGTCTTGTTTGCTAGTACAGTGACAGTATCCCATTTACTGAGAGCTGTTGATGAGTCTCTTTATGCGCCGGCCCAGCTACTTGCTTGAAGTGAGTATTAAAATTGTGGCAGAAGAGGTAGTACAATCATTCTCTCAGGCTGCTGACTTCTAATGCCAAAACTGGGCAGACTGTCGCTTTGTTCAGCCTTACCTAAAATACGAAAGTATTTTTTTAATTAATCATTTAGTTCTGCAGCCAGGTTTCTATAATCAGTGGAGCTCAAATTATTCTTGAATTAATCTGCTTTCCAAGTACTGCAGATGTTTTGAAGAGAAAAATATTATTCTTTACCTCTACATTGTCCTAATTAAGGAATTAATTTTTGTTCATCAAGTGTTATGTTTTATTTTCTTTACATGTGCTTCAGCTTCATCCTCTATGGCCACTAAATAATGGGTGCTTTCTGAATGCTATACCATTGAGAAGGGTACTTCAGAGCAGAATTATCAATGATAAAACTGCTAGTATCTTACTGAATCATAGAATGTTTAAAATTGCATGGGGCCTCTGAAGGTCATCTGGTCCAAACCCTGTGTGCAAACAGGGACGTCTAGAACAGACTGTGCTGAGTGATTGCAGTGATTATTGCATTTCAGATAAATTCAGAAGGATGTATGGATAAGTGTGATGTAACTTAATTACACTGAATCAAGAGTTCTTCTTTTTCGATAAAGGTGTACACAGTAGGTCCTGACTATGCTCATGCTGAAGCCCGTAAGTCCCCAGCTCTTGATGGCAAGGTAGAGCGGGATAGTGAAGGAAAAGAAGTGAGGTATCCAGTCATCCTGAATGCAAGGGAGAAGTTAATTGCTTGGAAAGTGTGCCTTGCCTTTAAGGTAAGCTGATTACTTTCCTATCTGATCAAACGTTTAATGCTAATTAATTGTTTACTACCTGAAACTTCTGTAGAGTTTAAATGTCCAGAGCTAGCAGTGATACTGTAGGCTCTGTGCCCCTGATAGGGCATACTCTGTAGACTTTGAGCAGAAGATGAAAAGTTGAACTTCCACATTGATGTTTTTTTTAATGCAAAAAGGGATCTTTAAATGCAGCGAGAAGTTTTGGATGTGTTGCTTATGTTGCATGAGTTTCCTATATGTTTCCTTAGATGTTACTCCTCTGCTTTGCTGTTTCACGGTGTATCTGTTCTATGCATAACCATGTTAGTGGTTTCTAATTAGGGAAATGCATCTTCAGTCATCAAACTTCTGCTGCTCTTGTTACCTGATGTTTACGTTGGGCCTCAATAAATATAAATTACATATTGACATGGCCAGCTTTTCTTTATTCAAAGTGTTTGATAGATTCTATTTTTGCGTAGTTCTAAGTTTCCTGTATTAAAACTTCACTCAGTCTTTTCCATCTTTTTCAGACTTCTTATTGAAAAGCTGTCTTTCAGTCTGTCTCGTAAAGCGTGTGCAGCCATGGTAGTACACTAGAGAGAGTGGACAACTGTTACCTAGCAAAGGGGACTTTGAAATTGCATTTAATATATTTTATTAACAGTATCAATACTAAGCCTATATGAAGACTATCCTATCAAATTTAAATTTCGACAAAAATGTCTTTATTAGTGTTTTATAATTTCTTGCCTACCACTCTTAAAAACAGTGTGTAAAGGGAAACTGCTGTCCAGATGGGAACTTGTATGTCTACGGTTGCCTAAGCTATATATTCTGAAGGCTAAGCTTGTGTGCGTGTGAACTTGATGCAAAATATTGATTCTGCTGGGGTCATATAGGAAGGTTTAATTCAAGTTGGGGGTACAGAATTAATAGATTAGAAGATGTTTACAAGTTGAGTGAGCCTCACGTGGAATTGAAAAAAAGTTTTTAGAAGTGATCAATGACTTAAACTTTTATTCTTAAAAACAGCAAACAGTTTGTGGCTTTGATTTGCTGCGTGCTAATGGACAGTCATACGTCTGTGATGTGAATGGCTTCAGTTTTGTGAAAAACTCTATGAAATACTATGATGATTGTGCCAAGATACTGGGGTAAGAGTTTATTGATTTACTTCAGGAGTGTTGCCTGTTCATTGTGTTGCATGTAACTATAGATTATATACTACTTACTCCTTATTCCTAAGCAATTATTTAAAATTAATTAATGAAATAAGTAAGATTTTAAATAAGTACTAAAGAAGTACTAAGAACTGTAAATCTTTAAATAAATCATAAATTAATTCCTTATTCCTAAAGTCATCTAAAACGTCTGAGTGTTCTCCAAGTGCTGGAAGGTAACTAAGTACCATGAAGGAATTAATTTTTTAAATGTAGTTGAGATTTTTTTCTTTATTCAAAGTGTTTGATAGATTCTATTTTTGCGTAGTTCTAAGTTTCCTGTATTAAGAGAAGTACCACTGGATGATTAGGCATGCTGCTGTTTAGTACCTGCCCAAATTGATCTGAAGCTGGCATGTACGTACGTATTTCATACCCTTATATTCAAACAGATGTTAGTATCAAGACATCTTCTAGCATAGTATGTTTCCTCTGTTGTACTGGGAGCAAAAGGAGGGCAGAATAGTGATCATGCAGAATTGTACTGAATGTTATACCAGTGAAATGCTACCCTCAAATAGGACTGATCCCATTTTGGCCAGCTAAATTGCTTTCACAGTAAGATTGCCCTGATGAGAAAGAGCATGACCTTTCTCATTGTCAGATGGTCTGACATCATATCTTAATTGAGAAAGAGATAGGTAAAATCATAGTTAATGATTGTAGTCCTCTTGTTTTAGGCCATTTTTTGAGTTAAGAGTTAGAATTCTATTTTGAGTTCTCAATTATTTAAGTTGCTGTAGATTTTGAATTCTCTGGAAAAAAAGTTTCTTACTGTTTTTTCTTTGTGCTGACATGACAATACAGTACATGTTGTACAAAACAGTAGATTTTATTTTTCTGCCTTTTTATAAATGAAAGCTTGAGTAGTGCTAATTCAAGATGCACGTTTTTTCTTGATGCTACTGCTTTTTAATGTAGATATTAATTTGAATTCAGTATATTTTGATAAAATACTTGGACATAGAACATTAGCAAGATATAATAAACTTCTGTATGTGAAAGCAGAGTTGTCATCTTGTAGTTAGGTTATTCACATTTTTTCCAGTTTTACCAACAAACTTCTTGAGAAATGAAACTACTGCTAAAGCTACCAGTTACTCTTCGATTAGCATGGCTTGTTGGTTTTCAGGACTTTCAGTTAGATAGATAATGGAGTCAGATATCTGAATACTTAAATTAACTAGAACAAACTGTTTCCATGGAACAATTTTAGGAACTGGAATTCCGAGACTTAAGTTTCTTAAGTATCCTGTGCTGTTAGGTTAGTATGAGCTCTGTTGCAGTTGCGGTAGCTTTAAATTGTTCTGTAAGTACATTTCCGTGTGTGTGCAATTAGAAGAAAAACACTTATTTTTCTCTCTAGGAGAGACATACTGTCATAAGTACTCTAAAACTACATAGATAAAAGTGCACGTGTATAAATATCTTTGTTTTGGAGTGCATGCGTGTTTTATAAGATCTGCTCTAAACTTTTTTTTTTCTTTTTAATTTTTCTGTAGGAACATCATAATGAGAGAACTTGCTCCCCAGTTTCAGATACCATGGTCAATTCCCTTGGAAGCCGAAGACATCCCTATCGTGCCAACCACCTCTGGGACAATGTAAGAGAATAGTAGCAGCACCTGAATTATGGAAAATCCTAACATAACTTTTGTGTGCATTGTTTTTTCTCTTCACAAGGTGTACCCATTTTGGCCTATGAACGCTTGTTTTGTGTGATGAAAACAAGGAAGGAATCACAATTGCTATGCCAGCAATCAGAATTTCTGATCCTTAGTCAAGCTGAGTATAGAACAGCAGATTTTCAAGTGTAGCATCTTCTGTGCATAGCTTCCTTCACTGCTAATCATTTTTCCAGCACCAGCTTACTATGCACTTCTAATAAACATGCTCTCTCATGTAATGAACTTCAAAATCATTTTAAAATATTACCCAAGTAGTTACTCAAGTCTTAAAATCAATGCGTATGTTTTATACTTCACATCACTTTCAGTTAACCTTATATTCTTGCATATTCTTCTTTCACTTTTGTAGTTATGTCAGATAATGACAACTTTGTCAATTGTTCTGATTCATAGTGGTTTTAATAATAAATAAAAATTTCATTTATAAAATTGTGAAACATTTCAGGATGGAGCTTAGATGTGTTATAGCTGTAATACGTCATGGAGACCGAACACCAAAACAAAAAATGAAAATGGAAGTAAAACATCAAAAGTAAGTTGAACTTTGATACAAGCTTGTTTCTTGGGGATGTGCAAGCAATGAATTAAGCAGAAAGTCCATCATATAACCTATTTTTTGTTCTGTTTTTTCTGTCTTTTAAATGTAGCTGTTGTCTTTCCACCGAATTAACGAGCATGCACCTCTTTCCAAGAGGACTGTCAGATTTGTTTTTTAGACTTCCTTCATCGCATGATGAGCTTTATAAACAGTCCTGTTTGATTTTAATGAAAATACATTCATTTCTATACATTTATGAATAATCAGTAGAGAATATTTCTGGTTCACCATTTGACTTTGACCTCTGACTTTATTTTTATTGTACATTTCTTGTGTGACTTGCTTTCTTACTGTACTGCCTTATAGTCTCTTAATTTTGTTGAAGTTTGATTACTGTGTGTTTCTGGTAGATGCAAATTTTTTTGGTAGCATTCACAAAGTGCCTGGAATTAGTACTAGTATCGCATTAGTATAGTATTTAGTATCTCATGTATTCACATGTAACTGCTTTAAATATACATATGAATATATGTATATATAAACATATAAACATATATATATATATATATATTTACATATATATATTTGGTATCCTACTTCTATTGAGGATTGTTCTTGAATGCTAAGGTGAATCATTGATGTATATTCTTTCCTTTTTGTATTTAACACTTAGCAAGTCAGTAAGAGAATGGGTATTTTTCTACTCAAATTTCTCTAAAGTATTGAAGACTCTCTTGAGAAATGAGATTTGAATAAAGGTTCACTTGAGCTCTGAAGTTCAGATTTTAATACTCTTTTCAAGTAATGTAAAGTTACTAATTTCAGGCCATTTTAGGTTTAAAAGCTATGTATTTGACTAATATTTTAGCTTATTAAATGTATATGTTTATTCTTTCTCCTAAAGATTTTTTGATCTCTTTGAAAAATGTGATGGATATAAATCTGGAAAACTAAAACTGAAAAAACCAAAACAGCTGCAGGCAAGTTTGTCTCTCTTTTTCTTGCTTGAGTGTTTTATGACAAATAGAAAATAATCTATTTTAAGTTACACCTGTGTTTGCTTTCTTTAGGAAGTGCTTGACATAGCAAGACAACTCCTTGTGGATCTTGGGCAGAACAATGATTCTGAAATTGAGGAAAGTAAAGCAAAACTTGAACAGCTGAAGACTGTGTTAGAAATGTAAGTGTCTATTTACAGTCTTCATAGCAACAAAGACATACCTGTTATTTTGACCTGTACTGCTCAGCTGCAATGACTATCAACTATGCAACGATATATTAATTGAAACAGATGGGTCTTCCTTGAAGAACAAGAAAAGATGTCCTGTTTGACATTGTGAAGGAGACTGAGCCCTTTCTGTGTTTTCTCATTATCTTTTTAATGAAACTTACTGTTTAATCAGTCTAGTGTGCTTTCTTCTTGAAAGAGTTTAGGTTTGGGGTTTTTGTTTTGTTTCTTTGGCATGCTTAAGGACTTGAGTGCAGGGTTTGCCTCTTAGCTATGCGTGGCATAGTGAAGTTTCTTGGAGTCTGTAGGAACTTTCACTGTGTTCAGCAAACTGTACAAACTGAGGATTCCGAAGAAGTGAAGCTTTGCATATGAAGTCTGAAGTATTTAATAGAAGGAAAAGAAAAGCAAAAAAAGGGCTTCAAGAGTTGTTAATATTCTGGTGTCCCAAGACTTGAAATGGTGGAAGATAACTTTAATTGGATTTGCCCCAATTTCTAAAAATTATTCTTAACATTTATGAAGATTACTTAAAATACTGAGTTTTACTTGACAGCTTCTCTGGCTGGCAAAACTGTGACCATCTATACTGCCAGATGTGGTTCTGTGTACTGATGGCTCATGTAGTTGTGAACTGCTCATGCAGTCTGCAAATGCACAGGCAGGTTTTTTTTCACTTTTATGCTTGGTGTGCTGAAAATAAGTAGTGTATAATAATATTTGGAAATGTTTCATTGCAGAAGGTTTGTTAGGTATGTAGTTTTATGTGCTTCATGAATAAGGCTTGATTTAAGACTGCAGCGCTAACTGGTGGTTAAATGCTCCAATGAATGACCAACGTAGTTTTATTATATTCTGTCTCAAGAGCACAGTAACTTTGAGTTTGTACAGGAAAACATTTTTTTTTTTTCTCTTTTCCTTTCTCACCTCACTCTGTTCCTCCTTCAGGTATGGGCATTTTTCAGGCATAAATCGCAAAGTTCAGTTAACGTATCTTCCTCATGGCTGCCCAAAGACTTCCAGTGAAGAGGAAGGTGTAGTATTACTTTGCTGTATATTCACTTAAGAACATATGCTAGTGGTATAACATGTCTTGATATTAAGAAGATGATTTGAATGAATGTTTGTGTTGGTGGCAAATACTCAGCAGTCTCTAAACCTGCTGAATCGTACACCTAAAATTATGTAGTAAATTTACATTACAACACTGTTTTTTTTGTAATGGAAAACGGGGGGAAGAAGCTTCAGTGATTCACCAGAAATGCTGTATTGGGAGAAAGATGAAAAAATCCTGCTTATCATTTACTGCTGTCTTTAAAATGCTTCTAAGCTCTTTCTGATCTTTGTTCCATGGTCATTAACTGAGATAACCCTGGGTATTTAAAATCCTTCTTCATTTTCCTGATTTTTTGACTCAGTATTTGTTTTAGGTTTCTTACTCGGTATTTTTCACTTATTTTTTCTACATAATGCAATTATTTCAGGTTTCTCTGTTAAGTGTTATTTTAGTTCTCTGGTATAGTATTTTCTTAATGTTAAAAAGCTGTTAAGGATTCCTAATGTTGAAGAGGCTCTTTACTGGCCTTCATAGTTCCAGTATTTTTGTTTATGTGCAAAAAAAAAAAAAAAAAAAAAAAAAAAAAAAAAAAAAAAAAAAAATTTACAAAATACTTCTCTACTAAACTCCTCTCTCTATGTGCAATTAGATAACAGAAGAAATGAACCATCCCTCTTGCTGGTTCTAAAATGGGGAGGAGAACTGACCCCTGCAGGCAAGGTTCAGGCAGAGGAGCTTGGAAGGGCATTCAGGTGTATGTATCCAGGTGGACAAGGTAAAAAAAATAAAAATAAAAATAAAAAATGTGCTGAATGGCATAAATCCATTTTGAAGGTAATAAAGTGCAAAATGAGTCTGAGCAAGGTGTTTGTTTGGTAGGAGATTATGCTGGATTTCCTGGCTGTGGCTTACTTAGATTACATAGCACTTACCGACACGATCTCAAAATCTATGCTTCTGATGAGGGACGAGTTCAGATGACTGCAGCAGCTTTTGCAAAGGTACTGTGTGAAATTGTATTTTCAATTACTAAATTCTGAAATTTTCTAGCTTATTACTTCTAAACATTTGTGGAGATTTATTGTTTATCATACACACAGAGGCTGTGGGTTTTTTTTTTTTCAAAAAAAGAAAGTATTCTGAAAGATTATTTAGTGATATACAGAAAAGTTAATTAATAAACTACTTAAACTAATTTGTAAACATTTAAATGAGAAATTGTAGAAAGTAATGATTAATTTGGTTTGGGTTTTTTTATTGTTGTTTTTGTATGTGTGTGTTTTCTTTTCTACCAGTTGAAATAATTTCTGTAAAAGTTAAAAGGATACTTTTTATAAACTTTTGACCAAAGTTCAGAACTTCCTACATCTCTAATGTTTGCCAAAGTTCTCCTTTACCTCTCTTCATGCTAGGCAAATTCCTCTTTTGCTTCTCTTCCCAAGTAGCCTTTCTCATGTGTAATAGTTCCACTGTTAATAATTTTATTCACTTCCTTCTTGCAGTGATACAGATCTTGAATTGTTTGAGAGAACTCAGAACAAGTGCTACGTAAAGACTTCTTTAGGTGAATGATTTTCATAAATACAGAGTGATAAGAGTGTGTTAGGTGAGAGGGAGCCTATGTAGGTAATGTAGTTCAGTTTCAGACAGCACAAGGCTAGTTGCCTACAACTGTATCCAGTCGAGTTCTGAGCATCTACGGGAATGAAGATTCCACAGTTTCTCTAAGTTTTTAATTCCACTCCTTCATTCTCAGGTAGTTTCTCTATTTCTTCTAGGTAGCCTATCCTTGCCATTACTTTCCCTGTGTTCCTTTTTAATCCATGCTGACTTTCTACATGACTTCCCATATCTCAGGTTGGACTGCTTTTGTATTTTGAGGATTTTGTCCTTAGGGACAGCTGTTCTGTGCACCTTTGCCCTTTGGGACACTCTTCCCTGGGAATTGGCATGAAAAGCTGAAGTGTCATCATTTGCAGGGGCTCTGATACAATTATTTGTCCTCTTCTCTAAGAATTTGTCACAATATCATGATTTCTATTGCCAAGGCTGCCACTGACCTTCACTTTCCTGACTTTCTAAGAAACAGCTCCAGGAAAATGTCTCAGCTAGATAGTTAATCAGTATCCTTTGCCTTGGAATTGTCCTGGATGTTCTTCAGAAATCTGGGACTCTTGTCACATGCAATATTGTTCATGCATTACGTATTCAGAATTAAGTACTGAAAAAGGTATGAAATCATGAGACATTCTTAGCTTAAGAAGGCTTCATCTGTTTCCTCTTTTAGTTGGGTGGTCTGTAGCAGAGGCCTGCCCTGATATTACCATTTATCTATCCTTTCATCCTTACATGTAATGTCTCAACTGACTTGTTACTGGTTTGAAAGCAAAGGTACCAGTGGTCAAGTCACTCCTTTATACGGAATCCAGTTCTTCCTCCATGCTTTCCTCTAGCTGTAGCAAAGCTCCACTCATTTGAGCTATTCCGCCTGCCTCTGTGATCTTTATAAAATTAAACCTTTGCAGATGTTCAGAATTTCTGTTCCCCTTGTTTGTTTCCATGCTGTATGTGTGGACAGCCATCAGTCCTGCTTTCTCCTCAGTCAGCAGACTTGAGGGGAACACCACTCCATTTCCATACTTACCTCAGTGCCCTTCTGTTGCCACAAGAGTCACAAAAGTTTCTAGCCTTCATTTTGGAAGGCTCCATCCACCTTTTGTTCAACTGTAGAATTTCATTGTCCTTCTATGCCAATGCCACACAGGGTTTGGGCTCTGTAGGATCTCTGCAAAGGCCTTATGTGCATCCTCTGTGTCTTCCCAGATCCTACTCAGTCTCTTTCCGTATCTCCTTCATCTGGTTCTCTGGACCAGGGTATGTCCCCTACAAATCAGGTTGCTGTTGCACCATGCACTCCTTCTTACCTGAGACCTGGACAGCTATGGCCTCCCAGGGGAACTCTTGGCACCTGCAAGATGCTGGGGTTTCACAGTGGAGCTCACACTGGGGATCATGCTCTAAGGGCATGTCACCGTCACTGTTGCACCTACTGTAGCAACCCTACACACCAAGGCAGTGCCCTTCATAGCGTCAGAATGGAATCACAGAATGTCTTGGGTTCGAAGGGACCTTAAGGATCATCAGGCTCCAATGCTTCTGCCCCGCCAACCGCTAGATCAAGCAGTAGATCGGATTGCCCAGGTCCCCATCCAATGTGGCCTTTAACACCTTCAGGGACGGGGCATCCAGAGCTTCCCTGGGCAAGCTGTTTCAGCACCTCACCACCCTCTCAGTAAAGAACTTCCCCTGACATCTAATCTAAATCTCCCTTCTTTAGTTTAAAGCCATTCCCCCTTGTCCTAACAAACCATTCGCCCTTGTCCTAATGGCTAAGTCCCTGTATATCTAAGATATAGGCAACTAATATAATCTTGAGTTTAAATTAGTATTTTGAGTGGGTTTTTTGTTTATTTTTAAGATACTGTTATAATCTCATGTTTGCTTGATTAATTATATTATTTGCTTCAGGGACTACTGGCCTTAGAGGGCGAGCTGACTCCTATTCTTGTCCAGATGGTAAAAAGTGCTAATATGAATGGTCTCTTGGACAGTGACAGTGATTCTTTAAGCAGCTGTCAGCATCGTGTTAAAGCAAGGCTCCATGAAATTCTCCAGAGAGACAGAGAATTTACTGCTGATGACTACGATAAGGTTAGAACATAAGTAGTTTTCAGTGAAATGAAATAAATAGACGAGTAAATACTTACATTAAAATAATGAGCAGTTGTTTTATGTATGTCCTGTGAAAAATCATGTATGTGTTTGCAAATAGTCTGATCTAAGAAGGAACCTGTAGCAATAGAGCTATTGGATATTTTAAGCTATTGAAATTTGAGTAACAAACTGTAAAGTAGAAATATAATTGATGGTAGGGACCACATTAGTAAATCTTTTTCACTTTTTTTTCTTTTTTTTTATTATTCAAGGGATAAAACTATATTTTTATACTTTTTTCCTAGTCTTCACTTTGACCTTTTAAATAAGTTTGTGATACTGTATCCGACAAGGTGCTGGTATCCTACAAAGCCCTTTTTCTGACTGTAACAGCAATAAGAGGCAGAAAATCGGTAGAATAATTCCTTACCAGTGAAAGGAAATGTCTCATTATCGTAATAACATAATGCATAATAAAGTAGTTAATGCTGACATAGCATGATCTGCATGATTGTTTCTGGTTTAAATGAAAGTCCCTCAAATGTGATCTCTGTAAATTTTAGCTGATGTTTTCTAAAAGGTGTTGGGAACAAATTATTGAAAAATAATTGTACTAGCTGTATGTATGTAGCTCTTTGTGGACTTCTTTAAGTATGTAGATTAAAAGACTCAGTCAAACCACTGCCAGCAGTAGGTTTTGCAGTACTTGGAAAAAGTGAGAGGGTGCAAGGTTTCAAATATTTATTTCATTTTCCCCTTTTTTGTTCTGTATAGATATAGTAAAAGACAACTGAAACTATAGTGCATTCTCTTTTAAGATAGTCGCTGAGAGTGACTAACGCTTGAGATTACAAAGTGATAATACCTTTTCTGTATTTTTTTTCTTTTTTTTTTTTTCTTTCTTTTTAACTTACCTGCAATCAGGTAAGTTAACAATTTGCTTTTGCTTTTGTTTTGTTATATTTTGCTTTCTCCGTGCCAGAGTATTATTCCTATGGATATAATAGGGAGGTAGGAACTACTCTGAAGATTATCCTGAGGTACATTTGTGCTGAAAAGGGTTTATTTTTGTCTCTGTACTGTATAGAGCAGTGTGGGTTTTATTGAGATACACAGGCTAACTATAATTTCTTATAAATCTTTTACGAAGTTTAATACAATTGTTAGTTGAACAAAAGTTAAAGTTGCTAAGTATATACAGAACCATGAGATTCCTCAGAATTTTCTTACCATTTTTCTACATCTTAGAATAAAGAAGTTTTAGGAACTCTTGAAGCTGCTCTTCTTTACTGTATGAGATTACTCTTAAGTTCTTGCCATCTTTGAATCTATAGTAAAACTTAGTACTTTTCAATATATTTTTGTATCTTAGTTTCTCTAAGGGAGAAGATGATTGAGAAATGGTTTCAAAAATTAACAGCTTACATCAGTGCCTTTCATCTGATACTTAGAATCTTTAGTACTTTCCATCTTTTTTCCATAGTTTTTTTGTTGTTGTTGTTATTTTTTTTAAATCTAATCAGTTTGTGTTTATCTCAAATTGCAGCTTACCCCATCTGGAAGCATCTCATTGATAAAATCAATGCAGGTTATTAAAAATCCTGTTAAGACATGTGACAAAGTCTACTCCTTGATCCAGAGCTTGACTTCTCAGATTAGGCAAAAAATGGAAGAACCAAAGTCTGCAGGTATTTGAACAGCTTTTTGTAGCTGTATGTAGTTTCTCTTGTTTACATTTGAGAGAGAACTGCAATATAACCCTTTTGCAGTACAACAGCTTTTAGCAGAACTTTTCAGTGATGGCATTTGGATTTTCACAATCTGTTTCAATATACATAATTTTACAGTCAAAAGCAGGAGGTCATATTGCAGGTCAGAGCTCTTTGTGGTATTCAGAAGTTCGGGCTAGTTGTCACGTTTTTACAGAAATTCTTAATGTAGAAATTTGTAACTCAGCAGTCCACAGAAGAAATGGGTAAAGCAGATGGTAAAAAAAGCTAAGTTATATAGGTATGCTTTTATGTTTAAATATCTCTGCTGAAGATGTGTTAGTCCCTGCAGATAATGCACAGAAGTACTGTTGGAAAGTACTGTTGTTACTTCACTTGAAAGGGAGCAGTAAATTGGATTTGCATTCTGTTCTGAAAGAGATGTTGTCTTCTTCCTCCCTCCTGGAATTTTCTTATAGTGGGGTTTTATTTTACTCTTTTGTAATTATCATATGTTCTGTAGGACATTATTATTTGTGTTGTAGCTTTGTTTAAAGGGCTAGTGGTACAGTACTACAGGGAACCCTCTGCTGTCTTGACGTAACTAGGTGATTTCAACAGTAAAATCAACCATATGCACATCTGTTCTCTCAGAAATAGTATAATCATTTACTTTTACCTCTTTAAATATACTTTACAGTTGTTTTCAACTATTATTATCATGCAATTAACTTTTTTTCTGTTATTTGGATGCTCCTGATTGCTTACTGTTTATCCAGATATTCAGCTGTACCACAGTGAAACACTAGAACTGATGCTGCGCAGGTGGGCCAAGCTGGAAAAAGACTTTAAAACAAAGAATGGAAGATATGATATTAGCAAAATTCCTGATATTTACGACTGTATAAAATACGATGTGCAGCACAATGGCTCCTTAAAATTAGAAAACACAATGGAATTATACAGGCTTTCAAAAGCTTTAGCTGACATTGTGATTCCTCAGGTAAACATTTTCAGTTATGAAATAAAATACTTTATCATCTTTTAATAGACTGTACATGAGATGTTTACTCTTGAAATATTAAAAGCCCCTTTAACTTCACCTCTTATTATCTGATCACAATAAGATTATTTTGTGTAAGAAAAATTTTGATTCATGTTCATTGAATTGTGGTCAGAGTGATTTTTTTTTCTTGCAATTTAAGCTGTGAACATGTCTGCCTCCTCTACTGCCATGCATTAAAGTGATGTGGTTCATCTCAAACATTCTTCGTGGATGTAAGCAGAGCCCACATGGACAACTGTGTTCTTAAATCACATTTAATTTAATTCTTGCTGTTTTTAACAATTTTCAGGCTTTCTGCAACTGACATTGAATCCTAATCTATCTAATTTTAATTTACTTAAACAAATTACATTTAGAAAGACCTTTCTGCTACTTCAAAATACTACCACTCCCTGATAAAAATGTACACTTTAAGTTTCACAGAATTTAAGGATAGATGTACTCATTAAACTTCTCCGTACTGCAGTCTGTTAAATTCAGATTAGTGCTAAATGATGTTGACTACAGGAAATGAATTTGTATTGTAGTGTAGGACAGAACATGCAAAAGCTGTCCAGAAGTGTCCTTGAGATTATATACTGCTGTAACAGGGAGGTATTACTCACTTTCTGCAGCAAGTGAGGGAACTTCTTCTCAAGCCCATTTCTCAAACTGCCTGACAGCAGGGAGGACGAAAAGAGCAATAATTCTTAGTGTACTATGTGTATTATGTGGATCTGCTAAGCTTAATTTTGAATAGAGTATTAGGGAAGAGTAACTAAAAATAAAAGGAAGGAAGAAAATAAAAGAAAACTTGTCAAACATGCATAATCCATATGGAAAAGTGCTTATTCTGCTTTCTGGTGAAACCATAAGATCCATGAAAATGATGCAAGCGCTTTCATACCATATATAGCACAGACTGAGAGGCTTCTGAAATGTGTTTTTTACTATTGTAAATACCATAACAGATACACTATCTTCCAGTTGTATTTAACTGCCATTTTAGTGTTATTTGAGGTGAATAGGAGATCATTTGTGGGGTGTTTCAACTCAGACTAAAGTAGACATCAAGTAAGTGATGTGCCTGTCTTCATTGACTGGGAAAAAAAATAGTTAATTGAAATTAAATCCACCATACATGTCTAAATCTGTATGGGAGAAAGAATAATTCGTCTTTTTCTGATCATACCAGGCAGGAAATCCACTTTTGTGAATGAAGAAGTGTTTCTCCCTGTCATCTGAAATAGGAAAAAGGAAAGCCTCTTCTAACTTAAAAGTGGGTCAGATGTAATAAAGACATTAAACAGAATTGTTTAACTATTTGCAGTCAGAACAATAGCAGGTAGCTAAGTGAATAACTGCGTACAGGTTAGGGGCTGACCTGACGGAAAGGAGATCTGCAGAGAAGCACCTGGGTGTGCTGCTGGACAACAGGCTGACACCAACAGTGTGGCCAAAAAGGGCGATGGTATCCTGGGGTGCATTAAAAAGAATGTGGCCAGCAGCTCGAGGGAGATGATCCTTACCCTCTGCTCTGATCTGCCTTAGTGAAGCCGTATCTGGAGTTCTATGTCCAGTTCTGGGCTCCTCGGTCCAAGAAAGAAGGGAACTTCTTTAAAAAAAAAAAAAAGTTCAGTGGAGGGCCACAAAGATTATTAAGGGTCTGGAGCATTTCCCTTCTGAGAAGAGGCTGCGAGGACTGGGGCTCTTCAACCTGGAGAAGACTGAGAGGGAATCTCTTTATAATGGACAAAAACTGGACACAAACTGATATTCCATCTGAAAATGAGGAAAAACCTCTTTATTGTGAGGGTGACTAGAGCACTGGAACAGGCTGCCCGTAGAGGTTATGGAGTCTTCCTCTGGAGATAATCAGCACTCACTGGACGCTCCACTGTGCAAGGGAACCTGCTTTTAGCAGGGGGTTAGCCTAGATGATCTCCAGAGGTCCCATCCAACCCCATAATTCAGTGATTCTGTGATACAAGCTTTGTTTTAGAAGGTATGTTCATCTTGAACTGGATTTTAAGACTTTTTTTTATTATATAGGAATATGGTATTTCTAAGGCTGAGAAACTAGAGATTGCCAAAGGTTACTGCACTCCTCTAGTTAGAAAAATCCGTTCTGACCTTCAGAGAACTCAAGATGATGATACTGTAAATAAGCTTCACCCTCTGTAAGTCTTCTAATATTTTTATATGATTATGTTAATTCTTGTAAGACTTACTGGAGATACTCCATAGCTTCCATACTTGAAATATCTTACTAGTTCGGAGTAATTTTAAAGATGTGATTCACTTATTAGTTGATGGCTAATTCTAAAATAGAGCCACGTGTCATTATGGTCTAATAAGTTTTTTTTTCTTTAAGTTATTCCAGGGGTGTTATGTCCCCTGAACGCCATGTTCGTACACGACTGTATTTCACCAGTGAAAGTCATGTTCATTCCCTGTTATCCACCCTTCGTTATGGTGCCTTATGTGATGTAAGTTGAACACTTCTACTGTGAAACCTTAGATATTTTAAGAAAAAAAACAAAATAAATAATGTTTACTAAAGCTGTGTTAAGTGAAAGCTTAATTTTCCCAAGTGTCTTTGAAAGTTATTACACTTTTTCAAACACTGCATTTCTTAGTATATATGCAGGGCCATATTTCAGACTCCTAAAGTGATAATTTGTTGGGAAAGAGCATGCTGTTTTAAATTAGTGCTGGGTTGCATTGATATGTTCAGTAATACAGCTGATACTGTGGTCTCAAAAGAGTTTGCAAAGGGCAGATAACCCATTTCTTTGTCTTCTGTTGTTACCTTTCCAACTCTTTTTCCTTCAAATTGCAGTTCAGATGTCTCTGAATTCACTTTTGGATTGGCTTATTTTTGTGATTGTCATACTGTCAAGACCTTTCTGCCTGGCACTACTGTATGATACTTTAAAGGTTATGCTTTGTTTTCCATCTGATTGGCTTGGAAACCAAAGACTTAAAAAGAGCAACTTTCAGATTTACCGGTTGCCCAGATAAGCTCATGGAGAGGACAAATGTAGCACCACAGGGCCTATACAGCTGATTCTAAGCTTGATCTAAATCTAAATATAATTTTTGAAGTCACTGTATTGGCATACTTTCTTCTGGTAACAGATAAGTAAACCCATTGGTTAAACTCATAAAACTTTGTGGCATGCTGTAGCAGATACGGGTGTACTTTTAGGCTTATAAACTTTTTAGTTCCCTTTAAGATAAATTACTAAGTGTAGCAGTTCTTCGTTATTCATGGACATTGTTTTAGGACATGAAAAAGGTGAATATTCATATTAAGTAATTCAGAATGAGATTATTATTTTTCTTCTGTGTTTTGGAAGCCTTCTCTATCTGCTTAACTGCTAGATACCTAGAAACATTTCCCACAATATACCTGCACTATTGGAATGGGATTTTACTGCGAAATCAAAAATTCCAACCAGGAAAATATTAATGGTGCTTCTGCTTACAAAGCATGCAACATTATTAACAAAATAACCTGAAAGATACTGTGAGATAAATCCACTTTCTATTCATTTTATGCATATTTTTACTTTACTTTTTTGAGATGTATCTCTAGTTTTTCATTAGCTGTAATAGAGCTTCATACTTCTGTTGTTAATATAAAAAACATCTAAATGGGTGAAAATGGAAATCATCAGTCTTTTTAAAGAAAATTGCTGGCTTTTATTTGTCAAGATTCTGATATTTTTTTCTGTCCATAAGGAAACAAAAGATGAACAATGGAAACGAGCTATGGATTACTTAAATGTTGTCAATGAACTCAATTACATGACACAGATTGTCATCATGCTCTATGAGGATCCAAATAAGGTATTTGAAATGTATGAATGCCTTAAGAAATGAGTAGTGCTAAGCTACGTATTAAAATGTAAACCTATTTGTCATTTTCTTCAGGAACTTTCTTCAGAAGAACGTTTTCATGTAGAGCTGCACTTTAGTCCAGGAGCCAAAGGCTGTGAGGAAGATAAAAATTTACCATCTGGATATGGATACAGACCTGCCTCCCGAGAGGTAATAATCAGGCCTTTGTTTCAAGCAAAAGTTAGTTTTTCTGGATGCAGATATAACTAAAATAAGCAGTGGGGAAATTTTAGGTTAAAAATATAAGTGTGATTTTCTTTTTGGTCCGCTTCAAATGAACACAGATAATTTGAGCCTTCTACTGCTTTACCAGACTGAACTAGGAATACAAAGTACTCTTTGTAAGAAAGGTGGTAGCAATGCTAGTGCTACATCAATGATATTCTGGCAACTGAAGGAAATATTTAAGAAAATAAGGTAGTTTAGCATGCTTGTAAATGTAGATTGTAGGGGACTGCTTAATATCTTCAAGGTTGTATGTATAGGTGTGTGGAGTTACCACATGATTTCTGAGAACTGAATGAAAGCAAAGGTGGGAATTCAGCTACTGACTCATAAGGCTAGAATTTTACTACTGTGTAAGCAGAAACTTGAAGTAGGATATGTTGGCTGGATGGTTGGACTAATTAGGAACCCACTGTACAGGCAGTGGTTAATTAGGAGCAAGTACACATGGATTATTAATGTCTATAACAATATATATTTTATAACTAGTTGTTTAATATACGTGATTTACTTACATCTTTAAAATCAGCTTGTTTTGTGTTTTTCTAGAAGGTTAATTTAGTAACCACTTCTGTCTGCATGTTACAAGGGGTGCAGCTAAACTGAAAAGGAGTTATGTATTGTTTACAGAATGAAGGCTCGAAGAAAACCTCACATAGAAATGATAGTGATGAGGAGGTGCATACTTCTAAAAGGGATGAAACAGATCGGTCAGTAGTGATGTTCAAGCCAATGGTATCAGACCCAATTCATATACACAGAAAGTCACCCCTTCCAAGATCCAGGAAGATTGGTTCTGTTGAAGTAAGTGTTTATGTTTTGGAGAATATCTTTCACAGAAGTTAACTTCTGTTTGTCTTAACAGAACAATAACAAGGGAAATTCTGTTTTCAGTTACACATAGTGTTAAATATGGTGTTCCTCCATGGCAGTAATTTGCCTGAAGGATTTTGTTTTTATGAATGATTATTTCTCCATAAAAGACTTATTTCCTTTTTTCTTTTTAAGCCATATTAGAAATAATCCATATTTGAAGATGTGTGTTTAGATTGAAAAAGTCTTCATCTTCAAACTAACTTGTATTGCTTCTGTATTCATCCTTACAAGACATCTGGTATTGGGAATTGAGAAAGCCTTCAGGGTGATCATGCAGAGCGGGAACAGAGGGATTGGTGGGAGGTTATGGGAGGGGGGTAGAAGAGGAGAGACAAATGTCTTCAGCTGTATTTGCTTTCACGTGGAGTGGAAGTGACTCCACTTGTTCAGCATTTGCATTTGAAGGTAAGAGAATAAACTGTAAGTTTTCTGTTTTTCTTTTTCTTTCTTTCTTTTTTTTTTTTTTTTTTTTTTAATGGATGGGGTTTGCATTTCATGAATTCTTTAGATAACAGCTTGAACAGTCTAGTCTCCTGCCTTGAAGGCCATGACATCTAGGTGTGCTTCACGGATATGGCTTTAATGTCACAGAGGTGGGGAATGCATAGCATTGTCACTGATACCATTTGTGCGATTGAGTGGCAAAGCTACAGTTGGTGCATAGTGGCACTTCTGCGACTTTAATGCTAGAAGCAGACTAACAGCTTCTTATTGCCTCATTTTTAGTTGCTTAAAGCCATCAGAACTTAAGATTCACACCAAAACCTTTTCCTTTCATGTTTGTGTTGAGAATGGACTGTTTGTATGCAATGCAAGTATTACAGAAGTAAGATTTGCAAGTTATTTGGTTTTCAGTAGCGTAGAGGAAAAAAAGGTGCATGGTTTCCTCCTGTAAGGATATCTGTATAACTTCATGTGACTTTCATAAATTAACAAAGGTAATAAATGTGAATGTCTTACATTTTCTATTTCCAAGTTTTATCATAAACAAATGCTCACAACATCAATATTTTGGATTTTTAAACGCTGTTTTCAGTGTGATCATGCAAGCTCCCCTCCTATTTATGAGTTCATATACACGAAATTTTTTAGATGATTTACTTCTAGCCTTTAACCTTTTTCATTTTCATGAATCATATGGAAGTTACTTTCAAAAGGTATCGATAACATGAATTGCTAAATTTTGACTGTGTGAGTAACGGATGTCTGGATAGAATGTGTTCCAGCTTTCAGTGATTTCTCTATTTGCTGGAATATTCAAAGACAACATATACTGTTAGGGTTGGTTTCTTTTTTCTGAAGGGAAAGCTGAAAGTTTCATCTGGCCCACTGAAATCTGCAAAACCAGTATTTGGAATATTTATACCAAATAGTATTTTTCAACTGTTTTAAAAAAGTGATTTTACTGAAACTTAAACTGCAACTGCCTTGAACCTTTTTTTTTCCTTTTTTTTTCTTTTTTTTTTTTTTCTTTTTTTTTTCTTTTTTGTCTTTAAGGCAATTCTCTTTTCCTTTATATCCATTAATTTGAAAGGACACTGTCAGGTGTTAGATGGAAGTTTAAATCTGGGATATAGTCAGTAATATTCCCAAAAACAATTCAACTGTGACTGAGTAATGAAAAAAGAGTTCTAGAGTTGAAATCGGAAAGTAAGGCTCCTTAGTGTCTGAAATCAAAATCTCAATTGCAAAAAACGTTGTTTGCTAATGATACATGGTAATTCAGGGCTTGCGCAACTCAGCCTGATGCTGTCTTCTCTTAAGTCTTACAGCTGTCTAGCTTCAGATAATGTTTAGAGGGTATTTAGGACTGGAAATCTGCTATGTGTCAGGCTGTATTGCTTACCAGCCAGTTAGAAAGTCTCAAAGGCAGTTATAAAAACTAGTGTGTTAGATAAGGCTGTACATAAACTAGAAATAAAAAAAAACTCAAATAGGAAAACTTGATGTACTGAGATGGGAAAAACTATTAAACAGTATTTCAAGGTTACCAATTACTGGTGCCCACTGTTTTTTCTCTCATGCCATTTAATAAGTAACCTACCAGAAATATGATGAAAGTGTTGTATTAGAAGATAATTGATTGAGTGGAACTGATAACTTCCTAGTATTTTAATAATATTTTTCCCTACTCACTGTTTAATAGTTTTAGATGTAGTATACAAAAAGGTGCAAGCAGAGTGTTTGTTTTTTTTTTTTTGTTTTTTTGGTTTTTTCTTTTCTGTTCATTTGGCTCTGTTGAATCTAACTTTGCATGCTTTGCTGTTTTTTGCCCCCTTTCTCACTTCCAGGAAGAGAGCCCCCTGAGTGTGTCTAGCCCAGAGTGTATTGGTACCTGGCTGCATTACACCAGTGGTGTGGGTACTGGGCGTCGAAGACGCAGATCAGGGGAACAAATCACTTCTTCCCCTGTCTCCCCTAAATCATTGGCTTTCACATCCAGTATTTTTGGCTCATGGCAACAGGTTTTTAAACTTTACTTCATTAAACATTATTATGCATTCCAAGCAACAACCAACTGTCTTTAAGGACATCTAATCCCTTGTTATGGATTACATTTGAAGCAAATTCTTCCACTTTTTAAAATTACTTCCCGAGAATGTTTGGGGGAAAAAGAGCAAGTGCATGTTTTTCCACTGAATGTGTTACACACTTTCCTGAAAAATTGGTTTCTTCTTAGGAATTGCAAATGTTACCACAGTAGAAAAGACACGGTCTACTGCCTAATAAAAGAGATTTCTGCTTTGGTTTAGTTGTCCTTTAAGACTTTAAAAATGGCATTGCTTAATTTGGTGGTAGGTAAATTGAAAATTAATTTATTTTTTTTTTTAATAATAATTGCAACCAATACCATTTAAAATAATTTATTTGGAACTTCATACTGCTATTCAAAACTTGTTTTGCATTTATCATGTTTTCAGTGGCCTGATATTAACTATTGCAGGGAACAAATTCTAGCACTAATAATTCTTGCGTTCTGTATCTGGAGGTATCTAAAACTCCCAATGCAGTACATCATCCATTGTCTTGTACAATATTTTGAAGATTTTTCTAAATATGTGGGGGAGGAAGCAGGAAAAAAAAAAAGACAATTTTTTAAAATACCAGTGAAGATCCAAGATCCTTTGTATTTCAAGATATTGTTTACCTGTATGACAGTGGATGGTGTTCTGTTAATCATATGCTTTTTCTTTGAAAATTTTTGTAATTTCCCTTTTGTGGAAGATTATAAAACTATGCGCATAGGAAAAGTTTATATCAGTAAAGGCTGTGAGCATCTGAAGATTACACTGATTGAGCCCGTGCATGGATCAGTGATTGTATGGTGTCCTCAATAGCCTGTCTGTCTTTCCTTCCCTCCCCTCCTTTTTTCAATACAGGCGCAGTTTAGGAGAGTGAATTTGGTAAAATAAAATAAAATGTCTCAAATGTCTGTTCTCATATCTGTCTTGGTCTGTGTCCCTTCTCATTCTGAATGCTTGCTTTGCATCACTCCATTGCAAGGAACTCATATGTGAAATGGACTCCCTTCAGAAGGGGATATTGCATGATCTTTCATGTTTCCTTACATATTTTTACTAACACTTATCATACAGCTTATTAACACTTGTCTGTATGAAACAGGCTGCTGTATCAAGTTAAATGGACATTTCATGCTACTGTTCTACCTTCCCTTATTTTTCTGTTGTTTTGTTTTTTTTATATTCAGGTCCTATCAGAAAGCAATAGTAATTTACGAACACCAAGAACTATTCTGGAACAAAAGCAGAGTGGTCTAGGTATGTGCATACAATTGAAATTTTCTTTCATGTTAGCAGCTTTTCATCTGCCTGTTGTTCTGCACAGTTGTACATTCTTAAACTTCTGTGTGAATAGGACCTGGTAGTGTTTTGCTATCAATAATGTGTTGTCTGCCTATTGAACTGGACAGTTTACTGCAACAGTAGTTTCTAAGTAAATCACTACTGAAAAGAGCAAATTGTTTGCACTGTTGACAGCACTGACTGAAAGAGGTAACAGGATTATTTTTTTTTTAACATAAAGTAGATTTTTGAGATGTAATTTGTGACTGAAGTTGACAGTGAGGTTTTTGCAAGAATCTTTTGAATAGAAATGACCTACAGTGGAAACTGTTAAAACACATTTCTGGAGGGTGCTTTACCAAGAGGAGGAGGAAAGGGGAACTAACATCAAGTATCGTGATATACTAGGGTTTTTGCACACATTCCCTCTCCTAAAATCAGTTTCTTCTTTTCAGCATTAGAACAAATCATGCTATAATTCAATCAGTTGTTTCAAATTCTTTCAATTCACATGGTGTTTTTCTGTTGCTTCTTGGGACCTGGAGTTCATATGGCTGAAATATAAAACTGTGAAATCTTACACTAATACAGATCAATACTATATCTTTTTTTTTTTTTTTCTTCTGTGTGTTCTTTCATGGAAAAAATGAAGTGTACAAAGTGCATAAGTTATATATACATAACTGAATGTAGCTTTTTAATTATTTGTAAAGATCTGGGGTTTGTTTTGTTTTGTTGGGTGTGGGTTTTTTTTGTTTTTTTTTTTGTTTTTTTTTGTTTTTTTTTGCATGTCTAATTATTCTGTGATATTTTTCTTCCTACTGTATTTTTCCATTAGTAAAATGCATACATCAGGTGCTCTTGTTTATTGAAGTCAGTTTTTATTGTGTGCTTGCTAAAGTTAAGTAACTGTCTTTTGCCAATATGACATAATATGGCTTGTGGAAGTTGATTTATTTCTGTGCTTAGGTCAAGCTATTACATTTGATGTTGAAGGCTGTTGCCACAGACCAGGCACCAATTTATTTTGGCTGTGATTCGTCACATGTGCTAGTAATGTTTCCTTTTTGGGTCATCAAATAAAAGTATTATTGGATAGATAGTTGGTCTTCAGAAGCAGCCTGTGTAAAATGCAAACGATAAATCCTCAGTGAAAACACTTCCTTTCAACTGGCAGTGAAGAACTGAGTAAAAAATGAAGCTTTTTCTTTTTTCCATTTCAGTCAATGTCCTATGTAAATTCCAGATATGGTGAATTATGAAAGTTATTTTTCTCTACGTGGCTTTCAGTGATTTGTCAAAACTTCCATTCCAGTGGCAGGATTGTATGAGTTGTAACAAAGGACTGTTACTTGCATGGAGATGTACAGATGTCTTCGCTGGAAAGGAAGTCAATCTAAACACTGTGAAACTTAGACATTTTCAGTTTCTAACATTGTCAATGATGGTAGCTGGACTATGAATAGCGCATTTCCAATTTGATTTATGTTTTGTAGGGGTTAAAAGGGATATATTTCCATGTCTGTGGAAATGCATGCATGCTTCATTGCAGTCTGTCATCTCAAAAGCTGACTTGGATGAAAGCAATGAGCAGTATTTTCCCAGTTCATATTTGTTTCAGAACTGCAGGTTTTAAAGCACACAATATTCACATCATCTTGCTTTTGCTTTGTTGTTTTGGTTATATTTACATTAATGCTAACTAGTAACTTTTCTTTACCAAGTGTGAAAACAGGATAAGAAGTCACTGTGTTAAACTCAGTCCTCTCTCTGCATATATGGCAGAGAGTGCTGTCTCATGAGTAGAAGCACAATAAGTTATGGTAGTTTCAGCCTACAAGTACCTCTCTGACATTACAAGCATATTGTGAACCTGTCCAAGGCACTGCCAAAAGCTGCCTTTTGTGTGGTAAGAGCCATGTGCTTGCATGCTGCATGCATCCCCAATGTGAATGGACGAACACCTGGTTGTTGTATGTATTTTCTCTAACTCCCATCAGGGTCTCACTGTGCGGGCCTGTTTAGCACCTCAGTGCTCGGGGGTTCTTCAAGTGCACCTAACCTACAGGATTATGCTCGTACTCATCGTAAAAAGCTGACTTCTTCTGGCTTCGTAGATGGTATGTGCACACTCTCGCACATGCACGCACAAACCCATGTGCCACATTAAACTTCTAAAGATAAATCTTTTTTTAACGGAATCCTAGAATCCTTTGCCTTAGTATTAGTTATAAGAGGTTCTGTTCTTTCATAATTGCCCATGGCTTGCTTATGTGTAACAACAGCATATTTAATTCTCATTTCTGTCTTGAATTGAACATTAGCTCCCAAAATTGTCATACGTGTCAGGAGACTTCAACAAATGCTTTTTTGTTGTTGTTTGTTTGTTAGTTTTTTAAGAAAACTAAGATTTTAGTTTTGAATTTCTTTTCTCATTTTGAATGTCAGGTTTTATCATCAATTATTGATCTTGAAGTAAATTACGTGCAAGAAATGAAAGAAATGACAAAGTGATAATTTAAATACTGATGGTGAAAATTTTAGGATTCCTGGCTTGTTCTTTAGTGGGGTTTGGATTACAAAAGAGCAGGTTTTTGGTTTTTAATAATCTGGGGTAGAGAAGAAAGTTTTTCACTAGATTCCAGAACATAAAAGTGCCAAAGGACACCTTCATAGCTCTGAGGTGAGACGGTATTCCTGCTGTTTCCCCCTCACCGTTCACTACTCAATGTTCAACTCAAACTTGATAAAACGTTGTATGCCAGAATCACCAGCTCATTCTGCTTGTTTTCATACACTTCATTACACATCTTGTAGTTAGCAGCAATCCAAATTTTCTTCTTTTTAACCTCTATTTAGATTTTAGCCCCTTTTCCTCGGTCCCTTCTGCATGCCACTCAGTTCTAATACCTTCTCATCTTTTTGTTTTTTTTTTTTCTTTCCTCTTCCTTTCCTTTTTTAAAATGTCCCTCTTTTGGTAGCTGTTACAAATTTCAGGTACCTGTTTTTCTCTTTCTTAGACACCACACGCGGTTCTGCTGTTAAAAGGTTTTCTATCTCATTTGCTCGACACCCAACCAATGGTACGTTTTGCTTTTATTTTAAAAACAAAAACAAAAGGTTCCTTGCTTCATCCCTTTTATTTTTATTTCAAATATGGGGTGTACAGTATCATCCAGCCGTCTGTCATTCCTAACTTCAAGCACAATTCCAAATATATTTGTAATCATTAGATATCCTAATCCCCTTCTCTACCATCCATTAGTTAAAATATAACATCGAAATTCATTCCTCAGAAAAATTCTTGAAAAAATTGAAGTGCTACTGTTAATCATGATCTCTGTAGTAAATTATTCTCCCCAATTTCTCATGTAATCAAGACTGTATGGAGCAAGATAAAAGCAGAGATAAATCTGATCTTTATTGGGCATGCACTTCTTGATAGCTGCTGCTGCTTCTTCTTCACCTTTCTCCTGCTGAGCTGTTTCCCCGATACAGAATCAGCCTCCTGATTCTAAAATAAACCACTTAAATGACAACTCGAGTTTTGACTGTCTTCTTGAACTAAAGAAATGCTAAATTTAAAAAATAAAGCAGACACTTTATTTCCATTCCTGCTTAATTGCTATATTTATCATCAAACAAAAGTTTATTTTACCTTTTCGTATGTCTCATCAGATGTGCAAATTACTTATATGTTGCACTAAAAAAAATCACAGCAAGAGAATTGCCTCTTGCTTACACTGACCTTTCGAGCTTCAAGAGTGAGATTGTCTTCACACTAATAGATTTACAGAAAAGGTCTCATTTAACACACAGGACAGAGGTATATCTTTCTCTTTCTCGGCAAAATATTTCCTGCCTAACTTTATACATGATTAAAAAGGACCAAAATATATCCTGTTCACAAAAACCAAACTCAGTCTTCAGTATCCACCTGATCTTAATGTAGCTTTTCCAGATTTCTCAACTGTAGTTCAGTGATGAAGACGTCACTGAAACTGCAGTGGAAATCATCAGCATTTTTGTGTTAGCATCAAAATAAATTTGTTTAGAAACAGGTTAAAGAAAGAGTATGTTTTTGTTTTGCTTTGCTAAGAAGCAAGGTATTCTTTCACAGTATTCACTTGGAATGCATAGGGAATTTTCGCACTGCAGTGCTTGCTGAAGGAAAACTGGTATGCTTGGAAAAATAGGAACCCATTATTTATCTTTAGAATCAAATCAAGTAGTATTTTCAAAACATATAAGGTCAGAAAGAGCTGCATTTGAATATCAATATAATAATTGGTTACTTTCTTTTCCATTTAGCGCTCTCTTTTTGTGACTGCATTCTTTAAAAATACATCTAAATTGCTTTTAATGAATGCATTGATTGTTCTGATTCATTTAATACAGGTGTTTTACCACACATCTTTTACAAGACGAATGCATGCTCCATGAGCTCTTGTAGTACCTGAATACACTGTAGGTTTCTGAGTTCTCTACTAACATAAGGACATGTTGGTGTTGTTTTGTCTGTCCCATGGACTGTTATTTTGGTTCTCTTTGTCCCTTTCGCTCTGTTTTTTCTGATTTTTACGTTGTTGTCACACCCTTTAACTCATATCAGACTCCTCCCTCTCCCACCATCTTTAGTTCAAGGAACATGGTGAAACAAGTATCTTCTGACAGTGCTTTACCTTATTTTCTGGGCCTCTGTGCAGAACACCCACACCTCTTTAGGTGCTGGTCCATTTCCTCTGTGGAATTTCTAGGCTCCAGTGGTATGTCTCTATAGCTTTTAAATGTAAGGCAGCAGGGTGGCTTTTTGAGGTGCCGCGTAACCCTTTCATTGTCTTGCATTTTGATGGGGATGATGTTTCATGAGTCAACACAGACAAAACTCAAAAGTTGTTAGTTTACAGGATATTGCTTTTTTTGAAGGGATACTGTCAGGCTTCTTCATCTTTAAAATTCAAATTTATTTGTCATAAAATTATATTTTAAAAAAGTTTCGTAATTTATAAAATATCCAAATAAAACACTGCGGAGAGATTTACAAGATATCTTTTAAGTCGTATCAGGTGTGTAGATATTGCAGCAACATGCTGGTATATGGCTAATCAGCAGAATCGTCAAAACTGTATAAAAAGCTATGAAGGGGCAAATTCCTGAAAGAAAAATGTTGGGTTTCTTTCCTCTTTGTGAAGACTGTGAGTGCATTTGAAATTCGCTTATGGTTTTCTGTAACACAGCACTGTCACAGTAATACTTTTTAAAAAGGTAACCTGACATTGTCCCACTACTTTCATTGCAAAATTAAAAAAAAAACAACCTCATTCAAATGATTGAATGACTGTGATTTTTTTTCAGTCAGTGTAAAGAGAGAAGTCTTAACCTTACTGTAAGCAAAGAAAGGGTTTGCGCTTTGCATGCATGCATAGTTACTTAAGATATTAACATGTATGCCAATCATATTTTAGTGCTTACACTGCAACTTAAGTCATCGTGCTTACATGAAAATAGAAACAAAATATGTGGCGGTGTTCCTTTTGTATATGAAGACAAAGTTTCCATGAAATGCATAATTTCATTTGTAGTATAAAGGAAGCTGACATAAGTAGGCTTCGGTTGATTGTATATTTGGAGTGACTGTCCCTCCAGCTTAATGGCCAAGGTGGATCCAAATATAAAACTAGGCATTTTCAGCATGAAATTTTTCTTCTTTGTGCAAAGCACTGAATGAGCGAATGAGAAACACTGGCTAACAGAGGAATATTGATGCTTATTTGTCTGGGGGGAGGGAACAGTTCACAGTCATAACGCTATCGCTAATAAATGTACCTTGAACTGAAACTCTAAACATTACTTCATTCACTATTGTTTCTTCATTTAAATATACCTTTTTAAATGTAGCAACTGTAAATTCACAGCTTTTAATTTCAAAGTTGTAACGTTATAGCTGTATGATGAAAATACTAATGGATGTATTTTCTGCTTTTGAAATGCAATTGGATGAAGAGTTGTTCACTGAGTTACCAAATGTGCACCAGTCTACAGAATTGCAGGGTGTTTGGGTTTTTTTTTTTCCAAGATATGTTTAAATACTTGTCCTTACATTAGTAATAGGAATATGCATGGTTGCCTTATACTAATATAGAAAAGCAAAGTCTAAGGAATTTTTAGATTTTGGTTTGGAAATACGTACCTGGTCTAATGTATGAAACTTCTAGTATTTTAAGTAAGGTTTTAAAATGCCTAAAGGTAGGTGTAAAGCTGTCTTACGAAGTTAAAACTCATTAACAAAAGGTAGACAAGTGCAAACAGTGTTTTCCTTTGATACACAAGGCTACAGTTTTTTTTTCACAGAATAACGAAGATGATAGAATTTGAATTCTGAAAATGTGTTTCTTCCTGAAAGTGGTAGCATTTGTAGTTCTTATCTTGGCTAACTGTTTACAACACAGCTGTCTTGCTGCACTTACATGGATTAGTTGCCTACTTGTTGTTCTGTGAGGAATGTGAATGAGTAGGAGAAATACTGCCATACCTGACTCTTTTTTTTTTACTTTTTTTTTTTTTTTTAACTATGTTTGTCTTAGAGGAAGATTATCTTTCATTAACTAATTTGGTAGTAGAGTACAACTGTAAAGTTTGTAGACTGCACATGGGATTTATATCCTGTGATATGCTGTATGGTACCTCGAGTTTTGTATGTCCTGGAAACTGGAACATCTTGCTCCAACTCCTGTAATATTTAATATGATTTCAGCAGTACTATGTCTGCATGTGCTCTCTGTCATGGATTAATTCTTGCTGTTGCAATAGCTTAAATCCTGTCCTAAGCCTGGAAATCTTTCTTTTTATTATTTTTCTTACAGGTTTTGAACTATATTCCATGGTGCCTTCTATTTGCCCTTTGGAAACTCTTCACAACTCCCTGTCTCTGAAGCAGGTGGATGAATTTCTTGCCTCTGTTGCTGCTCCATCAAAGGAAACCCTACAAGAGACATGTACTGGTTTTAATTTGTAATTATGCTCACTTTAAATTGTTAGATGTTGTCTAGTGAATCTGTCTAGTATACTACAGCTAATAAGCAAACTAAGAATATTGCTTAAAAAGGGGGAAAAAAATAAAGTTGATGATACTGCAAAAAATTACAGTGTATTTCGCTGTATAGACACTATCGTTATCCAATGAAGTAATGTTTCTGTAGACTGGAATAGTAGACTAGGGATTTTGCAAAATCGTAATTCACATTAAGAACCTGTCTGAGCTGTTCACATTGTTAGCTGAATGATAAGGAATCCTTTCTCGTGAGCACGCAGTATTTTTGGCTTTGTATTGTACCATTCTACAAGAGTAACCTCAGGAGATTAGTTGCCTTTCATTTCTTAGAACTGCATCACTCTCTATGTATTTCAGTAGTACTTAGTGTTTAACCTGTTGAATGCTTTGCCATTACTCCATTTTTTTTTTAGTAGTTTGAGCAGTGTGTTTAATGTTTAAGTGAAGTTAAATGAAAACTGAGTTTTGTACGTGTGTGTGTGTGTCTGGGAAGATGGTTTCCCATTGCAAGACCACTGCTGTTTCTTCAGAAGCAGTTTCAGTTGGGTCCATTTCACCACTTGTTAAGACAGTTATAATTTGTGTGTCAGGTGAGCAAAACATGGTCTTGAGGAAATGCTTACAAACTTGTGCTCTGATGAGGAAAAACTTGTACTTGCTGATGAGAAAATTTGTTACATGGGTGCTACGATTTTTCCTTTTTTTACTGTTACTTTAGGTTTATACAGTCCATATTTGAATCAGTAGCTAATTTGACAGTGTGGGGCTCCTATGTGTAGGAAGGGAGATAAATTAAGAAAACTGATTTTACTGGAAGAGGTCTCAGTAGGTTGTAAGCATGTCAAAGTTCTCAGCTGTTTAAAATGCCTCGTTACACTGGTAAGACAGTGTTACTGCTTCAATAGCAGTTCAAGATTTCCCAGTACACAAGGTGTGACAGTATTTTTAAAATATTTCTGTGGTGGTCTGGTTATCACCAGATGGAAATCTGACCTGACAGAATTGAGGGCATAGGTGCTTTGTTCCCCCTCTGCTTTCTTACAGTGCATGCAGTTTTCTGGAGAGTAATGGATTGTACGCGCATTTCATTCACATTTTATATTAAATATACATTCCAGCGCAATCTTTGTAACCTGTGGGAAGTAGCATTAATGCTGCTGCCAGTTTTCTGTCAAGGCAGTTATTCCTGAAACTTGGGTTAGTGACAGCATGAAGTTATATCGCTTTCCAAAGTAAATTTCTAAAAACATTTTACAGGCAATGCAGTAGTCAAAAATCTGTAGCTGAGTTGCTTGTTGTATAACAGAGGCTTTTATAGAACATGACAGATAACAGGTAATATCAGACAGAAAACAGTTCTGTAGCTACAATTCTTAGCATTTTGTGAAGCTGAAAGTTTTTACTGTCAATGTTTTTTATTTTGCTTTTCAGCTTCTCCAACTTATATGAGTCCACTGTCAGGAAGAAAAATTTCATTGAATACATACACCCCTGCAAAAATTCAACCAACGCCACTTGAAACTTTGCCTGAAAAGCCAGCAATAGAGAAACCAACCTCACGTAAGTAATTTCTGTCAGGGCCAGAATTGTAAAATTTCATTAAATTATTTCTAGCGGTATTTTCGCTTAGGTGGTTGGTTTTTCTTACATATCGGATTGTTTCTGAGCGCAGCTGTTTCTTAACATTCTTTGTCTGTGCAGGTGGGATCATTTTATGGGTCAGTTTGAACTCAGTACTGTTGCACAAATAGTTTTAATGATAAAATTGAACTAGTCGTTACTTTCTCTTTTTCTCTGAGATGTCGGAAAGGATTTCTGTGGCATCAAAACTGATAGTTGTTTATTTTGAAGTATGACAATAATATCTGGCTATCCCCAAGTGAGACGAGCAGAGGAAAATTACTTAAGTGCTACCATGAAGTCTAGAAATGATCCAGCAAAAAAAAGTTGACTGTTTCTACAGATACTGCTGCTGCATGCATGAATTTTGATCACTTAAAGAAAAACTTCCACACAAAGCTTGTAGGTGCAGAAATTTTATATACATGGAAACAAGATCAAAGGAAAATAATGTTTTTAATGCTTTTTAAAATAGCATTATCTTGCTGTACACAATATATTCTTCCCTTAGCAATTAAAATCACGCACGATGGATTTTTCTTTGAGTTATGCAATTTGTGGAGACAATTTATTTGCAATATCTCAGGCTTTGTATAATAGCTGGGACCTAAAGGTCCTTTACCTGAAAAACAGTTTTAGAGTAAACATCATTTTGTGTATTTGCAAGTACATTTTGTGATTATGTATTTTATACTGAAAATATGTTTTTATATATTTTTTTGCTTAAGATTAGCTCATTTACATATGGTAACACGTCTTCAAAATTGAAAATTACAATACAAAAGCAGTTTATTTAAACAAGTGGAAGATAGTACATAAAAGATATTCTGAAAGATGCTGTCTGAAAAGGTGTAAATGCATCACCTGAGATCTTCAAGGCCTTTGTGAGGAAGTTCACCTTCCTGTGGTGGTACATGAGGAGAGAATGTTTTGCTGGAAATGTGAGATGCTGAGATCAACAGCAGTTCCTTTGGTTCTTTCTGTATCTCATTGCCAGCATCAAGGCAGTATGCTATTTCTTATGAAATAACACTTTGCTCACATTTTTCTTGCTTCTGATGTTTTAGCGCGGATATTCTTAAGTACAAAATCTAATAATTTATTTTCCTTATCTGTACAGCTTCCAGTGAATCTTCTGTCTGTGTACCTGATGTTAAGCTGTCTGTTGAAGAAGCCTCTCTAGATGCAGAACTCGGTAGTGACGCTCTTTCTGAGAATAAGTGAATTTGATCGGAAAAAACTGGAAAGAACTTCTTAAACAATTTTTTAGTGTTCATTCAAATAAATAATCGATCGCGCAAAAGCCATTCATGTCTGCAATTCGTAGTGCATTTAAGAACCTTCTGTTTAAACAAGGTTAATTAATGTGCATTGTACATAGGTTTGTCAAATGTCTTTTCTCATTTTCTAAAAATTTCAGGAAACGCATCTATTTATCAGTTTGAACTGCACACCTCTAAAGAAAAAGCTGCACATGAACCTTTTCAGTGTCTTCAGATATTGACTGTAAACTTGTACAAAAGTGGTATGTGTTACAGAGGCTCTGTTGATGTCACTGTAATGAAGCACTGTCTGTTGTCATTATGAACTTCTATTTTCAGGAGTTTATAATTCGCCTGCAAATTTCTTTTGTGGGCTGAAATGTAACACACGTCTTGGCTAAAAGCTTTTTTCTTTTTCTTTTTCTTTTTCTTTTTTTTTTAAGTTAACTACATTTCCAAAGAGATCTCTATTGCCTATTTTTAAAAATAAGCAGGCGATTTCTGCATTTGAACAATTTTATATCACATATGCTGCAATAATTAGGCATGATGGAGTGAGTCCATGTACTTCTACTTTTGAGTCTCCTTATGTTTATTCTGTGTTTACATCAGACCTAGGACATGCAAAGTACCTTCTCTTCTGTTGTTTAGTACACGTGCTTGTATACGGGTACCTGTATATCATCCTGCAGATAAAACTGTCTTTTATATGTTTTTATCAAAAAAAAGTCTTTTGTTTACTAAAAGGACAGCTTTATTTGCTTTGCCATATGTTTCTACAAAAATATGGTGTTAAAAAGCAGGGTTTATAAAAAGAGAAAAGGTTACAGCTAGTCTGCTAGTAAGTTTATCTATCCTAAAAACTGTAAATATTCTGTCTATACTTTATTCCCATCCCTTCAGAGTAAAGAGAGAGTGTGATCTGCCAGGACTCAGTTGCTGATGTTGCAAAATACTCAGGCTTGAGCATGGCATGGGGATTTCCATAACCCTGTCCTTCCAATCTAGGGGATAGACAGCAACTCTTATTAAAGGACATTAATGATTGTGTAAGATCTGTGAGAAGCATTACCATGTCAGTGGAACCTCGAGTTGCTGGATTATATAATCATCCAGCCTCAGCAGTTCTGTCATTTTCTGTGGCATGACAAACCATTGATGATTACACTTATTCCAAATGTATGAAAATAGTGTCCACTTTTTTCCATTCGTGTGGCAGGTAATTATTACTGACTTAATAAGCTACGAGTTAAAGTTTCATGTTTAAGTTGCATAGCTTCTGAGTAATATTTTTTAGTAGGGCTCTTTCTCATCTCCAGAGCCAGTGCAACTGTAATCTTATTCACCTTGCCACAGGGTCTGTGTCTTTACCACATGTGAAATAGCTTCAGCTCAATAATTATAAAAACTGCTGGTTAAATACCAAAAATATGAAGGGTTTCACATCTATGTACTTAGAACATTTCATTTTTGTAGTGTAACTGTTATTGACAGTGTTTGTCTTGCACACAACTGAATGTACACATTGTTTACCATTTAAAAAAATACTGTTAAAAGTATGCGTACCATTCCAGTCAACCAAAGCTGTGGCATAACTTTTTTAATGTGCTCCTAAATAAAAGCAAGGCCATTGGCAACTTGTGTCTGCTTTGTTTTCTCTTCTAAGAGTATCTTTGAAGTGTCGTGAATTGGTCTTAATGGGGAAAAAAATGCAAATATGCTACTAATATATAAATGAGCCAGATTTACTCCTGGTGGTTGAAGACATAAAGCATTTACCATTCGATGCTGAAAGCACTTCTCACAAAGGCACTTTCTACTATGCATCCTGATGTTCCAGAGATAACATTAAGCGCTCAACCACCGTGAGTGCTTTTCTGTTTGTGCACACTGCTCTGGCAGAATAAGGACTGTACCACACAGACACACTGCGTTCTCACCTTCAGAACCTATTTCTTTACATAATTCAATTTTCTCTCTCCCATTAAGTTTTTTGAGCTGTAATTCCTGTTGCAGCCAGATATGACAGAGGAGGTCTCAAGGATTATGTTCACTGAAAATCAGTGCTTAAATTTGATAACTCCTGAAATGCTATCACACAGATAATGTAGTTTAAGATGACATTGAGTGTTTCCTCCAAGAGAGCAAAACCCAAAAATATTCGCCAAAACTCGCGCAATTTCTTAAATCCTTTTTTTTTTTTAATCTCTTTTGTTTGTTTGTTATAATAAAGACATATCTTTTGAGTCCTTTTTCTACTAGCAATTAGTCTTTGTTACGAGAAATCAAATGTGCTTTCATAGTTCAGTTTTGTAGGAATCCACATAAACAGGCCTAAGGAGAGAGGAATGAGGAGAAAGGCAAACAAAACGTACTGATCAGATGATCAGATGATCTGATCAGTAGCATCAAAACCTGGAGTTCAAAGGGAAGATAGCAGAAGAGCTGTAAGTAACACATTAAAGACCCATTTCAATACAATAGAGTATTCAAGTAGAAGGAATGTAGTGATCAAACAGTGGTCTGTTACTTAAGGAGCATAAGGTTTCTCTTGTTCCTGTGTACTGCTTTTTAATCAGCACACGCCTAAAGAGAAAACAGTGAGGACCTTTCTGAACAGTCAGTTCTGAAAAAAACTGAGAGGTGGTGTAAGAAGCAAAGGCTACTCGTAGGCATTTATCTTTCTTTTATTATTCAAATAATAGCTTTCACTTTGCTTGTTGACACATTTCATTATTTTCAAATACAAATTAGTCAACTCCCACACATATCCCCCAAAAATTCGTGTTATGACAAAACAAAACAATCCTGTTTGTATTCCTGTGGAAAAGAGATGTCTAATTTAAAAATAAAACTTAAATTACATCAAAATAAATTTTAAATAAATAAACCCCAGAATACTCTGAGGTTTATTACTCTGGACCATATACTGTAATACCTCCATTAGCGCTGTGACTCATCATTTTTAAATCTAACAGTGCTGCGGTCTAATGGAATGGAATACAGTTCCATTCAGGGTAGCAAAGAGTTGGTATTCCAGCACTGACATTCTCTACAAAGAAGCCTGCAGAAAGTCTAGCTCAATCCTGAAATGATGTGCAGGTCTGTCTCTGATGAGTCATTCTTCCTTCAATGAACAAGTTAAAGAATGATGGAATATAAGAGCCTTGCAAATGACCTCGGAGAGGTTCGTGTGTGTGTGTGTGTTGTGTGTGTGTGCTGCAGCTTTTTTGGAGCACAGACTACTATCCACTACTGCTCTTTCATGTGGGCATGAATAGCGCTGGAAGCCAGAACGTGGGCAGAGTCAAAGATGATCACAAAACCCTGGGAGCACAAATGAAGGATACTCATGCCCAAGTTATCTTCTCTTATAGAAGATATAAGTGTTATATTATAGTTAGAGAGGGATGAGATCAGCTGCCTAGAAGAGGCAGGGCAATCTTTGGCAGCAGGCTGGCTAACCTAGTGAGGATGGAGGCCTTGGAGGAGTGAAGTCAAAAACCGCAATGTTCATGCCATTGCAATAGCCTGGGGAATGAGCCAGGACAACCAAAACAGTGACAAATGCTCCTTAGCTGCCTCCCATGAGCCAGAAGGCCAGCTGCCTCAAGAATGGGTATATATATGGGGAATCCTTGTGCATCCCTCTAAGAATACCTGCATCCTCTGCTCCCTTTTCTTCTCTAAAGAAAATCATTTCCATTCTCCAATACATGCAGCATGGGGAAGAAAGAGGAAGAGCTAGTGATCTGCGTGCAGTTGCAAGGCCATGATCTCACTGTAATCATAGAGACATGGTAGGATATCTTATATGACTGGAATGCTGTCATGGATGGCTACAGATGTTGCAGGAAAGGCGAGCTAAGCAAGGCAAGGCAGTGGAGTTGCTCTGTATGTGAAAGAGCAACTTGAATTTATTAAGCTCTGCCTAGATGTGAATGATGAACGAATTGAGAGCTTATGAATGAGAATTAAGGGATGGGCTAATATGGGTGACACTGCTATGGGTCTTCACTACAGGCTGCCTGATCAGGAGGAGGAAGCTGATGAGGCCTCCTGCAGACAGCTGAAAGAAGCCTCATTATCACAGGCATCGGTTCTCATGGGGAATTCAATCCCGCTGATATCTGCCAGAAAAGCACACACAGACCAGGAGGCTCCTGCAAAGCATTGATGATACCTCTGATGATACCACCTCCAAGTGGTGGAGGAGCCACTGAGGAGAGATGTGCTGCTAGGGTGACTTAACAGATCCAGATTATTAGTTGAACCCAATGCGTATTGTGTAAAAAACATCATTTTGTTGTACAATAAATGGCAAGTTATTATACTGTGAGATTTCATTCTGCATCTTTACATCGCATGGTGGAAAAAGTTTTGTGTAAAGTTGGTGACCTGTAACCGAAGATTTTTCAGCTCATAGCTAGCGAGTACTTTCTGCTGCCTTCTCCTATATACGTGCCTGCTAAATGCACTGTTTCTCCCAAACTGCTCCAAATCTTCCCTTTCACAGTTAAGTTTTAAATCCTGTTGTGTAGATAGAATACAGTGCACCTCTCCATGTTGGTTGGGTGTAATAATTTCTTTGAGATATTCTGAATCTGAGTGGGTAGTGACTGAACACCTGCAAAACATATAAAACTCTAAAAACACGTCCTATTTCAAGTACTTTCCAGTGCTTACCTCCTCCATCTGGACATGAGGAAATAAACACAGCCTTGCATAAGTAGCCAAGATTCCTACTGAAGTCAGCTTAATTGTGCAAAAAAAGGAAATTTGCCTCAGAAAGCAAATTAAGGAATACTTTTCATGTTCTCTGAAATTCATTTTCAACTTGGTATATAAGAAATAAAGGTGGGATTAATCAGTTACGTTCTTAAGACACTTTAAGTACTACATAAATTGTTGCTGTAGTTACATTTAACTTAGCCAAATATCCTTTTAAGGTCTGTTAAAAAAAAAAAAAAAAAGGTTGGAGATTGAGGTTTCGTATGGCAAATTTTGCTACGTTATATTACAATTACTTATCACAGAATTACAGAAGACATATTTTTAACTTCTATTATAAAAATACTCAGGATTTTAATGTTTTCTTCTTCATAAGCTTAATGCCACTATTTCAACTGTAACCTCTCAAAATTGTTTTTCTCTCTTCCTACGCCCTTTCTCCAGAATAAAAATGTTTTGTATTTTTTCTTGGATGTTCTTATGGATTACCAGGAAAGTCCTGATTTTCAGAATAATGGCTACGATCCCCACTAAGGATTAAGAAAGTGAACATATAATAAAAAATGCGTTCTCTATTAAGCACTGGAATTTAATTCACACGCACACAAACAAGTACACAAAGTATTATTCTTCTGATTTAAAATATATATATATTCTTTTAACTGACTGTCTTTCTATTCTTGTGGTGTAGTAGCTTCATTAGTGCTCAAATCACCACAGCAGTTTCCAGCGTGCGAGCCCAAAACACACAAAAGCAGAGAGAAAAAACAGTTTGATAAAATTCCTCCTAAGGATAATAAATAAGGAAGAAATTGCAGACAATAATGAGCACTTCCTCTCAATGATCTCATCATCAGAAGTGCGTTTCACTTTTAATAATACGATTGTTTTTTTTAACTGAGTTATACTGTTGGTCTAATTCACTGTCATCAGTACAGGAACCCACTGGTGTGCAAAGCCATCATAAAATTTAGGAATTTAATGATTTAGTCAGAGTGCCGAGGCACAGAAGATGTTTGTAATAGTCTGTGATTTTTTGCTGTCTTGAAGCAGCACTGAAAAGTTTTAAGCAGTTTGTAAGTAGAGAAAACGAATGCCAAGAACATCAGTGTGCCTTTGTTCAGCATGTAAAACCTTGGGTGATTTTGAGAGCACTGCAAAAATACGGTGAAAAACAGTTGTCAGTCTTGGGAAAACCTGAGCTTGCTTTGCTGCATGGAAAAGGATTAAAAGGACTACAAATGAAATTCCTTACAAAACTGTTGTTCTTTCTGCTTGTGTTGAGTAGTTCCAGCTAAAACTTCCAAGAAGCAAACATCGGGTGCATCTCAGTGCATACCGGTCGGTGAGGCAGGTTCATGTCTCATGTTGGCTCCTTCCTCAGCCACACAAGGCCATGCAAGGCCACAGGAATAGAGATGGTTGCAGCTTGACCACAGGGATCGGAAGAAGACAGGAGCATGGCCTTTCAGCAGAGGATCTCTGCGCACTGCCAAGAAGCATAACAGACTGTGTAGCTGTGCACTGAAGAGCATGTCTTTGGAGAGGTTTTAGGAACAAAAGCTGGCTCAGCTCCAGCCCAGTGCAATCGGAAATACCAGCTCCCAGCAAAAAAAAAAAAAAAAAAAAAAGAAGAAAAAAAAAGAGAGAGAGAAATAATCACTATGAAGTTAATGTTTTCTGCTTCCTTTCCTTCTTCTTACTTGAAGAATTCAAGTTAGGCATTAACTATTACGTATTACGTTAGGTGCAGTAACCACATCTAAGCCCGGTCCTGTACGTACCAAACAGAGCAGGGAAATGATGAAACTGGTTGTTGGCAAAACCACTGACAGAAGTCTGTATCTACTTAGCATCCATGTTTTATGGATCTGGAAATACAGCGGTGGTTTGTAGGCTGAGATGAGCAATGCTTTAGTCCACTGGAAGTTGCCAGGAGGTGATTACTTGGCTCCTTTTTATGGCTCTGTGCACAGTGGAAAAGATACCTGTAGTAAACAAATCTCCTTCTTGAGAGAATCTGCATGGCCAATGCCTGATTCTATGGCTTAGTCTGGAGAAGAGAAGGCTCAGGTGAGGCCTCATTGCTCTCTACAACTCCCGGAGAGGAGACTGCTGGGAAGGTGGGGGTCGGCCTCTTTTCCCGTGTAACTAGTGACGAGAGGGAACAGCCTCACGTTGTGCCAGAGGAGGTTCAGATTGGATAACAGGACAAAAATATTCTCTGAAGATCGCCGCACCTCCACTACCGCTCCGCAGCCCCCAGCGACCCCGGGCCCGAAGGAGCGGCGCGGCAGGCGGCGAGGGAGGACGGGATGCGGCCGCTAGACGGCGGCCTGCCCACCAACAGCACGCCCCGCCCCCGGCGAGCCGAGCGGGGCGGGGCCGCTCCAGGACGAGCAAGGGAAGCGCCCGGCCGCTCTCTCCGCCATCCGCCGCGTCCTTCGCCGCCGCCCTGCGCCGAGCCCGCCGCCCTGGAGCGCAGGTAGGAGGCGGGATGGGCTCGGCGTCTGCGCCTCCCGCGGCATGCGGCGGAGTCCCGGCGGGAGAGACAGAGGGGCGGCGGCGGCCGGCGCTGAAGGCGGGGGTCCAGCTAGGGTCGCCTGGGCCCGGCCTCGGCGCTCCCGGAGGTCGTGCTGGGCTGGGAGCCTCCGGGAGGGCGTCCCCGGGGCCCTCGCGCGGGAGGCGAGCTCGGCCCCGCGGCGATCGGTTCCGGGCGGAAGGCGAGGGCTATCTCTCGCGGCTTGGAGCGGGAGCCCGGGGCGTGCCCGCGGGGATCGGCCGCGTGCGGCGGCGGGAGCGGGAGGGCAGCTGGCGCTCCGTGCCGGTGTTTGCCGTGAGCCCTGCAACCCGGTACCGCGCTCTGTGCCTGTGCGTGACCAACAGTAATCTTTCCCGGCTGCCCCTTGTGGCTGGCGGCGGTCCCCGCGCTGCTGTGGGCGCCTTTTTGCGGGTGGTACCTCGTCGCCGGCAAATGCCCGCGCAGTCCCGTGTGCTCCACAGGACTGTAGGAGTACACTTTTCTGGTGCGGTTATTATGGTGCTCTTTTACATAGGGGATATAACCGATGTAAAAGGAACCGTGTGCGTACCTATTGCACAGAAAGCAGCGAATGATGCACAAGGGGTGCTTTCTATGAGCGTGTCCTTGCTCGTCTCTGTGTCTCTTCGTCAGGCCCGCGTACCCCTCCGTGCATGGATGCTTCCCTTGGGAACGGGTGGGTGCAGCGTCTCGGCGGGAGCGGTGGAACCGTGCTGGGAGCGGGGCGCCAGTGCACCCCGAGGGCCGCCCCAGGGCAGAGGCTGTGGTGTGCGCTGCGCTTATCCCCCTTCCAGCCTTCCCTCCCATCCTGAAAGCCTCTCTTCCCGCTGCCCTGCTGCTGTTTGTGCATTTTGAACCACATTCTCCTATGTAGTGTACTTTTTTTTTTTTTTTTCCTCGAAAAAGAGCTCTTATTAGAATAATAAAGATGGAGGAGGGAGTTTCTCCCACTGACTTTGAAATGGAGGGAAGGGAGGCAGGGGCGGTGTGGCCATTGAAGTAAAGTTCTTGCATAACAGTACCTACATCGTAGCCATTTATAATCCCCCCCCATTTGACCAGCCTTACTCCGCAGGCCTGGCCACCAGCATTGCATAATCGTGCAATTATGTGCATGTGTTAGTGTAAAGTCAAACGAACCCAGAGTTCCTGGTCGAAGTTTTCAGTTGGCAGTTGTAGTATAAAAGAAATGCACTGTACTTGGGTCTGCCATCGGACGTTTATTAGTATTCACCCCTGTTTGTATTACACTTACATGAACTCGTGTTTAGCCAGCTTTAACTGTGGGAAAGAGCATTTGGGAAGGAAGAAGAAAACTTCAAAGCCATTGCATTATTTGGTTTAGGAAGCTTAGGAACTGGCCTTTTTCTAGTGTGGATTGTGTAAGGGAACGAGACGTACCTTTTCAGCAAATACCTAAATATCTGGTGCAGATTACATCACCTTGAGAGGGAGGGCTGCTCATCTGGAGTGCTCCAGTTAAGCGAGAAATCCAGCAAAGCAACTGACATGAGTTAAATATAGTATCTTCCCCAGTAACTTCGAGAGTGCATCTTGCTTTTGGCTACTGTCTTTGTATTGCTGTTCCTAATCAAAGTTGAATACAGAACTGTTCTTGTCTAGGCTGATCTTTTCAAATTGTTATCTCCAGAGCTGTGTTTTCAGATGTGGAAACAGCACACTGCTTAACACCTGTTTCACATCAGATGCAGGAGCAGAGGATGCCCTCATTGCTGTTCATGTTTTCTTTTCTTTAAAGGTAAAGATCAGTACTTATTCAGTGAAATCTGTAATATCTTCTAAATTATCCCATCTTTTTATTTTCCGTATTAAAAATGGATTCTTTTTGGTGTGTGGTAGTTTTTCTGAAGTCAGCTAGCCTACAACTTGTGAGAAGGCAACTTTTGAAAATTACTTATTTTGGTTATTAAGGTGGGAAGCAAAGATGTGAAAACATAAAATGCAATCGTAAAGCATACAACTTAGTTTTTGGCTGTTACTAACTAAAGAACACAATGTTTTGTGTGAGGAACTTTCTGTGTCGTACCACTCACCCTTTTGATAAGCAGTAATAGCAAATAGCTGCTCTGTGTTGGCTGGGAACATCAGCTAGTGGTGGACTGAAGAACCTGAAATAAGGGGGCATCGCTTATTTAGAGAGCTGTACACATTCCAGATAAGGTACCCTCTTAAATGCTTCTCTTTCTTGTTGCTTGGCAAAGAGATACTAAATGGCCGCCTTTCCTACCATTTTCTTTTACTCTTCCTGCTTACTAAGCCTCCTTATACAAAATTCATCAGCCTGGACCTGCTTTTGAAATTCCTCCTGTCTCTGCTGGGTGTAATGGCACACTGTGGTGCTGACCTGGTCTGCTGGCTGCACATCAGCCGGGGGAGCTCATCGCTGGGGCTGCTACCGTGGTTCCTCAGCGCTTGTGGCCCTCTCTGTTCTGATGAATCATGTCTGGATCAGGCAGGCTTGCTTTCTGCTTAAAGCCAAATTAGTAGCAAGAGTTAACGAATTAGTTAACTGGTTCTTGCACTAGGAATGTTACTAGCAATTTGATGTGTACTTTTTTTTTTTTTTTTTGGAAAGCAGTTAGCAATCTGTTGTTCTGCACAGACTGTGTGGTACAAGTGATATGTTGTTGCCCCATGCTTGGGATTGCTGGAGGTCTTAATCCTTCACCTGCTGTTGGTCACAGTAACTTTGCCACAGAAATGATTTGTGGAATGGAACGCCTTTCCTACAAGGACAGACTGAGAGAGCCTGGAGAAGGCTGCAAGGTGACCTGATAGCAGCTTTTCTGCATCTGAAGGGGAGCTGTAGGAAACAAGGGAACAGACTCTTTAGCAAGATCTGTGCTGATAGAACAAGGAGAAATGGCTTCAAGCTCAGGAAGCATAGATTTAGGTTAGACATAAAGAAAAAAATCTTTTACAGTGATGTGGTGAGGCACTGGCACAGGTTGCCCAGTGTTGTGGTGGATGCACCATCCCTGGAGACTTTCAAGGGGAAGCTGGATATGGCCTTGGGCAACCTGTGGTGTCCCTGTTCATGGCAGGGGAGTTGGACAAGATGGCCAACTCAGAGGTCCTTTCCAACGCTAAGGGTTCTGTGATTCTATGAATCTGTAGTTGTCTCTTTAACTTATTTCTGAGAGCTGATAATCACCTGATTGTTGCATTATGAGATGGCGGAGTTTAACATTACCTCCAGCTACTTTTTATTCGGTTTAGCATTTGTCTTAGGGAACAGTAAGTGTTGAGGAATGTCTACAGTTCATCAGTACCTGTCTTGAGCTTGTTCTGTGCTTCTTCTTTTCTGTTTTCCTGTCTATACAGACACAGTGTTGGTCTGTAAGACACAATGTTTTCACTAAATACTTCGTGTTTTAATCGCAGATTGGATATATTTCCAGAAGCCTTTGCTCTACAAGTACGTAATTCCATCAGCGTGTCCATCAATGACAGCAGAGCATGATGATATTTCAGGGTATACATACTGCATGCATGTTATTTTTTTTTTTTTTTTTTCCGGACTGTTACGGCAAAGATGTAGGCCTTGTTTTTCCCCTTCACAAACAGAGATAATTAAAATATGTCAGAAAAAGGTGTTGACTTCACAGATGTTGGGTGACATTACTTCGTGTGTTCTTTCCTAATGTTTAATGGACATATGTTTGAAATGCGTGGTATTTAGTAAGAGAAGCATAGAGAATGGGAAACATCAGAACTGGTACTGCTTCAGTTGGTGTCTCTGCCTGATGTGTTTGATGTTTATACTCAACTGGGATGTGCTGCATCTATTCCCACTTTCCTTTCTTCCATCTACAGATTAAGAGAATTTTCTCAGTGAGAGAGATCTAGGTGGTTCTTAACAAATGGTACCTCTGGCAGGCTTCTTATCTAGAGGGGAAAAAAAAAAAAAAGGATTTAAAGAAAAACCAAAACACCCAAGCAACAGTACACAGATAAGCAGGAATCTAATGCTCATCTAAATAAACAGCAGCAAATAAATTGCAGCTACAGGGCATGTTCTCAAATTGCTTCACCTTCTAGTAGATAGACAAATAACAGTGGGAATGTGCCAGTTTACAGAGAATCAGTTTGTTTTCTGAGAGCAGCTTATTTTGGTGGTTTTGAAGCAACACGGGTTGTGTATAAAGCTTAGGACTGTCAGGGGAAACCCTGCTGCATCTTCCTTTGTCTTTAGATACTGAATAATTAAAGGTGATTTATTTTTAAGACGCTTACCCTCTCTTTGAGGAGGAAACAAATATAAGTAGCGCATTTAGCAGAAAAAAAATTAATGATTAGGAGGGAAAAAAGGCAAAAAATAATATTTGTTGCAGCAAAAGCACATGAGTAGAGGTCATTTCAGGGTTCTAATCCAAGACAACAGACAATTTAGTGTGTGTATATTAGTGTGATGTTAATGCATAGTACAGTTCTATTTTTTTTATTTGCAACACGTCAGTCCTTGAGTGGCATTTGATAACTTTTGTGAAATATTCAGAAATCAGACAGGTATATGTGTAAAAAGCGGAGGCTTCTTGTTGTTTTCTTGCCCTCAAATTTCTGTCCCAAGCATGCTAATGCATTCATTGAGGTAATAAAATTATTTGTAATAGTTAACTTTTCATTTCTATTCATAATTCTCTTTCTTTCTGGTTTAGCCAGCCTTGTCAATATTTAGCTGGATTTGGCCAGATTTCTTTATATGCAAAGCTTGCTCTGTAATTTAAAGATAATTGTTATAATCTTGTAAAAATCTCATTTAAGGGAAATGCATCTTGGAACCACTTTTTGTGTGTATTGATGGAGTGCGTCCTCTAGTTTGCTGTTACCTTCAGTGATTTCCTGCACTTCTCAAAGCAGTGAAGTGAAGCAGCAGCAAGGAAAAGTAAATGCCATCTTGTTTATCTTCTCCTTGTATTGATTCTATAGCAAATCTTTAATTATAAATTATCTTGAATTGGCAGTCGTTGTGAAGCAAGAAGACAGAGGATCTGTGATCTGAAGAATTAATCTTTTTGAACTGAAGTGTTGTTTTTCTTCAGTACTATAGTCGATGCTGATAATTACTGACAAGGTTACACTATTACTCAGCAACAAACCTAGTAGTAGTCATCTGATGTAGAGAACTGTGGAGATAGCTTAAAAATTCAGTCTAGAAGTGTTAAATGTATTCCTAGGTACTGTTATCTATATTCACAGATACTGTGAAGCTATCAGATGATTTTTTTTTTTTTTATAGAAGTCTTAAGTAATGCTACTCCATTTTTTTTTTTTTTTTTTTTTACCAGAAAAGGAAACAAAGCATATTGAAGCCATATGGCAGCTTGAGTCAGTCACATTAAATCTTGGGAGAGAACAGCTTAACGCATATACGCTGAATTTTGGACCTCTGCCTGTGGAGCTGGCCAGTCATTCCTCGCACCAACGAGCTGTGCTATTCCCTTAAGCTTCTGATGTTTATGGCACCAAATCCTGCAATTTGGCTTCTGATGCTACTGTTGTGTTCAAGTGTCTGTCGGATTTCTGCTTCATGCACCAGAGTGCAGACATGGAAGTTCTGTAGCTTCAGACTAAGTACTAGGCTGGAGCTTGCTCACTTTAAGGCCTTTTACTCATCTGGTTTTCCCTCTGTACTGTTTTTGGACAGTTGAAGGGTCGTTATTCTTTCTTCTTTCCTGCTTCTGGCTGTTCTTTGAAGTCGATTGCTTTCTGTTACCAGAACACACACCCGTATTTCAGGTTGAAGTAAACTAATTTTAAAAGCTGTACTTAGAAGAGAGATTTCCAGTTCTCAAGGCTTTTTTTTTTTTTTTTTAAACTCAGTAACTGCACAGAGACACTTTTTCTTCACTCTCTTTCCTTAGAGCATAGATTATTTATTGATTTGATTGCTGCTGTTTACACCTGCCTAGATAACGATTCATTTCTAAACATGCTGTGTGATAATTCTATTTATACATCTAGGATTAAGCTGTGCTTTTTCTAGCATTGTTTATACTTTTAAACAGAACACGTTGAATCTTTCTAGAAGGCTATAATTGTGGTTTCTGAACTGCAGGGTAACAATCAGGAATTAAAAGAACAGGAACAGTTAAGTGTTTGTTTCTTGGCTAAAGCTTGTGATAACCAAAAGTTTCAGTGCAAGATTTTTCTATGCTATGCTTGCAGTAATGTTGGAACTTTCCTGACTGTAGCTCCCTGTCTGAAAATCTTACCATGTTAATGTCTTACTGGCAGTTACTGTGCTACAGAGGCACAGTAATCTATCTGTAGGACAAGTTTGTCAGTGGCAAAACAAAATCCTCTTTAGCAAAACTATGGTGATTTGTTTTACTGCACATTTCTTAGAACAGGACAGGAGCAGCAATGTTGATTTAAGATTAAGTGAGGAGGTAGAGGTTGGAGCATTGCCTATTTTGTTCCCTTCCAGCTCTTGAGTGGAAACAAGCTAGGCTTAGATCTTTCATATAGATGGATATTTTGTTTTTTTGCAAGTTAAAATCTGCACACTTCTTTCTCTCATATGTTAAGATTGAGAGTCATCTTGAATGGGATTTTTGTAGGGTGTCTGATTACAAAAGGTCAAAAAGTTCCTTGCAATGGAGGTGGAATTTTTCCCCCATTAGCTTATTCCATTCTTGCTACAATTAGACTGGCAGCAAGTAGCAGCTTTAACATGCTATTATCAACTGGTAAATTTGTGAATTTGTGTTTAAAAAAAAAAAAAAAGGTATCATTTATGAAAATATTATTGAACTCCTAGTGAAGTGGGGAATTTTTTTCTGCTTGATGCAGAATTTTCTTTCTTCTCTGAGTCTCCATTAAAAAACTGTTTTTTGTCCGTCCCCCCCCCCCCCCCCCCCCCCCCCACCTCCCGAATGGCATTGGTGAGGCTGTCACTAGTTAGAGCAAAGGTGGGGCTAACAATGGGGGAAGCATAGACTAGGGGGAAGAAAAAGTGACCTTTCTGTCTTCTGGCGTAGCTGTGGTGTGGGGATTGTGTAAATGATATTGAAAATAATTGATTTCTCTGTGCCTGGGCATCCACTGGCGTATACTTGCTGTGATACCAACCTTATCTTTTTATGTTAGAGGTGGCACTGACTTGTAGAAGGAAGTTGTTGTGTTAAAAAGATACCAAATTGTGTTTTAGGAATAGTTGTAGGGGAGGCAGAGGGCAAAATATTTATTTCCAAAACAAATAGAAAAAAAATGTAGCACAGAAATCAGAACATGGGTTATTTGTGAGATGCTTTGTCTTATGCTATTCAGTGATCACTAGAATACTATTTCTACTGTTAAAAATAGGTTAGATTAAATAATGTATTTTTGTTGGATTAACTGTGAATAAGGTGATGGTTTTGGGGAGGGGGAGACTTCCTGAGAGCCTATAAAGATGCTGTTGAACAGTCAGGATACTGCTCTTTCAAGTGTAAAATGAACTGTTCACACATCTGCATTGCCTGCTCAGAGGTGATGCCCTGGGTAGCAGCTATTAGACAAAAGTTTTCTAAAACTGTGTTTTCTGACATTATTGTCATTGGAAAAAATGTGCAGCTGAATATAGGAGAAACTACTGTGAATGTGGTAATGGTTGGCCTGAAAAGAGGGAATGTAAGTGGTCAAATGGACTAAAATAAGAAATGGAGTGGAAAGATGCTTGTTTTTTGTACGGTAATAATCATGAATGCTTTGAACACAGTATCGGGAATACATTTCCCATACCTGTTCTTAAAAACCACTTGAAATAATTTTAGAAGGCAGATGTCAGTAATTGCTTTGTTAGGACACCCCACAGCTCGTAAGACAGCTGAACAGAGAAGTATTGGTGCTGACTTCTGGCTGATAGGAAAATCTCATTTCTGCAATCCTCTCTCAGCCTGTCCTATTGTATAAAGGCTCCATTTCTGAACAAGCTCTGTTTTATTTTAGGAGAATAGCATTGTGTCTAAAATGGAAGTTGACATCAACGGAGAGTCCAGAAGCGCCATATCCACGCTCCCGGTGCCCCTGGCAGAGGCGAGTGCTGCAGGCCGAACAGAAGCTGAGAAGCCACGGTGTTCCAGTACCCCCTGCTCACCCATGCGGCGGACGGTTTCGGGATATCAGATCCTCCACATGGATTCTAACTACCTGGTTGGCTTCGCGACTGGAGAGGAGCTGCTGAAACTTGCCCAGAAATGTACAGGAAATGAAGAGAGTAAAGGGGAATCTGGGCCTAACTTGCGCTCCAAACAGCTTGATTCAGGACTTGCACGTTCCTCCCGTTTGTACAAAGCTAGAAGTAGGTATTATCAGCCATATGAGATTCCAGCAGTAAATGGAAGGAGGAGGAGACGAATGCCCAGCTCAGGGGATAAATGCACTAAGTCTTTACCGTATGAACCCTACAAGGCACTTCATGGTCCCCTGCCTCTTTGCCTTTTAAAAGGTAAAAGGGCTCACTCAAAATCTCTGGACTACCTCAATTTAGACAAAATGAGCATTAAGGAACCTGCTGACACAGAAGTGCTACAATACCAGCTCCAACACCTTACCCTTAGAGGGGACCGTATGTTTGCAAGAAATAACACATGAGCTGTCTTCTCAAATGTAGAACCAATTTCTGATTGTTTATCTGTTGCTGCAAAAATCCACTATTGTACTGTGTACACGACTGTCAACATTGTAGGTGGTTGTATCAGCTAAATGTTATCAGAAATTTTATTTGAACAAAATCTAGACAATGCAATGTGTTAGAAATACTTGGAAGGATAAATCTTTCCTGAAAAAGCAGCTTCTAATGCAAACTTGACTGCAACTAGGGGATATTTCTTTGGACACCTTTTAACAACAAAAATTCTGAAATGTTAAAAACACTTGGTTTCTTTTTTTTGGGGGGTTTGGATTTTTTTTTTTATTTTGTACAGATAGATCTAGTATCTACAGTAATTTAACACTGAAAAATCAGTGGCGTCTGCTTGGTTGTTGCTAATTTTGGCTTGATGTTAGAAACTGCTCTTGGATAAGTACTCAACTTTGGGGGTCTTTTGTCTTTAGTTTCTGTTCCGGTATTCTACAGTAGAGTATTTGTATGAGTTTTTCTTGTTTTGTTTTGTTTTTTTCCCAATGAAAGAAATGTGAGCTTGGCTGAACTCAATTGTTTGATATTTAAACAGTCTATACATTGGTCTTGCACTGTTGATGAGGGGGAAATTCACTCATAAATGCAGGGGCAAATACGGGGGTTGGATCGAAAAGATCTTTGGATTCCTTCTTCCCCGAGCCATTCTCTGGATTTAAACTTTAGTTCATTTGTTACTTCAGTCACACTGAATTTTTTTTGACTCTGCATGGAACCAACTGCTTTGCCTCCTCTGTTCTACAGAATTTTTCAGGATGCATATTTGAATACTATAAAAACCTTTTGGGGAATTAAGGTTTTTTGTTAATGGGAATTTTTTTACATTGTCTCCACACCTAAACAAGGGTTCACTTTAGATTCCAGGAAATACCCTAGAATGTCTGCATTTGGTACGTCAGTGTTCCAATTCTAATTCATTATATCTGTAACATATATATTAGCAGAAGATGTCAAATAACTTCGTCATTGCTTTGGAAATTTAGTTGATTTGAAGAACTGAACTCTTCTACAGGGATTTGTAAGATGGATTTTTTTCTCATGGAGTGCAAGTGAAGTATTCCTATGTTAGCCTTGAAGAGATGATCCTGGATTATTGAGGGTAGATTGAATACACTGGCTTACTTGGTTGCTTAAGAAATTTTTATCCAAATGTGACATCAAAAGCAGTTTTGACAGCTGTATTCTTAGATGTATTTAAAATGTTTCGGTAACTTATGTTGGAAAATGAAAAATAGTTATTAGACTTTTTTTAGGTGCAATCTCTTACTGAATCGGTGTGTGACTTGGTTTTGGTTGATTACCTCTGTGGAAGTTAGGATAACATTGTTTCAAAACATAACTTATTTGCTCAGTTGTTTCTGGTACAATGCGATCTTGTTTTATTCTTTCACTTTTGTTTGTTCAGAGTGAATAAGAAGCACTGGTTGGCTCATGTGCCGTGGGAGATGGAGAGTTTGTATCAATCCAGTAGTTACTCCACAACTGTAAATGAAGGCAGCCTGGCTGTCTGCATTGTTTTACTGGCCTGGGTTTTCTTTTCTAGGTTTGTTAACTGATGTGTATGTTGAAGTTAACTACACCTCTGTAAATCTAATGTATCGAACAATGATCTGAAAATTAAAATCTTCCTATATAGTCTTTAGTTTGAAAAACAATATGGTCAGATGCCAAAGAAGATGGGGATATTGCTTAAGGAATAAACACCACTATTTATTGAAATACCGTATGAAACTGTATTTCTGGCTGAAAAAAAATAAAAAGGATGCTAAATATCTACTGTTGTGGAGTCTTTTGCTATGAAGATGAATGAGAACATCTAGAAAGAGTACAGCTTTGGCCAAGAAATCATTTGAAGACGTAACTAACTCTAAAGCAGGAATCTTGAATTTATGTGACATGAATGCTTAGGACTGTGTTATTTCAGAAAATTGGACATGCAATTATAAAAGTTGCTTGTATGTTTCTTAATATGCACCTGTGCTGTAAGTGTATAGCTACATTCGTAGAGGGGCTGGAAGCTGGTCTTTTTTGCCAAGTTCAAACATGAAAAACGTGTTAGGGGTTTATCTGTTCTGTGTCTTACTTGCCAGAGTGCTTGCACAAAATAATATCATTTGCAGATCTCACAGGGTATTACCACTTAAGATCCTGAAGTTTTGATTTGTAATGTTCTTGATCAGAACTGCTAAATCCTTAAGGAGTGCCTGTTTTCTGTATTTTAAAGAGGGACAGTCTCTGCCAAGTGAATAGCGTTCTGATTTTATTCTTGCTGTTTATATTATCTGCCATTAGTTTATTAAAATCTAAGATGAGATGAGTCTTCTGGCTGTTAATATAAGCAATATAAATGACTTTTCAAAGTCAGATCTGTCTATTCTCACTATTTTTACAATAAATGAAAGTGGGTTCTTTTTTATTGTTGTTGGCATAATGTACCTTCCAGAGGATCAGATGTCTGAAGATAGAAACCGTACAAGATACTAACACAAATCTTCCGTAGATCATCAACACCAAAGCAGGCTTGGTATCAAGTGCATATGCTCAAGATGGGATATTGAGGCAGATCTTAAATCAGGGCACGAAGTTGTTTTTACTTTTTTAATATACTGGGAAATCAATCAGTTTTCCAGTGCTTTCTCTCTTTCCATGTATATATTTGTAAATAATGCTCTCATGCTTTGTTGTGGTTCATATTTACAACTGTACAAATGCTCAAAGCCACAGCATTAATTTCCTTTGTCCATCCACTGCACTCTGACCTACAAGTCAGATTTTCTGGGAGATTATCTCCTTGCTGAGCACATTTACTGTAGTGGGATTGCAGGTGAGCAGCTAACCGAACAATACCACAAAACAGGTAACTGGCTTTTAGAGCTTTGTAAAACTGCTCTCCTGAGTAGAGCATTTCTTCTTAGGAAAACAGAGAGAGATAGATAGAAGATTTTAAACCTCTCAAAATGCAGATGTTGGTGTCTGGGTGAGACACAGCTGATGAGCTGGTGTTACTTTATGGATCAAACATGTATTTGGAGTACGACAGGAGGTATGACCTACAACTTCAACTAATTGAAGAATTATTAATGCATATCATCGTTATTGCTTTCCAGTTCTTTTAGTGGTCTCAGAGAATCCAAAACGGAATTTGCTCAACATAATGAAATACTGACAATTCAAATGGTTGGGAGACTGGTCAAGCTTAAGTCAGTTATTTATGTTACACTGCATTTTAAACAGAGATGTTTACGTAGAAGAAAGAATAGCAGAAATGATCTCTAATGAACATGTAAGGAAAAAAAAAAAACAACCAAAAATTCTTTAGGAGGAAGACTGATCTTGAAGTAGCACTATAGTACAGAAATGTAAATAAGTAGTAAAATTCAGCTGTAGGAAAAATGCAGAACTAAAATTGAAAGAAATACAAAGTTGTTAACAGTGCTAATAACTTTAAAGACACACTGACCCTTTACCAACAGTAAGAGTACCAAAAGTCAAAGTAATTTATTATTTTGCCTGCCCTTCCCATTCCCCCTTGCCCCGTTATTCTGCACTGAGGGAAGATCCAGCTGTATCTTCATGACTAAAACATGGAAAGCTTCACTTTTAGGTTTTTGGGAAAGAGCAGGGAAGCCCTAATTGTCCTCAGTACTTGTTTCTAATCTCATCTAGGTATATGATACTTAAGTATAGGAATTTTTATGTGAACTACTTTTGTAGGTGTCTGACTCTAATCATGGGAGTAACGTGAGGGGGCGCAGGTTGAGTTATGAGGTGTAATTTATCTACAAAGCATAACATTCATTTTCAGAGAAAAACAAAAACAAAACAAAAAAACAAAACCAACCTGTCTTGTGTTTCAGGATTCGTTATCAGGCAATTCTTTGCAACAGAGTGATAACTTCAGTTGATCGAAGGCCACCTCACCCAGAGCCTAAGGATCACTTGAGTCAGTCTCAATAATTCCATTTCCTCTGAAGTTGCCTTTGGTTGCCAGATTTGTCTGCTTCAGAATGGAACTAATTAAGATGCAGTGTTTCTGCTGCAAATACTGAAAGTGCTAAACCTAATACTGGGCATTTTTGTGGCATGGCTCAAGGGTGGAACATGGAGCTAACGTTTCAAAAAATAGTCAGTTTGCCTTACAATCTCCTTAACTTGGTAGCCTGCTGCTTAGGCTCTAGTGGTTTGGCAGTGGAGAGTGGCATCAGTGGAGGGACTATCTATCTATGTCACATTAGAGGATACTGTAAAGGACAACCGGACAAAAATCCAGAATCGGATGGCATCAAAAATAAAGGGAAAGGTAGGGGTATTGACTGATCCCTTTCCAGGCTTTCTTAGGAGATGATAGCTGTCTAAATTTACAAATGCTCTGTCTTATTGAAGCTTTAGTCTGGACTGAAAAGGTGGAGGAGAAAGGATGAGTGCTTTGTGCTGTGATTTTATTTATTTCTTTAAAGAGTAGAAGGGCAGAAAGAATTCAACAAAACTTAAGAGGAGTAAGACTTAAGAATCAGAACATTCAAAACCCTATGGGGCAGTTCTGCAAGAAGAGAGAAACTGTATGGCTTCAGCGACAAAACGAGCCGGGGGGGGGGGGGGGGGGGGGAAGTTGTATTGTGCTGATCTCAAATCTGTCCAGAAGACATTTTAGGTTATCATCTCAGGAGGACTGAGGAGGTGTGGGACATTTTAGCAAAATGCTCTTGACTGGAGCTGCGCTGCTGCAAAGATTGAAAGAAGGAGCTTGAGGCTACGCATGCAAACTCATAAGCTTAGACGAAATTTAGAAGAACGTTCTGGGGGAATAAAATTATAAGCTGAATAATTTATGCCATTCAAATATGATCTGAATTCAGATCCCACAGTGCAGCTGTACGCTGTGACAGCAGGCAGTTGGTGCAACTTCACAGTGCTCTTTGACAAAGTAAAGCATAAGAAGCAAGAAGAAAACCTTTTATCTGTAAATTTTCTTTATTGTTATTTTCTGTTGGGGAAAAAAAAAAAAAAAAGGAAAAAAAAAAGGTAAAAAAGCTTCGAGCTTCTTTTTGTATGCCAGTATAAACACCAACGATGATGTCTGGTGAGATTATTGCCCCATTTTATTTTTGCTAGACTTGTGCCTGCTCGAGCTCCCAATGACCTGTTATTTCTGTGAAGGAGACCTGAGTGCTAAAATATGCAAGAACTTTCAGAACAGCATTAAGAGCTCTAGAAAACTTGAGCAAGGCTTGATTCTCTGTAGTGCTTTACATTAACCTATTTTTCAGAAACTCAAAAAAGAAGAAAAAAAAGAAAAAAAAAAAAGAAGTTGAAGAAAAGTGTTAAGTACTGAGATACTTTTAGAATTCTATTTCAGGCCAGAAACATTGCAGTGTAGAGATTTGCTCTGTGAAACAGACTTCAAATGAATAAACAGAGTGAAAGAAAATATCATAGTGCACTAGAATATTTAGTGGCACAGCACAACGTTTTTAAACTAGATGACAGATTGAGCAGAGAGAATAAAGTAATGAATGTAAGATTCATTCTTTTTCTGCCATGATTCAATGTTTTATATTTTAATGGGGACAAATACCTTCCTTTTTTTTTTTTTTTTGGTAAAATGATGATGGAAGAATTGTTTGGTATTTTAAATGTTGTCATTGGTATCAGTCAAAATGATGTAAAAAGTTTCACCCCAGAGAAGGCACAAAATGGTCAGTAAAGACCACTCTGATCTATGAGTTCTGATAAATACACCCAAGTTTTACAATTGATCTAGTGCTTCATTAAACCAAATTTCCACATTTCAGAAGGATTTTAGAAGTCTGGATTACTCACTTCTCCTCAACTAGATCAATTTCCATGTATTCGCATCTTATGGTAGCGTGGTATTTCAGCAGTCTCTGGTACCTGGGGCATCTCGGTAGCCTTAAGCCTGAATTAAAAATAGTCCTCTTTAAGATATCTTCAAAGGCTAAATGGCTGGCTGTGGCATAAAAGGAGCATAAAAAGTGAGGAATCTTCATGGTTTTTTATAGGATTTATGATAACTGCTCAGAGGCATGAATTCTAGGATGCTTTATCTTGGAAAATAGCTTTGCAGAATCAAACGTAGTGGGATGAAAAAGAAATACAGATGTCCACATTTCTTCATTCTTATGCTGATTTTACAAATTTAACCAAATCCTCAAGTTTCAGCCTAAGCTTCTGGTGAATGCCTAAGTCTTGTGGGGAGTAGCGTTGATAGCGAAGCGAGCAGCTGATAGCAGTAAGGATCAGTTACACCCATGAATGGCAATGCTGGGACCTGAAGTGCAAGTTAGAGGAAAGCTGAGTTCTCTGATGTTAATACTATATTTTTCAAGATGACATTTGTATTTAAGTTTGAAACTGAGCAAAGATCTGAACATTCAAACAATATGAAAAGGATTTAACTCTCAATATTTGAGTATTTTTTATCTTCCTTACAGCTTTAGAAATGCAGTCTTGGTGATCTTTTCTGTCATCTTACATCTAGATATTTTTTTTTAGATAAAAGAAGTCTTCTGGTTTTACTCTTGAAATATAATGTACGCCTTATCACAAATCAGCTGCAGAGTAACACAAGGTTTTAAATAAAATTACAAGATTTGACATTTAGCTGTTCCAGCTTATATTCTTTTTGATGTTACTGTCTGATATTCTTCATTTTTGTTTGGTGCCACCTGTGTTGCTGTTTATGCAGCAGCAAACCTCTTTTTTAAAAAGGAAAATGTGGATTTCAGGAAAAAAAAAAAACAAACACCAGTGGTTATTAACATACTGATTCTTTAAATTAGTCTTCAATCCAGGATGTTAATCAGAATGAAAACTGCCATTGCAGTCATCAGTAGCATTTTTATTTGTCCTTGAAATGAGAAATTCCTTTAAAAAGCATTCATACGATGTCATGTGCCCTGCTTGTATGATTTAGCTTTACTTACTTCCAAGTGAATTGGAAAATGACCGTTGATGTTGCTTATGCAGGATCTAGACTTAGAAAACCAAAGTTGTGATGCTGTGTCAAACCTTCAATCAGTCTGCTTCCCCATTTCCTATTCCGTGGAGGTTTCATTAATTAATTCAGGAGAATATCAGCCAGAAGGCAAGACATTTTTGGAATGAAGAGATGCTCTCGCAAGTCAGCAATTTTGCTGAAACTTGTCTATATCAGGGAAAAATCGTTCTTTGGGAGCTGATGGCTTTTCATTTTTATTTGACAGCGAGCTGTGGGAAGATGGCAGAAACCTTAGTGCGACTGCTAATGCTTAATAGTAATTTAGAAAATAGTCCTGTCAGAAAAAAAGTCATTAACTGTATGCCATTACCCATAGGAGGCAATGACTTCAGACAGTACCTGGATCCACAGGACATACCCAGTGTAGCTTTTGAAGACTAAGGAAAACAAGTCTGAAGTGGTAAGTATCGGCGGTATTTTAGAACGCACTTCTTGTAGAAATGGGAAGTTTTCTTGGTTAGCCCTACGATGGTCAGGCAATTGGACTTCATAGGTCCTTCCAACTGAACTAATCTGTTTCGTTTTTTTTTTTTTTTTCCTTCTTCTGTCTTTGGTTTGGAAAGTCTATATTTAATCCTGATCTTGGGTGAGATGGCAGTAATTCTGACTGGTCAATTCACAGAAGCTTCAATTTCCTGCAGACGGAAGGTCAGCAACACTGTTCACTGGGGCAATTTCAACACAGCAAGTAATCATTCTGATTAAAGCTCCTGTTGAGACTGAATGTTTTGTCTGATTGGAAGACTAAATCTGACCTTAAACACCCAGATAAGATGACATCACCAGGATGGTATAAACTGCCTAAAAGATTAATGCCCACTATCAAATGCAAACCTAATCCTGAAGTTGGAAAAACAAAAGTCTACGTTTTTTAATTCTATGATCACTGCTAGCTAACATTAACTATACCTAAAAGCCACAGCTAAGAAAAAAAAATCTGTATTAGAACGTATGTTAAAAATAGTGAGGGTTTTTTAGACTTAGTACATGACTGCTCTTTGGAAGAACTATTCCTGAGCAATTTAATGGTAGATGCTCTTCTGCACTTCTTCGAGTTGCGTTACTTTAAGGTATTATAGTAACCATCAGAAATGTAATTAGATTGACACTCATATTAAGAGAGAGAAGATAAGAAGATGAGATAAATAAAGGGTGCATAACTTAACCAGATAAATCCACCACGTGTTTCCATATGTAAAAATAAGGCATTCAGAAAGCAAGAAACAACAACTGGAGATCACTGAGAGTTTACTGGCCAACATAAAGTGTGCTACATTTCAAAAAGAAAAAGTGATTTAATAAAAACATGATCCAGTAAAACTCAGTAGAAGACTCCAGGTGGCTACTTTGGGGATAGGCTGATTTTTAAGAAATGAAAACCTTAAAGACAAGAACAAGGCAGCTAATAAAATGACAAACTGGTCAAATGAAAACTGGAGTCCAAGAGTTTAGAACTTCTTTGTTAAAGAAACTAAAGCCTGTAGTGAAACGTTCTGTAAATATGTACATCAAAAGTAGAACATTGTTTATAAGTCAGTGAGACCATGTGAGGAAAAGGTGCTGGGGGCACTTGAGTGATAAGACCCTGACACAGAGAACCTCAATGAACCCTTTGTATCAGTTTTTACAGCTGGGGAGATTTTTCACACACACAACAAATTCTTTTGCCCTTGGAAGGGCAACAAAAAGGTTATCAAAACATACTAAACAGTAATCACTTAAAAATAATTGAAACTCTGGGTATTCAGGCTCTCAAATTTAGTCACGTGAGGAAAGAATTGCATGAAAGCTAAGCCCAAGGAAATTCAATTAAAAAATCTTGCTTTTATTTTTAACTTTCGGAATTAATCAAACCCAGATCACTGAGAGAGTCATCCCATTTTAAGATTAGGGTAGAACCCCTTTTGAGAAAGTGTTCTGGCTGCCGACAAGTTGCTGTGCTCAGAACCAGCTATTTTGCATGGGCCCAATGGATTTCATGAGACATGTACAGATGAGGTTATTAAAAGTAAGTACATCACCACATGACTGGGTGGTCACAGTACAGGAAGCAGAAGCAGAGCTTGGAAAGCAAGGGAGGTTTTGGAAGTCTGTTGGGTTTTGGGGACAGCTCTCAAGATGAAGTCGTCCTTCTTCGTAGTGAAAAGTGAAGGAAATACCCAGATTGCTCAAAGATCTTTTAAAAATGAAAGTAAACTTAGGCATGAAGTACTTTTAAGTAACTGGTGGCACAGAGGAGATCATTTTTGGCACCTTTCCCATACCAGCCTCACGCTGGTCTGTGATAGCATCACACTGATTTATGAGAAAGAGGAAATTATTAACATTAGGTGCAATATCTTTTGGAAGTTATGATGGAAAATGGTGAATAAAATTCCTTGCTCTGTACCTTTTGCCTTGGATCCAACATAGCAGACCTTACTCAGACCTTTTGCCCCATAGCAACTCAAATTATTTTTAACAGTCTAAGGTTTCATTTGCACTTAACCACCTCAACTCTGAAAATTAATGAAGGTACAGGAAATATTCTTGAGTGAGTAATTAGAAGTTGCTATTACACACACTGGATGAAATTAAGCAATTCAAGCAGCCCTGATGAAAGTATATGTATGACTTATAATAGCTTATAATATTCTTGCCAGTCTTAAAGATGCATCTGGAACCCAGACTGTGTTTTTAATTGGCTTGAACATTGAGCTTGTTCTTTTAGTGAAGACTGAATTGCTATATTCTTTCCATCTTAAATTTCTTTCTTGCTTTCCCAACTAGATTGTTTCTTTCTTTGTATGTTTAAAGAGCATACAGATGTTGTATAGAATTCAGAGAAGTTGGGCTAGTAAGATCACACTGGAAAAGATAAGCAGGGATAAATGAAAAGTGCTCCCCAGTGTTGCAGGCGCACAAGAAACTCCACGAAGAGCAATCTCCAGAGAGAAATCCTTCCCCACTGGCTGTAAGTCCCTAAATGGGATCTAGGAGAGGTGCAGCCAGGCTCCACCCCTTCTGGTCACACAGCTGAATTGCCTTCACCTGTGCCCCTGCAGAGGACTCATTGTTTGCCTCGGGTGGCCAATCAGAGGTTCAGGCCATGATTCAACAGTTCCCATACACTCCACCCCTTCACAGCATGAACCAATGATTGAGTTAACTAAAGGGTGAGTCTTTCCTACTGCAGAAATTTGACACATCACAACGCCTATACAATGACGTCCCATCACAATGTATGTTGGCACAATTTAAGGTGAGTGATGAATGGTGAAGGTTCATGTCCTTCCATGGGCCAGTGCTTGATGATGTTACTGGAGGCATGTAGTCGGGAGGTGCCAAGTCCACCCTATGTTTCATCAGTCCCATGTAGATCATCACCATGTGTTGCACATGATCTGGCAGGAACACTGGAATGCTATGATGGCATTTTGTTCCTTCTGGTGATCCTGGAGGCTCAAAGACTCAACAGGAGTAATACAGATATTTCAAAGGTACCAGGAGCGGAAGGTCTGCCCTCCAGGGCAAGACACAGGCCATATTTCTATCCTGGGTCAACACCTCAGCTTGCACTGGGGTATGCCCAGGCTGCCTGTACTATACCTTCTGGCCAGATGTCTGCAGCTGCATAACTATATCAGGCACCAAAGGGGGTGTCCTGATCTGCCATAGGAACATGATGGGGGGGTCCCTTTAGCAATGAAGATTGGAGTGTTGACCACAATATCCATAGGTCATGTACCTATTACTGGAGGGACTACTGAGCCTCCCACCTCCAATAATCTCCCCCAAGGTGCAAGTAGGCCACACCATTTAGGTCCTACCTGCACCTTCCAAGGCCATTTTATCCTGTGGGTACCTGGATCTAAATTCTCAGGGGCAGGGAGCAGAAAATTATATTTATTGCCAATCTGAGGTCTCACCTGATTATCAGTGCCTGTAATTTGGATCCTAAGCAAAGAGGCTGTCTGTAGCATCTTCAGGGCACTGGGTCTACCATCTCAAGGTCTTTCATTCAGGTCCCCCAGGGCTTCATAGAGTCTCTTTGTCCACCCCTGCAGGGACTAGGAGTCTGTCTTCAGGGCAGCCTTCAGAATACCATTATAACATGCAATGAGGCCTGCCCCTGTTGGATTATATGGTAGGTGGAATCACCATTCGATAGTTTTCTTCTGGCCAGCGCTGTATAGTTGCACCAGTAAAATGGGTCCCTTGGTCCCTCTTGATGACTTGAGGTGTCCCATAGGCAGACATCAGTTTGGTAAGTGCCTTGATAGTATACGCCTGGTTTGCTTTTCGTACTGGATAGGCCTGCAGTAGCCCATTTGCAGTTCTGATGCAGGTCAGGGTGTATTTTGCCCACTCAGACCGAGGGACGGGTCTGATGTAATCAACCTGCCATCACTGGACAGGATGGTGTCCTCTAGCAAGATGGGCTGTTTCTTCAGACAACAATCTCGGTCTCATCTTAGAGCAAGCGTTGCAGTCTTGGCATGCTTGGGTGATGTCAGATAGCTGTGTGGGCAACCCCCATGCTTTAGCAGCCCACATTATCTTTTGTCCAGCATGCTGTAGCTTCTGATGTAACCAACGGGCAATGTTCTCAGATTGTGAATTTTCAATCCATTGAACTCAGGCCAGTGTGTCAGCTTCATCATTTCCCAGTGACTGCAGGGGTTGGTGACCAGAAACGGTAAACACATACAGTCCTGTGTTTAACTGTATTCCATGTGTCTAACCACATATCTTTTCCCCAGATTAGTCAGGTGTGGATAATCTATTCCTGGGTGGCCCACTGTTCAATCCAAAGAGTGAGTACACAGCCCAACTATCTGTGCAGATGTTCAAGATACCATCTCCAGGTTCCTTGCTTACAGGCTTCCACACAGCTCACAGTTCTTCCCATTGGCTGCTATGACCATCCCTCTCACCAAACCAGATTGTCTCGGTGGAGGGATGGTATACTATTGCTCTCCACTTGTTCAGGTTGCCCTTGCTGGACCCATCTGCATACCAGGCATTTTCAGGAATAGGATATTTTCCCTCCTGAACAAAACTTTTCTCTGGTAGAGTGACCAGTGTCTCTTTTGGTGCATCACTATGACACGTCCCTGGGCCTAGGACTTTTGAAGTTCTTTTAGTGGTGTTGGAGACAAACTACTCCTCTGGCTGAGATAGGCAACCATTGTGCCACCCCCGTCTTAGGAAGGTGGGTCGGATCTTTTTCCCACCCCTGAATCGGCAGAGTGGTCTCAGCTATACTTTCAGCCATTTCAGTTATCTGCTTTACCACCTGTAATGTGGAGTAGGCAGCCAATAACTGTTTTTCAATCATATTATATATTTCTTCTGCTCTGCACCAGAATCCAATGGGGGGTCCGAACAGAACTCTGGTATTGCCACAGACCCCAGCCAAAGCCATCCTGATTAACATGAATGTCTAACTCAGCTGGGAGGGTAGGATCAAATATACCCAACACCTGGGCTTGTTTAACTGCCAGTTTCACCTGTTGGAAAGCATCCTGTTCCATTCTTTTTTTTAAGTCTGTACAGTGGCCTTAGCAGCTGCTCTAAATGATGTTTAAAGAAGCACCCGTACCCCAGTATACCTAGAAAACTCCTGCAGCTTCTTTGGTGTTGTAGGGACTGGGAATGCCTGAACCTTATCTACTGCAGCACTGGGTAGTACTTTGGTCTTTCCTGACCAAACTACTCCCAGGAATTTTACGGACAGGCCCGGACCTTGCACCTTCAGAAGATTTGTAGCCCATCCTCTTTCCTGCATATAGGTAGTTAACAAATCTGCTGCTTGTCCTACCACCTCCAATGAGTTGGATGTCAACAGGAGATCATCAATATAATGATACACGTTAACATTATCAGGATTCCTCCAATTAGCCAGGTCACATGCCACTAGATTATGACAGTATGTTGGCAAATTCATGTACCCCTGTGGCAGGACATGGTAAGTTTTTATCTCTCTATTCAATATGTCCATTAGGGAGGCAGTATTGGGTACGGACCCATGAATAGGCAGTGTGACCTTATTTAACTCTCTATAGTCCACCGTCATTCCCCATGTTCTATTTGACTTCTGCACTGGCCATATGGGGGAATTATAAGACCTGCACATAGCCTGTATAATGCCTACTTTTTCTAATTCTTTCTAATATTGCCTGCACCACCCAGACATTAATGCACCTTTGACAAAGTCTGAACTCTCCCACAATTGTCTGGAGACCCAGACCCCATAAAATATCTATGCTCACGATATATTCTTGGACTGAGGCAATACATACCTTACACTCCTGGGGTGGGAGATGCCCAACCCCAAATTTCAACCAGGTCTGGGTGACTGGAATGGTCTGTCCCCCAAAAACCTCCAGTCATCACTCTATCACCATCAAATCCAGGTGGATCTCCATAGATTATTGATGTTCCCACTCCTGTGGGAATCAATGCCATTACTCTGAATATTCTTTTGGGACTAAAAAAAAATCATTAATTCTACATAAGCTCTCTGGTCCTGTCTGGAGGCCCTAGGGGGTCTAACATCCCTTGTCATGCCATAAACTGTGTTACAGCCAAATCTTTTATTTCTGGTGGCTCAAGCATTGTGGCCTGAGACACCCGAGCGGGCTTCATTTTCCAAGTAGGGGTTATGAAATCCTCTAGGTTCCATGTTGTTGTTGGTACTCTATCTATCACCCTTGGTTTTTGAGGGTAATTTTGAATTTTCTGATTGTCTGAGGACATGATTGGGCTGGTGATCAATTTTAGTGAATTGAACCCCAGCCCATGTAAGATCATTAAATATTTGCTTTTGGGATACCCTTACAGGCCCCGATTGAAGATTTCGTGCAACTGACTTCTCAGTTTTATTTACTGGGAGTACTTTTTCTAATGCTCGAATGTGCCTGGTCTGCAGGCGCTCTGTCTCCTCCAGATCAGCCACTAATTGGGCAGCCTGTTGGACCACAGACTCCGAAGCTACCAGGGGATTCAGTATAGAAACTAGAGTCCCATATGAATGGGAAGTGGCTTGTTGTAGGACCAGGTCACTCATACCTGCTGAAAATCTTACCATATCTGGGCTTTCAAATGAGCCTTCATATATCGCCTCTCTTATACCCAGTCTGTGAATGTAATTTTGAAGGTCCTGCATGGAGGACCACAATCCTGTATTTAATATGTCTGATTTGTTTGGCCATACCATACGGCATGCTGCCATTAACCAAGCTATTACAGAATAGTTTTCATTATTATATTGGATGCCTGCACATAATCTTTTCTTAAGGACAGGGTACACCATCATGGTGGCCAATTTAGATATTTCCAGCCCATTAATCACATCGCCTTGTGCCCCTGAGTCCTATAGTCTCAGTAACCAAGTTCATACCCTTTCTTTTGGCTTCTACCTGAATCACTGTACCACGGCCATTAATTCCATTGGCCTATAAGACCTAGCTGTTACTTGTGTGTTTGGACAGGGGGCCATTGATCAGGGGGCACCCCTGCCAGTCTATCTTGTATTTTTTTTGTTGTTTTTTTGAGTTATAATAGGACAGATCTCTAGAGAATCCTTTGCAAGTGGAGTTTCAAGATCTGATTTAGAATTTTTATTTCCCTGATCAACCAGGCCCGTTGTATCAGAAATGTAGTCACTGTCTATTGAAATATTACAAACCTGGCCCATTGGGAAATGCAAGTTTGATTTTTTTTTTTTTTCCCATTAATACACCAAGTTCTTGTTCTAATTTCTCAATAGCTGATTTTCATTTTTCTAAACTATTGGCTCTTATTTCAGCCTGATTTAAAGCGTTTAGTAGTGGCCATGCCACTGTAGAGGCAGCTAACTGCCATTCTTTTATAATTCATATATCTTTAAGCAGACCTTGAAAATATTCCATCGTACAATATGGGGAGATATTTCCCATCACACATAGGGGACCCTATTTTCCAGTGAAAGTCACTAACTCATAATAGGGAGATCCCAGAAATCCTGGGATCTGTTCTAGAATCATTTTATCTAAGTGGGTAACATTCTCCCCCCAATGCATTTATAAACATTCCACAAAAAAGACATTATATTCTTAAAGATTTGGCCTGCTGGCATACCAAGTGTATGATCAATGAGTAAACAGATGCTGTATAGAATTCTGAGAAGATAGGCTAGTAAGATTATTACACTGGAAAAGATAAGCAGAAATAAATGAAAAGTGCTCACCAGTGGTTAGGCTGGCAAGAAACTCCACAAGCAGTAATCTCCAAAAGAGATCCTTCCTCAGAGGCAGTCAGCTCTTAAATGGGTTCTAGGAGAGGTGCAGCCAGGCTCCACCCTTTCTGGTCACACAGCTGAATTGCCTTTACCTGTGCTTCCGCGGCTGACTCAGTGCTCGCCTCAGGTGGTCAATCAGGGGTTCAGGCCGTGATCCAACAGTTCCCATACATTGTAGATTTGCATTTCATTTTGCTTTGTTATCAGTCCAAAAGTATCAAGGATTGAACTATATTTTATGACTATGAGGAGTACTTATTAGAAAAAAGTTTTTTTCAGTAGCTGTCCTTGAAGTCATTATGTGATTTGGATGCTAAGTGTAAACACAGGTTTCTTGAAGATTTCATTGGAAACAAAGTTATAGTTAGATTTTGGAAAGTTAATATTGTGAGGTTTTTTTGGTTTGGTTTGGTTTTTGGTTAATTCCTGAATATAAAGAATAGGCAAAACATAGAAACCAGTTGGGTGATCTTAAAAAAAAGGCTTTTACAAAGACACGAGAAATGATTGAAATCCATTTTACAGCTCTGAGCACATCTAAAAATTCCACTCTTAAGGACACATTTGCCATTTCCCAGTACACGGGCTGAAAGATTACAGGCTGTGAGATACTAATATGGTGTTCAGTCTAATCTTGGTACATTATCCAGCAAATATCTGAACCAAACCCATCAGTTCTCATTAAACTGTATTTTCAGCTACATCTCTAGAGAACTACATCTCTAGCTATTGTGTTCTTGTGCCTTCTTATTTCATTCCCCACTCACTAGCTTTATTAAAACATAATTCTGATTTTTTTTTTTTTGTTTTTAAATTTTATCTTATTGGAACCACTGTTTTTATTGATTAAAGTGGGAACGTGATTTTTATAATCAAAAACTTAAAGCACACGGTTGCCATGGCTTCCTTGTGCTGAACTGAGGACTAAAATTGGTCTGTTTTACTCAAATAGCTTTCTTTGAATTGTGCTGGTGCTCATGTAGGGCAAGGTGTAGCCAAGAGCTTGTTACATGGTAGGGCAGCCTGTGGGCTAAATGGCTAGAAACACGCTTCTCTCTCACACATGCACGAGGCTCCATTCCTATTATATAAGTTCTGCACTAATGGCATAGAGCTATGAATAAATTTGAGACATCGTTTTGTCTGTTCTGGCTGGTTCTTACATAGTAACACCCAAACTCACCTTCTGCCTGCTCTGGGGAAGCAGATTTATTTTAAAAAGTATTTCATGTGTGAGATACTCACGGTGCATTCTGTGCTAATTTACTTTTGGACTGAACACCTGTAAGTGAATGCCAGCACCTGATTTTCTGAGTGTACTATTTGAAAAAGTGTAATTTATTTTTTAAGATAAATTGGCTTATACTTTTGTTGTTGTTTTGTTAGAACTCATAAAATGTGGTGTTTTGCTAAATATTGTGGGTCAGTATGTCGCATGAATTCAAGCTTTAGCTCTCTGCTCCTTCTGTCTCTTGCTCATGTGTTGCCACCACTCACTTTGTGTTAGTTGTCACTCTGCTTGATTGCCTGGGAGCTGCTTCATCTTGCTTGAATGACATTCAATAGATCCACTGGGAAAAATAGTACATATTCTGCTGTTTCAGTGGTTTAAAGCACTTAACTGTAGCATCCAGCTGGAGCCATAATTAATGAGAACGCTGGGAGGACATTGGGAGCTAGGAAGAGAAAAGCAGAGGCTTCTGACAGGAGTAAGACACCGAGTCTGCTCTGCTGCTCAAATCACTGTAGCAGCAGTGTTTTTTGGGAACCCTTGTTCTGGAAGGGCTGAACGGGCTGCAGCTTTGGGCTGCTGTACTGCCCAGCTGCAGTTCTTGTACCTCATTCATCACCCAGCTCTTAGCATTGACATCCTGAGAAACCTCCTCTTTAATGTATGACATTTTTGTTAAACCTTGCTGTGTGTGACTGTCAGGAAGAAGGAATTTGTTTATTTTTGCCCTATGGTGCTATTCTGATTGCTCTGCGAATGTGACCTTATGTTATCTGAAAACCTCTCAGAGCACAAAGCAGTGCAGTGCAGGCTCTTACGGCAGCTCACAGCACAGCACTGGTGTGGGGCAATCTGACACCACTGCTCAATTTACACAAGCAAATATTTTACTCTAGAACTGAAAAACTGGAATTATCTATTTACTATGTGAAAAAGGAACTGACTGTGTTAAGAGAGAACTATCTGCTCTGTGGAGGGATGTATGTGTGTACACATATTTTTAGAGCAAGAGATCATTATAAGATAAAGCAACTCATTTTGCCAAGTGGTCTTTCTTCTGCTTTAGTACTGTTCTCAGTTTGATATTTAATCACTGAAGAAGTATTTGCAAACCATTTATGAGGCAAGGTCAGAAAACCTCCTGGTGTCTGTAACCATGATGCCAGTGAATTTTGGTTAGTATTTGACTGCTAGTAAATATAAGCTAATACAGATATATATATATTTTGAATAAATTGTTAATTATTTACATTAAGATTTATGATGGCTGCTCTGACAGTAATGCCTCTTATTTTATTATGTTGGCCCACAATGTCAGAGGTGGATGTTGGTGGTATGGCAGTAGAGGCTGAACCTTCCCTCTAAGATCCCATTACATTTTTGTTGCCATGACAGATGGCAGAAGAGGGGCAGTCCAACAGAATGGCATCAAACATGGAAGTGCAGATGCAGCAAAGGTGTGTTAATGAATTCCTCCGTGTAGAAAATAATGGCACCCACATTCATCAACACTTGCTGAATGTCTGTGGTGACCAAACAGTGGATGTGAGCACAGTGGGGCAGTGGGTGGTGCATTTCAGCAGTGGTGACAGCGACAGTGGTCACCTCCACTGGTGTAAATATTTATGAATGCTGCATGCAGGCTCTTGTTCATGGTCGGCAAAAATATACAGCTAATGGTGGGGACTGTGTTGAAAAATATGTTTTGTAGCTGAGAATTTGCTCTTTCAAACAGTGCTGCTGTGTTCTTTGGAACTATCTTAGTTTATTTTATTTATTATTTTTCCATGAAAATAAATAGGAGGCATTACTTTCAGAGCCAGCATTGTAGATTGTTTTATACATTTAGTACAAAGAATCTCAGTTGAGCCAGTTACTACTCCTTTAGCTTTGGTGTGGCTTCAGGATATGCCACATCCCTCACAAAGCTGCAAGCAGATTTTATAAATGTTTTGATTCTATTGAAAACTGTAAGTTAATTTTGCAGATTGTTTAATAGCTCTGCTTTTGGTTCTATTAGCTTTTGCAAATTATATCTAGATGAAGGGAGAGACTGATACTTTATCGTGCTGCAGAACACATACAGCTGGTGAGACGCTGTGGAATGGATCTGTAGAACATGAGGTGTAAGTTACTTTTGCAAAGTACTTCTGGTATACCTGTAGCAAATGAAAACCAAGGGAAACGGGAAGTGAGGAACTGGTTGAAGGGAAATTACTCAGAGCAGGTTTTTCAAAGCTGTCTTGTTTCAGGTATGTAAGTACCTTTAAAATGTTGCTCTATTGGGCGGGGGAAGAGAAGGTAGCCATAAAGTTATGTTTATCTCATCATAGCTGTTGCTATGTAAATAAGTGAAGGATCCTGTTCAGTGAAGTTTAATAACAGTCACATCGTAAATTAATGGGAGTGTCTTTTAAAAGTTAGTGAAAAACCTGTCATTGACTTTTTACCATAAAAACTTTATTGCTTACAGTAATCAAGTGGAACTATCAGGGAGAGAAAGGATTCATAGATAAATTATTTTAGACCAAGTACCATGCTCCTGTAACTCTTCTGAAATACATCTGTACATGTTATTCCCATGGCATATTTGGCATTCTTCTTCCCCTTACCTTCATGTTCTCAGTACTGTTTTGCTCTGTGCCAACATAACACAGATTTCATCTCGAATTCAGAGCTAATGGATTACGCAGTCAGCTCTCAAACAGGGCTGCAGAACCAGGCAGGAACACAGGAAAGCACGCGGGGCGTTGGCTGGGAATGTAAGTGTGCTCTGTGCATCAGTGTTCGTCTGGCGGTGTGCCTGCACTGCTGAGCGTGAGCCACTGCTCCAGATCAGAGCAGGCGAGTTTCCGTGACAGCGGTGGGCCTGGAGGCGGAAGGAGTCCCATGTGATGCGGCCGTTGCCATGGTAACAGCTTTATTCCTCGTGCTGAGTATTACAGTTTCTGTTTATTGAGTCAGAGGGCTTTTCTTTTTGTCTTTCTTTCTTCTCTCTCTCTCTCCCTTTTTTTTTTTCTTCCTGTACAAGGTGGAGCCCCATTTCTGCCCTAGTTTTTGGGGTGACTCATGACAGGGGTTCTTGACCCCTACCTTAAGAAAAGAGGGAGATGGAGGTGCCTTCCCTGTTGTGGTCTCATTTACATGCAAGTTGCATTGAATTTTAGAAGAGCTTATTTGACTTTTCCGTGCTTTTCTGTGGCAGTAAATTTTACTCCTGCTGACAGCAGGAATGCCTTAAGCAGAATAAAATTAACTGGAAAATGTTGAGTTCTGTCATCTTGTTTCTTATTATAATTCACAGTGTGGTTTCGTAGGAATTCAAGGCTAACAGAAAAGCCTTTGCATGAGAAGAGAATTAAACATAACCGTTCATATAGATTTTTACATTAGCAGCTATAGAAAAAAATACAATATTTCACATATTCATTGCAGAAAAATAAGAAAGGACCACAGTCAATGCAAGGAGTTTGCTTTTAATCTTCTTCTACCAAAAACTGGTTACTACCAATTTTAAAACACATTTTCAAGACTTCTGCTTAAAAGTGGTACATCTATTTCTGATCCTTTTGGTAAAAATTCTCACTACAGATATTTTCTGTGAAAAAACAACAGAATTTTTACAGTCAAATTGGTATAATTGTAACATTTGATACAATTTCATAACCAAAGCAGCATTCTGTTGCCATTTGATGAAAACACATTGGTAGGGAACTTGAAAAAGCCTGCTATTTTCAGTGCAGCCTTAGCAACCAGCCTACTTGGTTTCTGAAGATACTGCAGTTTGTTCTGCTTATGTGAAATGTAGATGTCACAACAGTTTCTTTATATAAGTAGTGAAATGACTGCTCTCCATCTTTTATGGTGGAATTTGATTCTCAGCTCATATTTCAGTGGTTTTGGTAACATTGTAGAATAAATAAATTGAATAACTCTTGCCATACTTAATGCAGCACCCAGCAGAAATGAATCTTAATTAACATTAAAAAGCATCTTAGGATTTTTGTGCCAAAGAGCTTATGGGAAGTCAAAGTGTCAATATAACATTTCGTATTTGTGATTGTGTGGTCCATTGTCCTAGAAAATATGTACAGTAATTTGGCATTAAGAGCAAGTAATGCCTAGGCCTAACTACTATCAATACATACCAAAATGGGCAAAATTTCAATTTATTGGAATTCTTTTGGATAATTTTCCATCTCTGGCAATACAAAACCCAGCATCTGCTAGATGCTGTCATCCTTCCCTGTTGTTTGCAGAAATACAGGCCAAAGTGTACCTTACTGTGAAAGTTCCTTTTGCTTTGTCACAGTACTTAACAACTTTGTTAGGCTCTCTGAAAAAGGAAAACAAAATATTGCAATTAAATGGCATTATTTCTGCATATCCTAAGTCACTAAGAAGCAGCTCAGTGATGAGATGCTTTTTAAAATGATGTGTGTGGAAAGATTAATTGTTAGTAGAGCATGTAAATAAATTCACAATAAAGAAAGGTAACCACAACTTTTTTATTTCCCCCAAAATGTGGCCTCAACTTGAATGCGGCTGTTTGAATCTCTGGAGCTCACCGGCAATGGCCTGACAACCATTCTGCAGAGGTGTGTTCCTTCCTACCTATGCCTTGTCCCCTGTGTCTCGCAGAACCCATGTTTCTTCTTTGCAGAAGAGTGAGGAGCCGAAGACATTTGTAGAGCTGATGCATGATGGAGAGATTGCTGCAATATCTACACCAAATGTGTGGACAACAAAATAATAAGTCCTGCTAAGATAACAAGTTAACACAGCTTATCTATCTATTTTTTTTCTGAGTGGGTTCATGGGTAATTATTTAATAGGAGTCTAGTCCATGCAATGGTAGGCAGAACCTACTTACTTCTGTTGCCACTTGCCATAGTACACCATGACTGTATTACTGTGGCTTTTTGACTTGAGCTGTAAGCTCTCTCTCTCTCTCTCTCTTTTTTTTTTTTTTTTAAGTTTTGTCTGATCTCCTTTGAGTGGTTTCTACTGCATCTCTTCTGTACCAGGCTTCAAAGCTTTGTGACCTTTATGGGTAGTAATAGCTGTTAAAAAAAAAAAAAAGGAAAAGAAAAAAAAGGGCCAGTTAATGTAATTTCACCTGTACTTTACACCAGTTATTCTATTAGCTGGTGTAATTTGTTGATCAACTTTACTAAGTTAAGTCTGGGCTGAAATTATTAAGTTGTTATAAGGATTATAAATTTGGCACTAGATGTAGTAGGCTACGTATGTCCTGCCCTTTTATCTGTATGGAAATATCTGATATCTGCTGTATGTAGGAAATACAGCGCTTCGTGTCAGGCCACAAAAGTGATCAGAGGACTTGAACACCTCTCCTATGAGGGCAGGCTTAGGGAGTTGTTCTTCTTCAGCTAGGAGAAGAGAAAGCTCTGGGGAGACCTCATTGCATCCTCCTAGTACTTAAAGGGAGCTTATAAGCAGGAGAGGGACTGCTTTTTACATGGTCTGATAGTGATAGGACAAGGGTGAACAGTTTTAAACTAAAAGAGGGGAGATTGAGGTTAGACGTTAGGAGGAAATTATTTACTCAGAGTGGTGAGGCACTGGCACAGCTGCCCAGAGAAGCTGTGGGTGTCCCATCTGTGGCAGCATTCAATGCCAGGTTGGAAGATGCTTGGAGTAGCCTGATCTGGATGGTGGACACTGTCCAGGACAGGGGTTTGGAACTGGATGATCTTTAAGGTCCCTTCCAACCCAAGCCATTCTATGATTCTATGATTTAGGCACTACACAAACAGTGAAGCAACATTAAGTACACCTTTCCACATCTGCACTTGCTGAAGGAAGGGAACTTTTATTTGTGTATACAGACTCTAAAAATCCAACATCAACCGCGGTGGTGGCAGAATAAAAGCTAATGGATGGAGTCTATTTTTAAAACAGCTCAGGAATATCTACCTCAGTGATGCACAGAATCACAGAATGGCTGAAGTTGGAGTGGACTTCTGGAAGCTATTTAATCCAGTCCCCTGCTTTTAGAGCTGTTTGCCTGGGACTATGTCTCTACAGCCGCTTAGGCGCAGCCAATGCCAGTGCTCTGTTACTCACACAGTGCAGAAGTGCTTCCTGATTTTCCAGTTCGTGCCCATTGCCACTTGGCCTGGCACAGGGTACCATTCAAAAGAGCTTGGCTCCATCCTCTTTGCACCCTAAAATTTTTTTAACACCTTTACCTTTAATAACAATGCATGCCAACAGTCTGTGGGGATTGACCTTCCTTTTTTGAAAGAAAAACATGCTATATATCAAAATCATATATTCAAACATATGAGCTTGACAGAAAAAAAAAAAAAAAAAAAAAAAAGAAAGAAAAGCAGTTATTTCCCCACTATTTAGTTAAAACCATTTGATACGATCATGAAAATAAAACAATTTTTGATGTAGTGTGTGATCAAGTTTAAGTTTGGGACAGTGGAAAATGATTAGAAGTTTAATAAAAATGTATAGAAAACAGAACTGTTAACTTATGAAACAAAATTACTGACGCAAGGTATGTTTATCTGACCTTAAGAATGACTGGAGAGTAAAGGTGCCGTCTTGATAAAATACTACTGCTTCAAAGTGCTATGGTAGTATCAACAATAACATGTAACAAAAGCTGGCATCAAGTTTTTGCTGACATTAAAGCTAACACAGGGTCCTATGACTTATGCAGTCGAGGCATTATAGTGCAAACTATAAGTAATATCAAGGTAATGAGTATTGTGCCATTCTTTTGACACTTTAATGTAATGAAATAAGCTGATACAGCTGTCATTTACCTTATCAAAACAAGCACGATGGTTGTATACGTACGTTGACTAGGAATGAGTCTGTAGGTTAGGTAAGTTACTTAATGTCACCTGTGAGTTAGTATCAAGTTTATACTAATTGTTGTTGTTGCTTGGTTAGTGAGAAGGGAAAACTGCTTCCACTAAAACTGAAAATAAAGCAAGGGAAAAGGAACTGATACCCATTCATTTTTAATTACCAGGCATCTCTTTTCTTCTGCTGGCCAGAGTTTTCCTATGCATATCCCATTAGTTTCAAGACTGGTGAGAATTTTTTTAAAAGACTAACTGGAGTAAACAGAAATGGTAAGAGACCAGCCTTTCTATCCCTGGATACTAACTTTAGTCTGTGTTTGGGACCAGGAATGCGTTTCTACAAAGGAGAAGGAACCTGAGATGAAATGAGCACAGATATCCCAGCCTGACACTCTATCCTCATGGTATGGAGGTGCTCTGCAGCAGGAAACTCTTCTGGTGTTGACTTGGCTGCGCAGGTTATCTGTGTCTACCTATGGCTGAATGTCTCACTGCCTCTCAGCATTTGCAGCTGAGCCGCCTCATGTTTCCTTTGCCTTGTGAGGCCTCAAGGTAATTCAGGTGAATGCAGGAGCATTCTGAGATACTGGGGTGAACAGAATGTCTTATGTACCTCAGCAAACTAAAATCCCAACCTGTTCTATTTAAACTAGTCTGAAATACATCTTTTTTTTTTCTTTTTTCTTTTTTTTTTTTTCCCCCCCAAATCCTATGAACTCTTCTGAAAACCTGCTTGATGAAGGCCTGCTTACTGGAATGTAGATGTTCTTAGTTACTTGAAGATTTACCATCTTTCAGATGTTTTTGTTTTTCTATTTGGTAGTGATTTTGTACTTTGATTTTGATAAAAATGAAGGCCAGTGTAAGTTGAATGTTGAAGTAGTTTTCTTGTGCCCGTCACTCCAGCATGATAAATATAGGTTTTCCTCTTTAAACACTTATGTAAGTCAAGTGTGAGGATATTTACAAGCATACTGATGGTGACTTGAGAGTATCTAAAATAAAGTGAAACTTTCTTTAGGAGTTGGGAACAAGAAGATGTGCAGTGATTGTTAGACAGGCTACTACTGGTCATTGTTGAAATGTTTTTGTGGGACCTGGGGGCTGGAGACAAAGCTTAGAACTCCAGACATGGGTACTTTTTTGTCCTTGGAACCGGAGAGGTCTGAGGAGGCTGGAAGCTGCAGCCCAGCTGGGCAGTGGGAAGTGGTCTCTCCAGTTCACAGATCAAAAATGGATGCTCACCTTTCTCTTCCGTCTGTTTAATCTAAAAATCAGTAGCTTTAAGTGAACATGCAAGTGTTGCAATAGTAAGATCAAGCTTATTTCAGTTGCAAACAAATGATACCTCTCCTAAAAGACCAGAAATTTTGATCTAGATATCAGTAAGGAGAAATTTTGTTTGCAAGGCTTTCCTAGTAATGGTTTTTCATTTCTGTTGTAGCTCTTCTTTTTTATGTATTTTTTTAAGTAATTAAGGAAACATACAATGACAAATTAAAATCCTTACTGCAGTAAAAATTATGTGAGTTAAGATAAAATTCTTAAAAGGAATGACTCTGTCCTGTAATAGATGTCAGTCTTTTTTTCCGCAGCACTGTCAGCCGTGGAAAGGTGTCTCACTGTCAGGTGTCTCACTGATCAATTATTGTTTAAGGCTGCTGTGAAATTATTCACTCACAGTTCCATAGCAGCTTTATGGGTACTTTTTATTATGTGGTGCACTCAAATTTACTTCTTCAATATTATCTGTAGGTCCACAATTAATTTGGCTGCTTCAATTTAGCATTTCTTCCAGCTAAAATATCACAATTATTTTTAGGGCAATTATGCCTCCAAAGATGTAATTATTAGACTTCTCTGTGTAATTATAACTTGAGTTTCCTGTTAACTTGTTATTAATTGCATCTTTCACGGGTAATAAACACCTCAGGACTCAGACTCCAAATTTATTTTTTTTTAGCTCAGGATATAATTGTTGCTGATAAACAGGAAACAGTTCACTTTGAAAAAGTTATTTATCCAGGCCACATTCATACAGAGGAGGCACCTTATTATTATTCGGTTAAGAGATCTAAATTAGTTCCTCCACTTGCAGAGAAAATGAGATATTTTCTGCAACGTTCTACTTTGTGGTCAGAGACAGAGGACCTACAATGCAGTCTAATATCTTTTGGCTGTTTGAGTGTGTTGTTTGTGGTAGCAAACTGTATGATCCTGACAATTTTGGCAGGAATCAGAAGCTGGAGAGAAGCACTGTGCCTGGTTGTCCCCCCTCCTCCTTGTTCTGTTTGTCTTCTGCTTCCCAGAAGAATGTTGGCACCACAGTGAAGTGTTGGTACTGCCATGGGTTTTGTTGTTTTCACCCAAGTAGAGAGATAGGGTATTAAAAGGGATGTGGGAAATCTGTTGTAGCAAAAGTAGCATGTTCCACAGCGTGCCTAAGGAATTCTCAGTGAGGCAAGAGCCAAGCAGGTGGCAACAGTCAGAGGAAAGTCAGGGGAGGAAATGGTACCTTTGACATGAGGCCAGATCTGTGATGCAAGAACACAGAGAACTTCCTCATGAATGAAATTTAGAACATTAAAAGAGGGGCTAATATAGTCCTGTGAATGGGAGAAAAAGGAGGCAGGGCAGGAATGAGTAACATTTGAAGGGAATTGTACTGGAGTGGACATCAGGTGGGGAACCAAGATTTTGGGAGGGCAAAGTTAGATCTGGGGTAGAAAGTGGGAGAAGAGTGCACCTCAAACCCTATCTCTGAAACTCAACACAAAGCTAGTAACATAGGGAAACTGAGATTTCCAAAAAGAGAAGACCATGCCTGGAGAATCTAGGAGAAAGGAGAAAAATGGAAAATCAAAGAGGAGATTTGAATTGATCTGAGCTTTCAGAGGACACAGAGTGCTCAGATCCCTCATTCACATCCCCGATGAAGGAATGGGGCATGCAAGTGGAGTCTGTGGACAGAATGGCAGCAAATAAGTAATTTTATAGGTTGTATGATTGAAGCAAGACATGCAGCGGCATTACAGGGGAAATTGGGTGCTCCTTAAAATTGTATCTTCAGAAAGTTTACTTTTTTTTTTTTTAAACAACAACAACAAATCCCAAACATTTCGTATTATTCAGAGTTAGATGTTAAACTAGTGGAGAGTTTTTCATAACACACTCTTTCCTACCTGTAAATGTTTAGAGAGAAACTTCCATTTCCACTAGGAAACCTGGAACAGAGAATATTCTGTTTGATTTAAATCAATGACAAGTGAAGGGATTAATGAGATTATCATCTGAAGTATAATTGTAAGAGCATATTCAAAGATTTTAATAAACAGAAAACTGAGCATGAGGTTCATTGACAATGGAATACTCTGGATATAGATCACATCCTCTAGCATCAAAGTGGAGGGCTGTGTTTTGTTTAATTTACCATTCACAGGCTAGACTAAAGAAAGTCTTGGCTGAATGAAATATTCTCCGCAGACTATTTTGATTTAAAAATGTAAATGATATTTAGTATTTTAGAAAATTAGCATTTATAATGATGAAAGACTTTTAAATCTGAAAAATGGCCTGTTTTCTTTTTTTTAATGTCAATTTTTTTGACATTATTAATAATTTATTGACATTATATTGACAATTTTTTTGAATGAAAACAAAAGAAATCCACACGAATTTTCAAAGTATTTTTTGTCAGTCAGGTCCACATACTTTGGAAAAAAGAAGTTTCACTGAAAAGTTGTTTCCAGTTCAACTAGGGGGGGGAAAAAAAAAAGACAACTCTTAGTAATCTGCTGGTAAACTGATCTGTGATCATACCAGTTGCCTGTGTTCAGATTAGCACTGTTTCCTGTGTTATCTCTATTATACGTACTAAAAATAATAATAAAAGAAATTGAAAAGCCAAAATATTCAACTAAATATATTTGCTTTTGACTTAAATATATTTGTTTTTCCTGGTGACACAGTTATGCGCTCACAACTCCACTGGCCAGATTAAAATGATTGGGATGCATCACTGTGAATAGCTTAGGAGAGAACATAAAAGAAAGATGGTTATTTCCATCTTTTTATTATTCTTGTGTATGCGTAGTGTGATGCAGAGCTAGGGGTTTTGTCTTTTGCTCAGCAACTGATCCATCTTGAATGGGTGTGAAATTTATTTTATATTGCCAAATGGGGATGTGGTGCCTTCCTGGCCTGATGATCTGGATCATTCCTGAGGCAATTTATTATCACACATCTAGTCACCTGCTCCAGGGCACGGGGTTTGGAGCACGCCAATATTAATATTGTAGGTCTGTAATATTAATATGTAGGTCTGGCATAAAAACAAACCTGTCTTACTGGCTGAGGTACAAGAATTCAGTCATGATTTCACGAGCTCATATAGGAATGCATATCTTAACTATATGGTTTTTGTTTTTTTCAGTGGATGGGTGATCTTATGAGGATAGGAGTCTGAACAGCTGATGTAAAATATATTATGAAAAGATGCAGGGTAGATATAAAGTTTTAAATGGGGCTTACAGAATAAAGTAAAACTCACCAATTGTGAAATCAACTTTTAAACTCATCATTTCAATGAATGTGTAAGAGATTTTCACTGATGGAGTCTATATCTGTTTTGAGATAACATGGACAAATATCTGGCTAGTGTCTACACTTAGTGTAAACAGAGTTACTATAAAAATAACGTATTTCAAATTAAGATGGTAAATGTAGAGGAATGAACATCTTGAAACGGAGTAGACTGAAGTACTTTGAATCATTCTACATGGAAAAGACTATCATGAAGACATTAACTGGGGCAGAATTATCGTAATGTTTTTCCATATCTTACATCCATGTGGGAACATCTTGTAGAACTGAACAGATTATGCATTAACAAATAAGCTATTGTTAATATCTTAAAAGAACAAGGACTTTCACAATTGGCTGTGTAACAGAAGATGTTTGTTTTTAAAACATGTTAGAAAATTAATAGTTTCAGAACCATCTAAAAATGTGTTTTACTCACCATGTTAACATATTTGGCTTTGGTTTAGTATTAAATTGGCTAGATTTTATTTCAATTATCATTACAATAACAACATAGATAAGAAAAAAAGTCAGGCTGCTTTCTTTGTCAGACAAATAAAATGCACTTATGTTGTGTATATTAACATGTAAATTCATTAAATTATCACATTGATACAGAAGGCTAAAAATACTGACTGTGACAAAAAGAGTAGCATACACATAACTTTAGAATGGCATCTCCACATTTGTGAGGGATGTATTAAAGTAGTTTTAAAATTACTTTTTCAAATTATATTTGCCTTTATTTAACTTTCCACCGAGGCATGATTTAATGAGCCATTGTCTGGTGGCTGATTTCTGCCTTTAGTCTGAGATGCGCTACCTCATTGTCAGCAGCCTGCTATTTGGTGCTGCTAATCACAGTGATTCTATTAGGTAAAATATAGGAAAAAGTAAGGGAGGTGGATAGATAGGCATTAATCCTCCCGTACTACATTTGTGTACATAGATAAATATAGTACAGTTATAGACTTTTATCATTGGGTTTGGAATGATTGTCTTTCAGTATTTATGCAGGCTGTGTACATTAAACCACTTTCCAACATGTATGAAAAGGCTGTCTGGTGAAATTCCAATTGACTGGAAGAAGAGAAACATTACTCCAACTTCAAAGAAAGAGGAAACTACAGGCCAGTGAACCTCAAGTTTGTGCCTGGGAAGATTGTGAAACTTCCAGATACTTCTGGAAGATATGTTAAGGTACACACAACATCAGGAGGTGATCCAAACAACTAGCACCATTTCAACAAGGGTAGATCATACCTGACCAATCTAGCGACCTTCTCTGACAGAGTGACAGCATCAGTACCCAAAGGATGAGTGACTGACGTCATCTATGTGGATTTCTGTAATGACTTTTATATGGTCTCACGTCACATTCTCATGTCTGAACTGAAAATATATGGATTTGAAGAGTGGATAAGAAATTGGCTGGACAGTATCAAGCAGAGGGTTGTGGTAGATGGATCTATGTCCAGATAGAGGACTGTCAAAAGAGGTGTTCCCCAGGGGTCTGTCCTGGAACTTGTGCTCTTCAACATCTTTATCAGCAACATAGACAGGCTTGGACACGTACACTCTTTGCTGGGTAAGAAACTAGTTGGTGGGCAGGCCCAGAGAGGGATACTGAATCCAGCTGGTGACTGGTCACAAGTGGTGCTCTCCAGGGGTTGGTATTGGGGCACATCCTGTTTAATATCTTCGTGGATGATTTGGACGAGGGGTTTGAGGGCCCGCTCAGTAAGTCTGAAAATTATACCAAGCTGGGAGGATATGTTGATCTGCCCGGGAGTAGGAAGGCCCAATAGAGTAATCTGGACAGGCTGGATTGATAGGCTGAGATGAAGTTCACAAAGACCAAGTGCAGAGTCTCGCACTTTGGTCACAATAACCCCATGTAATGATACAGGCTTAAAGCAGAGTGGCTGGAAGACTGTGTAGAAGAAAATGATCTGGAGGTGTTGGTTGACACTCAGCTGAACATGAGCCAGCAGTGTGCCCAGGTAATCAAGAAGGCCAGTGGCATCCTGGCTTGCATCAGAAATCACATGGCCAGCAGGAGGAGGGAGGTGATCATCCCCCTGTTCTCAGCACTGGTGAGGCTGCACCTTGAGTACTGTGTTTAGTTTTGGGCTCCTCACTACAAGAAAGATGTTGAGGCCCTGGAGTTTGTCTGGAGAAGGGCAACGTTGCCATGGCAGGTCTGGATCACAAGTGGTATGATGAGCAGCTTAGGGAATTGAGACTGTGGAGCTAGAGTTGATCCTTGTGGGTCCCTTCCAGCTCAGGAGGTTGTGGGGAGGTGGGGGTCAACCTCTTCTCCAGTGTAATTAGAGATAAGACAGGACAAGAGAGAACAGCCTGAAGTTGCACCAGGGGAGGTTCAGTTTGGATATTAGGAAGAATTTCTTAGAAAGAGTGGCGAGACTCTTGGAAGGAGTGGGAGCAAGTTGCCCAGGGACAAGGTAGAGTCACCATCCCAGGAGGTGTTTAGGTAAAGAGTAGATGTCGTACTTAGGGGCGAGGTTCAGTAGGCAATATTGGTGATAGGTGAACAATTGGACTAGACAATCTTAGAGATCTTTTCCAACCTTTATGATTCTATGAAGTCATCTGAGATAGATAAAAGAAAGAAATAAAAGTAGTACATGGCAAAATATTGTGTTCTGAAACATGTATTTCCAATAGATGTACATTAAAATTACAAAAGGTTTTGCTTAATTTGGCTATAATATGAAGTGTTCAGGTCAGTGAGACAAATGTATTAAAAGAAAAACACTGTTTACCCAGAAAAAGCCAAATTCCCTGGTTGAAAGTAGACTGATACCCACTCTGTGCCAGTATGCTATAGTACTCTCTGTTGCCAGATTAAAGGAGTAGAGTTTTTTTTCTTTTTGTGGTGTGCCAGGCATGTCATTGCCTTTGGGAGTACAAATACTCTGGGCTCCATTCCTCCCTTGCTGATCAGGTGAGAAGAATCTATTTTAATTTGCTTCTACGGTGGGCCAGCCATATAGTACCACTTCTTCTGTATTTAAGAAAAACACCACTGCATCTTAAAACTCCTTATTCTGTAGAGGCTAGTTCTTTAGGAATAGGATTATTCAGCTTGTCTTTTCACACATTGTTCCAGGAGCATTTTCAAGAGCAGCCACGATGGAAAAGGAGAAGAACATCTGTGTGAAAGACTGATCTCACTTTACTTTGATCTCAGAAGAGCTAGCAATAATGAAGGCTTTGGCAAAAGTCACTGTCTATCTGGGTCAAGTACACCACAGCAGCTATATGGAGAGGATGCATGCAATCTGGACAGCCTTCTGAGTTGAATGCTTTTATGAATTATTTGAGCACTGAATGTGAACATATTGTGAATGATAGATTTTAAATGCATTCCACAAATAATTGCTGAGAAGCCTGAAGATATATATCTATATGAAACCCTAATTTCCTCAGAACATAATCCCTTCTCCCTAACACATAGGATTTAATTCCTATGTATTCTGATAGTACTTGTGAATTCTGCCTACAGCTATTCAAGTAATTAATTAGATGTATTTCACACAAACATATGCTCTTGCACATTCTAGGATTTTTCCTCCTTTAATTGTAACAATAAACAGAAAAGGAAGGACAAAATATATCTCCTACAGATAGGAATTGAAGTGTTTATCTGACCTGCAATTCAGAACCCAGTTAAAAAACATAGGATATACAGGTAAACATCTTGTACTATTTGTTGCAAAATTGTGGTCTTCATAACTGAAGTCTCTTCTCTGTCGGTCAAAAATGGAAAGAAGATTTAACATCTTGTTCCACCTTCCGGGGTTTGGCATAGTTTCTGCTGCTTATTGTCTGCATAGGCAGCTGATTATCATCTAATGCACTAAGGAAGGGCTGGCAGTGTTTATGAGAAGCTCATATTGCATTTTAACATCTATGATTCCTCAGTCATGAATGTGGCAACATTTGATTGAATTTGTTCATGTCATTTTTACTAATATCTCCCCAAACAGAGGGACATTTCACAACTTTAAGCGCTCTGACAAACAGACTATATTGATTAACGACAGCATATCAGTCACGATGCAGAATTTCTGTCTACAGGCAATAGTGCTGTATTTTGAAAACAGTCAATTTAACTTTGGTCAGAGTATCGTTAGCAGGCTCGGTATCAGTTTCCTATATTCTCTGGGAGTAAATAATGCTTTGAGTATGTGATAATTAATGCTTTCCACAGGGCACATTTGTACACTAGGAAAAATTGCTAGCACTCATTTTTCTTTTTCAGGCTTTTATATATATTCATTCAATAGATATGTAAATATAATATGTGTATGCATGTTCACATTGCATTAAATTGCAGTGCGTTACATTTAGCTTGTGAAGAAAAAAAATCAAACATTGTACCAAGATAGAAAACGATGTGTAATGATAAAAGGTCAGCGACAATGTGGGCAGAAATTGTGACATACTTTAGGTAGTAACAATGGAACACAGAGAAAGTCTAGTGAAATTTATAGGTCTGCTTTTTAAAGGCCAAGTGCCTGCAGCATCTGCTGATTCCTGCCTGCTGGGGTGGGTATTCAGCACTCCTGAAAACCTGGCTGTAAGTGTCTGTCATAGATATCTTTTAAAATAGCTGTTCCTGGTTTGCTGAGAATGTGAATGAGAAAGGCACTGACCCTCAGCTGAGCAGCTCCCAGAAAAAAGCAACCTCTCATGTTTTCACCTCCTAGGATGCTACAGGAACTGTTAATGAATAAACACGGTTCTCTCCAAGCCTCTGCTGATACCGCTGATAATTCTGTTGCAAAAATGTGTTTTTGTATGATAAGGAGCTATGTAAATTACAGATTTATTTATTTATTTTTTTATTTATTTTAAGCCAGAGGTGTTTAATTTCTCTCATTCTCAATTTTGTTTCCTTTCATGCTGCTTATCTCACCCACCTTGAAAAAAATATTTAACGTGAAAATAAGGAAGATGATAAATGTATTTAAATCATATGTACATCAAAAGGAAATGAAAATTTGAAAAGAAATTCTGTCTGAAAATTTTAATCAAAATGTGTTAACATAATGTCAGTGTAAGTATATATTATGTCTGATGTGAAGACAGTTAAAAGCTGTGATGTATTTCAGGGTCATGTATACAAGTTATACTTACCTGAACTACTTTCTGTTATACCTTGCTTCAGTGGAAAGGAAATGTTTGTATTTGCTATTGTAAAACTATGTCAAGAGAAAGTTTCTTAGAGTCTTATATCTCAACTAGTAGCTATGAATCCCTAGTTTAAGGTGAGACCATTCAGCCAAGCTAGTTTTAACCCATCAAAAGTGGAATTTGCAAGGGAAGCACCTTTAAAAAGGGCGTGAAAGATAGGGATGACTTCAACGTACCATAGAAGAAGCCTGCTGCCTTGTATATACAGTCTGTAATTAGAGATATTTTTTTCAGAGTTTCAGTGTTCTCTATGGTGGCTGCCAGACTCATGTATGAGGTCTGTACTTAAGCTACCTGCTGTAAAGGACAGTGTAGTATGTAAATCAGTTTCAATGATCATGAAGATGCAAAAACTTTTGCAGTAGCTTGGGAATGCAGTCTGCAATTTCAATTGTACATATTTGACAGGTAGTCTTACTTGTATTATCAGTCTAGTTTTTCTTTTCCCTTCTTTTATTTCTGACATTGTCCCTGCAGGACTTCAATCAAAGTCTCTGCCCTTTCATGTTTAGGATTTTATCTCTGACTTCCTTTGAAGAAGGTTGAGGAAGGAGTCTCATCTGATTGCAATCTAGTTTTTCTGGTTACAAAATTGAAAGTGAAATATTATCTACCAGTACAGCACATAGCACGGTATTCTTGTGGAGTTCAGCCAGTTTGATTTTGGCCACAAAAGTTCAGGTATCTGTTATAACAACTGCATTGATTCTTTGCCAGAAAGCATTTAGTGTAAAATTCCACAGCAGGCATGAAAAGCTTTCCTTTGGTATCAGAGATGCAGAAATTTATTTAACATTCCTCACCTCTTTTTCATCGTTTTTTAAAGAGGATTAATCCCGTGTTTAATGTTCAAGGACAGAGCTGCAGTGCCTCCCAACTCACGCTCTTTGTTTACAGAGAGGCCATGAGGGAATGATGTAATACCGGAGATGATCTGTAGATCTGAGGTAAAGCGTTTCCTGATGATCACTAATGGCAATAAAGGCAAATGAAGAGTGCACACAGACAGGATTGGAAGCTACAAATGATTGGGAATAATGCTGCTCTGTAGAGCAGGTCATCTGTTTTTGCAGGCTTGTTCATAAGCAGCTCACTACATCAAACAGTGCACTCTGCTGCCTGTAGTCTGCTGTCATCTGCACATATTCATGCTGACACACCAAGGTCATCTTGAAGCTGAAATAGGAATTCAAGCATTTATTCCATGAGACACTATTTAAGCAAGCTAACCTACTTAAGTTAAATAGGTTACACTTCTAATGGCTATTTTTCAGGCATTGCTGTGCAGAGGGAGGTTTGAGAGGATTTTCTAGGTTATCAGTTTCTTCAGGTTCCAGGGGCAGCCACCATTATGTGAAGATGATAATATGTCTCAAATGAGGAGAATCTGCCAAAACAAATATTTCCCTCCCCCATTTCTGTCTGAAATACTTAGTCTCTCTTCTACATGTAATAATTATAAGTTGCTTGCTACGCACTTCTGTCAACATTGCTGTCTCTGCCGACATGAAGCAGTGGCTTTTCTAAAGGAATTAAGAGGACAATCCCACCACTTCTTTGGACATCTTCTCTGCCTCCTTGTGCTTTCTTTGCACTGTGTTTTCCCATACCTCCAATTTCTTTTACACGTGGTTTTCTTCTCCTCCCTGTTCTGTTTCTGCTCCTGAAGCTCCTTTTATTTTGCTGCTCCTCTTTGCCTGCTCCAGTCAGCACTTCAAGATTTAATTCTGACAGTTGCCTGCTCAGCCAGTTGGCCAGCACAGCGGCTGCCACGTGGATATTTACAGCACTCCTTCCACTGTCACCAGTGGCTATTTGAGTAAAAAGAGGTCAGAGAAGAGTACACCGGTCTACACTTGGCTCTGTCCAACTTGTTCCATAAAATCCACTAACTGTTGCTTTTTTTTTTTCATCTCTCTGTCTGTCTGTCTATCTGTCTGTCTGTCTACCTATCTATCAATCTATTACTGTTCCTGTGCTGGGATGCCATAGTTGTGGGCTGGTGCTGGGGCTAGAATGCCAAAAACCTGTAGCTGACTCCTTTAACTGTTTCTTACCACATCTGTAAGACTCTCTTGCTTCTTTGCCTACACCCTAGCAAGTCCTTCAGGCTCTTTGAAGTCGACATACAATAGCTTGCCTTAATGGTGAGAATGCCTGCATTTAGTTTTCACCCTTGAAGCTGAGATCGTATGTATGCAGAGTTTATTTTTGATCAACGAATGATCCATTTTAGATTGGCACCTGTGAACTGTTCAATTTACAGAAACCATCATGGCTTTTTTTAAAAAAAGAAAAAAAAATAATCATGTATTTGAGTTTAGCTGTATCAAGTTGTTTGCTCCTGTTCCACAGCCTGAATGTGTTTAGGTTACTAATGCATAAACATTTCCATGAACTGCGTGCTCCGTCTGGCATTCCTTGTACGTGCCCCACATTTGACTTCAAAGACTCTAATGTGAGTTGTTTCCCTGCATGCTTAAGTGAAACATGTTAAATTGCTGCTGGTTAGAAAATTCTGTTCAGATTCTCAAGAGTGCTTTAATTTGCATAGGAATAAATTATTTTAAGGTGTAATTCAGTGTTTAGCATTTCCTAACTTTCCCTTGTAGTTGTGATCACTTTGCATACTAGAAGGGAGATAAAATGATGGGAAGAAAATCCGAAGTCACACTAAGGAGAAAGATCCAGCAGGTTTATTTGCATGGTTAAACAACAGCAGCAGCAGCAACAACAACAAAAGCTAACTCCAGATGCTAATAGAGTCAAAAAGTGTGATTTCAGTGTTATGGTATCAGATATTTGTGACCACTGTTTTGAGTAGTGACCCTGGAAAAAAGATCTCTGCTGGCACAGGTTGTCACTAAGGTGTTTTCATAACTAGTAAGTAAAATCACATTGTGTGCTCCCAATCTAAATTTGTTTAGCACAAAAAATTTTTGAATGCTTTCAAATCTTGAGATCTTTGAGCTTGAATTATTATAAATTCTATTCATCGTGATATCAAGAAAAGACTCAACCAGCCAGCATAAAACTGCAGTTCAAGAGTCCCTTTAATGAATTAGGAAAGCTTTTATGATTTGGCGAGGTGAACACTAGTACGTGTAAAAAGCTGCAGCGTCTCTGTCAGGTTGTTCTTGATGTAAAATGCTTTCAAATGTTCTTTTCCCCGATCTTTGCTAGTTATATCACTTGTCACAGCTGAATAGTCCTTCAGTGACCATACTCCAATACCTTCCTTATTTTACATTGCAATCTTATCTCCTACAATGCAAGAGCTTTATTTTTCATTGCAGTGCCATTTACAAGATGTCAAGGGCAAGCAGCTGCACGGTGGATATGTATAGATATTTCTGGTGAGCCGCTGTTCTTCCCCCCACACAGCAATTAGACAGAGGCTGCAAAGGGACAGAAGAAAAGCTCTCCCTCTTCAATTCCTCCTATCAAGCTGCACAACCTTGAACAGAAATTTCTGGGTTCGCTGCTCTTGTAAGAATGCTAGTTTGGCACTCTAAGCAAACAAATGAGCAAATAAACGAAACCAAACAAATTCACACTTTCAATTAAAAGCATTCTATTATTATACATTCTTATCCTCCCAGTAGAGATCTCCAAGCTGTTCCCTTGGGGGTTTCTTGGTAAGGAGTTTCCATTCTGTCGAAAGGCTGTTTCTGGGCAGCCATCTCCAGAGAAAATCATGTCTGAGCTACCAGACAGTAAACAACAGTACAGTCCCACAGGGTCTAGGCTGACCTGAATAAGGTTCAAGCTAAAGGTAGTGACAGCAGTACAATCCTTGCAGAATGTCTGTGCACACGTGCATGTGTAATTTAGACCATGAATATTTTAAAAAGCCTTGGTCAAACCTCAAGCGAAACAACCTGCAAGACAATGAAATGGAAGACATTTGTTTTTGGTAACAGTTTATTTTTGCCTGCAGAAAATAATAAGAGTAGTTACAAGTGTGTCAGGGTATGTCCTTATCACTCATTCTAAGCTTTTATATCATCTATTCTCTTCACCTTTTCTCTCATTGAATGCAGACACTTACATAAACCGTATTTTCAGCTAACCCATTTCTCTCAGAGGGAGGCAGAGTTGATCAGTTCTCTCCACAGTGCTGTTGTGATGAATGTGAAGAGATAGCTTTACGTACCTGGTATTAAATTCTACATTTACTTACATTGTTTCCTGTTGCTCTTCATATCTCCTTCCTCCTGTGAGCCAGATGACAGGAGAGTTTAGCCTGTACTGTATGAATTTACAGATCAAGCAACTTTCCTCTTGCTTTTGCTAGAGTGGCCTTATGCTACTGGGTCTCTTGATTGCTGAACAATTTGTTTTTACTATCAAATTCTCATTTTACTGTCTGTCAGTTGTGTCCGTATCTCTCTATAATAGGCTTACTACCCCTGCTGTGTCCAATTTTTCTTTTGAAAGAATCTCATTTTTTTCATTTCCCAATGCAGCATATCAGGTTTATTTTAAAGGATACCACATTATTTTTGTTAACAGAAAACACATTTTGCATCTCTTTATAGTGGGCTGCAATCTACTGCATGTGGCTTTTATTTTTTTTTTTTTGCAAAGTTTTGTTTTATGTTAACACTTTTCTCTTAGTTTTTCCTCAGTCTTTCAAGTTTCAGCTGTGTGTGCTTGTCTGAATGTCAGAACATGTATTTAAAGGTCTTCAAGAGAAGACCTTCGTACTCGCTGTTTCTGCTGACTAATCATCACCTGAACAAAACAGATCTTGGAGCATTTTCCATCTTTTTTACTAAAGTACAGGCCATTTAGACTATCAAAAGTGTGAAATCTTTCTTTTCTCCATAAATGTCTTCAGGAACAAGTAATATTTGCTCCTCATCATCTTCCAGATCACTGGCAGTAAGGCATTTTTGATCCTTGGACGGTGTTGGTACAGCATTATTTTAGTTAATTCGTAGGATTTTTATATACATATTTTCTAATGTTCTTATTTTCTTGGCAGCTTGTGGAGATGAACTCCATGATATTTGATAGTATCTCTTTTCCTTTTTGTTATCTTATGAATTTATGTTGTGGTAACACCATCTTTCATACTAGATTCTCTGTGTATGAATAATAAGTAGATTCAGTGCTCCACATACTAAAAAATACGAATGGATCAGACACACAAAAGGTAGCATTATCTCTGCTTGAAAGATGGATAAGTGAGAATACCTTTCCTGACTCTCTCTGAGAGATGTTTTGGACTGACATGCTCTGTGCCCTGCTACTGGTCTTTCTAATATCCATCCCAGTGCATTTCCCATGCTCTACATATGCATAGTCTCAGTTGCTCTTTCAGATTTTACTAGTAAATACTTTACCTTTCTTGCTGCAAGCAGGATTCAGTATCCTGCTGGGAAGCACAGTTGCCTTGAGATGCATGCTCTTAAAATGCCAGGAGAATTTATTGTTCTCCTTTGTGTAAACTGTTGCCTTTAATACAACTCTTCATTTGTTGGTGCTAGGAAAAATATTTTATGGATTTTGACTTTTTTAATTGTCACGTGGCTGACCATGGATTTTTTTCCTGCCTTGGCACCCTGTCTTTTTGGTAATTTGTTGGCTTGCCTTTCATAGCTCTTGTAAACTTCACTTGCAAAACTCTATCTCATTTTGAACAATGGAGAGCACATGAGATCTACACACCTGCTCCTATCAGCGAATATTCTCCCATGTTCTCAATGTGCTAAGCATACTATTATCTGTCTTTCTCGCAATGTTTCCTAATGGCTGTGTGTGCACTTTCTATTCAATGATAAGCTGATTGTGTCCTTCAGTCCTAAGAACTTAACTGGCAGCCTCTTCTTGGCTTGCGCCTTGCCCTTATATTTATTCATCATGACTCTGCTGCCAAAGGCTGCATGCTCTGTGTTATACTCCTTGGATTTGTCAAAACCGTGCTTCTAATAGCAAGTCTAACTGCTGTTCAGGCTTGTAAGGAGGTTAGGAGAGCACCAACTTTCTTCACTTTTTCAGAATGCTCTGCTGAAGCTCTTTCCGCATTGTGAAAGATAAACTCTATCAAAGTTTTCAGTGGGAATACACAGAACCTAGACAGGGGCTTGTCTATCCCTGTATATTACTGAGATTCCTTCATCACTTGTTTTGACTATATGTTTATCTGCCTTCAGAGTCTCGCTGGAATCCCACAAAAGCCAATGTTTATTAAACATAGGGAAGTCCACCCTTCGCTTTCCATAAAGACCCTTCAGCAGTTAAGGCTTGGCTTTACCTTCTGATGTCCATAGCTTTTTAGTGCTTTTCCCAGTGGAGTATTGCATCTGGGAACCTTCAGGGGCTACACTGAGGCTCCAGCACTACTGCTGGTCCCTGACAGCACTAGTTTATCTAGATCAAAGGACTGGGGCCTTTCTTGAGAGAAAAAAAGAATCATTTTCCCTCTGATTGGTGTTCAGTCATTTGCAGTACTTAATGTCTCCTCTGCTCTGGGTTTTTGGGTCAGTATGCGCCTGCATTTCATCACTCTCACCATGAACAGGCTGCTCATCCTCCCCAGCCAGGATTTGTGATACCCCAACCCTCGGAAACTTTTTGTAAGATTTTCTTGTACAATGACTTCCTTGGAGATCTGGCATTTATTTATTAATTTATTGTGAAGAGGAGGTAAAGAGACTCAGTAACAGAGACCGCTTCCTCTTTATAACTATATCCTTGATCTGAATCCTTTTTCTGTTTGACAAAGGTGTCTGCTCCCTCTTCTCCACATAGTATGTTCTGTGGGATTACCTTGCTTGCGCTGCTCTGCCATGGGCGGAACTCCTACATATTCATCCATTGTCATCAGCTGAAAGCCTTAGGGTTTCCTTTCACTTCTCTATCTTATTTACAGCCTACATTTCTTCCCACAGATGGCCCCTAGAACGATTTTTTAAAAGCATCTGGTCATATTTCTCTGCTCTGTTATTGCTGATACTGTTGGGATTATGCTGTTCTCAGCTTTGCAGACCAGTTAAAATTGGTTGTTATCTAATCGAACAATTGCAAATAAGCAGCCCTTGCAGCAGTGAATGTACTCTGAATGCATGGGAAACAGTGACTGTTGCATACACGTGTAAACTTTTGTGTTGCTACCACAGGTATTTACAGTCATCAAAGTGCAGCAGGCTGGAATTCAGTTTTGCAGGGATTATGTGACTTTTTTCTGATTTCCAACCTATGCAGAGGTTTATCTTGCGTTTAGCAATATCTAAAGTTGGACTAGGGCAGATTTTCCTACCTCTACTAAAATCATACTGTAGGAATACTCCTTGTAGGATGTTAATGTCTCCACCAACACAGTGTGTACCACTGCTCTTTGTTTAGAAAGTGGTGACTACCTGACATATATATTTCAGCCAGGATATTTTTTCCTCCCAGCTTTCATGCTGTCTGCTTGACACCGGATTCTTATGAATGCAGCTTCAGGTGGGGCTGTTTCTGGGTTTCAGACAGCCTGGATGCTTGTACTTTTGTGCTTACTCTTACTGCTTTGTATCTTTCACTCATCAGATTTCTTTGCTACATTCATACAGTGAGATCTGCTTTGTTGGTAAAATCCAGGCACTTTCAAACTCATTTGTGAACCACAGCTTGTGGTATCTCTACCCTACAAAAAATCACAAAGTAGAAGCTGACTTGTACTTGCTGTACTGCTACTTCCTCTAGTAAGATCCTCCTAGTTCCCATGCCTGCTCCCTTGTGCTCTACAGACACTTGAGACTTTTCCTTTCAGACTCACACTCTTCCCTTCAGAGATGTACCACCTTGTCTCCAATTAGTGGTTCCATTTCTGTTTCAAAACCATCTTTTCAGCAGTAATGATAATCTCTTGTTTAGAGAGAAAATTTCAGGATATTTGTTCAGTTACTGTTTACCTGTTCCAAGAACGTTTTTGCGCTGCCTGGTTCACTGGACCATCAGTAAAATTTCCCTATATCTCTTTAGATTGTGTGACAAGGCATACACAAGTAGGATGCCAAATTTCCTTACAGGAAAGTCTCTACTTGTGATTGCTGATCACTGGCAAATAATAATACTTTCATTATAAAATGCTAGTTGTACAGAGGTGTCAAAGACCTGCTGTTTCTCTTGATATGGGACACTGAGTGAAGTGCCCAGAGCGTCGGTTGTTGTTATTTATTCCCATTAGAAGGATTTTTTTTTTTTTTCCTGTCTGCCAGTAGAGAGACTAGGACAGGTTTACAGGACAAGAGGAAATGTTTTTAAACTAAAGGAAGGGAGGTTTAGATTACATATTAGGAGGAAATTATTTACTCAGAGAGTGGTGAGGCCCTGGCACAGCTGCCCAGAGAGGCTGTGCGTGCCCTATCTAAGGCAGCATTCAAGGCCAGGTTGGATGGGGCCCTGGGCAGCCTGAGCTGGTGAGTCACAGCCCTGCCCATGGCAGCTGGAACTGCCTGGGCTTTAAGGTCCCTTCCACACCATTCTTTGATTTTGTGATTCTACGAAGCAACTATTTTTCCTGTGTTGCATTTTCCTCTCCTGCCCTCCTAGCCTAGTGAAGCACCTGAGGGCAGAGAACGACAGAGCAGAGTATCTGTTGGTCTTTCTGCAGCAGATCTCTGTGTATCATGTTCCACTGACAGACAGGAGTGAGCCCATGCTCTTTTCCTGCACAAGGAGATCTTTTTATCCATGAAACTCTTGACCAAAGTAGTGAACTGAATTTATTGAGCCTAAGTGGCACACCTGCATTGAGGGCAACAATGAATCCAGCAGCAATCATCTACCTGTGGAATAACAGTAGTTTATCAGGTTTTGTATTTTATTGATTGGGTTTAGCTCTTAAAGAATCCTTAGCTAAAACTTCATGGTGTTACTTTAAACATTACACATCTTCCCGCTTCAGAACTTGGAGCAATGACACTGTTTAGAAAAACAAACCTAATATAAACCCAGTGTGACATTAAAAATAACACTAATTGGTTAATGCATTCTATCACCTCCTCAAAATTCAGAAATCTACTTCTTGTTACTCAAAATGCAAATTCTGTTTTTCATTCCCATTTATGACAAGGGTAAGTATGTCCAAAGTTTCTTGCAGAATATCCTTCTTTAAAACGCTGGTTTTAGATATTTTTGTAAACTGTAGAAATGTAGAATTATTTTTAAAATGTTTGAGGAGTAGTGCAACTTTTTAATTGAAATATCTCTTCGTCTACATCGAGTACTCAGTTACTTTTTCTAAATCACAGTGGCTTCAGTTTGTTGCAATGAAGATGAACAATTTCAGCAGATGCAGAGTAACAGCTGTTCTCAGCAACATAAAATTAGGAAATTACTAGCATAAATTATAAAGATAGGTACAATGTTAGCCAACATCATATTAAATAATGTAATATGCAAATAAAAAATATATATTTTTCAAAACTTGTGGATGTTCTATAGTATAAAGAAATCACTTTTTATTTTTCATTATTGGAAAATCTTCTGCTAGTAATGAAACCTGTAGGTGAAAGCCACATTTCTTTTTGCACAAAAACAACAAGACTTTTTGTTATAAAGTATCTGGCTTGGCTAGAATAAACTGCCCTTGAGAAGATCATCCTGAATACGAGATGTCGCGTTCTACACACTGCAGCAATCCTTCCTCTGCACTCAGATAAAATTAGCATGTCATCTTGTGAATGGGCATAATGCCAGCAACGAGGGAATGGGCGTAAAGTGTTCTCGTCAGTAAAGTCTGGGTGCTAGGCAGTCAGACTTTTCTCATGGAAAGCTGCAGTGTTTCAGCCTTGGCAAAGGTGTATTTCATCATTATCGCTGAAGGGTGGATTAACTCTGGAAGATTCAGAAATATTTTCCACTAAAATGACTTTCAGTTTCTGGTAAACGAGATTTGAAAGTCTGACATAAAGAAAGGGAAAAAATGAAACTCACACAGCTGTGTCCTTCAGAAACACATTACAAGAAGGAATTATGCACTTTGCAATGTTTTTGTGGCCCCGGAGTGTTTCCTGCTAAATAACTCATTCCTTTGTGGAAAATGCATTTGTGACCTTTTGTGGCTTTCCCTCTGTAGAACCTTGTACATATTTTCTGCTGAACAGGGCAGAAAACGAGCTCCATTTGGAGTGCAGCTAACCATCTGAATAAATCATGCTTCAAGTACATGACCCCATTTCTTCTCAGCTGAATATCATACTCTGCTAATGGAAGTGTTCTGGTTTCAATATAGCTATCTTTTTCCTGGCAGTGAAAGGAAAGCCTTGAATGTGGGTGTATCCAGCAATAAATATAGAGTCTTGAATGCAAACAAATGACCCATGGTGAGATACTAGGTATACAGTGATTGCATAGCCGTGCCAATCCCTTGCTGATAGGAGACAGACAGACAGACTAGGTTACTCCAGCTTCACATTCTGTGTTTCCTTTTGAAGAAATTGAAAAAAAAAAAAAAAAAAAAAAGGAAAAAAAAAAGTAGAATGGGACCAAAACTGAGATGCTGAAGGGGAGCTTAATTCAAAGATTTACATTCTCCAGCTTTTGGAGAAATCTAGATTTGAAGACATCGTGGTTGGATACTATTTCTTTGGTGACTAAATAAAATTTTTCTCATTGCAAAATCTGTACCTTTGTTTTCTTAAAAAAAAAAAGAAAGAAAAAATCTGATTTGTCTCAGTTCTGGAGACTTTCTTTCCATGATTCTTCAGGAATATTTCAGACTATTTTCTTGAATTTCTACTTGAAATGTTGTAAGTTTAAAGATAATACTATTTTATTGTCTTTACTGGAATAATTTGAAGACTGGGAAAAGTAGCACTTGACTAAATATTCTTTAAAACTACAAATATGGTCCTTTTGTCCCATGGGAAGACCAAAAAAGAACTGCATGTCTCAGGATAGAAGCAGGATTTTCCCTGCAATCACGTTTCTCATTGTTCTCCCAATATATTTTCCCTATGAGGCTAAAAGTAAAGCTGTCAGCAGTTGCTTAAACAATACCAAATGGTTTTGCATTAGAGAAAATGAGAAATTATCACACAGCCTTTTCTCTTGGCTTATAAAATGTGACAGTTTAAAATCTATTCCTTAAGTGAGGTTGGCAACGAGTACCTGAGGGTAAAAATAGCTAAGCTGCCACTGCTTTTTTTTCCAGCTTTAACTGCAACTGGAAGCAGGATGCTTCATTAGTAAGTTGAAGTAGTAAATTGAAATAGTAAATTATGACATTGTGATGCAGTATCTGTGAAGGTGTGTATTTAGACACATTTTTTTTTATACCAAGATAAACAGTGATTCTTAATCATAGAATCAGACACTGGCTTGCATTTGAAAGGACCTTAAAGATCATTTAGTTCCAATCCCCTGCCATGGGCAGCCTTGCTACCCACCAGATCAGGATGCCCAGGTCTCCATCAACCTGGCCTTGAGTAACTTCAGTGATGGGGCATCCACGGCTTCCCTGGGGAACTTATTCAGGGTTGCCTCATTACAGGCTCACTTGTCCAGGGCTGTTTGGATGGCATCCCTTCCTTCTTTTGTATCAGCTGCACCATTCTGCTTGGTGTCATCGGCAAAGTTGCTGTGGGTGCACTTGATGCCACTGTCTATGTCATTGATAAAGATGTTAAACAGCACTGGGCCCCTGAGGGACAGAACTAGTCACAAGCTTCTGGCTGGACATAGAGCTGTCAACTGCAACACTCTGCCCAGATTTTTTCATGGGAAGAATGACTTTAATGTTAGAGAGTAATGTAGAACATTATATACATGACCAGCTGCAAAGACCACAGAAGTCTGAATCGGTTACATTTGTTGAAGACCTATAGTGCTGGGTTTTTTTTTTTACTAATTTTGGAGGAAATAATGTCTCTGAATATTGGTTTCTCTCATTAAACATGTCGTGTTGTAATGGCAGATGGTCAAAATAAGACAACTTTTAAATTTTAATTTATGTTGACATGGAATGTACAAGAAACAAAGGTATTCATCTATATCATTAAAAAAATTATCCCACTCCTCCAGGCATACTCTGGTACTATGTATTTGTTAGTGTCTCAGTTAACAGTGAACCTCACACTAACTTGAAACTTAGAGGCAAATCTGTATAAGAAGCTTTGGGATGCAGGAGTATTTGCAAAGGGTGCTTTTTCAAATGAAAAGTGATGCAAATATAAGACATCAGGTACTACCAAATAATTGAAATTTGGTGTTTTCTCTTTTGGTAGCATCAGATAAATATTGCTATCAGTTCACTACTTCATTGCCAAAGTAACTTCACGCATGGCCCATAGACCCTGAAATCGAGTAGAAACATAAAATAAAGACAGCCACAAAGAAGGCAACATTGCTTTAATTTTATTTGCTAATGAATGAATAGTAATACTAAAATTTACCAACTGCTAGAGCATCTTTCTAGATGAACCAAAAGACACAGCATGAAAATAAATTCTTTCTTCTTACATCCTTGTCTCCTCCAGTGGCCTGTTCATGAAATCCTGGATTGCCTGGTGTAGGGGTAACCATTTATTAATTGAAGCCTTCAGAGCTGTAATCCATCTAAAAGAAAGACCAACAACTGCATATACTTGGGTGTTATGAATGCACTTCAATACCCTTTGGAATGTTCTATAAATGGTGCTTGTACAAATGTGTTACTGCTTGGAGAAGGGTAGAACACAAAGGAGTTGACTGTGACAGCTATATATCTTAAATCCAGTTTCCATCATACCCAACAGCTTTGTCCTCTGTTCATTAAATTAGAACCCAAATCCTGCAATTAGAAGGTTTACACAATCAGAACTCCACTGACAGCCATGGAATTTGACTGAATTGCTTATGACAGGATTCACCTTTGGAACATGATTTCATAGACAATTTTCATTTTTGCTACCAATGATCACTGTTGGAAGTAAATCATCCTTGAGAATGTTGTGAATAAGGAGGATATGTATTCCACTAGTTTGGGCTCCTCTAATGAGAAAGTACTGTAGGTTTTCTGTTCAGTGTAATAACCCCCATGCCATTGTGAAAGGCACCTTATCCAGATTCCTTTCTGAAACTCTGCAATCCAGAATTGCTGCAGTTCCATCACTGACATTAACAGAATTGATGACTCACATGGTCCAACATGTTGTGCTGCCGTGTGACTAAAGCTAGAACTGAAAGGAAGTCTAGAGAAACAAGTGAAAACAGAATGAAAAGCTGTCACCAGATCTTTCCGAAGCTACAGTGTTCCCAATTTTCATAAGTCTGGCAAATAAAATAGAACCAAGAATCTTGGCTTACCTTTTGTTTTCATTTACATTTTCAGCACATAAGTAGAAAGTTTTAAATTCTTCAGATGGAGGTTTGAGTTCGATTACTGATCTCTTGGACCCCAGAGACTGTTCACTCACAATATATCCCTGGAGGTAGAGGCCACCTTGATGGAAAAAAATTAGTAATCATCAGGTATATTGCAGCTACTATTTAGGAAATGACTGCTTGCTAGCTATGCAGTGAAAATTTTTGAAAAAACAACTTCCAGATGACTTGTGTTGGGCCCTCCCACAGTTACGCAGAATTTGCATACAGAATATGAAAAGTACAAAATATCAGCTTTCTTCTGAACACTGATATGAATGGAGCTCTGTACTTGCTCTTTCTACAAGACTTCAGATTGCCTTTTCCTCTCAGCTGCTTGGTACAGAACTCAGTGGGAGTTCTGCCAGGTCAGCTTTCATCGCAGCCCCTTCTCTGCATCAGCAAAGAACTACACTTTGGATGAAAAGCAGTGCACAGGAGGTAAACATTTTTATTGTTACAGATTGAATTTTCTCTCAGTTAATGCTCATGCTCCCAGATGTTTTGGCATAAATATGCCTGTCCAGTTACTGGAACTTAAGAGACAGTTCTATTGCATTATGAAAGCTCACTCTGACCTGACATTTAAAGGGAATACAAAGACATAATAAGCTGTGAATAGTAAGCGTGAATACGATTACACAAAAAGTGAGATCAGTTCAGTGATAAAGTAACCTAATATGATGTATAGACATTAAAAACTATACTAAAATTAAACTGTATTAAAAGTTAGAACTGAAAAGAAGTATAGATTTGAAATTTGATTTATTTGTGCTGCGGTCATCTTCCTGTACACAAAATTCTTGTCTTGAAAACTGTATGAACAACCAAGATTCAGGGGATTGCTTTCAGTCAATTAATCCTAGAGGCTGCTTCAAGTTAAAACTTGCAAATTTTATTTTATCTGTCTGGCATCGGGTGTTTTTTTTTTTTTTCCTTTCTTTAAAAAGTAATGGGATACGAATTTCAAAATTAAAAAAAATAAATAAATCCTGGAATCAGCATTTGTTCTCCTTGTTTGACATGCTGTCATCAGTAATTGGAACTCCATCGCAAGCCACACCAGTTAGCTCTAAAGAAAGGAATTACACACCATTTGTTCTTCATAATATTTTTGTTTTATCTATCTGCTCTTTTGTTTTTAAAGAAATGTCACTATAATGCCATAAATACAAAACATTGCCTTTTTTTTTCCTTTCCTTTATGCTAATTCATTGCTTTACTCTGGGCAAGTCTTAGCTTCAGTTTACTGTGGAACTCAATGGTCATTTCACACATACATATGGCCTTTTGCAGGTGAAAATAAAGCTTTTCTCTTTCAATCTGAAAGCTGGCTAGTAAGCAAAAGTACATTTCCTTTCTGATTCTTCTGGCTGCCAGTTTCCTTAGCATAAGGAATTTACACCCTTCTTCCTTGAGCACTTTTTTTTTTTTTTTTTAATAAATACAAAGTTCAAGGAAGTTGTCCTGAGTGCCTGAAATTCAGTTTCCCTACCTCAAAGTCGTTTGTGATGGATACCTGGTAACATCACCTTGTTGCCTTCATGAAGTGGCCAGACACGTTCCTACTGTTACAAGGAGAACTGCTACACAGCATCATGGATTTTTCAGCCTAGATGAAAGCACCTGGCCAGACCCTGCAGGACCCACCTCTGCTGCAGGAAGGGAGCTCTTCCTGTTGCTGTTCTTCCTTTGCAAAGGCTGTATGAAAGCCTGGTAATGGTGGAGAAACTAACCAGAGCTTACGATGTCCCTCCCTCCGAGCCTATCACAGAGTAGTCTGACAGCTTTCAAAAGACTTTCAGCCACCAATACTAAGGAATCAAGCCTCTAGGAAGTGCTTTGGGAGGGTGATGTCTCTTGCTGATGTGTTCTTCTGAACACCTCTATCAGCTCTGTTCCAGAAACAAAAATTCAGACCACAGGACAAAAAAAACCCCACCAAACAAACAAACAAACAAACAAAAAAAGAATGAGGAGTATACTTTATGAAAAAAAAAATTGACTTTATGGTTCCTATGGTCACCTTCACAGAACACTGAGAATTTGCTGATAAGAAACTTTCATTAGTGGTCCAAGTTCTATCTGGAAACTGCAATGAAATGTTTCTTTAATAATTATTTGCAGTCCCTCAGCCAGCCCTACCTTGGGCAGGTGTGGAGCGGAGAGTGGCATAGAAGTACAAGCAGCCATCCTTCAGAATGCAGTAGTGCTGAATCCAGGCATCTTTACTTCTGTCCAGCTGGTGGAGGAGCCCCAGGCACTCCGGGTTTTTGATGGCTAAGGGTGGCAATGTGGTGTTATGCAGTGTGACATCTACCCACACGTGGTTCTGTAAGGTAAGCATGAAATGAACAGTTATGTTAAGAAATTAAAGATGACCTGCTAGTATGAAATGACACTGTCTCTAGTCATGTGCAGGCTGTAGTTGTGAAAATGGTTTGTGAGGTCAACTCTGGAAATGCAATTGAAAGAACTGTATTTGATGTCAAACAATGACCAACTTCTACGTCCTTCTTACAATCATAACTTGTATTTTCTGCAACTCTTTTGTTTACCAAAACAGTTTTTTGCCAGTAGAAACAGGTTGTGTGGTCTAACCCAGGTGACAGTTCAGCACCACAACGTCGTTCATTCACTCCTTCCCTATTTACTAAGCCAGAAAAGGAAGTGGAAAAAAGGATAGTAGTATTGAAAATTATTTTTATTTATAAGTATATACAAAACAAGTGATGCAGAAACAATTACTCACCACCCACCAACCAATGCCCAGCAAGTTCCCAAGCAGCAACTGTCCACCTGGCCAACTCCCCACTGTTTTTCAAGCTTTCCCTTTAACCAGTGTGGGTCAGCTGTCCTGGTTCTGTTCCTTCCCAACTCCTTGTGCCCCCACGGTCCCCCCTCACTGGCAGGAAAGTATGAGAAGCTCAGAAATTGAAATGTCCTTGGCTCTACATAACTGCTCTACAACTAAAATATCATTGTGTTGTCAACATTGTTTTTCTCCAAAAGCCAAAACACAGCATCATACCAGACACTATGAAGGAAAAATCAACTCTGTCCCAGCTGAAACCAGGACAGATGAATATTTCAAAACCAAAAGGAGAAAGTTTTTTTTCTACTGATGAAAGTTCTGGACTTCATCAGTCTTTATTTCACATAGTAAGGCGAGATAAAATTCACCTCCTAACCTTTGTGTTACTGAGGAAGTGTGGTGATGTTTAAGATAAGAATACAGCACTCAAACACAGACGGCAGTATTATTATACTCTACATGGTTACGAATGGCCTTCCAATCCCTTTTGGGACAGCAGTCTTTTCCATTACTCTAATGATCCCACTGTTATTTCTGTGGAAAATTCTTCTTTTCTTCTTATCTTTCTCCTCTTCTTCTCTCTTTCTTTCCTTCTTTTCTTTCCCTTCCTTCCTTCCTTCCTTCCTTCCTTCCTTCCTTCCTTCCTTCCTTCCTTCCTTCCTTCCTTCCTTCCTTCCTTCCTTCCTTCCTTTTCTTTCCCTTCCTTCCTTCCTTCTTTTCTTTCCCTTCCTTCCTTCCTTCTTTTCTTTCCCTCCCTCCCTCCCTTCTTTTCTTTCCCTCCCTCCCTCCCTTCCTTCCTTCCTTCCTTCCTTCCTTCCTTCCTTCCTTCCTTCCTTCCTTCCTTCCTTCCTTCCTTCCTTCCTTCCCCCCTTCCTTCCTTCCTCCCCCCTTCCTTCCTTCCTTCCTTTCTTTAGTGTATGTGTACCCTTCTCCTCACTCCTGGGTGAAGCTATGTCTTGTTTCTGTTGGCTTGGGTACATAGTGTTGCGAACATTTTAATGGCATGATTTATTTCTGCTGTTTTAATTTTTTAGATCCTTTGTATTCTTTTAAGAAACACTACCAGGTAGAATATACTTAGACACAAATTTGTATCTCATCTGTAAAATAAAACCAAAAGAAATGCATCATCTTTGATTGATTTTATTTTAGAGGCACAAGGATTAAAGATAAAGGCTTCCTTTCACTGACTGGAAACCAATCACTATAGCATATTGCTGCCAAGAGTCACCTCTATACCTTAGTTTAAGAGAAAACAGAAAGAAATATTTTAAAATACTTTTATTCCTGCACTGTGTTAAGGCAGTTTATCATTTATAACATTACTTAATTGCATTGAAGACTTTATTTTATTTGCAAAAGAATTAGGCTTTGGTATTTATCCTGCATTTCAGCCTCACTTTCTTTTTGCTAAAAATCCAAACTGTTTCAGTAGCTACACCCCTTTAAAAATGATTTTACAAATCAACAGCGTATTTTTTATAAAAGTGGTCTGTCTATAGGAGGAAAAAATAAGAATCAGGGGGCCAGGAAAGCAGAAGCTTTAACTCTTATGCTTCTAACCCCAGAGTTACTAGAACTGTCTTTGGAGCTCCCGGTCTGGTGCCAGTCAGGGATTACTTGTATTAAATTATCTTGGACAGCACAAGGTCTCCCTTTTGCAGCTCAAGATCACTTAGAGCCATGCATCTCCCAGCCACAGAGGCCAGCATTGAGCAGAGCTGTATAAAGAGATGGAGAGACAAATTCAAATCCATCAGCTACATCATTTCTCTTCATCTCTTAAAATACAGAAAAGTCAAAAATACCCCAACCACTCTCTTTCTAATAATCTGTCTGAAGAGACAGTAGATGGCCTCAAAAAAACAAAACAAAACAAAACAAAAAACCAACCACCTAGCAATCAAGACAGGCTTATGGGGAATATCTAAGAAGATAAAGCCCTTCTCTCCTTTTATTCCAAATACTATTACATTGTGCAGCACATGTCATAGTGATAGTCTTCTCAACTGTGCTCATTCTCCTTCCTACCTTCCCACTAGTCTCATTTTAGGTTGTATTTCTGTATGAGCTTAAAGCTGCTGATATCTGGAGAGGGAACATTTTGATTCATACCACCATATGGCAGCAAAACATATTTGCTGAAACAAAATAATGTGTGTATATGACTTTCAGATTGGAGCTGATTCACAACTCAGCTGCCTTGAACAAATGTTTGCAGCTACCATGTTGTTATCTGCACTGGGCCACGCACAAAAATATCTATGGTCTCAGTTTTCTGCACAATATACTATACCATACTTCTCACATAAATAAAGCATTACCTGATGGACAGGATGCACTGCTTTCTCCATAGCCTCCAGCCACCTATAAAATAACCAGTAATGAGAACAGCTCAGTTTTGTACAGCAGAGTAAGTGTGTAACACCACCTCTTTTAATTCTTGCTGATGTAGATAACTTTTAAAGGGATGTGCAAGTTTCAGGACACATTCAGGGCTTCAGTACAGAAAACTAGTGGATTAAATCTAAATAAATACTTCTACCTTGAAGAGCAAGTTTCAGCTTGCTGTATAACACTGTAATAAATTAGAGCAATATTGATGATAGGATGAAGCTGAACATTTTGCACATAATTCACCATGTCAGGCTACTCAGTTGTTCTTCTGTTATTGTTATAATGTAGATAACGAACTTGTAGAAAATGTAAAGCATCCTGAAACTGGAGATTACCAAATAAAGCAAGAAGTTTGTTGGCAATGCTATTCTTTTTGTGCCATGGATGATACAAAATAGAAAGTGAAAAATACTGCAATATGACAGCAGTGGATATCTAGAATACTATGATTCTTTAAAAACACGGGTGGAGAAGTTGTTGTAGTAGGTGACAGCGAGGATTCAGGATGTGACGTGGTAGGACTCTCCCGAGTCAAAAGGTTAATGTATGCATAAGGGGCGTAGATGAAGGAGGATAGGTATATAGGTAAATCGCACGACGCAATAAACGCCATTTTTCTGCTCACCATATTGGTATTCACATGCAGTTCTTTGGCCTGGGTAGGTTTTACCCGATAGTCCAGCACAGGCGCAAAGCTAAAAGAACATGGGTTGCCAGGTGCATGGCAACAAGAAGCCAACCTTAGAAAATGCCATCCTACTTCATAGCTTCAGATTTTAAATAATGCACAGTAAAACAAAAAGGGAAAGAAGATTGAGTTTCACTGCAATTTCAAACTAAGGCCTAAAACTCATTACTTTTCAGTCTTTTGAGTGGGAAATGTAGGAGTAATCCTTTTGGAGTCTAACTATGAGAAAAGCCCAAACTCATTACCTCTCGTCTCATCCAACATGTTTTCATGGCATGTTTAGAATTTAAAATGAAAACATATTGATGTGTCAGAATGACAGAAAGGGAAATGGAAGAGAGGTTGTATTTACGACTTGTCCTTGTTGGGCAGAGCAGAGATCACTGGTGAGAAATGAATAATAAGAAAGTTTACATCCACAGGAAGAACTAAGTTTCCATTTGCAATGACAGAGAAGGTATGAGAATATGTGCAACTTTTTTTTTTTTTTTTTTTTTTTTTTTTTTTTTTTCCAGAGATAACTCAACTCATGGGAATTCAGAGAAATCTTGAGGACAACATGAATTTTACAAACTTGTTGAAAAAAACTACCTTCTCATCCAAATAACAAAAAGGTAAATTCTGAAAAGTATTCTTGAAAATTCTACAAATAAAAACCAGAAAACTGGAAATGCCAATCTTCCCACATCTTTTTTTTTTTCCTATCAATCAAGGAAAGTCTTATAAACACTCTCCAAAAACCCAGCTGTCCTCTCTCCAAATCAAAACTGACTCTGTAAAATGAAAGATTGCTTACCTCTTCATTTCTTGGTTAGAAGTAGCACAGAAGTAGAAAATCCTGTTTCCATTTTGAGGTACACACTTAAAAACAAAGGGTTTACCCAGGCTCGTGTCAACACCAATTTCTGCTCCTTCCAACTTTGTTACTTCCAAGGGTCTGCACTTCCCTTCATCCTGTAATTAAAGAGAAGAAAAAGCTGTGCCAAAGTTCAAAGCTGAGACAGAATCAACTCAGGGAACATTCAAAGGTGTAGAAGTTTGTGACCGGCTTTTATGCCTTTCAAATTATCCTAATCATCATTTCCTTTAATGATCAGTAGCCTCTGAAAATACAGAACAGTCACAAAAGTCAAACTAGTCACCTTGTAATCTTGCTTCCATTTATGTATGTATGTATGTATGTATGTATGTATGTATGTATGTATGTATTTATTTATTTATTTATTTATGCTTTATCAGATGTCATATCTGTGTGCAGAAACCTCACTAGCTGTAAATGTTCCAACTTTTGAGGGTCTGTTTTTCAAATTGATACAGAACAACTTAGGAACATCATAGAATCATCACAGAATCAAAGAATGCCGTGGGTTGGAAGTGACCTCGCAGATCATCAAGTTCCAATCACTCTGCCACAGGCAGCGTTGACAGCCTCTAGATCAAGTACTGGATCATATTGGTCAGGGCCCCATCCAAGCTGCCCTTAAACACCTCGAGGCACAGGGCAACCACAACCTCTATGGGCAACCCGTTTCAGCACCTCACCACTCTCTCAATAAAAAACTTTCCCATGACATTTAATCTAAATCTCCCCTCCTTTAGTTTAAGACCATTCCCCCTTGTACTATCACTATCTACTTGCGTAAAAAGTTGATTTCCCTCATGTTCATAAACTCGCTTTAGAAACTGGAAGACACAATCATGTCTCCCCACAGTCTTCTCTTTTCCTGTCTGACCAAGCCCAGTTCATTCAGCCTATCCTCAAAGGAGAGATGTTCCAGCCCTTGAATCACCTTCATGGCTCTCCTCCGGACTGTCTCCAAATGCTCCACCTCTTTCCTGTGCTGGAGGCCTGATACTTGGATGCACTATGCCAGATAGGGCCTTGTGAGGGCAGAATAGAGGGGGACAAGCAATCACTCCTCTCAGCCTGCTGGCTAGGATACCAAGGATACCTGGCCTGGGCTACTGGTAAACTTGGAAAACATGAGGCTATTCACAAAGCAGTGCTGCTTGCAGTCTGGGTTTACGCTGAAAACCTCACTTGTATATACAGACAGAGGGAACAAAGGCTTACATCCAGAAAATGGTTTCTGTATTTTAAAAGTCTGGATTTCAGTTCCTTTGTAAATTTGCCCTAAATACAGAACCACAGAATCACAGAATCCTTAAGGTTGGAAAAGACCCAGTCCAACTGTCCACCTATTACCAGTATTTCCCACCAATCCATGTCCCTCAGTACAACATCTAAATGTTTCTTGAACACCTCCAGGGACAGCGACTCCTCCTTGGGCAGCCAGCTCCAGCACCTGATTTCTCTCCTGAAGAAGAATTATTTCCTAACGTCTAACCTGAATCTCCCCTGTCTAACTTGAGGCCATCCCCTCTAGTTCTATTGATAGTCACATCGGAGAAGAGGGTGACCCTCACATCAACACAACCTCCCTTCAGATAGTTGTAGAGAGCTATGAGATCTCCCGAGCCTCTTCTTTTCCAGACTCAACAGACCCAGCTCCCTCAGCTGCTCCTCGTGAGGCCTGTGCTGCAGACCCCTCTCCAGTTTCATTGCCCTTCTCTGGACATACTCCAGGGCCTCAATGTCTTTCTTGTAGCGAGGGGCCCAAAATTGAACACAGTACTTCAAGTGCAGCCTCACCAGTGCTGAGTACCAGGGAAGGGATGACCACCTCCCTGCTCCTGCTGGCAACACTGTTTCTCATACAAGCCAGGATGCCATTGGCCTTCTTGGCCACCTGCGCACACTGCTAGCTCATTTTCAGCCAAACGCCAACCAACAGGCCCAGACGAGTTTCCTCTACACAGTCTTCCAGCCACTCTGCCCCAAGCCTGCAACGTTTCCTGGGGCTGTTGTGGGCAAGGTGCAGGACCACTTGGTCTTGCTGAACACCATCCCACTGGCCTCAGCCTATCAATCCAGCCTGTCTAGATTTCTCTGAAGGGCCTTCCTACCCCCAGGCCAATCCACACGTTCTTCTAGCTTGGTGTCTGCAAACTCAGTGAGGGTGCCCTCAATGCCCTCATCCAGGTAATCAATAAAGGTATTGAACAGGACAGGCTTCAGTCCCAACTGCTGGGGAACACCATTCATGACCATTCAGCTGAGTTTACTCCACTCACCACCACTCTCTGGGCCTGGCCAGCTGACCAGTTCTTTACCCAGCAAAGAGTGTACCTGTCCAAGCCAGGGCTGCCACCTTCTCCAGGAAACTGTTGGAAACTGTGTCCAAAGCTTTGCTGAAGTCTAGGCAGACTGTGTCAACAGCCTTTTCTCATCCACCAGGTTGGTTACTTGATCATAGAAGGAGATCAGTCTGGTCAAGCAGTACCTGCCATTCAAAGTCCCTGGTTTCCCTGCACATGCCATGTGATCTCCCTCAAGATGGTCTGCTCCATAACCTTACCTGGCACCAAAGTAAATTTTTATCAGTACATTCATAACCATTCTTAACCATTTCAAACAACTTTCACTGGAAAGCTTTTCAAAATATCTTGTAGAGTATTGTTGTGGATTGATTTAGAGCTCTTGGAGACTGAAGAGCATTGCTAGTGTCTTTCTATGTGGTTAGTTACAAGAAGCCCTTTAGCTCCTTAATGTAAGTGGGTAGGTGAAACAGTTCATTCTCCCACTCTCCCACCACAACTTCCATCAAGTACGTTGTAAGTCAAGGCAGGGGTGCACACATTTGGGCAGTGAATTCTGACTGTTTTAAACAAGCCTGCTTGCTTTCAATAGTTATCACTATTGCTCTTACAATCACATTTAGTGACTATTTAGTGTTGGGACATACAAAGACTAGTAGTGCTCTTCACAGAATACACAGATGGATTCTTGACCTATGCAAATCAACCGATTATTTGGAACAAACTTTCAGTTGGAGCTGAATTACAAATGCCACATGTAATCTTTTATATTATCTTCAAAATAAACATACATATATTTCTACAAAAAACAGACAAACCACCCACCTATTAGATTTTTACATGCTTATTTGTATTTTCACTGGTATATGTAATTATTCTTTTGTTCTTAAAATATTCTGTAGGCACAAAATAACCCCTAGTACTGAAAAACAGTGCAAATAAACATTCATGGATGTATTTCTTAGATTCTTCTGTTTTCTTCATTTTTTTTTCTTTTTTTAAAATGCAAAGCTAAATACAGTAGATTAAGACAATCCAGAAAGTCATCAGTGCTGTGTGACCTACTTTACTTACAATATCTTTAAACACAAAACCACACTGCAAAGATAGCATAAGCAGAATGCATATTCAGACTCTAAATCTCACTTCTATTGCAGAGAATATCCCATGCTAAGGCAATGAAGCATTATCCATCAGGATCCTATACATCTTCTCTGCTGACTGTCCTAACCTGTGGCCAGAAGGCAAAGGTCACTGCAGATGCAGAAAAGGCTGTTTGACTGCTCTAATTACACATCCTTATAAACTACTTTTCTAAATACTTTCTATGCTGTCTAGAATGAATGCAACTAGAGTTCCATCATATCAAGAATGATTTGTGCCCACTACTTTCCAAATTAACACATCTGGGAAAAGAATAAGAAGGACCTGAAGCATTCACTGCAAAGTGAACAAAATGTTCTTCATTGACTGAAAGGCAGACTTTCACCCCTAATCCTGAAATGCCGGAGGTAAAGGGCATTTCTTTTCACTAAATGTGTCTTTCATGACCAATGTCTAGTGAGCATTCCTATGGCAACGCTCCTGTTGTTACAAAAAGTGCCAAAGCTATACAGCTGAAAAAACATCATGAAAGTTATTTGGTATTACTGTGACTGTAGTGTAACCCACTGATGATACTGCCTCTCAGGAACTTAATTTACGTACAAGAAGCTTTCAGAGTTGATGGTATGTGCTGTAAAGATTTGGAATGAACTAGCTCAAATTTTAGCTACTACAACACTCTTATGCACTTAAGAAAACAGATTTTTTGTTCTCTCAAGGTTGCTATGAGCTATTTCATAGATACTTGGCAGTTCACAAGATCTAACATGGATGGAGTCCTTTGGGTATAGGGCAGAAAGCATATGCTACACTGATAAACACTAGCCTAAGAATAACAGAAACACCTGAAGTAGCTTTTCCCTTGCAGCTAGTATTTCTTCAGGTGGTCTGAGTTTTAGGGGATTTTTTTTCTTCCCCGAAGGAAAAAAAAAATAATATACAAGAGGCTGAACTACAGGAGACATAATATGAAAATAGACATCTCCTTACTTTAATGTATGAAAAAGTCATAAAGGTAGGGTATGTAGGTTGAGGTGTGTGGGAGGGTGGTCACAGATTAAGTTAAATACTTCCAGAAAATAAATGACATTCATAACATTTGCCAGATAATTCACTGCAATTGAAGGATTTTGTTTGAGCAGGGTCATATTTACTATTCAAGTTAAGCTGCTTTGTCTAATAGAAAGGGAAAACTGAAAAGATATATGAAGATTTCATGCTATTTACAGTGAAATAAATAAAAATCAACAGGAATAACTATGAAAAGAGATTAAAATTAAGCTTCATGCTACTGCAAGTACTAGGAAAATGGAACAGAAATAATTGTACAGAAAACAAGAACAAGTCATACAAAAATAATAAAAGAAATTTAAAATATAAAGTTAAAACAAATGCTGTCAGAAAGCAGAAATGGAAGATTAGCCCAGGAGTTTGGCAGTGAAATGTGCAAGGCAGTCACCCTCAGCTCACTGGTTCAAACTGGTCAGTAATGATTTGAGAATTTTTTACTGTCTGGACATCTATTCTTGACTTGCAAAATGTCTTTTTGGATGCACCCTACTTTTCTTAAAGATGCGATATCTGAAATGAGACAGGAAAATAACCCATTCTCCTTTTGCTTCTTATTTCCCATTTGCCCAACTTTCTCCATCAAAGCTGACGTGGTTACAACCCTCCCTGGCACTCAGGCTCAAAGTCTGAGGTGACCATCTGTTATTTTCTGTTTTTCTCTGCCCAGCCTCTTGCTTACTCACAGCGTTGCTTACTTAGTAGGGTCTCTAAAATCTTGCCCTCCCTATCTCTTTTCTCTAATCAATATTCTTTAAAGTAGGCTTATTTTTCCAGATATTTGTTAAATTTCTGCTAGAGTCTGTCTGCATTTCTTCTTTGAGCTCTGCACATGGGATAAACAAAAGTAGAGGAATAGGCTTGCATATGTCAGGGAACAGAGATCTCTGGACTCCAGAGACTTTTTAATGTCTTTTTTTTTCTTAAATAGAGCTAAATTATCTTGTTTTTTGTTTTGTCTTGCTTTAAACCCTTCGTATCCACATTAGGGAGAGCAGCAGCATGCTGAGGAGCAAGACAATAGAGGAAAAAATATGCAAATATTCCTCTGATTTGAAGGACTTAATTATTGTACACCTAACTGCACTGACTGTCAGATGGCAGTCAATTGTGGTGGGCTTGTTATGTGATTAATCTTCAAATTTCTTTTGCTGAGGTTGAATCATTTACTGCAATTCATTGCACAATAGGTAATTAAGAGTTTTCAGTACCAAGACATAGATAGAACATAGGAAGATTGGATTATAGTTTTGAAAGATTTGAATCAAGTCAAATATTATATCTGATTATGACTCTTTGTCTGGGTACAGTATGCAATCTATTGGTAGTGCAAAATTAACTTATACATCTTATCAACCAGAAGTATTTAAAATTTATCAATAGAAAGAATACTGCGGAAGTAGTGGAAATGTTGGAGTCAGCATCTAAATTGAAAAATATATCCTGGAGCCATTGGAGTCATGGAAATCGTTGAGAAGAAATCAGTTTGTATACCAGCTCTAAATAACGTGGCAGCTCCCAGACTGTGATGATAAAGCTCCAAGCAAGACTAAAGAACAAACAGAAGTGGTATCTTTATGAGCAATGGCTCAGGTCTAAATCTATTTATAGCTAAGCCTTTTATATAAAGTGCTTAGGCTTAGCGATGAGCCTGTACAGCAGAACAAAGGACTGAATGTTTATCATAGATTGAAATGCTGTGAAAGGTCCACACGTGGCAGGCATGGATTTCTTTCTTGCTATAATAATCACACCCTGTACCTACCACAGAAGGAAAGATAATTTAAAAGCATCTTTTCTTCTTTCTGTTCTATTCTTCTGGGGAAAGTAGAATAGAGCACCCACAAGAAACCAGCAGCATGTACTGTAGAGTCTATGTTTTATTTTTGTTTGCAAGTACACTGTCTTTAAAATGACCCTAGTCTGAGATACAGAAACACAACTGTAGAAAGAAAAGGGAACATTTAAGTCTGCATATAAATTTTGTCTCTGGGTCTAAGGAGGGCTTTCACCTGCTCTTTAAGGCATGGGTTCACAGTGATGTGTTTTTATGTGAATTAAGGCAAAACAGAGGACTGGAATCCAGTTGATTAAATGTGTTGTGTAAAAGTTGAATGTTATTTAGAATAAAAAGGAATAGCAAACTGTAATATACCTTCCTGGTGTTCTGAATAAGAAAGAGGGTGAGAAACAGAACAATTTACAGACACAAACACATCCTAATGGAGACAACTATGGAGCACAATTTCTTTTATAGTCTTTAATACTAATTGAAGACTACTCAATGAGGAAAGCATTCTTCTAGTGAAAAAAAGTGAAGGTTAGGGATCTTTTGAGTGCAAACAGCCCTGTATAATTATCTGAGCAATATTTAATTGCCACTGTGCTGTGTTAAACTGTGATAAACAGAGGAGGCTAGGTTCTGCTGAGCTATTGAAATGGACTGTTTGCTGAATGGAAATAGGACTGCAAGCTTCTAGTAGATGATATGTAGTTGTTTATGAAGCTGGGATTTATTATTTTTTTTTTTTTAAGGCATTTTAAGAAATGTTATGAAATCTTCATTCCCTCCATCCTTTCCTTAACTTTTGCTTAGTTACTCACAGTATGATGGAGAGCTTCCTAGAGACATTAAACTTCTAAGACTAAGAAATGCAAATTAATGTTCTTTTTTAAACTGACAGGCATTATTAGATATTATCACCACGAAGTCCAACAGATAAGTACATCCTTCCACTTCACTGCTTCCACTGTGATCAAGGAGAGTCCTTCTCACTGATTATGTGTTCTTACAACAGTATGTATTCTATTTTTCTTGCAGAAAGAAAAAACACGATGAACTGTAATGAAGGCCATTACTCTGACGGTTGAACTACACTTAAAGATGAATTTCCATCTGTTGTTTTTTTTGCTCACAGTTCAGTTTGTTGCTACATCTGAAGCTCTAGAACAAGCACTTTCTTACTGTCAGGACAGCAATTTTCAGCTTAACTACTTTCAGCTTAACTTCTCCTACTTGTTCTTATCATATTTCTTCTTTTCACTTCCCTACTTTTAGTTTATTTAAAATTCTGGCAGCAAAACTATTGTCTCTAGATATTTGTTTTTAATTACTTTTGTTCCATATTATCTTAGCTGAGGGAATCAAATAGTGAAATGGAATAACTGACAAATGTAACATAAGCACCCAACAGACAACTGGTATGACTAGAATATATTACTGCTGGATTTCTGGAAAATATCATGTCTACAAGGGAGACACTTTAAAACCATATTCTCCTGTTTGGAACCAGTCATATTTGTAGCTTTTCTTAGACCACAACCTCAGTAATATTTAATTCATATTTTCCTTCTCGGGTATTAAATTGGTCCTCCATCTCACTCTCCGGTTTCCCAGGGTTTATTTATGGCAAAGGAAGAGGAAATATTTCCTAGGAGCATAATAAGTCATAAAACAGAGAGGAGTTGTTAGGACGTTGTTACAAACATGATCTTTTGCTGATTCTTTTAATTTTGTCAACTCTTTTTTTTTTTTTTTTTAATCAATCTGTTACAGAAGAATTGAAACTAGGAAACTCCGGCTTTCCGTGATAGTTTTAGTGTTTTTGTAAATCCCAGCGCTTAATTAACTTCTTCCATGAATGATACAATGAAAAAATTTGGGAAATATGTTTTTGCCTGTGATTCTTTCTTTGTCCTCGTGCTTTCCTATTTAAGGTAGAACACTGTTATCTCTTCAGCAGGTGCATCCTCATGATAGAGAAATGCATGTTCTATAACTTTCAAATTCCTTATTGACCCATTTGCTACTGGGTCCCAAGAATTGTATTCTTTATTATAATGAGTTTAATGTCTGGTACTTTTAATCCTGAAGGCTGTATCATGTTGTTAATTTTTCAAGTTGGCTTGCAGGTTCTAAAAGATTCTTGATGAGGCAGCTCAGGGCTCTGTGTGAAACCTATTTAACTTGTTGAGCTGGTGTTCTACTGCTGTGGCTAGATTGCATTTGTTATCTTTCTGGTCTAACGCAAAGCTGATTAATGTTTCTTTGTCCTACACAGCAGTACTCACTGAATCACAGAAGTGCAGAATCACAGAATTAAGTAATGGTTCAGGTTGGAAAGGAACTTTTGGAGATCAGCTAGTCCAACCTTCCTACTCAAGCATGTTACTCATGATTGTGTCCAAATGGCTTCTGAATATCTTCTGGAAAGGAGACTCTGCGAAATTTCTGGGCAACCTGTACTAGTGCCCAGTAGTATTCAGCACAGACATTTTCTGATGACTTTGCAGTTACCTTATTGTACTGTACATGAAATGCTAGGGTTAGAGCAGGAGATGCCACTATATTTAAAGAAAGCATTAACATGACTGTATTGGTGTGCTTCCTGTCCTTGAAGAAATGCATAAGCTCAAACTGAAGATAATTGCTTATCTTTGCCTCAGGGTAGGATCAAAGTGTACATTACTGTCTCCCTCCTCACCATGGCCAGATTTTTTTCCTTTAGGTGGAAACTTTGGCACAAAGAGGGAAAATTCACGCTTGCAGAAAAATACACTATGAAGTGTATGGTGGACCTCCACTGCTGCTCAGTGTAGGCAAGAGTACTATAAATTGTCACAGCTTCACTGATTGCAGTAATTTACAAAAATAAGTGTCTAATCCTAATGTGGTCACGTTCCTGCTATGAGGTGGTAAACAAAACTGCCTCTACTGTGGTGACATAGCTGTGTTTTACTTGTTTGAATAAACATTTCAAGAATCAAAGTCAGTGACAGCACCTACTTGAGGGAAAACAAAATGACCTTGTAGAAAAAGTGATTGAATCTATTGCAATAGCTATCATTTCACCATAGATAGAGATGAGTCTGAAGCAGCAGCAATTACATGGGTGAATCAATATGTAAAGTGCTCCAGAAACATCAATCACTTTTTTTAATGTAGGTGGGAAAAGGAAAGTTCAGGCTGGATAATTTCTACCTGTAAATAGCAATGATGAGGAAATACAGCAATTTGTGTTTGTTGGTCTGAACTAAAACGGAAGATGAAACAACTTGTCCCTTCTCAATAACGTAGAAGTATATACAAATACTTCAGGCATAAATGAAAAGACTGGTTGTCTTCTTACATAGATGTAAATCAGACATGATCTTCTTGGAACCACTGGAATTCACAGTGATGAAGTTGCTGAGAAAAGCCTGACGACTATCAAGAAAGACTTCAGGGGACTGGGGCGGGTAGTTGAAGGAACAGGTGTGCAGGTGGTTTTTTCTTCTATACCTTCAGTGGCAGGGAAGAATACTTAGAGGATCCAAAAAACCCACCTCATAAATAAATGGCTTAGAAGTTGGTGCAAACACAGGAATTTTGTTTGTTTTACCATGGGGCAGTTTACTCAGCACCTGGCATGATGGCTGCAGATGGAAGTAGCCTGTCTCCAAGGGGTAAGAGGATCCTAGCCGAGGAACTGGTGGGACTTACTGAAAGGTCTTTAAACTAGGTATGAAGAGGGAAGGGAACAAAATGAGGGCCACTGGAGTTGAGTGGGTAGTTCAAGGCTCAAAACAGAGCTTGATGGGTGAAGAGGGTGGAGTTCAAAGGGACAGAGAGGGGCGGGGGGATGCTGCTTCCCTAAAGTGTCTGCACACTAATGCATGCAGCATGGGAAATAAACAGGAAGAGTTGGAGATCTGTGTGCAGTCGCAAGGCCATGATCTCATTGCGATCACAGAGATGTGGTGGGACAGCTCACATGACTGGAATGTTTTCACGGAGGGCTATGTGCTTTTTAGGAAAGATCGGCTGGCAAGGCGGGGTGGTGGAGTTGCTCTTTATGTGGGAGAGCAGCTAGAATGTATTGAACTACACCTGGGGGAGAGTGATGTAGCTGTGGAGAGCTTGTGTGTAAGAATCAAGGGGCAGACTGGTAAGGGTGACACTGTTGTGGATATGTATTACAGGCCCCCTGATCAGGAGGAGGAGGTTGATGAGGCCTTCCATAAGCAACTGGAAGTAGCATCATGATCCCAGGCACTGGTGCTCATGGGGGACTTCAATTATCCAGATATTTTCTGGATGAGCAACATGGCCAAGAATGCACGGTCCCTACGGTTCTTGCAATGTGTTGGAGACAACTTTCTGATGCAGGTGATGGAGGAACCGACAAGGGGAGGTGTGTTACTGGACCTTATTTTCACTAACAAGGAAGGACTTGTTAAGGAAGTAAAGGTCGGGCACAGCTTGCGTTGTAGTGACCACGAGATGGTGGAGTTCAAGATCCTGAGTGGAAGAAGCAAAGCAAAAAGTAGGATTGCTACCCCGGACTTTAGGAGAGCCAACTTTGATCTCTTCCAGGACCCACTTGGAGCTATCCCGTGGGCCAGGGTGTTAGAAGGTAAGGGGGCCTGTGAGAGCTGGTCAGCATTTAAACAGCTCTTCTTCCAAGCTCAGGATCGGTGCGTCCCTGTGAGCAAGAAATTAGAAAAGGGTGGCAGGAGACCTGCGTGGATGAGCAAGGAGCTCATGTGCAAACTCAAAGGGAAGAAGAAGGTCCATGAAATGTGGAAAAATCATCTGGCCACTTGGGAAGAATATAGAAATGTTGTCAGGGCCTGCAGGGATGCGACAAGGAAGGCTGAAGCCCACCTGGAATTGATTCTGGCAAAAGTGATAAAGGATAATAAAAAAGGCCTTTTTAAAGTATGTTAACAATAAAAGGAAGACTAGGGAGAATGTGGGTCCCCTATTAAGTGAGGAGGGTGTTCTGGTAATGGGGGATGCTTAGAAGGCTGAGATACTGAACACCTTCTTTGCTTCTGTCTTCAGTGAAAAAGCTCTCCCTCAGGAATCCCAGACCCTGGAGGTTAGTGAGAGGGTCTGGGGAATGGAAGACTTCCCTTTAGTCAGGGAAGAAGTGGTCCATAAGCACCTAGGCAACACCAATGTTCATAAATCCATGGGACCCAAGGGGTGCATCCATGGGTGCTGAGGGAGCTGGTGGAGGTGATAGCTGAACCGCTCTCTATCATCTTTGAGAGGTCTTGGAGAATGGGGGAGGTGCCTGAAGACTGGAGGATAGCCAATGTCACTCAAGGGCAAGAAGGAAGATCCGGGTAATTACAGGCCAGTCAGCCTCACCTCTGTCCATGGAAAGCTGATGGAACAGCTTGTGCTGGATGCAGTCTCCAGACAATTGGAAGGAAAGAAGGTTATCGGGAGTAGTCAGCATGGGTTCACCAAGGGGAGGTCATGCTCGACCAACCTTGTAGCCTTCTATGATGTTGTCACTGTCTGGGTGGATGGTGGGAGAGCAGTGGATGTAGTCTACCTTGATCTCAGCCAGGCATTTGGTACTGTCTCCCACGACATCCTTATAGCAAAGCTGAGGAAGTGTGGGATAGATGAGTGGACCGTGAGGTGGGTTGAAAACTGGCTGACTGGTAGAGTGCAGAGGGTCGTCATTGGCGGTGCAGAGTCCGGTTGGAGACCTGTAACTAGCAGTGTTCCTCAGGGGTCTGTGCTGGGTCTGGTCTTGTTCAACATCTTCATCAATGACCTTGACGAGGGGACAGTGGCCACCCTCAGCAAGTTTGCTGATGATACAAAGTTGGGAGGATTGGCTTACACACCTGAAGGCTGTGCTGCCATTCAGCGAGACCTGAACAGGCTGGAGAGCTGGGCGGTAAGAAACCAGATGAGGTTTAACAAAAGCAAATGTAGAGTCTTGCACCCAGGGAGGAATAATTGCATGCACCAGTACAGGTTGGGGGATGACCTGCTGGAGAGGAACTCTGCAGAGAGGGACCTGGGTGTCCTGGTGGACAAGAGGTTGGCCATGAGCCAGCAGTGTGCCCTCGTGGCCAAAAAGGCCAATGGCATTCTGGGGTGCATTAAAAAGAGCGTGTCCAGCAGGTCGAGGGAGGTGATCCTCCCCCTCTACTCTACCCTGGTAAGGCCTCATCTGGAGTACTGTGTCCAGTTCTGGGCTCCCCAGCACAAAAAAAGACAGGGATCTCTTGGGAAGAGTCCAGCGGAGGGCCACAAAGATGGTGAAGGGCCTGGAGCATCTCCCCTATGAAGAAAGGCTAAGTGAACTGGGTCTGTTGAGCCTTGAGAAAAGAAGACTGAGAGGGGACCTGATCCAGGTCTATAAATATCTGAGGTGTGGGGGCCAAAGTGGCGAGGCCAGACTCTTTTCAGCAGTGTGTGGAAACGGACAAGGGGAAACGGCCAGCAACTGGAGCATAGGAAGTTCCGCACGAATGTGTGCAAGAACTTCTTTACGGTGAGGGTGACGGAGCACTGGAACAGGCTGCCCAGGGGGGTTGTGGAGTCTCCTTCTCTGGAGATATTCAAGACCCGCCTGGACGCCTACCTGTGCAACCTGGTGTAGGGAACCTGCTTTGGCAGGGGGGTTGGACTCAATGATCTCTGGAGGTCCCTTCCAACCCCTACGATTCTGTGATTCTGTAAGCTGTTCCTGTCATCAGCACGAAGCCCTAGTTATACCTCAAAACAGAGGAACCTGGTTAGCTCCCTTGATACTGATCTACACATTATACTGAAATGCTACTGCCTCTCTGAGTTATTCTTGCCCACAATGCACTATTTTAGAGAACACTGCGTATCCACTAAGTAGAAACATTTGTGAGGAAAGGCCTAGAACATATTGTTTCCAATATAATTGTATAGCTGACGTGTTACATAAATGTGTTACACTAAGAACATTATTTGTAATTTTCTTAGAAAAGACGTGGGATGAGCAGCATCTGTACATGTTGTTCTTCTTATGTCCAGATAGAAGGCACACCAAAAGAAAGGAAAAATGCTAAGGAATCCATTTGAGCTTCTTTAACACATTTGGACATTGAATCTCTCAGTAGCGAAGAAATGCATTTATACATAAGCATCTTCCTTTCTCTCTTACTAAAGGCCTCTTTGGAGTCCTTTGTGAGGAAAGAAAGTTCTCATGCTTTCAGGAGCTTATTCCAGTGTATTCTGTGGCATCTGGAGAGAGAGTGAGAGCAGCTGGCTAAGACAATAACATGAAAGAATTCAAAAGGTGTTTGAATGGCACTAGTCTTTCATAATGCGAGAATAAACATGGTAATTACGATGATATTTAATATGGTGCTTTAAATTATTTATCCTTTTTGAGCAAAAAGCTTTTTAGCGTGCTTTCAATGTCAAAAAAGCCCACTATCAAAATATAACATTGGGATTATTTACCTATTTTTTCAGTGCTACTTTTTTTTCAAAATTTGAGACAAGGACAGCTGTGTTAAAAAAATTAGAAGAAGAAAAAAAAGTGGGCTTAGAAGAAAACCTTCTAGTTGAAAGAAATAAAATGAAAATTAATTAAATACAAATGGATCTAAGATTATGAGGTACCTTCTAATCCTGAATCCAATTTATACAATTTATGTTATGTTCACTGTCTTCAGAAGTAATTAATTAATTGAGAAGTAGAGAGTATTTAAAACTAATAACTAGATTTTTTTTACATCTTGGGAATCTGAAGAAAGACCTGGCTAGGATAAAATAAATGTCTTTCCTCAAACAAGTGTTCCTAAATGTCTGTATCCTTTTCAGTTTACAATTTTCTTTTGTTGGTTTGTTTGAGACCAGAATAGTTAATGCTGAAATAACAATGATTGAAAGCCAGACTGTACTGCAGCATAGAGAGGTTGTGCAGCATAATCTTGGTTAGACAGCTACTACTTATATGATGGCATATGCAGGAAAAAAGCCTACTAGATTCTGTGCTGAAAACGTCAAGTGGATAAAGAACTACAGAATAGAAACCTCTTTCTGTAATTTTTAATTAATTTTCACAAAATAACTTTTATCCACAGAAGCAACTGGTTTTGATCAAGAAGCTTAAATATCTGAATTTCACTTTGGATATGGAGCTGCACGGTGTCATTTGAATTCTTTTCTTCATCTTAGTGGTACTGCCCATGAAAATCTATGCTTAGAATCACTAAGAGATCGGAATGCATTAGGGGAAAGAAGGGGGTGAGCAGAGATCCTGAATAAGAGAAGGATTTTTCTTGTTAAGTCTTCAGAGCACAGGCCTTGGGAAGCACAGCATCAGCATCTTTTAGGCAAAAAATAATTTTGTGCCAAGGTTTTTACTAAGAGGGAAAATATTTCCAGTTAGAATTTTACAGGATTGGCTCTGCTACGCATGTAAAAGGGACCGAACAGACTCATATATACATAGATACATAAGCAGTAAAATGAAATACTCAGGTGGCTTAGAGAAGGATGATGTAAGAGAAAAAAAAAAAAAAATTAACATAAAGATAGATTTATGATCAGGAGTGAAGACTGTTGTATTATCTTCCCCATAATTATCTACTTGTTGAAGTACCCTAACATTGTCTTAGTGCCTAGAATATGTTCATGTTTATTGCAGATTTGCACTGATATGTCTACACGTGCATGCCTGTATGTCTAAGTCCTTCATACAGTGAGTTGGCAAAGAGGTTCTGTGATCACATGGAAGAACTCCAAACTATTTTTGGGGCAAGGACTTTGTGCCCTGCTGAGGTTCTGACATGTTTTTTTTTTTTTTTTTTTTTGGTTAAGAGTGGACATTTCAGCACAGTGCAGATGTCAGTGCGTTTTACAGATCTTTTCAAATTGTGTGTTGGAGACCATTGTGTTTCTACCTGTTTCTAATCAAGAGATGTCCTTAGATTTCATGAGGAGACTTGCTAAATGTTACTTGGGCTTCAACTAGTAATAAATTACTTACTAGGACAGATTTTCTCAGCTTCACCAAATTTTCTCCAAACTAATTTATAATTAATTCCCAATTAATATAATAATCTTGAATCATTTTTACAAGCTCTAAAGGGCCTTAATACATGAAGTCCTAAATAGAACACCGGCTTTGAAACCAATTCGTTTGGCTGTATCGATGTAACTTTCTCGATGAGTCACTTCACCACAGAGAAGCACAAGGGAACGGAAACTGTACCTACACGTGGGCCTGCTTAACCCCTCACGTACGCTCTGCCGAGCAGCACCTGTGTGCGATCCGAGCCCCCCACCTGCTGGACGCCGGCTGCAAGCGATGGCTGCGGCCCTGGAGCTGTCCAACCTTTCTCTTTCTCTTTCTTTCTCTTTCTCTCTTTCTCTTTTCTCTTTCTTCTTCTCTTCTCTTCTCTTCTCTTCTCTTCTCTTCTCTTCTCTTCTCTTCTCTTCTCTTCTCTTCTCTTCTCTTCTCTTCTCTTCTCTTCTCTTCTCTTCCCTTCCCTTCCCTTCCCTTCCCTTCCCTTCCCTTCCCTTCCCTTCCCTTCCCTTCCCTTCCCTTCCCTTCCCTTCCCTTCCCTTCCCTTCCCTTCCCTTCCCTTCCCTTCCCTTCCCTTCCCTTCCCTTCCCTTCCCTTCCCTTCCCTTCCCTTCCCTTCCCTTCCCTTCCCTTCCCTTCCCTTCCCTTCCCTTCCCTTCCCTTCTCTTTTCTTTGTCCCTCTCCTCTCCTCTCCTCTCCTCTCCTCTCCTCTCCTCTCCTCTCCTCTCCTCTCCTCTCCTCTCCTCTCCTCTCCTCTCCTCTCCTCTCCTCTCCTCTCCTCTCCTCTCCTCTCCTCTCCTCTCCTCTCCTCTCCTCTCCTCTCCTCTCCTCTCCTCTCCTCTCCTCTCCTCTCCTCTCCTCTCCTCTTTCCCTCACCAATGAAAAACTATGTAGACTGTTCAGGTGTCTGTAGATGACATAACAGGAGAAAGTGGTTTAGGGCATTAAGACTTGCTGTACATCTGGGAGATAGCAAATTATGCCACAACTCAATTAGTAGATTTTGAGAATCGTAGCTGTGAGACTAAATATGAATCCAGAAAATCCTAAGTGTATATCTCTAAGTATGGTAAAAGAAGACAGAACTAGTCAAACAACCTGCTTTAGAATCATAGAATCCTAGAATCACAAGGTTGGAAAGGACCTACAAGATCATCCAGTCCATGGTATATACTAAAACATCTCTGGTGCTGATGTTACTTAGTAAATATTACAAGTCAAGATAGCCAGCTGTAAATCTGAGTACAGTGCTGATGCACTTTACAGTTCAGAACACAGCTTCCTCCATCACCAGCCCATCTCCTTACCTTCTTGTGTTTGTAATAGTGTAGATAGCCATTATGCTTCAGCACAAACCATCTCTTCCTCCAGCCCTTCAATATTGCTGATTGTGTTCGTTTGTGCAAATATCCTCGGCAGGTAGGCCTGGGAGTGTTAGGGTAACGGCTTATATCTGATCCCACCACCATAGTTAGGATATCAGGGCCTAAAATATTACATAAAAAATGTGAAAACACAGGTACAAACTATAATCCAGTCTGTTTGAATGCCCCTAAGGGATACAGAGCAGAAAGGAAGGAGTATTCTACCTCTTACCCTTCTTCTCCTGATGTAGTTTCTAGAAGAAGCAAGGAGCAAAGCAACCTATGAAGGAAATCAAATCATTCCAATATTTCATTTTCCTTTTGTGGAAATCCAGGAATTAAACTCATCTTGTCTAGAGGACTAGTAATGGAACCAGCTATTCAAAGACACTTCCAGAAATGGTTTTTGTGCTATACCTTTGCAAGTTGCAGCTTAGGCACTTGCATATTTTATTAGTTTAGAGAAGTGGCTGGATTTCATTACCCAAATGTGTGGGCATAATTTGCAGTTTATTAAAAAAATTACTGATGATCTGAGAATTTTTGAATATTCTTACTCTTCAATGTCCTGGAGTTCTTTTCTGCTATCTGTGCACCTCTGTGAGGAGGCTAGCTGTTGAAGATTAACTTGTGTTAATCTGTCCACTTATCAGCTGGAGAAGGTAAGTACTCAAGAGAGATGATAGGCCACAAAGTTGTCTGAAAATGTGGTATTGTTATCAGCAGTGTGGTATCATTTTATAATATTAGCTGATACTATCAGCACAGCCATGGCTTTGACCCTAGGGGCCTGAAATTCTGACTGTATCAGATACTACTTCACAGCATGCTGCAATGCCTTAAAAAGGTTTGAAAACAGTGACTATGACGTATTTTCATTTGTCAAATGTTTGCTGGACTTATCTTCTGGGGACATTTGGCTTTGGAAATGCTGCATGTGTGCCAAGATTCAGGGCAGGGGGTGTTCTCTTGAAGGAGTTAAAAATACCATGTAATTAGAGATTTATCTGCTGAAAGACTTGACAGGTTCTTCTTAAAAGTAACAGTGTGAATGGCACTTCTAGAATTAAAGAACTTGGTATGTGTCAAGATAAATTTGTCCCTGTCTTGTAAAAGCATTTTAACATATTGAATTTCCCAAGAGCCCTTGTCAACACCATATCTGGGATAAATAAAAGAAGACAGTAGATTGACTTTCAAACATGAGTATCTCTGGGTTTTGTCACCAGAGCTTGAAGAAGAATATGCAAATTTAATATCATTGAAACTTTGTTTCTTTGATGCTCCAAAACAAAAAATGCTTCAATGAAATAACTTCTTTGCATCCCTGATTGTCTACTGGTCCAAGTGACACTGAAATACCACTGAACCAAACTGTGAGTTCTCTCCCTTAGGAAGCATAAGGCATAAATAGGGTATTGGTATTTCTGCAGTCATTTTCAGGACTTTCTCAGTCACCTTCTGTGAGGCGGGAGAACTGAAAATTACTGCCAAATGCATTCTTTGGGGAATATTTTGTCAGTATGCCTATCTTCTGTTGTATTCCTAGCAAGGTCTAGATAAATAAGAGACCTAGATAATGTAATTTACAATGTTCCCAAACTTACCTTTCCTTGCCAGATTGGCAGCTTCTGAATGTGGCATGCTAGTGACATCAGTTCCATTGACTGCTATCAGAATATCCCCAACCTGGAGCCCTGCTTCTTCAGCTGCGCTGTCTGGAGTAAAGAAAAATATTTCATTTAGACTTCATATATGAAGCATGCAATCAGTCTTCTATAGCAAAACAGTGTCTGTGAGACCAGTCAAAAATTATGCATAGTGGTCTTTGTGACTTAATTTGGAGGTGAAGTAAGTTCTCCTGTGCAACATGATAGTGGTCTGTAAACAAAACCTCAGGATTTAGGTATGGATTCAGAACTATAAAATTACTGACAGAGGAGAGATGTCCTTTAAAAATTCCATTAGGACACAGATGCTTTTAGAGGCAAAAAGGCATTTCAGTATCTGAAGGGTTTGCTCAAAACTGCAAGCAAAGATGTGATGCAATGTTCTGTGAAATCAGTGGCAAAAACGTCCCTTATTCAAGTCAGCTTTGGATTTAAGACCAAGAAATAACCTAAGATTTCTTTCTGTGCTGATTCCTAAATATTCCTAATGTACTGTGAAGGAAAAAAAAACAACCAAAAACTTCGGAAAATATTGTTCCTTATCTATGTTACTTAATTATTATTATTATTTAAGTTTATGTACCCTGATGTGTGGTAGATGTGATTGTTCAATGTCTTTCTGAGGATGCTTAGAAGTTGTAGGGAGCAGATTAGTAAAAGCTCAGTAAGGACCAGTAGGCACAAAGAGGCTGTGGTTCACTCTCATGTGATACAGCCTTGAGGACCTCATGCAAGATTTTATGGTCATGAATGATCTTTAAAATATTATAAAAATAATCTTACCTTAGTATAAAAACAAAAAGGAATATAGATGCAATTTTTATGACTATTTTAATGAAATGTGTAATATGTTGAGAAAACAAAAATGTACTAAAATTTGCCTGTAAAAATGACCTTCTTATTTTATTTAAAAGTAGCCTTATGTGAAGACAAAACATGAAAATAAACTCAGCAGGAATGATATGCAACATGATTACCTGTTTTGCTATGTCTAATTTTAATTAGTAGTTTATAGGGTTAAGTTGGTAGGTATTAGGGCTAATACTTCATTCACGATATATTGTGTACTCTAAGTACCTAGTTTTTTCCCATTCTATTTTGAAAGGTCTCTTCTGAGGTTGTACTTTTTGATTTAAGAGCACTTACACAACCAGTATGTTTACTATAGGGAAGTCAGCCAAAACTTTTAATGCTAGAAAGACTTAAATTCCAAGCAGTCTGATATAATAGCTCATTGTCCAAGTACACATAGTCATAATTGTGCTATTTAGATGAATGATGGCTGAGCTCAGTAATTTTCTTATCATAATCAGCAACAAATGATAATGATCTTTAACCTTTTTACTAGAAGTAATATTCTAATAAGTGAATGACTTTTTTCCTTCAAAATTACTTTTTCAGCCTCATGGTAAATCATTTTTCATTTTTCAAGATCATATAGTCTCAAAGTCTATAAATTAAAATTATTTAAAAAAATTATACTGGAGTAAAATTATGTGCTTGTTTTAGGATAAAGATTACATAGTCACTATTCAATCTCAGAAGGCCTTTTGCATAGTATTCTGTAGGCAAAGGGTTTTTTTTTTTTTCAGATTTACATTTTTGGCAAGACTTCAACTGATAATGGAAATTATTGATTGCATTCATACAGATAAATAGAGAATGGTCTCTAAGATATGTTGGCAAAATCCTATTTATTTTCATGTAGGTTACAGTAAAAGATTAAGAGATTTCTATATAAAAAATAGATGCAACCGTATAGAAAGTAAAAGAACCACTTCCTAAACTTCCTTTTTTTTCTCTTCTGGACTGAAGATTTAATTTTTAGTATTTAATAATCAGAACAGTGCAAAAAGTTGGAATGACTTTTAGAACTGAGCAGGAACATCCTGCACAATACATGGTTAAGGTATAAATATAAAAATGTTCAGATCTTAAGGGAGTGCACAGGTTTCTAATACAACTCTTAAAAATCATGAAGCGTTAGTAACACATTGACCTTTTCATATTTCTTTTTTTTTTCTCTCTCTATATGTAGTTCCCTTGCTTAGACTTTGACTTCTCTCATTTTCTCTGCTGAAATTTAATAGCCCAGGATTAAGTTTTTACATGCTCAGCTAATGCGTTCATAGGCCCCTGATGTTCTACCATCATATACAGGAAGCTGGGCAGCACGCAAAGTAGCAGAGCTGTAAATAGATATCTGACTTGCTAGAGGGCACTTTCGGTGGTAGAAATTCTCAGAATCTCCTATGCTTTCCACTCCTTCTTCAGCTCTATCCATCCTGAGGTGCAGAGAGCAGCAGAGCAAACAATACTACAGAGTGAATCAAGGGTATAACAGCAATACGAGGCCTTGTCTTTTATTCTCACTGCTGTTACAGATGGGAGAAACGTATCTAAACTGCCATTACACACAGAGCTGAAGAGTTCAGAGATCTTGCAGTGGTGAATTCCAAGATCTCAGTCCTGTGTGTAACTGCCAATATCGTGTTCTGTATCATTCCTATCTAGGGATATTTATCTTTGTTAAAACTCATCTACCATGTTTTTGTGTTCACTCAGTTTTCTGAGCTCTTTCTGGAGTTCGTCACCACAAGCTGACGATGGTACAGAGCTTTGCATACCACCTTGTCAAGGTTTGTAGATGGCTTATTGGAAACCCATCCAAGCATAACTGTCCCCAGCTAATGACACTTTTGAAAGTGTTAGGAGAGTTACTACATCCTGCTTTTCATTCTAAACAGTCAGTTGTCATTAAAAGATGTCAGCCTTAAAATGTTGTAGATTGGGTCTTGAGAGAGGTTAGGTGCAGACACTTGTATGAGGTATAAGCTGGCACTGAAGGTCAACAAACAACACAGTTCTATTTGCCTGCAGACGTGCTTAGTCTCTAAGACGATAGAATATCATGACGTGTTCAAGTACATTGTATTAAGCACATCACATCCACCAAACATGGAAATGACTTACATGCATATATACAATACACTATTATACAATAATTGCTTTCATTTGTGAATACTGTAATACTATAATATTATATCATTAAATATCAGATATGTATTTTAGACATTTTTGTAGCAGAATTTAACTGGTGTAAGCACAACTTACTTGTGTCAACTTCAGTCACAAGAATAGGCTTTGAGAACTGGATCCGGAATCCCCAAGGGTAGTTTCCAGTTCCTTTAGCAATCTTCACTGTTCTTTCACGAACTGCAGAAATTGGAAAAAGAGATCCCCTTTTCTCTACAAATTAAGTTCAGTTTAAATACCAGCAGCCTATTTTTAAACTTTGTAATCTATGAGCCCTAAAAGTTACTGATTCTGCAAATAACTTGGATGGGTTGGCATCACTCCTAGCTGCTTGGTACCATTCCTTTGCCAGTCCTTACTTCCCTCACACCATGATGGATAGAATGCAATTCAACTTAAGGCAAAGACAAACAGCACAGATAAAATCTGCTTTAATCAGAAGTTTAAGTTATGTGGCTGGACTTAGTACTCAAGATGCAGAGAAGCCGTCACATGTTTCACTCCACTGACCACAATTTGGGAGAGAGAAATACTCTTGCTCTTTGTTAAATGAATGTGTCAGACCACTAAGATGCAAATAGAAAATACACTATAAATTTTCAAATCTATTTATTGTAGAATCACTCCTTTTCCATCTTAGAAGGTCTCCATCTTTTGGTTATCAGTTGTTTACTTTTCTTTCACCCACTCTTTGTTTGTGCTCTAATCTCACTGCTCCTTAGTACTAATCCTAATCTTCCCATTCTACCATCAATGGCTGTGTTCACATTAAATTCTGAGTTAGCAAAACAGAAGACAAAATCATCTTCAATGAAAAGGGAGATAAGAGTTTAATTTTCTCCTTAATGGTTCAACTTCTTCTTGTTGTCTACTATTAGTAGTATGTATTAAATTGACTTGTTAGTAAATGTCATAGTGATGAAACACTTCTGTAAAAATTTGAATTCTCTTTTGATCATTTGAATGTTTTAGTGTTTGTTTTTTTTTTTTAATGGAGGACAATTTAATAATAAGTTCTGATGTTTGTTTTGTCTTCAATTTGTGCAATGTTTATACGATGTGATTATTTTGAAGGTTAATTTACTCACTGGCCAGTTGATGTTATCTATCTGAAAGGGCACAGATACTTCAACATGTACTTTAAGTATCGTTTTGAACTTCTGAGCTCTCCATTGGGACTAAAGACAATCAAAATATTCTCCAGTACATTCTCAAATATTCTGTGGAAGATTTTTTCATATCTGGAGATTTATAGAAGGCATTTGTTTTCTCTCATGTTTAGAATGATTTATGATTTCCAAAAAAGGACTATCTCCTGGAAGGACAGGTGTTTCGCTTTGTTCTTAGTTGATCTTTGGACTATACTACCTTTCAGTAATTCAACATTTGAAAAGTGAAGGAAAATGCCCCAATACCCTGCAGAACTATTCACAATATCTGTTTGCATGAACAGGTTTAAATTGCAAATAGAACAAGTAGGGTCCTTCACATCCATAAAAAACTTGACACTTTTCTTTCTGAATTGTTTGAAAATTTGACAGAAAACAGATTTTATGACCATTCCATACTTTTATACTTATCTTGTAGCAAGAGATGATGTTTAGTTTTGACTTATTACCAGTAACAATTTTGTCAAGTAATTCTGAAATTTTGCGAGACAATATCTAAATAAGAAAGACTATTTAGTTTTGTATCCCCTTCTAGCTTCTTGTGTTCCTCTAGTTCCTGTCTTCCTTATAAGCATCCAGCATCCAGTTGTTATTCTCACATTAACCTCAGAGTGCACAAATCACATCAACTTTTACAACATTTATTACCCGTTGATTTAGACAACTTACTTGCCACTGGCCTAGGTCTTTTGCTGAGACATCTAGGGCTATTATCTGGAGACACATCATCTCCTCTGAAAACCCATGCAGCAGAATGAAAGTTTTCTGTGTAAAAACCTCTGTCATCATTTTCAGAATGTAGTCCCAGATCTACTGATCGAGCATCCTCTGAATTCACTGTCATGAGTATAAGACAAATAAAAGTAATGTTAGTAGTCAAAATGCATAAAGAATAAAATACTTTGGGCAAAAAGTAATCAAGAAGTATGATGAGATTCTGCATTTCTAATGTCTTTGGTTAGTTACACAATTTCTCTGCCATTAAAGGAGCAGCAAGCAAAGATATCAGAATATAAAAGCATTGGATATTATTTTATATTAAACTTGATTACCAAGGACAAATGATATCCACAGGAGCTGCAGCTGCATAAAGGGAATTTGCATTTAGCCCACTTCCTAGGCTTTCTTATTTGTTCCATTTGACTGTGAAACTAAACAAGATTTTTTTCTGGAATTTAATATAAGTTCAGTGCAGATGGGAAGACAAGAAGCTAAAAAGTATGATTTGGGTAAGGATTACTTAATTTGTTGTTTTCTTAACCTTAACTCTTCCAGATGTATTTAGCTTTATTAAAAAGGAGGCAGGGAAAGATGTATCTTTTTTTGAACATAGATCTTCAGTCTTGTCCTAGACTGTTGAACATTATCTGAAGTTATGCACATTGTCGTATTTTCAGTTTAACTGGAGAAAAGATGTGCATGTTGATAGAAGAACTTCCCAAGCAACCTGGGAATTGGAATTGGAAGACTAAAACCAGACAGTGAAAAGTATAACACATCAGAGACTACACTAATAGATAAGCAGAAAAAAATGCTTTAGTATAAATTGCCTGACATGAAAACAAATCATAGTCTTTTCAGTACAAATGCCTGGTATAATGCATCTAGATTTAAATGTGATCTCTGTTTGCTTTGTTAATTCTGTATTTTATATGATTTAATAAGTGAGAGGACAAGGGGGAATGGTTTTAAACTAAAATAGGGGAGATTTAGACTAGATTTTAGGAGGAAATTCTTTACTCAGAAGTATGTATGTATTTTATTTATGTATGTAGTGTTTACTCAGGGAATGAAGAAGCTGTGGATTCCAGCCCCAGGAGGTGTTCAAGGCCAGGTTGGATGTTGCTCTGGGCAACCTAATCTAGTGGATAGGAGTTGTGTTATGATCTTTAAGGTCCCTTCCAACCAAAGATATTCTATGACTTTAAGATTCTGTCTCTGACTTATGTGTGTCCAGTTTGCCCAAGTGATCTCTGACCGGATCCTCTTCCACAGAGGTTGCATCTTCATTGCTGCCTTTTCCCCTAGTCTCTGGGACCTGCAGCTTCTGAGGGCCAGTCTTGCTAGTAAGCACTGAGTCAGCCCCTACCTCAGCGTTTTCCATATTCCATGTAGCCACGTCACTCATTCTGATCAGCACTGGACCCTTATTTTTCCCTAGTCTTCATATGTCACTTGTATAGTTACTGAAGCCCTTCTTGTTGTGTTTAATGTCTCTGGCCATCTTAAATTCTGTTTGGGCTATGGCTTTCCTAACTTCCTCCCCAGATGCTCTGTATTCCTCTCATGTTATTTGTCATTACTTCCATCTTCTGTATGATTCTGTGTTTGATTTTGGCACAGAAGATCCTTGATCATCCACACAGGCTTCCTGGCAATTCTGTCTGACTTCCATTGCAATGGGTGTTTCTTGAACTTGGAGTTGGTTCTTGAAAATTAAAAATGTTTTGTTGGGCTCCTTTTCACCCCCAGGAATTTATCTGTAAGAATTCTTCCAAGAAATTTTCTGAAGAAGCCAAAGTCTTCTCTCCCAAAGTCCAGGGCTGTGATCTTGCTTTTCAGCCTACTTCCTGCCCTCAGGATCCTGAACCACCACCTCGTTGTCACTGCAGAGAAGGCTGCCTTTGATCTTCACATTCGCAACAATCCCTTCATTGTGGGGGAGTATGAGGTCCAGCAGAGTACTTCTTCTCACTGTCTTTTCTATCACTTTGAGGAGTAAGATATCTTCAATGCACTCCAAGAATCTCCTGGATTGCTTATATCCTGCTGTATTGCTCCTCCAACAGATATTGGAGCAGTTAAAGTCACCCATGAGAAACAGGGTCTGCAAATGTTGGGCTGCTTCTATCTGTCTGTCAGGGGCCTCATCCACTTTTTCTTCCTGTTGAGGTAGCTTGTAGCAGACACCCAGCATATTGCCAGCTTTACTTGCAACCTCTTTAACCCTAACCCTTGAATGCTCAGCTTGGTCCCCATCAGTTTCAGGGCATGGCTCCATGCACACTAGCTGCTGTCTTAAACAAATGACAGATCATCCCCCTCATCTTCTGAACATGCTGTCCTTAAAAAGCCTGAATCCTTCCATTGCAGCACTTCACTCATAGGAGCCAACACACCACATCTCCAAGACCCCCAAAAGATCACAGCCTTGCAGCTGCATACAGGTCCTAACTCATCTTATTGCACATAAGTGTACAGGCATTTAGGAGAGGCACTTCAGCACGCTGAATTCCTAGACAAACTTTGGGGGATTTTTTCATAATGATGCCTTGTAGAAACTATCTGAATGGCCATAGTCAGTGGTTAGTGATCAGTGGATCAAAATCTAGCTGGAGGCTGGTAGCCAGTGGTGTACCTTAGGGGTCAATATTGGGTCCTCTCCTGTTCAGCATCTTCACTAATGCTCTGGATGTTTCATTAGATGACACAAAATGGGGAGAAGCTGCTGATATATCACATGCTGCCATTCAGAGAGGCTTGGACAGGCTGGAGAAATGGGCTGATAGGAATTCTATGAAGTTCAACAAGGAGAATTTCAAAGAAGTCTTTGCAGCAAAGAAGGCTATTGTTATCCTGGCCTGCCATAGGCAAAGTATTGCCTGCAGGTCAGTCCTCTCTATTCAGCATGTGAAATCACATTTGGAGTACTGTGTCTAGTTCTGGACTCTCCAGTACGAAAGAGACCTAGACATACTGTAGAGAGTCCAGAAAAGGACCACAAAAATGGTTAAGGGATTGGAGCATCTCTTTTGTGTAGAAAGGCTGAGAGAACCAGAACTGCTTTAGCCTAGTGAAGTGAAGGCTTAGGGGGATCTCAACAATGTCAGTGAATACATGAAGAGAAGGTGCAGTGCAAAGGGAACAAAGTGAGGCTTTCTTCAGTGATGCCCACTGGCAGGAAAAAAAAGCAATGGGCACAAACTGAAACACAGAAAGTTCCTGCTGAACATTGGGAAACACTTTTTTAATGTGTCACAGGTTGCCCAGAATGGTTGTGGAGTTTCATCCCTGGAGATCTTCAAAAACTGTGTGGACCTGATCCAGGGCAGCTTGCTCTGGACAAACATGTTTGAGTGGGGATCTTGACCAAATGTCTCCAGGAGTCCCTGCTAACATCAAATGTTCTGCCATTTCCTCATTAAAAGAAAACATTCTAGCATTAAGTATTTCTACTGGAAAGTGTATCTTTCTCAATCTGCAAAAAGTACTTCTTGCGTTAGCTATAAAAACAAAAGATGAGGTAAACACAATGTTTTGAATCAGAACAAGCATTCTCTTAGAATGTGCGACCCTTACTTGGGGACTCCGCCAGCATGAAAAGTAAATTCATTAAACAGTTTATCTTCAAAATTCCTTACCATATCATTTAAACTGCTGAATTTGGTATAAGTTCTAGCATAAAGTGAGGTGACATTTTTCTTAATGAAACGGTTGTGGGAATGTTAGTGTCCCAGTAGTTGGGCATAAAGGGACAATCTGGGTAGCGAATCTGATGATAAAAAGATGGAGTGGGTGGGTATCATAGGAAGAAGGACTCCCAGCTCACCATGGCTTTAACATAAGCCAATTAGGCAACAGGATTTTGACTTTTATTGCACCCCATAAGCAATTTAAGCAATTACTTTTTCAAGTCTAGAGCTCGTCCAGTGATTTATTGCATATAGACAGGGATCTACTTTTTTTTTTTTTTTTTTTTTTTAATCCCAGCCAGATTGCCTATGGAATGAAAGAAAGGTACTAACCCCCATAGTGAGAAATACTTCAACTGGGTAAAATATACTTGCTTATGAAAATAACTAAGACAGAAACTCAAGTTGAATGAATAGAAGATTGGTTTCCTTGAAACCAATCCTGAATTCCTGAAAGCCCTCACAGTATCAATCACATAAAAAGAATACAACTGTAAGACTAATACACTTACTTGATCCTTCAGTGATAGTGCTGTTTATGGAGCTTCCTCCAGTTGAACTGCATTTTTTGCTGTCTTTGAACTGTTTCCGTCTCCTGGCCCACTGATCTATTGCTTCTTCCTGGGAGCTATCGCTGGCTCTGGTGTCTTTCAGCACAGGTAGCTTTCTGTTTTTATTCATTTCTGATTTCAAATCTAAATTATAGTCAGACATTGTTCATTTGGAATGTATAAGACAACTTTCAGAACATACTTCTGCAACTATATTAAAATAATGAATAATACTCAAAATACTGATAAACTGTATTTTTTAAACTTACTGAGGTATTAATGCAGAGAAAAGTGCATTTGATTACCACGTAGTCATTGTACTTGCAGTTAAATGACTGCACAACAACTTGTGTGGCATTCTTATGCAAAAGCATGTCAGTAGTTCATGGATTTTAAGTACAAGTCCTTGATATTTCTGAAGACACTTGCAAGACAAATGTATATTAAAGGAGAACCAGTATTTTTATTTCAGGCATCTTTCTAAGTAAGGCACAAGAAGTCTTACTCTATTATTATTTGAACTATAATAATAATTAGTATTTCAACTAAAATAACAATTGAAAAGCATCTTTGTGTGGAATTCCCTTCTGAAAATGTGCCTGTGTCCACTGATAAAGGTAGACAGGGTCACACTGAAAAGAGGAAATGATCTCTTATGCCTAAAAATGCTTCCTTGGAAATAAATGTGTGAGTGCTCCCCTTGGCTTGGTAGCATTCTTGTCTTTTTTGTCTCTCTTTGGCCACAGAAAGATCCATCATAGACATGCTTTTCCTAGACAGTTGACCATTGGTGACAGTCAGGAAACAGATTTCTTGTAATGCACTTAGCATAAATCTTTGTTTCTCTGACATTAAGTTAGTTCCCACATCACCATCAGACATCTAAATTGCTGAACTCCACTCTTCCATCTGGTTAACAACTTTTTCATCTGTTTCGTATCTCAGTTCTAAATGTCACACACGGAATCTGCATCTCCTTTCCAGTGTCACTGAATTACTTGTCATAGGAAGTCCCACATTGCCCTGTGTGCCCAATGTCTTGGCTGAGCAGGTTTATATTCCTGAATTACAAGTGGCCTCTGATTCACATTAACCAGTTTTAAAACTTTACAGGATTATATTTCTTACTGGATATGTATTTACTGTGTTCAGTTTTGGGCCCCTCACTACAAGAAAGAGTCCAGAGAAGGGCAACAAAATGGGTCACAGGTCTGGAGCACAAGTCTTATGAGCAGCTGAGGAAGCTGGGATTGTTTAGTCTGGAGAAGACTCAGGGGAGACCTCATTGCACTCCACAACTTCCTGAAGGGAGGTTGTGATGAGGAGGGGTTTGGCCTCTTCTCCCAGGCAACAAACAGGACATGAAGAAATGGTTGCAAGCTGTACCGGAGGAGGTTTAGATTAGACATAAGGAAAAACTTTTTCTCTGAGAGAGTGGTCAGGCACTGGAATGGCTGCCCACGGAGGTGGTGGAGTTGTCCCTGGCAGTGTTCAAGAGGCGTCTGGATGAGGAGCTACGAGATATGGTTTAGTGGCTTGTGGTAGCAATGGTAATGGACTAGATGACCTTGTAGGTCCTTTCCAACCTTGTGACTCTATGGTTCTATGATTCTACAATATATTTTCTCATTTAAGGTATGAATTCCACATTACTGCTAATAATAATACTGATGGAAAGTCAAAATTTGACCAAACCAAAAAGGGGATAAAATTACAGGTTCTAAGTGGCACAGAACAGATAAGGTGATAGCTAACAGAGAGCAAACACTTAGATAATTCTTAGCTAGGGGCAAACGAAAAGAGGCAAGAACAAAATAAAATTCAGCAAATAACTATACCTTAACTATACCTTAAGGCAAAGTGTTTTACCACTGAGGTCTTTTGAGCATGCAGGCTTTTTCAGCATGTTCTATACACTTTATACTATTTATTTTACTTATTTTGCGCCTTTTCTTTTCTTTTCTTTTCTTTTCTTTTCTTCTTTTCTTTTCTTTTCTTTCCTTTCCTTTCCTTTCCTTTCCTTTCCTTTCCTTTCCTTTCCTTTCCTTTCCTTTCCTTTCCTTTCCTTTCCTTTCCTTTCCTTTCCTTTCCTTTCCTTTCCTTTCCTTTCCTTTCCTTTCCTTTCCTTTCCTTTCCTTTTCCTTTTTTTTCTTTTCGTTTCTTTTCTTTTCTTTTTTTTTTTTTTTTTTTCTTCCCATGATAAGGAAGTACATATTTTCCAACAGTAAAAGAGTCCTAATCTGACGGAAATAATCCCTTCTACAGAGGATTATGCACATTATATTTGCATATAACTTGATTAAAATTAAAAAGAGAAAGAATGATTAAGGGGTTAGAATGATAGTTCAAATACACACAGATAAAACTGTGAGTATATATATTCAAGGATACAGATGTAATGCAGTGTGCAATATACCTATATGGCTTTACATTTTTATTATTCATAGCACTCCTTCTAAATGACCAGTTATGGATGTAGGTGGGTGGATTACAAAAGGGAAGACAAGAAATTTTGTAAAAGTTTAATATTTTTGAAAAAAATCTTATTTCATATGCAGCTTTCCTTGCTATATAAAGATAGAAAGGAAGATGAAACGATCTTCTCTAGTCTTTCTATGTCACATAAAGGCTCAGTCAGAATCAGGACCAAGTTCTACTTAAAATTCAATTTTTGCTTAGACCATACAGACCCTAGAAATAAGTTTATGTGATTACAAAATACTGATCAAGCTCTGATACATGCCACATGGCAACTGTCAAACCTCACGTCCTGTTTCGGTGTATGCTAGATGCAACAAATGGTCAACTGTTTAACATAGGAATCCTACTTCCCGAGTCTTCACATTTTCTTTAATCTTTTAATTTAAATTATTTGGCTCCAAAAGAAGGCTCCTAGGATCCTCAGTGTGGTAACTACATAGTATAACCAAATAGTTAGGAATATCAGTATTATCTTTTTTTGCGAAGTAATAATATACTTTCATTTTCCCAAAATAGGCATCACCAAAGCTCTAGGATATCTATGCAGAAGGTGTGTAAGGGACATTAACTGTAAAAGTCTTAAAGCACCTACCTTTCTGACTAATCTGTTTTACTGATGATGGGGGGAAATCTGTATTCTGGTGAACTTCTTTCATTTCTATGTTTTTATCAACTTCATCAGAGCTGGATTTGACTAACTGAGGTAGATGATGTGCTCCAGCATCTGTTTTTATGCTATCATCAGATGACTGCTTGCTGCAAACATCCTCTGTTCTTTCCTTGATGTATGAATGTTCTGTGAAAATTTCTTTATTTTCCAAATATGGTGAAGAGGTAGATAACATGGCAGTCTGGTCTGAATCATTATGGCAACTGGCTTCAACAGGAGTATCCCCAGATATGTCTTGTATTTCAGAAAAGCTTTCTAATTCATCATCTATGTTGTGCTCCTTGAGATCCAATATCAAGTGTGAAAGCATAGATTTCTCTTGCACGCTACAGGAAAGATTAGGCTCTTTTCTTACTGCAGAGCCAAAGGGATCAGGTACCAACTTATTGTCACCCTGGACAATGATTCGCCTTTCTAGTTCTCCGGTTATTACAGTCATTACTGATCCTCTTCTTTTCCTTACTACTTCAATCTCTGCAGGGAGTGGCTGAGTGTTTTGCTGTACGGCTGAAAGCTGGTTTGGGATGCACTCTGTAGAAGCATAATTAGACTTTTCCTTGTCACTAATAAATTCTCCTGAAGGAGTTCTAGAGGGTGGAAAGACCTGTATGAGCTGAGCTTTACTCTGCAAATCTACATCCCTTTCTAGATGGTGCTCTGGTGTTTCTTCATCTAAAGCATCTTCGGTAGACTCACTATCTTCCTCCCATATGGCTAGATTTCTCAGAGGCTCAGCAACCTCAGTTTCTTTTTTCTCATTTATGATTTCAAGGGAATGAAGACTCTCCATTACTGTTTCTTCTGTTTCCTCACCTTGCTCCACATAGTCTGCATAGTCATTCAGTAAACAAGTGTCATCTGGACTTTCATCAGGTTCAGATGGATAAATGGTAACATTATGATCAAATGAAGTGAAAGCATACTGATAAGAAGACTTAAGAGCTCTCAAACTTCTTAGTGATGAGGTCAAGTCAGGACATTTAGAAAGTTCTGTACAGCTGGCATGAACGAGTGAGTTCTTGAAACAGATATCTGCTTTGGTCTCCTTAGGCAGCACTTTTAAGGATAAGGATGGCAACGAATAAAAGCCAGAATCCCTCCTAGGATGAACTGGTGATGCTACATCAAGGGTAGTATCTGGGAAAGACTTTCTTCTTGCTGGTTTTTGACCTGTGTCATTGCACTTATTAATGTTATTTCTTTCTTGACCTGCTGCACTGTTCCTGTTGATGCATTCCTTCCCAACATTTGAATTATTCAAGGTATTACTAGCTACAAGACAGTTTGTATTATTCATTTTTGAAAAAAGTATTTTATCTTTTGAGAAATCTTCCTTTTCATTGTTGTGGCCTTCATACTTGTTTTTGTTATGTTTACAGAAATAATTTTCTCCCTCCCAAATTCTCAAGGCTGTGGAAAGGCTGTCAGACTCCCTTCTGTCATTAACAGGGTATGAAGACACACCCTCTGTGATAGTATCTAAATGCATTTTGTCACAATCAGCAAATTCTTTAGGTGGAGGGAGAAGTATATATCCATCCTGGAATGCAGTGTCTTCCTTTTCGTGAAAGTGAAAACATGACTCACAATCTGTATTACGAGGTGCCTTTTTCACAGAATAATCTGTTTCACTCCAATATGCATCTTCACGTTCCCTGTTGCAGGTTTTCCTTTGTGCCTGTTCACCAGGTTTGATGTTAACTTCTAGATTTTTCTTTCTGTTAGTATACTCCATTTTAATAGTCTTTCCTTCAATGTCCATTTTCAGGAAGGAATTCTTGTTGACAACAGTTTGAATTTTGTGTGCAGAGGATTCCTTATATTCCCCAATGTTTACTACTAAATGGTCAACTGGTGGACACTGGTAGTTTGGACAGCTTGAACACTGGCTTTTCTGGTACTGTCTTTCATGACAGTGTTTACTGTTCTTTGAGCATTTCTTTTTCTCAGCCACAAGGTTTGTTCCAGAATCAAACAAAGAAACATTTTTAATTTCTACTTCCACATTAAGGGAGCCATATTTAATCTCTGCATTAATTTTTCCAGTAACCATACTAGCAGATTCTGCAGAGTCTGGTTTGCCCCACACTGTAATTTTTCCCATCGATGAACCTTCTGATTCACCAAAAGTTACTGTAGCTAGGATTTCATTTTGCTGAGAAGGGAACACTTGAGGAGTGTGGTTCTTTTCCTTCTTTCCTTCTTTTTCGCTGTCTGAGGTGTTGTCAAGTTCTTTGTCTTCAGACGCATCTGTGCTACTCCGATTCTTGATTTCATGATCTTTCCCATTTTCTTCAGAACCCTTTACTTCCAGTGGCTCAGGAAAGTGAGCCAGAGCCTCATCTGCTTTATTTTCAATGTTCTCTACATTTCGTTGGCATTTACAAGTGACTGACAACTGCTCATCTAATTTAAGATGAAAATAAGAAAAAACATTTTCCCATGATTTGATAAACAGTATCACAAATGCATGAGACAGTTTTCATAGAAAATGCTCTTTTGTCCTTAAAGTGTAGTGTATTTTCCTCAACAGTATTTTTTCAATCCACTATTTGTTCCTTTTATCTTAGTTATCGGATCATTAATATGAAGTAAAATAAACAAGATAGGCCATGTTAACTGACTCTAATTTGAATAAATTAATATATGAATACTCTTTATTATTTTTTTTTTCCTCAGAAAGTTTCACACTTGTTAGGTGATAGGCATTCTATTTGCATTTAGAAAAATCTACCCCTATTGTATCCCTTATTCCTTTGAGTATTTACTTCATTCCCATGGACATGCTGGGACAATCAATATCCCATTGCATGCTTGCAGTTCGGGGTAAATTACACGGAACTTGACTTTTATAATCCTTTTACAGATGAGCAAACAAAGGGATTAATGAATCCTGTCACAGTCGCATAGCACATCAGCAGTACGCTCCCATGAGGTCTGAGCCACAGTGCCCTGTCTGAAGCAGAAAATACTGTTTCCTGGCAGGAGGCGTACCAGGCAAGATTTCATAGCATTCATACAATTACATGAAATTCTGCCTTGCTTGGGCTTTTTTACTTTTTTTTTTTTTTCTTTTTTTCTTTTTTAGAATAGGTCATGTTCATTATCATGTGTGGTAGAAAATAATATTTTATAGTGACATCTGTTTAAGAAGGATTAAATGAAGTAATTAAACTTAGGCAACACTGAAAAATGTACAGCAAGAATGATGAAAATTTTAGGCACTTTAACATCAGCATCTTTGGAAAGACTGCCAGAATCACATCAGACTGCAGTTCTACTAAAATAAAGTATGTAGCCTCATCAAGACTTTAGCTATATATACCCAAGTTTGAAAGTAAGTATTCCTAATCTGAGAAACACCCTTGGGCACAAAAATGGATTTCTGTCTTGATGAGTGGCTGGAGAATAACCACCTACAATTCTGAAGTTTTTACTTCAAATAAAACATTACTGTAAACTTACATTCTCTGGAATCAGAGCTCTTTCTGCCCTTGTAGCTTTTTCTTCTTTTTCTACTCATTTCTAAGACCTGAGGGCATCTGGGTTCCACTCTTCTGTGTGGGAGGGAAAACAATGTACTGTGAGAAAGTTTCTCCAAAATAATTTTGCTCTCTAAATCACGGGCTCTCTGACTTGGCTTTTCTCCTGCATAAAAAACAAAGAAATGCTAAAACAGGTACTAATGCAGCTAATTTTTACTCTTTCTTTGGACCAAATTTTCAAGTGGCTGTTAGGCTGTTAGACATCTTTGATGAGAAGATACCTCAGACACTACATCCCTCAAGTAAAATGCTGCTTAAAATTATTTGCACTGCTGCCTATCTTACATTAGTCTCTTTCTGCAGTAGTTAATTTTACAGCTGTATGCACTACAGATTACTATTCTTTTTTCTTAAAACAAAACAAAACAAAACAAAACAAAACCAAAAACAACAACATATGAATTTTAAAGAATGCTGAATGCACCTTACTGGGCAGGGTTATGTGTAGTAGAAGAAGTATTGACGAAATTCATTTTTGAGAAGAATAAAATGCATGACAGTATCCAGTTGGGAGTAGATTTCAATTATAATGGCTTTGAGGATAAGGTTAGCATTTTTGAAGATGTATGGAGAAACCGAAACACTGAATAACACTGAAAAGAAATGAGGAAACACTGTCTGAAAGGTGCTGGAATACTAAGGAATAATGCAGCATTATGGACCCATACAAGTGAAACTGCCTTTCTTGTCATAGTTGCATTGCATATTTTGTACGTTGCTGTAATGAAAGAAAATCACACATATTTGCAGAGTATATCCTGGTCTGAGATGGTAACTGGATCTGTTACTTTTCAAAAAGCTTTTAGTGGCATGCAACAATTTGAAGATCTTGAAGGTAGATAGTGTTGGTTCTCTGCATGTCAGAACTGTGGGAAATGATTTGGTAACTTCTGAAACTTAACAACCTGACCACGCATCAGAGAAATCACGCATCAGAAAAAATCAGCCGTAGGCCAAGGTTTCTCCTAGTGGTAGGACTGCAGATTTTGTTGTGAGGTCAAAGATGTAAAACCAAGGTAAACAAGATGACTGTGCTGTTTTCATTCTTACTTTTGTGCTTGATATTAAGTAGGCAAAAATTATAATTTAAAGTGATTATTGGCATTGTTCATAATGAAAACTATTATACTCTCAGTTGCTAACTTCTGTATTTATGTATCACTAGGTTGTACATGCAGTGTGTTAAGCTGTTGGTGTATTAAGATATTTTTCAAGTAAACACTGGAAAGAACCTCTAAGATGCAAATAATTTCATTGGCTCTAATACATTTCCAAAGTATGCTTTCTTGTGTAAGATTTACTGCTTCAGAAAATGGTGAGACACCAGCATTCTTTCCCACTCATGTCTTTTATCAATGTTTCCATGGCATTGTCTTTGTCTATTCTTGCTTTTTTATCCTACAGCTGAGATATGTTAACAGAATTAGGAAACCACTCTCAATCCTAGAAGTCCCATTGGCCTGAGAAAGGATAAATTAAATTCAGCAGGACTGTGGGGCAAGACTCTGCATAAGGGACTATTCCGTCCATTGCTGGACACTGGACGAACATGAGTCCAATTAGCTTAAATGATAAGAGGCATTCAGAAGTTCACTGGATGGAAGCCAATGTTCCCTGACATAGTGCTCTACGTGACAGGTTATTCTTACTACACAAGCAGTTCTTGGGTTAGATTACAATGTTAAACCTCTGAACTTAATGTTGAATAAAAGATCACTAGCCACTATCACAACAGTTAAACCCCTGTCTAGAATTTCACTACGAACAGTGTTGCTAATAGTATTTCTTTCAGGATAATGAAAGCGATGATATGATCTGTGTTAATAAAAGCAACCAAATATTTTTAACATGCCCCTCTGAGATCATGCTAGGCAGGAAAAGCTGCCTTTAGAATGCTGCTTCAAATTTGAAAATATAAGGATTATTTCCTTTTTATACTTTTATTATGGTGATTTTATGTGAAAACATCTGTTTTCTGAAGTTTTCTAAAGAATCACATTCAGAGAACCTCTATGATAATGATGGTGCACTGGCAGAGAAGACAACCTGAAAAAGGAAAAAATGAAGGAAATAATTACACCGAATAAGGGTGGTGTGGTGACACAGTGCATTGCAAAATGTTTTGTGTTCTTCCAGGACAGTATTAATTGACCTTTTTGGGGTGGTAAATGTCTTTCCTGTAATTTCAGTGTCTCATGTTGTAGATGACATGGCTACAAACATATTTAGCAGCAGCTCACTGAATTACCTCCAGAATAAATCCTATACCTCAAGTATTTCACCTTTTGCAGACTGTATAAGAGCAATGGCCACAAAATACTCAAAGATGCACTTCAGAAACAAGAATTTCCACTGCCTTTCCATTTTATATTTCAAATACATTGAAACTTTCTGACTACTCTCTTCCCTTTGGATACAGAATTTTTTTTTTTTCTCATCTTTATTATCCTTGTATCCTTACCTAACAAAGAATCTCATACTCACTTACTTCCATTCTGTCTCTGACTTATTGTATTTCTCAATATTCTTTTGCTCCACACTAATCTTTGCATTCATTCTTTTGCCTTTGCTGTCATGTTAACAATTATATTTGTCCTAGTCTGTCTATGCTAGAAAATTGTTCTCAAAGCTTTTTTTTTTTTTTTTTTTTTTGCTTTGCACGTGTGTGTGTGTGTAAATACTTCCTTTCACTCTCCAAGCTGCTTGTGGTTTGTGGTATATTATCATGTTATCTTTTGCACAGATGCCTCATGACAATGCTGTTGTAAATTCTGTGTGATACCTGATAGTTCCATAGGCACAAAGAAGGCTAAAAGTGCTCATCAATTTACCACTTATTTACATCATTCAAGTAGCTCTTATTCAAGTACTTTCAATCTTTCCCTTGTCTTTTCCTCTATAAAGATGCTCCAAATCCCTTTATCAAGCTACCATTATTATGTTATTTGAATGATTTCTCAACACCCATTTCTGGAGTACTTTTTGCCAAAGAATGTATTTTATGCCAAACATATGCATGAGAAATGTTACAAGAATTACCTTAGCGTTGCTTCTTTTCCAGCTGCTATGAATCTTAGTTTCATTTGTTAATCATTTGCTTTATTTATTTTCCAATCAGTCTTTAACAGAACAGTCTTTAACAATCTCTTTGCAAAATGTTTAGAGCAAAGGAAGAAGGCATACGTTTGGGGCTGTAATAGGACCCTGAAACACTTCAGAAAATGAATTTTTTTAGCTGAATGAATTAGATAGCTGCAAAGAATTAGTTTCCATTCAAATAAAACTTAGTAGTTATCTGACAGTATCCAATTAGCTATGAGACTAGCACGTTCAGATGAAATGCTTAGAAAAGCCCGAGTAAGCAAAATTATTCTGCAACTGTTATGGGACTATGACCTGGTGATAAAACATTTTCATCATGAAATGTGCTGTGAGACTTAAAACAAGGACACCTAATCAGAACCTTGCATTTTCAGACAATCAAAAGATAGCAAACATCAGTCAGTAATACTTCTATAGTTCTGATTCTCAAGGAAAATTACTACTAAAATCTATACTTGCACAAACATCCCTTATGCTATGAAGGAGCATGTTCAGGAAATTCATCATATAATGAAGATTTAGCATTATTTTGGACTCACATAAGCAATAAATGACATCAAAGAGTGTTAAATAAGTTGTTTTTTTCTTCTTTTTTTTTTTTTTAAGCATACTGAGTATACTATTCTGGCCTTTACATTGGAATCGATGTCCCAGCAGGCAGGGAACTCTTTGCCTTAGTTTTAAAAAAGGCTGATGAAGTAGCAGCCAGTCAAATCTTTTCAAGATCATTTTAACTTAGAACTGAGAACACGATTCAGCATGGATTCATGAAAGCCGATGAATCCATATTCAGAACTTATAATTTAGCATTCATGAGCTTGTTTATACACAAATGTTTCTGCCTTCACAGGTCCAGTTTTCCATTCCCAAATTCAGCAAAACCTTGTGTAAAATTCTTATAAAGCTAAATAAAAACTATATTTAATTAACTGATCTTGCTTTCTGCCTGATTTGCCATAATGAGAATAATGTACTCATAAGGACAGGTATTTATTTAACGTTTTTGAAGGTGTTCCTTTTCTCAGTTAACATTGCTTGCATCTGTTCTTATTTAGTTACAGTTTTCCACTGCAACAAAACAGAAGACCAGTAGGTGGCCTCTATACTGTAGATGGTCCACACAGTGACCATCTGAGACTTTTAAATACGCTGTCACGAACACTTCAGCTTACTAATCAAGTTTTCTAGTCCTATCTATCAGTTTAGTACAACGGATGCTCACATATTTGTTATGCGTTGAGTGCATACTCATTGAGTGCATACTTTTGTCTCTATTACAATGGGTGAAGTTATTTAGTCTCCAGCAAAATTTCTGAAAATATATCGAATATTTACCAAGAATTGCCATTTCTGTTTTCTTTGTTGGACCTCTGTTATTCCTGTCCTGAGACCAAGCGCAAATCGGCCACTTTGAACACCAACTGGATCAGCCCTTTTCCTGTTAGTGCGTCTCTTATACCTGTGTTTGGTATGCTGCCTTGCATGTAGTAATTTTTGCTTTTTTTTCTTGGTCTGGCACAAAATTCATGCTTTCTCAGCATGAGCAATGAGAGCAGGTAAGTGAAATACCTTTCAGATGTGATGTGGCAAATGCTCATGACATTCATAGAAATCTCACCGTGACACTACCATGTCTTCTACCAGGAAATATAACTCCTATGGTAAAAGACAATATTATAAACAAAGTACTAGACTCCTTTGTCTAATTACCATATTTTCACAACTTGAGAATTGTTCATCCATCACAACAGCAATACAGAAATTCAGAATCTTCAATTGCACTTGAAACTCAGCTCACCAGATGAAGCCTATGATAGTTACACATTATCAAAATTGATCTTTCAAAGAAGTACTACCTTGCTGTTTTTAGATGAACTACAAAACATAGAACATCATTATAGGAGAAAAATAATTAACTATAAAATCTATTAAGGGGGGAAAAAATTCTATCCTGGCTTCTAGGATTCAAATTCCACAGTCTACAATAAAAATATCTAGATACTGTATTTTCTGACTACACTGTTTGCAAGGTCACCTTATCCAGAAGATGAATTTAAATTCCATAATTATTAGTAATTTAACTGCAGAATGCAACAAACAAACATAACAAAAAACAAAACCTACCGAATGTTTAATATTTCATAGGCTTGGTTTCAATTTTAGTAGGTTTGTTGAGAAGATATCTATGTTTTTCACTGAACTGCGAGTGAGTACTCCAGTGTTCCCTCCAGTGGTTCTCTCCTAAAAGAGGCGTAAGAAAGTACTAAACGTAATTTAGTATGCAGGATGAGGAAATGACTGAAAAAACTGCTACCAAGGTGTATTTAAGTGCTGCAAACTGAGTTTGTAAGCTTTTCTATTCAGTGGTATATAGCATTCCTTCCTGATGAATATCTCTCTAGTATTACTGTAGCATTCATCACCCTCCACATCTGAAATACTATTTGCTCAAAACCAGACCAAAAAAAGAAAAAAACAAAAAAAAACCCCACAAAGTGAACACTCAGGTAGGCTTTCAGTTTTTGAAATTATATACTACTGAAGTTACTGTAAGTTAAAATGACCCTTCTATTTAAGAAACTATCATTCTTATTTATTCACAAAATTAAACTATCTATTCAAGTATAATTGAAATTCTTTAAACTGCATCCACTGTGTAAAAACAATTTCAGAAATCTCACATTTTATAAAAACTATGATGAGTTTCAGCAAATAACTATCTACGGAACACTATCCGAGAGGGGTGTTATTTAAAATAAAAAAAGGTATTTATACTTACTGTCACTATGAGCCCGGATTCATTTTCCTCAGATGTTTGCTTGCTATTATGGACTCTCTGTGAATAGTTTGCTTTTCTAAGCTCATGAAGGATGTGCGGGTTGTCTTACTGTGGCTTAATAGGATAACAAGTTCAATATTTTTTTCCTTTGGACTTATCCACTTCTGTACTGCCAACCTCAGTTGGCCACGATATGCTGTATATACCCACCTTTCCGATCACTGAGGCAAAAAAAGGACTGCTGTCTATTTAACATTTAACAACTACAGCAAATGAAAACAGTTACTCAGCTTGTTAGGGCTTTACATTTCTCAGCTTTGTCTGAAAAGTCTTAGTCAATAAAATTACCTATACTAAAATTAAAGATAAAAGAGGGAGCAACGTTGTTTGTAGTCTTGCTCCACTTCTTTTTCTATTTCTGTCCCTTAAGCTCAGAATCTGATTAGTATGTTTAATTCCGTGAAGCATCACGACCCATCTACTTTTAATCAGCCTACTGACATCCAGCCCTTGTCCCTTCACATGTTGTAGAACTCAAGAGAACCATTTACCTGTTTGGTAGCACTACGATACAAAATACGGAGCACACTGTTCATTCTCAACACTGGGAAGATTTTTCATGTTTACACACCCATTATTGAAAAAAAGAAAAAAAGTAAAGAGGAGTATGCTTAGGAGGACTAAAGCAGGTTTATTAAAAATCTCACATTGGTATTTGAGCTTACAGCATTGCTAGTAGCACAAATTTTATGTTTATACTTCCCCTCTATTTTTTGTTCACTTTATTAATTATTCCTTTTTATTATAATTTTAAAAAGACAAATCTTTACAAATTATATACTGAACTAAGTTAATTCTCATCAGTGCTCTAGCAAATTGGAAGATATAACATTTTCAGATTTTCTTCCTAATGAACCTGCATGTACTAAGAGTACTCCTGCTCTGGTACCACAGCAGAAGCAAGAGAGAAGAAACTGAAGGATCATTATCACACATCACAAACAAATTACGTCTATTTTTAGTGGCTTAAGGGATTATATTTTCTTAATATACTGCATTATCAGCGTAAAAGCACAGCTACAGTCTGGATAAGGGACACACCTCAGATGTTGTGAAGGTATTACCCCGATCCAGTGAGGAATGCCAAACTTTGGTCTTTTCCTAAATTGTTCTAGTTGCTAATAACTACAGCATTTGGTTCTTCAATTAGATATTTCATATTTAATCTGTAAACTACCATGCCTTCAGAATATTTCTATGCATAGGTGTTTCCAAAGTAAACCAAAAGCTTATTATTTACAAACAAGTCAAATCATTCTCATAAATAGCTAGGAAAGCTTTCACTTGAAAGTTAGACATCAAAATTATCAAATTAGTTTCCTTAAGCAAATGATGTTTATCAACTTTTCTGTTAATTGTTCATATGTTGAAGATAGAAAAGACCACTGGTTTAGGAAGAAGTTTTTCACACAGAGGGTGGTGACGCACTGGAACAGGTTGCCCCAAGAAGCTGTGGATGCCCCATCCCTGAAGGCATTCAAGGCCAGGCTGGATGTGGCTCTGGGCAACCTGGTCTGGTGGTTGGTAAACCTGCACATAGCAGGGGGTTCAAACTCAATGATCATCGTGGTCCTTTTCAACTCAGGCCATTCTATGATTCAGCTTCCAAGAGTATATATATGTTAAAATTATAATTAGCAGCTATTAAAAGTAAGAGATTCAAATCTTATTCACAGTCTCAGGTAAAAAACATTTCTTTTTTAAACCTATCTTTTTACTGCTCTTTTCATTCTGTAGTGTATCATTTTTTAAGTTATTTATAAGCATTTTAAATAACAGATTGTATTATAGATTCTCAATTACAAAAACTGAATCTCAGCATTGGCTTTGGGGACCTTCTAGTGAGTTCCACAGTTACAAACTTATCACTATAGCAACCCACCCATACACATAATTTCCTACATGAAAAGCTAGTATTAGGATGGAACCTTTATGAATATTTTTATTTGCATTATTGTGATATTTAGTTGCATTATTGTGATAAATGATTTATCTTTATACAATCTATGTTTTATCTATATTTTATATCATCTATATCTTTGCATTATGCTGCTTCTTCCACCTGCTCCTCATTCCTTTCTTGTTCATCTTTCTTAACATTTTTCTCCACTACTCTCTCGTGCTCTCTACTCTTCTCTACCTGTATGAAGAAGCTGCAACTAGACTTCCTTCTGTTTGATACTGATTTTTCAAAACATTAATTCTGGTGACCATGTGCAGTCCTGTTAGTACTGGTAGTCCATGAAAACTTCTTATATTACCTCTCTTCTGTAAAAGAGATTTCAAAGCAAAGCAGTGCCTAGTTTCCTTCTCAATTTCACAGGGCTCAAGTGATACCCTTATTTTCTTGATTTGTACGTATGGGTGAAACAAGGAAAAGAATGAAGCAATGTATGATTCATCACCTGTTCTAACTGCCAGAAGAGTTTCTTCCTTAAAAGCTTGATGCGTACTGCCATAAAAAAATTGTTGCTGTAATAGGAATGTTGAATAGAAAGAAGTAACTATTGGGATCTGTTCAACATTTTTAATGATTCTAGACTTACAAAGAATTTTGAAACAAATTTTACATTAATTAAAAAAATATTCATATTATTCTGAATAAACAAAGAACTACTTAATAATAAGCTAATTCTTATGACCCCCACTATGTTTCTTCCTGGCCATTTGCATTTCTTTTTATATCGCTGCATCATTACAGAGTACTGATTCATAACATAATGACATTAATAATGGTATGCTTTTATAACCTTCCATTTTCAAAGGACGTAAGCCTATATTCCTTCAATAACAATAAATTAAGGCACAAATCTGAACCACAGCATTAAAAACACTTAAGTAAATAATTAATATGTTGCCTTCTCAATCATACAGCTGGGGTTGATTATAATTCTATCAACTGTAAATTCTTAATAGCAGTAACAATCTACTGTCCCAATTTCTATAGAACAGCTTTGTATATATTTTCATGTGTCTTTTAAATAATCTACTTTTCTCCTCCACTACTCCAAAGTTCCATTTCCATCACAGAATGAAATAACTCACTGTCACCATGTACATAAAGACATTCAGGATTTTTTGAAAGATTTTCCAATACATTTTTCACAGAGTTTTGAGTTACAAATTTAAATTCAAGTTCACACAACTGGTTAAGTGCCGGCCAAATCAGACTGGAGAATCTGGAGGAGTAAATGTTCTGCTTAGAATGTTCTTCATGTAAGAGATAAAAGGTACTACATATTCACCACTTAATGATGCTACTAGCTCAAAAGTAACTTTTACTGACAGGAGCTCCAACATTGAACACTGGTGCTCTCTGTGCCACGTAGAATTTAAAAAATGGAGATAGGAAAAAAATGAGAAGAATACTAGTATGTGAAAACTGGAGGATATAAATACACAGTTCAGACTAAAGGAAAGGTTAGGCCTTCCTGTAATGCAGTAACTCCCTCCAGTGAGGGACAGAAAAGCTCAAATCAACATTAAGAGCATAACAGTGAGAGGCACAGTAATTTCATCAAAAATCACACACACAAAGTAGCTGGGCACAATCAAGTATTCATTTCATCTACATGTTGTCTGCTTCCTTGGGATATTCACTGAGTTTTTCCTCAGTTCTCACTCAGATCTGAAAAAATCTGTAAAGATTTGCATAGTATACATCAGAAACTTAAAGACTCAAAAATTCACATGGTTGCAGAAGCACTAGATAAGCAGTTCTTTTAAGTTCATTCGTAATTTTACAATTCATTAGAAGAAAGAATTTAATTAAAGATTAGCATTCATTCCAATCCAATGTTTTATCAGCTGGTGTGCAATAGCTCGACTCGGTGGCACAAAGAACGAATGCTGATTTCCTTTAATGAGAACATCCACGACCTGCAACAAAAATATACATTTTTTTTTTTTTCCCTTAGAAGAAGTATTATAAGCCATATGAAATCTAATGTTGAATCAACATAGGAATCATGACACAACGATTATCAATCAGTCCATTGTTACTGTAGCCATTAAAGAGTTACTACCAGAGTCTCCAATAAAAATGCAGAAAAACACATCTGGAAAGGATGCTGGATTCTGACATGTTTGAGCACAAAAGTGCCCCAAAGGATACTTTTTTATTCAAACAACTGTGGAGACAGACTGTTAATATAATCTTTAAGGCTTTTGTGAAGTCTCTGCATGGTAGGACCACCAGATGGTGCTATATACTGTTCATGAATTATTTTTCATTTTAACGTATAGTGTAGGAGAGAGAATGTTTTGTTCATTTTCTGAAGCAGCATGGGTGTATGCTTTTAGATCAGTACATTTCTGAAGTACATTTATGCCCAGCTCTAGACCAATCTGCATATGACTAGCTGTATTATAACTGATACTCATTTAAAATGGTGTTTTTAGTGTTGTTAGAAATACACTGAGATTGTAGGTGGCTAATTTTGCCTTCAAATTGACTGGCAGAGTCACAACACTTGCAAGTGCTAAGCAGCTGTATAGCATTATTAGAAGTTTAGCTTTAAAGTAGCCTGTGGCAAAATCCAGGAAGACTATGTTGTATAAGCAATCTTCACATTTTCTACTCATGAACACTTTCTGTCAAAGTTCTTTGTTGTTTTCTTTTTTCCTTTGTTTCACTTGATCATAGCTTAAATAATCAGGAAATCTATATATAGAATTCTACATTAGTGCATAGTAAATTACACTCAGTACCAGAATATTAAAAAATTACCTAATGGAAAAAAGATTTTAAATAACGATTTTTTACAGATTTTTTTTTATGTAAATCTCACCTCCAGCACCACCAAATTCGGTAGCATTTTGTTTGAAGAAATTCAGGTGAAGAATACTATTTCTGCCAAAATGCAACACGTAGGCTTATGATAAAAACTAGGCTACAGTAACTCTAATTTGGATGTGTCCCAAATGAAAAAGGTAAACAGCTAAGAGGCAATAATGACATAAAACGGACTTGCCTGTGACCCAGTAATTACTGTACTCCTTATGAGTACCTGCCTTTTCCTGTTCATGTAATCTACAAACACAATGTAATGCAACTATAGTATGATAAAACGGAGAGATTACTATCTCATTCAACTTGCTGAAAAAAGCAAGTATCTATTCTGCCAGAAGTGATACGACCACAGACTAATCAATATGAGAAGGAAATTAAATTGAACTTTACCTGTTCTCTAGTGAACCAGCGGGCATCCTCTATTTCATTCTTGTCAACTTTAATTTCTGTAGACACTGCAACAGCTAAGCAGCCAATCATTAGGGAGGAGGGCATTGGCCATGGCTGACAAGAGACATACTGAACATGGCCAACTTTGACTCCAGATTCCTCTTCTACTTCTCTTCGAACGGCATCTTCTATTGTTTCTCCTGATCAAAAAGGGCAAAGAACAAAGAGCTGATGAAAACACTCTAAGCAAGGATTACATCCTGTGTTTTCACCTGACTCAAAAGATTTTAAACTGCAATAGACAATTACACAGAGACATCTAGTTCACGGATCAGGGTACAGATCTTAAGCTCAGGGCACAGAAGACCAATAAAGCTAGCCACCACAGCAAACTGGAACACTGAAAATGAAAAATCTTAATTTTTCCATTCTAACAACTATTTATTGAATTTATAATTTATCATACATGCAACCTATTATCACCTGACAATTCAAAAATTCAGTAGGAAATTCACTGTTCCTTAAATGAATTTTGAAATGCAGATCTGCTCATTTAAAAATAGCAGTGTGTTAACTTTTAAGTTTTCAGTAAGAATGTAAGAGCAGGTAGTTTAACTACCTCAAACAACAACAGTAAGAAAACAGAGACTTAAGTAGACTTGTACAAAATTCTGTACTTTATTATTCACTTTATCTGACTCATCCTTCATTATCCTGATACATGCAGACAATTCTCCAAACTTAAACTGAAATAAAAATAAACTTTATGTCCGCATTCACAGAAGATTTAAAAGGCAAAAGTTCTTCACTGAGAGGATGGCCAGGAAATGGAACAGACTTCCCAAGAAAACAGTCACAGCACCAAGCCTGCCAGAATTCAAGAAGTACTTGATAGCACCCCTAGAATCATGGCTTCATTTCTGATTGGTCCTGTGCAGGGACAGCAGCTGGACTCAGTGATCCTTGTAGATACCTTCTGATGTGAGATATTCCGGTTCTGTGACTTCTGGATGTATACGTGGAGTGTAAATGGTCATAAGCTTACATATGCATATATGTGCTTTGCAGTAACCACTGATTACAGATTCACTGAAGTGGACAGTCCACGCATCAGTAAGTGCTTTATTTGAAGATAAGAAACTTTTTAGATAGTTCGAACCAGTTCTGCAAGAACCAAACTTTTTAAATACAGATCGTGATATACACTGATGTTCCTCCATGTTTCACTTTGTTCCAGAAGATAACTATCCACTAATAAAGCAATCTTTTCAGTCTTTCAAGTCTTCTCATCCGATTACAGAATTAATTTCTGGATAAATTTCAAGATCTGTGGTTATCTTTTTCATTTTCTTTACTAAGTAATAAGCCAAGCACTATTTCAACTAACAAGTGAACTCCTAAGAGATAAAAGTTCTAGTGGAATTAAGTTAAACTGATCAGAAACTTAAATTTCAGTATACATATTTGAATCAGCATCAGATAGTAATAAAATTGGGAGAACTAAGAAAGAAGTGAAGAGATAAACCACCTAGCCTTTTTTCAAATGACATCAACTTATTTGTGCTGTTGCTATAATTCACTTGCATGCAGTTACCAAATATAGTTCAGCATATAGTTATTTACTATAAATTACACTACAGCTGATGATTAAGATGTATTCACAATATAAGAAAGTTTTATAGATTATTCAACTACCAATAATTTCAACTAATTCCAAATGTTACTGCTGAACACAGCTAGCAAAACCTCTTTGTTTTTCCTCGAATATTATAAGATCTCTGCTTAACTTCCACCTAATCAATCAGTTAAGCATAAAGCAGAACTCCTATTTTTCCTATATTAAAACCCCTTTGTAAGTATCACCAAAGAATCATACTTACACGTATTTTAAAATGGTTTTTGTCACTTAATATATGATTTAGAAGTGTATGATGAGAGAATGATTTGAAACCTTTATTTACTCAATTGCTTTTTTTTTTAATTAATCAGCTGTTGCAGAGCACACTGCAGGTATGTTTATTACAAGAATTATCTAGTGGAAAACACTAATATTTATTTGACATAACATAGAACAAATTTCTGAATTATTTACTATGTATAAAACCGGTATGTGGGAAAACCATCTGATAAGAGAAAACTACTCACCAGGTTCTACAAATCCAGCAAGACAGGTAAACATTCCAGGGGGAAACCTCTTTTGTCTACCTAAAAGGCAGTGATTTCCATCTGGGTGGATGACTTGCATTATCACAACAGGATCTGTAATGGACATTAAAGGAACATATTTCAACTTCTGGAGGACTTAAAAGCAGCAAGAAAATTCAGCCTATATTGAAGTATATACACAAAAGTGTATACAAATCTGAAAACTTTAAGTGCCTGAAATCAAAACTGTGTAAATGCCCAAAGCAAGCAGTTATTTTATTTTGCTTTGATTGGTTGTTTCGTGTTCGGTGACACAAATGCTTTGTGTAAGCACTATACTAGCCAAGGCTAGGGCATAAATTACCTGCAACCCCAGCATACAATCTGTTAGGAGTACCAGAGATACTAACCTAGCTATACATCCAGAAGATAGAAACAATTTCAGTACCGATACAATTTACTATCTCCTCCTCTAAAAGCACAGGCCTGTAGGGTGTAGTTCCCACTTAAATACACAATGCAGAGCCAGATAGTCTAACTGCACTACTGACTAACCTTTCAACTTTCACTTGTTTGCTATCAATTCCTTATCTGATGTTTCATCTTTTCACTCCTGATTATTTTATGCACCTTCTTCTTTTTTGCTAAATATTTTCTATCAGTATCACCATTTTTGTCATATGTTTCTGTACACTGTTAATCTACCTTCTTCCCTTTTTATTCTCAGTTATTCCAATGTTTTGTTTTAAAATGTTTCTGCCTCTGTGTTAACATTTTTCTCTTGCTATTGTTCTTCACACCTTCTCTTTTTTATTGTCCAAAATGCCAGTATTTTCTCTGTATGAAAAGGTTCACTTCAGTAATTATCATCATCAGTGATCTCAAAGTCTGTTGTCCTAGTCAAAGGTATCTGCCACATGGCACAAAGAAGAATATGCAGTATTGCTGTCTGTAAATGCTTTTTTCAGAGAAAGGTATAAGCAGACAATACTGATTTGGTAGTCTTTTCTATATTCCCTCATTCCTTCTTTAAGTCTGTTGTACCAGAACTACAAATGCAAAAGAGAAGAAAAAGTAGTGGAAGGAAAGGTCATACCATATCATCCAGGGAAAAAAAAAAGGCTCATTTTCATTCCTTGTTATCTTCGCATCAATACCATAGCAACTATAATAATCTCCTTTGCAACACAAAAACAAAATGAGCTGCAGAATAAGCTTATTTTCTGAGTAGAACTAAATCTGGCAGTTTGCAACTGACAATGAAAAGTCAAACCAGAGAAGATGGTTAATGCTGTCACCAAGACATAAATGTAAAATTAAATCCTCTGGGTTGTTAATATCGTTGTATCATTTTACTGTTGGAGTTTCTAAGTACACTGCATTGCAGTAAATGTTGTTATTGTCACTGTCACTTTTTGTAAAGAGAGAAACATGAATTTTGTAATCCTAAATACAGCTGAAACATGCACAATCTGGGAAGAGACAAATATGTAAGAACTGAATAGAAACTGAAATAATTAAAAAACAAACAAACAAACAAAAACAACAACACCTGAGTAACATGCACTTAGTAACATTTGAACAAGCTTATCTTACAATATCCTCACCAACTCTTGGATATGATGTGTTATGAACACCTCGGAGACTGGGACAATCTTCTTTTACACAAGTTTTCTTGTAGCCACCTTCTTCAATCTTGGTTGCACTCCCACAAGTTGGGCAGAAACGGTAGCGGCTATGCCATGCTAGAATCGATCTAGCCTGGGCTACTACTCCTTTTAGAAAACAGATTAAAAATGCATAAAATCACATACTAATTCATTTAAGCTTTTAATATTAGAGAACAAAAAGGCAAGTATTAAAGTCTATTGTAAAAATCAAAGTAGACCATGGCTTAAACTGTCATCTTCTGCATCAGAAGCTGCATGATACAATTTTTTTTTTTACATCTTTTTATTTGCAGAACAGTATATGCAATATAATACAGTATGATGTGGATACAGATCAATTTATTTAAGATATCTGTCCAGATCAACTTAACCCCTTTTTCACTTTGCCTGCATGAAGTGCCAGAATTGCATACCACACCTTTTTAGGGTGAAAAAGGCATTTACTACAGGTATGTTGACATAACAAGGTACTGATTATCTCATTTAAAGTTGAGGTACAAGCTGAGTTTGCCCTTTATCCTTCTGTAAAAGTGAAATTATTGCAATAGAGTTGTTGCAACATGTCCATGGCATTCATTCAAACTGGAATCCCAACCTTGCAACACTCGCACTCAGTTTTCTCCTCAGTTAAGTATGTAACACACTGTTAGAAAGGACTTAGTTTCTTGTAATGAAGATTAGTAACAACAATTTTTTTTTCTCCTTTTTGCAACATTAATGCACATGTATTAATATTAAAACTGTTATTTGTAAAACTGTGATAATGATTATATTTAACAGTCTACTACTCGTAGATGCAGGTGTTAGCACTTTGCAACTGCACAATTTTACACACAGAATTCTTCACAAAACCACTGACAAGACTGTGAAAAATTTAATTTTTCTAATATCATTGAAAACACCTGATTACCTTGCAGCGGTTTGTCCTTCCAGCATACCTCAGCGAATCTCAAAGCACGAATCCCAAAGCATTCTGACTACAAATTTGATTACTGTTGCATTTTATGCATCTTACCAGCTTCGTTTTCAGGTAGCTGCAGTAGTGCTGGCATTGGTGGATGAAGAAAGTAACAGTCCTCGTGCTTCTGTTTAAATCTCTCAGCAGAAGTAGGATTTATGCTAAGAGCAAACCAAGCAACGAGCCCATCCTCATCATCTTCTTGTAGAACCTTCCCATTGTGAGCAGCCAAAAGATTAGTGTGCAACTGCAGATCAACTCCAAGAAAAATCAAGGTGATTTCTTCAGTCTGGCTCATGCACTGTTCCACATCCTTATGGTGCAGCCTGCAAAGCCTGACTTCTGGCTGCTGCGACTTCTCTGCTCCCCCACTCAGAGTAACCAATGGACTTAGGTCTGAGAAGAGTATGTACACTGTAGCTGGATGGCTTTGTTTTTTGCTTAGCCACTCGGAATCTATTCTTTTATCGCTTCTTCGGTCCAGAAGCGTCGTGCCAAAATAATTTGAATATTCCTTCACTTCAGTTGGCAGAAAACCAGGCTTCTGGCCTCCTTTTGCAGTAGACAACAAATTCGCAATGTGCTTGTACCCCCAAAATTTAGCAATGTCCAGAGCTGTCTGCCTTGATTTATTAATGATGGACCTATCACACCTACAGAAACAGAAAAGAACAACAGTTAACAGAGGGAATTTTTCAGGAAGAGTTCCAATGTTGTACTATTGTTACAGCAGACAGATCTGATACTATTGAGCTGCATCAACTTTTCAACTCAGAAACAAGGGCATTCTTCAGGCTATGTACTGATGGTACTAAAAAATGATCATAGTTTTTATTTTCCTATGGTCAAATCCCTCATTTATGGTGCATTCTTGACACCACTTAGCGCTGTTCAAGCAGAACTACAACAGTAACTAATTAATTTAAATCCCAAACACTGCAATCCTTCCCTGCCAAAGGAACAAACAAGCCAAAATCCTATTGGCTCAAGACTCTTTACAGGGGAAATTCTGAAAGGCTAGCAAGAACGCTCTTCCGGCTTACCAGCAACACAAAATTAAGTCATTTAGTTAGCATTGCTTTCTAGAAACTACCAAAAGAGTCATCAAAACACTTAAAAAACACGTTTACTAGTAAGTAAGAATGAAGAATACGGCCTGTGCTTAGCAAGAAAAGCAGCACTCTGGTAAGTCTGGGACATAAGCTGGCCTATGCAGATCTCTTTGTTCCCAAAACAAAGCAGAATGAAATATCCGGTAAAGCAGTGACTCGTGAATATTTCAATACATAGAAAAAAGTATCTGAAAATAGATGGAAGTGAACTGGGAGATCAGTCAAAAAAGAGTAAACTACCTTTTTTTTTTTTTTTTTTTGGTCAATTTTAAGCCAACCAGCTACATAAAACAAAAATACTGTAAAAAACTGTAAACTACAAATTATACAGTAAAAAAATATTACTGTAAAAACTATAAACTTCAAATTATGCAGTAGATGTGTGTCAGACTCATCCGTTTTTAAAACCAGAAGACACCAGCGTATTCACGCTGCTGATACACAGGTAACTTTATCACAGGCAGGAGTGTTTTCACTTGAGATTTCACATTAAACTAAATCACGCTTGAAAGTGTTCGAGTATATTGTGGAAAAGTATTCAAAGACTAATTTAAAGGCTCTTGGTGCTAAAGGAACTGATGTTGCTCATTTATCTTCAATTTTTTTTTTTTCTTCTTTAGTTAAGATCTTGCCTTATCTCCTACTTGTTTTCCTACCACTCAGACACTGAATTTCGTTCTGATTTTGTTTTCCACTTGCTGCCTGCTCAGGTTCATGCAGATTGTGATAGAGCTGTAACTCAGCATTTTCTGCAGTGGCCAAAACTCTTCAGATCACCAAGATCTTTCTTCCAGTCTATAAACATTTCTTTTCTCAAGCATGAATGAATTAAAAAAAATAATAATCACTTGACTACTATGACTAAACATGACTGATAGGAAACCAGTGAGGCTGTAGCAACACATCAGTAAGTACCGCCTAAGAGAACGGCCATGAAAAGGGCACTTACAAGCAGAAAATTCCTTTTTTTTTTTTTTATATAGGAAGAAGAACTTCTATCAAACTGGCAACTTCTCCAAAATCTCAGAGGGCTCCTCAAAAACAGAAGATTGCAATCTACAATATGTGGCACAGCACAGCTTCTCTACATGCTAGAATACACTAATTATGGTGCATAAGAAGACTCACTTGAGACTCCATGGTGAGACCCAGCAGAAGAAGGTACAGTACCTTAGTAGGTCTTAAATGAGGGTGTGAAGATCCAGAAGGATGTAGAATGGCACGCTTGATAATTACTTATAAACACAGAACGATCTAGTCTAGTTTGGCAGTGTAATCAGGGGTGCAGAAAGGAACTGACTGGTCTTCACAGAATCACTGGTTGGAAGGGACCTTAAAGATCATATAATTCCAAGCCTTCCTGCCTTGGGCAGAATCACAGAATCACCAAGGTTGGAAAAGACCTACAAGATCATCCAGTCCAACCATCCACCTATTACCAATAGCACTCCCTAAACCATATCCCTCAATGCAACATCCAAACGTTTCCTGAACACCTCCAGGGATGGTGACTCCACCACCTCCCTGCGCAGCCCATTCCAGTGGCTGACCACTCTTTCAGAGAAATAGTATTTCCTAACAGCCAGCCTGAATCTCCCCTGATGCAGCTTGAATCCATTCCCTCTAGTCCTATCACCAGTTACACGAGAGCTTGGTCTTAAATGCCTCCAAGGACTGTGCCACTCATATTGCCATCATCCATGACATGAACTTGCTGATGGTGCACTCAAACTACTGTATGTGGCATTGACAAAATCATGAAATAACACTGATGTCAATACTAACATGAGGGATGCCAGTTGTAAAGGTCAGCCAAGCCCTTGCTCTCATTCTGGAATGTTATTCATTAGAAATGTGTCAATCCTAGCTTTAAACAGGCTTTAGAAGAACCCTGAGGTTTCAAGACCTTTGAAGCATTCTGTTTTACTTGGTGTCTTCCAACACCAGAACAGGAGTTGACTCGAGGGAAGACAACATAAATTAAAATACGTCCCTGACAAGCGAAAAACAAGCCTGGTATCATACTGACCAAAGGAAAAAAGAAAAGCTTAAAAAGGAAGAAGTGTCTGGAAAATAATAAATAGACGAAATTCAGCAATCACTGACTTTGGTAAAGGCATGTCTATCATGTCCAAGATAATGGCCAATATGCCTGCAAATGTTCCGCAACAACACAGGTTCAAGTGTACTACAATTAAAACTGAGACAAAAAGCTTGAGTGGAACAATTAAACAGATCAAATTCGTACTCAGAATATTACTTGTAATGGGATTGTATCATTGTATCTTATTGTACTGTACTGGTTTCTGGGAGGAGCGACCCTGCCTTTGAGGATCAAAGCAATAACTTCATGCTGTTAGAACTGCTGTTAGCAAGTATGGAAATCACAATGCAGTAGCACAATCCACTTATAAACTGACACAAATTTATGAGTTTTAAGCCTGAAAATTCTTCTGCTATCTACCAAGTAAACGTACTTATCTGATGCCACATTTAAATGGGAAGACTGGGACTTAGCTCTTCAACAGGACTTACTGAACAGCTTACCCTCCTTCAAGAAGAATCCGCACAACATCAAAGTGTCCATTTCTCGCAGCGTACATCAGAGCTGTCCAGCCATTACCTGCAGTTGCATTGATCAGTGACGGGGAACGGCTGAGCAATGTTTTCAGCCTGGCTGCATCTCCAACCGCAGCAAAATTATGCAGCTGAGAAACCATTTCCTGATGGAAGTTCTTTTCAAAGTTGGTCATGGTCTCAACTGAGTTAGAAAACAAGAACACCTAAAAATATACTCACTGTTAGCAAAATATCTTCAGTAAACGAAGTAAACACCATACAGATAACCATAAATCCTGTCACTAAATTATGGTAATGGTCTAATTTGTCTAACTGGAACATAATTGTTGCCCTCGAGCAAATCTTTGCCTCGCCTATCTGTAGACATGGTAAAATTTTACCTCAACAAATCACTTTCAAGGAGCCTTAAGGAGAGAAGGACTTTGCTGCAAAAATGAAACTTCTTTGAATATGAAAAATATACTCTGGTTTCCAAGCAACCAAACAGCAAAATCAGACCTCCGAAAAGCACTAAACCCAAGAAACAAACCCCAGCTGCCCAGGGAACAATGGAAGATACACATAACACGGGGCTCTTTCCAGAAAACCAGACCACCGCTCTCTAGGGCGGCCTTCCCTAAGCAGACGTCTGCTGTGCAGCATCGGCCATTCAACTCCACCTACGGCCCCACAGCTGCTGGCTGGCCTCACAGAGCAGCAGGACACAGTCAGCCCGCCGGCCCCCGGCATAGCCCAGCTCCGCGCACGCGCAGCTCGTAATCAGGGCTGCGGACGCACCCGCCCCGCTCGCAGCAGCGTCACCAGGGCGCTTCGGCTGTGTCGGCAGAGTGGCAGCCGTTGCGACCTCAGGGTCGTTCAGGCGTAGGCTGCGGACCAGCTGCAGGTGGGGGAGGGTCGTGCGTGACCCGCTGTTTATCTCCCGGGCCCGCACCCGCTTGCAGAGCCGAGCTGCCGGGCGCCCCGTTACCGTCAGTCGGGCTCAGTGCGCACTTCCGCCGCGGAAGGGGTGCGTCCCAAGCCGGCCCGCCCAACCCCGCTCCGCTGCCCCGGGGTCGGAAGGGCGCCCAGCGGCGAGGCGGCTGGCAGTTACCCCAACAGCCGGCGGTTCTGCCTGGTTACTCTTTGTCAGACAAGTTATTAGCTATAAAAAACAGATTTTTTTTAATTTTTTTTTTTTAAAAGCTTTCTTTTGCAAGGTAATAAACCAGGTTATCGATAGAATATGCAGTAATTGCAAGAAACGAGATACAGCAGGAGTTGAAAGGGGAGCTGGAATGCTGGTGGTTCCCCCTCTGCCCTGTCCTCGTGGAAGCCCCACCTGAAGTGCTGTGTCCTTGGGCCCCCAGCAAGAAGGAGTGCAGCTGTGGGAGCGGGTCCAGAAGCATACCTGGAGTTGGTCAGAGAGCTGCACCTCTCCTAGGTTAAGGGAGCTGGGCATCTTCAGCCTGGAGAAAAGGAAGCTCCAGGGAGACCTAATTGTGGCTTTCCAGTACTTGAGGGAAGCTTATGAACAGGAGGAGAACTGGCTTTACAGTTGTATAGTGATAGGGTGTAGTGGTTGGCGATCCTGCATGTAGCAGGGGGGTTGAAACGAGATGATCATTATGATCCTTTTCAACCCAAGCCATTCTGTGATGGTGAAGCCCTGACACAGGTTGCCTAGAGAGGCTGTGGATGCCCCATCCCTGGAGGTGTTCAAGACCAGGCTGGTTGGGGTCCTGGGCAGCTTTATTAGCAGGGTGTTAGATAGTTTCAAAAGTCTGTGCTGTTAATGCATGAAAAGCTTGGGGAAATTGTGACTATGTCAGTCCTAGGAAAATGCATATATTTAACAAGCATTGCTTCCTAGCAGCATCAAAACATGAAAATTACCACTGAGTAAGAGCGAAGAGTGCATGCAGCCTGTGATTAGTGAGAGAAGGGGCATTCAGAACTGCTGAACATGAGCTGACTGTAGGCATTTTGTTGCCTGACATCTGCAAAAGGGAACATCTGGTGATGCAGGGACTTATGGTAAATACTTAAATACACGAACAGAAACTATGAAGTAAATTGGGTTTGGGAGCTCAAGAAGAATGCACTTGTTCTTTTTAGTCAGTTTTAACCCACGTGAATGAAACAAAAATAACATTGTATGCTGCAAACCATCCATCAGGGGCTGGGCCAGACTCACCAGCTGTTACACAAGCTGTTTTGTTGCTGACACACTGGTAACACTGATGGGACTACTGCAGTTTGTCTGTGAGTGGTTACCAAGCTTTGTACTTGGCTTAAAAAAATGTGGATAAATGCTAGTCCAGCACCAGGTATTTTGAAGTCCTGATGCCAGACATAAGCTTTCAGAGAATAAAGGAAAAAAAAAAAAAAAATTACTTAGAATCCTGTTGTTGGAAGATATTTTGGTTTCTTTTTATATGCCTTTGGAATTACCGAGTCTGGTGGATTCATATTTTCAGGTTTCTTGAATATATCAAAACTTTAAACCCATAAGGACCAGACTGCTTTTGCTTGCAGTGCTTTAAGGAAACATGAGACATACTCCCAACAGCACATATTTGCAGCACTGAGTGAAGAGAATGAGAGAAATTGTGGATGGGTTCTGTCAGTCCCAGAAGCGGCACAGCTACTTGCTGTGTCTTATATAGTATTGCATAGAAAAAATACAGCTTGGCCTCAATTTTTAAAGCTCATAATAATTTAGGTTATTAATTTTTGCAGCATGTGCAGTTTTGTAATTAGTCACTGTTAAATGATTAGCTGAAAATACCAAATTGCTTGGAGTTCACGAGTCTATTATATGGTTTTTATACTCATTAAGTGAGCTTGAAAGTCTGTGCTTTGTGTTGTTTTGTATTCTTGTAAATGCTATACTCAGCAGAGGGTCAGCTATGTGAGATTACATGTAGAAATAATGATGGCACAAAGCAGGGAACATGCATAAGGAATTGATAAGAGCTTTCTTCCAGATAGGAACAAATGAAAAGGTAAGGAATGCGATTTTAATTTTATTTAATCAGCTGGAAACTGTCTAGCCATACCCGATACGATGTGGGTCATGTACCCATAAATAATTGTTTCCACCTGGTGAAGAGCTGCCACCAGCCCCTCAATAGCTGAATCCCAGAGGCATTATTTCTTCCTATGATGATTAATGACTGAAGAAGGAAATAGCTTTTCGCATTGTAATAGGCATTCAAAGGCACAAATTACTTCTTAGTAGTGTCTTAAATCTGCCATTTATGAAATTATGACAATGCAGACTTACATCGTGATCTGTGTAATAAAGTCACTGATCTCTTAGGTGGGCTGAAGTGTTCTTTGTTCAGGCAACCAAAGCTTTTCTTTCAGCGCAGCATAGAAATTTATTTATTTGAATGACTCGTCTTACCCTATTAAAGACATAGAAATTTGCTTTGTTTGTTTATACACGGAAACAACTCAAGAATGAGAAAGTATCTTAAATCCAAGACAGAAGATGAGACAGGAGACTGGGACTGAGTGTCTTGGGGTTGAGAAAGAAGTGTATTGCTCGAAGCTTTTATGAGATGAAATACGTGCGGTCTCTTTAACGTTCACATTCATGTTAATGTGATATATTTAAGTTGATTATGTAATCTGGGTACACTCACATACTCAGACATGGAAATCTTTATCGTCAAGCTACGTAGTGAAACAAATGCTGTAGACAGAAAGGTCAGATATCCTTCAAGGAGTCTTCCGTTATCCTCAGTGCTACTTCTGTCAGTGCTTTTATCTATGGCAGGTACAATATGAAACAGTTTCAGAGGACCATTTGACAAGGCTGTTTTCATGCTTCAGTTTTCAGTGAATTTATTAAGCTCTTTTTCCTTTTTCTTGTGTTTTTTAGAGATTTAAAAATGTTTAACATGAAACAGCTAGATATATGAAAGATTCTCTCCTTTAAGCTCCCAAATAAAAATATATAGACCATATATTGTATCTATAAGGCAGATTTTTTCAGAGATATCAGAAAGTTTCTGCCTCCACTTTTTCCTTCTCCATTCAAGAATTTTCCTTCGTGAATTTTGACCATAGCAGCCACGCACATGTTAGATCCTACAAAAACTAGCTCTGCATCCATGAAGAAAAAATCACTTTGAAGGAGTTCTCCTGGGAATTTCCTTCCAAATTTCTTCCCCCCAAACTCTACAGACATGAAAGTTTTCTATCAGTTTTAATGTCATTGAAAGCTTTCTCAGTTTGCAAAATGGGAAGCATGGTTTTATTCTTGAACAATAAATTATTTAGACACAAGTTCTTGTTCCAAGAAGCTTGTTCCTGTTCTTGAAGTACAGTGTAGTGCTTCAATACGCCACTTTGAGAAAAAACTTGAAATAGGGCAAGGGTCATGTTCTTCATTAAACATTTATATAATGAATTGCACAGGTTGTTTTTTGCTTCTTCCTCGTGCTGCTTTTCCTCTGTAGGAAAAGTGGTTGTTGAGGGGTCACAATACAATGCTGATGATAGTGCTACAGTAAAACTGCTAAACTGATTCTTATTACTCCAGTTGAGGCATGCAGATTAAACTATCTACAGTTCTTCCACATGTATTCCATTTCCAGATTCCTCACTTCATGTATTAAACAAGAATAGTAAGTTCATAAGGATCTGTATTTTACTGTTTCATTTAAATTGTTTTAAATAATGTTTTAATTCTTTTTTTTTCTTTTTTTTTTTTTTTTCCATCTGGGTCTGAGATAATAGATTTAATGTGCCCATTCATCAAGTTTTCATTTTATAAACAGAACTTCAGTGAGAGATGCATACTGCTTTTAATGCTAGTTAGAACTGTAGATAGAATGGCCCTCTTTTCTCAGCCCGTGATTGAAATTATATGGAACAGTTTGTGATTCTGATGTCCTTGAGCTATAAAGCCTCAGAGCCAAACTATGTGTTACCCAGTTTTCTATGTACTGATATTTTTACTGTGTTACTCTATTTCCTAGCAAATAGTTTTTCAGTATTAAATGTACATTATGTAGTCATTTAAAATTTGTTTTGCTTATATCTTCTATATAGTTTACTCTTCTGAAAATCCACAATATTGTTTCTCACCAGAGCAACATGAAAGTTCTATATGAAGTACTGATGTGGCCAGACTGCTCCTGGAGGCCCTCTGAAAGTGTGTGTTATGCAGAACACATACTTTAGGGCCTGGTAGTTAAGAATTCAGTTTGTTTTGTGTCCTTGCTGCCACCCAACACCCACTTTATGCCTTTTCCAAATTTGTATACTTTATACTTTGTATTTAGTGTATCAGGGATTGTGCTGTGCTGTTCGTACACTGTTTTATGTGCTAACTGATCTCTCATAGGCAGTGGTGTTTTTGAATCATGAGGAATATTGCAGAAACTTGGGAATATGTGGTTAGAGGCAGAGTTCCATTTTTCTTGTTGGTGCGAGGGAACATTCTAGGTGTCTTAACATGCTGTCAGTAGTCCCCAACTCTCATGACTGTAAGTAGCTCAAGTGAAATTTGATGCGTACCTGAAAGTATGATTAAAAAAGAAAGGTAATGCCCTTTGTTTTCAGTGTCAGTGACTGTTGTAAAATCTGAGTGCGAATTTAAATTGGTAAAAACATGCTAACTCAGGAGTTTCTATATGTTTTAGTTCCGCTGATAGATTCAGTTATCATGCTGGATAAAATGTTATGACTTCTAGTGATTATGTGGAACTTCAGTCACTGAGCTGAATTTTCTAAAAGCAATTTATTGATTCTTTGGAAAAATATGCAGTGGTAACTGTCACTTTAAAAAGTTGACTCCTTTGATGTTTTTAGCATCTAAGTAGAGATAGGTTGACTGAGAGTGTCAAGGTGATGCTCACCTTTGGTGTGATTCTTGAATTCTTGAACTTTAGAAAAAAGAATTGTATATTGCACTATATATATATATATATATAAATGCAACCTAGCATAGACTTTGACTCGACTGAGGTGTTGGATCTTTATTAGTGGGGAGTGTTGTTGTAAAGGTGTATTTATAAGGCTTCTGGAGTTTGAATGAGTTTGTCATTGTGAGAATGGAAATAGGTGCTGTGTTACTATTTTTCTCTGATCCTGAAAGAAACTATTGTGACTCTGTATTGATAGTGACTAATGATAATCTTCAAAATGTGTGCTGATTACTGTAGACAACAAGTATGGAATAATGTCTGATTGCCTTGATACCATATTCATTCTGCACTGCAGCTTGTGGAAAGCAAAAGCCGATTCTGTAAAGAATGTAACAAAGTGCCACTGGGAGCACTGCAGTGCTTGAGCAAAATAGAATTGAAGCGTCTGCAAGAAGTGAGACCACACTGCTCTTGTTAGCACCTAAAAGATGGCAAAGTGATAGTACGAATGGGAGAGAAGCACTCTGAAGAGAACTGCTGGTTCTCAGTTGCTTCATAACCTTATCTGCAGAAGCTGAGCAATATACATTTATTAGGGAAACAAGCTCTTAATGTTGCTATGGAGAAAATGCAGAAGAGGCCCCTCTGAACCAGAAACTACTGTAAGTTTAGATTGTACCAGAGCATGTAATTCTCCATCCTCAATGTCTAAAAAAAACCCTAAAATGGGGGAACTTGAAGAATACTTTGAACTTCCTCTGTCTGAAGTGGATGGGGTATGTTTAAGGAAAACAACATCAGTGAGAGTGGGTATAACTTGTGACCCTCCCAAACTGAACATTCTTTGAAGCAGTACCTCTGGGAATTTAAAAGCTTGTGTGTTTCTCCCAGATTAGTAGCTAGAAAAGTGCAAAAATGAATGGCAGTATGGACTACTGAATTTGGAATAGGTTTCTTGTAATTCATTAATAACGTCATTTCTCCATGTATCAAGGAGTAAGGATTTTCTGTGGCGAGTGAAGGCAACTGGATCAAACTGGATGTTGTGAGATGCAGATCTTGTAGTACTTGGATGCTAACCTTGAGAATTTAAGTACCTGTTACTAGTATGCATTCAACAGCTGTTCAGAAGAGAGACAGTTCTGACAATGGGGCATGTGTTGTTCCTGGTCAGCCTGTATGAAGCAAGATCTTGGACACATGAAGGACTTACTGCCTTGCTGTACCAGATGACACTGAAGATCTGTAAAATCTACACACGGATTGGAAACCAACAACACACAGAAGTGAAGAATAGAACTGTTATTTACTTATATGATGCAACTTTAACAGATGGATCTGCCTTTTAAATGAGTTTAGGACCTTAACTGTGCTGAGGGAGATGTGTGAGAAAAGTTTCCGTAGCTGTCATTTCTCCCTGGACTGGGGACAATGCCTTGCTTCATTACTTAACAGATGTATTAAAAATAATGTAACATCAACTTTATTATCATGTCCTAGACTATTGAGAAAGGAAATGTGAATTGATCACATTTTAGCATAGAGGCTCAGAGTTGGGTCTCAGTTGCACAGAAGAACAATTTGTTTTAATGTTTTTCAGACTCATGCTAGAGTGGTAGCAGTAAAATAGGTTTGCTAGTTCATCACTTGAGCCTGTACTTCATTCTTACCTCTTAATTTCAACATATCTTTCAAGGGTTCCTGTTCTGGGTAAGGGCTGAGAGGCAGCCCTGGTTTTGAGTTGTTTATTGGAAGTGAATGACACTGGATGTGTGAGAGAGATATGTTGCCAAACACTTTGTACAAGGCATTATAGTAGATCATAGAATCATAGAATGGCCTGAGTTCAAAAGGACAACAATGATCTTTGATTTTGAACCCCCTGCTGTGTGTAGGGTCGCCAACCACCAGACCAGGCTGCCCAGAGCCACATCCAGCCTGGCCTTGGATGCCTTTAGGGATGGGGCATCCACAGCCTCTTGGGGCAACCTGTTCCAGTGTGTCACCACCCTCTGTGTGAAAAACTTCCTCCTAATATCTATCCTTTAGGACGTTTTATTTTCAAAATAAAATTTTAATGCATTCATAGCATATTTTAGGGAATCAAGGTTGTTGCGAGGCAAGCAGAAGTATTACCTGACTGAGTTTTTTGAACTGGCACTGCAGAATTCCAGAATAGTCCAGTTACGTGTTTCTAACCATAGCTTTGGCACAGCTTCACTTGATTTACTTCCAAACGTCCCCCCGATGCATTTCTAAACAGTCTGCCCTGATAACTGGTGGGACACAAGCTGCTGAGCCTGGTCCCAGAGCCTTTTGGTGCAAACATGAGTCTTTTTGCAATGAAGAGTCGGAGTCAATTTGGAAGGAGTTTTCACGTTTTACAGGAAAAACCCATGGGAAAGCTGTATACACTGCACGAAACTCTTAGGTATTCTTTCAGTCTGCATTCATGGGAAATTTCTTTCAGTGGTGTTGTAACTGCTATATATGCTGTACCTGTTAGGTAAAAAGAGGCTCTCAGAGAATGTGATCCTCAGAAGTGAATGGTTCATGACGTAATGGTTAATGAAACAATTTTTCTTCTCACAATTAATTCAGTGAGGTTGGGGGTATCTGCATAAACTTAATAAACATGCAGAAAGTTAAATTTGGAGGATAGTATGCCGGATGTGAAGGACTGCAAGGCAAAATCAGGATCAAGACTGTCACTTGTGTAGTGGGGACCTCATCAGCAAGTAAGTGGCTTTTCAGAATGGATCATTGTTGTGGAAGTCCTTTCTGCCTCATTAGTGAGACCAAACACCTGATTATGACTCTTTTCTCTCCTTTGCCTTCATTTGACTAGTCTTGACTCATTTGAGAAAGCTGATGGTGATTAAAAAAAACCAAACATAACCATTCAAAAATTTAAGCCAAAACATAACCCAAAGGGGCAGCAAGAACATCCCGGGGCATTAATCTGCTGGCTCCTTGGAATCTGGTAACTGTGGTAAGGCCACAGAGAAAAACACAACACTGTTCTGAGTGATGAGAGAGTGGAAATGGGTAAAATTACTTCATGTCCTTTGAGTCCGAAACTGTAGATTATTTAGCTCTCTCCAAATTATTATTTTGTTTTCAGTTTCTTCAGCACTCTGATTTAGTTTTGGAACTGGCATTTAACAGATTGTGTATGTGGAAGTTGAGTTTCCTGAGTATTAGACAGGGCATTTTAAGTTCTGGAGATACTCCAGAAATTAAGCCAGGTAGTGGCTAAATTGCTATTTCTTTTTGTTTGTTTATGTTTTATATTATTATTTTCTTTTGTGATGAGATATGAGATAATTATGTTTAAAATGAGTAGTTCTAATTATTTGTGTCTGGCTTAAAGGTGCTTTCTCAACATTAAGAAATCATTTTTGCAGAAATCTTGAGTTGCAAGACCTCTTATTTTCCCCATTCTGTAGACTGGTAGCTGAGGCCCAGAGGTAGAAACATCTCTCTCTCTCTCTCTCTCTCTCTCTCTCTCTCTTTTAATGAATTAACTGATATCTACTGTTTTTTAATTATTCATTTATTCATGATGGTTACTGCCATACAGCTTGTTTGAATTTATAGGATGCCTGCCCCTAAGTTAATGGGGAGTTTGAGCAACAAGACTAATCTGAGTAACTTTTGTGGATCTTCTCTTGCTCTGCTTTAATTTTGCGCCTTGATCTTCTACACCTTCTATTTCCAAAATATGAGAGAGGAAGCATGTAATGTTTTTTTTCAAAAAAGCCACTCATTTAATTCCCAGAGCACAGAAATTATGCACATGCTATAACAAAGATGCCACCACAAAAACAACACATGACTGTGTAGTGGGTGTTCTGTTGTCATTTGTATGATGTCATTTATAAGTGGCATGAAGTATGGCATTATCTGTTCTTAATGTTTTAATTTACAGTCTTCATAAACTATGGGAGGTTTCTTGTGTCTTTTTGTTTGAGGTTCTTGTATCTGTATGTGAAACTCAACAGGTTCAGCTTACTCTTTCTTTAGGAGAGTATATAATTAAAATCTGTTTGTATTTCCAGATATGAGTTGGAATGTTAAGATCTACCATAAAGATTTCTGCCTGTGCAGCTAATGACTCAGGTGGAGATAATCATCATATAGACCAATATCTGAAGAAACACAAAAAAAGTTTTGTCACTTTGCTCCCTGTAAAAAAAAAGAAAGAAAAATGAAATAGTTTAACTCAGTTTTCTGAAAGCAGTCTGGTGCAGCCATCAGGTAACTTCATTTTCTATCAGCCACCGTAACCCAGTTCCCCATCTTTTGGATCTACTTATGTTTGCAGTCTTGATTTCAGTTGCACGTTTCATGTTCATTATACTCCTTTTCACTTTCTCTGTGTTTTTCATCTTACTCCTATCCACAGTTCTCTCCCACAGGCAGATAACTGCATTGAAGAGTTAAGTGTGGTTTTGCAAATTGCTACTCCCTGCCATTTGATCTTGTTACAATTGCTTGTTCTCAGTACCCTTCTCTGATAGTTTGGCTGTTTTGTTTCAGACTGGTACGTGCACAGTTTGTCTAGTCTAAGGTGTCTGTCACTTCTCTGGCAGTGGTTAATAGCATATTTCATGAGGTCAAAGAATGGAAGAACCCAGACCTGCTTCCAGTCCTTTGCAAGTATCTTTGCTGTGGAATTGATATTCAGTAATAGTTGATTAATTTTTCAAAAAGGGTTGTTTAATTTTTATTTTTCATTCTAGTACCCACATTATTCTCCAGCAAGGAAATCTGCAGCTTACCTCCATGTTGTGTAGAATTTATTCCGTTTTGTTTTTGCTTTGGACACACTACCTAGTACTATCTTTAGATTCTTTCTTTAGATTGGAAGAAAAAGATCAATCATTTCTCATTTATTTTTTTTTTTTCATGTGATTAACAGTACGACTATCATTTTCTCTGTCTCTTTTGCATAAGAAATATCTGAACTTCATTATCACCATGCTATTTGTGCTACTCCTAAACATCGTTTATGTTTCTGTTAAGTCTTAATGGTGCCAGTGTCCTTGTTCTGTCAGGCTGGTCTCTTTTGCTGTCTTTCTACAATTCTTAGTCTGTGTAGGGAATATAGTAAGGAATTAGGAGAGAATGTACCTAAAATAAAGAGTACCTAAAGAGTAGAAACACATCCTCAATATGATTCCTCATGTCTGCCCAAGAATATGGTCTCTTTTGTCCTGGAGTCCATCAAAAAGATGAAAAAAAAAATTCATTTTAGCAGTAGAAGTGATGAACTTAGTAGAATTGGAATTCAGCCTTAAGAAACAGGCACTGGAAAATGAAGATTTCTCTTCCCAGCTCAGTATCCTAAATGGCAGTATAGGCCATTTGATTTGAAGGCTCAGCTACTACCTCCTAAAATTTAGTAATCTGAAATTTAGAATCTGGTCACCCCTTTCATCCTCTTACAAGCAGGATGTGGCACTTTAGGACCACGTTATGTGTTTAAATATGTTTTTACGTATATGATGGGCTAAATGTTTAAAAAAATTACTGTAAGAATAAACTCCTTTGTTGTGCTTGCCAGAGTATATGCAATGCAAACTAACTTCAAAACAAAAATCAGCAGCGTATGTGAGTGAACTGTTAGGTGAAACTCACTTGTAAAAATTAAGGGTTAAAAAATACCACTATTTATAAAAGTGGTTTTAAAACTGCTAGAAGCACATGGTTGCAGAATAAATAATATGTGGAAAATAATTATAGTGTTCTTTCATGAACATACTGAATGCTTGCTTGTTCCTCATAAACAGTCAAAGTTGTCTTATTATTGCTTTTAATGTTTTTTAGTGTGCCTTTTGTGGGGAAAAAAAAAAAAATTGATTTCTTGCTCCTTTCTGTACTTACTTTGAAAAGAAAGCTATTTGCTGGCCTTTTGTTCCTGATCGTTAGCTTATTTGATTTCATGCTGTGGCATGATTGTCTGAAGTGTTCCTCTGCTAGTGGTATTCAAATGCTACCATTCTCCACAAGTTCCTGAAATTGCTCCATGAGTAATGTTCTTAGGATGTCTTGACCTTTGGGGAGAGCATGACTACTGTTATTGCATTCAAGTGTCTTAGCTGGTTTGACTCTAACCCCATTGCAAGGATATTATTTCCTGTGAGGATTCTCAGAGGTGAGCTGTGTAAGGGAGCAGCTTCTCCCCCTGGATAACACGGCTGATGAAAGAATTGAAGGTCCTGCTCTGTAAATTTTCCTCTGGGCTCATCAGTAAGAAGCTTTAGAGTTAGCACAGTAAATTGAGTTGAAGATGCTGCTGTTCAATTTTACTACAAAACTGTCAAAAATTACAGATCTTGCATAGTAAAATTTACTTGAAGATCCCATAGACTATACATAGGGAAATTTATTTTTAAAATGTATCGTTTGGATCTGCTGTAATTTATGTATTTTAAATATTAATAATATTAATAATAAAATCAAATACCATAGCCCATTTAGTTCTTTCTGCAGAATTTCATGAAACTCTCTGGGTTTCTGTGCTGTTTGTGGGTTTAAAAAAAATAACTACTTAACATTCTATTTCTTTAATTGGTTTACACTTTAGTTTTTATTGTTAAAATCTATTAAGAAATTCATGAAAATTCATAGGACACCCCCTACTAAGTAGACAGAATCTTATGTGTGATTATTCTGTACACTTAAAAGGTGTGAGAAGGTAAATTACGCATCTGCTGCCAACAGAAATGGTAACAAGGAGTGGTGTTTAAAATGTTATAAAATATCAGTGTTGATTATGTGTCCTTCTTGCAGACTAGGTGAAATAGGCTGGACAAAGTAGTGTTTTAAAGCTACTCTGAGCAGGAAACAAAATAAGGCTCATCAGCAGGTGGCAGTGCTAGCAAGATCAGGATTTTTGATATGTGTGTGATCTTCCAGTGTTTATATAGTGTCAGCTCTTCTGCAAAAACTTAAATATCACCGAATAAGCAGTCTCGTGACTTCTTTTTGAAAATAATAAAGAGATTTTGGTCACAGCATTATTTCAAGTGGTTTCTCCTACTGAAAATGCGAAATAGGTTTTAAGAGCTTATTTTCCTACATAAAGTTGTATTTTATTATATAAGATAGCAAGCTTATTTTCTGCTTGCTTTGAGATGGAATTGTGAATGATTATACACGGTTTATAGAGGAACAGGTAGAGGAAAGTGAATGAAATTAAAAGAAAAAAGGATACAGTAAGGACGGTTTTAAAATGTCAGAAACTCAAACACAACAACAACTCATTGTAATTTTTATGCCATTATTTCAGATTTGTCATATCTCTGCTAATGCAATGGTTATTGTCAAAGCTCAAGAAGCTGTTGACATTTTAATAAGTATTTAAAAACATAACTGAAACAGTTTGTCTTAAAGAACATGTTTTGTCTTCCCCTCATTTTGTTGTGGTAAATTACATTTATACATTTAATTACAGGACTAATTGCTAAGCTTGTTTATTCGTTTTTGACTTTAATTGTCCTCTGTTGTGATTTACAGCTATTTATGGCAGCTTTAAGTTCTACCAACTGTTAGTATCTCTGAAGGAGCTGAAGATCTTGGGATGGTACTGCTGAGGTTCTGTGTTAAGTTTCTTGTAATGGCTCACCTAAAAATCATTCCACTAGTAGAGAATGGCAGGGTTCTATGTGCAGGGGACATCAGACTTTCTTCTTGATGTCCTCCTTTTATTTGGAATGGAGTTAGTTTTCTATCTGTGATGGTGTGGTGTGTTTTATACTTAGGCTGAAAACAGTGTTGATAATACACCAGCACTTTAGTGGTTGCTGAGCAGTGCCTGGGTAGAGCCAAGGACTTCTTTGCTTCTCATACTACTTTGCCAGTTTGGAGCTGGGGGTGCACAAGAAGCTAAGATGGCACAAGGGCAGCTGACTCAAACTGACCAAAATGATGTCCCATGCCATGTAATATCATGCTCAGCAATAAAACTGGGAAAAAGAAGGATAAATCGAGGTACGTTCAGAGTGATGATGTTTGTTTTCCCAAGAAACTGTTATGCATGATGAGCTCTGTTTTCCTTTAAATGGCTGAATGCCATCCAGAGGGACCTGGACAGGTCTGGGAAGTGGACCCAGGCAAATCTAATGAGGTTCTACAAGGCCAACTGCAAGATGTTTCACTTGGGTCAGGGTAATCCGGTTCTGGTGGACAAAAGGCTGGGCATGAGCCAGCGGTGTGTGCTTACAGCTCAGGAGGCCAACTGTATCCTGGGCTGCATCAAGAAGACGAGTGGTGAGCAGGCAGAGGGAACGGATTTTTCCCCTCTACTCTGCCCTTGTGAGACCCATCTTCAGTACTGTGTCTAGAACAAGAAAAGCATGGAGTGGGTCTGCAGGAGGGTCATGAAGATGATCAGAGGGTGGAGTACCTCACCTATGAGAAAGGCTGGTGGAGCTGGAGTTCAGTCTGGAGAAGGATTGAGGAGACCTCACAGTGGCCTTCCAGTATGTAGAGAGAGCTTATAAAGAGGAGGGAAACCAACTTTTTACAGGGCCTGCTGGTGATAGAACAAAGGGGAATAGTTTTAAACTAAACTAAATTTCTCTTTAGAGAAGATTTAGGTTAGATGGTGGGGCAGTGGAACAGGTTGCCTAGAGAAATTGTGGATACCCTACAAGTGTTCAAGGCCAGATTGGATGGGGCCCTGGGCAGCCTAATCTAGTGGGAGGTATCCCTACCTATTGCAGGGCTACTGGAACTAGATGATCTTTAAGGACATTTCCAAATCAGTCCATTCTGTGATTCTTTGAACACACAAGTTTTCACTTTTATGATTCTGTTCTTTTTCTCATCTGGGGATGTAAGAGAGCAACTTTCTGGGACTGAGTTCCCTACTGGGGTCAAACCACAGCACCTAAGCACAATCCTCAAGAACTGTTCTGAGCTTTTCCTAGAATCCTGCTGTATGTTGGTGAAGTGTTAACATTCGCTTCTTAAATCTGGAAAGTAATGATGTACGTTATTAGTAAAATTGTAAAGCTAAGACAAATGGAGTTTAGAACATTATGTTCAGAAATGATGGGCCCTCCCACGATGCAGATGCAAAGTAGATACATGTTAATGGATTTTTTAAAGTATAATCTCATGGTTAGAAGTGGATTAAGTCCTGCTACCACTTTGTTTCTGTTGTATGTAATTATCTGGCTTCCCAGCGTGAACAACCATCAGGTCTGCCTTGATCCTGCTTTGTTTTGTATAGGAGGAAGGTAGAAGAAACAGAGAAAACATGATATAAAAATATTGCATCTCGGTTGCAATCTACCAAGGTTTTTGTAAAGTTTCAGCACATCTTCAATACTCCGCTTTGAATTCAAATAATCGTACTAGTTTTCAGTAGATGGTAGATTAACATAGTTAACAATGAGTAGAATTTAAGAGGCTTGTGGTTGCATCTTTTAGAGAAGAAAAACTGTTAAGTAAGACAGTGTCTCACAGATGATTTGTCTTTCAGTAAAACTTACTCACTGTACCTTGAAAAACAGGACTTTATCAACTCTGGTGTTTGGTAATCTATGTTTTAAATTAAAGCACAACTCTTTTCAAATCAATATAATGAATTGATTTGTACGCAGTTCAAGGAGGACTGCTTTCTTTGGATTTTTCATATTGAATTTGCAATGCAGTTAAGGCATCTTTTCTGTATAATTAAATCTATATCTGTTGGCTTCTTCACTGAGTTGAGACTGAGTTTAAAAGGCAGCAATGTAAGCTAAAACAAAAAAATATATACAAATGTATTACTTTTTAAGAATTAAGATACTGAGATACACTTTATATATGAAATATAAAAAATGAGAAAGCAGGGTATGCCGTGTTTTGATTTAAGCTATTTCAGTTGTTTTAACTAAATAGCTGGAAAAAAATGATGCTGCATTTAAGGAGGTCTAAAGTTTTCATAGAGTTAGTTACTTTCAATCAGCATGTCTTGGTTTTTACGTATTTCATAAGTGTTATTTCAAAGAAGGCAAGTTGTGTACTGCCTTCTAAGTACCTTCTAGGTACGCCTCTACTTTTAAAGTATCTATGTCTATGCTATTAAATTCTTATCTGCAACAGCAAAACCCACCTAAGAGCAAGGTTAAACCATGTTTAACCAGTCTTATATACAGTCTCCAATTACAACCTGAATGAGCAGATGTGAAGCTATACCTAGTGTACAATAGGGTATGCGTTTGCTTTGGGTATTGACACGAGTTCTGAATTTTTCATCTGTAGTTTAAAGTTGGTATCTTAAACATGTACAGAATCTGTATACTGCTTGAGCTTGTGTATAAATTACTTTATTCTGTGAAAGCTAAATAATATGCTTTTAAAATGTCAGTTCAGGTGTTTAATTGGAATCTGACACAAAACAGTATTTACCAAGCTCGTACTGTTACTGCTGTGGAGGCGATGGTTGCAAAAGGCAGAGTGGAAAAGCATCAAGACAAGACCAAATTAAAGTACCCTTTAGTAGTATGTAAGTAGAATATTTGGATAATCTCTAGGTATGTTCAAAAGCATGAAGAAATTTAATGTAGGTATTTGCACTGATTACTAGGAGTCTTTGGGATATATTTTTACAAAGGTCAAAAAAACCCAGCCCAACAATAATTACTAAATTTTTGCAGAAAAAACGTTTATCATAGTGAAGTCACCTGAAATACATGAATACAATAGAAAGCTTGGTATGAAAGTTTAAGAATTTTGCCCCTGTGCCTGAGTTTGGTTTAGCACAGGACATGTAAGAGGGGAGAGATAGTAGCTGTCTTTTAGGACTATAATGTATACAAGTCAAACTCATAATTTTCAGGTATTTAAAGTCAGTTGTAATACCAAGACGATAACTCTAATACTACTAATGTCCATGGCATTTGCTAGCGTGTTTTTTTCACCCGTGTTCTACAAAAGCAATTAATCCTTTCCTGGTTACTAATATTTTGCTTTATTCTTTTTTTACACTGTTCAGTGTAGTGTCTTCTACCTGCAAGTTGAAATGGACTTGGGAAAATTTTTATTTACAGCATTGTAGGATAAGGGCGCTTTCTTTAAGTTCCATATAAGCTCTTCAGTTGGTGTGCGCTGGTTTCAGTGGTAACCCATTTTAACTGTAACAAAGACAGTGCTGTAATTAACTGTTATGGAAACACAAATTCATTAAATAAAATAAAATTAAGAATGGGGTTAATTCTCTTTTGAAACAGTTCAAATGCTGCATGTTGCTGGATAAAATACATTTATGAAAACAACTGCATATAATTTATTGTATGGATTACCTGAGAAACTGATAATGACATAAGAAGACACTCATTTCTCCTTCGGTCAGCAAAAGCGTCTTTTTTTTTTTTTTTTTTTACTGGGGAGGTGCCAAGTATGCCTATGTCTGTCAGCTTTCAATTTTCACTGTACAGCAACTCTACAACTAGGCCTTCATGTCCTGTTAATATAAATTAACAGCACAGCACAGCTGCTTAAAATATTTAGTAGAAGTTCATCGGATAAAAATCTTCTCTTTGTTTAGGTGTGAAGGATTATAGAAATTTCTGGAATTCTGTCATCTCACAGTGCATTGATCTGACACAGGCTCGTCGCATATCAGCCCTTTCCATGTACATCCTATGTAGGAATGGCTTAAATCCCTTTCACCCGTGCCTCTGGCTTACAGTAGGGATTTACTCTGCGTAGATTCATGTTCTATGGAGGAGTAATTTAAATTGGTTGTTTCACTTTTATCCAGCACCCTGAATTTGCTTACAATTAGTTTTTAAGGTATATATATATATATATTTTCCCTCTGCACGCTTAGAATTAATTGTTGCCTGGGTACCTGAGTAGCATAGATTCCTTTTTGGTTAATTTATCTAATTTTTAAAAATTACTTTGTATTCTAGTTGCATGAGAAAATGCAGACACATTAAAACTGTCCTAACTAAGAGAGATGGCAGCATGTCCTCACTACGTGGTTTTGGCTTTGAGATTTCAAGTGATTAAGAACGTTATTGATTATGGTTAAATAAGTATCATGTTAATGTGGAGGTGACACACGCAACTGTGATTACATCAGAAATAAGTAAGAAAAAAGGTAAAAACGTATGTAATAAAAGTGCTGGCTTCATTTTCCATTTACTGTGGAGCAAAAAAAAAAATGTTTTGAGTGTTTTAAAAATACTACCACTAGAGGGTACACAATGAACAGGAATAGCAAAAAGGAAAAAAATGCTTTGCTACACGCCTACTTTGCAACAGCAGAAAGAAACAAGTCTGAGGAACGCTACAGGTTCAGCATTTCAAGGAGCATTCAGAAGTTCCCATAGCATTTCTTTAAGCATCTGACTCTGCAGCTGACTGTACTCAGGTTGGATTTAAATGATAGCTTTCTTTACCCAAATTCTCCGAAAAACATGTTGTCATTCTGTTTATTGTTGCAAATCTGAAATATGCTTGAAACTATTTAATAAAGTACTATAACCAAATAAGAATTGAATTTGTTGTGATAGTTTAGGTATTATTCCCTTTTGTGCTCTGAACTTTGTAGACTGTTTGCATTAAATATGACTAATCATTGAATGTTCGAGGCTTATCTACAAAGCTTCCATAAGGATCTCACCTTCCCTGGGTGTTGGATACCAGCAGGGCATGTTTAGTAGAATTAAAAATGAAAATGTAATAGAAGATGATACATGGCATTATGGACAATAAAATACTTTATATTTTTAGAATTACCCAGTAATTTTCTTTATTGAGCATTTAATCAGATTTGCTTTAATCTGATATGTTGCTTTGGCCCCCATCCTAGCTCTGGTGTTCAAGAGCAAGTGATGTGGTTTTGCCTTCCATACGCTTTTTTGAATTAAGTTTTGGGTTCTAGAAACACATATAAGGAGATAGTAGGAGTTACATTGTCTGAAATGTTTACAGCTTTTATGGGTCCTTACACTCTTTGATATGAGCCATTCTAAGCACTGTTTAATATTGTATTTTCTGTGTCTTTCAACTAGTTAAAGGGTCTCTGGTGGAAGCAAGATACATGTGAGAATGAGTTGCAGGCTGTGTGAAATGTATGGCTACCTGCAGTGCTTGTTTTCTTATGCTATTCCTCAGAGCCTAATATCCTAGGTCTGGGGACATCAGCTGTAAAGGTCATAAGATTTAAGTGCTTGCAGCAATATCCAGCCTGATACTGAAATAATCTATGTGTACTCTCTTCCATGACATTGTCAGCAAGGATAATTGCTGGGGACCTCTGGGAAGATGGGTCAGGCATGGGTAAGTTGTACTGGTGTCTTCCCATTTGCTGGCTCTGTCCAGCAGTATGTCTCTTTCTCCCTGTCTTGGCGTCTTTGTTTTGCTAAAGTCAGCTTCCAAGGCTGCCTTCTGGCAGTGTATTTTGTAAATGTAGGAAGTATTTTATTTTTTTTTTAATAATGTTTTGACTAAGTGGTATATCATTATGATATATTATTATTATAGAATTTGATTATTCCAACAAAGGCTATTCTTTTCCCTTCCACACCATCCTCTTGATAAATTCTAGATTATCTGGTACTATGGATAACCATACTGTTAAACTTAACAGAGACCTCTAAGCACCAAAGAAGAGTTGAACAGTTGTGGAATTGGTCTGCATCCCTACCACACTGCATAAGGTCTGTCAGTACATACCATGTCTGTATGTGTGTGTAAATTCTGAGCTGAAGCTCATCTTCCAATGCTAAAAGAGCATTTCATTTCGTGGGACACTGGTTCTGCAGACATTCTTTGGAAAGTGCTGACTCTGGTTAACCACTGCTACACATAGTGAGTTTCTTGAAGATCACTGAGCAAAAAACATATTTTTTTTTTTCACATAAAACCTTAGAACATAATTACTTACGACTTTCATCACTATCATCTTATGATGCATGTTTATTTGTCTTACAGAGTTAAAAGGGTCTCTGTGTCCTTACTAATAATCTCGAATAATTCAGGCCACTTGTTCTGGGTTGTTTGAAATACTTTGTAAGCAGCTGCAGGTACAAACTACAGGGCTAGAAAGAAAAGAAAAATCAAAACAATAGTGAGTCCATTAAAGTCTGTTAATGATATTCAACATTTTTTCATGAGAACAAAGCAAACACTGCGAAGAAGTAGAGACAGAGAAGATGAAAGCAGGAGGCACATTTTCAGCATGTTAGAAAAATGATTGAAGAAGATTCAAGAGATTTCTTTGCTGCTCTGCTTTGCTCCCTGTTTGGAGGGTAGAAGGAAAAAGTCTTTCTTTGTCCCTTCTGAAAAGAGTCAGAGGTTGTCCTTTTTGCAGATTTTCTGTATTTTTTTTTAATGTTGTAATTTGCATTAGTGTTCTAGGAGACACAAAGTAACGGGAAAGAGAAAATAGCTGTCAGAGAAAATCATTTAGGAAAAAAAGGGAGGGAGAAGCAAATGCATTAATATGCCTTTCACCTGCATGCTTATAATTGTACCCTCTTTTTTTAATTCTTCTGCCTTTATTATTTTCACACCTGTATCACGCTGTCCTTCCTTTAGTTCTGCTGTGATGATATACGCTTACCCTATAGACAGTTTTTCAGGATTTTAGTGACAGTAAGTGTCTCACACACAAATAACGCTTTAGAACAGTGTCCCTATAGCTGAGTAAACCCGTGAACTACAGTGGTCATTTTTCTAATCTTTTTGTGACGTGGCTGTTGGAGCTGAGAGGGTGCAGGGGAGAATTCTTTCAGAGAATGAACTGCCATGTGCTTATGGAACTGATTAAGCTTTAGTGACTTCTCCACTGTCTTGCTAGGGAGACATGGTCTGGCATTACTAAACAGTATGAGATCTAGACAGCATACAATTCTTCAAATCTGAAAAATCACAGTAACTGCAATATATAAATTAAACATAGTAGGTTACATGAATATATATATATATATATATATTCTATTATTTGCAATTTCTCTGAACAATTCCAAATCAGAAATTTGAAAGGAAGAGACTGAAGATAGAATGAAAGGAAGGTCTGTATGACTTTGCAACATTGTGCAGTCCATCAACACCACAGATAGGCTTTTAAATCAGAGCAATTCGAAATGCAGCCTGAACAAAAGTGTCAGAACCTGTTTTCCATGTTCTGTGCTCCTCAGAAAATGTCCCACGTGCTGTGCCCTTTGGAAATCATAGCATACAGTTTAGCACAAAGGATTGACGTTTTTCCAAATGAAGAATTTGCAATGTTTTTTTTCCTTCTTTTTATAAGAACAGAATAAAAGTTTTGTGATTTTTGTGCTGAATTTAGGCATGGGACATAAGTGAAGGTACTTGTAAACTATACCAGAGGCCTGCAGGAGAGCTTGCTATTCAGTGTGGATAGTGACTGCTTTGTGGCTCCATTGATACTGCAGTGTCTGAGGATCACTGAGAGTTATGACCAGTCCTTATATCAAAAAATATTTTTTTGGATGTCTTGGGAATAGTTTTGCAGACAGCTCTTTCCCCAGAGCTCGATTATTCTTTTACAGGGACAGGATGGCTTGTTGGCCACGTAACTTCAGATTTGTTAGGGTTCTACCCAGCACAAATCAGGATGATTCAAGAAAGTAGTCTGTTGCACTCTTGTATTTTGTGTAGCAAATTATTTAGATGTGTCATCTTGTATGCATAGTGAACACTTTTTTTCAAGCACTTGCCAGAAGCATGTTACTTACACCTTTTGAAAACCTACAGATACTGCCATGTGCTAGCAAATTAAGCTAGTGTTTGTAAGTTGATGGTGTAACAGTTAAATTACAAGTGTGGTAAGTGCACTACAGGGTCTCAGAATGTAAAAGTAACTTAGCTATAGCAAGTCCTTTTGCTAACATGAAAAGGACATATGGCTGAATGTGGACGGTCTATATTAACTCCAGATTTTCACTATTTTTTATTGTTGTTGTTGTTTTTTTTTTTTTAACTCTGTGTCTTTTTTAGAGATCCACATCTGTTTCTTGATCTCATCATCGTAAATGTATGTGTTCTCTGAAGACATTTCACGTCTGACCTTGTAAGGTCTGGAACAGCCTACATGTGGATGATAGAGACAGCTGGGTGCTTAGTAGAAAAAGACCCCAAATACTATCCTACTGAGAGCTTTCAGTCAGCTATTGCTTTGGACATCAGAGGACAATGCATTTTGGTGGGAGATGAAATGATACTTAGAAAGCTTTTGCCAAATTATGAGAATGTTGCTAGAATTAATTAGCTGATAATTTAAGCCTTTTTAAATCCTTAGGTAAGATGTTACGGAAGTTACTTTATGATTTTAAAATTCTTGGCTATCGTAAATGGGTAAATAAAACTATGATGAACAGTAGAAATTCCATAAAATCATGATTAATGTTGAAGAATTAAGAATATTTTTCCTTTAAAATTATTAATAATGTAAGATTATGAAGATTGGTATCAAGATGGAATTAGTCTAAGTCCTTGACAAGATTACACAAGAAAAAGAAAAGTGACCTTTTATACTGAACACGTTATCCTGCTTACTTGAAAAAAAAAAATCAAAAATTACAATACTTACTAAAAGAATTGAATATTTTCCCTGATTGCTAATATTGTTTTTATTAGGGATGAATATAGTCAGAGCATCTAAACTGCATTATGATTAATTGGGAGAGGCGGATGAATATCTTTGACCTATAGTTTCCTGCGCTAAACCTGCTTTTGTATTAAAATACCTATTGCAAATTTAATGAACAATTTAATGTTGTTAAATGAGCTCTGCATTATAAGTGGAACCTGGAACACAACCAATTTTTCCTCATTCCTAATAAGTCATGCTTTTTTAGAGGAAACCTGCCTTTCCAAGGCATAGTCTTCACAGTCTCACTGAAAATATTAGTTGTGGTTTCCTCTCTAGTGTGAGATTAGAGTTAGACGTATGAGAACAGACTTTATTGTTCAGACTTGCCTCCAGAAAGGAAACATACTCATAACCATTCATCTTTTCTCCTTCCAGAAATAAAACTTGTAAAGTTCCCATGCTGTGACTGTGAGGCTTACTATTTTACACCTCACCTCCTAATTCTCTGACACAGAGATTGACTGTAACACATTCCCAGCACAGCTCCATAATTTCTCTCTGGCTTTAGACTATTTCTGAAGAGAAAGGTGCCATGCTATTGCATTGCAGCCAAGACTGGATTCTTAAAAGGATATCCAAGCTCCAAAAAAGTTGTCTGAGGGTGGATTTTCAAAGCATCGTAGTGGCAGCATGTTTGCTGTCTGTCCATCTGTTGATCTGTGCAGACTGAAGGCATACACACCGTGTAACTGTGCATATTTACCTATCTGCTACATGGCTATAGAATGCCACATGCCTTTCTTGAAGCTCTTTCGCCTGGCCAAATGCGTGGATTCCTGTGCATCAGAGTTCAGGGAAGTTGGATGAACTTGACAAGGAGGAAATAAAATAGAACTTAAAGAGAATAAGCAAAACTGTCTCTTGAACATAGCTTTGAAACATAGTTTGGAAGGTTTTTCTGCTCTTCAGAATAAAATATTTGATGAATTGTCTGCAGGCACAAATGTGTATCACTTGTAAGTACAAATAGACACAAGCAAAGTTGTGGATTTGCTGCGGTAGAGTAAGACAAGCAATAATTTTAGTTAGATTTTAGTGGAAGTTCAATAAGTTTCTGTCCCACTCCCCAGCTGTATAGGCAAATTCATTGTGGGATGAATCAAAGCAGGATTCCTTTACATTTCCTACATATAGAGAAAAGAAACTGGTAAATTAACTTACTGATGTTATTAAAACAGAATGTGGAGGTGGGTTCTGTGCATGGAACTGTCTGAATTTCCTTTCAGGACCACAGAATTGTGGTGGCCCAAACACACTTGGTTCATTTTGAGTTCTGATGCTTGTGGAGGCTTATGTTATGAATCAAAAGATTCATGTATGAACAGAATATTTTACTATGCGTATTTCTGGCTTTTGAGGCCTTATTCATGTCCAGAAGTGAAGAGGGTATGCATGCTTCTATATGCGCACTCATTCCATTTTGCAGGGTGGGTGATACAGCAGAATCATTAGGAGGAAGCCAGGATTTATCTGAATGAGAATTTTTACATTATAAAATGTGTTTGGCCTGGTAATGTATTTTACTTATTAAATATATTGGCAGAACTTTATACCATAATATTTGTGTATTACCTTTCTGAAGAGAATTGTAAAGGAAAGATAGGTAAATGAGAAGGCAATGCTCCATATTCACAGGGCATTTAATAACCACTACTTCCACTTTTAAAAAGGTATTACTCTGTTATATTGATCAAATATTTAAACATATCTTCAGCACAAACCTGTTCTAAAGCTGATACAAAGCCACCCTAAACTCAGTAACCTCTGATACATGGGAAAGTTGGATTTTGACCTATGGCTTTAAGTCTAGAGATAGTAGGAAAATTGCCTGGCCTGACCTGGTCTGTTTGAGAAGACTTGGTTCTGCCTTAATCTAAAATCGCAAAGAGACAACAGATGTTGTTGAGGGGCTGATACTGTCAAAATACTGTCACACAGCCAATCATTCTTAATTTGATTGATTGATTTTTTTTTTTTTTTAGATTTATTTTCTGTAGTACTTGCAGATAACTTGCAAACATACTGTCCTTTTTGTTCTGAGTCTTTAATCCATACTTTGTCAAACCATATCCACTCTTACCTGAGTAGTCCTGGTTGTTTCTTGCATTGATGTATGTCTGTGGGACATAAGAAATGCGACTGAAAAGAATTCTCTGGGCCATCAAGTACAGACCTTTGATATTACATCCGTGTTCATCATATAAAATACAGCTTATCAAACTGTATTTTAAAAATAGGCTTATTTATCCTCATGTATCTGTTGGATAGCTGTTCTGGAATGCTTTTCTAAGTTTGACTCTTCTGAACGTCAGAGTGTGCGAACCAGAGATTTTCTTATCTGATGTGAAACTTATTACACAGAAAATTATTTTTAGAATATGTATGTTTCTACCCAGTACTTACATTTTTTTTAAATAAATTTAAAAAATGTAATGATTTTCTGAACTTCTGAAATTTCTTTCTCTGACGCTTTTTTTTTTTTAACATGGAACTAATAGTTTTTTTTTTTTTTTTTTTTTTTTCCCCCTCTGCTGACCTCTGGTTCATGGATACACCTTCCCTCATAGCAATTTAAAGCACTGCCAACAAAAGATGCTTTGCCATGTGTTGAATCTGTCAAGCTTTTAACTAGTTTCTCCTCAGGTGTCCATTGAAGATGAAGCAGGTTTGAACAAATGTGTCTCAGGGACTGTTTGTTAGCTAATTTTTCATCTGAGTTTCCAGCTGCACCAGCAACCTGACTAAGGGAAAAAAGAAGGTGATTTTCAAGACAAATCCTCTCTGAAATAGAATAAGCAATGCACTGTTTGCTGTTGTCTTTTGAGATAAATTACTTTAACCAATTACCTTCATCTGTTGCTTTGTTATCTCTTATGTTTGTTCAAGTCAGCAGCAGTACAAAATTTGACTGCAAATGCAGCCACAGATATTTAAAGCTTCCCCCCCCCAACCCCCCCCTTATTATTTCCTAGAAAATAATGCCAAGACTGCTATTTTTATCTAGGGATTTTCTAATTTTGAAAAACTCTTGGGACAAAGATCATCCATAACAAAGTTGGCAATGTCTGGTAAACTCACAAGTAGTTATGTTTCATTATGAGATAATAAAACCAATCAAATAATCTGTGTTTCAAATGAGTGCATATGATGGTAAAATGGGTAAGGTCACATTCAGATTTTCCCAGCTAATACCTCCAAATCTTGTTCCTGCTGCATTACTAAATCAATATTTTCTTACACTGTTGCTAGCCTGGCTAAATAATCTCTGTAAATCACCTATATAGGAGTAAAGTCTATTTGCCATTCTGCTTGGCTGCAGGCACTGCCTGCAGTCTCCTATCGATGACTTTTCTTATGTGGATGCTGCGGCATGTGAGTTTTCTGTTTTACTTTGGAAGATGGAGGTCTTCAAACAGAGATTTCTTGGTTTGCTGTTTATTTTGAAGTGAGCATCATTAAACTGACTACTCTATTCATTTGCCCTCATAGTTCTTTCACTTCAGAATTCTGTGAGGTCAAATGGCTTTACCAAAAGTGATTTCTTTTTTGCTTAACCATTTGAGTATTACATAGCAGATTGAGCCCTGTGAGCATTTAAAGTAAGCTCTCAGACGGCTAGAAAGCAGTGGAACTACTGACAGGTCATCTAAGCTTTGACGTATGCTTTTCTTAGTCTTTGTCTCTTAAATTCTTGTTGTAGACAATTCTAGATCTGTACCCATTGTTTGTTTAAATTTACGTCTATGACACAGTTGTGTTCCTTAGCAACCATCCCACATCTTGAACTCCTAATCATGTGTATTCTGTGATATTATTCAACATTTTGTTTTCCCCATATAATTTCATCAAAATCCAGACTCTCAAAATGTCAAGCTCTCTGTCCTCCTAGAAAAGGTTTTAGTCAAGCAGGACATTTTTCATGTCTGTTTCTCAAGCTGAACTTACTCTGCACTGTTTGTCTGGATGATTCATCTCCTGGATTTCCTACAGCACATTTTACAAAGCTTAAATTCAAAGCAAACACTTATTTACTTACTTTTCAGAGGTGCTAGCAGCTAACTTCTCTTAATGTTTTGACTTTAATAAACCCTATACTTCCTATTCTCATGAGTTTTTCTTTCAGTCAAAACACAAGTGGGATTTCAGCATTATGTAGGAGAGATCCCTCTGTACATTTGAAACTAAATTACAAAAGGGGAGAAAAAGCCAGTTACAGGGCTGCTGTATCACAAAGCTGTTAAGAAATCTTTTTTCACTAGAGACCTGTGATTGTGAGCCAACTCTTCTGCCTTTTGAGGTCAAGCAGTTTAAAATCAGAGCTTACATGAACCTAGACTTTTAATGATTGGGCTGTGCTGCTACTCAATTGAATTGAATTATTATGTACATACATGCACACACACAAGTACACTTCATTCTAGATAAATAATGAAAATTAGTGAAAGGAAGTAAAAATCAGAGACAGTTTTGAAGTAAGTAATGTGTTTTAAGCTAAATACTTGATACCGGCTTCTGCTAGACAGGGAAGTATATTATTTTGCTAGATATCTAACCAATGACTTTCTAATTCTTCACAGCCTTCTGAATGTCTGAGTTTATGATTCAGAGCATTCAAAATTAATAATAATAGTAAAAGGCGTGTCTTGCAGGAAACTTGTATAATGTTTGCAGCATACTGTTTCTATCTTTAAAGTACACATTCAAGATAGAGTTAGTAAAGGTCCTCTATCGCCTAAAGGGTAATGTATGCATTATAATTAATTCAGTAGGATAATGTTTGTCATAAATTTGTGTGGCAAACAGCAACAAAACAATGTGAATTCTCTTGTATGGAAAATTTGTACTTTATATTTTCCTTGAGTTAGCAGATGTCAGGAATAAAATTCTTTTACGTGTAGGTGCTAAACTGTGTATTTGTATTATAGATTTCACATCTGTAGTGCTCTTTACTGTTCCTTATTCTTCAGTCTTTCATGGCTTTGATGGAAATGATGCTCTTTACTGTTCTTACTGTGTGTGACAGACTTCCTAAATAGAATTCAGAGAAACTGCTAGTTTGCAGTTGCAATCCACTTTGCTATTTGTTAAGAGTTCAAGTCGATATGAATGTACTTCTTAAGACAGAAACTGTCACCTTGAGGCTATGGTAACTGATGCAGTAAGTGTGGGTGAGTGTTATACATAGAGTACTACTCCTTATGCAACAAGTGTTTCCTGAATATTAAAGGCTTTCATTTTTACAATTTAAAGAATAATGCACGTAATTCTTTTGCCCCGCAACTTTTAGCATCCGTGTTATCCACTTTAAAAAGAGGAGATTTTGAAAGGTGAAACTGTGGAGACAAATTGGTGCTTCTACTATATGGATTGCAAAGATACAGGGGAAGATATAAAAGGATTAAAGTTAAAATGGAGTAAATGCCTGAAAACAAAGAAAGCTGGGAAAAATGAAGAAAACTTTCAAGGTTAATCTAAGAGGTAATCCCAAAAGCTAAGCAGGCTTAGATTCCCTTTTTCATTACTGCATGTAAAGAATGCCATACAGACTGGCTTTAGTTAATTGCTCATGTTGCTGTATGAGTACCCAGAGGGAAGGAGGAATAAGTTGTTTATTCTTTTTATTGTTATTAGAGTGAAGTCATAGGAAGTGTTATCTTCTTAAGATTTTAGACTTTTTTTTGCACTGAGCGTTGGTGGTTTTGATTTTGGTAATAGCTGAGGACAGGGAACTGTTGGGGCTAACTGGTTCCTCTGTGTTGAGGCTGGGACTGCCCCATGATGGATGCAGCCTTTTCAAGTGTGCTTCAGTGGCCACACTGCAGGGCGCAGCCAGGTCCAGCAGCTGACATGGTGGAGACACAGGGAAATGGTTTAAGAAAACGCTGCCAGGTGGTGTGTGAGAGAGGAAAGGAAAAAAGGTGTAAGAGAAAGCCATGCAGACAATAAGGTCAGAGAAGCAGAGGAAGAAGCACTCCATGGTGGAGCAGGTATTTCCCTGCAGCCTGTGGAGGACCATGCTGGAGAAGTTAACACATGCTGCAGTGCATGTAATATCCCGTGCTGCAACAGGTGGTTTTGTTGCCAAGGAAATACAGCCCACGGAGAACCCACACTGGTGAAGGAGATTAGTGTGGGCAGGAAGGAGCAGCAGAGAGGGACTGTTGTGGACTGACCCCAACACTCCTACTCCTAGAAGAACTGGGAATGAAAGCGTCGGAGTTATATTGCTGTGTTATCGATAGGACACAGTGAGAGTTTTAGTAATTCTGAAAACTTCATATTTGCCGTTATTAGTAGTGAAGTAATAAGTTGGAAGCACAGCTATGGGGAAGAAGGTGTTTGTGCTGGGGGAGGTGATTTTGTTTGGTTTTGTTTCTCACAATCCAACTCTGTTTTAATTGGCAATAAAATAAACTTATTTTCTTCAGTACATACGTATTTTGCTTGTGGTGGTAACTGGTAGGAGAGCTTCCTGTCTTTGTCTCAACCCACAAGCCTATTAATCTACTTTCTCCTCACATCTTGCTGAGGAAGGAAAATGAGAGTGGATAGATGGGTTGGTGACAGCCAGCCAAGGTAAACCTGCCATGACATCCTGTATGGGCTTTTTCAGTATGACTTGTTTTAAATGGTGGAATGCGAACTATTGTCTTTCTACTAAATGACAGATACTATAATTAGGAAGGATGGTATTTCTAATTTCAGAATTTCTTATTAAACATTTAAATGTTCTTACTCTTTTTTTTATAACAAAGGTTGTAATCAAAATGGAGTAAGGCTGCTGCACGACTGTCTGAACTTGTTTGGGCCCCAGACTGATGTGGCAGTAGGGGCTAGTCTGAGATAATGTTGTCAGTACAGAAACACAATTAATCTCTTTATTTAAAGTTATTAGAATTTCTTTTCTGTCCAAGTAATTTACCATAATTTGTAAGAGGCATACTCCATGATAAATGCTAAAGTTGTGAAGATATGCTGTCCATCGGTCTGTTTCTACGAGTTTTCTGAGTTCTCTCTGATGAATTCTGTAGGCTCACAGAACATGGAGAAGAAATGCTTGGCTCAATTCACACTAGCACTTCTGACAGTGTCCTTTTTTAGTAATGCTTTGTAATTGAACATCCTGTATGTATAGATCATAGCACTTCCAACATTTATTTTTACTGCCATAGGGAAACAATCTCTTAAACTGATTTTATAATTCAGACTTTGAGTAAACCAGCACTGCTACACATGTGACTCCCTGGAATGGATCAATGGTGGGCACAGGCTGAAAGTCCCCATTGAGATTTTTGTATGCAGAAGTTAAAAATCCCACACAGCAGTAGAAAAGAATATCACTTTTATATGCCTAAATTGCAAGTGCCTTTGCTTTTGGGGTAGTTTTGGTGGTGGTGGCAGGCATTTTTTTTTATTTTTATTTTTTATATGTATGTTAATAAACCTTAGGTTATTCGTTTTTACCATTTAAATACTCTGTCCAGATGCTGAAAAACAATTTCATATTTAGTGACTCATGACAATGCCTATTAACTTTTTATCTGATCATAAAACTGGCTTAGCAAACAAGTGAAAATGAGTTTTGGAGTGGCTGTTTATTCCTTAGTGGCTCTCTGTCCAAATCACAGAGCCACAGTGCCAGATAACTTTTGTCAGTCCCTGCTCAGGAGAGGTCCAGATCAAGAATAGCTGGGGTGTGATAGGTCAGGACTGAAATGGCAGTGGCAGAGCTCTGCAGGGAAGCTCATGTAGCATCTGCTAGTACTATGTATAGCATTCTTAACCGCTCCTATCAATTCCTTACTTGAACAAGTACTCTAGAAATTCGCCCCAAGCCTCAGGAAAAAAAAATCTCTATCAATCTACCAAAAATAAGGTAATCTTGAGTCCAACAATAAAGTTGAAGATAAGAATTTCAGTTAAGCAGAGATGCTTGTGGAGGGGAAGGAAAAAGCCTATGGTTTGGCCACTGTGTATAGCTGTATATAGTAAATGCAGCTGCAGTTTTTTCTGTCAACGGTGCACTTGAAATGAGAGATCAGGAGTATAGCTGTAAAAATGCAGATTTTGTATCTTCACTGGTGTTTACAAGAATAACACTTGCAAATGATTTCTGAGATGTTTTGCCTAGTATGTTGTGTGGGTACCTTGTGCTCTTTTTCAGTCATTAGTTAAAATTAACTGAAATATGAGTAGTATGAAAAGATTTGATGCAGTACTATGTACTCTAGTAAGATGTTTAAAAAGTGGATTAAAATCATAGACGAGAAAAACTACAGTCTTATTGCAGCACAATATATGTCTTAGTTGCTAAAACTATTTCATGCTAGCTGCTTGGAATCCCTCAGTGTAGTCTAAGATGGCAGTACAGGTCCTTGTGTTTATGAATGTAGGTAGGCTAAGAATTTTATGCAATTTAAGGAAAAGGTAAGCAATTCAAAACTGTGCATAAGGATGAGGAAATAGGGAGAGTGTGGACTCCGTGATACACAGGTTAAACTGGAAGAAGGCCCGAAAGAAGTAGTAGAATATATGAAATAGCAATTAAAGGCAAACAAAATTTTAAGTTGGTAAGATATGAAGCTGCATTTGGAATTTTGCCAGGTTTGGTGTGTAGTGTGAAAGTGTTACAGAAATGTGGAAAAATAACAAAGGGCAAAAAATTATTATGAGGGCCTGGGTAACTATTCGCGTGTGTATATGCAGAAGTTTTCATGCATATATACATACAATTTTATATATATATATTCTAAAAGTAAGCACGCATAACAAAGATACCTTCGGGAGGCATACGGTATATAGATTCTGAAATTCTAATAAATTGATTTTCCAAAGACTTGGAAAAAGGCCATGCAAACTTAAATTAGGAATGTCAGGCAATTAATAAATTGAAATCCTTTGTTCTGTCTTTGTATTTCATAGAATAAACTGCCAAAAGCTATGTTACGGACAGCTAGTACCAAGGAACTACGAATACAGCATAGTAAGTTATTTAAGCAAAGTAATATTACTTTCTTAACTTTGCTGAAAATTCATGATCCACTCTGATGATATGCAGAATGATTAAATTTTTGGAAGCAGCTGGTGCTAAAGGAAAAGCTAAACTTTGACAAAAACAATCATATAGATTAACATTCTCTTGTGGTTTTCATGTGTTCTATCATAAAAAATGTAAGCTCAGTCATTTTCAGGAGTATTTTCATCATCTCATGTAACTAAGAATTCTTTTATTCTTCCACAAACTTGTGTACTTTTCTAGAAAGAAATAAGAGTAATTAATGTATTCAAGATGAATTCTGATGAATTTGCTTGAATATGTTCTTTGACAAAGTTTCTTAGCAGAATTCTCAGGACACTTTCAAATATCAAAAGTAGATCATTTTATACACAGGAGAGTGAGTCAATTGTTTTAAAGGACGCAACTACCAATTTCATAGGATGTAAACTATAGCCCTGGTTTTCTGTTGCTGAAAGGAACATACCTCTAATGCAAGGGAGGCTTACATCATGCATCAGCATTCGTGGCTAACAGCTGTTTGCAAGCATCTTTTTCCTCTTTCTTCTGTATGTTAGAATGGCATGTAGGCAATGGAAAACAAGAAATGAATAGGCCATGCTACTTTGCATCTTTTCTACATAAAAAGATAAATTACAGGCAGGTCAGTCTACCTCCCAAGTATTGAGTTTATTTTATGTTTAGAACTAAACTTCTGCTTTTATTTTTTTGTTGTTTTTATTTTTTTCTGAGTGATGGCAATAATGCATGCAAACTTTTTTTTGATTGCATGGGTTTGGTTTTCTCTCTTCTTTCTTTGGGAAGACTTTATTGTACAGAAAATGAGTGAATGATTCCAGCACGTAATGGTAATGGTAGAATATAGGAGCTTTATGCTCAATGTTGCCAAAAGCCTTGCTGCTCATCTCAGCTATCGACTCTAATATGTTTGAATAGAATGCCTCCATCCCCATATAGAATTCTCTGAAGTCTAGGAGGTTAATTCATTGAAAACTGGAGAAACTCTGATGTATGTGTTAGATGTCTCTTTCCTTTGGATACTAGGGGGGAAGATATAGAAAGAAAATTTTTTGCTTTCTCCACTGCTTTTTCAATTCTCTGATCCAGTCCCCCAGTCCAAAGTTTAAAGAATGGAGAACAGCTAATCACATCACTTCTGGTTTAGAATTTAGTATCTTTTCTTTATATTGATTATTTATGGACCTGTAACATCTAGCTGGTCTTTCTCTGGTTAGTTGGATAGTTAGGAAGTCTACAAAAAGAGGGATGGAGGGCTTTTTTCTTACCTGATAAGTTAAACTTGTGAAATCAGGAGGCTAGTAGGACCATGGTTTCAGTTTATGCATTATCAGTCAGTCATAAGCTCTCAATTAAAGTAATTTTCCAGAAGCATGAGAATGAAAGTTCTGAGTAGCTCCAAAATCCTAGAGGAGTTATTTATCTCCATTTTATTTATTTCATGTCAATTCAGTAGTTATGTTTGTCCCATATATGTTGCATATTTCTACCCTCTAGAGCTGGGGGGGGGGGGGGGGGGGGGGTGGGATTAAACAGACATTTCATTCTTACCTTGCACTTCATTATAAAAACTTGAAAACAAAACAAACCACCTGCTAAAAATAATTGACTGTTTTGTTTTTGCATTACATACTGTAGGCATGATTTCTTCTAGGTTTTCTTTCATTTGAATAGGATTGGAAAAACAAAGCATACCTTTTAGGGAAACATGAATATATGTGATATTTATTTGTAGATTTTTTGTCAACCAGATCAATAATGATTTAGGATGTGGGTTTTTTGTTTTTTGTTTTTTTTGAAAATACATATTTACTCCATAGACTGTAATGGATTCAGAAAAAAACTCATTATGGTTTATCAGCTCTATATGTCTTTTAGGTGCTTTTAAAAGTGACTGAAATGGTTCTTTTAGAGTAATAAAAAGATCTCAGATCTCATGAGTACATACAAATGCAAAGATTGGAATGCATTCAAGTGGCAGTAAAACATTATTTTCCATCACTTGGAATAAGACCTTTAGTATTTTAATCTACCATTGATTTATTCACAGTCACTAATCTCAAAAGTCTGGCTGTTATTTACAGTTTAGAGCTATGTCAGTGTTCACTTTGAACTTTTTGGTAACCTCTGTGTTGCTACATGAATCTAGAATATTAATTTACTTTAACATAGAGGCACTAAGATTTTCAGTGTTCAAGAATATCACTAAGCTATATTTTAGTTAAATTAATTGCACATACTAAACAGAGTTGTTCTGGCTTCAGGTATCATTAATGGAAATGGGAGTGAAATCCTTTCCTTGAGAAAAGAATCTTTGTAACCTTGCTTACCTGAGTGATGTACAAGTCAATGTGCAAACAGATTATACAAATTCCTTTAGAGCATTCTCAGGAGGAAAAGATATTAACAAGTACAATTTTTTTGTAATCGTCAACCTTGGTATTACTTACATAAGAACACGTTGTATAAAGTGGCCATGAATTAACCTTACAGAACGATTTCAAACCATTTGAGATAGAATTGACCCAGAAGTATCCTAAAGAATATGGAAGCAGTGGAAAATTAGGAGGTGACTGGCAACAGCCAGTGTGGTGTCACTAAGGGGGAACTGTGCCTGACAAAATTGGTGGCCTTATAATGATGAGTTTACAGTGTTCATGTATAAGGGAAGAGCAACTGACATCATCACCTGGATTGTGCACGGCATTTTATGTTATCCTGCATGGCATCCTTATCTCTAAACTAGAGACATGGGGTTTGAAAAACTGACTGCTCAGTGGATAAGGAACTGGCTGGATCATGACACTCTAAGAGTTGTGGTCAGTGTCTTAATATCCAATCAACAACTGACATTATTCAAGGATCTTTATTAGGACTGGCACTATTTAATGTCTTTGTCCACAGACAGTGGAATTGAATTTATCCTCAACAAGTTTGCCAACAGCACCAAGCTGTGTGGTGCAGTCTACATGCTGGAGGGAAGAGATGCCATCCAGATAGGCCTTGATAGATTGTAGAGGTGGGCCCTTGTGAGCTTCATGGAATTCAACAAGTCCAAGGTCCTGCGTGTGAGTTGGTGTAATCCTAAGCACAAATACAGGCTGCACAATAAGTGGATTGAGAGCAGCCCTGAGGGGAAGGACTTGAAAGCGTTGATTGATGAGAAGCTCATCATGAGCGAGGCCAACCATATTCTGAGCTGCATCAAAAGAAGCATGGCCAACAGTTTGAGGAAGGTGATTTTTCCCTGCTACCATAGTCCTCTTTTCTGAGACCCTACCTGGAATGCTGCATTCAGTTCAGTGGCTCCCAACAAAAGAAAGATGTGGAACTGTTGGAGAAGATCCAGAGGAGAGCCATGAAGATGATCAGAGGTCTGGAGCACCTCTTCATTAAAAGCAGGATGAGCGAGCTGAGGTTTTTCAGTCTCAAAGAGAGAAGGCTTAGGGGAGACTTTATAGCAACCTTCCTGTACCTAATGAGGGCTTATAGGAAAGCTGGAGAATGACCCTTTATCAAGGATTGTAGTGATAGGACAAGGGATGATGACTCTAAACTTACGGGGGATAGATCTGAAGTAGCTATGAGGAAGAAATTATGAGGCATTGAAACAGGTTACCCAGAGAAGCTGTAGATATTCCATCCCTGGATGTGTCCAAGGTCAGGCTGGCTTGGGCTTTCAGCAACTTGATCTAGTGAAAAGCTAGCTTTGCCCGTGGCAGAGGGATTCAAATAGATGGTCTTTAATGTCCCTTCCAATTCAAACCATTCTGTAATTCTATGATTGTTTCTTGCTGTGAGCAATAGTGAAACAAAGTCTCTAATCAACTTTCTGCTGAAACCCGATCAGTTTATTAATTACATATCATACAGTGCTTTGTAATTGCAAAACACTGAGTTTGATTAGTTAGAATTTTGCAGTACAGGGGCAAAGTGCAGGCCATTGCTTTGTGAAGATAATCAATTACCTTCTATCTTTACCTTTGACTTCTCTTAAAAAAGAAAAAGTATAGAAATACATATTTGCATTTTGAATTTTCAGAAAATCATTCCTACTTTGAGAAATTTCAATGTTAAATCTTCAATTGGAATGTATCATTAGTCGGAAAGAGGCTTGCAAACTAACAGCCTCTACCAGCAGAAATCAAAGTACAAAAGCCGTGACCATGCAAGTAATGTAATTAGATGCATGCTAACTGTAAGATCTCTGGAATTTTTGTAAGAAATAAAGCAAAGAAATATGAGTGTGGGGAGGAAATCTGGTACATGAGGGTTTTGAGATTACATAAAAAAATGGGAAAAGACACATGGGTGTTGGCCTAAGTTATTTATGTATTACTTTTGCGTGTATACAAATTACTGAGCATCCCAACAGTGTTCTCTGGCACTGGCACACATTAATCTGTGATATTAAACAATCAGAATGTTTCCTGGTATAAATTTGCTTCGTGCCAACCAAAAATCTCCCCAGTGCCCTCCCTTGGTATGATTTGGCAGTTAAAATTCTCAGTCATTAGAATAGCTAAGGCTGTGCTGCTTTGGCATTCTGCTTCTGGCATAGATCTTTAGTATCATCCCAGGAGGCTTTGTGCCATGCCCCAGGCCGTACCAGATGTACCTTTGGCATCATGCAAACCTGTCATTGGAAGTGCTGTGAAGTAATCTGCTGATTTTTCACAGTTGGACAGGAAAAAACACTCTTGGTACTATGGAGGCCAGGTCATAACCACCCTCTTTGCAATCTGTGACAAACTGGTTGCAAAATGAAGGGCTTTTAGATATGGCCAGAAAACTATTTTTCATCCCTCACTGTCCATGCCAAGACTGACTGCCACCTCTGTCAAGACTGATGATCAGATCCTGTCTTGCAGTAAACAGGGGCAGGGTACACAGTGCTGACATATGATTAAAAAGTAAAAATGTCTGCCAGGATTGTTATTTTTGTGCAGCTCAACATGTGCTTGTCCTTTTCTGATGTGCTCGGGATCTTCAGGTGGGAGACCTTCCCTGACCCTTTACGGGGCATGACTTTAAGATGTGCCTCCCCTCTGAAGATCTCATCATTCAAGAGACCATGCCAGTCCTAGCTATGGAGTTTGAGACAGGCCCGAGAGAAGGCTGATCCTAATTTCTGCTTTTGTCATTAATATTACCCCAGTGGCATAATTTGGCTTGGAAGCCTCAACTGATGAGTGAAAATTAAGTTAGTTATTCACAGTATAAGAAGCTGTGTTTTGAAATTTAAGTAAATGAGACACTGTGATAGTGTCTGGGATAGCAAGTGCTATTGAGTGTCACTGATGGGAAGGAAAGGCCATCAAGCGGTCATCAGATAAGTCTGCCTTGTCCACTTTTGCATAGCTGCTAGCATCAACTAGGGCGAATTTCTGCTAGAAATCATCCATATCACACAGCAGGGTATCATCTCCAGACTATGTAGCATTTCTTTTTTCCCCCATTAAGAAGAGCAGCTAAGGAAGCTTGAGAAGACAAGGAATCTACTTAGAAAGCAAAAGTGCAAATAAAGTCTTGACAAAGTTAAATTTCTGTTGCATAGAAACATCAGCTGGCAGGCGGCGTTAGGTGCTGTGTACCCAACACAATCTATCTTGATAGGACTTAGGAATAAACGCATTACAAAATGGGTGATGGGTATGATGTGTGGCTTTTTGTGAGAAAATGAGGGGAGATCGACAGGTGTGCAGGAGAGATTTGTGGCTGGGTACAAAGACTGCAGTGTGTTTATTCTGAGTCATGTTCCAACTAGGTTATTTGCTTTGATAGAAACAAAGTTCCCTGGGTTATATATGGACCTTTCCATGTTAATTGTTCTTGTGATCAGCAGCCATTCTTTGATACCTTTAGTTGTAAATTAGGGGCTCCCATATTCTTCTTCTGTTATAGAAGCTGCTGTATTATCCATAAATGATGTGAGGAAATCCGTGCTGCTGTGTGCATTTCTGGTACTCACTGGCTGTGTAGGATGCAGCAGACTGTTTTAACATCATGGCACGGTATGCAAGTGTCATGCATGTCTCTTGGTGTTTACTACTTGAAGATCTTCTTAGACTTTGTTGCATTACTTTGCCTTCAACTGTATGGGACATAGATGACAGAGAGACGGGAACTGAGGCCTGTTTTTGCAGTAATGCTGCAAGGATGAATGCGTTGCTGTGAGCTGAGAGCAAAAACTAAGGACTTTATTATACATGACTTACTTTACAGAATTTGTTGTAGGGGATTATAGAGGCATGTCTGTGACAGCAAAGCCAGAAGCAGGCTGTATGCTGAAGGGCACATGATGGTGACGTATGGAGAATCATAGCTAAATATCATACTTTGGGAAAGTCCTGTTGAAATGGAGTATGGATGCAACACAAAAGTGCTCATAGACATTGCTTCCATGAAAAACAATAGTGCTTCCATCATGTGTGTGTTGTTTGTGGTGTGGATTTGGAACAAGGGGGAGTCATACCCTCAGTATTTTTCAATTTTTCAGTAAAATAGAACAAATAACCAAGATTATTGTTATTATTTTTAAGTACACACTCTACTCCTTTACTTCCTTAAAAAACAAAGGAGTTTTTAGGAGATGGAATCAATAATGCTGTATTTTTTCTTGCTTAGACTAGTTGTCCCATTGCACAAATTTATTCTTTTTTTTTTTTCTTTTTTTTCCCCATCATTGTATCCCAAATTTTATTCTGAAAGAACACTCAACAAAATGGATTTATTCAAATGAATTCCAACTTGGAAGCTAGAAGCTAAATCTGCTTATAGATGATGAGATGAAGAAGAGGTACCTAATGAATTTCAAGATTCATTAATTCAGAATCATAGAATGCTTTGGTTTGGAAGTGACCTTTAAGATCATCTAGTTCCAACCCCCTGCTATAGGCAGGGACACCTCCCTCTAGACCAGGTTGCTCAAAGCCCCATCTAGCCTGGCCTTGAATACTTCCAGGAAGGCGGCATCCATAACCTTACTGGGCAACCTGTTCCAGTGTCCCACCACACTGACAGTAAAGGATTTCTTCCTGATATCTAGTCTAAATCTACCCTCTTCCAGTTTTAAGCCCCTACATGCCCTTCTAAAAAGTCCCTCCCCAGATTTCCTCTAGGCCCCCTTCTGGTCCTAAAAGGAGCAGGAGAGCCTGCGGGCAGTATGAATGAAGGTGGAGGTGGTTCTCCTTCTCCAAGCAGGAAAATAGGGTGGAATTCAAAACAATTATGAAAAATTTTAGGAGTGAATCTTCCCTCAATAGGCGGAGAAACCTGGCATGTTAGGAAAGGTTGAAAAGCACAGCGGTATTTAGCTTAATGACACATAGACTGGGGGATATGTGATGGGAGTCTTAAAACTTCAGAGGCTCCCGGCAAAGAGTTAATACTGTGTTCTTCACTTCTATTGGACTGAAGACTTCCCTAGAATAATTGATTAGTGGACTTTTTTTTTTTTCTCTAGTAATAAAAAAAATATTTAAGTACAGTTTAGATACGGTGATATTGTAATGTTGAACTAATAAGATATTCTGAATTGGAGCATTCTGATTGCCTGTGATCGTGTGTAGAATATTCTCTGATGCAAATGGATATGATTTATCTTCCATTAGATGAGAAGAGCAAACAGTCAGTAGTGAAATCCTGTCCTACTTTCATTCTCCATGCCTCTTATGGCAGCTTATCTGTCAGCCATATTCCTGTTCCTCTTAGTGTTCTTATGTGCACTGCAGTAAGAAGTATTGCTTTAGCTGATATCATCAATTACTTTTGTATAGTTGAAAGCATGCCCAGAAACATAATGGACTCATTCTGTACACAGAAATGAATTTCTGTATCATCTTCAGAATTATTTGTCACCTCCTTGCTTTTGTTAGCATAGCTTTTACTTATCCAAAGAAGACAAGAATACAAAAGCATATGCTATGTTATTTATATCAAATGAATGTTGTAAGTCAATTGGATTTTTTGTACTTATTGTAACCAACTTCATACAAAATTGTGTTTACTCCTGAAACAATTGCACAGAATGGATTAGAGCTCACCATTTTAGAACTTACTCTTGTTATAGCAGCAAGTTAACACAGTCTTTCTGATAGTTGTCTGGTCTGATTGTCTTGGAAATGTCTGCTGTGATGCACCTATGTATTTAGATTTCCTGTCGACTTTTGTTTATTGACAGTGCTGTGGGAGGATTGCCCTAGGGTAAAACACCAATTGTGCTGAATTTCTGTTACTTGCAACTTGCCATCATGAAAATGGATATCCTTTTGTTCAGTGTGTGCATGTTGTCACCTCGACTTGACATGTCTGCTTTTTTACTCCAGTCATTTTGTTACCTGTCGCAAGTGAGATTTTTTCCACCTTCAGGCTCTTCAACATCCATTGTGTATATCATAGGGAAAGGATGGCATTCTCTTGCATATTCACCAGACTGTTCCCTCTGAACATCTCAGACTTCATGGGGACCATCCAACTTTAATGATGATCCCTGAGAATTATCAAAAGAAAACAAAGAAAACTCTGAAACAACAGTGAACAATTAACAGCTTCCTTAAATTAATTTGCAATTCAAAAAAGAATTCTTTCTTGGTGAATCCTAGCCATTTTAGCATATCCTGCTCCCATTCCCTGTCTGTAACAAATCTGAGATATCAGTGTACTTGGAGTGAGAGAGATGTAAATAATTTCTAACAAGGTAATACAGTCCTCTAGCTGTGGGGGTATTTTGAAAAGCATGTAAAAGCTACCAGCTACTGTTAGTAGAGGGAAACCATTTCAGCAAGAAATTAATTCAAATAACTCTTCTCTTGGGTGAGTCAGAAGAATTTTCTCCATAGTATGTTCACTTTCAATATTAGAATGAAGTGATCTCTCAGTATTTCTCCAGCAGTGTGGGATTGCTCCCTTCTTCCCTTAACATTGTCAACATGTTCTCATTATTATAACCTTGAATTTTAATAGTGTGCATAAGGTAAAATGCAAGAGCGTGCCTGGCAGAAAAGTCTTTTCAATGTGTGTTCTAATAAAGGGAGTCTACTCTAGTGCACTGCTAATGAATTTAGGGAAGAAAGACACATAAAGAAAAAAAGTCAAAGCCATTATATAGACATACACTGTAACTGAACAAAAACAGGCTAGGTGCTGATGTTGTCGCAATTTATAAGATAAGATATACCTAGCAATTATCAGGATTACCAGCAATGAGAAAAGAAGATGTTTCAAGGTTAGCTTAAAATATCAGCTGTAAATCCTGAAGTCTTTCAGCTAAGTCCCATTTTGTGCTACACCTTTGCCCAGACCCTGAGTCCCAGACAGATGAGGAGGGCCCTGCTTCATGCGCCGGCCTCACAGCGCAGGGCTGGCAAGCCCTACCTGGGCACAGCCTGGGACTGAGGGAGAAACTGGGCTGAGAAGGATCGTGGGTTGAGATGTGGACTGAGAAATCACTTAATATTTCTGTCACAAGCAAAATAGTCTCCACTTGGGTGAAATTAATTTAAGTTCTTGACAATTCAAATGGATCTAGGCAATGGGGACCAAAAAAATGTTAATGCATTTCCTCCCACTTTCCCAATCTGAACTTGAATCCTACGCTCTGGATACCACTACTCATTACCAGAAGATTACTCACTCTAAATCATCTCTTCAGTATACAGTGTTTTTTTATTCTTTCTTAAATCCTTTTCCCTGAGGTGCTGCCATCTTCGGTGCTGGGCCTGTCTGTGCCCTGTGGTAGAGCCTTGGAGCTGGCTGTGTCTGGCACGGGGCAGCCCCAGCCTCATCATAGTGGAGGCTGGCAGCCCTTTGTGCTGCTAGCACCTTTCTGCTGGCACCCAGTGCCGACCATTTAGAGAGCTTGTGTGATTTGCTTGAGCACTGTTGTTTTTTTTCTGGAAGTGACCTCACGAAGTGTTACAGACATGGACCTGTCAGGCAAACAAGAACTGCATATACTGGTACTAATGGGTTACTTTTGTTGTGTATCTAGTCTATCTACATAACTGTACAGATGCAGGAGTCTTGTTTGTAACCAGATCCTGCAACAGTTTTATAATGGAAACCAAACATTATTATTATTATTATTATTATTATTACTATTATTATTTTGTTTTTGAAGCATTAAAGACTCTGCTTCTATTATCGATTTAAAAGTTTAGTGTGGAATATAAATAGGATTTTAGGATAAGAAACATACCATACTAAAGTGAATCTTTTTGTTTCTGTTCTGCTTGCTCTCATGTGTTCAGCTGGCCAAGTGCAACCTGCTCATGCGAGTTCCCCAAGCATTTTCTGGTCTACCTATCAGAAACTACCCTCACAGCAATGGTTTCTCAGGCAGTGCAGGCAGTGCATCCATGCATGTGCTGGAAGTATCAAAGCTATTGATGGAAACAACACCTAACCACCTACTGGCAGTGCATTCTTAATGCTCCTTCCAGTTTTTCTGCCCTCCCAAGCAAGGAGGTTTACAAGTCTATATGACTACTATAAAAGTGGTTGTTTTTTTTTTTTTAAATATTACCTACTTTTGAGTAGCATCTACCAGCTTGTTACCTATTTTGAACTATCACATCTATGCAGATTACACAGACTTCTGTGTCAGCATGAAAAAAGGTGGTATCTAGAACTTAACTCTCTAGACTTCATTTTATTTTGGTATGCAGACTGGCTAAGGGCATACAGATGGGTATCCGAACATCCCCTGTGCACTAACATCCTATTCTCTAAGAGAAAATATATAGGCAGAAGGTAATAAGAGAACTTCAGCTTTTGTCCTTCTGCAGTGTTGAAGTTGTTTTGTGGACATCAGTCTTTCTGATGTCACTGATGATAAAATTGCTCTGGTCTTGCAGCTGCATCATCAACTTTTTCTATCTGTACCTGGTTGAGCAGCAGGATGCTTATCTGTACTGAAGTGCTGACAGGAACTGCTGCTGCATTATGTCGCAGATTTTCTCTATGACAAGAGCCTTTCTCAGTGGCATACGGCTGCAGCAAATGTGCCAGTAGTCCGGGTTAGTGGAGCTCTGCATGTCCATATGTTAACTGAATGTTGTTGCCCTTGAGTGGTATGACACAACTGAACCTCAACATACTGTAAACAGCATACTGCATCAATCTATGTCAGGTCATTCTCTGGTCAGTTGATGAAAGCTGTCAAAGACTCAGATGTGATTTCGTTTTTTATGTATTCCATTCTTGTTGGAAAATGGTGTGATGCAGCATCCAGAAGCCATATGAGCTACTGAGCCTTATCCCACACTCTTTTTTATCTGTGTGAAAGAAAACAGAAAGCTTTATTTCTACTAGTAGGTTGAAAGTAGTCCTGTAAATTACATTCCTGTAATGGCACCCGGGAAGCCTACTGTCAAAGAAGGGGTTTGAAATACTTCTGTTATTGAAGACCTTGTGCCTGGAGTGCCATAAGGAAAGAAAACTGACAAGTTTCTAGATTACATCCCTTTTAAAAATCGTTATTTGTTGTCTTTTTTTTTTTTTTTTTTTTTGTGCCCCTTGTATTCAGAGGCATTACAGTAAAGCACATAGATGTAAACTGTGTGGAAGCAGTGCAGGTTTTGACCTAAACTGGTGTAGATCTGTTGTCATACATAGTGGACAGCACACATAATGGATTGTATTGCTGTCAGGAATGAATGCTGAGAAGGTAATGAAAATTAAAAAGAATATCTGATATGATAATCACCAGTCAAACCTTAGTTTAAAAGGGGTTGAATAGTTGCAAAGAGAAATCTGGATTCAGTCTTTTTTTTTTTTCATCTGTTAAAACAGTCTGTTCACTCTTCTTTTCAGGTCATTTTCAAGTGGATGGCACTGCTCTGTACTGTTGTTTCTGTATATGAAAGCAATGCAATAAGAATCATGTGTACAGGTGATGCAGCTGCGGTTTTTTTTGGTACAGATATAGTGGATGGGAAGGAGTGAGACAGTAAGAGCAAGAACAGGACAAGAAGCATTACTTCATTCTTAACCTAAGAATAGGCATCAATGGCCTCTATTCCAGTGTTTGACCACCCTCATAGTAAACAGTTTTTTCCTAATGTGCAGTCTGAACCTCCCTGCTGAAGTTTTGTGCCATTCCAAATAACCAAATGTTACCTGAGTGGTGCTGATGAGGACAAGAAAATACTGATGTACACTGAAGAGTCCCTGAGCAAACTAATGATGAGATGTTTTTATGATGTCATTAATGCAGAATGTTTTTCTATTCGAGCTAATCAGTGAAAACTAGAGCAATTGCAAAAGGACTGAATATGGAAGATGGAGTGATCACTGAAGGAGTACAATTTCTGGTCTTTGAAAAATCTTGCTTCCTATAATGTTGACTAAACACTACAGTACTATTGTAGAGTCTTGACACACTGAGCATAAAAACAAGAGAGTAATCCCTAATACTGTAGGAACATTGTAAAGTAAACAAATAAGGAGATTCTGATTGTTTTCTGATAAAACACTCTAAGGAAGCAATAGGAGAAGTTATCTTCAAAAACCCCTGTATGAAAAAATAGCTGTATTGTGAAAAATATGGAACATCAACAGAAGCATCCAGTCTGTTCTAGCTCAGTTTGATGTGAAGAAGGTCAGCCTTCTTCCTCCAGTGATGATGAGGAGACTTCTCCAGCTCTTAAATAACAACTAATCCTACTGTAACCCGCATGGTTAATGACAATGCTTTTCTAGCCATTACAGTATCTTTACATTATTTTTACTGTATGTTTACTGAGCTTCTGATGCCATCAAATATATTCAGGGATTCACTGCTATAATGTTCACTTACTGTGCTGCAGAAATGAAAGCACTTATAGCTATTTTACTTCTCAAGTTTTCCAAAATGCTGTTTCTTGGTTGCATGCTGACTCATGAAAATATCCAGAATGGTAAGATTAAAACCGTGACAGGAATAAATAAATAAATAAATAAATAAGGGTCTTACCAGCTTCCACCTTATCCAGGCTGCTCTGCTTTAAACTAGGAGCTTGGTTGATTACCAAGGAAACCATGGCATACATTTTATTATGAAATACCACAAGTGGTTTAGCCAGGTACTGTACATCCTATGCCAGGAAAAAATTCTTAAAAATCAATGGAGCTCTACCAAAGCTTTTCCAGGTTCTTAAGTGTAATGGGACTCGTATAGTGTAAACTGATCAGCCATTGGAACAAGTCATTAAATGCACAATTTCCTCACTCTTTAGAGCAAATATACTTATCTGTTACATGTTTACATGTGCTTTCTTTAGTTGTTTTGCAAAACATGTGAAACCAAGCATTTTGTGTAGAAGACAGTGAGTATTTTGTTGATAGAGCTTAACATCAAAGTGTTTTAAAGGATTAAAAACACAAGAGTGACCCTACCTAAGAGACATTAGAATGTAATGTATGAAGAATTTTGGGAAATCTTGTTCCTTTTTTTCTGGATATTCCAAGTGGCACTCAACAGTCACTGCAAGTATCTGAAGGATTTGTCCAAAAACATATTAGCATGTTTTTCAATGTGTTTGACTGTGGAGTAGTAGTCATTTCTTAATAGGAAGCCACAGAAGCTCTGTGACTTATGTGTCCTTAATTCCGCTTAAGCTACAAATACTAGCCTTTGTCCCAGGAAGTTTAAAATGTAAGAGAACAGCAGAAAAAAATAGATGTATCTCCAAATACAGTGCATAGAGACATTGGGACAGAAGGTGGAGATGAAACCTTACAGATCAGTTGGAGAAGCAACATTCATGGCATTTTTGTGCACATGAAACATAAGATTAGTCTTATGATAGCATAGAGCTTAATTTTGATAAGGTAGCTTTGCTGATGGCTTACAGAGAATGGCACTAGGAACAGAAAGCAGTAGTGACTGAAGGTGGAAGGATTTATTTGAAAATACAGAAAGAGCAGACTAGTGTTTATGTGTTAAACAAGTAATGGTGGGTAGGATTAAATGATATGGCAAAGGTTATGAATATTAGAAATTATGGAATGAAGTTAATGATTTTACTGTTATTCTAATCCTTAAATCCCTTTGTTTAAAAAAAAATACATCTTACATATGGCAATGTGGATGCTACCAGGACTTTCAGATTAACAAAACTTTCAGGATTTTCAGTTCTTTACAATTTCATGAATGCATGAATGATTTCCTACTCTTGTCTTTTTATCCATGAAACTTACAGTGTAAATGTAACAAGTGATGTTTGACAGCTGTACTGGATTAAAAAAAAAAGTAGTTTGTAGCTAAGTGTTAGACACATGCTGCAGTTTTCAAAAGAAGAACAGTGTTTTTTTGTGTGTGTGTGTGGTTATGGTGAATTCTTTCCTTTTACTCTACTAGAAAATGTAATTTCCACATTACAAACCTCACCTCATGTAGGAGGAGATACATGCAGAAACACTATGTAAGTGAAAAAACTCTGAAAATAAGGTTGTTTTTAATATACAAATTTGGAAAATTTCTGTTTGTCAAAATATGGAGGTGCTTAGGGAATGCAATTCCACTGGCTGTTAACTATTTCTAGCAAAGCAATTTTAATGGCTTACTAGGGTGTTCTGTACTTGAGTTCTTTGCAAAACAATTGAAAGAAGTGACTTATTAAGGAAGATATTTCCACTGTAAATTATGTAAAAAGAAAAAAGGACCATTTTCATAGATTTCAAAATTTCCCAACTATTTGTAACCTGAGAGTGTTTTATAAACAGTAACTGCAGTGCTGACTATGTGTGATCATTTTAATGTTGAAAATATAAAGTACATTTTCAGGTATGAGGCAACACCAAAGTTGACAGCTAATAAATGCATGCAGTATTTTACTGCTTGACAAGAACAAAATGAAGATGTGACCAAAATGGCAAACAAATCCTTTTATGAATGTTTCTTTACACACGTAGTGGTGAGAAAATATTATCAGTGTCATTTACAGCAAATATGATTTTATTGAAGACATATGCAGGAATACTATCAGGATTTTTTATCCTTCCTCGTAGCCTTATTTATAGCCCAACTACACGCACATTGATTTAAATAGGTATAAGGAGTATCTGGAAACAACGACATTGAAATGAATGTCTAGCCTTTGAAAATGACATGGGATTCATTATGCTCAATCACGTGAACATATGTACAATGTGTGGACTGTGGGCATGTGTTTATGTAGACTTTCACTGGTGCTTACTGAGTGCTGAACAGGAAAGCTTGAAATACTGGCTTGAGGAGATTTAGATCATTCTCCTGCAAAAAGCCAAAATTCTGCTTAAGTGAATTTGTTGTTTATGGTGTTAACACTGCAGGTTAAGGCCTGAGCTACTCCTTCATGGGAATTCTTGCTGCCCTCCTTTTAATAAGTATGGACCAGAGAGTACAGACTAACCTGTAACTAGTGTATGCATATATGGTGCTGTGTCTGTGGTTTCTCTGCTAAAGGCATTTGAAAGGAAATACATTTTCTGGAATGAATGATACTTTTTTCTCTGCTCATAAATTTTGGCTTACTAAGAATGTTGTTTAAAATCTGAACACAGTATCTTGAAATCACCTTACTGCAGTCAAAACACAACTTTAGCTTTTGAAGCATATATTTAAATGCCAGCTGCTTCTGATTCATCTCTTTGATCCACTCTCCATTCACTAGTTTTAGAATAACTTTTGGTGACATCCATAGTTGATTTCAAGGCTCTAAGAGTTAGCTTTGGAGGCAGTTATTGCTGCGACATTATTGTTTTTTCAATTTATCAGCCAACAGAATGTCTTTCTTTGATATTAATTTCAAATATATAGACTGATAGAGTTTAATATGTGTAATTTATAGAACTCATCACGTCTTTAGGCTTTTAGGGTTACAATGAAACATACTTATTTGTAATCAAGTTTGACATCTGATACTCTCTAGTTACATCCATAAACTTCCAAGACTATTTTTTATGCTGAAGTTTGCTGCCTTCAGATGTATTCCTCATGCATATTTGATCTACATTTGATTGTACCAACCCAGGTCCAGGCATGTAGACCTGGTGTGGGAGAGAGACCAGCAGAATCTTGGACTATAATATGCAGTGTAATTCGTATGTACTCTGCTACATAAATTAAGCAAATGAGCTGGAAGAAGTGGATTTCTCCTCCTTCCCACTGCAGTCATAATTTTTTGGGGAAAATGTTCTGAGCTGTATCTGAGCCAGGCTCCTAGACACAGCACAATTAGAAATGCTCTTATTCCCTCAGGAGTCACAAACACTTGCAGCCTTTGGAAAGCAATGATGCCAATTGATGTACATCAGGTTTTTTGTTGTTGTTGTTCTTTTTTTCTTTTCTTCTTCTTTTTTTTTTTTTTTAAATAATTGAAAGAGATGTTCAAAATTAAATTTTTTTGGAAGATAACTAGATATTTGCTGCATGTGTAGCAGTGGTAATGCAGGTGGTGCTCACTACGATCTTCTTTGTTTTCACCAGTTTAAAGCAAAGGACATCCAATTCAATAGAATTGGCAGACAGTGAAAAACACAAATCTGGAATTCTGTATTGTGATAGAAATGCTCAGTGTCGCCAGAGCTATTGGCTTTCCCTACCTGACTTGCAGACATTTAGAGAGGAATAACATATGTACCTTACTGTCAAATGTGGGCTTAATAAACACACAGGCATAATGTTATACAAAATGTAACAATAGACATGATGACAAGCTGCTTAAAAACATGTCACAGTGTTTTGTTATTAACCGATTTGCCTTTGGCAGTGTTATGGAGAAGAATGCAGACATTTAATTTCCAGACCAAAAATGAGTGGAAAACATTTTTCATGTACACTTGCGTTTATTTTAAATAGCGGTGTCAATATTTTTAAGTACAGAAAGTGTTTTTTTGTGTGGTTGTTTTTTTTTTTCTTTTGCTGAATTTCACTAAATTCAGAGTCTGTTCTTGATTTGACTTTTAACTTTTTTATTATTTTCTGAAGACTTTAACTGGAGCATTTCCTTTATATCTCAGCTGTGCAGTCATTGAAGAAACGTTCCGCACAAAAGAAGAAAAAAAAATGGAAAAAAAAAAAAGAATAATAAACAAAGAAATCTTTCATTAAAGCACAAATTAAATTAGTAAAGGACCTTGCGTAACCTTGAAGTGCTGTGGAATTAAGCCTTAATCCCACATAGTCTTAAGAACATGAAGAATATCACTAGTGAGTGATCCAAATTACTGCAGGTTTGTTTGTCATTGGAAATGCCACAGGGAATAAAACACACGTGTTCTGCTTTTGCTGATGAACTTCAAAAGTGGAATAATGGTGATCTCAACGGGTTCTCGGCACACTAGGCAGAGGACAACCTTTCCTTAATTTGTTTTCTCACTGGTTTTAGTATCTAGGAAAAGATGAGTTGCTTAAACAGTAACATAAAATAACATTTCAAGTAACCATTTTTTCCCCTTGACTGCAATTTTGTGTTGTCTTAAATGAGCAATATTAGCAGCACCCCTTTCAGTACGACTGTTTCAAAATGTTATCAGAAACGTGCTATCATGCTCTTTCCATAGCTCCACAGAGAAAACCTCTGTTCACGTTTTGTCAGGGGAGTATCCATTCTGAAGCTTCTTGCAAGTAGTTGTTGCATGTGAGCTATAAAAAAAAAAAAAAAGCTGAAAACTGATGCATGTCAGTTTGCAGCCTCTGACATTTTTTGGTTAGCTATACTGATTATGTAATGCCACACCTACACATGCCCACTGAGGCACAGTTCACTCTTGGCTGCTGAGGTGGGAATGATATGAAATGATATACAGAAGTGGAAGGAGAGTGCCAGTGTCTGCCTGATCTGGATGTGGAGAACTTGCTGCTACTCCAGTGTTTGTAGAAATAGTCACACTTCTTCCTCAAGGCCAGTCCTGCTCCTTTGCCCGAGTGTGATTGGGCCAAATTCCTTCCTTACTGCACCTTCTCTTGTGTATTGTTTCCCTACCAAAAAAGATCAAGAATAAAATAATTTATGTTTTTCTTGTTAATCTTTGTGTTAGCCGTGGGAAGCACTTTCATTCTTTCTAAGGATATTCAGGTTAACAGAAATGTTTTCAGATGTTACTACTGTCTTTGCTTCAGGACTGTGCTGTACAGAAGAATAAGTTCCATGCAGAATCAGATTAAGGGAGGGTTTGCATCATAATTTGAACAATTACACACATCCACAGTTCTATGTTGTGATCTGCTTAGACTGCTCAATAGCAGTTGAATAACTCTTCTCATGAAATACAATTGTTAATTCTGAACACATTTTTCATATATGATTAAAACATACTTTTAATAACAGAAGTAGAACACAGTATGTATCATCCATAGCAAAAGCAAACAAACAAACAAACAAAAAAATCATAAATTAAGTTGATGTTCTGAAAGGTTAGCACAAAGAGCTGCTTTGCTGTCTGTAATCTATTTAAAAAAGAAAGATTTTAAGTAATTAAACTCTCTATTGTAGACATTCTTTGGTGCTTGCCAAGAACAAAACAAAGTAGCCATAAAAAGAGGGGAATATAAATAAAAAAAGCCTTTCTCCTGGTAGGTCTTATTACCTACAATAGGAATTACTGGTGTACAACTCTATCTTGGATCAGACTGTAAATGAATTAAGAACATAGAATGCATTACTGTGAATTCTTGTGTTGGTACAGGAGGAGAATAAAACAAGGCACAATGCAATTTCCACATGAGCGGTATATGAAAAATAAATGATACTAGTTGTTGTGCACATGGACAAGTTTATAGATATAACTGTTTGAAAAAAGTTTTTAGATTTGCATTGTTTCTTCTTACGTATGCTCATAAAACTAGATGAAGTCTCACACCTTAAATTTGAGGATTCATTCTAAGATGGAAGAAAAAAAATGTATTTGAACACATTCTTTCATGAATTCTCAGTTAAGCGATTAATCACTTTCTTTTAAACACTGTTGATACTGAAAAATGATAATAAATGTTTTGCTCTTCATAACCATAATAGGTTGGTAAACAGGCTTCAGATCATTCTCTAAAAAATAGTTAGTAGGAATAGTGGGAGGGAGAAGCCATTTAAGGAGATTAAATTGTATCACTGATGAAGCTTTAAGGGGAAGGAAAGTTGTTGACTGAAGATTCTGTGGTTGGTCATTTTTGTAAGTTTTGTGTTGCTTTGGTTTCCTGATTAGATGTTTACAAGTATGAAAAAGAAGAGGGGATGACTCATTTAAATTCTTTTAGAGTCAAAAGTGAAGTAATTCATGGAGTTATGTGCTGGGAGTGGGCATGTTGGTAAGCTGTAAATTTTCAAGTTTCCCAAAGTATTGGATTCAGTTCTTTATTGCTTAAGACACTGCTTATTGAAAAATGAGGCTACTGAAGCATGCTAGTCTAAAGACAGATGTAAAATATTTTTATCTAATTTATTAATTCTAAGCAATTATACTTTTTTCTTTTCTTGCATAACTCTAGCTGAAAAGAGTATAGCCAAAACCATGCCTATTTTAATTGCTTTTTTGTGTACCCGGCTTTTTGTGTACCAGACCAAAAATACCTGACTTGGTATTTTTTGTACAAACAGTACAGTCTGTGATGATTATCAGCACAGTTTTCATGGTAGGGAGAGTTTTACACCAGAAGGCAGGGAGACATGAGTGATTCCTCAGAAATCACTAAGGAAGTTATGGGCAGGGAAGGGAAGGAAAAGGCATAGGGTGATGAGAACAGAAGGAAAACAGCAATTGACCATGCTGAAGTGGAGCTTCTTTGACCACAGGTATGTAAAGAAGGAAATGCCTGAAGAGCAGCCTGTCCTGGGGAATGAGCTCTCTTGAGTTTCTATCTGAAATATCTCTAAACTAATGCACACTGCATGGGAACAAAGGAGGAGTTAGAAGTCTGTGAGCAGTGGCATCCCCTTGAGGATCCAGGGGGTGTTGTAGGACAGCTTATTTGCCTGGAGTGCTGTGATGGGTGTATACAGCCTCCTTAGGAAGGACAGACCAGGAAGGCAAGGGGAAAGAATTACACTTTATGTGAGAAAACATATAGATTGTATTGAACTCTGCTCAGGAATGGATCAGGGGTCTGTCAAGACTAAATATGAAGATTAAGAGACAAAAAAACTCCATGGTTATTGCCATAGTGCGTATCTATTTATTGACCTTCTAATCGGGAAGATGTAGATGAGGGCTTCTTCAGACTGTTGGAAGAAGCATCACACTCACAGGAACATTTAGGAAAGACTTTATGCACCCTAATTATCTCTTGGAGGGAGAGCAGAGCTCAAGCAGTCCTGAACAATTTTTAGTGTGCATTGATGACAATCCAGAATGTTGTGTTGCTGTCCAGGGGTACCTCAACAGAGCGGAGAATTGGAGTGAAGGGACTCTCATGATGTTCAGGAAGAGGAAGTGAAAATTCCTGCAACTAAGATGAAATAATCCCAATGCACCAGAATACACTGGAAGCTGACTAGCTGGAAAGAAGTTTTGCAGGGAAGTACCTTGTTGTTTTGGCAGATAAGAAATTGAAAACAATCTGAAAATATATCCCTGTGGCAGTGGCAGCTGAGGCCATCCTGGGTTGATTGGAGAACAGCATCATCATCAGGTAGGTGGAGACAATCCTTCTGGTTAGTACTGGTGAGGTCACAGCTGGAGCAGTGTGACCAGTTCAGGGTTCCTCAGTAAAATCAGATACAACCTGAATGATATAGTTTAGCTAGGAGAAGGGAAGGGAAAGGAAAAGAAAAGAGAAGAAAAGAAAAGAGAAGAAGAGAAAAGAGAAGAAGAGAAAAGAAAGAAAGGGGAAAATAATTATTCATTACTTTTCATAACATAAAACTTAGGCAGTAGGTAGAAAGACAGTAGAATATTATTTTCCTGAGAGTTCTTAATTAACTTAAGGAACTAATTTGCAAGATAATACTGTGGAATTTAAAAATATAAATGGGTTCAAAAAGGGCATAAACAGATCTCAAGAAGTTAGTTTCATCAGTGGCTACTGATGAATTTATATTCACCCCATCCACTTGCTGCCTCAAATGAGAAAGATATTCTGCGGAAAGGATAATTTCATACTTATCTTGCTGTTTGTAATATGTTTGTAAGCTTTCATTATGAAGCACTGTTGGAAGCTGCATACTGGCCCAGCCAGTTTTTTTTGTTGTTGTTGCTTATTTTGCTATTGCAAAATTTCTATCCACGGCAAACAGCAAATTGAAGTGGATATCAATGTGCAAAATAATATATGTATGACTGAAGCAACAAGTATTAGCTCTTCAAATAAATCCCAAACTCAGGCTAGTACTAGTGTCAGGCACCGTACTGTGGAATGTCTATATTAATTAGTTACATATAGTGCTATAGATTTAATTAATTAAGAGATATTTACTGTATGTCTTTCCATGGTCAAAATCTCCTGGCAGGTGCCAGAAGCACCTTTTTACAGTACAGACCTCTCCAAGTGTTAGAGCTTATAGTATCAAAAGAAAGAAATTCTATATGTTATTTACACCAAATAGTTGCATTTTGTTATAGTTGAGGAAAAATCTGTGTCTGTTTGACTTGATGAATGTGCCTCTGGACAGCTAGTGCTGAATTGATAGTAAAGGAAAGTGAGGAACACAGTATAATGAAGGACCTCTAAAGAGCACAATTAGCATGATTTTTATTTATTTATTTATTTATTTTGTTAGGGGCATGGAGGCAATGGTCTTGTCCATTTTTAATTTAACACTATAGAATCCTTTCCAGAATATTCTGGAGGAGATAATAATGTTGCTGATTATAGCCTGAAGGGACCCTCTTTATCACTTTTGGCATTTCCAGAGCATAGTAGCTATTTGTCTGTAGGTCAAGGGTAAAATTCTTTGCCAATGCCCCCAGTACTAAAATGTAAAGTATTCTCCATGATCATGTATGTCCTTACTATGTTTTCTTTACTCTTTTCCATTTTGTATGTGCGTTCATCTTGAAAAACCATTCTTCAGCTACTCTTTTCCTCTTGTCTCCTTTCTGTTTCCTCTGTGCTTTTGAAAGCCAACATATTTTTGTCCCCATCTAAAACTAGAACACATTTACACTTTTCTTGGGAGATAGTGAGGGAAACACACTTTTTTAGCAAGATTCAAATTAAACTAAGTTATGCAATACTAGAGGAATGGTTCTAACTCTGGTGGCAAGTACCTCTAAATCCCTCTTACTTTTCTGGTAGAAGAAGTAAGAATGACAGTAGGTGAGGTGAATCATAGAATCATAGAATGGCTTGAGGTGGAAGGGGCCTTTAAGATCATCTGGTTCCAACTCCTCTGCTCTAGGCAGGGACACCTGCCTCTAGATCAGACTGCTCAAAGCCCCATCTATCCTGGCCTTGAATGCTTACAGGAAGGGGGCATCCACAACCTCTGTGGGCAATCTGTTCCAGTGTCTCACCACCCTATGCCTGCACCATATTCACTATGGTGAATCATTTCTTCCTAATATCTACCCTCTTCTGATTTAAAGCCATTTCCCCTCATCCTGTGACACTGTTTATGTTACATGGTATTTATTGTTATTTGTCTACAGAAGATCAAAATAGGGATTTTGACTGTTCGCTATGATCTCCTCACCACTGTCTCACCAGATGTTGTGGAGATATGGTAAAATAAGGAAGAAGGGCAAAAAATAATGCAGATGATTTGTTCTTGAACTCTTGACTTTCAGCAGCTGCATTTTAAAACTACTGTTCCATTTTGCTGGTACGTATGTGAGGCTTCTCCATTATGTGTGCAAACACAATCTGATTAGTATTTTTTATAAGCTAGTCTTGTCTGCTTTTATTACAGACATCACCTTCAGACGTGGGGCCACCACAGCCATTAAATCAAGAATATTTAGCTATTATTTGTAATAAATGTCAGCAGGGCTGAATTGAAGCCAGCAGGAAATGTTCAGGGCAGAAAACACACTGACATTCATTCATGCAAATTTGTACCACTAGTAGAATTAATCATAAAGAGGGAGGGTAGAACATACATTGCATTTATATTACTGGTTTGGCCGATTGTGATTCATCATGAAAATGAGGGCTATAATGGGTAAGCAGCAGCCTGCCGACAGAAAAACCCATATACAAAGTATGATTAGGTGAGTGTAACTTCCACTGCAAGGCATTTGAAGATTGTTTTTAAGTTACAGTGGGTCAGCGTACAGGCAGATGAGAACTATAGCTAATCATGTTTTAACTGTTGACTTTAAGAACAATTTTAAACTTTTTTTTTTTTTTTAACCCTTTCAAGAAATTTTATCTTTTCTGTCTCCCCTCACAGCATTGGAAGATCTCAGCACAATTTTACCAGAAAAAAAATTGCACTGAGAAGCTTTTGAAGACAAAATTTATGTTTTTCACTTCAAAATCATATATAGTAGGAAACTTTCTAAATGGATCCTACGAAGAATATGGGATGGGAATTCATATATTTTAACAGGAGCAGACTTCTGTGACAGGTATTACTGCAGTATGGGAATATTGTGTCAGCTTGTGGCTGGAAATAACCACCAGAAGATTTGTGTTGATGAAAAAACTTGAGGATGTTTAGTGTTGAAAGTAAGTGACCCAGGAATTGGTGGGAAGCCAGACCACCTTTTGCTGATTTTGAATGCTGTAGTCTGCAAAGCTGGTATGAACAGAAATTAATTCAAGAGCCCGGCTATTTAGTGATACTGGACTGATGCAGAACAGGGAATGAATTCTGGTGAACTTGTGAATTTAGGTCTTAATAATGGAGTTCTGCCTATGAAATATATAAACAAAGCACTCCCTTTCACAACACTTTGATTGTAAAATTAAAGGAGAAAACAAACGTAATTGCAAATGTGTTAAATAATTACTACTTGAAAAAGATGAGGATATCTATGTTTTTTTAAGTGTATTTCTCACACTCCTATAAAAATGAAAGGATGACTCTTGTGTTAAATTTGTCTATTATTAGGTCATAACCTGGAGGACAGCCTGTTAGGAAATGACTACCTGATAGAAGTAAAAACACATTTTAAATCCACTGTAGTGAAACCTGTACATCTGAATAATCTGTAGGAAAACTGTAATTGCTGTATTTTTGTGAAACAGGCATTCCTTTGCAGCAACCCCCAAAGAAGATAATAACATGAATCTGCAAATGATAAAGCTCAGAAAAATATATATATATTGAATTTTACTATTCCTGAAACATGGAGAACCAGAACATGAAAGCATATATATATATATTATCTCTTTCTATTATCCTGATGCAAAAAGAAATGTCTCAAACCCATTTCTGAAAATATTAAAAAATAAACCAGCTGAATGGAGCAGACATAAAAATGTTAGAAGTACTCAGAGGCAACAACTATTCTCACATTTCTGCAGGTCTAGATTGAAACAATGAGCTAGAGAGAGCATGAAGCTGAAAGATGATTCATAAAATTAAAATACAAAGAAAAAATCCATTTCATCTGGTACTCTCTTAGCCAAACACAATTTTTGGAATAGTTGTCAGTTTCCTGAAGTGACAAGGAATTAAATGCAAAACAAGTTTTCTGAAACAATTTCCCATTCACACTGTTTATAATCATTACATAAGGTGTTATCCTGCAGACTGGGAGGAGACATAAACAAAAACACCTTTCAAAGTGCTGAAAGCAGTCAGTGTAATTTGTTTCCTTAGGATTTTAATTGTTGATACAAAGAAAAGGGCCTAATTTGGTCAAGGAGAAACAAATACTTTTTTTCCCCATAATTCATGAACTCACATAGCTATTTGGCACATACTGCTAAATTGTCATTAGCATATTATAGTCAATGAGAGAAATCATAATTAGAAGTCATTCTTCATTTTTTCATGGAAAGTTTTTTTTTCCCTCTCTTCTATTGACATAAGCCTTAATCATTCTAAAGTGTTTTTGAAACCTGACCACAGTGTGCTCTGGGGGAAAATAATTTCGTGGAAGGAATACAGGACACACTATAAAATTCAGGCTGCATTTAACTGGTTTCTGGGGTTGTTTTTTTTTTTTTTTTTTTTTTTTTGTTTTTTTTTGGTTGTTGGTTTTTTGTTTTTTTAATTTGAAAAATCTAGTTTGAAGGGATGTTGTACCTGCTGCTGTTGGAGTGTGTTTAACAGTTCTGATTTCTTCACCTCAAGAGGAAAGAGTGGATTTAGAGACTAAGTGCAGACAAAGGCACATGAATTTATCAAAGTGATAGAGAAGCTGCTTTATGGACAGTGTCTACAAATACTAAGACTTCAGGAGAATGCTGAGAAAGTATATGATTAATACTCACAAAGCGATCAAGGTGTTGAATGGAGTGCTTGAATATACTGCAGTTCACCAGATTACACAATGTTGTAAGTAAGGGCATGCACTGAAACTCAGAAGAGAATATCTAGAAAGACAAGAGGGGTTTTTTTGCTGTTGGTTTTTTTTTTTTTTTTTTTTTTTTTACAGAGTACAGTTAAGTCTGAGAAATTGGTGCAGTGAGTCGAGGAGGCAGGAAATGTCAGTTAGGTCAAAAAGGAGCAAAAAAAAAAATGTGAAAAGATAACTCCATAGACAATAGGTCCATAAAGAGATTCTGAAAGAAGATGCTGATTGAGGTTCTCTAACACCCATAAAATAGTGAATGGAGATGCTGTGGGAGTAACAGGAGAGTGCACAATAGATGACAGCCAGGTGACTGTGCTCTTTTAAAATGGCATTTTATCCTGCTGATATTGGAAGCACAGTCTTAGGCTTCTGACCATTTGTATGACTCCATAAAGCATTACTAATGCTCTTGAACATTCTGTGTTGAGGATGTTTTGAGGTATCAGTCAAGAAATATTCTGTGGTGTTTATTTTTTTTTTTTTTTTTGCATCCTGATATGATTGAGGTATAAAGGGCAAGAAAGCAGAAATAAAGTAGCTAAGAGTTAGCATTTTGCTAAACATAGTATGGTTTACAAAATATGTTTTCTTGTTAAATTAAGCACTGGCAGTAACTCACGGTCAATCTCTGAATCAACTTAAAGCAAGTTCAGACATGTCTGATTGTATAAGAATGTGTATAGATTGAATTTTCAAAAACTTTTTTTGTGTTCAATACTTTCAGAGATGTTATGTACAAATACTCATTTCAAATATTACAAAAAATTTTGGGTTGAGTTGTATGACCAAAACAATTGTATTTATTTAAAAATTGTGAACTTAAAAATGATGTCTTTTTTCTAATATTATTCCTCATTTATGTTTATATTTAGTAGATTTATCTGATATTTCGAGAAATAGAAACAAATCATATTTATAAATGAATAAAGATTAAAGATATCTAACAGAATAGTTCTGTTAGATAGACACCTGTAAATGCTCCACTGTGCCATCTCCAAGACTTATATTACTACATAATTTCATTAGTGTAATTAGTCCACATCTGAGTAATAATGTGCGGATATTAGCTTTCTTGAAGTTAGAGAATATTCTTCTTATCATTTCTGTCTTATTTCCCTAAAATGTAGTTTTCTGCCTAGCACTATGGAAGTTAAATGAATGTACAACAGCAGTCTCATGGCTCTTGGCACTGTGTTAAGAAGATTGCATTCCTTACCATATGTCTGTGCCTTCCTGCATCCTTTTCAAAATTTCCTTGTGAAGCAGGACAGGTGACAGTTCTGTGTTCCCCTATGGATTCCAGATTTATAACACTGAAAAACATGGTAAAGCCACTTACTTCAGTGTGTACAAAGACAATGCAAGTATAATCAGAGGATATCCCGAGTTGGAAGGGACCCACAGGATTCGAGTCCAAATTCTTTCTCCACATAAGACCACCCATAGTACAAACTGAGACAGTGTCTGAGAACACTGTCCGAATGCTCCTTGAGCTCTGCCAGCTTGGTGCCATGCCCACAGCCTGTTCCATGCCCACCACCCTCGGGTGCAGACCCTTTCCCTGACACCCAACTGCCCCTTCCCTGACACAGCTCCATGCAGTTCCCTCAGGCCCTGTTGCTGTCACACAGAGCAGAGCTCAGCTGCCCTCCAGTACCTGTGAGGAGCTGCAGTTGCCATGAGGGCTCTCCTCAGCCTGCTTTGCTCTGTGCTGAACAAAGGGATTTTAGCTGCCTCTCACACATCTTGCCATCTAGACCCACTCATTTTTGTAGCTTTCCTTTTGATGCTCTCTCATCGTTTGATGTCTAGTGTACTGTGGACTTCATGGGAGTAAGATGAATTAAATACATGTGATATGGCACAGAATGATGGAGTAGCTGGGTCCTAGCTAGGAAGCAGAGCATAAGGAAGTACTTACCAGGTTGATTAATGTTACTAACTTTAGCAGATGTAAAAAAGATGGAAGCAAAACAGAAATTTGAGGAATGGAGCCTGAATACAACCCTGTTTATCGTTTTCAGTTCCATGGTCGACCCATTCCATAATGTGGGAGTTGCTGAAAATTTTCCAGCCAGTATTGTATGCCTTGCAATACGTTTACATTTCATACATGGATAACTTTTATGCTGAGTAGTTATGATTTTGATTCAGAAATCCTTTGTTGTTGTTTTTAAAAACTGAAAATTGCACTGAAATCCTGAATTAAATGCAAATAGCTCATACAAGGAACAGTCTCTTCTGAGATGGCTTGTGGTCTGATGTTGATGACAAATTGTTCTCCTGAGTACATTACGAAGCTGTGAGTCATGAAAACTTCAAAGAGTGGGAAAGAGCTAACAGGGTCAACATATGGCCTTTATTTTAATGACAGTGGTGCTGTCACTCTTCAAAATCAGTGAACTACATATTGTAATTATGTGGCCAAACTGTATTTAGTATCTGTTTTACTTTGCATATTTGTTTAAAAATATATCATTCTACCTTCAGTATCAAGAAGTGAAGAGATTTAAATGCTTGTGGTTATTTTGTCTGTAGTTTTTCTTTGAGATCCTGATATTTTCTAATAGGGGTAAATAACAATTAATAATCCCTGATTTTAAAATATTTATTAAAATAACGTTTTTTTTTCTATTTAACTGAATATGAAGAAAACAGTCCTGTTACTGAACAGATTTGACATATACATGTAGTTTTTCTCAGGGACTTAAGTTTAAGACACAGACTTTGGAGGTCTTGCAGGAAATACAAGATCAAATATGGAGGTTTAGTCTATCCTCTTAAAATCCTGTTAATTTAGGGTACATCTTTTTCTAACTTCTTTAGACTGACATCCTGAAAATGGCAGAAGGTTTTTGTGGGCATGACTGCGGCCAAGAAATGAGATACTAATTTTGGCCTTGAGTCTGGCACTGAGACTGTTCTTTCAGAGCAGAATAGAAGCTGCGATTGAGGAGTCATTTCACAAATCTGGAGGAATAGTGTCTGAAGAGTAGGCCACTTGCTCTCATTTACATACAAATAAAAATGTTTTTTCCTTATTTATTTATTTATTTATTTTAAAGAAAAGAATTTCTCCATGGAATTTGCACATCTGTTTGACAGATCAGGTATAGTGTAATGCTGGGTTAATGTAATACAATTATTTTACCTGTGATGCTTGAGTCTTCCTTGAATGCATACGCCCAGGTGTTCCTACCTGTTTCTTTTTTTTCAAGCCTGTGTAGAATCTGGGATATGATAAAACAAACATGTCTTTTGTGATACACTAGCACAGAAAAACTATTTGAGTCAATATGTTTATGCAGTAGTTAATGCTGGTATTTGCTTCTATAGAAGATGATGGTTAAATCCCGACTTGGAAATTCAGTGGGATGCAGGGAACATCCAAGCTGTCACTGACAAAAGGAGTGTCAGTGCATGGTGCAGCATAACTGTAGGGAGAATGTGATTTTAGATCTCAAACTGAGTGTTTTTAGAAGACTTTCAAGCTTGTGTCCAGCACTTCTATACTATTTTCATGTGTGGAGCTAAATGTCATTGTTAATTTAGGGCTTTTCAACACTGCATTCCATTGTAGAATGCAGACAAATAGCACAAACAGCCTTTTCCTCACATGGTACTTTTGAACGTTATAAAATGTATTGTGTTCACATTGTTCTGAAAGAAATATAATGTTTATTTTGGAATTTAATGGATTTTTTCATTTTATTTTATTTTTATTTTTTTGGTAGTTGCATGGAAATCATAGAATTGCAGGGGTTGTATGGGACCACAGGAGTTCATGGGCTTTATGAAGGCATTGAGTAAATAATGTGTAAATGGGTTTGCATTTTTATTATTACTGCTGCATACTTTAATTTGTGGCTGGGACACTATGGCTATCATACTTTCTAATGTTTTTCATCTGATATTTCCTTGATGTTGCAAAATTCTTGAGACCTAAAATTGTCTCTCTGATCATATTCTAAGGGTGATTTTCTGATTCTTTGAACAGCAGTCAAAGACATTTTCTGAAACTTAAAGTTTTGTATTGCATTATGAATCCTCTTAGGCTAAGAAATTTTACAAGGTATTTGGAGAATCAAGTAGTCTGGCACTTCTGTCATTTTAATGCTTCAGCAAGTTTTAGCTCTTGTGGTTTTATCTGCAAGAGTACTCAGCTAGCTGAGATCTGAAATGATTTACTGTTATAAGCATAATTTAAAGACTTCAACTGATTCTGGGGCTGTGCATAGTTCTCAGGTTCCTGGAGAACTGGTATATCCATAGGCATCTCAGAATGTTTCATTGCTTTTCAGACATCTTGCAGCTTTCTGGGGCTTTTTAATTCTAGAATAGTTCCTCTTGCTATCCCATAGTCTCATGCTGAACATTTTATCTGGCAATTTATAATAACTTGCAGTCTAGTACCCATTTCTCTATAAATGACAATACCACTAGTAGGGATCCTGGAAGAAAGACTTAATAACCTTTAGAGCCATAATCTGTTTCCTGCAGTAACTGTTAATACCTTTACAACTAGAGATACCAGTTCAGATTAGATCAACAGTAATAGTAATGGAGATGTAAAAGTAAAAAGCAAAGTGAGGCGTTAGTCACAGTCTTACTTTTATGACCTCATTTTGCAATTGGAGTTTTGTAAAATAGTGATAAGCAGTCTCAGCACTCTGGGATGAATGATCAAATATGAAGTGATTAACAAGCCACAATGGAGGCTCATATCTTATAAGCTGTTCCCTGGCTTCTAGGAAGGGAGTTTTGATGGGAAAAGTTCTAATAAAGAAATGCTTTCCAAGGAACAACTGCAGTTAGGAGAGGGAGATTTGTAACTCAAACTGAGACTGACAGCATTTTTATAGCTTTGGCAGCCATCTATCTAGAAGAGAGAAGAACCAAAAGGATCAAAATACCTTCTGACAGCCACTTATCTTGTAAAAAAGTGCAAATCTTCTGGTTTTGTTTGTTTGTTTGTTTGTTTGTTGTTTTGTTTTTAATGTTTAAGTAATAGAAGTTAAAATTACTTCAGGATTTGTTAGTATTGCTTTTATTGTGATGAAACCTTCTACACTGCTTCCCCTCTTAAAGTCCTGTAAGTATTATATACCAGGTACTTTTTCTTTTGTGGAATAGTTTCAAGGTTTCAAAAGTAAGACTATCATAAAGACAATACAACAGTCATACCAAGGTATGATTCCAGGGCCTGATCTTACTATTGATTGTTTACATGAGTATGCTTCTTCTCGCTTGCAGGAGAGAAATCTTGAACTTATGTTTTCCTGTTGAGTGTGCTCTGTAGCTGATATTCAAAAGCATCACATAGACTTCAGACTAGAGGCTGGATGGACACACTCAGAGAGTAACAGTCATCGACTCAATATCCAAGTGGAGACTGGTGATGAGTGGTGTTCCTCAGGGATCGATGCTGTTAGCATCTTTGTAGGAAACATGGACAGTGGGATCGAGAGCACTCTCAGCAAATTTGCAGGTGGCACTGAACTGAGTGGTGCAGTTAACATGCGAGAGGGAAGGGATGCTATCCAGAGGAACCTGGAGAGGCTTGAGGGGTGGGTCCATTCCAACCTCATGAAGTTAAGAAGGCCGAGTGCAAGGTCCTGCACCTGGGTCGGGGCAATCCCACGCACAGATAGATAAAGGTTGGCTGGAGAATGGCTTGAGAGCAGGTCTGAGGAGAAGGACTGGGGAGTGTTGATGAAAATTCAACATGAGCCATCAAGATGTGCTTACAGACTGAAAGGCCAATTGTATTCTGGGTTGCATAAAACTGGGTTGCTTTAAACTGGAAAAGGTCAGATTTAGAGT